>OZ029914.1:20505977-22905977 GCA_964023275.1 Norana najaformis
GGTAATCAATGTGGTGGTGTGCAAGTAGTTAGGTAGGTGTGTAGCATATGTATGTTTGTACTGTAGGTATGGTAAGGATGTATGTGGGTGTGTAAGTATGCATGCGCATATGGTTGTATGTACTGTATGAATGTTAGTGTTAGGACCATTTTCAGAACATTACAGTTCAAAGGTGCAGAATTTCTTATTGCCTTGTAACACCACATTCTTGGGTATTTTGGGTTAATCTTGTCTCCAGAGCTAATTTTGGGTTAATTTTGACTTTTGAAGATTATTGAGGGTTCATACATTTGATGCTTCTGGGTGTTGTCACAGATTATTACTTATGGTTGAGGAAGGGTTCATGGATTATTTTTATGTGGGTAACTGGTGTTACATGTTATTTATGAGTCATTTCTGCCGGTAACAGTTTATTTTGGTTCAGCTATTGTTGGTTTGCATTTTATTTTGATCTGAGTTATGCAAGAGTTTATTTTGAGTGAATTTTTCCAGATACTTTCATCTTCAACTATGGATGACAGTGAGGCTGTTCAAAGCAAATGCTGTCGTTAATCACCAGATGACTTGTCCTTCAGTCATATGACATCAGAAATGATTTCAAATTCAGTTCTATATTTAACAGTAAGAGTTTCTTCCTCTCTTCTCTGTTGGTTTCCGCTATTCATCCATCCATTAAGTCCTTCCTTCTCTGTATTCGTCTGCGTGTCTCGTCAGTCTTTCCACTTTGTATTTCAGCGCCATTAGGATAAAACGATTTTCCATCCTCTAGTCTAGATCTCTTTCCTGTTGTATACGGGATCCGGTTGCTCAGGGTTTCGAAAATATCTCCGATCCACAGAAACTCCGGCGGCGGCGGCGGGCGGCGCTTGCGTTGCGATCCCTCGTCGCCGTCGTCGGCGCTGCTTTCACAGTCGTCTGACCCTCCATCGTCCGTCCGTCCGTCTGTCGGTCCGTCGAACTGACTGTTTCGGTGGTGACGACGTGGCTGAACACCACCGGAGGGGTTTTTGGTCTTTAAGTGTTACGGTTTCGGGGTTGGATTTCATGGTGAACGGACGCAGAGAGGGTGAAGGGGGAAGGGTGTAAATGCATCGGCGATTGTTGATTGTGGAAGAGCGTTATTAATGGTCGCTTGCTAGTCCAGATGTCTTCGGATGATGAGTAAGTGGGTTTCTGTGATCGTTGATGGCTTGGCTGAGAAGGAACTTAGAAGAGGGATGGAAGATATTTATCCTGAAGAAAGGAATGACAGATATTGATGGAATGACTCCACTTGGGTTTGACAGGGTGTGCTGCTGATTGATCCAGAGAGTGAATGAATGAATAAATGAATGATTTATTAATTGATTGAATGGTTTAATTATTATGTGAATGAGTGGTTCAATGAATTATTGAATGGTTGGTGGAATTACTGATTGATTGAATGAATTGATGGTTAAATTAATGAATGGCTGATAAGTACATGAATGGTTTTATTGGTGAATGGTATCATTGGTGAATGGTATCATTGGTGAATGATTGAATGAGAATGAATGAATGAGTGGTTAAATCAATGAATGAATGGTTGACTGAATCATAAAGTGACTGGTCAGATGGATGAGTGGATGAATGGTTGAATGAATGTGTCAAGAAATGGGTATTTTAATGGTTGAGTGAATGGTCAAATGGATGGATGAATGGTTGATTGGATGAATTAATGGCTAATGGTGAGAGTGGGTTTGCTTTAACTGCACAATTTTTAGAGTATCTATAAAAGTTGTTGCCTTCTAATTTAGTTTTCAGATAATTTTTTCTGTATGAATTACTGGACATATGGCTGTGAGAGGTGCTGTTTGAATGCCTAGATACAGGCAAACATGGATTCCTCGTTATAGGTCTGGTTAAGGAATCAGTTGGATTCAATAACTTATTTAAGCAAGAAATGGAAAGTTGATGCAGTTTAAATTACGGAGCTATCAATGCAGATGAGGCCATTATTGTGGCAGTGCTAGCTGTGACCTTAGTGTTTCTTTGGTGCTGAATCATTTTCAGTCTCAAGTGCAGACTAATAATTCTGATGACTTAGGTTTTATCACCTGGTAAGACCTTGCTTTGTAACTGTTGCTGCCAGGTGTTGACCCAAATATTATGCAAAAGGGTGGCTGACTCTGTTTTCTTCTTAACTGTCTCTTCATTTCGATATTCAATTAATTATCTGTCTTCCACAGAGCCAGATGTTCTGCTTATGTTACAGAACTGTTTATTTTAAATTGCCAAGTTGTCATTGTGCCATAGATGCTATGGTAGCGCTTGCCGTCCTGATGTCAGCCTGTTATTGACCCATTACAATCAGTCCCTGCATGATAAGGGCTTTGTGTCAATAAGTTCTGTCTGATTCTGAGATGGCTTGGCAGGCAGTTGGTTGTTGTTCTTCTTTTCCTCAGCCTTTTAAACAGTCGCTCCATTGGCTGTGATTCAGCAGTTGTGTCCGATTTACTTGGAGGAAATTCGGTTAGTGTCACAGGTTGCCTTTGCCTCGTCCTTCTGACGTTTTACGGAGTTTATGCTGTGGCTGGCCTTCTCATAGGTGGGTGCAGTTGTTAGAAATTCTCCTTGATCTCGATGTTGTAGGTGTTCTTGATGATGGGTTTACCTGTACAGGTTCTTTTATGGGGGACATACGAGTGCATGTGTACATTTCTGTTGAGCCTTTTAAAAGCACCTTTGAGAGGTATGTATACCCAAAGGCACTGAAACTTGGGACTCATCTGTAAAGGTGTGACTTAAGATAGTTGTTGAAAATTTTCTTGAATTTTTACTGGGAGAAAAACTTTGGTTTTCCGTGGCAGATTGTTCGAGAAGGTTGGTCCAATGGACAAACAAGCACCAGACAGACGTCTTATGGTAGTTTTGGACTACCAGCACGAGGACAAGCACAATCATTATGTGTTCCCTATAGACCCGAGCTTATAAAGGTTGTGGTCCTGGCTGGATCTAAACAAGGAAGACGGCTCCATAATATATTCAGAGGCTGCTCCTAGTTGAGCGTAATATTGTACTTGGAGGGAATTTGGGAAATTCGGCACAGTTCAGACAGGGCAGTTGCGGATTTACCACATCCAGAGCTTGGGCGTTGCAGTAATCCAGGTGTGCTAGGATGACAGAATGAGTCAGGGTCACAGTGGCCTGGGCAGACTTATTATGATGGCTTGGACATAGAATTGAAATTAATAGACATAAATTTGAATGAATCGAAATCTATGTTGATGAAGGCAATAAAAATGACTTCTACTGTAAAGCTGGCTGTCTGAGCTTTGAAAGGTTGATTTTGTCTGATTTGCTTTGTTGACAGATTTCTGTTTGTATTTGTCTGCTGCATAACAATGCTTATGTGTCGCTAAACTGAATTCTCTTTGATTCTTGACATTCAGTTGCTTTGTGAACATAAATTGTTTGCTTTATATGAACAAGTGCACAGAGATCATTCGTCTGTGTTTCCATTCTGATAGTTCAGACGTCTGACTTCGATCAAGTGCTTCCTGTTTTAGGTTAAGCATTTTACACAATTAGATTTTTTTATTATTTAGATACGAATCAGTGTTTTCTTAATTTGATTATACTTAATTTTTACTGCTCTGACTTTAATTATGAAATGATTTGTAGTAGATTCTCTCCGAATCTGTGGTTGTTTAACTTTTGTTTTAGGTGTTTTTGTGTTTATTTTCTGTTTCGCTGGTGTGACTCTTGGGAGGGGCATAACTGAGTAAATTGATTGAGGATGCAAGAATGGGGTTGAGATGGTTGGATATAGGTGTGAGTGATATTTCTGACTTATGATGTAAATGCATTTGTTGTGCAAAAGAAGTTGAGGGAGACTGGAAGCTGGTAGATGGACCTGGTGACCATGGATGCATATGAAGATATTAGATGGTTGAAACACGCTGACTCCGGATGTTTGGGCACTATTTCTTAAAAGAAGCTACGTATATAAATGTTAAGATAAAAGCGTTTCAGTTCTAATATTTCTTTCGTGTTTAGGCATCTTGGTGGCATTAAAAGCCTTGGAGCCAAGGCTCTAGGTCCGGCGTGACACTTTGCCCAGTGTCACCTGTCACTTGGTACAGCCAAATGCTTTTACCTTGTCTGACGTGGAAACCACGAGAGGTGTTTGGAGATGAATGACTTCTGAGTTGCGTCTGGAGTCTTCTGTGACAAGGAGGAGCTATGTTGGCTAATGACTCTGAAAAGGCATTCATTGTTTCTGTGGCAGATACTATTACTGACGAGGTAAAGCATTCACCCCACCTGACTCATGGAAAGGTTAAGTGCTGAAAGGGTGTGTGCACACCCTGAAAGATCAAATGCACTAGGTAGATACAGTATGTGAAATGGGGTCGAACAGGTTTAAAGCAGCCGTGTCAACGTCTTCATAGTTGCTTAACAGCTCTTTAACATCGTCACTCCAGTTTATGCATTCTCTGAGCTACTGTGAGCCCAACTTGGCAATTTTTGCTTTCACTAACTCATGTGCTTTGATTGTCATCAAACATCTTTTCTGCAAACTTTTACAGAGGGCAACTGACTCCTAGAACAGCATTTAGAACAGTCTGTGTATCATGATACTGAGGATATGTTAAACGCTTCAACAGTATTTGTACAGGGGGTAGTTGTTTTCAATCACCTGTTTGCTATATTGCTCCTGCAATACTTAGTTAGTGGAGAGTAGTTAGACTTAAAGACCCCAAGCAGTCATGTAGAGGTTAGAAGTAAGAGTTCATAAAGAGGGTTGTCTATAAAGGACCTCAGCAAAAATAACCAGTTTGGGACCCCTCCCTCTGTTGTTCACATTTGTCGCATTTGGCATTATCCTCCCCATCTCCTTTGAATACGTCTGCACTCCTCCAGCAGAATGCTAAAGTCTAGATTGCGCCATGCTCTTAATTTTGCAGAGCTAATTGTTCTTACGTGGGGTACTTTGATGCTGCCGAGTCCCACTTTAATTAGATCCAAAGCAACACCGACTGTCTACTGTCTGACTAAAGTTAGTGTGTAAGGCACAGGCTGTACTGAATAACCGTTACTTGCCAAATTTAGAAGAGGACGCCCGTATTGGCCATAACTCCCTTTCCTTTGTTGGCATCTGGGTGACCCTACTGTCCTCGGTTCCTCTTTGCGGACGTCCTCAATGGACAACCCCAATGGACAACCCCAAGGGTCGCAGAGCGCATGCACCGGACTGGAGACCAGCTCAGTACCGAGGGTATTATGGGCTTGGGGGTGGGGGCAGATGAATGTAATTGTAGGTTTGGGTGGACACTTAACAACCTAGGCTGGCGTGCCATACGGTTTTGCAACAGGTAGCGTGGAAACCTTGTTTTTACCTTTTATACTTAGTAGGCTAAATATGCCAGCAGCTGTAACAGTGAACTAAACTTAATTCTGAAATAACATGGACACGGAAATTGTGCACTAGCAGAAAATGGTTGTCCTTGCTGTCCTCAGAAATCGTGCAAATGCACGGCTTAGAGGGAACATTGCCTACTGACACTTCCAGACCAACTATCTTTACAGTTTGCAATGCTAATTTGATGAGATCAAGCGGATTTCAAACAGTATAGGCTCAACAGGGGGACCCAGTGCGCCACCGAGTACCGGCTGCTCAGATGGCTCCCCAATTGAAATGTTTGTTACACTGGCAGATGTGGTAAGGGAACAGATAACAGAAGAGGTGAAGAAATCTGTTGATTGTGCTATTGTTGATGAAACAGGATATTAATTTTAAAGTAGAGGTATATTTTGATATATAATATTTGCCAACGAGAAGTTAATGAATGCTTTCTAAATATCAAACCTGCAGACAAATTAGATATGCAGTATGTATATATGTATTGTATGTATATATCCAAGAACTTACATAGTGCATTTTAAGAACCTCACAGAGGCGTTACAGCATGGCTATCTAGAAGTTCCAAAAAGACTACATCTTAAGATGGGCCGAAAATATTTCTTGAGCTGTTAGTGGGGCAAAAGTTCGAATTTCTGGAGGTAGACTGTTCCAGAGAGACGGTCCCACACATGAGAAAGCATGATGTGCCGGTGCCGTCATTAGGATTATGGAACTATAAGCTGTTCACGTGCTGCCGAGCGCTGCATTTATCAGCCTGGTTGGCTCACAACAGGTATGAGCAGCTCACTGATGTATTCCGGAGCTGAGCCAGCTATCGAAGCCCCTGTCTGTTAGAAGTATCTTGAACTGAATTCTTTTCTCGGCCGGAAGCCAGTGCAATGTATCATGCATATAGTTGGAGATATGCAAAACTTTGCAGTCATTGTCAAGGCTTATTATAAACACCTTGCAGTGATCTGGGCTAGACATTAGCATCCTGCTTAGTAGGTCAAGGTTATAATGGTGCAATTAAGTGTAATTAGCTGTGTGAATAAGGATGTCCAGTAGCTAGCAAGGCAGTCAGCTCCATTAGCCATTTGTATTCATTGTTATGTGCATAAACTGAATTTGATTTTCATTTATGCATGTAAATCTGTTTAAGAGTCTGCAGATTTTTTGTGTTACTCCAAAGGTTATATACATTTTTACTTCCAGTTCTCCTAAGCATAAGGAATGGGTTGAAGCACAGAGTGAATTGTCTCCAGAGGAACTGGTGAGGCAGCCCAGGGGCACAGTGACACTAGATGGTGTAGTTGCTTTCCACAGTATTTTTGATCTTTAGGTGCACTGGTGCATATGCTACTGATTGTGGCTGATATTGGGCTACTGACTATCATTTCTGAATTAGAGAGACAATTCTCTGACCATTCACATTACTGGGCATTATGATTAGTATAAAATCACTAAATTTGAAACATATGTCTTTTTTAAATTATGAGAAAATTCAAGCCATGTTGCACATTTTTACCAAAGTAATGTTTAAGACCACAGCATTCTCCGAGTGAGCCATTTGTTGTAATATGCAGATTCATTCAGGTGTAACTAATATGGCTATAATGTTAGACATTGCTTGTTGTCTTTAACCAAATAAACTTGCTTTTCACAAAATATGCAGACTGTTAAACACAGCCATTGTTTTACCGGTCACATCGGCAGCTTGTGAGCAAAACTTTTCTATCAAAAATTAATTGAAATATATCTAAGAAGCACTATGTCTGACATTCATTTAAGCAGTGTAGCAATGCTGTCAGTGGGATCTGTTCACACAGAGTCGATTAATATGAACCTTTTGTGGACCTTTTGTGGAGTCTAGGGTTGACAGTCATAAACTTGTGCTACATTAAGTATATGCAATTTGATTTTGTGTTCAACTTGTGAATTAGTGCATTTTAGAGCATTCTCAGTTTTCGGTAAACTCATACATCCAGCTGGACTCCCCTTCCAGTGGCTTGTCCCCCGTAGTCTCCCCTTCCCAGTTAGGAAAAGCTAGAGCTGCCACTGGATTGAAATCTCAGATGCAGTGGTGAAAGCCAGACAGGTTTCCACATCAACTTCCTTCCGTCACCTCACCACCACTGCTCTATCATCTTCTCTCTCCTTTGAACTCTTGGTTCCTCCTTTCCACATCCACATCAAATCAGATGCATTATAACTAAGTAAATGAATGGCTGTTTTTTTGACCTTCTAGTTTGAATTATCCGTAACCCGATCTAGTCTCCTTCTTTCTTCAAAAAACTGCAAACTTATTAATCACTTATGCCCACAAAGCAACCCCCTCCCACTAGGGAACTTCACTGCTTACAAATTCAGATGAAAGAAGAGGCATACAGGTAAGCATACACAGACAGACACAGAGAAACAGAAAAAGAAAACTTTCTAAATATTTGGATGTTACATAATGATAAATAGCTGCATGCATTGCCTTTGTACACTTTCTGATATACTGTGGCTATGTGGTAAGTGCTAAAGATGACTTTATCTGTGAAGATAGTTTTGCCTTTTACTCCATTAATCACATTCTTCGGCATGGCATTTTATCAGGGGTTGTAGCAGATTTATTACTTTCATGAGACCTAACAGGGGATCTGAACCCTGCCGCTGTTGCAGGGAGATGTGCCAGAGTTAATTATCAGCAGTAGTAATTGTGCAGTGAATGTTTGTCTGATTTATAAAAGATCTGCTTTGTCTAATCTGAGGCAGTCAGATGACATCTCTGTTACTGCTGTGCTGACACAAATCATATCAGTTGGTATGAATCATGCAAAAGACTAGTCTAAAAAATAACCATGGGGTGGGCAGTGAGGAGTTGGTTGGGTGTTGATGTTCATGGTTAACCTGATTAATTATGGTTTGGCTGTAAGGAAAGTTATTAGTTTGACGAATATGATGACATCTGTCATCCTACATACAGTTTGGACAGTCTTTGCACTTTGTTCAGAGGTTGATGTCTGATGGCCCAACCAGTAGACACTTGTGAGCCATAACTCCTGTTGTATAAGCTACAGGCTGTACTACTAGTACTGCTGCTCATGTATGGTTCTAGGTCACATTCATTGTGCTGTATTTGCCAGATAATGTGGCTGTATTTGGTGGCAGCTGGTGCTTTTCTACCATGTGACTACATTGGTTTCACATTTTTCAAACTCTTACAATTCTACACATTTTTGTCAGGTACTTCCAAATAGGGCAGATTTCAGATATTCCAGTTGGCCAGAAAATATTTCTTAGAAATCGAGCAGCTATGTTCATTTTTAGCTGAGTATTTGACCTAGGAGCCAAATGCAGTGACTGGCCTGCTGTACCACTCTGCAGCCCTTCTTGCAAGGTTCAGATTCAGCTACCACATGGAGCCGTAACTTCATTACCCAAATATTTAACTGCTGGGATGCCTAGGTTAACTTGACAATATTAAAAAACTTGACAATATTTATGTCCTGACTGTGAGATTTAGTCTTCCTGGGTATGGTTAGGTCATGGGTTATAGGGTCATGAGCCTGAAGAGCCGGGGGAATGTTCCCAAGCAAAGGCCCCCTGCAAGGTGTTTGGGAATCATTTGGCTGAGGAGTGCACACACATTAGTACAGAAATCCTATAGCATGACTTAATTTTTCTCGAGGTTGGTTGGTGTTTACAGGTATTCAAGTTGTTCAGACTGCTTACAGTTCTGTGCTTTTTTGTTCAGGTATTTCCAAATAAATCAGATTTATGATTTTCCAATTGGCCATATAAATATTTCTTCACAATCAACCATCTGTATTTGTCTTTAGTCATGTTGAGTATTTGATTCAGGAGCCAAGTGTTGTAATTACTGGCTTGTTGTTTGGTTGAGGGCACTTCTCTGTAGATGTCTCTAAGAGAAGATGTGCAGATACAATGAATGAGTGAATTATGAAACTAGACAACGTTTTTCTAGAAATTGACTGGACTTTGTTGTTTAAATGTTGGATTAATTACTGGGTCATTGTATTGTCTGCTTTGAAGGAGACGAGTTGACTGCCTTACATCGTCATCGGCATCTTGTTGGCGTTTCAACTGGTGACACTTTGTAGTCGTGGAGATCTGACTGACAGGATAAAATGTCCGGAAATGTTCCCGGACGACCGAAGGGACCCCCTTGCAAGGTCTGTGGGGACGAGGCGTCCGGGTTCCACTACGGCGTCGATTCTTGCGAAGGATGCAAGGTACAGAAATAATTGTCCAAATAAAGCAAAGTGATGAGGTGTGGTGAGACACGATATGGTGAGGTGAGGTGCTTGGATGGCGTGAAGTGATGAAGGTTCTATCCACTGTAGGTAAGGCAAGGTAAGATAATCACTGATTGATTACATAGCTGTTTCAATAATAGTTCATAGAGGCATGTTCCTGGGATGGAAGAATATTTCAGCTGAAGCAAAACATGACTTTAGCAACCAAACAATGGAACAACCTTTTCCTGAAATTCATAAACAAGGTGCACTGGAAAAGATAGTCCATCTGCCACCCACTGAGCTGCAAACACAACTGAACAGCCTATGCTTACAGATTGCACCTCTTCATCTTCAATCACTTGATTTCATCATGGTTGTTGTTGTTGATGTTGATGTTTTTGTTGTTTCAGTGTTGGTTATGTTATTTCACGTTAGCAGAAGCACTTGATTGTTGTTGCACCTGGATGCCCCATATTCAAATTATCATAAGTTTAGAAACTTCTTTGTTATGAGTGCATCATATCTGGTGCTACTTCATCAAAGCCAGTTACCTAACAACTGGGATAGTTTTTAAGCTCTAGATAATTTGTGATTGTAAATGAGTATTCAATGCCAGTGGCACATAACTCAAGGATTGTGTTTTTCTGGAAACTGGTACTTTTAGTGCTAGCAGTTTAATGGAACAATGCAAAACCGTTGCATCTGTAAATAAAAATACTAAAGAACTTGGCAGAGTACCAGTGATAATGACAAACCGATACTAACCGTACCCAACGCAACTCATCTATTTATAGCCCATATGTGTGAATGACCCTCCCTTCCTCCATCCATCCCTCCTGCGCGCAGTCCCACCAACCGAGGACTTGGTCGTTGGCTTATTGCACAGTTTTGTAAAGTGGGGTTATTCCGTGACTGATAAAATCTGTCAGCCTCATTGGCTGTGTCTCCATCACAGCTTGCCCTCTCCTCCCCGTGTGTCTGTCGTAGTGTTTGTGTCACTGCCTGTCTGTCCCATGTGTGTGTGTCTCTGATCGTGTCTCCGTCTGTTGGTCTCTATCGGTGTATATCTCTGTGTTTGTATCTCTGTGTTTCTGCCTCATGCTGTGTGCATCTGTGTTGGCGATCTCTTTGGAGTCGGTTGATTTAGTGTTTTGTACGTTGTCACTCTAGCAGTTTCATGTCCTGGGCTCTGCGTCGTCCGTTGATGCTTACCAAGTCTCAGTTCTGGACGACTGATTTTTTGACAAGGCATCTGAAGTCAATACGTGCCTTCAAAAGACCTGTTTGTTTATGCCAAATACTGTAATTTAAATACTGTAATCCAGTTAGATTTCATTAAGCAGGGGTGTATGTAAAGTAGCACTATATCAGATAAGTTCTTTCAGGGCAAATTTATAGAAGGCTCGGGGTGAATATCATATCCCAGCATTGAAGTTTCATGTCTGATTTGTGTGCAGTTATTGCGTAGGTGTCTAGTTTTTATGAACTTGGCTAAATTCATCTCTCGAAAGTACTTAGTTTAGCTGCCATTACATGTCACGAATCATTTGCACAAATCTAAGTACATGTCTAATCATCGTTAATCATAAGTGAGTGCATCGGCAACCAGACTAAGTTGCAAAAGGAGCTATTATAAGTTTCTTCCTCAGGTTCAGTTTCACGATTACCTGGCTGGAAGTGCTTCTGAGTAGAAAACTTGAAGAGGAAGAGATTTTTTATAAATTATCCAAGTATTGCATTAGTATTATGTAATATCCTAATTAGCACAGCATTTACCATAGGCCGATGTGTATACCGAGACTGGTGCTTTGGAGTTTGTTTGATTGCTGACTAGCTAATTGTGGTCCTCCTTAGATGTTGTATTGAGTTGTTGCATGGTGCAATATTGTGATTTATATGCTTAAATGAAGGAGTTAAAACAGTTTATTAGGTGATGGTAGAGGATTTGAACATTGTGGTGGTGATGATGATATTGATTGATTGACTGACTGACTGATTTTGGCTGATATTGACTGATATTGATGAAGATAATAATCAAGAAGAAGAAGAAGGTGCTGATGATGACGATGGTGGTAGTGATGGTGATTATGATAATGACAATGAATGATGCTGCTGCCGCTGCTGCTGATGATGAACAACGGTAATATTGAGGATGAAGACACTGATGATGAGGATAATGGTGATGACATTGAAATTCATAAAAAATGATATCTGAAAATAACAAGCACATTCATCCAAATAAGTGCTATATATTTGTTCAGAATTCAATTTTAAACAAATTTTATGCTTACACTTTAGCCATTTTGTCAGTGGTTGATGAGATATGATGTTTTTTACCTTTGAGGGGTGAAATGGACCAAACCCCCAAAATAAATCTGGTGGAGGCCAGAATAAGGGCTAAAAACATTGGGCGGGCAAAGTGTTAACAGCAGACAATAATTCATCTTATGTAGAATGCATCTAAAGATGCATGTTTTGTGGGCCCTTGTATGCCTAGAGCATAGTCATCTTCTCCTTAGACTAAGGATACCATCTTCCTTTGTTTATTGGCTGTACATTATTTTCTGTTGGTAAATAAACAATCCTAAACTTCTACCTATCTTTGCATAACTTGTATGTATGTATTTTGGTGGAAATTTATATAAAGGCAAACACACGTCTAACATGTCCCCTTTTCGCCCATGCAATCCAGGTTCAAATCCGGGAACCATCATATGAAATTGACAGAAATTTCATTGTTGAACTGTGCATGCCCTTGGAGGCCATCATTTTTTATATGAGTTCAGCCTTCATTTCAACACACACAGGTATTTATATAGCACTTTTAAGAACCTTTAGAACCTCACAACTTCAGCATGAGATGGAAATTTCGGGTGTTGATATGCTTTTTGTTACATCAGCATTGAAAGCTGTATTTCAGTTTTGAAGTTTCTGATGACCTGTTCCATTTGAATGTCATCTCTGATGCCAGTGCCTTCATGGCCGTTAGATCATAGGGTTCAAATCCATGCCAGAATGATTTTATTAAAATATTTTGATTCAACTGTCCTTTTTTGGACGAATTTATAAAAACGTCATTGATGGCGATGTTGAAATTTGTGTGTAATTTTCCAGCATGTCATTTTATAATTTTGTTCTGGCCATATGCAGATCAGCTCAATTTCACATACAGGATTTTTGTAGAATTGAATCTCTTTTGCCTCAAACTGTCTCAATCCAGCTAGCTAATGCATTGGTGCCCAGCAGATTAAACTACTGTATTACTTCTTATTGGCATCACTAAGCAAGGTGTGCACAAACTACATATGGTTCAAAGCTCTTGCTAGAACCATAACTAAGACCCATAAATATCAGCATATTAAGCCACTGTTGCATTCATTGCACTGGTTGCCCACCAAGCAAAGAATCCAGTTTAAGATCAGTCTTTTAGTTCAAAAAGTGCTACATTTAAATCAGCCGACCAGTTCATGCTCACCCTTCTTACCAATAAATATTGCATTTGATCAATGGACACTGCAACTTGTGATACTTTGCACCAGAACCGAGTCAGGTGCTCAGGCACTCTCTGTAGCTGGTCCAAAGCTTAGGAATTCACCGCCCAGTTTAGTTCATTCTTTGAAGTCCTTCAGGTCTAAACTTAAGACTCATGCCTTTCAAGCTGCTTACCCATCATAGCCTTACTTCTGGTTTCTCTGACCTATCGGAATTCAAACTGACTTCTCCAATGGATTATGATTTTGAATCGTTTTCACTTGAAGCAACCACTTGACTTGACCAGGTGTAATGGCGCTGTAGAAGTCATTAGAATAGAATAGTCATTTACAGTCATGTGTGATTTTACTACTGTGCTTCACTTCATATTATATATGTGTGTGTGTGTATATATATATATATATATATACACACACACATATGCATGAAACAGTTTTTCAATATTTCTGTAAGTATATAACAGCTTTTTAGATTGTTCAGAGAGCCCTGCCCTTGAGACTTCTGTTTAGGCACTATATAAATGTCATTTCAGCAGTTGTCATGTCTTTACTTTTGGAGCCTTTGACTTCCTTTTAGGAGTTCGTTAGTTTCATGCTTGACAGTCTTTGCCGTTCCATGGCATTTTCATTTTTGACTGTCTGAGGTTTCTACGATTTGTTTGGAACTTACTGATTTTCTGTGTATTGAATTTTAAGGCATTTTCCTTAGGAGTTGTTTTTTGTTGAAGGGATTTTTCCGGCGCTGCCTGACTCAAGGCATGACACATCGCTGTGCTGTCAATGAGAACTGCGAGATTACACAGTTCAGTCGCAACAGTTGTCAGTTCTGTCGGCTGAAGAAATGCTACCAAGTCGGAATGTCACGAGAAGGTAGGTCGGCCCCCACCCCCGTTGCCTAGTGCTTCCTTTGTTTCAGTTAAATCAAAGTCCTTTGATGTTAACAGTTATATAACTGAACAATGAGTTGGCATTAAAGTTGGAATTGACTATCCAACCCACTCGTCTTGTTTTATGCAGCGCATGCTATTATTAACTTTGATTGGAAAGATGTATTGAGAAATATTGGAATTTGCTGGCTGCTTAATGCAGTAATCACATCTTTTCTTGGCTAGTAAAAGTTGTATCCAGGTGACCAAAATTATGCTTCCGCATTACTTTTCTGGTATCCTCATGCAAAGTTGTTTATTATAATTTCTGCACTTAGTTAACATTGTCCCTGCCACATGTGCACATTTCCCTGACACAAGTTTAGCTGCCTTAGCAAAATTGTTTGTATGCAGTAGAGCCAAGCAGTCTTATTTGGTCCTAGCTTCAGCTGATAAGTCATACATCATGCAGTTTCTGAACGTCCAGAGCTTGGAGTTTCTCCCCTGACGGGTAAAGGAAATGAAGGAAAAAGGAGGGAAGGAAATGATCACCCCTCTGCATCCCACATGGGAGACTATACAGGTCTGTAGAAGAAGAAAATGGTTATGCTGCTTGTGGAATCATAGTCATATTTGTCCAGTTATTTATTGCAGTTTGTGCGCTATATATTGCATTTTAATAGCATAAGAAGTTCAGTATAAAGAAAAAATATAGAAAATCTCATGAATCAGAATTAGAGTAGGTAATTGTTTTCATTTTAATCATGCATATTCAGTGCGTTGCGTTGCACTTGTTGCACACGTAATGTTGTTTTTCTAACTTCATGCTGCAAAGGCACGTAATATGCCTTTGCTGTCTCAGAAGGGTATTATGGCATCTGATGAAATTGATGGAAGGCTAATAATAAACAGATTAATTAATTAACTAATGACTAATAATAAACAGATTAATTAATTGAGTAACTAATGAAGTAACCCAGCACCATTCAAGTAAAATTACTGAGTCTACCCAGATACGTAGCGTCATATTGGCACTAGATCACTAGAGCTTTAAAGCAGTTGAAACATTATTGAACTTGTTGACAGGTTGGTATACATGTTTGAAGAAATGACGAGTAACAAAACATAATTTGAAGCTAAATAAAAATTTTCAGAACAAGCAATTAATTTACAGTGTATCAAAAATTTGTTTGAAATCTCTTAACCTTCCACGTAATGTTAAGAGATTTATGTATATCAATTGCTAGTTAGTACATTATTGTGAGAAGAGGAAATTTAAGATTTTATAATTTGAAGCCCACAAACATTTGGTCTTGTGTTCCGAGTTGGCAGTTGGATTTGGAATTCCTGCAGAAATGTTGTTAGACTTATTTATGACTTCATTGCCTTTTGCTGTCATGGCCTTTTGTTGGACAATGTATAAGTATTCTATTTGCTACAAAAGTGCAGAAATTTATAATAAACAACTTTTGTTGTCGTATGCACTGAAAGTCTTGATAACTTAAGTCTCTAAGTTTTAAAATTGTTGCTGGGTTATCTGCTCTGTTGAGACAAATCTCCATGTGCAGCAATTAGGAAGAAAATAAAGATAGGAAAAGTGTTGGCAGCCAAGAAAAAGAAGTAGCAGAAGGAAGGACAGAAGAAGTGAAGATGTGAAAGAAGGAAAGAAAAAGGAAAGAAAGAATAAACGATAAGAAGACTGGAGAGAATTATCAGAGGAAACAAACAGGAAGTGGAATATGTGTTGGATGAAACTTTCACTATTTCCAGCATTTCTTTCTTTTGAATATGCGGATTTATTATAATGAAATGTAGGATGAACTGAACTCTACAGTGCTCTTATTATTAGTAAACAGTTACTGGTATTCCTCAATCTGTGACTGCAAAATATGACTGTGTTACTGCAACTGTTACTGCAACTGATCCTCTTGTTCTAGTTTATGCAGCAGGTAATGTAATTAAATTTTATCTGAGATTGGCACTGGCTATCCAGTAACATTCCCAATGTACAAACAACTGATTAGTGCTGAGGGAGAGACACTGTATACGTTAGATGATTACATCCCAAAAGCTCTGTTGAATTGTGAAGACAGACTATGAAAATAGAGCATGTTCTTTGCAGAATGCTTGGTCAGCCATAGATTTGTGCATATGCATATTCTTTCACAAAGAGCTTTCTTTGTAATTCAGTTTTTCCATTCTCTATGAATACTTTTGTCCTAATCCAGCAATTTGAGGTCGACAGGAAATGGAATTGAGAGGGCAAGTACAGAGCGAACTGCATCTAGTTGGAGAAGACGCTCACTTAAAGCATGATGGGATTGCTTGTGAAGATTAGAACAAGCTTGTCTTTATCCAGGCAAAAGCGGTTTTCATTGTGGCAGAAGTCAGCCCATGGCCAACAACCACGAAACCTCTCTAAGCTCACTGTAAGTGCGTGTCATAGTTATGAGTTCTTGGTATCAAGTTTTGGAATGAGAGAGTTGGCCTTCGTGCGGCGGTCATATTTGAGCTTCAAAATCTATGATCACTGACAGTTTTCGAGTTTAAAATAATGATCCGGTCAAGACTGTGGAGCCTTTGTTTGGACTGCCATTGTTGGCGCTCAGATTTATGAGTTTAATCTGTGCGTAATTGAAATGACAGACTGGTCCCTCGTTAAACGGACACGTCACTGAGTTACGGCCCTCGGACAATCTGTAATTCATTACGAGCGACAGAGGTTGCTATATGGCATTATGATGAGGAAATAGATCATTTACAAAGATATCTAGATCAGTGTTTGTACGCTTATTACACATATTGGAAGTTCGGGTCACTATGGGGCGAAGGTATCAATTAAAAAGACGTTCTTGTGCAGCCTATCTATGGAGTAATTTTGTTGCCAGAATGATTGATTCCTATTGTTAACTATTCAGTTTCCTTTGTTGGCCCTTCGCACTTCGCTCGTCTGTGTTGTACGTTTGCTATTGGCTGCTTGTGTTATCACTCTCTGGCATTGTGGATTTGCTATTGGTTGATGACATTTATCTGCTGTGCTTTGTATGCGTGCAATTGGCTGTTTGTATTCTGCCTTTTGGTGTCTTACATTTCAAACTGCGTAGTTCTGTTGCTTGGCGTTGCACAGTTTCTGTTTGTTTTGGAGAGTTTGTCAGTTTTTGACTGTATTCCACCATTGTTATTTAACTGTTTCTTACTTGTGACATTATTCTGCTTCTGAAACCCAGTTGAGTTTGTCTTTTTCTACTTGTGTATTTGTGTGTTTCTCATTTTGTTTGTTTTGGACAGTAGTCTGTGATACTTTTTAGGTAAAAAATTCTTACCAATATGTTTCTGTTGGCTCTCATGATGTGCACAGTACTCGTATGAGTCTGCCTTGTCTGAAGTATTTGTTACAAGATGTTAAATTGCCATTGATTTACTTTATGCCAATAACCAGCCGAGGTTAACTTGGTGAATAGCTATTGAACAGGTGGCATCTGAGGACGATCTCTATCTGGAAATGTTATTGAGTTATTTAAAAGTTTAAAACTAGGTGAAAGAATGTAAAAGAACCAACTGAACATTGGTATCGAGACTTTTTGTATCAAAAAGTTAAAAATTAGCTCACTGTGCCTCTGATTCGAATTTTCTTTATGCCTGGCATGCTAATCTCTTAATATTCATTCATTCATTCATTATCAGAACCAGTACACTAAGATAACTCAAATTAGGTAATAATAGTATTGAAACTGCATTTTAAAAATTTACTTTCATGTTTTTGAGAGCATGTAATCTTCACGCCAATGTGTCACCTTAACACGAACCATTGTGAAAGGCACATTTTATATTTTTTCTATGTTTACCTACTCGAGAAGTGTGTCTTACTGTGTTTCAAATAGACTTCTTGAGCTAATGGATGCACTATATTCTTCTGATGTTGACTTCGTTGTAATTTTGTAAAAGCACGTCAGCAAACGCGTATAACATTGTGAGACGTTAAATTCTTATCAGAAGATCGTCGGGTGTGTGCAGCACCTGCATCGCATAAAAATTCCTGGTGGTATAGTGCATGCTTTGACCTGGGAAAGAGCTTTTCAGTTGGGAGCAACTCCTAAATACTTGTTTTAGAAAACTATAGTGAAGCGATGGGAGCCAAATTGAACACTCCACAGTTGTGGATAGTTCGTGAGTGGGATGCTGTGGTTATATGTGTTCCCAGAGTAAAACAGTGTCAAAATAAGTGAAATTTATCTGTGCAAGTCCTTCTTGTATTGCTCTTTTCCACTTTTATAATATGCATCAGAAGAGATAGGGTTGTTGCACAAATCACAGTCATGAATTTCACATGAAGCTCTGGCTTTCCAAAGTTTGAGTCAGTCTGACAGTGCAAAGAAGTTTTAAGCTTGCCACAATACAGTTATAGCAGTTTTAAATTGTGCCAATTTTGCCTTTCTCAGTTTTTGCTGTGGCCAGTTTTTGCTGTGGTCAGTTTTTGCTGTGCATATTCCTTTGTGAGAAACTTGTAAAAATGCTAAACTGTTGTTAAAAGGTGTCTGTTGTTTGTTTGTTAAAATGTAGGTACAGCAGTCAGTAATTATGCCCTTTTTGTGATGTAGTGGCTGTAGCTTTACCCTGTTTTCTAATAGTGCATCTGCAAGACGTCTCTTGGAACATAAGAAAGCACTAAATTATTTATTTTAAAAGTATATAAATTCTTTTCACCAGCACTAAGTTGATTTTGGCATGTTGAAAGTGACCTATTTTTAAGTGGTCATCCATTCTGAAACTATGGTTTAAGCCCATTCATACAGATGTATTTTGTTTCATCTTACTTTCTCTTTGGCTGTGAAAAAGTTATTTACTGTCTCTTTAAAAGCAATCTTGAACAACCCAAATCATGCCTTACATCAGCTAATCCCACCAGTTAAAACCCTCAGTTATTCCCTACGACCCCAAACCCATGATCTTATTATTCCTCCTGATGACAGTTTCCATGTAAATGTTTTATTATTAGGATGGTGTATGCATATTAAGTTTTCTTGTGTTCTTAAATACTTTTAAACCGATGTGCGATTAGCTATTGTTTCATAAAGAATATACTTACTTACTTACTTACTTACATGGAAGGATAACTGCTTCCATTTTAAGGGCTAAACTTGTGTGCTGCTTTTGTCATTGGCAAGTAATGTTCTTGCGTTGTGCACAGTTTCATAAAGTTCTTCATTTAAATCAGCCAACCTAACTCTTTTTCATGCTCAACCGTCTAACCAGATACTGCCCTTGATCAGGGGACACTATGACTGTTGTAGTGCCTCGTACCTGGACAGTGTTGGGTTCTTAAGCGATCTCGGTTGCTGGTCCACAGCTTTGGAACTCGCTACCATGTTTTATTCGTTCTATCAGTTCTATGATGTCAGTCAGCTCTAAACTTAAGACTCGTCTCTTTCAAACTGCGTATTGACTGTAGCCTTACTTCTGGTTTCTTTGACCAGTCTGAATTTGACCTGGCTTCTCCAATGGATTATGATTTTGAAACCATTTCACTTGAAGTAGCCGTTGATTGATGCCTTAGCATTAAGATAACAGCACTATAGAAGTCATTAGATTAGATTTCCAAGCATAAGTTGTCTGCTTTAGCTTACATAAATTTATTTCTGCCTTTTGTTGTATTAAAGTTGTTTCTCTTGGCTGTGATTGGCTGTGAGGAAGTTGCTCCTGTTCTGATTGGGCCTGAAGAAGTTATTTCAACTGTGATTGGATATCAAGAAATTACTTCTGTCCTGATTGGACATAAATAAATTGTTTCAGCAGTTACTCTCTGGCTGACCATGGATATTTTCTTTTGTGAATGATTATGCTCTTGTTCTTACTTTCCAGCACAGTTGTTTATTTTTTCAAATTCTAGTGACTTTTGCATTTTGTTTTTTTTCTCATTGTGAATATATATCAAGTTTTGTCTCCAAACTCAGTAGCTTCCCTTTCTATCGTAACATTATGTATCTAGCAAACTACCAATACTAAGCACTTAGAAATGTTAAGCTTTTACTGTCATCATTTTAATAATTGAATATGCCTTTATTTCCTACTTGCTGTCATTTCTATATTGTGTCATATCCCTTGCCTTGCTCTGTTTCTCCTAACCAGTTATGAATGATGTATGTTTGTGTGTGTGTATATATATATATTCATTTATCTGGCTATTTATATAGTGCCTTTTAAGAACCTCGTAAAGTGCGAAAATGTCTGTGGAACAGATCCAAAATGATGTGACTTGATGTGTGTTGAAAATCGTTGTTAAGTTGCTTCTGTCAGAATGATGTATGGGAAGTTTTTTAATACTTCAGCTGCACCAATAAAAATGTACAAATTGTTCTTTATCAGCTGTGTTTCCAACTGCAGGAACTCTTTTTTCTTCAACTGTCAAATCTAGTAAATCTGTGACGTCATTCCAATTGATTATTTTGCAGTGTGGGTACCTCTTTCTGGAAATTGATTTCTGTATGCTATCAACTGATATCTTTTAAACTGAACCCCATCCCATTAGAAGTTATCATTGTAGGCAGTTTATTGAGGTAGACAGATAGGTATTATTATGCATGTATACATGGATAAGTAAGTACGTGTGATCTGTTTAACCTCTTGAAAATACAAATTTTATTCCTATTACATGGACCTTTGCCACTGCTGTGAAAGCAAGGGCTCATCCTTCAGTATGAATGAAATTTAGAGGTTAGCAAAGTTCCCATCCCTCATTGTTATGAACCTTGTTGTGTGCCGCTTCACACAGTGATAGACTTGATTATTGCCTTTTATCATTGTGATGGTCATTAAATTTTTTATCATTGTGTTGTAATTGCTGCTAAAAATATAACCAGTAGTGTTACTGAATAAGATAAAGTTGCTCTGAGAAAAGGGTTTGATCAAGCTTATTGTTAAGTTCTACAGTTGATCGCTTTTTACGCTGTTTAAAGGAGAACAGGACAAGATGTCTAGAGTCATTATCATTTATTTTTCCTATTTGACTCTTGGCCTTGGATGTTCCTTTTTACTTTGAAGTGATCTATTATAGTTGAATTATTTACCTTAAAATGCAAAGAAGTTTATGTATGTATCTGTAATGACCCTGAGCAAATTGTGCATGCATGCCTCTGTTGCCAAGAAGTGGCATTTGGTATCTGCATAAACTGGGAAGTAATTGGCAAAGTTCTGCAATGCGCTGGTCCCGTATCCAGGATCTAGGGATTCTTCTGCTGCTGGCCCAAGGGCCTAAGAAACGGAAGTGAGTGAGATGTCAAGGCAGGGGTCTGTGAATCAGTGGTTAGCCAGAACTTATTGACTCATGGATACTCGTGCTTTAGAATGTATTCTTGGCTAAACTGAAAACAGTCTATCTATCACATATTTGATATACAACAGCTAGTGAAATTTAAGAACTTCGGAACTCAGCTGTTTTACTTTAAATGTTGACCTTCTTCCAGAGCAGTAGCGATTTGTCATGGTTCTCATCAGAGAAACTGTTGAGATTGCAAGAAGTTCGAGATCCTGAGAGTTGTTGTTGATGCACCTGGTAACTGGAATCATGAAAGCAATCAGAGGTAGTTCACAGAACAAGATGATTATATGGGGTTTGTCATATGATGCTTTAATGGCAGCTTTGGATCTCAAATACACATACAAAGACAAATAAGGTTTTTATTTTTAAAATACTTTAAAGGCATCAGAATATGTTTAGCAATGTGACTAAATGGTACAAAAATAATTTAGAAGGGTAATAATGGAGTGGCCTTGGAGCCTGAGGAAAAGCATGCTGACCATATGATCATCTCTGCCTGGGCCTAAAGCCCATTCTGCTATATTTGGTAGGCAAACTAATAATTGCTGGTGTAGTTAGTATTTGGGTGAACTGGACCATATGAGGAGGCTATGGTGGTTTTGAAGTAGCAAAATTCAAATTAGAAAGAAACATCAAAGCATATTAATATAAGCTGTGTGTGAGTGTGTGCGTGCTTGCATGCATGTGACTGCTGTGGCTCCATGCATGAAATGTTTGTATATATGTATGTATGTATCATTGTATCTGTATATGTTCATTTTTATAGCACCTTTTAAAAAACTTCACAAAGATGCTGAAACATGGCTTCCTGACAAATTTAAAATGGCACATTGTCAGATAAGTTGATTTATTTGAATTCTGTGTATTGAAGTGTAAGTTCTTCCAAAATGTATGTTGTATGGTTAAACTCCATACATCTTTAAAAACTGTCTCAGCTATTGGCAGAAAAAAGTGGAGCGCTGAGTTTGGCATCTACTGTGGAGGCTGAGAGCAGAGATGGCGGCCAGCTGTGTAGCAGATGCTGTCAGCCATGGGATGCAGAGGAGTAAGCTGAGTGCGATGCTCATTCAGGTAGCACGTCCAATCAAGCATGCAGTTCCTTACTAACAGAATCCTAAGGCTAATATCCATCCACCTGTATTCCTTTATGGCTTGAAATATATTTTATCTGATGGTGGTTATCTGTTGCTGGGTTCCTAATAGTGTTTTACAGGAGTATTCAGGAGTATTGGGACACAGTGGTGTAGTGGTATGGTCTGTGCCTCGTAACTGGAGGGTCGTGGGTTCAAATCTGCCTCAAGCCACTGCATAGCGACCTTGGATAAGTTGCTCACCCATAATTGTCTGCAAGGAAGGCAATGGGAAACCACCTCACTCATCTTATTCCTGGGTGGCAAATGGACTTGCCTTCGGGCAAATAACTCGTCATCATCATCATCATCAGTGTTGTGATATCCTGTGTTGCTGTAACAGTTCTTTGGAGATTTCAAGTATGACCACTTGTTTGGGATTTGATTGCCCATGTCTTTTTGTGGATCTGGTTCTTCATTGTGAAGATGTTTGATCCGTAAGTGATGGTTGTCAGCTTGTGTGATTTCTTTGTGTATTTAAGCCAGAAAAGATCCAGCAATACCAGCAGTGTGCCTTGAAGGACAAGTATTGCTGATGTGGGTGTTTTGTAAATGTGTCATGGAATTCCCTCTGCCTTTGTTGTGGTAGGATAGCATAAGTTACTTTGATCAGTCCTGTTCTTACAATATATCAGTGGTATCTGTGATAACATTTCTTATCATTGGTTGCCTTCCTAGGAAAATGGACAAATTCTTCTTACAGATTGCTGTAATTATGTAACTGCTGACTCTAAATGATTGAATTGTGACTCTAAGCCGTAGACCCCTGTGTGATGTAGCTAGATTACAGGGGAGTTTATGCCCTAAGCTCTGTCTGTGTCCTCTCGGCATTTTCCACAAGAGGTCAGCAGTTCTGAAAAAATTTTGCAGTTTAGGTGGACAAGCTGCTTCAGCTTAGATTAAGTGGCCCTGTCCATGTCTCTGATTGGGCCTGATTTTAATATTGGTACTGTTGTAATATTGTCAAATAATTCTTCACAATTTAATTATAATATTTGCAGGTATCTCAGGTCATGAACTCAACAGGCTTCAACACGTCCAAAATTCCCACTGGCTCTCGTGGTGTTTGTACATGATCCTTACCCTACTTGGTCAGCTGCTTCCTGTAGAAGTCTGTCCTACAAAATCCTTAACACAAGCGCTTCTATCTGCCTTCAACCACTATCCCTCCTCTCAGCTCTCTTCATTCTTCCCTACAGGTCTTTAGCTGAGTTACGATGCAGAACTGTCATGCATTCCATGCCCATGACCTCCTCCCTCCCTCAAGGAATGAAACCAACTATAAATGTTGCTTCAAAGCTCGAACTGTTTTTCTTCTTTTAAGAAACACCTCTAAACTCACTTTCTCTCATTGGTTTTAAAACATCTGGTTATCTAACTGCATTTCACCCATGGCTTCACTAACCGTGCATCAGATTCACATTTCTTTGTGGCTTTGCAACTGTTACAAATTTTAATAATAATAATGATGATGATAAATATAATAATAATTATTATTGCTGCAGCAACAACTTCTATTGCTGAGTACTGTTACTGTTACTTTTAAAGTTGTATTTATGGTGTAGTGCCTAGTGTTAGTGACCTAAAATTACCAAATAAATGACTTTTAACTGCACCTGATATGAACTCTGACCTTTGTGTTACTTTTAATGAATGCGATTGGGATGCCCTGGAGGAATCCAGTGGAAAAGGCGGGTTTTGATCTCACAGGGACTAGATGGCCTTTATCATGGTGTGTGAATTGGAGGCGGTAAAAAAATTTCTGGCTGTCTGCCTTGCTACTTGGAAAGACTGTCGAATTGAAGGCAAGAAAGTTACAAGGTTTCTTTGCTGATCTTGGTGCCTGGCATGGTACCACCAGTCACATCTAACTGCTCTGGAAGTTGCTAAGAGAACAAAAGGGCATTGATATGAATTGCTCAGCCAACAAACTAATCAATCAATCAATGTATAAATCAGTGTATAAATAATGATTTGATCAGGAAATTAGCAAACACTTAAATCAGCACTTAAACATTTAAACGTCAATAATTCAGAACAATCCCTTAAATAAGCTGGTTGTTGCAAAGAGAATCCAGCAATGTGTATGTCACGGTTTCTTGTAGTCTGATGAAACTTTTAACTTCTGAAGACGAGCTGCTACCGGTTTTTGCCTGGTTTCTTACAGTGGATTCCAGTTTTAATGAATGCGATTAGAGTTCATATCAGGTGGAGAATTACTGTATTATCACACATATAATGCGTACACGAGTATATACGCACATGCATATTACCCGAAGAAATTAAGAAAACATGAAAGACTTTGATATAACTTGCACATGTGTATACCTGCAGGCCCATACAGGCCATAGTGGAATAGTCTGCAAGTGTTAACCCACATCTTAAAATGTTTGAGCTGGTACAGGCAATTTATTTTTGATACATTCTCATTAAATTCAACCTTTCTTTCAGTAAAATAGCAATGTTTTAATGCTATGAGAGTATTGGTTTGTTTCAGTGTATAATCTACTTGCTTCAGATGACAAAAAGAACGTCTCGGGTGCAGTCACAGATACATTTTTATAGCGCATATCTAATAGTGGCATGATTTATTTTTACTACGTTCTCATTAAATTGGATGGAAATGTAGATTTTACAACCTTTCACCTTTCTATTGATAATATAGTGCACGCCTAATTGTTGTTTCTTTACCCAATGAGTTAGTAATGGAATTTGGTGTTAATATAGCATGGGGCAAAATACAGTTTGCAGTACAGTGAGCCTGAGATTCAGCTCCATTGATTAGGTATAAAAGCACTATTCATGGCCCCACTGAAAAGGGCAGTTTCCGGTTGATCTAGCAAGTGGCAAGTGGTCCCTGTTTTCTGCGCCGCAGTCACATGCTTAGACTAGGAGTACGCAAGTTTTCCCTACATTCATGCATTAATAATAGATTTACTTTACCTAATAGTTTGCAAGTTGATTTTCCCAGTATATATATTATATCTTTGGTTGCTATATTTATGCTTTGGGCAATTTCTTATTGTAGCACCATGGAGTCAAATCCACTACCAGTGCAACACAACAAAATGAAATCTTATTCAGAAGTGTAAAAAAAATTAAGTCAGAACAGATTTAGTCTTTAGCAGTCACTTATAATTTTGCCACCTGTCATAAATTCAGTTCGTCCGTTGGTGTTCCACGGGTTAACGATGCTGTCTTCGCAGTATGGTCAGGAAAATACAGTAAGCTCATCGCGACCACCTTTGTAAAATTAACTGTTGTAACCCACACACCTAGATAACCCACAGAGGGAGTGTGGGGTTTGCAAAATCTGATATAAACCTCGTTGGATATATTTGTGAAAATACAGTAGTCGATTCTGACATTTGCCTATTCCAGGCCTTCCGTTGGCTGCAGGAATTTATTCTTGACAACTGGTTCATTGCTCTTAAACCCTTTATTCAAACAGATGGGATGAATTTGAACTGCCAAAATAGTGAAGTGCCATCTTATCTAACAGCAGCAATCAGTGTTATATTCGCTTTACATTTTAATTACAGTAATACTGGGTATCTTGTTTTTATAAAATAAGGATCAATTTCTTAATTAATAAATTATGTAAGTCACTCCTAAATTATTAAGTCATTTAATCACTAATTCATTTACTAATGAATTGATCACGTAATTGGGCCTCTATAATTTGTTCAGTCAAGCAAGCTAAACTGTCTAGCAAATGCTGAAGAGTCAGTCAGTCAGTGGCTTTGCCTGTTGGTCTGAATAATGAATTGGTTGATCAGTCTGACATTCTGTGAAGCAGCCAGTTACTCAGTCTTTCATTCAGTCTGTCAGTTAGTTGAGCAAGCAACTTCGTATATCTCTAGATCAGATCATCAATCCTTCAGTCGATCAGGCACTTGATACGTTTATTGGTGTGATAGAACTTTATGGATTAGGTGCTGCGTGTCATTTAGCTTGGTCCTTCCAGATCGGTTTCCTCCCTGGCACTAATTTATTTTCATAATTCAGGTCACATGTGCCCAAGGACATTTGTATCAGTGTGCTAAGAACCCCCAATGGAGCGATTTGCTCCTGGCTCACTTGAATCATACTGTGCCTCTGAAGATCACAGGGCTTAAATCCGCTGCCACTTGTTACTCTCAGTGGTTGTCCTGACTACAGAAGGCTTTTGGGGCGGGGTAAAGAGGGGCTGGTGGAGGAGTGGTTATGAGGAGGTGGCACTGATAGGTCCCGGAGTTGAGAATGGAATTATGAGTTCCTAATGAGAAGAAAGGAGTCCATTTGCAATGTTAAACTAACACAGCCAGTTATAGCTGAGACCACAGATTTCAAACTGTCTTTAAATGCTGGTAGAGAATGTATGCATGTGTGCATATGTGTATATTTAAATCTGTATATATGTATGGTTGTATGTATGTATGTGTGTATGTATATATGCCTCTTTCTTTTGCCTTATAGAAATCACCAGTAAAGTTATGAGTAAAAGAAGTAGTTAAAAATTGCAAATGGAGAAACACCAAACGATAGGGTTGCTTCAGATCCTGGCAAAAGGCAAAGAAAAGCAAGAAAAACCAGTTATCAGTAAAGCAATAATTAAATAATTTAAGACGCTGTGAGGGTGGAAAGAAAGCTATCAACGCATTTTTAGAATCGGATAAAAGATTGATGGAGAGGCCAAGGTAGTGAAGGGCAAGAGAAGATGGTGCATTCTGATGTGTAGGAGACCTGGCAATTCGACAGATTGCTAGCATTTTTCGATTTGTTTCTTCCAGGTGATTGGACAGAATGTCAAAGCGCCACCTAGTGAACGACATGTCAAGTATTGGGTTCCATGGTGTGGTAACAGAGGTGGTCAAGTCAAATGGATAATTGCTTTCCCAGTGGGCATGCCATTTGGGTGGCATTGGTGCCACTGTTGGGTTCCCTTCCAAGGTGTACTCCACTGTAAACGCACAGTTGCCGGTGATCAGTTAGCAGAGAACTGCTAATAACTAACTTGTGGTAGTTGTGTACGGTGTAGGGCTTGTATCATTTGATGAAGATAAGGAGGAAGAGGAAGAGGAGGAGAATGATACGGACAGTGAAGGGAAGGATGAACACAAAGACAATGATGACCACAGTGAGAACTAAAAAATAGTAGGTCAAGAGGGAAGAATGAATAGGTGTAGGTGCAGGATTTGATGGAACTTCCCATAGACAAACCAAATCAATATGAAAAATTTCTCTACAAATTCCGTGCTTCAGAATTTAGTTTCCAATTCTGTTTAAGTTGCTGAATTTAGACTCTGGATTTAGTTGTAATATGCTCTGCCATTATCAGTGAACCTTCTTCAAAGATCTCTATATTTCACGTTTCAATAATTCTTATGAAACTGAAGTTTTTTAAACAGTCTGCTTGTGTGGAATAATGCATGTTAAAAGGTCTTAAATTGATTTGGCATCGGTCGTTAAAAAGTTATTAATAGACAGCACACACAACTTCAGTTGAAGCAAAGAATTTAAATTTCCATAAAGCGAAAAGCTTTCCTTTCTTGTTGTTTTGTCCTCTTTGATCTTGGATAAAGGTATAGGCTGTTCAGCATGAGATAATTAGTTTAGTTTATCGTGAAATTAATCTTGTGATTTTCCTCGGTGATGGTGTCATTTAGCGAGACTTCGTTATGCCAGACAAAATGATTTGTTGCCTAAGAGTCTCTTAATGAATGTCAGTCCACGGATAAAAACTAAATTAAATTCTTTGTGGATGAAGACGAGTAATCACATCAAATCCAGGCTTTAATTCTTCACAGATTAAGAAGAAACAAAGCTGAGGATTTAAACGAGTTTTTGCTTATTGTGGCTTCATTACTTTTAAAGCAACCTTATGAGACCTATAAGAGCAAAAGCAAATAAGGTTTTCAAGAGCGTGGATTTGAATTTCTATGGTTTGTCCAGTTGACAGCTGCATAATGATTGAAGTGGTGTTCAGTGTCATGCTTTGCAGTTGTGTGGTTTTTAGTAGAGGCGTGCTGAATAATCTGTTCAAGTTGATATATGAATAATCTGTTCAAGTTGATATATGAATAATCTGTTCAAGTTGATATATGAATAATCTGTTCAAGTTGATATATTCAGCTAACTATCCTTCTTTCAGTCTCAAAGCGTCGGGGTATGGTGTTTCTGCTGAAATCTTTTGCCCGTTACCTCTACATGGAAGTTATGTCAACTCCAGCACCAGCCTGGCACCAGATTATTGAAGTTATAGTGACGGTTGGGTGGTGGTGCCATATGAATGTTCCCTGGGCACCAGCCTGGCACCAGATTATTGAAGCTGTAGTGACAGTTGGGTGGTGGTGGCAGTGTGCAGCCGCCAGTGCTAACGATTTAGACTGGATGATGGCACCAATTTAGGGATGACTAGAATTAGGCGCTTTGTTATCCACACATGTAGAACTGTCAGAAGAGTTGAAGACAAAGAGAAACTGGTGGTTTCAGTTTTGACTCTAACCAAAACCTGAAGCTGAAACTGATCTTATCATTTTGGCCTTAATAGAAACTGCATGTGAACCCAAATCAGTTGTAAATGGACTCAAGGTATCTGGCATTTGCTTACTTCAAAATGTTGCATAACACACAGTAAGCACCACACTGTTATAACATCACTGCTAGAATAAAATTAGATTAGGGTTCTGTTATGATCTTTGAATGGTCAAGAGTCCCTATTAAAGTTAATCAGTGGTTTTTGTGTGTACCCATCTGGACATATGCATAGAGTAAGTGGACAAAGTAAGGTTTCCTTGACTCACAATGAAATGTGGGGATGCCTCCTGCTGTTAGGCCCTGAACTCGCAGTGGACGAATCCCTAGGTCCTGAACACTGGGTCAATGCATTGCAGGGCTAGCTGTTTTCTTCCAAGCTGACGCTGCTACCAAATTCTACTTGGTGACAGAGGTATGTGTGTGTAATGACTTGCCCGAGGTTGCAACATGAAGTCCGCATGAACACTCCGAAGCTCAGGCCTGTACATAGAGCCTCTCGAGCTTCTCTCAAAAGGTATTGGTTAATATTGCTATTTTTATTACAGTTGATGCCCAACAGACAAGTTTCGGTTTATGAATCTCTCTCTGACAGTAGTCAAAGTAGGCATTTGGAATAGCTTAGCAGTTCATTGCTATGAATCAAAGCCAATGGGTTACACAGGTAATCTCACATTTATTGCAGGGCTTGAGGAATAATACCTCAGAGGCATAGTTCTGAGGTAGATGGATCTTTCAGCTGAAGTGCATACATGACTAGGAAGCAGAGCAGTCCTTAAGCTTACCCTAAAAGGTGTTAGCGACTTCATTTTCTTAACCTCAGAATATGAGGGTGGATGGCCAGTCCTCACCCTCACTGTCTGATCTTCCCAGTGATGGTGTAAGGGCATAGCTGAGTTTGCTATGGGATGCAGGTGAAGCATAAATCTTGACACATCTTTCTGCCTGAGCAGGCATTTGAACCCCTACTTCTGGGTTGAAAGTCTGGGACTCAAACTGCTGGAGCATCACCCAACATGACTGCAGCAATCAAATAACTGGAATAGCTTTATTTAGGAGTCACTTGGCTTGACAGCAAATTGTCAGTTCCACTCATGCACTTGGATTAAAACTGTGGAGGCAAAGGCTTACAATATTATTACTATATATTACAATATACTTACAATATTATGTTGCTACTATAAATCCCAAAATCATGAGTTTATAGGTAAGAAGAAACATTGGATGGAGTGAAATTCATGACAAGTGTCAGGCTGACATTTTTAACTCAAGGTCCCTAAAATGGAAACTAAAAAATACAGAAGAGTGCACGAACGCATGCATCAAGTGACAGACAGATAGACAGAAAATGTTTCGTTTCCATTTGGTGACCCTGACATGATCAAGTGTCTTGAGGCCTTAATCGGTTAATAGATTAACTGGTTATCAATAATGAGCAGCTCGGAATTAGACAGTGACTGCAGGCATATGCTGCAGTTGAACATACATCAGTAACTGTTGCATAATGTAGCTATAATGCGATCAGTCAAAACATCGGAACTTGTGATTTATGTCATCAGATGTTTTGTGGAACTGCCTCTGTCGCTATTTGTGTTCTTGTGATGTTGCATGTGATCTGATGTATTGCTTGTTGTCTGCTCGAGGTTATCTGTTAGCGAAGGTACCTGAAAATTCGAATGTGGTGCTTTTCAACCGTACACTACCACCTGTTTACAACCACTGACTGCTTTTGAATGGTGGCCTGTTGTAGATTTTTACAGATGAGCTGAGCAGGTGAATACTGAGGCATCATGTGTTGTGTTGGAAATTGAACGAGTGGTTGTTCAACTCCTGTTGCGATATTCTTTATGAATTGAGCGATAGATCCTAAGAGTGTCACGACCCTGCTTTTGAATTTTGTCCTGAACATGTGCAGTTAGCTGGCCTGAGTAGAAATGGCTTACTATGCTGTGATTTAAGAAGCATCACCAACTGATTTATGCTCATTGTAATACTGATGCTATTGAGAAGTCTTTCATATTTCAGTTATCATAATACCAATGTCAAGAGTCGATGGATGTTTCAAACAGAAATCCTCTTGGCAGATCATTTTGGATTTAAGGCAGAGACCACAAGAAAGGCAAGCCTGGAAAGCAAGCAAATGAATGAGTTCAGAGTTCAGACCTGAATGGCAGCAGAGAACTCTTGCTCTATTTATCGAAGTGGACAGAAACAGATAGTTACCCACAAACTTTGGACCTGCAAAAGAGAAAAAAAAAGCTTAGAGTTACCCTGGTTTGCAGTTCGGCAACTGTCAAAAAGTTAAAGTGTTTATTGATCGAGTAGAATACTTGTTAGTGGGACAAGTGAAAGGTGAACAAAGATAATGCAGCTGTTATGCACTCTATTTATTGAAGTCCCTTTTCTTTTCAACCACTTGTTGCAAAGTGTGTCTGAGGCACTGGTGCTAGAATTTATGGTATTGTTGTGTTCACTGAATTGATTTTACCCAGATGGTGATCCTTTTTGTTCAGTAGTCAAACAGTAATGCTCTTTACAAAGCAAGCCGTTCTGGTTGTTTTGCATGAAGTGAACCATCTTCTTCATAATATTTTCTTACGTTCTTTGTGCTCTTTGTGGTGAAACATTCTCCTGGCATAACTACATGTGTGCCTTTATTTAGCAGACCATTCATGCAGCCTTTGCAAGCTATTCATATGGCTTTGTTTCTGTCAGCTATTTACGTGGCTTTGTTTTTGCAAGCCATTCATGTGTTGCTTTGTGTTTTTAAGCCATTCTGATGGCTTTGTATACCAACCAATCGCTGGCAGATACAGATGTTTACAGTGGGGCATGTGGTAGCTGATTGGTTAGAGCTCTCAGCTTGTAACATGAAGAGTATGGGTTCGAGGCTCTCTTTTGGTGATTACTGTGTAGGGACCTTGAGCAAATCGTTCACTCACAGTTGCTCAGTGCCATTGATTGATGCTTAGTCTTTAGATAGTGGTGCTTAATAAATGCAGAAATGATATTAATAAAAGGGGGCCAAGTAAGGAAAGCCATAGTCGGAAATATTGTTTAAGACTGTTTCTGTGTTTGCTGTAAGAATTTATGATGACCTTTTTTAATCATCAGCTGTTTTTGACAATTTTTTCTTCATCAGACTATTAGAACCTCTTTTGGTTTCTGAGATTTTTAATAAATTTCTTAGTTTTCCAGATTTTTTTATGACTTTCCGAGGAGTTCCAGTGACCTCTTTCTTAACTTCTCTAGAACTGTAAGGACCTTTTTAAGTTTCCCATGCAGGATGCTTGATCACCTGATTCAGCTGATAACCAATTATTTTGGATATTATTATTTTTACTATTATTGTTGGTATTGTTATTGTTGGTATTATTATTGTTATTGTTACTGGTATTATTGTTTCAAAAATTTTTAATGTGCACAAAATCATGCAAAAGTTTGAATCTGAGAAATTAAATCTGAATCTGATTGTGGCCTGCTTTTACCTTAAAAATTTTAGTTTGCAGCCCTCGACTGGATGATTTTTGGGAACCAGTGGTGTACCCCAAAATCAAATGAAGGGCCATGGCTTGTTTGCCGTCTTCCTGGATCCACAATGGTGAACAGTTTACATGATTTTTAATGAAAACATTAAAATGGCTTTCTGTATGCCAACATTTCATTATATGCCACTTGTCTGGCTCTGTCCATAGTCATTTGGTCAGGCCAGTCTGTGGGTCATTGTGGATGGGGCTTCTGGAAACCGATGTTAACTTGGTACTCTCCTCATGATGACTGTCTGTGTGTGTGTCAGGAATTAAAAAAAGCTTGCAACTTGAAGCTGCTCAATTAAGGTTCACTATATGCGCTCAAGAATCCATCCTTTAATTACTCTTAGAAGTCTGCTTCTGGAGAGGAAACTCATTGAATTTGTCATCTTGCCAATACACTGGGTGTTTTAAATGTATGTCTGTATTTACCTTTCACAAAAAGTCTCACTTAGTTTCAGATGTTAACATACATGAACTCCATTTTGCTATTTTTATTTTTGGAAGTCAACCAGTACTTTGTATGACATCAAAGTAACAGTTAATCTAACTACTTTGAAAGACAAGCTGCTGACTTAGTGGCCAAAAGTAGAGCAGTGTCTCATAGATTCCGCCCGTCTTGGTTGAGACAAAGTGGAGGTAACTGACGTGTTTGTGCAGATCCTAGTCCTAACTGAATTTCAGTCAGTCAAACTCTGGTGCTGACAATTGATATTCGGAGCAGTAACATAAGTGGAAGCGATATTTCCAGCTTTTGTGATGGAAATTATTTGAATGAAGTCTGTCTTTGTTTTGTTCTGGTGTGCGATGGATGTGAGCAACGATCGTGGAAGAAGCGTGGTCTCTGTTTCTCTTTCTGCCGTCGGCTGCATTGACCACTCCATCTTTTTCGCTTTTCTAGATGAGGGATGCATTTGAGGTTCATTGTTTTTAAAGACCTGCAGATTGGAGAGCAAAGCAGATGGAAATGTAGAGAAGGACAAAGAGAGACAGAGCATGAGACAGAGACAGATGGAGACAGAAGGAAAGAGAGAGAGACAAACAGAAAGAAACAGAGTAAACCGGAGGCTGAGGGATGAAAGAGACTTCTGTCGCCATTGGTTACATCCTCATTCCTTGGTGTCCGATGATTGCTTTGCATGTCCAGTCAGTTTCAAAGGACTTGGCTTCCATGGAAATGAAGATAAATCAAGGATGCGCATTTATCTGCTATGTTTCAACCGCCTTTGGTGTCAACGTTACAAATGTTGTTGCACCCACACAGCCAACAATTCCACGTTGATTTCAATTAGATGTGGCGTTATTTTGACCCTCGCACTAATTTGGTAGAGTTTTGCAACTCCTCCATCAGTTTGAGACCCTGGAACATTCACTTTTTCATTTTAGGCAGGCATTGTTCACTTAGGCTGATGCCACAAGTGGAAAATGTATTGTAGTCTGACAAGGCAGTAATTTCCAGAAGTTCTTCTCAGATTTCATAATATGTTGGTAATAGCATAGCCATTTGCCATTTACTCCTGGTTCAATTCCTGGCATTTCAGTTGGATTTGACACTTTGTTGCTGAACTCAGCCCCTCATTAGTTGAGTTTCTCTGCGTAATACACCATTTTTCTCAATTATGTTTGCCTTAAAGACAGTTCTTCGACTTCTTTAGTGGCTGCATATATCTAAAGGCAATAAAATCTGGATTTAAGCATTACTACATGCTTTTTATTAATTATAATAACAATAACAATAATAGCATTGGAAATAAAACTTCATTTTGGTTGAGTTATGGCCCTGGAGAATGCTGTTAATGGCTAAGTGACTCATTAAATATGCAGATTTGTCTTTCCTACCTATTGATTTTCATAAATAGAGAAATAGATCAATCAATTTTTCTGCTTCTTGTTGTGCCATTTGTTACAAAGGTCAAGACTGTGCAGAAAAGTGAGTCATGCCAACAATACAGAAATTGAACTGAGTCTTTTGGAATTTTACTGAATGTTTAAATGACGTATTAGAAGATTACTAGCCTTTCATAAGCACTTTGTGCATGGAGTGATATAAGTAATTCAGAGTTTCTGCAGTCTTCTTGCTCACTGAGGTTGTTGTGTTTGTTTGATGTTCTTTCTCCGCTCTTTCATTGCCCCATTGTGTGTACGCCTGCATGTACAGCTTAAATATAGCAACATTTAAGTACCTAAGTACCGGTCAGAAGCACTGTGCTTGATAGCCCAAGGGGTGTTATAGTGCTTTATATCAAGTTCATTCCTAAGCAAGTAATGCATAGCACACCATTACACTCACTAATTGTCACTTCCTTGCAGGTGGTGGAAGAGGCAGCATCAGAGTATCCCTCAGGCCAGGAGAGGTCTCTCCGGAACAGACCAGATCTCTGAAGTACAGGCGTTCCTTAGGATATGGGTGATTGGTCCTAGAACTGGTATCTGTGCAGTGTAATATCTTCAGAGGACCATCTGTCAAAAGGCACTCGGTTATCGGTCTTCAGTTCTCCATTATTTAATTTTTTATTCTAATTTTTTGCATGTGCTGGCCATGTCCTGATGCTCATTCGCTGGATTGGTGTTGATTTTTGAAGCATCGCGTCTTGGAAGACGTCCGAAACGCCTGAAAGAACTTCAAGATGCACTGGCTCAGCAACGCCAGGCCAAGGAGAGCATGGCTACAATGCATTATGCACCTCTCAAACCATCATCGATGAGTTTAACAGATTTACAGGTAAATTTTATGTCCATTAATTTTATTCTAATATTATTTTTCAATACTTTCCTTATTATTACTTTTTCGAAGGCAGATGAAAATAAATCTAAGTAATGTGAAGACTGAGGAAAGAGAGTGGTTCTGGAATTATCTCTGTTTCCTTCAGGTGCTCTTCATCTCTGGACTGAATCAAAAGGCAGCCAAACTTCTGGCAAGATTTTGATGCATTGACCATCATTTTATGTTTTTGCTCAATAAAGCATTGCCATGTGAGTGATTAAGCTCAGCTGGATTAGATTAACAAATAAAATCTGATGATATCGTCAGAGAAATTTAGGTTAGACTATGTTGGCTTAGATTAATAGATAAAAATTTGGTTTAATTGCCAGATTAGATTTGAATTTAGATCATTTAAATAACTAGACAATTTATATGGCAACTGTTATGTTTGGCATGCATATCATTCTTCGAAACATATGTGATAATAAAATACCTACAGTACAAAAAACATAGATGTGAGAACATACCTTTGAGATGTGTCGAATAATATCTTCAATAGAAGTGTCGTTTTGAAAGTGTAGAGGTAATGGTGCATTGTTCACTTAGATTAGATTACTAGATTGATTAAATTAGATTACTAGATTGATTAGATTCTAATCTAATCTAATAAATAGTTGCAATGAAGGGAATAAGGAATGTGAATAACTGTGTGTGGGCCTTATCCAGGGATTTGTCAATGCCATGAGCGGCAGCGGCAGCATGACCTTGATGCCTTCTCCAGTTTTCCAGTTTGATAAGCCGTTTGGTGGCCTGGCCAAACCATCTGCTAGTCATCTACCGATGATGGACATAGAAGAAAGTCCTGGACAGCCTGGTGGCTTCTACCGAAACATGCAATCTCTGGCCGATGGCCGGCCACCTGTTGGCGACTGGCCTCTGCCATCCATTCCAGGCTCAGTCATCGGCCACCTGTTTCCAAATTCAGCAGATATGCAGGTCGGTCCATACATGACATTAGATCAGATAGTATTTTGAATGACATGAATTGGAAATGAACATTGGTATGATATGATGAGCAAATAATAAACAAGAGATTTTATTATTCATTTGGCAAAGGAGCGTTATTGTGGTGATACTAACTTGGAATTTCTAATAACAGCATCTAAGCAAATTAGAATCAAAGACTTCTATGGATAACTTTAACAAAACACAAAGTGAGGAAGGGTGTGATAATTATATTGTGTAAATAAATCAAACTTTCATTGCTGATTGGACAAGCAGATTTAGTAGTTTTGATTGAATTTTGAATTCTAAATTTTGGTTTGTGTAACTAAGCATAGTCGCTACAACAAACTACATGATGACATTGATTTGTCATAGATATTAACTATAAATTAATTAGCAATTTTCTGTATGGACCGTTTATCCATTTCATATTCATTATGCTGACCTAATGTTACAGGTTCAGTTTTTATTTCAACAGATACATAGCATGTAATGCTTTTCAACTCATTTACCTACTGCAGTTGTAGAGGGTTTGTTCACAATATCAGTTATTGGTGAAACTATAAAGTCAGTTATGCCTCTTCTTCCAGGTACAGTTGAAATAAAAAAATTCACTTTGGGTTGATTCCACTTCTGACTCAGTTAGATGTAATGGGCAGTAGTGGGTCAACTGTTTTTGATGAATCATCATAATTTTTTTCTGATCTGTCTTGACAAAATTTCTTGGCTGTGTAGGTCAAGTGTTTCAAGGGATTCCAGTTCTCACCAAATGATGCATCACATGCAATGGTTACAGAGAGCACCTGTGTGTCGTCACCACTTGGCAGGTGCTACAGCAAGTGCGAGGTTTGTTCCAGAAACGCCATTGGCTATATTGATCGCGAGGGCCGGGTCATCCTAACTGCGCCACTCTCCTCCGATGACTTCCTCCGCACCCTTCACCTGTCGCCATTGTCAAACTCCCAGAAAGAACCCCAAACACCGGACTGGGTGTACCTTGATGTCGGCACCATGCCAGCAGATGAGAACATCTCTGGTCGGAGTTTGTCACCCACAGCAACTGGAGCCACAACCATTGAGTCTAGTACTCGACTCACGGACGAAGTGAGCGACTTTGAAGACGCGTCATGTGGTGCCATTCAGGCTGAACCGGCATACGCAATGAGTGCATCACTCCAGATGCTTGCTGAGGAGTCAAAAACTGAGCCGTCATCTGAGCGCATGCAGCTCATTGAACATGTCATCACGATGACGGTGGAAGCACACATGAACACTTGTCACTACACAGCCGACAAGGTGGCCGCTGGAATCAAGCGCTTTGAAGAAAATGTTGCCAGGGACCCAAGGGTAAGATCTTTAAGCTTGATCACCTGTTGTTCATGTGGGAACAGATGTTTATAGAAGGAGAAGAGGAAAGTCTCTCTCCACTGATTCACACCTTCTCTTACAGATTAGCATCCAAATTCCCAGGCTCTTCCCAGTCACTGTTTGGTTCTAATGGCAAGATTTCATCTAGGAATCTGCTCAGAACCCCAAATCTGATGCTAACAGTTCTTAACCCATAAATTTTTCAAACCACAAATTACAACTTGCTGAAGATCATTTATGCAGAAGAAAAATGGCCTGTAAAAATGACTACCAGTATGCATTTGTAATGTGAAGGAAAATAACTTGTTTATTATGTGCCTGTATTAATAAATGGTCCTCAAACTATAGTCCTTATTGTCATTGTGTATATGTGTTATCTTAGTGATCATTTACTGCATATGTTTTGGGTGACATGGTAGAAGATTTCCAATACATGTTGCCTTTGCCTTCTGCTTCTGGAGTCCTGCTGTTGATTCCAGACTTTAAATCCTTGTGAAAGAGATGTTCATTGCCAAAGCATGCAACAGTGTTGCCCCACTGTCTTTACTGAACAGTAATCCTTGACTTGAGGGCTAGAATGAGTTGAGTTTACCATTTCAGGCAATTAGAACAATTTTCTATACATGTAAATTGAAATAAAATATTCCTAAAGCACTTTAAGGGGTCACTAAAACACTTAATACTGAGTGTTTTGCTTGTTTTTGTTGCAAGTTGTTGAACGTTGACCAAATGAAAATGGCTATGGACAAGAAGGGTGACCCATCATCTTGGTGGGACGAGTTTGTTAAGAATATGGTACCGGTTATCAAAAGAGTCGTTTCCTTCATCAAGAAACTTCCAGGTCAGTGTGCCCACTTGTTTAAACCACCTGGTGCCTAAGTCTTCTTTCTCATCATTGTGCTGAAATGTGGCTGTCTGGCAGAAGTTAAAGCACATAGCTTGCATATGTTACATTGAGTATTGGCAAGGTTGAGGCAAAAGAGCTTAGAGGACAGCCATTTTGAGATTTGGTTGACAATATTAAGCAGCTGAGTGATGAATGAGGACAAGGAACCTGGAAAGAAGAATATGAATAGTTGAGCGTCATCAGCATGAAGACAGTGGTCGACTGAAGAGGATTCTGTGAGACCGCTTGGCGGGGTAGTATACAAAATAAAGAAAAGTGGCCCTAGGACGGAACCTTGGGGGATACCACAAGAGAGTACCCTATACTTAATACAAAGTAAATCTACCATTTACTTTATCACAAAGTAAATCTATAAAAAAAATTGCAGAGTTCAAAATTCCTTTATCCAATGCTGGTACTTCAAAGATGATCAAATTAATCCTGAACTCAGTTCACATTGACTTCCAATGGAGCCTAGAATTAATTTAGAAATTGGTGTCACTGCTTGTAGAACACAGTATTCAGGTAGCAGCAAGAGGTGCTCGCTTTTCAGACCCGTAATTGTATCACAAGATCCTTTGATGGTCTTTATGTTGTTGTTGCCGTTGACCAGAATGTGTCTCTGCCTGCCTGCCTGTATGTATGTATGTATTGATGTGTGTAACTGAACAATTTTATTCTTCCCTCTAATTACCTCTCAGTGATTCCTCCCTAGCCTAAATGATATTAAAATTTATTAAAAATTACAAACTCAGCCTTAAGAAGAAAGGAGTAATGCTGGCATTACTGGAAAAGTCACCAGTGGCAGGCTGTCACGGACAGGCTGAGTCCCATCCACATGCTATGTTCAGAATTCCTGGTTTGTGTTGCATTGAGGATGAGGAATGACAAGAGCAAAGTTCATAGTGCATGGGTACGTTTAACACTCTGGCATTTCCTTGCAGATGGTAGAAGACACAGCTATCAGAAATGCTTCAGGCCACAGGTCTGTGCAGAACAGGCATTTGTCAGTTATGGGCCAGCTGGTCTTAGAATGTTCCGTGATTAATGATCAATGACGTTCCAAAGACTTTGCCAAGCTCTTGCTTCATCGAATCTGAGATTTCCATTCACAGATGGCATATGCACAAGTCTGCGATCAACAAGTGCTGCCCTTACGGGAACCAGTCAACCCGTTATAGGTTGACCAAAAATGGCAGTCAGACTTCAGTGATAGGTGTCCAAATACTGTCCAAAAACATACTAAATCCAAAACAGACTTGCAACCAAATTAATAACTAATAAATTTGAATAATACAGTTTTTGTTGATTTATTTGAAATGACAGGTTTTACAGAGTTAAGCCAGGATGATCAGATAGCTCTGATCAAACAAGGCTCATTTGAAGTGATCCTTGCAAGATACACCCGGCTGTTCTCAAACGAAGGAATGTTCCTTCCTGACATGTCAATGAGAATACCAAGGTCAGCTCAACAAGTTTAGTTACCAAAAAATTTTTGTTATTATGCATCCTTTGCATACCACAGGTGCAAAATTGCGAAATTGGAAAACTTTTCATGTGCATTATAGGCACAGAATTGCTACATTATAGGTGCACTTATTAAAGCAGTTGGAAGTTAGTGAACCAGCATTCATCCTACATAAATGATTAACCCTTAATTAGGGTGCTAAATAGACTACAATTTTCCCATTGGTTTATTTATACACATGGAACAATTGCAGAGATGCTAGAGCTGAAAGTCAGAAATCTGCTTCATTTTGCAGTTGTGTTTTAGTAGGGTTTTTGCAACCCTTTGATAAAGGGTGGTCAAAAAAATTTATAGTGAGAATTGGCTTGCTGGCTGATATGGTAGATTTTTCAGTGTTTGCTGTATTTTCATAGTTCATAATGAGGTCATCTTTGAAGCTAATTGGGACACTAATAATTGTCTAGCAAGCAGTGCTACAAGCAGTAAGCTATAGATGCATGGGTGTAAACAAAGCAGACATCACATGTGAATTTCTCACTTTTTTCCTGCAATGCAACTTCTCTGCCCTCTGCCCTTCCAAAATGTAACCGTGTGTGAAGCTTGATTGCTGCAGCTAGTATCAAAGGCCAGTGGAGATTTACATACCTCTGAGATTGTGAAATGAGTGTTGAAGAAAGTAATGGTGCGATAGTCTACATACCAAACCTGTCATGACAAAGACAGTCACCTAAACTCTAATTTAGACTGTGATGTAAAAATGACTGAAGAAACACTGCATATTAGTAACATATATTCATTTATAACATCTTAATGTAAAAAAGACAGTATGATAAAAGGCTTATGCCACACCATCACATTTAACTTGCCATATTTAAAAAAAGCATGTACAACGACTAAGTGACATAGACTAGTTCAAAAATTAATTTCGAAAAATATTTCATGTTTATACTTTAACTCTGACTTCAATGATTGATGAGATATGGTGTTTACCCTTAAGGGGTTAAATGGACGAAACTCCAAATAACATCTGGCTGGGGCCAGAATAAGGGCTAAAACTAACTGGCATGCAAAGGTTTAATGACTTGATTTGGTTGACTGGAAAAAGAGAAGTCTAAGGTATAGGTCAGCTAGGGTCAGAGCCTAAGAGGGCTTCTGATCTCCAGCCCAACATGGGTTCAACATGGGCAGCCCATGCCCAAGGGAGTTCACAAATCACCGCAATGGACAAGGGCTAAAGATTTGTGGTATGCAAAGGGTTAATTGAGCAGTGCTAAACAATCTTACTGTTTCCTTTTAAGTAAACCATCCTTACACTTACAGTCTCTTCTCAAACCTTTTTTCAGTCTGATAACATTATGTTTAAGAAACCCCAAATCAACTTATCCTTGTTGCCTGATGCTGCCATGATTTAACATCTATTTTGGATGTTTAGGAAACTTTTTCATTATGAAAAATAAAAAATAGTAATAAATAATAATGATGTTATTAACTATTTCCAACAGACAATAGACAAAAGAACTATGTACATGACTATGATCACTATCAGTCATTGAAAACAGTATTAAAATACCTTACCGGTTGCTATATAAATATTGTTGTTATAAAATGTAACACTTTACTGAGTAGACATACCTTCAAATTATTCTGCATAAATATATACAGTATGACAGTCAGTTGGCAGTGGAAGTGGATGAAATTTGGAGAAGCCAGACACAGGAGATGATGCTGGAAAATGACAGCTGAGTCCGTTGATGTTACGTGAGGTCACATAACACTTAACTGAGTAGGCATACCTTCAAATGGTTCTGCATAACTGACTGTTGCTGTGTTGTTACTTGTTGTCGTAATGAACTAAGTCATTTAGGAGCACGTGAGATAGGTTCTGTGAAGGCACTGTAGAAATGGTAAGATGCATGCGTACATTGGTGTGTCTGACTGAGAGAAGGCGGGCAACTGATTTTCTATTCTGAATGTTGCAGGCACATGGTAAAGAAAATGCCACTAGGAGATTTCTTTGAAGAGCAGTTCAGATTTGCCGAAGTTTTCAACATGCTGAAACTCAACGACGAAGAAACTGCAATACTCACTGGTGTTATGATTATGAATCCAGGTGAGCGTTTGCTAATTTATTGCCACAGTGGTTATGTGGTGCCATCTGGTAATGTTGCAGCCTTCTTTTGCTGTATCCAGAGTTTAAATCCAGTTATTAATATAGGTATAGAATGAGCAGTGCAGCTGTGACAGAATGTTGTCCAGATGTTGTGTTACTGTTGTCCAGTCTGCTGTACATTCTGATGACTGTAACTGATTAACCTAACTCACCCTAACTATCTTGCCTCAACAGCAATCAGTGTTAAAAACTGCTTTTTGCTGATGCGTTTTTGGCATCCATAAGGTTGCCGACAGAAAAAATAGCTGAACCTAACTGGTCTTTTGAATGTTGTGGTTGATTGGTTGAGCCAACCTTGTTACACAGAGAATGCGGGTTGGAGCCTCCTCCGGGGCTAGCTATAACTGTGTTGGGAACTTTAGCAAATCCAAGACTTAGTGATTCACACTTTGTCATTATATTAGATAGTGGCAGTTCTGGAGCTAAACATAGTGGCATTAAATTGTATTAAATTCTGAACCTACCTGATTTTCTGGGAAAAGCCATGCTCAGCCTTTTGCTATCGTCATTCCTCGGTGGTTGAAAGCTACCTTTTGTCTGATGGCAGTTTCTGTTATAAGATTTGCAACCCAAAAAGCAAAATGTATGTTCTAGCAAAATCTAACTAATATGGTCAATGTTTACATTTGTACAGCTTCACTTTCCCAAAAAACTCCATGAATCAGTTTGACCAGCTGACTGTGACATTTAGTTTTTATATAATATCCCAATATAATATGTTTTTCATTGTGCTGTTCTAAACACTTTTTGTTTTTACATTTTTCAGTTTTATTGATTAATTTTTCAGTAATTCTTTGGGCTTGCCTAATTTATCATGACTTGGCAACTGTAGCTTGCAGCATGAGCTTCAGGTTATAGAACATTATGCTCTAGTCTCTTCTCTTTTGGTAGCATTTTCATGATCACTTGGTGTTGAGCTGTATGGGTCAGCTCTCAGGTAAAATCTGGTGGATATTTGGAGGCAGGTTTCAAACTACCCTTCCACTTAGCCTTTGAATGGATCACCCTGAGACCAATTTTCCGACTCTGTTTTTTTAAGGCTTAAACTGTCCTCTGCACAGAAAACTTCTGTACATTAAGAAGGCCTTGTCAGTTTAGTGGACTGACTTAGATACCATACCTGACTTGGTGATTAGACATTGCAGTGATGAAGAAATTATAAGTTTAAAACGTTCGATTGTTATAAATCCATGTATTGTATTTCCTATGCATATGGTCATGGTCTTATTATTCTCAGAATTTTTTAGGATAAAAGTTGTTTCCTCAGAATGGTTGACTAAAATAAGGATTGTGTTCTCACTCATTTTACTTTGGTGGGGTATAGGACTATGGGTGAGTAAGTACAGTCTGGGTAACCTGGTGCCATTGCTTTGACTGTGTTTATGTATGTACCTGTCCTTAAACTGTCCTAAAGAGATTAGGGATACCTGTGCTTTGAGATGGTGACATTGCATTCATCACAGTTGTCGAGAAGAAAGCCATGGATTGATCTATTTAAATTTACAACACAATTGCTCATTATTTAGCAATCTGCTTTTGTTTTCGTTGTCAGTGTTGCAGTTGTTATCATTATTTTTGCCCAGATAGAATTGATCCCTTAGGTCTAAGAAAATATGAAGGGATGACATTGTTGTGAAATGCCTAAAATTTGTTATTACATAGATATGTGGGATATAACAGGCAGACCCAGAAAGAACCACGTTCTGCTTATTTGGGTCGCCTGTGTCGCATGGAATATCATTTGAAATGACAAATAATTAACATAGTCCAACTGGATTTGAGCAAACAGAACCTTTGAAATAAGAACCCAAAAGACTTAACTAACAAAATGAATTAATTAGTATAAATTCACTTATTGCATTCATTCAAATATGTGCATATACAATTTTAAAGTAATTTTATATTGGGCAGAATACAAACGTCATGAGATAAATTGTTCCATAAAGAAGGACCAATGCATTTAATAGAAAATAGATGAGTGTTTGTGCAGGCATAACTTCTATGGTAATTACCCTTCGATCGGGTGTGGTGTGGTGCTCAAAGTTGAATTAAAAATAACTAAAGAAGGCAGAAGGAAGTAAGTTATGAGTGAACCGAAAAAAATTTCACTAATCTGTAATTTGTTTATCTGATCGATTTTTAAAATAGGTCATGAAAATTTTTTCCATAAAAGTATAAGGAGCTCTTCCTAAGATTATGCAAAGAACTCATTTTTGAAGCAGAACAAGTCTCTTCAGCTGGGATGGACAGTTAGATGCCCATGAAATGTTGCAGTAAGATAAATGGGGATAAATGAGTGAATAACATAAGTTTATACGTATGTATAGGGGTAAGACATGACTAGTATGTGAAAATACTCCAAAGTTTTTAGCAATTTTAGTTGATATATGTTTTATGTGCTCATTCCATGTTAAATGCTCATCAACATAAACACCAAGAAACTAAGATGACTTAGTTTGAGACTGTATCCAGAGGTATACTATTATCCTAAAGTATACTATTATCCTGTAATACTTTGTGGTGATGGTAACGTATTTATTTATATCTGATCTAATCTATTCTAATGACTTCTATAGTGCTGTTATCACATGCGCAAGGCGTCAGTCAGTGGTCCCTTCAAATTGAACCATAATTATAATCGAATATCATAATCAGTGGGGGAAGTCCAGGTGAAATCCAATGGTTCTTGGAAGCCAGAAGTCAGGGTATGGTTAGTAAGCAAGATGAAACAGATGAGTTTTAAGTTAAGACCTGAATGACATTAAAGAACTGACTAAATTCATAGAAATGGGCAGTGAATTCCTAAGCTATGGGTGACTATGTTGTCCATATGTATAGTATTCAATCCATATGTATAGTATGCAGCATATAGTTGTATAGTGTGCAGTGGTGAATATGTACATTTTATGGATTGACTAAGTCATCTTCATCTTCTGAGAAATCAGACCAGAGCTGGTTATGAAGTACTGCGTCTCATCCATTGGTGATACATTGAAACCTTTTAATCTTTCAGATCGGGAAGGACTGGCAAATTCAAAGGCTGTCTATAAGCTGCAGGGTCTTTATCTCCAGGCTCTCTACATTCATATGCAAAAGTCAAGGCCTGGTGAGTAGTATTTTCGTGTTTACTTCTGTGGTCATAGTTTTAGAATTAGCACTTCTATGACTAGTCTGACTGTACCTCCACTGTGGCTTATCTCATGTCTTAGGGTTTCGAAGTGCAAGTGCTTCCAGTGTGGCCTTGGAATTAGAACAGCTGCTGTGCCTTCTGTGTCCTTGAGGTTTATGATAAACTATCCAGAATTCTCTCGCTTGTGCTATCACCAAAACCCCGAAACACCATCACTTCACTCCTGTTCCCAAGTCACTTCACTGGCTTAAAATGCCTAAAAGAATCGAGTACAACGTCCTATCACTTACCTACAACACACTTCAATCCTCCCAATCCTCTTGTATATGTACATTGTTTATCATCCAACCACTCTGCTCAACCCGCTGCTCTTCCTCCCTAACACTTCTCCACCCTTCCATCACCTCATTCTTAAAATTTGGAAATTGCTTCATAACCATAGCTGCTCCACCGCTCTGGAATAAACTCCCACAAGAATAACGACAATTATGTGAGCCATCCTAAAAACTCACCAGTTGCACCTCTATGCAGTCTATGTGTAAGTCTTCATTCAAAACTGAAATACTCCACTGCCACAGATCTTATCTTGATTCCTCCTCTTCCCCTTTTCCATCTTGCTGCTCAAATGCCAAACACCATCCACCACAGCCATCTGACTGTCTGCCTGTCTGACCCTTGGATCTTGGCCTATAACCGAATCTGACCTTACCTGCCTGTCGACTTTGTTTGGAGCACTTGTGAATAAGCTGGTTCTCCCTACTTAACTTTCTTTGGGCACTGTAGAAAACTCAATTTTACGATTGCAATGCCACTTCTTGAATTGCACCTTTTCACAACTTTTCACTGAAATGATCCTCCTAAGCCTTTGCCTTTTGTTTCCTACTGCTCCTTCTTCTTCAACTTGAAGAATTATCTGTATTTTGTCTCTACATCCAGAGTTAAATTCCAGTGCACCGTGTGAAATTGTAAAAAGAGATTACTGGATTGCTGGTGTAAAATTTGTGCTTGAGCATATATGGCCTTAAATTGCAGGACCATATCTTTAAGAGTGTTTGTTGAAAGAAGAGCAGTCTCTTAAGCTAACTCTGAGAGGCAGCCATGGGTATGAAGTCTTAATAACTTCACTTTCGTAGCCTCGAGGACGGGTAGCCATTCCGCTCCCTAGCAACCTAATCTTCCCACTGACAGTGTACAGTCAGTAGCTTATAGCTGAGTTCACTAGGTGATGCAACTGGAGCAGAAATCTCAAAGCATCTTTCTGTCCTAGTAGGGATTTGAACCTTTGACCTCTCAGTTGACTGTCCAAGACACTAACCACTAGAATGTTGCATATGTTGAAAGAGGAATGTAGTAAGTGAGCAATTACCTTACCTTACTATTCTAATTAGAATGGCACTGTTTTAGATTCGTTCGAAGCCTGTTTTGATGAAACCATTGGCTCTCTTCCTCTGCTCGGTTGCATCAATGAAATTCATGCACAGAAGATGAAGAACATGAAGATGTCTTCTCCAGACTTCAAACTCCCTGAGCTGCACAAGGAGGTCTTTGATGGTCCCGGTCCTTAGGAAACTGGTCTCAGTCTTCAGAAGATCCGTCCTCTGCCTCTAGATGCCAACCTTGATCTTTAACTGTGAATGGCCTTGTACTCAGTACAGCTTGAGATCCTCCAGGCCAGAGAGCAGACTTGGCCTTTGGGTGGAAAGGGGTTCAGTAGGATGCTGGTCTTCAATTGATGTCTTTGCTGCACTGTCTAAGGGTGCAATGTAGACGTTTGGTCACTTTGTGTGGATCACGTTCATTCTTCAGAATTGGGATATGTTGTTTATCCACTCTTCTGTTGTTTGGAAAAATATGGTACAGTCTTCTGGGAAAACTGGTACTTGCTGTGGTAAGAATTTGTGTTCATGACCGACGGCTGAACGTGAGTACTTGTTGTTTGTCTGCTAGTACTTTGCCTGGTATTTTTCTGAATATATCTTCTGCAGTTGGATGCTAATGTTTGGGGTTGAGTACTACTCATTGTTGTTGCGAGGAGATGTAACAAAATTTTCCCATACTGAGTAACGAATTGGATACTGTTCTGAGTGTATCAAATTTCTGATCTCTGCAGTTAAGTCAGTGTTTTCCATTGTGACCACGTTGTATTCTTACTACTCAGAATACAATTTTGTAACATGGTTTGTAGATAGTTTGGTGTCGATTGTATTCTTGATTGTCTACCTTTGTACTGCCACAACTTATACTCAAATATCAGTGACTCAGGTTTTGACAAGTTACAAATAATAATGATACATGTAATAACAAGAGCAACAAAAACATTAATAGTAATAATGATAGTAATTACAATAACAATGACAGTAGTAATATTAATTTTGTTTTACCAGAACTTAAAGGCTAATGATCTGTTGTACTTTGGGCAAACAAGTAAATAATACTCAAGTTAATATTACTATTTAGGTATATTTTGAAGCTTTGGCATTGTTTAGTAACAAGATTCAAATAACAGAAACGATGAACGCCACCAACCCGTTGTAACACAGAACTTAGGGTCCTTATTGGCTACAGTGTTATATCAAATACTGTGTTATAAAACTTTTGCACACAAAATGAGTTACAGCTTTTTTTAGCATGTACTTGCAGGTTTTGGGAACATGAAATCGCACATGGTTGTCCTTCTGTGAAGTGAAAACATTGTACAATGACCAAATTATTTGGCCAAATGTTGCTTTCATTGGTTATTATGAATGCATGGCATTTTTTAAGGTAATGTGTTTGCCTGCAGCTATCAAAATGAGTTGCTCCTTATGGTGTAAACTGATTTATTTTTAACAGAATGAGCTTTACGTAAATAAGTATTACCAGAGATCCTATTATTGCATTTGTGTCTTATGTCCATAATATCTTGCTTGCAAGATACCACTGCTTCACAGTCCCCGTTATCAAATGCGGAAATCATCATTAGCACATATACAGTATTATCATTCACAAAATGCAGAGAGAACATGAAACTAGTTGGTAATGGCATTTGAAATGTCAGCAGTCATTCTCCAAAGCTCTATTACAGCGAGTACAATTGAACGCTAGAACATTCTGTGGTAGATAATAAATGTTTCTCACAGTAAAAATGTGGGCGCCACGACCGCATTGTGACCGAATGCCCATTATGTTGGAGTGTGCACTGTAATGGGTCTATGATGTACATACATTTTCTGTCATTGCAGTTATTGGTATTTAAAAATCCTTTAGATGCCTGAGATGTTAAGGCCAGGATCATACCCCAAGGCCATAATTACAATCATAATAATATAATTGTTTTTATTGGTTTTATTATTATTGTGAAATTATAGAAATAAAGAAAAATAAAATGCTTCTACCACGCTTGTAACAATATTGTGATTATAATGATGTTGATCATGATGATGATATTATTGTTGTTGTTATTATTATTATTCACTTGTTGTTAGCTTAAGTGACAGTGGTACTTATGTGTGACTTACCAGTAGTTAAGATTCGTATTTTGTGTTACTTCATATTAAACTGTTGCAGTTGAACTGTATTGCACAGCTTCTGAAAATGCACATTACACAAAAAGAAGTTGATGATCTGCTGAGATTCAGTTTGTACATTATGTGCTGTGCTTTTGCAAAAGACTTGTCTGGCTTTCGATTGTTTGTAGCAAAGGTCTGTATGCTGGTTAATTTGTGCATCACTTATAGTGACTACTTATGAGTATTCCATGAGAGTGAAAGCATTTCTTTTGAAGAAATGGATTACAGTAGCCGATTGGATATAGTGCCTGGCCTATAACACGGAGAGTATGGGCTTGAACATTCCCTGAGGCGGTTATTGTGTGGAGACCTCGAGCAAGTCCTTAACTCACAATAATGATCAATTGATCCTTAACCAGCGCACAATTTTGCAATCAAAGACATTGGGTTAAGTTCCTGCTCAGGATGGAAATTAACTGCAGAGACGTTTCTCTTCTGTTATCCATGGCTTGTCAGATGAGACCATCAGAAACTGAGAAACTGATGTTAGGCAACTTCTGTCGTAAAACCAGTGCAAGTAAAAGAAAGCCAGGCTATATTAAGAGCTGAAGGGTAAGAGGTCGAATCCTGGCTACTGGAATCCCTCATGACAAACCCTTGGCGTGATTATTAATGTATACATTCATTTCATTGTTTTGGCAACTTTCTTGTGGCACATCGAAAGGTGTGTTGTAATAATTATGATAATGATGATGACGATGATAATAACAATGATTATTATAATTATAATGACAACTACACAGTGCAGCTTGATCAGATTTTCGTATATGTACAGTATATAGTAAATGATGTTTGAATGTTGTTGTTTTGCTTTTAATTGTGCCAAGCACCAGAAATGTACAGTAATATGTTAATTGTTTGATAACTGGAAACCAAGCTCAGCCAGGTTTCTTGCCGTTTTTTTGAAACTGCTGTGAATTGTCTATGATTTTGCAGTGAGTTAGTAAATTTATCAAGATTACATCACATTTACTCATTCTTTTCATTACTGTTGTTAATGTAGTTGTTGGGTACTTAGAGCAAGATTAGTGTTATATTTTTGCTGTTGCTTGAATTATTGGGTAAATTAAATGAAATTATGTCTTCTTACATGCATACATTTGGTTCTCTGCCACTGCTCTTGTTTTTTGAGCTGGTGGGTAATTTTTAGTGAAATTACATTGCATGGAGTTATTTCTGATCTTGTTTTTATCAAATGTTGAGGTAATTGTTTCATGAGTAATTACTGTTTTATCTATAATTAGCAAGAATTAATTTTGATTTGTGACAGTTTGTCTGTCAAGATGAGGATTATTCTGCAGAAACGTCTATAGATTTTGTGTATCCTTAGAATATGTGTGCCACAGAAAGCACTTTGATATTGTTCTGCTCTTAAATGCCTCATTGGCTTGGGATAAAATGAGGCCACTGACTCCCAGCTGCCAAAGGGAGCTTATTGACAGGTATGATATCCATCCGTAAAATAACTAGTAATACATGTCTTGATCGTAGGATATGTAGATGACTAGTGAAACTTCTCGATGTCAGTGATGTACTTAAGTCGGTGGCCTTAACGTCTTACAACCAGAAGACAACCGTTTGTCATTACGAATCACGATGAACATCTAAATGCAGTCTTCATTTGGCTGTCAGTTCCAACAACTGTGCGTCTTTCTTGCCTGAATGTTTTTGTGTCATTGTGCCATGAATTGAACAATCAAGTTATCGTTTGGTCAGCTGCGGAAACACAGTGGCATTTATCACTGTTCTGGCCAATGACTAATTTAAACTATTCCAGTGACATAGAAATCCGTCTGTAGAATGAGCATGTGTGCTTTTTCTATACTCTTCCAAGAACAGTCATTGTTCAAAGGTCTTATTTTTAGTAAGAATTAATATTTTGAGAAACTTTAATGTTCTTTTCCAAGTATTTTGCTCTGTTTGAAGACAAGGCAGGAGAATTTGATAACTTTTTCTGCAAATATTAAAGGAAAAGTTACAAAATGGCCTTATTGAAACAACTTTCTATCAAAACTGATTGAATTCGTCCAAGTTCTTATGTGCTAGTTTTTAAATTTGGTAGATTTTAAATATTTGTGAGTTGCTGGTTTATGGTTTTTCTGTTAAAGTAATGTTAAGAAATGTATGGTGATGAAGCAAATTAGTTTATTGTTTTATTTAAGTAATCACTGATACTGACATTTATATAAGTAGTTCTGAGATGTAAAGTAATTGTTGCTGTTCCTAGGTAACAGTGTTGTATGTAATGTCGCCAATATATCTTTTTACGGAAAGTTTGTGTTATTTCTGTATGTGGTGGAAATTTCAGCTATGTACATTGTTGCAGTAAGTAGCAGGAAATTTCAAGAACACCTGAAAAATATACAATTGTCAGTTTTATCATTACTCTGGAGTAAGTCAGAATAAATTGAGCCCATCGTGTATCAATTCTCTTTGGAAACTTCTGTTGTGCCACTGTTGACTTCTGTTGTGCCACTGTTGTAACCCCCAAGGAAGACATCAGTAAATGGTTACTTTGAAATGAAATCAGCATAACAAGGGACTTGTAAAGTCATGAAATGATCCTGGCCTCTGTCAGTGTTAAAATGGATTGAGTTCTGCATTTCGACCATTGCTTCTGTTAACCTTACTTAATTTCTGCAAAACTGATCGATAAGTAGAGTTTTTGGTTTTTGAAATGAGCAGCCATCATGTTGAGGTCAGTGGAAGACACTAAGTTGACCTTGTTGGGCCAACAAAGAACCACCCAGTCAACTTGAATGACAAGGTCCCGAATGAACTTACGAATTTATTGGCATTAGAAATGTTTATTAGTTGTTACTTCAGTGGCTAGTCAACTGCACTGTAATATATTCTGCTGTGTAATAGGGAATTCTTGCGACTGGTGCATGCAAACATTTTTGGCAGAAATTCTATTGTACAGAAATTCTATTGTATTGTTCTGCTTTTGTTTTGAGGAAGTGCTGATGTCAGCTGTTGCCTCGTTGGTCTGCACTTGAGATGTTGGCTTTTGTGTATTTTCATATCAACTAAAATTCTTCCATCGCTAAAGAAATTGAAATTATTGTCCCTTCTTACTCTTATCTGTGCATCATGATGGTCTATAAGTAATACATTTGGTCAGCGGTTATGCAGTTGTGGGTTCAGTACCGGGTAACGACCCTGGGCAAGTTGTTTGCACACACATGCCTCTGTCACCAAGCGGTATATTTTGGTACAGAGTAAGCTGGGAAGTAAACGGCAAGTCCTGCGATGCACTGACCTGTGTCCAAGACCTTGGGATTCATCCATTGCTCAAGGGCCAAAGTGGTGGAAATGAGCGCCTCTCCTAAGTTCCGCATTGGATGTGAGAGCTTTACTTTACACTTATGTGAAGTATGCTCTTTGCTGATGTTTGCTGTTTGCTAGTGGTTAATGACATTGGGTAGCATCAAGAGCTAATCTCACATAAGCAGCTGATGGTGCTTCAGAATGATCTGTTTTAAGTTGTAATTGTAATTGTAATTGTAATCTGACATTTATAAAGCGCCACTTCAAGAATAGACTCATCAGAAGCGCTCCCGACCCGAACCAGTGAAACCACTGGCAAATAATACAGACTTCAGGCGCTTGCGAAACTGCGGAAGAGACAAACTGAGGAATACTAGCCGGAGCTCTCGGGAAAGGCGATTCCAGCCACTGTGCAAAGCAACTGTTTTTGCTAGAACTGTATCTCTGCAGCAGGTTGGATGTGGAATGGATGTGGTGCAGCAATTTTCACCAGAGCTTTCGGGGATCAAAGCCTGATAGTTTCGTGAAATTGATGACATGTTGCCTTTATGCTTAGTAAGTTTTTGAGGTTCATTGATTGTTGTTATGTCCAGGTGTTGACTCTAAGACCCTTCAGAACAAAGAAAACAAAACCATACATGTTACAGCCAATGAAATATGAGGCAGACAGAGAAAGAAAGGGACAAATGAACTGACAGAGAGACAGGAATTGGAAGAGTTTAGACAACCATAATATTTTCTTCATTTCACCCAGGCTGTCTGAAAACTGTTCCTTGTATTTTGTTGAAGGGGTAAATTTTCTGTCTTCATTTTGTAAGGGTAAATGTCTTTGTATATTTTCAAGTTAGTTTGAGGGTAAATTCGAATTCTTGTGTAGCTTTGACTTCAAATGTTTGTAAATGTTACAAAGTTCTGTATTATATATATATATTTACATTTATTTATGTGTTTCTGTATACATATATGTGCCATTTAAGTATTTCACTAAAGAACTGTTAGTTGGAGTCACTGATTAGTGCTTCCAGTAGTGAATGTTAAGTTGCAGTGATTTTGCAGTTAGTGATTTCAACTGTATGCTGTTATTTTATCATGGCGTTTAATTATAATTCAGTGAAGCAACAACCTTTTGAGAGGTCAGTGCGAGCAAATCGATGCACTGACGTCATGTGTTATGAACTGAAAGGACAGTAGTGACATTAAAATAGTGACAAGTTTTTAATTGTTAAAGAAATTGATTTTTTCCAGGATATAGCAGAGTGGTCAGCTGAAACACAGCAGGTTTTGAGCAACAATTGAGCACTGTTTTGAGCAAGAGCTCTCAAGAATGTAAATGCTCTACATTGACAGAACTGTTGTGGTTATGCTTATCATATAGGGAATATTAGGCTTATCTCTGAGAATCTCCATTTTAAAATTCTGAATAATATCTTGTCTATTTTGCAAAATATGAAGGACTACTTGAAATATATCTCTGCAGCTTTATGAGTAGCAGGCGACATCTAGGGTTGGAATATTTCATAGTTGTATGAAACCCTGATTATAATGTCTATCTATTATGAGTATGACCTGAGCCCATTAACATGTCATCCGTCTGGTACATTTGTAGAATTTTGACCACATTCAGCTTTTGCATGTTCAAGTTTTGATTAAATTGATTGAATGACTGTTAATTTAATGAATGATTTGACTGTCTTTGAGGATTGATGCTTGGGATTGATTATCGTTGTTTGCTCTTTGATTAAGTGGTTGTCAGTTTTTGTGTTTTTCGAATGATTCTGCTAATTGCAAAAACCTAAACTGTATTCATACGATGTCATTAGCGAATTAGTTTTTAATTTGATTAAATAATTTATATGGTGTAACCTTTATTGCATTAGTAAGTGTGCCGGACGTGCCTTTGCACCAACTAATGAGAATTAAAAACTGCACAGCATGCTGCGCTTCATGTGTTGAACTTTGCACTGATAGCTTAGGAATTGTTCTCATAGAGTTGTCAGATGAACTGCTTTCATCCCAGTTCCGTTCAGTTTCAACTGTAATTCTGCTTTGGCCTAGTTTTGCATCTTGTTTATGGTCACCCGTTAATGTAGGGTCTAGAAATTCCTCAGATGCCTTCCAATCCTGACAGCACACAAAGTCTTGATCGAACAGACTGATTTGCAGCCACTGAATGTTAACAGAGGCAAACGAAGGTCAAGACTCAAGAAGCCTTGTTCCAGGCAGAATGAAGAGCAACTCTGTGCTGCACTGTGAAAGTTAGTTGCAGAGGAAGTCAGGTGACCTTTGCTGTGGAAGAAAGAGATCTGTGGCCCAGTACAAAAAATCTTATATCAGACGCATAAGAGCACACCCAAGCCGATAGACAAGATCCGCTATGATTGTAAACAAACTGCATCCTTGCAACTGCCACCATCAGTTTACATAGCTCTTACTGCAAATAATGATACTTATGTATTTGTCCAAGTTTGGAAATTCACTGATCTGTGCTTGGTGAAAAAGAATCTCAGCAGTTGTTGACATCATGGATTCCAATTTAAAGCATTTTGTCAGCTTTTATTCTTTGTGGAATTAAAATTTCAGTGTGTTAAATTCCTGGCTATGGGTTTCTGATCATAAGTGATGAATGGATTTTCATCACTGGCTTGACTTTAACTTTGGCTTGATTGCATATTTTTCCATTATTAATGTCTGATTGTTTTTCCAATTTTCCATTTTGCGCATAGACTATCATCTGGTTTTACTGATTTCAGATAGAGTCATTGGCAAATGACGTTATCAAGCCAGTGTTCTCTTGCAAAATACAAAAACCTAAATCTTTATGTTGATCATGTGTGTTGTTTGTGTAAAGCATTGTCTGCTTTTGCAGGAGTCTTGTTGTTAACAGTATCGTGTCGCTTATCTTGCCACATCTTTTTGTGATTGTTTACCTATTTTTGCTGATTTTTCATCTGTGTTATAACTGTTGCCAAACCGGTTTGATCTGGCTGATGTATAAGTGCTTTATGATCATATTATTTTAATACTTTAAGGTTTTTTTAAGTGTTAGGTTAGTTCTTGTTTTGCTAACAGATATGGCTTGTTGTATAAATAGCCAGGTCTAGGAACTTGCAGAGAAATCCAGCAAAGAAATCACATTTGCCCTTTACCCAAAACATCTGAAGCACTAAAGATTCCTGATACATACTGGTACTTAATGAGACCTAGCTTCAACCTAGTGATACATCAGCATTTATTTCAGATATTACTTCTGCTCTCCTTTTCTAACCTGAATGAACCTCGGTGTAGTGGTAAACAAACGTGCAAACTCGTGCAAAACTCATTTCATCTGCAAAATCTGTGTATTTAACAGATATAACTGCTGAAAATTCTGCATCACCAAAACCATGTAGATGGCTTTGAATTAATTATTACGTCTGGAAAAGTTAAATAAATCCTCTGCTGTGTACCAGGCAACCCATGACTGCACCTGTAAATGTCTGACTTTCTTTGCAGATAAAATTTCAGGTTTTATGTTGAAATTAGGTGGTTCCTCTGCATGTGACATATTTTCTTCATCCAAATTCTTTACATCTTGTCTAAACCCACTTTCAGCCAACAACTTTTGCTGAGGTTTACAAACCCATCTTTTCCTCACCTAATAAAAGCTTTCCACTTGATGCTAATCCTACATCTCTTCTGAAAGAGTGCTTTGATGTTCTGGTTCCAGTCATTACATCGATTATCAAGTTTTCATTGAATGAAGGATCTTTCCCGCTGTCTGGGCTCATGTCATAAAGAAACCTCTCAACTCTGGTGACCTCTCAGATTGCAGACCCGTCTCAACTTTGAATTTTATATTTAAAATTCTTGAATATGTAGTAATGAATCATATGCAAACTTTCCTATCTTCCCACTTGCTAATTTCTCCCTTTCACTCTGCATACCTTAAGTTATGCTCAACAGAAACTGCCCTTCTCGCTGTCTGTGATGACATCATGCACTCAAAGGACAAGGGTAGAGTGACGGCACTTGTTCTTCTTGACTTGTCTGCTGCCTTTGATGCTGACCTTGCTGTTCTTTTGCAACACCTCCAGCACTGGGTTCGGGTTTCTGGTCCTGCCTTAAATTGGTTTGCTACTTATCTCAGTCCATGCACTCAGTCAGTATATCTAAGTAGCAGTTATTTGCTCGGCACTATACTAAATTGGTGTCCATTTGTCACTTGGTCCTCATTTGTTTATATCATGCACAACGCTGCAAATTAAGCTGCTTGGTAATTATTCCCTGGGATATCATTTCTATGCTGATGACACTCGAATTTACATTTCATTTGACAGTTTTTCTTGTCATTCATCGGTGCAGCTGTTAACTAATGCCTTTGAGGAGTTGCAGTCTTGGATGGCAGCTAATAAACTACCGGTACTCCTCAACCAATAAAAAACTGAAACTTTGCTACTAGGCCCTCTCCACAGCAGCTCAAAAAGTTTAAATAGCTCAATCTATAAAATTAGGTGACTCCTCTGTTGAGCTGGCTGATTCTGCTTGTAACTTGGGTGTTGTTTTTAACTACTATGTCTATATTTGACTATGTAAATGGTATTTGTAAGTCATCTTATGTGCATATTCGTGGCATACGTAGAATTAGGCTTTATGTCCTTATGTCTTCTAGCATGTCTCTGGCGAATGCATTGGTTTCGAGTCGCCTAGATTACTGTAACTTGCTTCTTACTGATATAACAAAGTCAGATTTGCAGAAACTCCAGCATTCAGAAGTCTAGCTACAGTCATATAATTAATACTTCAAAATGTGAGCTGATAAATGCTTTACTTCATTGCACTGGATCCTGCTCAGCAAAGAATCTCTTTCAGATTGGGACTTTTGGTGTTTGAGCATTAAATTATAGCCAAACGCAGTATTTACAATCGCTCCTTATTCCCCAGTCCTATCACTATTGAACTGTTATCTGATTGCCCTTCTTTGGTTATACCCAAAACTTGCAAAAATGCCAGAGGATTCAAAACTCTTTAGCAACTGTTATACATCAAGATATGATCATATAACTCTTGTAATAAATCATTGCAGTGGCTTCCTATTTAGTATTGACTTGAATATGGCTTGGCTTTGGTGCACCGTTGGTTGATGCCTTGTGCATTAGCCACCAACAGAATAGAAGTTTCTATTTAATAATACATAGAAATAATAATAACAGTAACAATCCATTTTCTTGATGGTAGTTAGTATTATTTTTATTCCAGATAGGAATGATCCCTCAGGAACCAAAACTAGGTATTTTGGGGTTGACGTGCAAATTAATGAAAAATTTGACTCTCCTCAAGACGATTTGGAAAGAGGTGCTGAAGGCAATGGCATTGTATCTGGTGTATCTGAATATCTGTTTTAGCACCTCTTAAGAACCTTTGAAAAGTACCTATACAAATTGTGATGCAGAAACAGTTAGAAAGACATTGAAAAAGAAAAGTAACTCCCATTAATCTCCAGAGAGCTAAAAGACACAATGATCCTGCTAAGAAATTATTGTTATTACTATGACTTATCAGACGATATGCTCCCGCTTCGTAGCCAAGTCCTTGTAGCGATCAGGTGGTGGAACAGTTTCTCAGATTAAATTTCCTTTACATCTATTTAACATCCGGCATTAAGCACAGCTGTAATTTGATTGTGAAATTAAGGAGTAGAATGCGTCTGTTCCTTTATTTTTTGTGCTTTTGTCCTATGAGTAACACATCGAAGTGTAACAATACGTGCTGTGTCGGTTTGTATGTTGTAACTTAAAAGTGGTTGCTGGTGATTTTAAGCATTTGAGTATTTGTTTGCCAAATGTTGCTTCCGCTTCTGTAAAAATGTTGATGCTTACAGTTTCCATTGTGTTTGATTCATTACTTTTTGAGGTGGAGCTAAATAAATACGCTGTTAAATTAAGCTGCTTCTCTGTGTGTTGGCTTTTCACTTCTGTGTCTGGAGTTTGAATCTCTTTTTCAATCTTTTATTTTGTGACAAGGCCATAGTTTAGAATGTGAAATTACAACAGGTTCAAGGGTGCAAATGATCCATGGGTAAAATAGCACAAAACCTCAAAATTTTCCGACTAGGATCTAGATGGGTGTTGTAAGCTCCTTCAGCTTATTCAGGGCATAACCCATCTGGAAAAATATTTTAGAAAATTATTTAAATTTTTTTGAAAATTTGAGTTGGGGGAACATTACTGACTTCAGGAGCAGTGGGGAATGCAGTTGAAACCAAATTCTTAAGCATGAACCTTATGCAATCAAGTCTGGCATGGTTGACTTTTGACATTATCATGAAGCTCCTTTCGATCCAGGCATCAACTGTAGTATTAAATTGAACATATCTTTTGGAATTAAACATTTACTTTTTGAAGGATAATTTGTGTCTGTTGGCTTAGGGTCTGCTGGAGGGTTAAGACAAACATCCCAGCCGGAACATTTTTGGCAAATCCAGCCCTCAAACCTTAATATTTGCTCTCTTTGTAAACATGCCAATGGACCTTTAGAAACCTAAATGACTGCACTTGTTTACGCACATGGTCAGTGCATGAGGACTTTAAATGGCGTGGCACCCATTCAGACGGCAGCAGTGGTGAAGGATCTCACCCAATAAATTCATTGAAGATGAGCAGGGTTGAGGCCAATCAGTCGCTATAGTTAATCATGCACATTTACATTTACATTGACTGCAGTATCTGCTGCAGAATCACACTGAACTTGCCCAAACAAGACAACTAAAAATTATAAATGTTGGTCTCCAATCACCTTCAAGGTTGCAACTTGCAACTCTAGAGCCTAGACTTGAAGGTAATTCGTGGGACTAAGTGTCCCGGGGTGCTGAATTGTAGCTCACACGGTGGATCATAGAGGTATCTCTTCGTTCCTTCCTTGGCCTTAACATGTGGATTGGCCAGCAAGGATAGTCTATACGTGTAGCCGGCTTTAAAGTTTTTGATTTCAGTTTCAAAGGAAGCATGATAGAAATTAAAAGATACAAATTATTTTGGTGAGCCGATTGCATGGGTTAAATCAATCCACCAAGATCAGGTTAACTGTTGGTGATCTTTTGTGAGGATGTTCAACAGAGTTGGTACACAGCTAAAGAATTTGGAAGAGAGGAATGTGGATGGAAGATGAGAAATGTGTGAGGAAGAACAAGTAGGTCTTAGTGGTTGGATGGTGGGTATCTGGTTAATTTCCAAAGGGTGAGAGTCTGATCAAAATTAATTTGTAATGTAAACAATGATCATGTATTCTCAGCCTAATAATTAAGAGATACAGACCAATGTGCATTGTAAGATGTGATATACATGTACTGGGGATTTTAGTGATGGTGCGGATAATAGTTTCAAAGAACTTTACAGAATGTATAAACAGTGAATTGCAGTAGTGAAATTTAGTATTTGCATCTCCTCAGCAGAGTTAGTCACAAAAATACATGAATATGTGTGAAGCAAGTACACGATACTGTAACTGCATGCACATGTTAGTTATGTGATCATAATTGTAAACTTGAAATTTCTGAAGTGCTACTTAAAAGCAAAGCTCAGTGCACCAGCTTGCTCACGAGGGCTGCATCAAGTCAGTGGGGTTGTTCAAAGATGCCATGTCAAGAAGTCCCAACTGCCAGAAGACCAGAGAAGGAAGGGGAGAGGATCTGTTAGGGTGTGATGTGTTTAAGCTGAGAGAAATGGGAAGGTAGTGGGTTCGATGGATCAGGATGGGATTTCTTGAAAAGGTGAGACTTCACTTTCGAATGGAGTACCTGAGGAGTAACAGAGGGGTTTGAGACAGACAGTGGTGGGTGAACGACAGGATAATGATTAGACGAACAGAGAATTTGCAAAATTCAGAAGGGATATCATTTCACAGTCGAGGTGCAGTGTAGTGTATGGATCAGCTACAGAACTTAAGATGAGTAGTTACAGAGGGATGGGTAAGACAGAGGTAAGAGGATGAACGTATAGAGTGGTCTGAAAAGAGTTTGTGAAGATAAGTAGGTTGGACGTATTGCAGAGAATTGCAGGTTAGAGAATGAACTTCGAAACGAATGCATTCGGTGATTTTCAGACAGAGGAGTGACCAGAACAGGAGTGATATGGTGATGATTGGGTTTCCTGGTGACAGCTCAGGCAAGTGAATTTTAGATGAGTTGAATATGCTTAACTTGAGTGGATTCAAAGTTGAAAAGAGAATTGCAGAAGTCAAGCTTGGAGTGTACAATTGCGGTAGCAGTGGCAGAGGCAGTTTTAAAATCGAGCACGGAACGAATACGTCGAAGGTCACGAATATGAATGAAACAGGTGCGAGAGAGGTTGGAGATGAGATTTGAAAATGAGAGAAGTGGGTCAAAGGCCAAGACTGCGAACAGAAGCGTTAGAGGGGTGTGATCAGCTGGAGTGACGGTTTATTCAAAACTGAGAATATCTAGGCTCCGGAGACGGTCAGATATAATGTTTAAGATGTTTTGCATTGGGTTCTAAACGTGAGACGACGAAGAAGTAATTACTTATTTACTTGAGATCATTAATCTATATTTATAAGTATTATTTAATAAAGATCAATGCTTGAGGCTAGCTTTGGGCTAGTAATCGCTTGGCGCTGCAGAGGCACGCGCTTAGCAACCATATTGAAAGAAGATGCATGATTGTTGTACAATATGGATTATAATTAATTATATATTTGTTATAGTCGCTTGGTTTTATTAAATAACTGTCCGACGAACAAATCGGCGGCCGTGTAAGCATGATCCACAAGGAGGAGGAAATCTACGAGTGGTTCAAAGGCGCCGTCAGTTCGCAGCGGATCGACGTAGTGTGTAGCCTCCTTCGTCTGTGCCTGCCCCTAGAGCTGCGATTCATCGGATCTTGTTTAGAGGACCTGGCTCGTAAGGACTACGTTTCCTTGAGAGAATACGAGCTAAAGTCCAATGACAACGCTGGATACACCACCCTGATGACCGATTCACCCGGCGAGGAGCTTCAGAATACGCTGAACATCTACGTATCCCTGTTGCATTCGACGAACACCGTCTGTGCCAACAGCCTATTTCACATACTCGAAGGGCTGCAGGGCAGGCTTCAGCTGACCCGCTCGCAGGGTCTGTCTGGGGACTTGAAGGTAGTGAGTGATGAGAAGGTAGCCCAGGATTTCCTGCTGTTGTTCACTATGGCCGTGCACCATCCAGCATTCACATTCAGTCAGCGTATAAAGCTTTTTGACTGCCTCAAGAGCATCAAACAACTGTTCTGTGAACTGGGCTTAACTGTAAGTTATTGTTCTTCTAACGGATGTTTTATAGCATAGACAAAACAAGTGATATTGAAATAAATTTTATGATAATATATAATAGCCAATCTTATGCTTTCCCTGCCTAAATGATTTCTGTGGAACTGTATCAAGAAAGCCCAAACTAGTGAAGTAATGAAGTATTGAGTACTGCCATTAACTGTATGTAGCAACTGCCCAGAACATAACTGGAATGGATGCCATTGAAAGACTTTAATAATTGAAGGCAGTAAACTCTTATCAGAAAGTACTTTTGTATTGCTTAATAATAAAAAAATGTTGGTGCACGGGCGTAGTGCTCTAGTTCCATACCAGTTTGGGTTGCTTTTTTTCAGTTCAGTGAATATCATTTAGATAAAGAAAGTGAAAGTTTACCAATGTTTAGCTTTCCAAGGTATGCATAGATCAGGCACTTGCATACTAGACTAACCCCTAATAATTTGATTAAGGTGTTGAGGCTAGATGCACTTGTAATAGTTCTTAGAGGCATGGTCTGGAAGTTGAAGGATGGTTGGGCATGACAGAAGTAGTCAAGTGAGTGACAAGCTTGTTGATTTCTTGACTGACTTTGATGTGAGCACTGGATGCTGAGGTAGATGTTATTCCTACTGCCATTTAAGTTATTCCTACTGCCATTTTAAAAGAATGCTTCGATGTCTTGTGCCCAAGCATCACATCCATTGTCAACTTCTTTCCTGCTGAAGGCTGCTTCCCAACCAGTTTTGCTCATGCTGTGGTCTACGCTCTTCTTAAAAAGCCATCTCTCTCACCTTATGATTTGTCAAACTATTGCGTAATCTTTACTCTCAATTTCATAAAAGAAATTCTGGAAAAAGTAGTTGCTAATCGCCTGAGCTGTCACCTTTCATTCCACAACCAGTACCTTCTTCTTCAGTATGCCTATCCCAAATACCGTTTCACTGAAACTACACTGCTTACCATTTGCAATCACATAGTCAGAACCATGGACAAAGGAAAAGTAACTGCTGTTTTTCTCTTTACCTGTCTGCTCTGTTTGATACCTTCATTGCCTTGAACACTGGTTTGGTGTATCTGGTGTATCTCTCAGTTGGTTTGCATTTCAGCCACTCCCTCATACTTGATCAGTTTGTATTCATAAATCAACTCACTTCTGTGCCCACTTTTTGAATTGCAGTGTTCCACAAGTCTCTGTGCTGGGCCCGCTTCTGTTTATGTTATATATCACTCCACTCGGTTCACAACTTATTGATAGCTCTCTTGACTACCATCTGTATACTGATGATACCAAAAGGACAATGTGTTGGGGCAGCATTAAAGAATGAATGGAAAAGTCACGACATATTGCTTGCAACAAAGATACGACTTGCGAAAAGCTCATATGGCCAGTGCCACAGTATGGCTGTGAGAGCTGGACCATAAAGAAAGGTGAAGTGGCAAAATCAGTGCATTTGAAACGAAGTGTAGAGTACTGTGGACTGCTGAGAAGACAAATGAATGGGTCCTGGAGACGGCAGGAGTAGAGAGGAGTCTGCTCGGATTAATCAAAAAGAGGAAGCTTTTACACTTTGGGCATATGCTATGAAAGAGTGGAGACTGCTTAGAGAAGGAGATCATCCAAGGCACAATTCCTGAATCCCGAGCTCGGGAAAGACCCAAGGTGACCTGGAACGATAGCATCAAGTCATGGACTGAATTATCATTCAGCCAGTCATTACTGGAGACAAGGGACAGAAGCAGATGGCACAGAATTGTCTGTGGTGCAACCAGTCCTCGGCTTAAGGACAGTTGAAGACAAGACAAGATACCCAACCATTCCTTTCATTTGATTGTTCCATGTCTGTGAACATAATATTGCTCTGGTTAGTCAGCAAGTTTTAAGTTAGCTTTTTAATAGGAAATTTCTATGAGTCATTGAGTTATTAATTTGTTTTTGCATGCACTGATCACATGCTGACTGGCAGACGCCAAACACTTGTGATTGGCTGGCAGAGCCTTGCATTCATGCCGACAATCTTGCTAACATGTATTTTATCATGTGGGCTCATGCACAACCTATGTTGTGATGAGTCATTGGGTTTTTGGAAAACCCACAATTGTGGAGTATAAGGAGGCCGGTCTAAATTGGTTTGTTTTGGCCGAAAATGCCTATATTAATCAACACAGATACATGAGCAGAGATGCAAAGATTTTGTAGCAATTACGTGAAGGTGTGTAGCAGAGGTCTGGCACGCACTAAGTTGAAAGTTTGAGTTACAAATATTGTTGATAGATTTGTGCATTTAGAAACTGTGATGATTCGAATACTTTTGTGATTGAACTGATCGTTTTAATTATAATTTCGAAAATCAAAGAGTGTGTGGTTTGCTTGAAATTAATTACACTACAAATTGAGCAAGTAGATGGTTTGAAGCCCTGTCAAACTTCAAACGATCAACAACTTCACCTGGTGGCAGTGGGATTGAAATCCATGCCTTCAAAGAGTCTGGTGGATGAAGAATCAGTGGCAGAGTTTGACACTGGTGGATGAAGATTCAGTGGAAGAATTTGACACTGATATGTGAAGATTGACTAGAAGAATGTGATGCTTGTGGACAGTTTAAGAAAATGATGCAAATGGAGCAATTGAAGGACAGGTTTGAAATTCAATAAGCAACTATGGTGGCATATGAGGACCAGCTTTTTCAGAATTTAAGTTTAGTTGGTGATCATTAGTTTGATAAGAATCATTTGAAGATATCCATGGTCAACAACAGGAAGAACGGTTGCGGAGGTAGTTAACATCAATTTGGAGCAACCAGCGAAGAGAAGATCCTTGCGGAAGACTATATGTGAAAATACACCTACTGTATTTTACAAATATTTTGATAACTTTATTAGCATTTGCACTGAAGTGTTCCTTTCATGTTCATTGTAAAGAATTGATATTTTGTTTATGTTGCAAAAATTATTATTCTTGAATGGCTGGTTTAGTAAGGAATTAAGATTGAACAATTGTTGTCTGAAAAACTGGCAGAAATTAAGAAATTAAGCATTGCACTGCTGAAGCAAGCCTTGCTTGATTATGGCTTGAAGGTGGTGCAAATAAAGGATTGGAATCGAGAGGCATTATTAGATGCATTGGCTTAATAGAGTGGCTGACTGAGGAAGCAGCAGGAGCTGGTGCTATTGCTAAACCCGATAAAGACCATGGGAGGAATCTCCTCCCATCCCATTAACTATTGAAGCAGTGCTGCGAATGATGGAGGTTAAGAGGTGGCTAATGGAAATGCAAGTGCAGAAAACAGAGATCTATGGAAATTAAAGAAAGAGCAGAAGCCAAACGAAGACAGCTGGAACAAGCAGAAAAGCTGAACAAAGATGACTTGTGAAGGCTAGAATAAAATGAGAGAGAAGGAAAAGAATGAATGGAACAAGCAATGGAGCTTGAGAGAACAAGGCATGTTGAATTGCAGATGCAGAAGCACCAACTTGAAGCTCATAGAAATACAGGCAGCAGCCACAGAAAAATGACATGTGCAAACTTGGAAGTCACAGGAAAAGCGAGACAGGCTGAATTGGAGATGCAGAGATTACAAATTTAGATGCAGAAAAAGTAGTTTGAGCGAGAGAGACAAGAGCAAATAGCAGCTGAGCAAAAGAGACTTGAAACGGAAGAACTGCAGCTGAGAGAGATGGTGAAGGAACAAGAGGAGCAGAGAAAACAAATGGAGATTATGCAAATGAAGTTAGAGCAGCAAGAAAGGATAAGAAGAGAAGAGAAAGAGATGGTGCTACAAAGATATGAGGAGAAAAGTAGGTTGGAAGAGGAGAAAAAGTGGAAGAACAAAAGAGAGGAAGAGAAGAAGAAAGTTAAAGAAGGGGAGTTACTGAAATTGAAAATGAAGAAAATTGGGGATTCAGTAAAGCATGTTTTACCCAAAATGCCTTGTGATTTAGCAGAAATATGCTTTTAACAGTTTTGGTGTTGAAAAACAATTTTGGGTCAAATTGTTATTACCCTTAAAGATTCTGAAAGCTAGAGCTGCTTTGAATCATTTGAATTATACCAATTTTGATGACTATAAAAGTGTCAAAGAATATGTTTTGAAAGAGTTTAAGTTAACACCTCAAGAGTACAGAGTAAGGTTCATTAAGGCAGAGAAATTGCCAGATTAATCAATCCTTCACACTGTTTAATGTAAGGTTGAAAAATTTGTAGTAGGGAAGTAAACAAAGACTACAAGAAATTATGTGACTTGATGGTCGCTGTTCATTTGAAAGAAGCATTGCTGCCAGGACCGTTGCAATTTGTGTTACCTAAAGAGGGAACATAGTGTTTCTTCTCTGATGTATTCACAGCAGATATCCAGGCGAATAATCACATTGGATTTGCTATTTCACCTAAAAATTAGTCTTGAGAAAATGCAGTGCAGAGTAATACCCGTTACCAGAGTAAGTGGCAGAGCTTTAAGAATAAGCGGACACCAGAAAAGACCAACATAAAGAAGGAAGATACGAGTGAATGAGAATAAAGTTAGTTTGTTAAAAAGTGGAATTAAAGAAAGAATCAGTTGAAAAGAAGGAAATGGAAGATGTGGTTATAATTGTGGATCAGGCACACATTTTGTTAAGAATTGTAAGCAAATTCAACCTAAGGATTTTAGCACGAGAGCTTGTGCTGTTAATCCAGGAAAGTCAACTCCTAAACTGCAAGTAGTAAGTATTCTGAAAGAGCAGGCTGATAGAGAATGGTCTGAATGAAACAGAACTGAAAACTGTAATGAAATTTAAGTTAGAAAGACAAAGATTTGTGGAAAGTCAAGTAAGCAAGTTAAGACAAGAACCCAAAGTCCTGTTGAAAAAGCAAACTTAGAAGACTTGGGAGTGGAAATTGTAAGTCAGTCAGAAGGAAAAGGAATTAGGGTTCAGGCAGTTGTAAATTCCAGTACAGAAATTCCTGTAATTAATGAAGAACTGATAGAAAATATGAAACTGGAAGAGGCAGGGAAGATAAATATCAAGAGTGTGGCGGACCCAGCAATATTGGTCAAACTGTATGTGACACTGTATAATGAAGAAGTAGAAATGGATTCAGATTTCATAATTATTGGTTTTTATATGTCTGTATTGTGTGCAGTTGTTTCATAATAATTGGTTTTTATATGTCTGTATTGTGTGCAGTTGTTGAACATATGGGTTGTAAAGAAAATCTTATTACATCATGAAACAGTTGAAGAATTAAGGTTATTACCTCAACCGATTGTGGACAGTGCTCAGTATTCATCTAATGTTTTTACAAGAGTGCAATCTAAAAAGCTAGTAGAGAACAAAGTCAGCGGAAGTGAAAGATGAATTGGGGGAAGGAGAGGAGAAGCTAGATGAAATGGTAGAAGCTAGAAATAAGGAGGAAATTATGGAGGAAGATGAAGACTAGATTTTGAAGATTTATTTAGTGTTGAAGGTGAGTCAGATGAGGGAAAAGATAGTAAACAAGGTGGACATCCTTTGAGAGATTATTATTTATGAAACAACAGAAGGAGGATCAGTAACTGAAGAAATGGTGGGAAATGATCGATTGAAAAATTTTGAAAATTGTGTTGTTGATGGTTTACTGTATTGTAAAGCTAAGATTTTGGATCTGTTGTTTGTCGGTTGGTGATGCCTAAAAAAGACATGTTAAAGGGATGCAATTAGCACATGAATCAGTTTTTGGAGGATATTTTGCAGCAGACAGAATGTGAGAAAGACTATAATTGTCATCTGTATGGCCAGAAATGCGTGAGGACATTAGAGAGTGGGGTCAGTCCTGTGAAAAGTGCCAGCTTTGTGTATACAATGGCCAACATTGTTTTTGCTTAAAAGTTAACGGCAAAAGTTGTTTGTAATGCACTGTTGGAGTTATCAGTCATTACAAGTGACCAAAGTGCAAATTTCACAGCCAGTCTAACACAAGAATTTATGAAAATGATGGGGTGTAATCCATGATTCAATACACCGGGTCATCCTCAAGCATCTGGATTAGTAGAGAGGCAGTATCAAATTTTGAGATAGATGATTCACCATGTGACAATGGGGATCACTCCTCCTTATTTGTTAGTTTATGGGAAATTGCCCTTAGGACCACTGACAATTCTAAGGGAAATTTTTGATCAATTAAATTTTGATGCCATCTAAATTGGGTGGAAACGAACAAAACATTTGGAAGAATTATGGGAAAATTTGTTGGAAGCTGTGAAATTTGTGGAAACCCATGCTATAGGGTAACAAATTTGTTATGCAGTCCAGTACAGTAAGAGGGCAATTGGTTATTGTTGAAAAGAAAGCTGGTAGCTTGCGACATGCTTTTGCTTAACGTTACATTAACAGTTTTACTGTTGAGTGTCAGTACCCTATGCTTGTGGTTTCTGAAGTGTTGAACAAGATTTGAAAGTCAAACTTTATATCTTTATTTCCCTGGAGAAGTGCTTATTGAAGCTTTGCCTATGTTGGTCCCACTTGCTGGAATCATCTGCCTTGAGAATTGCAACTTGAACTCCTTTCTGTCCCCCTCTCAGTATTCCGCAGGCGCCTGAAGACTGTACTGTTCAACACTGATTTTACTTTTTCGGGTCGGAAGCACCTCTGTTGAGTTTATCCTCTGAGAGGTGCTTTATAAATCTCAAATTACAATTACAGTTATTGGATATGATCTGTAAAAGAGTTGAATCAATAGAAATTGGTGTTTGTTATACACCGTGGCTTATTTGAGTGGACACCTGTACCATTTGGCTTGATTAACTCGGGCCATACTTTTATTTTTCTGTAAAAACATAAAATAGTTGAGACTTCTGACGTCATGATGTAAAATTAAACTGTACTTTACAGGCTGAACTTTAATATTCATTCAGACTTGATAGGATTAAAAATCTCGCACTTCAGGTCAAAATAATTAAATACAATCTTGATTCATTTTGTGATGCTGAACCAGAAAAGTTTTCAGGTCACTTCTGTTCATTATCCATTATAAGCAGCATTTCTTCTGATCTGGTTGATTGGTCTTTCACCTTTGGGTCTAGCTATTATTATTATTTCTGTATTTATTAAGTACCACTATCTAAAGACAAAGCAGCAATCAGTGGCAATGTACAAATGTGCATGAAGGACTTCCTCAAGATCCCTACACAGCAACTGTTTGAGGGCAGGCTTAAACCTGTACATTTACATGTACGTGGCAAATGCTCATATCAACTGGATACCATGTCACGTGCATTTAGGAATTGACATTTGTATTTTATTGATTTTGGGTATCTGTTTACAAGTGAAGCAAGTCAAAATGGAATGTTTTCCTGCTACGTCTTTGCTGCTGGTCTTCTGTGCTTTTGTGGATTCAGGATATTTCATTCATCAAAGCCTTTTTATGTTATTGCACATGTAGTCATTGGGTAATTGCTTAACCTTTGGTGTAATGGCTGACCTTTTGGCACTTGACCCTTTACTGTAATGTCTGAACTTTTGACACTTGATATGTCTGGAGAGGAGTGTCATCTGCCAATAAATAGAATCACTCTTTTGCTCCAGACTGAACTCTCAGTTAAGTGGATAGTGTTTCTGAATAACTTTTTGAAGTTATTAAAATCCGTAATATTTTAAGTTGTGCCTCTTGAAACTTCTGTGACTGGACTCTGAACTTTACAAATCATTCAATACCTTTCAAAATATATTAATTTGGTTCTAAATTGATTGTCTACTGTGAATGCTTGCATTGATTATATTTAAATTAAGGACCGACTTCTACAATGCAGTGTGAAATTTATGTCATTTGTTTTGTATGTCACTCAAGATGGTGCATGTATGCAATTACACACATAAGCATAAGCATGCACGCACACACAGTCAGCACATTGTGTTAAACAGTTGTCTCTAGGCTCTTCTTCTGCGGCTGGCTACCTTCAAACATCCTCCTTCATCTCTGTCTTAAACATCTTGTGGGATCAAAACCACTTTCTTCTGAGTGATTGATGGTGATATGGCTGTGTAGTAGTGCATCTGATGACGAAAGCCAAATGCACCATTTGAAAGGAAACTATCATGGTATTAGATTTTGTTATCTTTTCAGTGCCAGAATAATGTGTTTTTAATAATGAGGTGCATAAAACTTTTGCTGTAGTTCTTCCTAGCGTAAGTTTGATTTAAAGTTGCTTTTTCCCATCACCGCTTTTGAGAGGTTCATAAAGTGCTTTGTAGATGTCCTGGTACACACACGTACAATGTGTGCTTGACAGATTGCTGACCACTCTAGAATCAGGGCAGTCAATTATAATAATAATGATAACATAGATGAGCCCTAACAAGTAGGATAAGTGAAATTTGCCAAATGGGTATAATTGAGGTGGGTTTTCTGATCCTGACATCATCTTTTTTAAATGCATTTTAGAAGCCGTCTCCCAAAGAGAGAAATTCATCTACAAACAGTTTTGTTGAGAATTCTACGCTGTCTGCTGTCTCTGCACCTACGAGAGTCTCTGGCAACCAAAATCAGTTGTCTTCGTTGCCAGAACCTAGTGTCGGCTTCTGTAGAGGTCAGTTTGTGACTTGTCTAGTCTGTCAATATTACAGTATTTCCAGGGGTTGGGTTGTGCTACCATAACTGTTAAGGTTGATTTTTGTTTTGTAGGGTGGGCTTGTATTATGTGTAACAGTCGGCCTAAGTGCAAATACCAGTTCAAATGTTATATGAAAATTAATGAATGTGACTCCATATAACAGAACCTGGCCTTTGCAAGTTAGATGTTATCAAAATTTTAACAAGTGTAAACTGTCAGAGCTGTTGAACTTGATTTATGTAATGTAATTATCATTTGGCAAAAGTTTGTCCATATTTTTTGCTTCATTATTTAAATTTTTTAAATATAGATTTCTTTAAAATCACCTTTTTAAAATCATGAACCAAATCCCAAGTCTTAATTGTGCATTTCAGTTCTTTGAATCGTATTGAAGCATATTTTTCGAATCAGTTACTTGAATCATGAAGTTTTAATTAAAATTTCTGCTCAGTGAAATCACTGTGGGACTTGTGACACACAAACGTTTGTTTATGTGTAATTAAATAAGCAGGACTTTCAGCATGAAATGTGTCACCTCTGTACATTTACTCAGTGCCAGTTTATAACAATTAAAAACCATATGTAAGACATTTTCAATATCGCTTTGCAATGTGATTTCAATTTTTAGTCTTTAGGAAAATCATTACTATACGTGAACCATAGAACTATAGGTGAATTTTTAAATTGTTGTTGTGTTTGCATTGTGTGTGAGTAATTGAAGCTTTTAGATTTAGACTTCATACTTTCATTACGTTTCTGCATTAACAGCCATTTCACTTAGTGCTGACAAGTGGCCATGGTTAAATAATGAATCTGTTTGAATACACCATTTGTGTCCTGTTAAACTGTACATCTCATTGTAACATCTTTTATCATTGCATTTGGGGCAGGGAAGAGCTTATCTTATGTTTGTATGTTTGAATGTGCTTTTATATGTGTGTACTTATGTGGGATGTGTGTTTTGATTTGTTTTAACTTTAGTTCACGTAACAGCTATGGAATCTCGACGAAATAGCAAAAATCGATCTCCAGAATATCACCTAGAGGTAAGCATTAGTTATTAATGTTCTTATTATTGTTGTGATTATTTTTATTTATATTGTCTTTTATTTATATTATCATGAATATAGTCCATCTTTCTGCAGCTCGTATTGAATTTGTTGTTTACATCTGATGATGTTTCGGATAGCATTCTAGTTGATCACAAGGTTTAGTCTGGGGAGTTTTTGGTTGTAGCTTATCATCAGCTTGTACAGGAACTCAAGAGAACTGAGTTATTGGTTATATTTTTTTGATTTCTGGATTGGTCTTTATCCATGGGGAGAGGAGGCTTTCTAAAAGTTGATGTTTAGCCCAAAAAGATTCTTAAGGATTGGTTTAGCTAACCTCATCAACTGCAAATGTAGTTCTAGCACAGTAAAAGTTATTAGATTGGATTTGGAATAATAATACTACTAATAATAATGCTATAAGGTAATAAGCATTACAGTTTGCGTTCGATGCTGTAAGAGACATGGAAATACATGTGTGTTGATGTTTCATTTCTGAGAGTTGATTTGTATTTTAGTTATGTGAAATTGCAAAGCTCATAAAGAAAGTTCTCTCTGGTTGTGCAGTTGCTTTTGCTGTGTATGAAAAGTCTTACACTTAAAAGTTTACTCTTTTGGGGAGAAGTTTTCTCTTATTTGCTCAGTTAGTTCTCTAGACTTAATTTTGCGTCAGAGGACTTGTTATTTTGACCTGATATGTGCAACCAATTACTAATGCTGACCTTGTAGGTGATTGATTTGATAACATTTATTTAATGACGCCTTCATATCAAGATGATTGACACAGTGCCTTGTAGGTTTTTTGGAAGCACTTAATATAGAAATCTTTGAAGTAGGTATGTTAGGTAAGTAGGCTATTATGCTAGCCTAGTTTAGATTGAATCAGCTGAATTTTATTCATGTGATAAAAATCTAATTAATTAGATCATCAATTTGAATCTCTAAGTTGTAATTAAGACGTGTGCTGGCCTTGAAGTGTAATTAAGACATGTGCTGGCTTTGTTCTAGGCAACATGGCATGAAGGAGAAACGGAGGAGACGTGGAAGTCTTTCAAAGATCTCAAGACCTTTCATGAAGAGGTAATATTTCTGTAAGGTGTTTTTCATCAAGGTGTTGCAGGTGAATTCAGAGGTTAATTCTGACCAAAGTGTGCATCTGTTTTTTGTCCTTGTCAAGTTTTTTCATTGTCACTTGTCAACTCATTTGTATGTTGAAAAAATACCTGTGACTGGTAAAACTCTTCCTTACGTGTTGTTATTCCTTCTTAACCAATAACGTTAATTATAATAATGATGGGATTGAGTGTGTTCGAAAACAAGTTTACAGTCACTTTATTGAATATGTTTGTAAATGTAATTTTTAAATTATGTTTCTGAGCTTGTTTTGTTTATTTTCAAATATAGGTTGAGAATCACATAAGTAAAATTGTTCTAAGTGATGAAGGTGCATCCTATTGCCTGCCACTGTTTCCGTCTGGAGGTAGGCTATTCATAATGATAAATTTGTCAGTTCTTCATAGTATTTCAGTATTTCAGACTCTGGCATGGCATTTGACTGAGTCTGTATTTAGGTGTTGGATGCCTTGTTCATTAGATTCCAGTGCAAAATTTGCAGTTCTTCACCTTCCACAATTGTGTCGCCAAGTGAGACCCACTGCTTATGCAAATTTCATTGATCAACCACTTGATTATTTTCATTCTAAGTTCTCACTTGAGATTCGATTTAGAAATTTATTTGGTTTGAAAGGTAAAGATTGGGATTTGATTTGACTCTTTGGTAATTCAGTTTGACTTTGAGAGATTTGCCAGATAACTGGTCGGTTTTTTGCATTCCCACTTATATATTTGGATGCTGTTCTTGCACCCAAGTAATTTATGTAGCTCTATGTTTATATAAATATGTTTACATTATAGATATGTTTATATAGATATGTTTACACTATGGTTTTCCGCTGTCTACTGGTCTGTTACTAACATTTTTTACCTTCATAAAATGACATAAGGATTGAGAAAATTAATGAACATTGCGGGCAATGGTCACATTTTTTGTGACGTTTTGCATTAAAAGTTCAGGTGAATGAGCTGTGAAAGATAATCTTTGGAAAGCGAAAGAAGATCAAAATTCAGAGAACTGTCATATTTCCATCAATCTTTACACATGTGTCTAAGTAATTATTGTAGAAAGTCCTGTGCTATAGATAGATGCTGCTGCACCCTCGAAATTTGGGCGTGTGGTACAAACACATCCAGCAGCGGAGCGAAGTAATATGCAGCCAGAAATGGATGAGACTGAGACGCTTAGCTCCCGGAGATAAATGGAGTGCAGCCTGTAAATCAGTTATGCATAATTATTAGAGTCTTAGACTCAATCTGTTTTTTATGCATAATTATTAGAGTCTTAGACTCAATCTGTTTTTGCATCAGTCCCAGTGCTGTTCCTCCCATGTGAAGCTGAATATATGTGACGATACCTGAGAAAACCCTCACAAAGTCGGAAAAGTAAATTTACAAGAAGTGCATTCTGAAAGCAAGGAGGCATAAAATGGGTCAAAATAAGTTCTTTGCTTATTTATATTCCTTGTTGTGTTAGCGCTCAGACTATAGGTTCTTGTATAGAGTTTTGCTAAGTATTTTTATTTTCAGTTTCATTATGATGGCCTGCAACTAAAACTTAATTTAATCTGTTCCCTTGGCACCCTAATTTGAAGTCGTCTGCATTGATTATTGTGCAATGACCAAGGCATGTAAATATTTGTCTTAATCGGCTTTTATGGATATTTCATTGATGGCAGAATATGCTCCAAGTTACTATTCTTTAACATTCACAACCCCTAGACACAGCGATTTGGGTTGGATCATAGTTTTGATAAACTTTAACTTGTGATTTTTCAAGAGTAGCCACAAAGAGATCTACATCGTTAAACAGTTATAACTTTTACCATTTGTGATAGAAATATGCACTTTCATCTAATTATTCAGCAATTCCCGCCCAATCCAGTACATTATCAAAACCAGTTTTTCCAACTTTGTAAGGGTTTTCTCAGGCATGATCACATGTGCCCAGACCTAGGTATAACACCAATCTGCTGTGCCTCAGCATTTGATGTAAATTTGATGTAAATTGCAGTTGGTTAATGCAAGAAAGTACTGTCTTTGTTAATGATGTCATCAGTCTGGCAAGTTCATCCATATTTTAATGGTACTCACAAAACTGGAGAAGTTCTTCGGTAGAAAACACATCGAAAACTAACAAATTGCCCATCCTTGATTTATAGCTGGTACTGTAGTGGAAGTCTAGTGTTGAGGCCCATGTTGTGCTGAAAATGAAGGGCTGTGAGTTGATTGAGCATTTGCTTGACATGGCAGACCAGTTAGTGGTCATGGCACTGGGCATGCTGTGTTTGGAGGTCTGTTACACTACTAGATCAGTGCTGCTTGGGGAACTTATAGATGGCCCTGGGTTGGCACTGGACAGTTGCAAAACAGTGAAAGACTCTCTGCAGTCCAGCCAGTCCCATGCCAAAGACCCTGACAGAACTGCAGAATCAAAGCAAGGCATGAAACAACTCCATATTTAGCATATTCCAAAAACATTAGGTTATAGTTGCGTGTGTAGATTGTGTAGATCGTCGTGCATGTCTGGCTTGCATTTCAGCGTATAAATGCTTGACTATGTCAGGTTAAGGAGTTGCTCTGATTTTGGTGGCATATGTTAGATTTTAATGTGTTAGTGAGGTCTATATATATCTTGAATATCTGTTTTTTGTTTTAGATAAGTTTCTGCCAAGTGACCGGCAAATGGTAGATGCACTAAACACTTACTTCAGGTTTATACAACTTCTCTGCCATTTTTATTTATGCAGTTCTGTGTCAGCTGCTTCAGTTTCGTTTGAAGCACTGCACTGATCCCACTTTGTCAAGATTGTGTTGACTTTGTGTGTAGGCTTTTGTAAGTAATCTTTAAAATGGGGTATATGAGGAACCAGGAATTCATATGCATGTACTAACTGCAAATTTTTACATTGGGCCAACTTTAGTAACTGACCTGAATTGATAAATGCAATGTAATATTTGAATATTGTAGATTACGGAGATGGGCTAAAGTGTGGAACCAGTAGAGTTAGGGAAGTTCGTTAATAGTCATGACTTTGGTTAGACATTAGTCTTTAGTAGAAGAATGGAACAGGCATTTGGTCGTTGCACATCACAAGCATTCACAAGCACAGACTGTAAGCTGTTGTGGTGCAAGAGGAAAGCTGCCTCAATGGGTGGCAACAGTTGCTGGCTTTAACCCCAACATGAGGCAGTACAGTTCCAGTGTGGATGAACTTAAGATGGCTGTACATGTCTCCCTTCCTAAACAGATAAAGGGACCACACCCAGTAGCTGGTATTGTTGAGATAAATTATGGTACTTGTGCCTTTGCCTGCCTCATGCAGCCCAGCTCTGCTTCTGGCAGGAGTTTAGCTACTCTCTCAGCCAAGGTTACAACAGCCATGTATCAATAGGCTTGGCAGTCCAGTTGATGGAACTTTACCTTTAACAATCTCTGGAAACAGTTGGTTTTTACATGGTCAGAAACATAAATTGTCTGGTATTGAATGAAAAGCACTTTTACCCATATGTAACAAGACAGCAATAGGGTCTTTCAAAATGATTGGACATAGTCATCTGTTAGCTACAGTACAAGAGCCTTCACATCAGACTGCCTATGACTGAGCTTTCTAACAACACTAAGACTTACATAAATCATACACTCCTGTATTTCAGCCTGATCTTTTTAACCAATGGTGCATTAACACTACTCAGTCTTGGTGGCTGTGGCTTTCAACGACTGCATGTAAACGGGTCTGCAATGTATATTTATAATTAAAAGACTAAGAAATAAACATATGCTATAGTGCTGAATGATGATGAACAAGTGGTAAGCAATATGGTTGCTGGTAAATGCCCATCACTTCCATAAATATGCATGAATATTATCAGACAGTCACTGTGCAGTGCCCAGTGCCTAATTATATATCACATTCCTACCTTATTGTCTCAGCCAAATGTGCTTATCACAGGAGCATTCATTTAGTTAATAGTCATGACATTGGTTAGACATTAGTCTTGATGTGTACCTAAAAATCTGTTCCTAATGTAATAAATAAAGGATTACTTACTAAATTATGGAGGGCCACAACTAATTCTTCAACACCAAGAAGGAGAAATAGTGTTGTGGCAGCAGAAGGAACCTCTTTTCAGGAAATTGTCTGCACTGTCTGTGATAAGAAGTTATAGCTTCTAAATTGGTCAGTAGCTGGCAATGCTGTCACCATTGAAGCCTTCCGTTCTAATCTTATCTGACAGCATCTACCGTGCTACTGTAGTAATGTACAAAGCACCAGCTGACTTTGTGTCTGGGTAAAACAGATGGGCTTGCCAAAGCATAGATGAGTCTGTTCAGACCTAACAGAACAGTCTGCTGAGACATCAGTATCACAAGGAGAAGAATATTGGCTAAGCAGCCGATACAGACAGAGAAATGCATTTATACTGAAACAGATGGAATTTTAATAGCAGAACCTTATTGTCAGAAGAGATGTAAAAAATATCCATTTCCAAGAGACAAAAAGGAATTTCTTGCTGTAGAGCAATAGTAAAAATGTTGTTGACTGGTCATCCAATAAGGTACTTGTTTCCAGTGACACATTTCTTCTGGACTTTTTACAGTTTGTAACCTTCTTTTAGTAGTAAGTAAGACTGTTTTCTCTGTTTCATTTGTTTCATAACTGCAGACATTTAAAAAATAATTTGATGGACTTTTTATTGTGCTAGGGAACTGTTTTTGCTGCCAGCGAGTATCACTCAAGATGATAAATTCCATCGCCTGTTTCACGAACTGATGAAACGACCAGACACAGCGACTGCATCTGCCTCCGTATCCACTTCCTTTTCGGTGTCTTTGTCCGTGACAAAAGCGGAGGTTTGCTTGTCTGCGCCTTCGTCGCCACATTCAGTGTCACCTTTGTCGCAACTTTCCAAGGGCTAACACAAGTGAGCAAATTTACGTCATCAAGGACAGATTACTTGTGACCCTTGTTGATAAGGTACCAAAGCTTTGGGTTTCTGAACTAACTCTTTTCTCCCTGTGCTTTGTTGGTGTTACTGAGACAAATGGGCCTAATTTTACTTCAGTATGTCTCAAGACTCCTGTCAAGCTTATATTGCAAAGAAGATCATCTAACACTGCATTTCTGATAAAATCAATAGAAAAATTGCAGATATTTAAACAATCACAGCTCCGAAATTATGTATAATTATGGATAAAACTTTGTAAATGTCCTATATATAACAGGTCCTTGTGAGGGCTGTAAAGTTTCATCTGTGACAAATCATGACTTTTTACACAGCAAGCTTCCAAAATGTCTTGTAATCATCAAAAATTGGGAACAAAAACAGAGTAGTCTTGCGTTCAATAGTCGTTTTGCAAGTGGTCCAAAAGCTACTAATGCAAAGTATACTGTAAACTATTAGCTGCCAAAATTAGGCTCAAATTTACTTAAATTCTCTATTTGCACAACTGAGCTTTGTTTTTCTGCTTTGAACGCTGGAGTGCCAAGTTTCTATGAATGACTTCGCACAGGTAGAACACTTGGTGGCTTTATTTTAGGAGTGTCTGTGGTGGTGGTGGCATGTGAAGCTTTGTTGACATTTAGTGGCATGGCTTGTTCTGACTAAAGAACATCTGCGACAGGAACTTGCAGGAGATTTCGACTATAGCTGAACTGTTTTTGCTGGCTTCAGGCTCTGCATCAGATTCAGTGATCAGTGATGCTAGCTGTGGATAGTATGTCCTGCTTGTCTTCCAGCACATACTGACAAATTCTGTGGAGCATATAGGACTCAGGCCTGTGAGAGAAACCCAATGAAGACAAGTTAAGGCAGGTGGAAGACTGGCTTCACTGTAGTCTGCAGAAATGAATGTGTAGCTCATCAGTTATATCACTGCAACCACAGGTCAAAATAGGTAAATCATGGTCCACGGTGGCAAAAGAGGTTGGGAAACATCTTGTGAGGTTGACAGAAGTAGCTTCTGCAGTATTTTTTCATCTATTTCGTCATCACTGCTATCATCACTGCTGCTGTCTTCGAAGAAGAATGCCATCAAGACATCCTGGAAATCATCAGTGGTGTCCAGTTCAAAAAGATCTGTGGTTTTTACAATATCCTGCAGTCTATAAATGATTTTGAACTCTCACAGCTATGAAACAAGAGTGCTTTAATCACATTTTTTAAGTCTTCCAACCTTTTGCATTTCCAAATGCTGGTTTAGTACGGACGTGTCATCATAAAAGAACATACACATGCAAAAGGATAACAATAAAAAATAATATTGCACTGTGTACTACATCCACTTTCCCTTTTTTCTATCTTAACGTAAATTCTGCACATAATAACATATACACAGGTGTGCTACCAATGCGGAACCACTAGAGACACTACTTCACTGGTAAAGGTACCAGAAGTGGGTTGGCTTTAGTTAGTCATAAAAGAACCTTAATTTTGTTCATATAATCTAAAATAGGCTCTGCCTACATTAGGTGGCATGAACTTACTTACATATGTATGTATATACATGTTGATGATGTATTAATGTGGAATACAATAACAGATGCATAATTATGAGTTTCTACCAATGTGATAGCTGAAGGAGTTAAAAGGTCAATATAAGATTAGTGCTGGACTAGGGAAATTCTGTTTGAGGCTCATAGCCAAGATAGGACATTACGAAAATGTCAGTCTTGCACAGCAGACTGCTGTGAGTCACATATGAGCACATGGTGAGTGTGGGACAGCACTGATGGGATTTCTTTGGCCAGTCTCAGAGTTCGAACTCAACGACAGTATGTGGTAGTCACAGACTTACTGAGTGTGCAATACTTAAGTTTTCATTCCCTTCAAGTTTCGTTATTGGGAGCATCAAATGTGGAAATTAGCCACTAAGCATGACATGTCTGCAAGTGTAGTGTATTTCAAAGCTACCATTAAGAAGATTCAAGTTTAGCAGATGTAGCACGTTTGCCAAATAATTTGTAAATAGTTTTTCAAACACTGGTCTGATAGGTATTCTTTGTGTTTCCTCCTTTTCTGACCGCTGCTCTGCTGAAATTTGAATCCTTCACAGTTTTTAAATTTGTTTAGGAAGACTGAACATTTTCAGATGGAGTTGCTAGTCCCTCTTTCTTAACCCATGGTTTTAACTAAGTTCAATAGGGGGTATTTCTTTTCAGAATTATCAAGTGATTGTTTCGCAAAGCTTGTGGCAGTAACAGCGTCACAGTCGACTGCAGCTTCTGCACAGCCTAGGTAAGCTATAATATATGCATACATATATTTATATACATAAATTTCCAGTTTTGCCAGTCAGGATTAAAATCTGAAAATGAGATCTATCTGTGTACTTAAACATTATAAATCTAATGATAGAAACCTTATACTGTGGTCACTGGTAAAAAATTTGTGGTTATTAATCTCTGGTTGCTATTGTAAGCAGATACCTACTTGAAGGTTCTGTGCTTAGATGCAATGAGAAGTTGCTCAATTATCCAAAGCTGTTACGCTTGGAAAATAGGAATTCATAGTTTGTATGTGCTAGGTGCCAATACAGATTTTAAATGTATTGCAGTTTAGTAGACCACTGATTCCACTTGAACGGAATTTTACTGAACTCGAATGCATGACTGCCCAGTTCGGTAGTGGTATACATGAGGTTAGCTGTCGACTCAGTTTGTGGGGTTAGACTGCCTGCTGGAATAGACTGAGTTTTCTGTATCACTTAGCTATAAAATGAGAACAGTGGAAGGACTTGACAGTGAGGGTGACGACTGGCTGCCAGCCCTCATGTGCCAAGGGGTTGGCTTGGCTTTCGACCTGACAACACAAAACCATGTTGTCAGATTGGGAGTCTTTCTTGACAAGTTTCTCTTGAAGTAGTACTATATAAATTTGCAACTACAATTATGATTGTTCTCTTTTGTCGAAGTGTAGAAGAACAGCAAACAGCTCTATGTACATATGTATGTATCTAAGTATTTGTATAGTTATTTGTGTTTGTTGTCAGTCGATCCAACCACTTGTTGGAAAGCACAACAGGCAGTCTGTCTTCATCGCAGAGCCCTTTGTCATCGTCACGAAGTTCCCCGTTCTTGTCGTCTCAAGGAAACCGAAGCCGTCATAATTCATCGCAGGGCTACAACTCAATTGCAGCTTGGCTGAAGGACATTCGTCTGCACAAGTACACCGATAAGTTGGCCAAGTACACCTGGGAAGAGGTGAGCTTTCCCTGCAAATCACCTGTACGCTCTCAAGACATGTTCATTCGAGAAGGATGTTTCCATTGCTTTTTTCTGGACAATACTGACGCTGAAACTGACCAGATTTGGTGCCATACTGTGGTGTGCTTTTGTTTGATCTGTTGCTTGGCACTGTAGAAGTCGTTACAGTAGGCGAGATTAAACCCCGGTGTACAAAATCAAGGCACACTGAAGGACAAACTCCGAAATGCAGATTCAGCTGCAAAGTCACCGCGTATGCATAAATTTACTGTAAAGTACAACATTCTCGATCCAACTTAGAACAGAATGAGAATGGCCTCCTATTTTTTTACTGCCACTCGCTACGAGTCAACTGATGTTTAAACTCAGTAACAGTAAAATATTACAGTCTGAATTTAACTCTTAGTTCCTTAATCAAGTGTTTAAGTGGAACAGTAATATAAAGTAACTTTCAAAAAAGAAAGAATGTTTCCTATTATAGTAATGCATGAGATGAAATGTTGGCCATGTGTTGAAGAATCGACTGCTTTTTGGTCAGCATAAGGAACAGAGTTGATGGCTGTGGTATGTTGGATGTTAATCAATCAGTATCTCAGTATTTTAATTTTGGAGGAAATCGATAAGAAGAGATTTTTCTTTTATGTTGCTAGCTTTTCTGTCTCTCTGAAGCTGACTTGCAGAGAGAGGGTTTTACAAGTGGTGCATGTAAGAAGTTTGCCAATGAAATCCATAATCTCAGGTGAGTTGCATTTAAGATTACTGTCAGGCTAGGGCTGACTAGAACCATGTTTTCTTCAGACATTCGTTTCTGTCCAGTAAAATCTGTAAAGCTTACAATGTTCATAACTTATAAGCTAAAATCAGTGGAAATCACTGTCACCTCTTGGACAAAAGATGCATGTTGCATCCCTTGCCACCAGAAAATGCACGTCTAAAAGAAGGCCGTTCCACAATCTTGATTAAAGCCCAGCTGGGATTTGTAATATTACTGGCACCACATTATTAGATGCTGTGGAAGTTCTGATTCCTTTTAGGTAAGTGATAGCAAGTGTAGTGATGATGATATAGCTTCTGTTGTGTATGGGTCGTATGGTGCAGTTTGTCACTGGGCATTGCAGTGGCCTTTGTCCACTCATTCATTCTGATGCACCTTGATTGCTGTAGCTCAATGCTTGCAGGTACTGTGCAAGCGTCTTGATACATGCTTGCTTGCATACATCTCTGTGATGGAGACAGGGAGGAAGCCGAGGAGTTCGTGACATTGTTTCGTTGATAATTCTTATGTATCTGATTTGTTTTAGGTTGAAGTCTGGGAACAATCCGGAGTTCCTGTTGGAATCCACGAGCTCTAGTCGACTATGCAACCTCTCAGGTGCCACTTCTCCAAGCCACCCAGCTGCACCACTTGCTGCTGCTTTCTTAGCCAAGTCAGTGCCTGGTGTGTCCTCTCCTGGAAGCATTGACAGTTCCTGCTCAGAGTATTCCACCCCACCGGGCAGCCCAGAGCCACGCCAGTCATCTAGTGGCAAATCAAGGGGCAGAGCCATAACTGGCAGCCAACAGCAGACCCAGCCCAGTGCTGCAGGCAATGATTCCAGCAAAGGAGGTGAGACAGCCAAGGTTTATGGTAAACATAAATACCTGTTACATTTATTTTTTAAGGGCCTTTGTGTGAGTACTAGTAATCCACATTATTTGAAGAAGATTAGAAGGAGAAGAAACGGAATGGTTCAAGATAGAAACAGGTTTCCGACAGGGGTGCATCCTGTCACCAATCTTGTTTAATATGGTATTGGACTATATCATGAGACGTCTGGAAAGAACTCATAATTTGGGAGCACAATCTCAACCAAGAAATGCAGAGGATGTCGAATATGCAGATGATGCATGTATGATTGCAGAATGCCTAACAAGAGTAATGGAGTTGTTGGAGGCATTAGCAGAGGAAAGTGGAAAACTTGGACTGAAAATTAACTATAACAAAACTAAAATAATGCCAATAACAAAAAAGGAATATAACGGGCCAAGAGTTAAGCTTAAGGGACAGGAAATTGAGGTAATAAATAAGTTTGTCTATCTGGGAAGTGAAATGAAAGCAGGGGGAGGATCAGAAACAGAAATCAAAAGGAGAATAGCGCTTGCAGGGTCAACCTTTAACAGGTTACAAAAGGTCTTCAAACGACATGATATAAAACTGGCGACAAAGCTAAAAATCCTCAACACATGCGTGATCCCAGTACTAATCTATGGATGTGAGTCATGGAGTATTACAAGAGCAATGGAGAAGAAACTGAATGCAGCAGAAAACAAATGGCTCAGAAGAATACTAAGAGTTAGCTATAAGGACCATGTAACGAATGAAAGTATTAGACAACGAACACAGCAACCATTGATAAGTAATGTGATCAAGAAAAGAAGGATGAAGTGGGCAGGACATGTCCTGAGGATGGAGGAGAACCGCAATCCAAAGAAAATCTTTAAATACAAACCGGACGGAAAGAGAGCAGTGGGAAGACCGAAAAGAAGATGGATAGATTGCCTTGAAGAGGATCTGAAAGGTGCCGGAGTTACTATCTATGGGAAAACGGAGGGCAGACGGAGAATGACCCTTGAGGAGATGGCCGGGAAACGAGATTTGTGGAGGGGTGTCATAGAGAAATCAACGACTGGATCCAGTCCAGAGATGATTACATGACATGACATGACATTATTTGCCTTTATCATCATTATTGTAATTTTGACTCTTGTTACTTCATAAGTTAAGACTCAAAAGATCTTCAAAAGTTACTGATGACTGAAAGAGGCTTGAAAAACCTTCGAAGGTTTGAAAATGACCACTGGCATCATGAGGACTAAAAAGGACCTTGGAAATGTTTCACCTTACTGCACTTGCGCTATGGTAAATGTTGCTTCATCCCTTTTAAGGATGTAGGGGAAAGTCCAAGGGTTGTAGGGGAAAGTCCAAGTGGACAGGTAAGTAGACACTGATTTATGGCAGAGGTAGTTGATGTCTGCATTGATTCTTGATTCTCTGAAGCCTGTTTATCTGTTACTTGACTTGAATTTAGCTTGCACTTATGCGTTAGGGTGAGCATCAGAGATGTTGATAATTTTGGCTAGAGTCTTCTCATTTCAGATGGTTTGGTGTGTTTGACAGTCTTTCTTTTTCTATTTCAGTTAAAGAAAAGGAAAAGATCTTTGTTCCAAGTCATGTTCCTTCTGTGGCAGCTGTTGTTTCTTCACCACTGGAAGTGGTGTCTGGTGGCGGCACCTCAGGGACGCAAGATGTTCCAGTCATACGAAGCATCTCTCTGGAATCATCTCTTGCCCAGAGATGCTCAGCCGAATCCTTTGGTGGTCAACGTCCCTTCATGATGTCAGTGGAAACTCAGAACACTGCTACAGAACCTGATGAGCCATCGGATGTTGGCAGCATCGCCAATCGTTTTGCATTTGTTACTGTGACTGCAGTTCATGAGTCCCAGTCCTCTCCACCACTTATAGAAACAAGCCAAAGTGCAGTTGACCCTGGAATGACTGCCCTGAGACACTGGCCGGTTAATCCGCCACAGCCCTGGTCGCAAAGAGCCGTTCCTGTTCGGCCATTAATGGCTCCGCCTGTAGGTGGTGCAGAATTGCCTCCACTGATTCCACGATTGCATATGGAAGGCACGGCATTCACCAGGAAGCAGCCTGATGTCGCATTGTGCGATTTTGCTGAGGAGGATACCTGTGGGTTGAATCTGAGAATGCCAGCCGCACCTTCACTTGATTCATCAGCCTTTGGCCCAGCACCAATGCCAATACCATCTGATGCTGTTCTTGTCCGACCGCGGCTGCCTGTGGGATTGCAACCTGTTGCCCGCATCCCGGCTGTAGTCTCAACAATGCCACTACGTTTACATGATGTGGTGACGTCAGCTATTGCACCTGTTGCTGATACAGTTGCCACAACTACCAGCAGTCCATTCATTGGCAACCCTGTTTCTGCCCCTCGAGTCCCCCTACAGCCACCGCCACCCATCATCTACCCTCCGATTGTCCCTGTTACCCCAGCAGCATTTCATCCCCCAATTCCCGTTCTCCCAACGCCAAATAAGCCCAACTTCCTTCCACCTCCACCTCCTCAACCAAGTGATGTACCTGATTTAACCAGTCCATCGGCAGTGGCCGTCTTGCCACCGCCCACGTTCTCCGTTGACCCTGCCGTACCGGCTGACTCGAGGTCACTTGATTCATCCAGCGTGCCTCCTGGCATGGCTACCTTCATGCCTGGGTACTTTGGTCTGCCATCACCCCTTCCAACACCTCCGAGCAACGTGCCAATGATGCATACTGGGTTGTCGTACTCAGTCACAGTGACTTCATCGGTTATAGCACCCGTGTCTCACACATCAAACGTGACGTCTTTCCCAGCTGACGACTCCACATCAGATGACATCGGTTCCATCTGCCATCAGTGTGGACAGTGGCGGCCTAATGCGGTCATCTATCCCAACATGTGGCCGGTTGAGTTTCCACAGTCGGCTTGCTTTTCGGTTGGAGCCAACAACCTTGTGACACCGCAGCATGGTTCTCCGCCATTCCGGCCACTCTGTGGCACCCAGGTTCCATTCCGACTGCCCAATGGGATCAGTCCAGAGCTACATTATCAGGCGGCTTGCAGCTATTCGATCACAGGAACCCGGCCAATGCATGCAGCAGTACGGCCGGCCTGTGCCGGGCCTGTGCCTCATTACCTGATTCGATGTCGAGGTGCTGCCCCAGTGCCGCTCTTGACTTGTTCAAACTGTGGCGTTTCTGGTCACTCACACTTGGAGTGCAAGGAACAAACAATAGAATCTGTTCTTGGATCAGGTAGGACTTTTTTCTTTTATCTCTTCCTACTTATGACTAATACCCTGTTACCTCTTCTGTACTTTTCATATTCAATTACACTGTGCGTCGGTTTATGCTCGGGCTGCAAATGATCTCTTATTGCATATGGGATTCCATATGTTTAGTGAATAGTTGTTCAATTTTATGGATAAGTGCCTAGTCAGGAGCTGTTGCAGCTGAAATGTTTTTATGCCCCTTTCTACTCCTGAGGCCAGCTGATGTGAATAATAATAATAATTTTGAATAATTCTTATTAATATTTTATACATCTTGAGGTGGTCCTCCTGGCTTTTATTGTGTTTTATGATGTCTTACATTATTACTAACCAGAACAATTTAAAATAATTAATAATAATGGTACTAGAAATGATAAAAAGTACCGTATTACAAGTCACACCTTTCTGTAAAATGCTGTCATGCAAAAGTGGCAAATTTTTTGTGAAATCAGTACTAGGCGTATCAGTATGGCAATCAAGCTCCATTGTGCCGACATCAGGTCGGAACGTAGTAACTTATTTGGCAAAATCACCATGCAGTTCTTAGATGCACTGTTAGATGGTCAACTTCTGTTGAATAAAATTTGTTACACTTGTAAAATTAAAGATTTAGACCACTTGTTGTTAATGCTGTCTTGTTTGAAAAATTTGGGATGACACCATTAACGCATTAATAATCTCACACAGTGGAACCAAAGATACTAAATATGAAAAGATACTATATGTAGCACCGCATCGAACGAGTAATTTAATATAGCTTAGTTTATATGGGTTTGTCGTAATCGAAATACAGTGCTTTATATAAATAATTTGGTAATTTTCATTATTGATGTCCAGTGAGATGACTTTAATGAATGTTGTCATATTATTATATAACGAATACTAAGGAATACTCCTCTGACTTTGTTTTTTAACTTAGCTTAGTTTAGGAAGGTAGTATGTTAGAGATGAACTCATTTGATGGTTGCTAATTTCTGTGTTCTAGGTCATTTTCACCTGAGTCTTGTCCCAAAAACAGAAACCGGTTGATGTCATGCTGGTCAGCCGACAAACCCACCGACTGACCCATCCATCTACTTATCCATCCAAGCTGCCAGTGGTCACGATTAGGCCTTTCATATGTGATAGTCTCTTTGATTCTGACTGGATGCCATCTAAAGAAGAGAAATGCAAAGAACTTGGATTTTCAGTCACTTGGGCAAGTTCCCTGCCAGCACAGTTTGGCATCATGGTAGGGCAGCCTGCCTCCAGATCAAGAGATATCTGTTGTGTGGACTTTTGAGAAGGTCTGCAGGGAAGTTTGGGGATGTTCTTGGCTGACAGGCCCTAGCAGAGCTAGGTTTTTCTTACACTTGGCATGAAGTTAAAGGATGTAATTTTTAGTCATTCATACCACAGATGAGTGCAAGCTTGCAGACTATCCCATCTGGGCTTATTTCTGACTCTTAGGTCTTTGACTTTGGAATTTCTTGGATTTACTTGACTTCAGGATCTTAAGCAAGAGATGCATGGGTCTTGAAGTGTATAGTTTGGTCTTAAAGTGTAATAGAAATTCTGTCGCTTATTTACAGACATTCTGGCCCAGCTGCCATCTTTGTTTGAGGCATGTTATATGTATGTCATAATTGACAGGTATTCATGTGCTATTTATAAATATGTATTTACACATACACAAATATTTATGTGCATGATATGATCATTGTATACAGTGAAGGCTTTCAACAGTTATATAGTTAGACACGTTGTAAATGATATTTAAGTCAAGTTGGAAGTGTAGAATTACACTTAGCTAGGGCTGTGGCAGAGTGCTGTGAGTCGCGATATCTGGCCCCCGAGAGGTTGGAAGGAACCGGCTGGACTCCCTCGTCACACTTGGATAAGACTGGTGGAGTGATCTGTGCCTTCTAAATTTCAGACTACACACGGCCTGGAGATGCCCAGAATGGAGATGGCTGGCTGGCAGTATGTTGTGGAAACATCAACACTTCAGAGAGGACACACCATAGATGATGAATGATGTGGCTAGTAGGGCAGTGTTGTTATAAGGTTGTACTCTAAGCATATTAGTAAGTGGGTCTTCGATGCCTATGTCAGGAGGTTGGCACTGAATTTAAGGCTGTAACGTGTCTCTAATTAAATCCCTCACATGACAGAAGTTTTAGTTCTGCAGAGTTTACTTGAAGCTTACAGAGCCACTAAATAATTTGAGAAAATTATTGTATGTATTTATATAGATACACTTTCATGTAATAATATATGTGTGACATTGTCGATGATTGCTTGAGCCCTTGTTTTTTTAATGCAGTCTGTGAGTTATAGCCTTGCCTGTAATGGTCACTGTGTAACAACCACAAGCAAGTCCTTGGTGCACAATAAGTCAGTGCCATCAGCTGATGCTTTGTCTTTAAATACAAGAATAAGAACAGTAGTCATTTTAAGTACATAAATGATAACAGTAGTCATATTTATCTGATGATTGTAATTTGCACTGTGTCACATGTTTTCCTATTTTCATGCCTTGAAACCTCAGAGAAGGAAATATTGCTTCAGATCTGTTATTTTCTGCAGGTACTTACTGGCTTATGTTCACTTGAAATTCTTTATTTACAGTCCACTTGAAGTTCTTCTTCAATCAGTTTTTAAAACAAGGTTTATGTAAATTTTTGACAAGTAAAATCTGCTTACGTCATCTTGTGTGTGTTATTGGAATCCTATCAAAACTCATCTGGTGAACTTGATTGAAGTCATGTTAGCACATTGTTCTGTTGGTGCAGACAGATCTGTGCTCCCATTTGGTTTCCTATCTGTCATTACAGTTTCTACTTTGAATAGTCTAATGTGCTCCTTTGTATTGTAATAGATAATGATAATAGAATCTGTTTATGCCTTTTACCTGCTAAAACTAGTATTTCTGCACATAAGAGGTACATGTGTTACCTTGGCGTATTCCAAGTAACTCGATACGCAGTATGTTCATTTTATTGTTTGTTATGAGAATGAAATTTTGTATGATTAGTTCTACCGGATTTTTTAGTCATGTAAGAAGTCAGATGAAAAAGGGGCATGATAATTACTGCTCAGATGTTTTATATGCATGCTTAAGGAACACTGCATAAGAAACTTAGGTAAATCGTTTCAGCATGATTGATTCAGTTGCCAAACACGGTATTTTGATACTGGGTTGTAAACAGCAAGTCCTGTGGTACTCCAGTGTTCTCTACTTTTGGAATCATGCTTTGCCTGCTGCCAGCTTTAAAAAGGAAATCAGAACTTTGCCTATACCCTGCTATAGGGTGTGGACGACTGTCTGCTTATATAAATTATACATATTATAATTATATGAAGTATATGATTGCCATAATTTTTGGAGTAACAAGAACTTTTAAAACCAATTTAACATTATGAAATAAGTCTTTTACTGGATACTGTAACTGTCTTTGTATTAAAACCATATAATATAAGTGACTGTATTTTAGTTTATGCTGCACCAGTATTGCAGTTGCACAGATTGGGTGGGAAAAGCAGATCTGCACAAGAATTGAATCTGTGCTAGAAATACAGCAGCAGGGTGTCGCCACGTACACGAGCGTTTATGTGCCCCAGGTGTATGTTACGCTGTTTCTTTTCCTTTGCACTTGGATTGCTTATGTAATCTGATTTCAGACTAAATCAAGAATTGTTGTTTTACTTCATAATGTTTTGGCAGAGGAAGAGATTTGGAAAATTTCTTGCATAGATAAAATATTGCCACCAAACTTAATGCTTGCATATTGTGAACAGGAATTAAAATTTACTTCATGCTGCTGTGAACAAACTTTAACTTGTCAAAACAAAAGCTCTTCACACACAAAATTTGCAATCAAAATTGTTATTTGCTAGGGATTCAGCGAGTTTTCTTGATTTGACCATATCTTTTGTTTAAAGGTTGTATTACTTGTCTGTCTGTATTTTCACTTCTGTGCTTCAGGGAAAAAAATCCTGCAACTCTAGGGTTGGTTGCACAGCATGTAATAGCGTGCCTTTCCAGGATGAGCCATGATCATCAATGTGTGATATGCATACAAGTGCTTTTCAAACAAATGGTGTTATTCTTTTGTTCAGTCTGGACCTCTTTCTGAAATTGAATAACATTCTGGTCAAGCATAATTTTTTGGGATATTAACTATGATTTATTTAGCAAAGTTCCAGTAGTTCTTTAGAATCTAGAGAGGGAAGAAAGTGTTGACCATAGTCATTGGGATTAGTGATAGGGATGCACTATATAGGTGTGTGGAATATTATGTACAGATTTTAGTGTTAAATTTTAGCTGGTATTTGACGTGCATGCATCTGTGTGGACTAATTGCTGCTTTTTTGTACTCTACAGTCTTGAGGTGCAAATTGTGGGAGAGTTTGGTGTCTTGATATGGAAATCTTGGGAGAGTTTGGTGTCATTATTTGGGGAAATTCTGTGGAGTGGGATTGTAAAGTCAGAAGTTGTTTTTTGTTATAGTTATCATGCACTGCACGATGAGTTTTGCCACAATAATTATATAGTAGTGGTAACCAGCATACTTGAGGAAAGATTTAGGATTTCATCTGAGGTATGAGTAACACCTTTAATTCAGTAGATTTCAGGAAAGAGAATTTAACCTTTGAAGTCCTGCACTGTCTTTTGTGCTGTAGTGGAACAATGATAGAGGTAGCTGTCATTTTGGCTTACAGGTTCCACACAAGTGGCCTGGTTAGCTACATTGGTTAACTCTTACGCCAAGGCACCTCTGTGAGTAAGGATGCTGTCTCGCTTACGGATAGTGGCTTACATCAAAGATTTGAATCTCGGGCTAGCATGGTCCATACGTTGGGACCTTAAATGGAGTGGCGCCCATTCAAACGGGCAGTGATGGTGAGGGAACTCACCAAATTAATTAATTGAAAAATGAGCAGGGTAAAGGCTATACGGTCGCTATGGAAAAACATGTACATTTACATTTATGGTACAGATGTTCTAGAAAGGCTGAAATTGCTCACAGAAGTTTGCGTGAGGAACTTTAAAAAACTGAAGTTCTTCGTAAACAGATAAAACAGGTCTAGGCTGAGGTACAAAAAGTTAGTTGACGTTGCCTGGAAACCTTCACAGCTGCAATTTCTCCAGTCTTATTAGTGTGCAAGGCGTTGGCACACATTAATCAGTGCTGTGTCCATCCTCTTTCAGTCATAAAATAAAAGCATTTCTAATAGCCTGAAATAATAAAGTGTTGAAGGAAATGCAGTGGAATTAGTGTTATTTCCTTCTTAGATTCAGATAAATCATTGAAATTTATTTTCTGTGCCAGTGTCATTTTAAAAACATACAGTATGGTGTTGTGTACTGTCAAATTTTTGGTGGCTGGAAAGGAAATGGAAAAAACAAAGGAATATTACATTTTTGGGCTATAGTTGGTGTAGAGCTAAATATCAGAATTTGGCATTAAGGCTGTGTATGCATTTACATAAGTAGGCCTTTTTCAGTTACACGTGCAAAAACAGTTGTGGATTTGCGTCATTTGCAGTTATACATGGAACAGTTGTGTAAAAAAGAGACATGTAGAAATTTATAGTCTCGTATATTTGTGGCTGTTTAAGATGTGTGTAGTTTTTACTCATGAACTCAGATATTTTTGACTGCATTTCAAGTTGATTTGTGGTTGCAGGTGTAAATAAGATGACTGTAGTTACGCATGTAATCACTAAAATATATTTGTGCCATGTGTGGTTTTGCAAGATTTTGATGATGTTTGAAGAAGCTGCTTAAGGAGGAATTTTTAAATCCATACTTGATCTAGCCTTCTGTGAATTTAATTGTTTAGAGAGTTTGTGAACTCAGTCCTGTTTGTTGATAGGTCAGAAGTTAAAATCTGGGGTAGTTCATGGTCTGCATATGCACATGTATCTGAACGTTTTTACAGCATCTTTCGAACGTCTGTGAAGCGTTATGGTGTGCCAGCAGCCGCATGCCGAAGGTCACACACATTTATTGCCAAAGATGGTAAAGCACCATTGCCTCAATCGTCTGTCTCACTCTGGCAGCAACAATATTTAATAATTATACATTAAAAGTTGCATGCATTTGTATAATGGTTTGCTTTGAACTTTGAAAAACTGTGGATCTCGACTGGTACATTGAAGTTATGTTGATTTAGTGTTGATGCTTAGGTTTCAAGTGAATAGTTTGCCTAAGCATTATTAGTAAAGGCGTACACATATTTAGTTTTTTACGCAAAATCTGGATAAATTTCTTGAGAACAGTACAGCTCTCCTTGATGTCATGCTCGTTTTTATCGGTGTCATTAGTATTTGCTTTCTTGAATTCCAGAAATTGACCAAACAAGCCAATGCTTGTGCTTACTAAACAATTTCTTCACTGTGTATGAACTGGATCAATCACTTTGATGAATTTAGTAGCTTGTTATGTATGGACCCTATAAAGAATTACTCCCAGTATTACAGAAACGAATGACTCATATGTGCCATGGATTCTGACACTGCCACTTGAGCAGGAATCACCAAAACAAAACCCCACTTGAATTACTTCAACAGGACCCCACTTGAAAAATCAGTCTGGAGTGTGTATGGAGCCCCGTTTGGGCACTTAACCTTATGATCTAGAATGACAGGGACTTGTGTGAGTACTATTAATCCACATTATTTGTGTTTATTATCATAATCGTAATTGTGACTGTTGTTACTTCAAAAGTTAACAAATGAAAATAACTTATATAAATTAAAAATATATGTGCAGTGTTTTTTTGTCTTGCTCTTTGTGGTGGGTGGGCAGATAAGTGGTATGGCAGCTGAAAGGAATGGTCCCGAGTTCACATTGCTCTATTTAAATATGCTGTATCACGTGAAGGAGGAATTGTGTTTTGAGCCTCTAAGAAAGATCATGTAGTTATTGGCCTGTGCTTTGGACGAGAGCCACTGACATAATGCACGAGGCTTCGATCCATCGATTGACTGTATTCAGAAATTGTAATCTGCTAAGTCATGTCGAAATCCAGTAGAACATGGAAATGAGAAGTGAGGCTACTGCAGTTCAGCAGGTTGAAAGAGATGAGTGTTAAGTTAGAGCTGACAGTAATCATCATTTGTAATATCATAATGTGTAGGTTACAGTAAGGTAAAGTTGATGTCAAAGGACCTTTGTGTGAGTACTAGTAATCCACATTATTTGCCTTTTTCATCATTATTGTAATTTTGACTGTTGTTACTTCATAAGTTAAGACTCAAAAGATCTTCAAAAGTTACTGATGACTGAAAGAGGCTTGAAAAACCTTTGAAGGTTTGAGAATGACCACTGGCATCGTGCGGACTAAACCTTACTGCATCTGCACTATGGTAAGTGTTGCTCCATCCCTTTATAATTTCTGAATCCATCAGTGGAGATAACTTGGATAATTTAAATGAAATACCTTGTGAACTTTAATGAGACTGACTGGAAACTAAATCCTCTACTCAGGGTTGGATTAACCACTGGGAGGGGGACCCAGTGCAAACTATGCACAAGGGACCACAAGAGATGAAGGGATACTATAAACACATGCATAAAAGCAGCTGGTTATTTCAGTCTTGCAGGATGGTCATGGTCAAATTCTTTCTTGGGGCATGGTAGCCGATTGGTTAGAGTGCTTAGCTTGTAATGTGGAGAGTACAAGTTGGAGCCTCCCCTGAGATGGTTGCTGCATAGGGATCTTGAGCAAATCATTCACTCACAAACACCTTGCACTGGAGATCAACATTTACTGGCCTTGCACACATAATAAATGCAATATAATAATAATAAAAATAATCTAAAATGAAAACTAATGACTTGTTCCTATGAACAAACAGCTGGTGTAATGAATTCTATGTCAGTTCTGTCACTACATAAAATTCTGATTCCAAGCGGGGGCCCTATTAGCATATTTTGCATATTGGCTAATCTGTTCCTGCCTCTACTCACTGCATGGACAGGCAGTGTAATGCATTCATTATGGGAGTAATGTGGTGATAACACTGGACAACAAATTTTTACAAAAGTCATGTTACTGAAATGAAATTAGTCAGTTCTTATCAATTTGTATGTGCTGAACACGAATATGACAGTGAAAATGCCGAATTGGCTCTAGTTTTTTTGTAATCTGAAATGAAGTAATTTTATATCGCACAATGCATGCCAATAGTTAATATTTGTAAAAACCAGGTTATAGACTAGTTCTTAGATTTTTTTTGCCTGTCTCTTGTACAGCTGTTCGGGAGCATCTCTGCGGAGTGTCCAGCAGTAGTCAGCCAACATTGTAGTGGACCATTTTCCCTGGTACCTTTGCTCCATTGTTGCGATATCTTGATGAAAACGTTCGCCATGTTCGTCACTAACCATACCACAGTTGTCAGGGAAGAAATCCAGATGGGAATGAAGGAAATGCATCTTCAGAGACATATTGCAGCGAAATTTCTGGTACTGCTTGAGCATGTCTTCTACTAGTTCCTTGTAGTTTTCTGCCCTAACATTCCCCAGAAAGTCTGTAGACACTAGACGAAAAGCATTCCATGCTTGTTTCGCATCACCCTCCAGCAAGTTGTTGAAGCGGTCATCTTTGAAGAGTTGTCTAATCTGAGGACCCACAAAAACTCCCTCTTTAATCTTTGCTTCGCTGAGTCGAGGGAATTTTTCATGCAGGTATCGGAAAGCTGGCGAAGTGCGGTCCATGGCTTTCACGAAGTTCTTCACCAAACCTAGTTTGATGTGAAGGGGTGGTAGTAGGATTTTGTGAGCCTCGACCAGAGCTGGGTGCTGGATATTCTTCTGTCCAACTGCCATGTTTTGTCTGGGAGTCCATTCCTTCCGCACGTAGTGCAACTCTCTTGCTCGGCTATCCCACTCACACAAGAAACACATATATTTTGTATATCCTTGCTGCAGTCCCATTAAAATGGCAACTACCTTCAAATCACCACACAGGTGCCATTTGTACCTGTTATAGTCAATGGAATGCAGTAGCTGTTTTAGGTTATCGTATGTCTCTTTTATGTGGACAGCATGCGCTAATGGAATAGATGGAAGACGGTTTCCATTGTGCAAAAGCACAGCCTTAAGACTCAGTGTTGAAGAGTCTACAAAGAGTCTCCATTCTTGTGGGTCATGAGTGATCTGTAAGGCATTCATGAGGTCGTCAATATTGGAACAGAATACCAGATTACCTTCCTTCATAAAGAAAGGTTCCAACTGCTGATGGCGCTTTCTATATGAAGTAATTGTGACATCTTCTTCTAGAAGATTCCATTGTTGGAGTCTTGATCCTAGCAATTCTGCCTTGTTTTTGGATAAGTCCAAATCACGAACAAGGTCATTTAGTTCTTCCTGTGTTATTCTGTGTGGGGTTGATGATGCACCACAGTGAAAATCGGGATCACTGCACGCTGACGGACCAGGAGAAGAACATGTCGGCTCACCCTTGTCCTCATCAGATGAATCAAGGAAAATATATTCTGCTGGAGGTTCTGGAATAGGAAGTCCATCACCATGTGGAACTGGTCTCAATGCTGACGGAATGTTTGGGTAGACTATTGTCGACTTCTTTTGCTTTGTTATTCCACCGGAAAGAGGAGGAACCAAGCAGAAGTAACAGTCATCTACGTGGTTGCTTTGCTCTCTCCACACCATGGGAACTGCAAACGGCATTGATGGTCTTTTGCCATTCAACCACTGTGAAAGCTGTGTTGTACATGTAGCACAGCATATATGCGGGGCCCATGGCTTGTCTTGGTCACCAACCTTGCATTCGAAGTAAGCATGATATGCCTTCTTGACTTGATAAGTGATACTTTTCTTCTGGTTGGCAAATGTCACTTCCCCACAAATGTAACAAAAGTTGTCCACAGTATTTACGCACTTCCGAGGCATTACTGTTCTGTATTGTATCTAAATGGATAAAGTTATAATAGTTTTATAAAACAGTAACTTAAACTGTCTCGCACAAAGTCTGTAATATTGTAAATGCTCAACCGTTCCGACTCGCTTTATATAGTACACTGCTGACGTCATCTTACGTCAGCAGCCGACTGGCTGTAGTTTTACATTGCATCAGAAAATGACGTAATCAACTGTGCATGATGTGTCCATGATGGGATTATGCAATGAGGTGGAATATTACATCATTCTAGACTTATTTAGGATATTGTCGCAGTCCTACTGCATAAATTTACATGGTGAAACATAAAAAATGAACTATATGAAATATTTTCAAAACGAGAGCCAATAAAAAATTTTATGGTTATATTCGTGTTCAGCATACCAAGATGCTACACATTAATATGGTGATAATTTGGCCTTTGAGTTGTCGTTCAAAGTTCTGATGAGTAACAGAAGATTATCAAAAATTTGTCTTTTTGGCTTATCTATTATTTCCAGTGGCAGCAGCCAAATTCGGCGACTGAGGATCATGGCCCCGGCCATTGGTGAGTTGAGAGCTGAGCCTGAATCTTTTAAGATTTTCAGTGAATATTTTATGTTAAAAGGGTAATTTGTATATAAACAACTAGGGGTTGCCATGAGATTAAAACCAATATCTTGACTGACCTGATCACATTTTAGATGCGTGGTTGACTTAATTTTGACCTAATCGATCATAATAAGCTTTTTAGAAGTTTAGAGCTGTGCCTGACCCAAATACCTGTGGTTTATAGCATTTCATTTGGAAAATTTATTGAAATTTGAGGAGTATTTTACGTGCAAAAATCTGAGTTTGCAAGTAGATTCTTGCTTCCCATGCTGGCAGCCATTTTCTTTGGGCCTACTTTGATCAAGGCTGTGGTGGATGAGTTATGATCTACAGGCTTATCATTCAACTGGGTCTGGTCACAGCCCCAATCGCTAATGGTTTAAGTGCATACTTTATAAACATTCCAATGAAAATTTAGCTTTAAAATACTATGAACAAATTACGACTGTTGTCATGTGGGGGTTAAAAGCAGCAATCCACCCTAAACTTTTTGGTAAAAGTGGAGAGCTTGACTGAGATGCAGAGCCATCCCCAACAAGAATTTGATAACATAACATAAGGGTTTTAAATGGTTTGGACAACATGTAATCTGTATTAGAACCACTGCAAACTAACCAGGAATGTTGAGTAGCCAATCCTTCCTAGCATCTTCTTAAAAGCTGTTATAGTGTCCACTAAGACAGTACTATCATGCAAACTATTCCACGCGTCTACAACTCTAGCACTAGAGAATTTCTGCCCCACTGTCTCTCTCAGTTTCTTAAATAATTTATGCCTGCAGCCTCGAGTCGTCATGTTCGGTGCTAATTCAAAGAACCTCGCATACTGCACTACCTCCTACGTAGGACATGCGAAACCCCTACAGCAATATTCTCATATGTGCTTCATATGTCCCACATATGGAATTGTATGATCGTATATGATATGTGAGACTGTCTCTCCAGTTGAGTCTTATTTATCAGACTATATTGCAATTTCCTCAAAATTTGACTTCCCTTTTAAACCTCCCTCAAATTATAAAACTATTAAATTTCGTCCTTGGCATAAGATTGATTAAAATAAGCTGAAGCATGATATCTTAACATCTCCATTGTGGTTAGCTCCTGCACAAACTGCTAATGAACTGGCTATGCAGTTCCAGTCTGCTTTATCTGGGCTTCTTGACAGACAAATTCCTTTTAGAATCAAGAGAGTAGTAGAGCGCACACCACAACCTTGGTTCAATTCTGCCATTTCCGATGCTAGGCGTCGCAGAAGTCAGTTAGAGCGTTGTTGGCGCCACTCTCAACTTCCCTCGGACCTCAACAGATTTAAGCAACAGTGCAAACTTGTGCACAAACATGTTTCATCGGCAAAATCAGAATATTTAACTAATTTAATTGCTGAAAGTTCTACATATCCCAAAACTCTGTGGATGGCTTTGAATAAATTACTACACAGAGAGAAGTTAAACTCATCTTTTGGTGTAATGATACCCAAGAGCTAGCCAGTAAATTTTTGACCTTTTTTGCTGATAAGATTTCTGGCATAAGGCTGAAATTTATTCGGTATGTGATAAATTTCTTGTTCCTAGTTCTTCTCCTCCAATCTTGGATTACTTTCTGCCAACAACTCTTGTGGAGGTTCGCAGACTCATATTTTCTTCACCTGACAAAACCTCTCTCCTAGACACCATTCCCACTTCTTACCTAAAAGAATGTTTTGATGTCCTTGGTCCAACCATTACATCAATTATCAATTTCTCATTGCTTGAGGGATCATTTCCATCTGGTTTTGCTCACGCCATAGTTCATCCTCTGCTAAAGAAACCTTCTCTTGATCCAAGTGACCTGTCTAATTACAGACCCATCTCAATTCTGAATTTTATATCTAAAATTGTTGAACGGCAGTTCTGAATCGTATGCAAACTCACCTTTCTTCCAACCAACTAATTTCTCCATTTCAGTCTGCATACCGTGAGTTTCATTCAACAGAATCTGTCCTGCTTGCTGTTCATAATGACATCATGTGCTCCATGGATAAGGGTAAGGTGACAGCACTTGTTCTCCTTGATTTGTCTGCTGCCTTTGATACTGTCGACCACTCTCTCCTTTTGCATCGTCTTCAGCACTTGTTTGGAGTTTCTGGTCCTGCCCTACACTGGATTGCTACTTACCTCAGCCCTCTCACTCAGTCCGTATATTTAAATGGACATTATTCAGCTAGTGCCTCTTTGACTTGTGGCATTCTGCAGGGTTCTGTACTTGGTCCTCTTTTGTTTACATTATACACCACACCTCTTGGTACTCTGCTAGACAATCATTCTCTGGGATATCATTTCTATGCTGATGATACCGAAATCTACATCTCATTTGACAGTTTGACTTGTCACTCGTCTGTGCAGCTGTTGTATGATGCCTTTGAAGAACTCCAGTCTTGGATGGCGGCTAATAAGCTCCTCCTTAACCCCTTGAAGACTGAATTTCTACTACTTGGCACTCCTCAGCAACTTACGAAGTTCGAATGGCTTAAATCCGTAAAACTGGGTGATTCATTCATTGAGTTGACTGATACTGCTCATGACTTGGGTGTTGTTTCTGATTCTACCAAGTCCCTCACAAACTATGTAAATGGTATTTGTAAGTCACCATACATGTATTTTCGTGACATACGCAGAATTAGGCATTATGTCCCCATGTCTTCCAGAATATCCTTAGCTAATGCATTGGTCTCCAGTCGCCTTGACTATTGTAACTCAATTCTTGTTGGTATCACTAAGTCAAACATGCAGAAACCCCAAAGTGTTCAGAACTCCTTGGCTAGAGCCATAACAAATACTTCAAAATATGAGCATATAACACCTGTGCTTAAATCTCTGCATTGGCTTCCTGTTCAGCAAAGGATCTGTTTCAAATTAGGACTTACAGTTTATAAAACATTGAACTACGGCCAACCACAGTACTTGAAATCAGTCCTTATTCCCCAGACTTACCATTATTCTGCAAGGTCATCTGATTGTCTCTCTGGTCAGACCTTGGGCTAGAACTGTTCTGGGTAAACGAGCATTTTCGGTTGCTGGACCGAAATTCTGGAATTCCCTCCCTATGTCTGTTCGTTCTGCTCAGTCACTTCTGTCATTTCGTTCTCAACTTAAAACTTACCTGTTTCAAATTGCTTATCCACCATAGGCTATCTCTCTGTCGTGCGGACTGACCTTCTGGGTATCGACCTGATTGTGGCTTGGTTTTGGTGTGCCATCGGTTGATGCCTTGTGCATTAGACACCGGCGCATTAGAAGTTGCTAATTATTCTTCTTCTTCTTATTATTATTATTATTATTATTATTATTATTATTATTATTATTATTATTATTATACTAAGCCCATGTGGAAATGTTTATCATGTGGGCCGCGTGTGCCCTACATTATGACGTTGCTACTGTGGCAAACCGGTTTAACCCATTTAGACCCACTTGTGGAATAAGCCGTAGGTGAACTTAAGCTGAGTGATCGTAAACTCGAGATTTCTGGTTTCCATAGAAAACTAAGTTGCTAGAACCACCTAATTTATAGGCGCTCATTCCAAAAACCAATAGGCAGGAAGGGTCAGATTCGGTTCCAGGTCTAGACCCAAGAGTAAGGCAGCCAGACAATCAGACAGTTACGGTGGATTGTGTTTGGAAATAGAGCAGTAACCCTTCCTAACCCTTCTTCGTCCTCCCGTCACCTCATCCTTAAAATTTGAAAATCGCTCCATAGCCATAGCTGCTCCACCCATCTGGAATAAACTCTCGCCAGAATTACGACAGTTATCTGATCCATCATACCAACTCACCAACACTTCACCTCTTGCAATTTCTGCGCTAGTCTTTCACTAAAAACTGAAAACTGCTACTTTTCCCCAAATCTTATCCTAATTCCTCCTCTTTCCCTGACCTCTCTTATCGCTTCAGTTTCAAGCACCATCCACTGTATCGTAATCGTAATCCCGAGATTTCTACAATGCCCAACGAAAGCCACGTCACTGCCAACTTATCCACAGGCTCTCAGTCAAAAGGAAATCAATAGGCAAAAGTGTTCGTTTCTATGTCAAGAGTCCAAGATCCACCGTAGCTATTTAACTCTGCCTGCCTTACTCCTGGATCTTGACCTGGAACCGGACCCTTTCGATTTTGTTTTGACTGAGCGCCCGTGAATACGCTGGTTCCCGCGACTTACCATTCGTTGGGCGCTGTAGAAATCTCGAGATTACCATTAAGATACGGGAAAGAGAGGATTCAGGATAGGATTTGTGAGAAAGGAACGTTTTTAGTTCTGAGTGAAAGATCTGACAACGATTTTCTCGTGAAAGAGCATCTTTGATTAAAGTAACTCTCAACATAGATTTTTAGTGGAGTTAAAGTTTACGCCGATATTTTGGAGGGAAAGCGGTGTCAAACTGGTAAATACGAGTTTACGGTTCGAATGGAACGTAACACAAGCGCACGCGCATTGGTAACCGGAAGTGCGCTATGATATGAAGTTTAGGTTTTATGTAATTCGTTTCTTGCAATAAATGTAATAAAACCACATCCATATAGCTATTTAACGGCATTTAATAACTCTTTTACTGTCAGAATATGCAGTTAGAAACAAAAATGGGACTACTTTAAATCATTCGTTAAAACAATACTACTTGTGTTTGTTTACCCTGGCCTGTTGTTTTCTGCCCGACTCGCTTTTGCCGGATATTTACCGATGTGAAGAACTCATAAGTTGGACGATTATCCGAAACACCGAGTATCATGGCTGCTGATGCGATAACGCCAAAACCGTTGATTGCAAACGGTCAGTTTATATACACTTTCGAATCAAACATAGCTAACAAACTGCGTCAAATGATCTAATATAGTCTGCAGTCATCAAATTACTCTAATTTCGTTGGTTTTAAATTCAAGGAACCATAACGGGAAATCAGCAAGGTGTTGTTCAGCAGTGCAACTTTGAAGAAAGACTCGAGGCTGCAGGCATGAATTATTTAAGGGTTTGTCAGTGATGTTTATATCCCTGTATCATTAATACTACATTTACACAACAATTTCGTTGGTCAGTAAAGTCTCCTAAGTACACTCAACGTATCGCAATGATGTAGTGGAATAATAATGAGTGCTTCTTGTTGAGAGTTGTTAAGTTTGCATGGATTTATTTCTTTGATTCTGAAATTGTTTCAAAATACTCACTCGTACAGCAATTTATTTTGCTTATAAATATAATGAGTTCAGCATAATTGTGAATCTTTTCATTAGCATCAATTTTGTTAATGGTTGGTGCTGTTAAAAATAAAATCACTAAAATGGAGTTGAACGACCAAAACTAAGATCCGCTCAAATGAAGAATTGCCAGTTGAGAAGACACACTTACGTGGCCATGTTACTTTTGTGGTTAACAGAAAAATACAGCCAGTATTGGCCATAAACCATACACGCGAAACACATTCTTCGTTTAAGGGAGAATTGTCCATCTGATGAATTGCCATTATTGTATTCCAATTTCACATAAAGAAAACTTCATATGAAAACATTTGCTCCTTTGAGTAGCTTTTCTGTAACAGGGCAAAATAGAGATCTTGACTTTAAATCCAGAATTGAGCAATTGAAGGCTCATCAGTGAAGGCACTGGTCTAGTGTTATTAGTTGTGTGATGCCTTACTTTATGGGGTACTACATAAATGCTCTGAATTAATTAATGAAAAGTGTAAAGTAAGCATTGGCTGATGGCATTCCTATACTTTCAAAATTAGTTTGTGAACCATGACCTTCCAGTAAACAACTGCATGTTGGTAACTTGTTGAAATTAACTATAGGCAGCTGTTATTACCACTACCTAAAATTGAACTTGCCGTGGTGTCTAGTCGGGGTGCCAGCTGTATTACGGTGATAATATACTATGATATTCTGCACATGTAGTATAGTAGTTTTTTTCAGGTGTGTTTTTAAAAATATGTTCTGTGATCATAGTCCACTCAGTGGCATTAATTGGCTTGCATAGGCATTTGTTCATGCATGGTTAAGCTGCAGATGTATCATGCATAGCTCAGTATACCACTCGCTTGTTGATTACTGCATTGAAGTGATCAGGTGACAGGGTCTGATGTCTCTGGTAAATCTGGCTTATATTGCTGGGATGCTTCCTACAATAGTCATCAGATGTTTTAGTCATTTCAGTGGATAGTAAATATTTGAAGCCAGTGCTGAGTGCCCACAAAACCTGGCTTAGGTAATTTCACAAAGAATGCAGTGACTTTCTTAAAACGGATTTCTTCAAAGGTGTAATTTCATGAATTTAAAATGCTTCTGATGCAGGTAAGTGTTTGAGATCTGAAATTATATCACAGGAGAGGGAAATAACTACTGCCATTTCAGCTTCTTATCCTGTCATCTGGTTGGTCAATTGATTGGTTGATTGATTGATTGGTGGTTTGATTCGTTGATAAATTGATTCATTGATTATATATAATGACAATGTACCACAAGTGTGATATGGTGGCTGATTGAGTGCTCACCTGGCTAAGCAGCAGAACTGTTTCAGGCCTTGTTTAGGACAGTCACTGCATGTATGGACCATGAGCAAGTCCTTCACGCACAACTTCTTAGTGCCCTCAATCAGTGCTATATCATAAGGTGGTAGTGCGATATAAGTGCTGAAGTAGTAACAATAATGATCATTGACCTACTCAGCAAGATATTAGATGGATCCATGCCAGGTTGCAACCATGTGAACCATCAGAATTGGATCAGGACTGTCTGTCACAGAGTTAGATAGCCTGTGCAGGAATGGCAGTCTACATAATCAGTCACAGAGTAACCTGGAAGAACCCAACGTCTAAGGGCTATTTTAGCATGCCATCCTGTTTCCTTGACTTGTTGAATTTCGACTGGACTTCTTGAACAGATTATAAATGTGGACTTTGACCATTGATTGATGCCTTATGCATTATGGTAATGATGAGGCTTCCATAGAAGTCAGTAGATTAGATTAGATTACAAGAGGATTTAGGGATTTGAAGCTGCAATGGAAGAGATATCTAAAGTGTGAGTTGATATACTGGTTGTGTTTACTGAAGGCACAAGGGTTGACATGCCGTTAATCCAACCTAACTGAAACTGATCTGAGACTTTCTATAGTGCCATTCTAATAATGATCAAGGCATCAGTCAGTAATGTAATGTAATGTAATCAAAAATTTATAAAGCGCCACTTCGAGGTAAACTCCTCAGAGGCGCTTCCGGTCCTACAACCCAGAAGAACTGGGAAATAAGGAGGTCTTCAAGCGCTTTCGTAAAAGAGGGGGAGATGGACTAAGAAGTTCCTGGCGTAGGTCATTAGGAAGTCCTTCTTTATCCATCATCATGCCTACATGTACCTCTAAACAATAGATAATAATAATGCCTTTCTAAGAATGTCCATGCAAAAATAAAAATTTCCAATGTTTTTTTCATACAGTGTACTTTCTGTTTCTGTTTTAGTGAACATGGATGCAAAGATGAAAGGTGCTCCACTAGAGGTTTGTACCTAATATAGTTAATTAAAATCCTTTAGGCAGAGACTATGAGACATATGGTGACTAAAAATGTATCAACATACAAAAAAATGAAAAATTTCTTATGCATTTGTTATTGATGATACATCTAGCACAGAGCAGTTGATAAAACGTTTTGGGTACAGTCTGTTGCAGTAAAGTTTGGCTGAATGGCCAGAATTAGCTGAGTAGCCAAAGCTGTTCTGTTGGCTGAAACTTCTCGTGAGTGAACTGTCTGTGTTGAGAGGCCTTTCTGAAGCTATGATCGCAGCTTTGGCTTGTGGTTTCATGACTTGAGGTCGTGCAGTATCTGCATAACCACTGTCATTCTTTCAACACAGTCCATTCTTCTCACAGAAGAAGCTGTCATAAGCTGCAACCATAAGCAATAGTTATTTACATTAATTGCAAATTTTGCTGATTATTGTGTCATGTTAGTCAGGTTATTCCATTTCAAAAACAACAGAAGAGCACAGAAGAAATTGATATACTATAAAATAAGTTTTAAATTATTTTGCACTTGCATGAAATTTATGGATGCCTAATGCCGTTGAGGCATGATAGCCAGCTGGTTAGATTGCTTGACCCTGTAATTGAAGAGTACTGGTTTGAACCTCCCTTGAGCTGGTTACTGTGGAGGGACTTTGAGCAAGTTCTTCACTCACATTTGCTCAGTATGGTCAATGTTCTGTTGTATGGTCATGTTGAGCAAGCCAGTGATGGCCTAGGCTGTAAGGGCCTCAAAGAAAAATGCACATATAATAATAATAATAATAAAAACGAAAGAAGTATGATTGTATTTAAGTATGTAAAATTATACAGATTGTATGGATATGTTGAATTTTGCCAAATTTTATGGACAAAGGTGTAAATTTATGGGCCATCACTTTGAGTGGTATTCGTTGTCTGAGAGCAAATTCTTGTATAAAGTGCTGTTGCTTACATTTATGCCGTAGACTTTGTAGGAACCTTTTATGAACTAAGATGCTGAGCTGAATATACTGTAAGTTCCCAAAGTGTTGTTTCAGATTTTGAGCATACTCTGTCCTACGTCAGTCAGATAGTGGCAGACAAACAAAAGGGCTGACAGCCTGTATTTCTTGTGTCCAGGACATGAGTTGAATTCAGTACAGTACGCAAAGCTTTTAATTTCCCTAATAACAGTTCAGGGTTGGCTCAGATTCACAGCTAAATTTAAAAGAGGTCATTAAAATTGAGGCATGGAAATGAAAGTCAGTGAGCTCTTTAGACTTTTTCATGGTAACATGAGACAATGCTAAATTAGTGTTGCTTTTGGCCACTAGCTTATTTCTAAGTCAATTTCAGTGGACAGTTATTAGGGTTTGATTGGCTGTGTTTGCTGATATGTACGAAGTTCCTGTTTCCCTTTGCTAAAGTTTACTGACAAAAAGCAAATTTATATCTCTGGTCATGTCATCACCAACTTTGAAGCTGTTCGTAGGAGATAAAAATTGTCTGTGCTTTTATACATAGAAGCATTATAGATTTCAGTTGTCGATAGTAGAAGTAAAGAGGTTTGTGTGCATTTTTCAAAAATCTGTAAATGGATATACTTCTTTTAAAGTATTTCTAGCTTTAATAATTTTTATTTGCCGCTTGAACATAGTTCAAACATGTATTTCTGTATGTATGTATGCATGCATGCATATACAAGCTCCTTTTAACGCACCCCGTCATGACATGAATGTTAATAAAATGCCATTCGTAATTGTAATCATGATCAAAAATTTATAAAGCGCCATTTCAAGGTACATTCATCAGAGTCGCTTCCGGCTCGACAACCCAGAACCACCGGGGAACAAGTACCGGTAGGTAAATCGGGGGCATGGATCCGAAATTGGGGACATGGATCCCAAATTTAGTTCATCTTTAGCAAATTACCTCATTATGACAAGAATTATGTTATGACATATTTCTGGTGCAGTGCCATTTAAGAACCTCTGTAAGATGCTGGTACCTTGATTTTCTAATATTAATAGTAAAATTTATATTATTTTATGCTTTTTGTCTAATTTACGTTTGATTTTAGTTTTTAATATTGTTTTAGGAGTTTCCAATTTTGCAGAGGGAAAGTAGTACTGTTTCAAAATCCCAAGCCATGGGTGTGGGTACAAAGTCTGATCGAGAGCGAAAGATTGGGCATCGAAGAGTTGATGAGGCAGGCCAAGTTACCTATAAAAAGGTAAGTTAAAGGGTCCTATGCCAGGGTACCTCAAATGGGTTATCTGAATAATATTTCCAAGTTAATAATTAACCGTATTGCTGTTTTCTTAGTTAGCCTGAAGGCTGTGCTTCTGAAGATTTTAGTTGATATAGGCTCATCACAAATGAGCATTTAGCAGAACCTTTGTGCTTCCTTACCTCACCAAACAACAAACTACTGCATGTACCAAGTTAACTGTGTCTGTTTGCTTTTTGAATCCTAATTTGAACTGTGAAGTTACAGTACTCATCTGTAGCCTCACAATACCTGATTTTTTTAAAATTGTATTTTCCTGCAAAGATGTATAAACAGAGACTTCCACATAGTTCTTATTCTTCTCCATCTTCTTATCATATTTTTGACGTGCTTCAGTTTTGATGAATTTTCCACATTTTCTTGCACATGTTTACCAGTTTGATTCTGCCTTATTTACTGATGATGTCATTTATCTGTTAATTGATAATTATGTGTTTGTTATCTTATGGACAAATTCTCTTCCTATCTATCCACTCATTCTCTGGTACTTAATCCACTGTAGTTTAAGTGCCGGAAGCAGACCATTGATGCCTCTGCCAGTCATAAGAGACAATGTAAGTAGACACAGCATCCAGCCATAAATGCCCTGCAGCAATGAATAATGAGGCATGAAAGATGAGGATCTGAAGATGTCTGAGATTATGTATGAGTTATGAAGAATGTTAATGTTTGGAAATTGGATTTTCATGAAAAATGTGAGTATAAACAAAGCCAGTGTTTCCACTATCCTCCAACTTTCTGTAACATGTCTCCCTTCTTCATTGTCCTCCATCTTTCTGCTGAGATATTTGTGTATCACATTTCAAATGTTCCTCTAGACGACTACCTCTGAGCTGATGGCCACGATCCAGCTTGGCATACAGCACAGTATAGGAAAGCTGTCACCAAAGCCAAAACGAGACGTTCTGTATGAGGACTTCCACATAGTTGAAACCATTTTCTTTCCCAGGTAAGTTCTGTCAAAATAACCATTTTTACAAGCAGACTTTGTAACTGCAAGTGTTTCGTTTCTCTTTCGCTGACTTGGGACTTGCTAGAAACCAACTACGGAACTGATGTCAGCGATACAAGTGGGAATTGGCCAGAACATTGTCATGCTGGCGAGCAAACAGAAACGTGACTTGCTTCTGCAAGATTTTGGTATTGTTGAAACAGTTGCCTTTCCCAGGTAATCCTTGTTTCTACGGTTTCTTCTGCAGTCAAGTTTTCTGGGTTTTTTTGCATTGCATGATTGACGTATCCTTTCCTCCAGTGTTTGTTATTATAGTGCTTAATGACATTCTTTTTATGAGCTGTGCCAAAGATGGGATTTGATCCGTGGTCTTTTTTCTGCCTGAGACTGGTGTTGATATCTGGAGTTTTGTCTGTTTTTCTATCATTCCGTGCGTACAGTATGTTACAACTGAAATTTGATAATGTCCCTTGGAGAGGTGCATTTTTAAACTTGGCAACAGGAATCAGGCTTTCCGTAGATTATTGTTGTCTGTTTTGCTTCTGCATAATGTTGGAAAGTAGCCTGGCAATCTTTGACCTTTGTGACACTGGAATCTGCTTCTGTTGACGATGTAATGTTTTTGGCACAATTGTATTTACAACTTTATAAATGTCAGATTAGAATTACAATTACAACTCTGAGATGTCTTAGCATCTGTCGTCTTTTGTCTTGTGTAGTCTAATCTGAGATCACACCTCCTTGGTTCTGATTCTTTTGGCTTTCAGCAGACGAATGCACTAGAAATATTATACCTTAAGTCACAAGTTTACTATTAATAAAAGTCGTTTGATAAGATGGGTGGAGATTTAGTTTCTAAGTGTCATTAAATGTCTACACCAGAAATTCTGCTGTTTTAGTAATTTTTGGTAATGTATGATGTTCAGTGGCGATGATGATTTAGAATTTTGTATTCTGGTGTCGTAATATTTCCTACAGTGGCTTTTATGACCTTTCTAATGTTTTCCATTACTTCTTTGTTTTGGTTGAGTCACTTTTAGTTCCGTGATCTTATCGCTAGCTTTGTGTTTCTTTGCTGATAGAAAAATTTTTTTTATATTAATTTTACTCATTTCATTTTTCAGAGTAATTATGTCTTTTATCGAATGGATGTCTATTAATTAGATGTCTTCATTTTACTGTAATAAATTTTATTATATGAATTATATTATTTTTATTGATTATTTTAATTATGTATTATAATTATTGTGCTGCTATTTCACTATGATTGCTGTCCTTCGTACTGTTTTTTCCAATTGCTCTTCTTGCTGCTATCATGATTAGCATTCTGATCGAGTGCTTTGACTGCATCTTAGCTGGAAGATATCTGTTTAGTCTGAGGGTAAACTTGGGCATAATAATCTTGTAAAGATCGATCAGCCAAGTGTGGATAATGGGTAATTGTTGTCTGTTGTCTGAACTTTCCTCTATATTCATTGTCTATGTTTGATTTGACTGATTAGTTGTTTTAATGTGGCTTTTGGGAACAGTGAGATCATTGGTTCCTTGTGTTTAAAAGAACCTGAAGGTGGGTGCGGGAAGTCCAACTCCCAAACAGAGTAGGATCGTACTGAATTATAGTGCTTGCCATAAGAGGTGATAACGTAAAATAAGAGAATTTATTATGCAGCTGTATCAATTTTAGTTCTCAGAAACATCATCCTCTGAGTTGAGTGTGTGTACATACATAAATGTGTGTGCATGCATACATAAATGTGTGTGTGTGGTGTGTGTGTGTGACCGTGTGTGCATTTATGCGTATAATATATAAACTTGCCCTGATGTGGCTTACTCCAGTTCATAGTGTTTGTTAGAAGAGTTTGTCTTCACGCATGTATCCCTTGTTTTTAATAAAAGAATAAAACTTGTGCAGTTTAAAAGTCTGATATAAAGGCTGCTTAATGGTTGCTGTGGGAGTAAGAGATAAACTGTACCATACATGCAGTTTCAACTTTGGTGAAACTGCTTATCTGCTCTTTCCAGAAATAGACATCTGTGAACATATGTGGCTGCACTGATTATCTGCTAGCGACAGACGCTGGTCAAATGTGAAGGTAACTTAGGTAATACATTTGTTTATGCATCTCTGTAGAAGCTCCTTAGAAGCACAGTACTTAGTAGGTCCTTGGTTTGAAGTATTGTTTGGCTGGTGCACAAATACGACCACAGCAGTCTAATTACAGGGCATCTTTTTAACCTCCCAACTTCAGCTGGAATTCATTTACTGACCACTATAGGATGGAAGGCTTAGTGGGTACGAGGAGTCATGCTATTCCACTGATGGTCACTTCCAAGTACTAACCCAGCTGATTGTTACTTAATGTTACTGCTTGTCCCAGTATAATATCAGCAACATGAAGCAGCCTCTTTAAGTGTCTGTTGTTAGCAGATCTGATTGTTACTTAATGTTACTGCTTGTCCCAGTATAATATCAGCAACATGAAGCAGCCTCTTTAAGTGTCTGTTGTTAGCAGAGAGGTCTGTTCCATGAATGCACAGTGTTGAAAGTTGAATGTATATAATTAAAGACCATTTTATAGATCACAGCCATTGTTTCTCTATAGATTAGCATTTTGCGGTTTTTAACAACACAGACTGGCTGATATATATATATATATATATATATATATATATACATACATATATATAGACTAATAAACTTAATGTGCCTGAACAAATAAAGTCCATACTGCTCGGGGTACAGCTAGCCCGGTTGAAATGGTGCTGTAAAGTTGAGTAAATAAGAATACCATGGGCCGTTTTGTAAAGCCAGCTTTTATTATTAATATGTAACCACAACAGATATATGTTGTTGTGTTTCTGTGGTGTGTGCATTAAGTCCTGGCCGAGCTCTGCCTCGTGGATTAAGCAGAAGTAGTTAGTGAAGCTATTGTCGTTGATGCCCTGTTCGTAGCCATCACTTTTGTCATTCCTTTGTTAATTGATAATCCATACCTCTGTCCTGCACTTATTAATCTTAGTACCAAATCTTGTAGTTCATCTGGTGATGTAGCAATTAACACTATGTCATCTGCATAGCTGAGATTAGTTATCCTTCGTGTATCCTCCCTTAAATGACTCCAATGCGTCTCTCACTGCCATCTCTGCAACCAAATTGAACAAACAGGATGATGAGCCACATCCTTGTCTCTCTCCTTTTTCAATTCGAAACCAACCTGAGAGCACACTTGCTATTCTCACTGCTGCCCTTTGTCCTCAATACAGTTTTTTGTTAATATTAACTAGGTGTGGCAGAAACCCATCTCCAACATAATGAAGGTATAGTGTTACGTTAATAGGAATCTGATCCTACTGATGACTTCAGTCTTCAGATAGAGTTGGAAATTATTATTATTCAAGTCTAACACATGTAAACAGTGGCCCTAATCTACCTGTTCAGCACCATTTAAACTAAGTATATAGTAATCTCGTGTTTTGGGTTAAAGGGCAGCAATGTGATATTTCCCTTGGCAAGAGATGGCATCACAGGAGGTTTTCTTGAATCGAATGCGAAGAGTCCAACTGGAATTCTTTGAATAGCATGCACAGTTCAATGAACTCTTGCTGTCGCAGGAAATCGATTATAGCCAGTCCACAGGTTGATTGTCAGAAGTAAAACTTCTGGAAAGAAGCTAAGACCTTCGTAATGATTCTTTGGCACTGCTATTCCATGTGCACATTTGCTGAGTCGCAAGTATTTTCAACGGTACTAAACTCCTCAGTATTGATATTCTGACCCTTCGATCATTAGACTGTTCTGTACTAGAATAACAAGAATCCTGTTGATCCTTTACAAATAAACATCCTCGACAACCAATTGCAATATAATTTTGCAAAGACCTTGAAGGCTGAATCTTTAATAATTTTCAGTTCATCGAGTTGAGTTTTTCAAATTGTCCACGACAGTTGATGGTTTCTTTTAACATTCTTGATGTCTGTTATGTTCCTTTCTTGCTGAATTGGTCTGTGCTGGATTTTAATTTGACATGGCATCATTAGTTTTCATAGCGACTTGTTACACCATTAATTTTATTATCATTGTCTATAGTTGAAATAATAGGCTGCCATTCTGCCTTTGAACATGTATTACATTTTATCCTTATGGTACAAAATCACTATGTTAAAGGTGCCATTTCAATTAAATAAATTATTTTACTATTTAAGAAAATACATAAATAAACAAAGAAGTTATTTGACCAGAGTGAAATCATTACATAGAACTGGAGCAGTTCAAAGTCACTTTAGAATGGTGCTGTGAAATCTCCTATCCTGAGCTGTATTTCCTCTGGGGGGGGGGTGATTCTCTCTGCCTCTTAAAGGATAGGTGTCCATGAAATCAGTCGATTTTCCAGCTGGAATTGGCTCAAACTGATATGTTGAGGTTTAGATGTTGTAATAAGGATGGACAATGGAAGATTACCAGCCAGAGCACTCTATGGCCATGTGGAAGAAACACAGACCCGAGGAAGACAGTCCAAGAACTGGATGGACAGTGTGAGAGAAGACTTGGAAATCAAGGGATTGGACATGAGAACTGCCATACACACAATCAAGGATAGAGCAAAGTGGAGACATCTAGTTCAGACCTCATCGTCGGCACATGCCTGATGGAAGAGAGAAGAAGAAGAAGAAGATGCTGGTTACTGCAGAAGTTATTGGATTTGGTTGGACATATATGTTGGCTACAGAATATGCAGATGCTTGTTGGATGAAAACGCTAAATGTAACTGGTCATTCGTATTGCACCATTTGACAGCTTCTCTAGTGAAAAACTGAAAACCTACCTCTAATTTAACAGAGTACATAAGTTAGGATGCAAAGATTACAGGCTGCCGTTAAAACAACCTGATTGCACTGCCCATTATGAGAAACTACTACCGTGTTTTCCATAATATAAGACGTGGTTTTGTACGCAGACTTCTAGATGTGCGTCTTATTTAATGGTGCAGCTTACTTGGCGACTTTCTTGGAAAGGGCAACAAAAGAGGGGGTCAGGAAACTGCGCTGGGTCGCGCAGAGGCTTTATGAAGGCTGGAAATTTGCTGGTATTTATTCTTCCCTCTATATACTACTGTCTTACTATCGTTCAATTTATTATCATTGGATGCCTTCAGCTAGCTGGATTTACTTGTAGAACTAAGTAATTCCTATAAAATCACATATAACGACAAATGTTGGAAATCTTTAATTCAAAAGTGCAAAAATAATTTTATTTCAACCAAGCTGTGTTTGAGCAATTATTTGCTAATGATGACCATGTGTTTACGGCTGTTGTTAACAAACGCGCTTATATGCACTGTGACTGGAAACCTGTCTTATATACCAGTGCGACCTATGTATTGATTTTACAAAAGTTTTGCCGTTTTTGTGTCACTGAGTGTTATACTAAAGTGCGACTTATAGTCCGGAAAGTACGGTTTATGCATTACAATCGTAGGCATGAACCTCCAGTTTTCACCATTAGAGGAAGAACAAGGCAGTAGTCAAGGCATTAGATAGGCTTTGCTGGCAATGGTCTTATGTCAACCATGAGAGTTGCTTACTAGCAGTGCATCAGAAATTGACGTGATGGTGAATCGTGGGCATACAGTCTATATATATTCTTGCATTAAATTTACCATATTTAAGATTTTACAAACCATGCACCCCTGGGGGTTATTACCTCGGTGTGTGTGTGTTGTACTAGTTTATTTTAGATGGATGGTTGCCATGGGCTTAACATATTTTGATGAATGTATTGTAATGATGATACCATGAGTTGCGGAACACCAACAAACAAATTGGTGACAAGTAACAAAATTAGATATGATTGCTAAACATTAAATTTCTTCTGACTTAATTATTTCTTACACTCTCCTATATAAAGTTTCATAACTGTGACTTGTACATCAAAATGTGATGTTCAGTACCTAAGTTATAATGACGATATTAGCAGTAATAACAAAATACTAATAATGAAATTATAAGAATGAAATTAATATTATTATGGAACTCCGCTATCATTATAACGTGACACCTTATATGTCATGTCATGTAATCATCTCTGGACTGGATCCAGTCGTTGATTTCTCTATGACACCCCTCCACAAATCTCGTTTCCCGGCCATCTCCTCAAGGGTCATTCTCCGTCTGCCCTCCGTTTTCCCATAGATAGTAACTCCGGCACCTTTCAGATCCTCTTCAAGGCAATCTATCCATCTTCTTTTCGGTCTTCCCACTGCTCTCTTTCCGTCCGGTTTGTATTTAAAGATTTTCTTTGGATTGCGGTTCTCCTCCATCCTCAGGACATGTCCTGCCCACTTCATCCTTCTTTTCTTGATCACATTACTTATCAATGGTTGCTGTGTTCGTTGTCTAATACTTTCATTCGTTACATGGTCCTTATAGCTAACTCTTAGTATTCTTCTGAGCCATTTGTTTTCTGCTGCATTCAGTTTCTTCTCCATTGCTCTTGTAATACTCCATGACTCACATCCATAGATTAGTACTGGGATCACGCATGTGTTGAGGATTTTTAGCTTTGTCGCCAGTTTTATATCATGTCGTTTGAAGACCTTTTGTAACCTGTTAAAGGTTGACCCTGCAAGCGCTATTCTCCTTTTGATTTCTGTTTCTGATCCTCCCCCTGCTTTCATTTCACTTCCCAGATAGACAAACTTATTTATTACCTCAATTTCCTGTCCCTTAAGCTTAACTATTGGCCCGTTGTATTCCTTTTTTGTTATTGGCATTATTTTAGTTTTGTTATAGTTAATTTTCAGTCCAAGTTTTCCACTTTCCTCTGCTAATGCCTCCAACAACTCCATTACTCTTGTTAGGCATTCTGCAATCATACATGCATCATCTGCATATTCGACATCCTCTGCATTTCTTGGTTGAGATTGTGCTCCCAAATTATGAGTTCTTTCCAGACGTCTCATGATATAGTCCAATACCATATTAAACAAGATTGGTGACAGGATGCACCCCTGTCGGAAACCTGTTTCTATCTTGAACCATTCCATTTCTTCTCCTTCTAATCGAATGCATGCCATTATTGTGCCATATAGTTTTCTGATGAGTCTGATTAATTTGGCGTGAATGCCATATTTCTCCAAGATCTTCCATGCTCCTGATCTCCAGACTGAGTCGTAGGCCTGGGCAAAGTCAATGAAGCACATAACTGTTTCTTTATTGTATTCAATTCTTTTTTCGATGATTTGTCGGATTACAAAGATCTGATCTGAACATCCTCTCCCTTTTCGAAATCCACTTTGATTTTCCCGTAGGATGCCATCCACTCTATCTGCCATTCTGTTCAGGATGATTCTGGTGAAGACTTTGCCTGGTACACTTAATAGGCTGATTCCCCTGGAGTTATAAAGATCTTAAATTTATTTTGAACCTTGTTGTTAGTTTTGTTGTGTTGTGCACTGGTGTCAGCTTTGCTTTCACAATAACAACTGATCCAAAGGATCTGTCATAATAAACGAAGGAACTATGTACAGGTAGAATCCACTTGCAATCCACTAAGGAAAATATGTCTGTTATTGGTGCCTGAATTCAGGGAGAACTTGTTTACTCTTAGTCTGAGTGTAGCTACTGATACAAAGCACAAGCAGGCTAATGTTCAGGCACTAATGAGGTAGTTGTCTGGCACCACAGCCATAAGATATGCCCCATGAAAACAAATTTATCTCATGATTGCACCCGATTCAGTCTTATTTCTGGAGACATTCTTTAATGTCACCTGAAGCAAATACAGCATAGACCTATGCAACACAACTCTCCTATATCACTATGATATCGAGAGAAAGGTTGAAAAATCAAAATTTGCATCCAGTTTAATGAGTGTAGTAAAAAATAAATCATGCAGATTGGTTCAGACGTATTAAGACATAGGTTAGTGCTTGCAGACTGTCGCCACACCTAGTCGGGGTTCGAATCCAACCCAACTGAGATAATGACTGCCCTGGCTGTAGGTTGCTCATCTAGAATCTAGACTGAGCCTGAATATCATTTGAGTTCATTCTTGAGATATTAAAACATTGGTTGATTTTCTAGAATATTTTTACAGCAGAATGTAAGCGATTATTTACAACGTTTTGGCATTGTGTTTAGAACAGTGTTACTAAGTTCCTGAACTGAACATTTACATGATTCGAAATAGGTTGGGTGTCGATACTTGCATTGCTTTTACCATAATACATTACCATTGAAAAACCAGTAGATTCACGTACACCGTGACATGCACTCATTTAAACAGTTCTTCAGAATTCTTGTCCATACTGGACTTTTAACCAGTTCTAAGTTTGAGCTGGTTGTCGCAGTGTATCACACTAACCAAACATTTTGAGCCAAAGTGAACAGAAGTCTTGTCCATCAAACTAAAATTGAAAACCACGAAATAAACTTGATGCATCCACTTACATCCCATGTGTTCAATGTATGGGTCATAAGTGGCGCAGGACAGGCATCTATCAGCCGTCAGGCAAATGCCTGTCCTGCACATAGCTGGCAGTTCGAGGAATGTCCGGATGCTGCATCGTCTTCGATCTTGAGGGACTGCTGGACAGTGAGACAACTGTGAGCTATAGGTGGCAGATCCATAGCCATAAATGCTTCACCACTCTGAAATAAACTCTCCCAGAACTCCAACAGTTATCTGACCCATCATACAAACTCACCTATACTCCACCGCTTGCAATTTCTGCATTGGCCTTTCACTCAAAACTGAAAATAATGCTCTGTCACAGATCCTATCCTGACTCCTCTTCTTATCTATCTTTCCGCTCCAATCCCAAACATCACCCACAGTAGCCACCATGCTGTCTCTCTGCCGCTTGGCCACTGGTGACTCTTCTAGTTATCTGAGCAATGTTTACTACTGGATGAATGTTCTGTTCTTAATAATATTTAACATCATTAAAACTAGTGCAGGGAGCTCCTCTGATTAGTTTCTCTGGAAGGGGTTCTGTACAAATTTCTGATTACGAAATACAATTACAATTTTTTTTTAAATTAACCATAAAAAGCAAAGATTTTTCAACTTCTGCACAATTTCGGTCCTGAACCATCCTCATGCTACACCGCACTAGATCTCTCCCTTTCTTGTGCCTGAATATTGGTCATTGATTACTTTGTCTCACCTTAAAATACATTATTCATTTAGTGCATTTGCACGGGTGCTAGTATAGACTTTTGTGACACGGGCTACACCTCGTTTTATGGTCTTTGTGGGTCTATATGGTATAGGTACATGTGTGTTGGCTATGCCAAACGTTTTACACATTTATCCAATTTCACAGGGTGCATGTATGCTGGTTATATGAGTGTCGTGTTTGCTGGTTATGCGAGTGTCAGGTTATCTGTATGAAAATAGGATAATTTGGACCCTTAGCATGCAGAGACGGACTTACTTAGCAGCTGTTTCAGAACCAGGCCAAAAAGAGCTGCTTGGGTTTGTAACATAATCAGACATGTAAATAACACCTTGTAAAGGCAATGACAGCTTGAAGAAGAAGTTCATGAAGTTTTAGTTGCAGTGACTTTTTTGTTTTTTCTTAGTGAGTTTAGTTGCTGACTGTGAACCAGTTATCTTTTAAACCAGTCTGTGGTATTTGTCTTGCTTAGGATATACTTTTTCAGTTAAGTTTTAGTGTGTTTCTTGGCCTTGAGTTTCTTTGTGTCTTAATTTGCTGTATTGTCTTTGAAACAGGGAAGGGAGCAACCTTACACCTGCACACAGGTACAGCGACTTTCGATTTAAAACCTACGCACCAATAGCTTTCAGATATTTTCGAGATTTGTTTGGCATTCAGCCGGATGATTTCTTGGTAAGTTTGATGTTTTCACACAACTGAGAAGATAATTTTGTTGATCACTGATTTGTTAGCACCTGCTGTGTTTATATGAATTTACTTGGTTATGTGGAGGAGCTGTATAAATTTGTTGTTGTCACTGCCTGAGAGGCTGATTGAAACTGCACTGTGTTTCTCCCTGAATGTAATGTGCAGTCTGTGCAGAAATTGAGAATTTTTTCAGTCCTCTCTGCTCTTTTGATTTTAGAAAAGATAATTTTAAGACAAGATTAACTTTCTTTGATCTGTGACTACCTTGGTGGTCAAATAGGTATTGTCAGGATGTTCAGATCTGTGTGTGTGATGTGAAAGTTGCTGCTGAGTTCAGTGGAGCTGTTGTTCTGTTGATGAATTTTGTGAACCATGCCAGTGTAGCTGTTGTAGAGACAAATATTTGACATTGGAGATGTAAAGCACTGTAAGCCCTGGATTGCTGTAACGATTTTGGAGGGGGATGCGCTATCTTTCAGAGCTAGTAACTGGATGATTCTTATAATGCTACCTTTGGAAGCCATGTCAAGTTCTACTAGGTTGTTTTATAAAGAGATCATATTCAAGAACGGAATTAAATTCTGACATTTGATCAGAATTCAACTGAAAATGATGCACTTTATAAAGAAGTTCCTACCTCCCTTACTGTCAAGTTTATCTTATCCCATTTACTCTCTTCTTAAAACTTGTACCAAAAATGTATAAGGAAAGAAGAAGCATGCTTTTGATTGACAAGAATAATTTTTAAAATTTTATTAACCAACTTAAGTTTTTTGCTTGCTGCATAAGATTTTTATTTGCTTCCAGTGGTTTAGGTAGGACTGTAGCGTTTTGTAACAGGCAACAAATGGGAGTTAGTATTCTTAAGAGCATTTGTGAATGACAGTAACCTGGCAGCTGTAACCAGTTGATAAGAAGAAGACACTTGATTTCAGAAGATGTTGAAAGTTGTAGATTGGTAGCCAGTGCAGTGCCTATCATATAACCTGAATCATGCAAGAATTTCGACAAGTTGGCCACCACTTGAGCAGTTTAGTTGAGGAAGTTAAAGCCAACTTGTCGGGAATCTTGAGGAGCCTGAGAGGACATAGATGCAGTGGTCCAAGCAATGATTTATATTGAACTGTGACAACATAATTACTGTGCAGACCCAGTATGTGCAGGTTATGAGACATGACTTTGGTACTTTACTTTTTGTTGCAAACTGGATATTCTTAATTTTAATGAAAGCTAAAATCATTAAAGCTTATTTTTTTAAATCTTTGTGAGACGCTTACTATGGGAACTAATACAGAATACATTACATTTGGGAAGAGAATGTAGCCAAGATGTTGCATGTTTGTAGCTTTCATTGTGCAATGAGCCTCTTCGGGAGCTGTCAAACCCTGGTGCTAGTGGCAGCATCTTCTACATCACCCAAGATGACGAATTCATCATTAAAACTGTTCAATACAAAGAAGCCGAGTTCCTGCAAAAGCTTCTGCCTGGATATTACATGGTAATCTTTGTTATTTGTTTCATTGTCTCTGATCAAAGTTAAGGACCTCTGTTTTGCTGTTCATATTTCTGCAGATGCACCGTAAAACCCATTCATCAGATTTGTTGCTTCTGCTCTTTGAAATCTTGTTTGCTTTTCTTCCTCCTTTATGCACCTCTTCCCATTGGGGCTAATTTAAAATCTCTGCTGGAAATTTTCTTAAACACTTTATCTCAAAACTTAGTGTTGCCATTACGTTTCTTCAATTTATATATTAAAATACTTGTAGGCAATAGGTTTTTCATTATTTCTATAATATGCAAATAACCTTTTTTTGATTTAGAACTTGAACCAGAATCCTCGAACTCTTCTTCCGAAGTTCTATGGTCTGTACTGTTATCAAGTAAGTGATGAGCTTTAAGTGTTATTTTTATGAATCAGTTTATGTACTGAATTAAAACATGTCATTTACTTTACATTAGGAATGAGTAAATTTATTTATTTACTTTTACATTAGTAATGAGTAAGTCTAGGGATGTTATGAAAATCTGAACTGAGTGTTGAAATTGATTTTGTTTGTTTTTGCAGTGTGGTGGAAAGAACATTCGTTTTGTTGTCATGAACAATCTACTTCCGTCGTCAGTCGTGCTGCATTCCAAGTACGACCTCAAAGGAAGCACATACAAACGCAAGGCAGCCAAACGCGAACTGACAAAGAACAGTCCGACGTACAAAGACCTTGACTTTCTCGAGCATCATTCGGAGGGAATTCTGGTGGAAATCGACACCTACAGTGCTCTTCTCAAGACGATTGAACGCGATTGCAGGGTGTGTTGCAACTGCTGCTCATTGCTTTACTTACTGTTGGGCTTTATTAACTGTGTTGACAAAAGATTGTAGTTTTGTTTTCACAAAGATCTGAAAGATATTTTTGTTGTGTTCTGAAACATTTGCAGGTGTTGCAAAGCTTTAAGATAATGGACTACAGCATGTTGCTTGGAATTCACAATCTCGATCAGTCAGCCAAGGATAGGGTACGTTCTGTTCAAATCTTTTCATAAAAGGACTTGCTGGTATGTGTGAAAAGGTAATGTTGGTTTCAATGGTATCAGTTTCAGTCATGTTGCATTTATGGATGGAGTACTGGTGCCTTAACATTATTGTATAGGCTTACTGTATGTAAGATGGTGTAAACTTACTGCAGTGTGGACACGTTAATGCGCTTCCGGTTTACCTGTGATTCCGCATAACGCGAAGTGGTTGTATGTCCCCCAAAGCTATTAACTTGACACACAGTATCGGTTAACACATTGTACAACAACTGCAATGTAATGCTAGATATAAGGGTTCACCGATTTACTACCGGGAATAAGGCTAATTAAATCACTGGAACATGGTCTGTAAGACGTACGCTAGCACCTGTAACATTCCATTCATTCCCAAACTTGGAATTAGTCGTACAAGAGGGAGGGTATGTTTTAAAATAAATGTACGTGTGACTCAACCGTGGGAGGGAGCTATTTAGGGCAGGAGGGATGAACAAAGAAGTCTGGCTGGAACCGGTTTTAACTGGTTAGGAGGGGGAATTGGCAGAACAAGGCAGGTATGGCCTGACCAGCGTGACCCTGCAGATAGTTTGCTGGCTGGGCAGCCAGCTGGGTACAGACCTGCCTGTCGTCAGAAGAGGCAGGGAGGAGCTTGGGTGGAGGGAACTGCATGGGATAGGGAAGTGTGGATGTCTGGGTAGCAGAGGAGATATATTTCAACATTGTCCCGTTTAACCCACAAACTGGTTTACACCTGTTTCGAAGGCGTGTCCACGACCGCGTTAATGTGTCCGCACTGTACAAGTATGGCTAGAATAATTGTAATTCATTACATACCATTGTCAGATATGTAAGGTAAGGTTGTTGCTCCTTTATTATTCACTTCTCTAAACAATGGTGACATGGTTGGTTATGCTAAGGTGCACAGACAACAATATGCAGCACATCTAATTTTACTGGAGACTTATTATTGGCAATATTATCGTAATGCACAAGGTGTCAATCATTGATCATTTTTGGAATGAAATCACAATCAGTAATCATGATTTACCAGTTTGAACCAGAGATTCAAGAGGGGCGAGGGACCAGAAGTCTGAAATCTAAAATCTGTATGTTAACTTAAGAGAACAGCTGATGTGACCAGCTTAAGGATCATCTTGAATCCTGTGCTACATTACACAATGTGATGTCATGTAATCGAAATTTCTAGCAGTTCAAGAAACTTGAGAAATCTCGCTGGTCTTCAAGCCCTGAAACTGCTATACAGATACGTAGAAAAGACCGGAAGATGTTCTTCTCTTTGGATTCCTAGCTGGTGTTTTTGGAGCGATTCATCTTGGAAGAGAGCTGCAATCAGACTGTCAGATTGAACCAAGTTTAAATTATATTTTTGCCATTTCAGACTCAGGAGCCGAGTACCTCACAGTCTTTTGATATCTCAGTCGCAAGTTCATGCCCTGGTAACTTTATCATATCTCCTATTAATATCAACAACTTTTTCAGCATGCGTCCTATGTACTGTTGCTGTTGTGGTTGTCTCTAGATACTTATTTCTAGTGCCTTTCAAGTATTGGAAGTATTTTTGATGTTTAGGTTGTATTATGATAACATTATTTTCTAAGTCATATGTAATCGGATAATTCAAGATATTAATCTCAAAATGAGACTGCAAATGACAAATGGTCATTTAAATCAGAGAATGAGCTGTAAATAGTTGTGTGGATTTCTCAACATGAATGTTTATTTGCCATTGTTAACAAATTCGTGAGGTGTCAACGATGCAAAGAATTAATGAATTTTCCTTTCTGTGGTCTGGAGGAGGAGCAGGATGCTGCTGTTGACAGAGAGATGTGTAACGCATTTGCTTTACAATGCCTTATTGGATTTTATGTTGTATGTGTGTTTGTGCATAAGCTCATGTGTAATTATATTATTAGGGTGGCTCTTAAAAATGAAAGTTGAAAATCTAAGCCTCTCATCCCCTCAGTTTGTTGCATTTATAGAAATACATACTGTGCAAAAACGTGTTAATTTGCTTAATATTTAGAGGTGGCCCTGGGATTTTAATTCTTCAGGTTTATCTGGGGCTGAATAATGTAAACAGACAGGTTAATTTTGCTTACTGATTACTGCAGTTAGCATTATGCCAGAATGTAATAGGTTTTTTCTATGTTTTAATGATAGATAATTTGCCAAAATCTGCCTTATTGTTCACAAAGTGCTGCATTTAAATCAACCAATGTATCTATGTGCCGTGCTCACCCTTCTCACTAATGTAGCAGATACTGCACTTGATCAGTTGACACTGTGACTCTTGCTGTGCCCTGTACCCAAACATTGTTGGGCTGTCAGCTTCTTGGTAGCTGGTCCAAAGCTTTGGAATTGACTGCCCAGTTCATTTAATACTGTCGTTTCTTTGATGTCATTCAGGTCTAAGCTAAAGATGCATCTCTTCCAACTTGCTTACCCAACATAACTTCTGGTCTCTCTGACATATCGGAATTCGACACTGCTTCACCAACAAATTATGATTTTGACTGCGATTTTGACTTGAAGCAACCATCAACTGATGCCTTGGGCATTATGATAATGGTGCTATAGAAGTCATTAGATTGGAACAGATTAGATAGTCTTTAGTGGTAAATAGTTAGTCGGCTATTGAATTTTGTTTAACGTCAAACAGTTACGGTAGCTGAATCAAAACTCGTCTGCCAAGCTGAGGTCAGAGTGACTGTTCATTGGGATTGCAATTCATAAAGGAGTTGACTTTGTAGGTACATGTTTTTGGCTCCAAGTGCTCCTCTTGGGTGTCGGAGTGGAGCAGTTACTCGAAATACCCAGGTTGTCTTCAGTAACAGGGAAGCCCAGGCCGCTGCATTCATCTGTTGCGTGGAAGAGTGGTGTGTCTGGCAGATCATGTTGAGGCCTTGTGCATTGACACAACAGCATCTAGTACCAGCCATCACTTGGATGCATGTTCTCCCACTGAAGTTCCCAAAAGATCTGCTCTCCATTGCATGTTGCCACTATGTTATGGAGTTGATTGTTGGGACTGCCTTCAAGAAGACTCTTGAGGTTCATGCTGAACCAGAAGTTCTCTTATCAAAAGATTCAAGGACTAGTGACAATTTGTGGAGTGCAGCAACTTCCAACCGGCATCCACAGATCTTTTCCTTTGGTGGAGGTGATGGTGTTCAGCTTTCACCCTGACATCAGAGATTTGCTCAAGTACAGCTGAAAGCAAATCATCTCCTTAATGACTACAGAGAATTTTGATACCGTCACTTATCTTCGTTGGAGGTGCTGCTGTGCAGGGAATTCATTTTCAACATCGTGGTGCCATTCATCATTACTTTCATGGTCAATTTTAAATGACAGCTACAGAAGAAAAAGGAATTGTGACCTAGCCATCTGTGCACATTCCAGTTTATTTGAGGGCTTGAATAACTGCACTACTGTTACAGGTCTACCACTGAATGACTTCAAGCCCATGGGACACTTCTCAGGTACCCGCTAACTGCTGTTTGTTGCCATGGAAGATGTAGCCCCTGATCCTCCATCAGAGCGCCCTAGGGTTGACTCAGCTGCATTTCTTGGCCACAGGGGCTTGAAGTTATTCTGTACGTCCAACTCCAAGATAATGTTTCACTTGCTCAGATGTTTGGATGCATTCCTGTCTCAAGATCTGTCTGAATGGGAAGATGACAACTTATAACTGTTAACAGAGTCTGCAGGTGGTTTAGGTACCAGCAGTAGGCAAGTACAGAGGTGAAGATTTAAACAAGAAGTTAACCAAAGGAGAGGAGCAGCTTCAATTTCTTCTGCAGTTCATCGGTAGACACTGACAGCAGTTGCCCATCTGTACTAAAAAGACCATTGTGAGCAAACCAGTGTCACAGTGACAACAGTCGACATTGTGTTGACTGAATGACACTGACTGAAATTTGACACGAGTTCAAGTTTCTAAGTGCAGTTGAATTTAATTAGCACTGTCATATTGTTATACCACTTTCTGTATTCAGCATCAACTGATTTAATATAAATCGGTTGATGGATTGTCTAAATATGCTTACAAAATATATTTCATATAAAATATATGTCATATAATAAATGTTAAATGTAGTTTGAAATTCTTACACTTTAGAAAGACTCACCTGAAGAAATTTTCTCGTGGCAACAGTTATTTTTAAGTAGTGGCAAAAAATGTACAAAATTCTGATCAGACCACTAAATACAGAAAGTTTAGAGCTCAGGGCTACCCCTAAATATATTCCGATTTCAGAGATATCTTGCACAGTGCATTTTTCTATGTATGGCGTGAATTGGTCGAGTGAGACAGTTACATTTTTATGTTTAATTTTTTTGCCTATATGCTAAGGACCTCCCAAGTATTTATCAAGACACTTAATGTAGTGCCTTTTAAGTACTTTCAAAAATGCAGCAATGCAGTGGAGTGGTTGAAAGTGGATAGTTGACTGGCTGAAGAACTTGGTCACGGCTTTATTAGGGAAAGTTCAAATTTGGTTTGGACCCATAATGCTTCATAAAAGTGATCAGTATTACTTTGAGTATGTGGCACTGTGGTCTTTTCCACAGCCTTGAACCGAGGTCGATCCGTGCGCCATCGTCTGGCCCAGTATTCAACAGCTATGGAGTCGATTCATGCCACTTCTGAACCATTGGACTTGGATTCTGATGATGTGCCGTAAGCTGTTTTTCCACTGGCTCGCTTCTTTTAATACAATTTTCTGTATTTGTCCTGTTATGAATTGTGTTTCTGTTGAAATTGATTTGGGTTTCATAGTTTTAGAAATAGCATTGAGCCTCCATTTCTTCTAAAAGAAACCTTACCTCTCAAAGGTGCTGCTGTCTGACAGATAAAAAGAAGCAACATATATCGCTTTTTGGTATTCAAAAATGGACCAATACTGTAATGTGTTCTGTTTAATTATTTTGCTTTGATTGAGAAGAATGTCTGAAGAGAAGTTATTTTTTTATTGATGTGGAAGTTCTTGGATTAGATTGGTTGCATGTGAGTGGAATGTTGTGTTGCAGGATTGGCGGAATTCCGGCACGTAGCATCCGAGGTGAAAGACTGCTGCTTTATATTGGAGTCATTGATATACTGCAGAGTTACAGATTTGCTAAGAAACTGGAACACACCCTGAAGTCGATGGTTGCAGATGGGGTAAGCATCATGCTATTTGTGACTTAAGCTGAATATCAGATTCATTCTCTTTTCCATTTATCATGTCTGTCTCTTTCTGTTGCTGGTAATTTTTCTCAGTCTCTGTCTTTCTTATTCTTATTTGCTGACTGTATGCTTTTAGTCTTTATCTTTGTCTCCCTGTCGTTATGTCTTCTAGTCTTATGCTGTTGCTCAGTCTGCCTGCTGGCCGTTGTATATAAATAAATGCATCAATCTCTGTCTAAAGTGTTGACTTACGTGCTTTGTTTATCTTTTTGTCTGGCTTTTTTCTGTCTTTAGTGTAATTTATTTGTTATTTTGATTTAGGATTCCATCTCTGTCCATCGGCCGGGATTCTATGCTCTGAGGTTTCAGAACTTCTTTGCAAATTCGGTTTTCAAAAAAATTCCATCGCGTAAGTATTTCTTTCACATTTTTTTGTTTATTTTGAGATGGGAATCTGTAGAGCTACTAGAGTAACATAGTCCATCAGTGCCACAGCACATCCTTGATGAAAACTGATCCATACTTTGACTGGGGTATGCATTAATTTTTTGTCATTGTTGCTAATTACCATTCTGTTTGAAGCGACCATTGAAACCTACTGCTTTGCAAAGCCTTACTTGCAGTTTATTGGAACAAATAAGAATCAGAATAAGTTAATGTTCGTACGTTATAGTAAGGATCGGTGTTTTGCATAAACAAATATCGGGATTGTGATTCACAGTTTGTGTGAATTGATATTTTTATATGAATCAGCATGTATCTGTTAACCTGTTTCTTATTAACATGATTTCAATTTCTCAGAATTTGTAGCCTAGCTTAATAGAAATCAGTGTCTTCTGTGAATCATTTTCTTAATGTTAATCACTGTTAGTGTTAATCAATATCTTGACATATATAAGATTCTTAGTTTGAATCAGTAGTTTACCATATCAGTTTCTTCAAATGTGAATCCATATCTTAAGAAACAAATCATCACAATGGGATCAGCTAAATGAAAATCGGTGGTTTTAAATGAACCATTATTTAGTGTGATTCTGTCAGTGTTATCATTATCTTTGTCTATGTAGTAGACCAATCACCCTTCAAGTCAACCCATGCCCGATTTAAAAAGTTACTCATGCTTGGTAAGCCATGCATCTGGGTATTGCCATTTAGTACATACCAGTTGTTTGTGTTTATGTTGTACCATTGTGCATGCAAAAAGCATTTGATCAGTTGCTAGAATGGTATCTGTTTGACTACTTTTCAGTGGTGTTGTACTGTACTTTCTAGTTATACGTGTTTGTTGATATTGTGAGTATTGTTATGAATTGGTTAAGCGGAGTCTTGTCACATTTTGTCTCGGAAATTATGTTCATTGTGTCTCCGATAAAACGAACGGTGGCTGTTACCACTGAAGTGGAATTTCTCTTTGCCAAAATGGTTATTGTTATTACCACTGATCAGCCTTCTGTTATACATTACATGCCTGTTCACTCATACGCAAGCAGGCAGCATGGCCAAGTCATTAAATACCAACTGTTGTGATTTTTGCATAATGCATAATTACATAAAATACATGTTGTCCTATTAAGACCATGAATTAATAGACACATATAAACATAATAATAATAGCAATAATAATAATAATAATATTATTATATGATTATATGAGGTACATATGATTCCTCCTCCTGAGGGATCTTATGTACCTTGGGTAAAAAATGATGATGATGATGATGATGATGATGATGATGATGATGATGATGACGATAGTAAAATCCAGCATCCCTCATTAGAAACTAAGCTCCTTAAACATATCCCTCAAGGAGTTAGAACAAGCGTTGGGAGGTTGTTAACCACTGCCACCAACTGTATTCTGTTGAACCTTAAAACCCCACTACTTGGAAGCGTTTCTTTTTTGGGGCCATTATATTAGAGCAACCCATTAGAGAAGGTAACCACCAAAAACTCACATCCACCATTAAAGCAGAATGAAGAATTCTTCACCATCTGACCACTTAAATTGGACAAACTGTTTGTCCAGGACCCTCAGATACCCACTTGAGTGAGTAGATAAACACACCTATCACTTAGGCAGAACACACCTATCACCTAGGCAGAATGGTATTGAGGTACCTGGTGAGTATGAGGCAGCTGTTCATACGGCTAGGCTTTTCACTGCTGACATGGAACAAGGATCCATTCTGGTTTAGTTGGATTGTTTCAACGCTGTCAGCAATCTTTATCAGGACTATATGTTATGTTCAGTAAATGAAATCCTACCAATGAAGAGATCCTTTGGGTCCACTTCTCTTCTGCCTCCCACTTCAACCTGTTCTACTAAAGCTGTTTCTGCCCATCACATTAGACTATTTGGAAGATCTTACAATTGATGGAGAGGCGTCAGTAGTTGCAGCAGATGTGGAAATTATTGAGCAGAGCTGTGAAGTGCTGGGTGGAAACCTTAACTGTGCAAATTGTGAGATGATCTCACTTTCTGATCTGGTTAACATTTGCAGCTCACTAAGGCACTTCTTGAATATTAGATCAAACACAGCAATGCTGCTTGGCGCGCCTGTGTCTGACATCTTGAGCGAGACTGGAGCCTCGCTGCTGCTGCAGTTGGGATTAACCATGCTTCTCAGAAACTACAATTATTAATAATAAGTCTAAAGAAAAGTGTCTCATTTTCTGAGACAGCTTTGCCCTTTTCACTTTTGGAGTGACTGTTTCGGTGGCATGCACTCTTTCTGATGCTGTCAGTTATGAGCAGTTCTTAAATGTCACTGTGTCTAAATTTCTATCAGGTTTCCTATTTCTGTGAGGCAATTCCTTGTTTTGCTGTGTAATTGTTTCCATAAGAAGCATGGTCATTGTGAATTTTTGTTACCAACTATGTAATTTTGTCAGTTATACTGGTAAACATCAGTACTAAGAAATCCATTGGCTAATTACTTCATTGTTTAGTAATAAAGAATCCATTGTCTAATTACTTCACGGCTAAATAACAATAGTATCCATTTGCTTATAATAGCTGTAGTGTCTTAACATCATTATCTAATAATGCAAATACTTAATTGGTCAAAAAGAAACAGCAAGTGATAGGACTGACTTTATGAAACATGTGGGAAGTATGCATGTGAATTGCAATTAAACTGACCCAGAAAAGGCAGTGGTTCTGTTCCAGCTCTAGATTATTCACTGACTGTATTAGCAGTATTCATATTAGCAGTGTAGGATCTTTGGCCAGTGTCATCGCAACTCCAAAACTATTAGGATCTGGTGACTCTCACACAGTCAAGTCCCAAGTCTCTGTGGCTCTTATCTATTAGAGTGGTCATTGTTTTGAGATTTCAGTTTACAAGTTTCTGTTGCATGGTATGCAGTGTTACTGTGTAAAAGTTTTGATGCTGAACTCAAGACCAGTTGGCTTATAAGCCAAGTGTGTCATTGATGCTGAACTCAAGACCAGTTGGCTTATAAGCCAAGTGTGTCATTGATGCTGAACTCAAGACCAGTTGGCTTATAAGCCAAGTGTGTCATTGATGCTGAACTCAAGACCAGTTGGCTTATAAGCCAAGTGTGTCATTGATGCTGAACTCAAGACCAGTTGGCTTATAAGCCAAGTGTGTCATTGATGCTGAACTCAAGACCAGTTGGCTTATAAGCCAAGTGTGTCATTGATGCTGAACTCAAGACCAGTTGGCTTATAAGCCAAGTGTGTCATTGATGCTGAACTCAAGACCAGTTGGCTTATAAGCCAAGTGTGTCATTGATGCTGAACTCAAGACCAGTTGGCTTATAAGCCAAGTGTGTCATTGATGCTGAACTCAAAACCAGTTGGCTTATAAGCCAAGTGTGTCATTGATGCTGAACTCAAGACCAGTTGGCTTATAAGCCAAGTGTGTCATTGATGCTGAACTCAAGACCAGTTGGCTTATAAGCCAAGTGTGTCATTGATGCTGAACTCAAGACCAGTTGGCTTATAAGCCAAGTGTGTCATGGAAGTTGTGTAGAAAGTTGAGTTGAAACGTAGCAGAATATTTGAGCAACTGATGAATTTGGTGATGCATAAGTCCTGTTCTTAACCCAAGAAGGAAATGCTTTAGAGTTGCAGGAATAATGCTGAACCTGTTGGGGTGTGTTAGACTGGTCTTGGAGTTTGACTGCTGGGTCATTCCATGTCAAATCAACCAATAGTCCCCACCACACCATCTCAGAATTCAATGATATTAAGTCAGTTTGTAACCGAACATGTGGTAGCAAACCATGCAAAATATTAGCTCTTAATGTTGCATGGTGTTCAAGATATGACCAGTTACTGTGCTAACTATCCCACTTGAAGATGGCCCATCTTTTACTTTGCACAGTTTTCAAGATGATTTATCACATTCAGTTATGAGTTAAAATACCTCAGTATGCATCAGATCATTCATCAAATAGCCCACAACAAAGCCACAAACTTTTGGGACTTTATATTTAACACCAGCCAACCAGTGCTTGCTCAGATATTGATATTTGTACTGCTGGATTTAACAGATAGGCATATTTGGGCCGGGCTGGACTAACGGGTGATAGACCAAACTGTAAAGTTTTTACATGGTTAGAATCTACTCAAAGAGCTGATAATCTGCTGAAAATTTTACAGCTGTATCTAACATAATTCCTGACTTATTCACAATCAAACTTGCCTCAGAATTAAGTTGTTCGCGAGCAGTCGCCACCCCATTGACATAAAACCGGTCGTATGTTGAACGTCATGCAACATTAAGAGCTACTATTTTGCCTGGCATCCTGCCACATGTTGGGTTACAAACTGACCAAATATCATTGAATTCTGAGATGTTGTGGTGGGGAAATTTCTGGATTTTGGTTGATTTGACATGGAATGACCCTGCTGCTAAATATTATCAGCTTTCACCTCAGTATTCCTTATTTGATCCTCGGCAACTGTAAACTGTAAGAAATATGCATCTAGTTGTTGCATTGCTTCAGTTTCATCTGTGTTTCTGCTGAATGATTCCTTATGTGAGAGCTACCTCTACCTTGGAGAAGTGCAGTAACACATGCATAGAATCGTCATGTTATCATGACTGGATGTTTGATTCTTTTCTTTCCGTTAGCTCTTCGACATACTCCTTCAAAGCGAAAGTCAGTTGCAGATCGACAGAAATCTTTGAATGAATTGGAGAGTACTCTGTTGGATAAGTCTAACGTGGAGACTGAACAAGGCAAGATTTCTGTTGTCATTAGTGTCGCTTGGCCAAGTGATACACATGTTTATTTAATACTGATGCCTGAATGTCCATTACAAGGTTGTAGGATTGTTTTCCATCCATATGAAGTGGGTTTTTACATGTGCATTGGCTGTTCTTTACGTAACAGGTTCGTACTCAATCGAAGTCACTTCAGTAGGTTTTGTAATAATTATGTATGTATCTGTCAGGTCAATTACAAACAAATTCCAGCCAAAAATACACTGCATACAGGCAGAAAATGGAGAATGCATCACGGACACTGAAGGCATTGCTGAACGTTGGAGGCAGTATTGCGAAGAACTGTACGATGACAAAGAGGTGAAGGAGGACACGAATGAATACGAGAGAGAGCCACCCCCTTTAAGATCAGAAGTGGCAAGAGCGATAAAACAGTGTGCAAACGGGAAATCAGCGGGGCCGGATGGAATACCTGCGGAACTGTTTAAATACGGAGGAGAAGCTGCAGTAGACAGATTTCATCTTATATGCACAGCACTATGGGAAGATGGAGAATGGCCAGAGGATTGGGCGGATTCAATTTTTGTACCCATACCAAAGAAAGGAGATGCCAGGCAATGTACAAACTATAGAACAGTGGCCTTGGTCGCACACGCAAGTAAGATTATGCTGAGGATCATTTTGGAAAGAATAAGGAATCAGACGGAAGCAGAAGTGGCGGAAGAACAGGCGGGTTTTCAGAAGGCTAGAGGGACAAGAGACCAGATAACAAACCTGAGAATTGTTATGCAAAAGGCAAATGAACATCAACAACCTCTTTTCATGTGCTTTGTAGACTTCAAAAAAGCTTTTGATTCAATAGCACATGAAACATTATGGACAACAATGATAGAAATGGGATTTCCTGGACACATAATAAAGTTGTTATCCAAGCTGTACAAGAAACAAAACGCAAAGATCAAAGTGGCAGGAACACTATCTGGAGAGTTCAGAGTCAGGAGAGGGGTGAGACAAGGATGCGTGTTGTCTCCAAGTTTATTTAACATTCTGGCGGAGAGGGTAATGAGAGAGGCTTTGGAGGGTTTTGACGGAGGAGTGCAGATAGGGGGAAGGCGGTTGACAAACTTAAGATACGCAGACGACTTAGTACTAATAACAGAATCTGAGAAGGAATTACAAACACGGGTTGAAAGATTAGACAGAGCAGGAAGGAAATATGGAATGCGGATTAACACGGATAAAACAAAGGTCATGACAACAGCAGAGACCAGGTGTCAGATCAGCATAGGTCAGGAAACAGTGGAGCAGGTGAATACTTTCATGTACTTGGGCTCGAGGATCGACAGGGACAGCGATTGTGGAGCAGAGATAAGGGTACGACTTGCAAAGGGATATGCAATGGCTGCAAATCTTAAAAAAATATGGAAAAGCCATGGCATATCACTGGTAACAAAGATGAGGCTCTTGATGACATTAGTATGGCCGGTGGCACTATACGGATGTGAGAGTTGGACTTTGAGGAAGGAGGAAGAGAGGAGGATAGAAGCATTCGAGATGAAATGTCTAAGAATGATCATGCAAATATCGTGGATGGAAAAGCGGTCAAATTAATGGGTACTGGAAGCGGCTGGAGTAGAAAGGAATCTTTTGAAGACAGTAAGGAAAAGGAAATTGATCTATTTTGGCCACATCATGAGGAAGGAGGGAACATGCATCGAGAAGGAGATAATACAGGGCACAATACCGGGAGGACGGAAAAGAGGAAGACCGAGAATAAACTGGTTGGGCAACATCAGGGCATGGACTGGGCTAACAATGGAGGAGATGCTCAGGCTGGTGGAGGACAGAGGACACTGGAGGAACATTGTGCATGATGCGGCAGAATCTCGGAACGAGGAAGGCTGAGAACGGAACTGGCTGTTTATTTTGAGTGCCTCATAAGCACCACACAATGTGCTAATGATTTTATTACCTTATAATGATTGTGTCACAGAGGTCATCAGATTAACTTTGAATTTAAATCTGACACTTTAAATCTGCTATATAACATTCTGAACTTTGGGCTAGATGCAGCCTGGAGATGAAACCAAGACTGGGATGGTTGGCATAGTCATGGAAATGGCAGTGCTTTAGAGAGGGGGAGACTGATGATGATGATGACAACGATGACTGACGACGACGACTTTGCTTGTAGGTGCAGTGGGAGGTCGTCCAGATGTCCTCTTGAGCAGCCTGACCCCTCTTCCACCATACAGCAGTCACTCACCAAAGCCACCCACTGTTCCACCGAAACCCAAACCATCCATTGACAAACAGCCAGCAGTGTTGAAGCAGACAAAGTTTTCCGAGTCCTCCGACACATCAATCTCGGCTTCATCTACTCTTCCATTGGAAGGAACATCATCTTCGTTTGCTGTGAACACAGCTGCTGATTCGGAAGAAACAGTATCCCCTGTGGCAAGCATAGGAAAAACTTCTACTAAGTCTGCGCTGTGAGTTATGTTTTTTTTCAGCTTTTATGTGTGATTGAGACCTTTGAAGGAGTCTGACAGTAGCGCTTTGAGCATATCCATGTATCAGACTTTTCCAGATTAAATGCCATCTCCTTACAATAGTAGAACAGGGTTAAGGTGGATACAAAAGCCTCAAATGATCGATTTGATGGAGATCTAAGATAAGTTGTTTGATGCTTATGGATAATACATGGGGCTATAGAAGTTTTCACTTTGGTTTAGATCCTGGTTTCAACTGTGGCCCAGGCCTTTCAGACGCCTTTGTTCTAAAGCTTCTTCATTTTTTCAAAATTGTTACATTAAATTGGTTTATTGATGATCCTGGTTGACAGGCAAGGGTCTGATGTGTACTTGTGGTGACTAAATAAGACTAAAAGTAAATACAATAACAATAAAAAAATTAAAGTAATAAAAGAATTAACTAATTACCATGAATGATGAAAATCACTAAAGTTTAACACTTGCAAGCGGTTGTTCATTATGTTGAGGACCTGTGGCGTCAGCTGAATTTGACCATCCTTCAACTAAATGCTAGTGAATACTGAGCTGAGGGAGCAGGCAGAGAAACACGTTTTAGTGCTTCTGATTCATCTTCCTTTGATCTCGTTGTGGAGGTCCTGTCCACCATTCTGCCCACGTAGAGGAGCGTAAATGTAATGGTGTGTTAGGTATATTATCTCATGAAGTTAAGCTGCAATTACACAAACAGAATCAAGAAACCTGCGACATGAAGTCTAGAATTTGGAAGTAGTCCATTTTTCCAGAGTTTTTCGCAGTCTGGAGAAATGCTTATCATGACATTGAACATGAAGATGCTGTAGGCTTTAGCTTAGTGAGATCCAAGTGCCAAAGGGTTTATAGTTATAGCTGCGTTCACAATATGTTCAGCTGGCAGATTTAGCTCATCGATGGCCAAGGCAAGTTTTTCATTAGAAGTCAGATTTGATCCCAGTTGGGGCAGCCAGTGTTTGATACAGCAATCAATCTTGATTTTTACAATGTTTACACAGACCTTCGCACAACCTTGGTCGCATGAATTTGCGGGTAGATGTCAGTGCAAGCTCTTCATCATCGTACGTTGGAACAACCCACTCAGCTACGAGTAAGAATTTGTCAGAAGAAAGTTTCCTTCCAAAGAGTTCTGTTAGTGATGTCACAGGTGAGGCGGACATTGATGTCTCATTATGCTTTAGAAAGCTGACAATATTCTGCTTGTAGCACTGTGGACATTTTCATTTGTTTTGCAAGGTAATGTACGGTTAAGTTAGGCAGTCATAGCTACAGTAGACTTCTCAAGTTCAGTCTTATCAACCATAGGTGACATATCTTCTGCTGTCTCCAACTTCTAGTATTTTGGCTTTTCTAATGGGTTATGATTGCAGTTTCGCTAGAGGCAACTACTGATTGTTGGTTTGTGTGTTAATGTAAACCTACTGTGCAAGTCTTCAGATTATCACTGGTCAACATAGAAATCGTTACTGACTGGAAAAGGCCCTAATGTGTAGCATCTTGGTGTGCTGAACACGAATATAACCATAAAAATTTTTTATTGGCTCTCGTTTTGAAAATATTTCATATAGTTCATTTTTTATGTTTCACCATGTAAATTTATGCAGTAGGACTGCGACAATATCCTAAATAAGTCTAGAATGATGTAATATTCCACCTCATTGCATAATCCCATCATGGACACATCATGCACAGTTGATTACGTCATTTTCTGATGCAATGTAAAACTACAGCCAGTCGGCTGCTGACGTAAGATGACGTCAGCAGTGTACTATATAAAGCGAGTCGGAACGGTTGAGCATTTACAATATTACAGACTTTGTGCGAGACAGTTTAAGTTACTGTTTTATAAAACTATTATTACTTTATCCATTTAGATACAATACAGAACAGTAATGCCTCGGAAGTGCGTAAATACTGTGGACAACTTTTGTTACATTTGTGGGGAAGTGACATTTGCCAACCAGAAGAAAAGTATCACTTATCAAGTCAAGAAGGCATATCATGCTTACTTCGAATGCAAGGTTGGTGACCAAGACAAGCCATGGGCCTCGCATATATGCTGTGCTACATGTACAACACAGCTTTCACAGTGGTTGAATGGCAAAAGACCATCAATGCCGTTTGCAGTTCCCATGGTGTGGAGAGAGCAAAGCAACCACGTAGATGACTGTTACTTCTGCTTGGTTCCTCCTCTTTCCGGTGGAATAACGAAGCAAAAGAAGTCGACAATAGTCTACCCAAACATTCCGTCAGCATTGAGACCAGTTCCACATGGTGATGGACTTCCTATTCCAAAACCTCCAGCAGAATATATTTTCCTTGATTCATCTGATGAGGACAAGGGTGAGCCGACATGTTCTTCTCCTGGTCCGTCAGCGTGCAGTGATCCCGATTTTCACTGTGGTGCATCATCAACCCCACACAGAATAACACAGGAAGAACTAAATGACCTTGTTCGTGATTTGGACTTATCCAAAAACAAGGCAGAATTGCTAGGATCAAGACTCCAACAATGGAATCTTCTAGAAGAAGATGTCACAATTACTTCATATAGAAAGCGCCATCAGCAGTTGGAACCTTTCTTTATGAAGGAAGGTAATCTGGTATTCTGTTCCAATATTGACGACCTCATGAATGCCTTACAGATCACTCATGACCCACAAGAATGGAGACTCTTTGTAGACTCTTCAACACTGAGTCTTAAGGCTGTGCTTTTGCACAATGGAAACCGTCTTCCATCTATTCCATTAGCGCATGCTGTCCACATGAAAGAGACATACGATAACCTAAAACAGCTACTGCATTCCATTGACTATAACAGGTACAAATGGCACCTGTGTGGTGATTTGAAGGTAGTTGCCATTTTAATGGGACTGCAGCAAGGATATACAAAATATATGTGTTTCTTGTGTGAGTGGGATAGCCGAGCAAGAGAGTTGCACTACGTGCGGAAGGAATGGACTCCCAGACAAAACATGGCAGTTGGACAGAAGAATATCCAGCACCCAGCTCTGGTCGAGGCTCACAAAATCCTACTACCACCCCTTCACATCAAACTAGGTTTGGTGAAGAACTTCGTGAAAGCCATGGACCGCACTTCGCCAGCTTTCCGATACCTGCATGAAAAATTCCCTCGACTCAGCGAAGCAAAGATTAAACAGGGAGTTTTTGTGGGTCCTCAGATTAGAGAACTCTTCAAAGATGACCGCTTCAACAACTTGCTGGAGGGTGATGCGAAACAAGCATGGAATGCTTTTCGTCTAGTGTCTACAGACTTTTTGGGGAATGTTAGGGCAGAAAACTACAAAGAACTAGTAGAAGACATGCTCAAGCAGTACCAGAAATTTCGCTGCAATATGTCTCTGAAGATGCATTTCCTTCATTCCCATCTGGATTTCTTCCCTGACAACTGTGGTATGGTTAGTGACGAACATGGCGAACGTTTTCATCAAGATATCGCAACAATGGAGCAAAGGTACCAGGGAAAATGGTCCACTACAATGTTGGCTGACTACTGCTGGACACTCCGCAGAGATGCTCCCGAACAGCTGTACAAGAGACAGGCAAAAAAATCTAAGAACTAGTCTATGACCTGGTTTTTACAAATATTAACTGTAAGTGTATCACTATTGGCATGCATTGTGCGATATAAAATTACTTCATTTCAGATTACAAAAAAACTAGAGCCAATTCGGCATTTTCACTGTCATATTCGTGTTCAGCACATACAAATTGATAAGAACTGACTAATTTCATTTCAGTAACATGACTTTTGTAAAAATTTGTTGTCCAGTGTTACATTTGTCCTGGAATTGAAAGAACTTTCAACTGAAGCACTTATGCAGCAGTATACGGCCAGCCTTTTCTTGCAAATTGCGTGTATTTATGTGCTGGAATTTTAAATACTGATATGTTACCAATCATCCAATGGGCATAAGAAATCTTGTTGCTCTTCATTACAAATGTCTGTGGTCATGTGATTGTAGGCTGTCCAAGTAAGAAAGCTGTTATTACTTAAACAATTCCCTACAGTTGTTGTTGGACTAGCTACTGTTAAAACTTAACTTGACCTATCCAACTTTGGACCGGGCACTGAGACTGGACCTACAGTCTGGCTCTTGTAGATTTGATTAGTATGCATCAGTGAAAATACAAGAAATATTGTTATTTGCAAGCATTATTTGTAGATGCCATTGTGTATTTTGTGGCATTTACATTCATATGACGATGGTATGAGAGACACAGGGACAGATTGCTTGTCTGTTTGCATTTCTCCTCTGCAGATTTACAGTTTGTTGTCAAAACGTGTAAGTCAATAAGGAAAAATTGTGTCATTGATGGATTGCAGTTGCTTAATTTGTGTTTTGATCAAAAGATAACTAAAAGCCAATGACTAGTTGCTCTGAAGACTAATGAGCTAATACCTTACCTTGCTTGATTTTATGTTTTGGCTTTAGTTTACGTCAAAAACAAGCCATTACCTCCTACTCCAGTTCGTTTAAATGATAAATCTCATCACTTCAAGGTTGGAGACATGAAGAATTTTATTTAACTTCTCTTCATTAAGTTATATAAATTAAATATGTTACATGTATTTATGAGCCCAAGCACAGACCTGTTGATTGATTAGTGTAGAAAACTGTGCGGGTCAGGCCTTTCAGGCAGCAGATCAGACTGAATGATCCCTTTGGTCTTGAATTAAACATGTTATGCAACGCCAGATGCTCATGTGATTCGTTGTCAAGTGCTTGAAAGAAGAGTGTATAGCAACGACAACTACAACAATGACAACAACAACGTAATAATGTTTAAGGCATTAAATTATAGAAATGGACAAGATGCTTGAGGAAAAAACTGATTGTGGCATTTATGGATAAACAGTCGTTTAGAAGAGATAACAGAATTGAGAAAGTTTTAAGTGGGAGAATTGTGATACAGATATCATCACAATTATCACCATTATTACAGGATTAGTGAACTTATTTGAACATTCCCCAAACATAACATCTGTGGATGTTACCCCGAATGAAACCTGACCCAGCGTTTGCCTGAGCAGTTTGTTCTTGACTGACTTAGGAAAAGCTGAGGTGTTTGTGATTACTAATATGCATGTATTTATGTATTTGAGTATTTGTTTAGCATCTGCTTAGAATATGTCTGAGGTGCAGAAGATCTAAACACTTGGGACTGAAGATCAGTTGCAATTGTTTTCTCTTTGTTCTTGTTGTTGCATAACCAAAATGTTGGTTAATTGCTAATTGAACTCCGTTTTGATTTTCCAGAAAAACTGAGCCGCCATCTCTTGTCTTGATTTGCCTTTTACAACAACTCGAATTCATCTGTCTTTCTATGCTGTTCTCGTCAGTGGAAGAGAGATCTGGCTGAAGCATATTGCAGTTACATTTAGAGTCTGACGGACCTCAGCTTGAATCTGTTACAGTCGTCGAATGTTAGTCTAGTGATGGACATTTTGAAGCTTTAGAGCACTTTTAAGTGCTGCTGTCGAGTTCACTTTAACCACGTCATGTGATGTAAACCAGCACCATTTTAGGTAATCTTAGGAGTGCTTGGTAATGTAGAGATGCTTTCAAAGAGTAGGGCTTTCATCTGCTGATGTAAAACTGTTAGTGGAAAGGCCACAACAGGGTTTGGGTGTGGAGTGTCATCCAGCCCTACTTCCCATGGGTGACCATGAGATTCATGCAGAGTTGAGTATTAATTAGAAGGGGTACGTCTTTTCACAATTCGGATGTTGGACAGACTGTGCCGACGCCAGACCACTTAGGTATTTTGAAAGGATGCAGATACTGTTTTACATTACGCTGTGGTCACAGGTTTTACATTTTGGGTTTCATTTGAAGTGTTCATTTGGCTGAACCAGAATTGGTGGTACATGCCGTTTTCATATGTTAGTAGAACTGAAAATTGTATTTGGGAAATTCTTGTCAAGCCGGTGGGCAAGTTCATGGACTTGGCTTTCAGTAGATAATTAGCTTGGTTGGAAATGCACCATTCATAAGGTGCGCCATTCATAAGATGCACCATTCATAAGTTTTTATAAGGTGTTTCACAGTTTTGGAATTCCTTGACCCTTTTGTTAGTTTTCTGTTTCAGATGAACTATAGTTCCTTTTGATCAGATTGGCAGTGTTTCCCATTTTCATCTTAAAATGTTTGGGAAGTAGTGATGCACCAGACTTTTTAGTTTACTGTCTAAGCCAGAACATTTTCTCATTTTCCTCCAGATGTCAACAAATACTGTGGTAGAATTCTGTTGAGAAATAACTGCCCTTAAATGAAACAGGTCTATCTCAATTATCAACACATTCAGGTGCATGCATCATCAAGTTTTTCTGTATTGTGATGACTTCACCCAATGTCTGCATTTTTACGTTTGGTGGTTGCTTGATTAATGTGTAATACCAATGATGAATTTAAGCAACTTTTGTTTTTTATCCGATTTTGGTACTACTGTTTGCATTTTAGTTCCTTTTGCCTTGTTGCAGTTTATATTTCTGCCGAGGCTTTGGTCTGGATGGCTTTTGGGTATATTTTGGCTAAAACCTTTTTATTGGACTACTGTTTCCTATTTTGTTCAAAGTCTTTGGAACCTTATGTGAATGTAGGTTTGTCCTAACAAAATTATGAATTATCAGCTAATTTGGTGGTTTTTAATTAGAAATGTGTTATTTAATTTCAGTTCTCTTTGGTAAACTATGTATGACTGTGATTATTTTGTGTATGCTTTAATTGAAACCATCTTTTCTCTAATGTCATTAACAAAAGAAATATGTGACTTTCCCTTAAAAGCAAGTTAGAGCATAAGGTTGTGCACATTTTAAAAGAAAATGTGACCATGCTTGAGAAATCTCTCAAAAAGTTGGAAGTTAATTTGCGAGAAAGTGCTTAGAAGGCAGGTAGGCATAAAATGAGTAAAATGAGTTATTCGCATATATATATATATATATATTTCTTGTGTTGGCCATCAAACTAGTAGTCCTTGTGTAGAGTTTCAAGTCTTAAGTATTTTTATTTTCAATTTTATTATGATGCCTGTGACAAAACTTAATTTAAAATGTCTCCTTGGTGCCCTGATTTGAAGACATGTGCATCGATTGGGTCGGAGTCATGGTTAATTTTAACTTGCGATTTCTCATTAGTAGCCATGAAGAGAACTGAATCTCTGAAATATATTGTAACATTTTTTACTATTTGTGATACAAATGTGTGGTTTTCACCTAGTAGTTATTCAGTGCAATATCAAATCCGCGTTTGAGTTTTTCCAACTTTGTGAGTGTTTTCTTAGGCATAGTCATGTGCAAACGTTTATGAGAACGGAAGTGCACTGAACTAAGCCAGAGCATAAATGTCCATTTTATTCCAACAAAAGCAGATCTTCCTTTAAATTCAGATTCCACTGGAAGTCTGTTAATCTTCTGCTGCATTTTTTGTTGTCAAGACATTTTGTGTCAACTGTTTAATGCATATTTTGCTCGGTGGGGCACAACAGCCGATTCGTAAGAGCTCTTGGCTTGTAACGTGGAGGGTACGAGTTCAAGCCCACCATGAGATGTGAAGGAACCTTGAGGAAGTCCTTCACTGAAGATTTGCTCAGCACCATCGGTTGATGTTAGTCAGCAGATATTGGCACTTAATAAATGCAGAATATTTCTTACAGAACCTTATTACATTTATTGCTTTTCCTTGCAGTTGGTCTGGCATTATACACCTGTTCTTATTTCTGTTCTGAATGTTTTGATTAGGTTACAGAATGTCATGTGATCAAACAGTTATGCAGCACTGTTTGACGAAAGATGTGTATCTGTATCAACAAGTAATTTATGTTTAGCAAGTGGCATTTTAGTGATAGAAGGGACCAAGTAAACTCTTTTGAAACTGCCATTGGCACTTCCATTGATGCCGTTCTGTTAGCAATTGACCATTTCTTTCTTTGGAGTCCTCTTAGGTGGATTCCTTTTGAATGGATTGTTAGATGGAGTGGAGGAGCACCATTGATTGCTGTGTGCCAGTGCTGCAGGCATTTTCAGAAGATCTGTGGAGCAGTGGTGGAAGTTGTTTCTGATACTCGTTTGGCATCTCTGTTACTGCTGAAGTTGTCCACAGAGTGTCAGTGAGTGTTTACTTTGTAGTTACATACTTGTAGTGTGCATTCCAGTTGAAAATGACCAGAAGCTTAGTTTGCAGCTCAACAGCAGGTTTTATTTTTCTGTGTATCGGTGGTGATATTAAGTATTTTATCATTGCTGGTGCTTGTAATATTCTTTATTTTTTAATAAAATAATAATTTAAAAAACAAGCATGTCAGTGTTTGTCCTGTGCAAAGTGAATATTGAAAAATGTAGAAATAAAGGAAAATTAGTTAAAAGGGGACTTGATGCCTGTGTAGCAGAAAACAAAGGATGATCAATGCAGTGTTGCAAATGTGACTTAGGGGAAGACTGAAGTAGCTACAAATACTGACTAGACAACGTACATGGAACATGGCCGTTAACAGTTTCTTAACTTCATCATCTCTTACTGATTTCAAAGTCAGCATGATGCATTGTCACTGTCATTATTATTATTATCATCATCATCATTATTTATTATTATATTTATTATAAGAAGTATAATAAAAAACAATTTATTATTGCTGATTATTACTGTGGCTTGAAATTTTCCTACTACCTTGGCCTAGGGTAATGGTATTGAAAGCTGTGCCACATATTGTAAGACTGAAGAATAACACAGACAAGAGACTGCAGTTGCAGTTCTCAGGTACTGCTGTCACTTAATGCTGTGTTAACAGATTACTTTGAGTTGCTACTGAGGTAAAGACTAGTTGACAAATTATACTTTTCTTTGGCAAATTACACTGATACCAAGCACACATTGGCCGAGCGCCAGTTAACTGCCCAATTTGAAGCTGAATTCAGTGCAACTGAATGAAACCAAGCCACACTGCAGGGTCTCGGTATCTGCTTTGTCCACCAAGAACTTTCGTGACCCTGAAGTTTTACCAGTTTAGTGAAGTGACCTGGTCATCTCCCGCCTTAATGGATTTTTCGCAATTTAGGTAATAAATGCATTTAACAATTACACGTGTATGCTGTGTTTGTCTTCTTGCTGCTTTGTATTCCTTTTCGTTGATATATTATGGAATCTATTTGCTGCTTATTGGTTGCCGAATATTTTTAATACATTGTTCACTGTGTTCAGAAACATATTATTGTAAATTATGTTGCCCAGCTGTACAGCTCAATAGTTTTCCCATCTGAAAAGCAACTTTTTCTAGTTCTTTCTTAAACTGCTTTGCTTAGTTCAGAAATTAAACAAGCATGTTTGATGCAATGCGTTCAATAAATTATGTACAATCATCTTGCCTTCCAGAGTTCACAAAAGCAAAAACTCAAGTATGTTTCAGTTTTCACAAGTCAAACAGTTTTTCATTGTACACAGCCAAAATCTGTTTTAGAAAGCTTCTCTCCCTGTGACCTTCGAACATGCTGACTTCGCTGGCCCTGTACAGGGAAATGGCTTTCATCGGTGAAGAGGACTTTTCTCCACTGGTCTTTCGTCCATTCTTTGTACTTTTTTCCCTATTTATACTGCTTTTTTTCATTGTTGTGGTTAAAAGCTGTTTCTTGACAGGTCTTCTGGATTTTCGTCCGACTGCAATAAGGCGCCTGCGAACTGTAGAGGAACTGATTTCGATTCCTTTCTCCTTCAAATCCATTTTCAATGCTTCACTCGTCTTGCAGGGATCCTTTTTGCTTTGTCGAAGCAAGTAAGCGTCATCTCTAGGAGTTGTTTTCTTCTTACGGCCACACTTTCCTTTACGTTTAGGAGAAACCGATCCGGTTTCCTGCTTCAACTTGATGACACGGCTGACAGTTGCTAAACTCACACCAACCACTGAAGCAATCCCTCGATACGTCTTAGCTGTGTGTTCGTGCAGAGTGACGATCTTCGTACGCTTCCTAGGTGTCACATCCATCTCGCACAGCGGTCAAATCACATCTGGTCAGGTTTCTAAAATCTTATGCAATACTGTCGCTGCTTACGTAATGATTGCATCAGCCAATGAACACTGCGGCGGTCGTACAGGATTCTAAAATCTGATGCAATAGTAGCTGCTGACGTAATGATTGCATCAGCCAACAAACCAAATGATCTGATTTTTCGTGTTTGTTTTGAGTACACGATTACGAGTAATATAGAAAACATGCTTTGTTTCAATTAATTTGCACAAGGGTGTAGGTCAAAATGTAACGGATGCCTCAACTGCCACCAGCACACAGGCCAGAAAGTGCAACTTGAAACCAAATATGACTGTTTCACGTTGGATCTGGAAAGCCAAATGTAGAAAAAATCAACATTTTGTGTTATCAGTGTCATGATTAAAGAACTAATTTTCATTAAAGACTCAATGCTGGAATGGACTAACCATCCCTTTCATCTTAATCATCGCTGTGTTAAATGTTTTTGTGTTAAGGGTTTCCCACTGTAGTTTCAATTGGTAATAAAAGTTTAAGGTAATAATTTTTGTATTCCTGTGGGATCAATCACAGGTCCAGTAACAAAATAATAATTATACTAGTAATGGTGATGATGATGAAGATGATGATGAAGATAAGCTAAAATTCCTTTGTACTTTGAACTTTTCTGGGCATTTCTGATGAAGATTCTGATTTTCATACCATGAAAGTTGCTTGTGACAGCTTTTAAAATCCTTTGGTTCAATTCTGTCAGTAACTCAAGCCTTCATCTGGTCTGGTTAACGATATTTGAAGTCGCAATAAATGGCCAGTGTTTTTTAGCAATGTTGGCTATGCTACACTGTGGTAAGAGTTGGGACTATAGCAAGTGCATTTAATATTTTGATATGAAGTGACCAACTCATCATTATAAGAAGGTGTATTTAAATGCAGACAAAATTTACAAAATGGTCGAGAGACAGCAGTTTTTCTTCTTGGCTTTTAATTCTGCGCATGCTTCAAGCTTCTCACTTGTCGAGTGACCCATTTGAGTGATGCACTGCCTTAACCTATGCTGACGGTTTACCTTTGATTGTCACAGCCAGGCTTTCTCTAAACATTTACACTCATAACTATTAATAAATATTACGCCTTGTCAATTCGAGATTGCTCTAGAACTATACAACCAGAAGTATCCTTGCGTCATGGAAAACTGTGGTTGGAGCACATTCTTGGTATGTAATTCCCAATTCGACAGTTCTCTCCTCATGTTCTGTGAATTCAGCTGAACCACTGAGGGCGTCTGAGTTGAGACATTCCTTTCTCCATACATTCTGACTGATGATAGATTCTCAGCATGTTTGATAACTCCATTAGTGAAGGAACATACTGCACGATTTCGCAATCCATCTGCTAATTCTAGAGCACCATCACTTGTTTAGACTGTCTTTATAAGATTACCTCTACAACTTTGCTCTTCCTGTTCTAGAATGTCTGTGAACACTTGTGTGAATTTTATAAGGATTCTATGCTGTGCTAACTCTATACAATGGCAAGATTAACAACAGGTCAAAGTTAATCGTGTGCCAACATAAATTAAGCTTTGTTCAGTTCTGATTTCAGCTTCATTTTATATTGCATGTCCACTCTAAATGTAGTGATCTTGAAAACAGACGTCTTTGAATGAAACAATTCAGAATCATGGAATGTAGCCTCTCAAAAAGTCAGCCATCTTGAAGGTTGCCAATTCAGCCATCTTGAAGGCTGCCATCATGAAAGTATTCTTCAGAACTCAGCCATTACAAGTGAAAACATCTTGAACATATCCAACCAGAAGTCAGCCATCTTGATAGAAGCCACTTTTGTGTGTAATGATCCAGACCTGATTCCATTTTGGATCTAGCCATCGAAGTCATCCATCCTGAAAACAGCCACCCTGAACAGATCAACCGAGAACTGAACCAACTCACATGAAGACATCCAGCAGCCATCCACACTGAACGTGATGCTTAGAACTGAACCACACACAAAGCCGCACTGAATGTATCCACCATTTGGAACCGATACCTAGTAAGAGAAGTGTTGGCATGTTATACTGTTCAAATCTTTCATGAGTCCTTCGATATTTGCCATTTCCTCTGTGAGTTCATCGGTGCTGATGCAGTCCTACAAAAGCATCATCATCATCATCATTTTTATATCATTCCAATTTCTCTCGACCTAAACACAACCCACCATAACAGCTCCTCTGTCCCCTTCTCTCTCTGGTCTTCTGGCAACCAGATCTCATTCTTCACATGGTATCTTTGGCCAACCCATCTGAATTGACGCAGTGCTCGTGAATAAGCTGGTGCCCTGCACATAGCTTTAAAGTAGTACTTCAGACATTTTTGAGATTATGATTACAATATCACATCATGTAAAATGATAATTAATTTATTTGGCACCTCTTTGGGATGTCTACTCAGAAGCACTACCAGCCAAGACTTGGCCAAGCAAAACAGTCCTCAATCTAAGGGAGAAGGTGCCAGTATCTTCTGTTGCACCCAGAAGGCGGTGATCATAATCATCATTGCTGTCATTATCCTCATCATCAACATCACATATAAGTGTTTAACGCCGATACCTACAACTGTTACTTGACTACACTTCAAAATGATTTGCTGTAGATGAGATCAACTTCTAGCTTGTCAGTACTGCCTCTACAGAAACTTCTCCAAAGCATAGTCCTGAGAAAGGATATTCTGTCTGATGCCCAAGGCAATACAACAGTTGGAAGTCTTTTTAACCTCTCAACTTGCATTTGTATTCATAAACCAATGCCAACAAGATTGCAAAAGGTATTCATCTTTTGGCTGGCGTGTAAACAAATTTCCAAGCATCAGGGAATGCGAACCTCTGACATGGCATTGTAAACCACAATGAAATTTCAACTCCGCCAATACCTTGCATAGTACAGGCCAGCATTACATAAATTATTTATTCAAATCTTCTCTGATCTGATCTGGAGATTTCCTTAGTGTAATTCAAAGTAAACTCCCAAAGTTTCTCAGCATGTGTCAGTGACACCAGCTTATTCATTGTTAGTCAAAACCATTTGACACGAGTGAAGTTATTGGGTCCGTTTCAGTGCCACGGATGAAATCCAAGACAGCCAGTGGGATGCTAAGGTGCTGTAGCTATCGGAAGGATGACGAAAGAAGGGAATCTGGCTAAGGCACTTCGAAAAGTTTGCTTATTAATACCAGTTGTGCTGTTATCATAAGATATGAAGTAGCAGTCAACAGCGGGTTTGAAGCAGAATTGCAATCCGTACTCAAAATCCATTAGAAATCTAATTGAAAGGAGATGCTGAACATTACGGAGACCAGAAAGCACCTATGGAGCACAAGAAATCCTGATATTAGATCCTGCTCTTTGCCTGTGATTCCTCACTCAGTCAATTGACATATGGCATGTTAATTAATGCATTACTTGCTTACTCACTTGTTACATTAGACTTTAGGCAAAGAGTCTGTTTCTTCTAACCGGTAAATCAGATGAACTGTCGTGATTGTCTGCCATTGGTTCCTCTGGAGCCAGAAGAGGGAGGCAGACTTGAGGTGGTGTGATATGATTGGATGGTAGGACCTTGAATGAACTTGAACCTGAGATCAGCTCCCTGTCTGAAAGGAGAAGACACACGGCAAAAGTGTGCTCGATGCCTTACGATGAAATCTGCATTAAGTATGCTTAAGTGATTCAGGCTACGTTTCTTGGGATCTTTCAAAACACTTAATGTCAATTTTAAAAAGATCCTTTTGTTTGCAGAAGAGGCCATAAAAATGGCCTAAGTTAGTTTCTTGTTATTCAATACACCCATATCATGCTCCCAAGAAAACTCCCAAAAGTTCTGTGTTGTCTCCAGCTCTTATTTTTTGGGCCTCTTCTAAATTTATACAGAGATGCCATCCAGGAAGAAGTGCTTGTTTTCAGGTTGCTACAAGTGATGTTCAAAATTCAGGTAAAGCCCTATTCTGAAACTGTTCAACGCATTTCTGACAGATTTTCTCTTCTGCAAGAGAAGAGACTAAAACAGTCAGATTACCGTTGAAATTAGACGACTGAAATTGATCAGCAGATCTTAAAACGACATTCAAACTCAAACAGGACAAAAGCAATCCACTCGCAGCCAAGTATCAAAGATAACAAGAAGATATAAGTGGCTCAAAAAGAATAGGACTGACTTAAATATGACGACAGGTCTCAAGGCTGATCTAATGCGATTGGATTGCAATAATCACGACACAATACCTGAGCTATGTATGACACAAAGATCAGTCTGAGTCAGACAAAATGGTTGAAGTGAAGTATGATGCTTACCAGGTTTAGAAACTACTATATTGGCAATGTTGACCCTGGGTGTTGCAGCATATTGAGACCTGGAGGGAAATGTTGTACTTCCAGTTGAAGATCTACTATGGTATGCCAAAGATATCGGATCATTCACTGCAAACAAAAGCATTCCACTTTCTGAAGAAGGAATTGGTAAATGCACAATGATTGATTGTCAATTTAAGCAATTTTTATTTGTTAATTAATATTTGCCTCTGCATCTGACCCTGAAAGGATTGTTTAACTGTCTTCACATTCATCTGCTTCACACCACAGATCAGTGGAATCCACAGATGTCTGCCACTTGCCATAGGCTGTCACAAGTGATGCTCTTGCACTATTTTATCTTGCTAATAATTTTACTGCTGTGCTGTTTTATTCTAAGATATTTTTAGCAGCTAGCCATTTCTTAGTGTAATAACATCAGGGCCTTTTACCACTTCTCTTGAACTTTGAAACAGATTTTTATTTGGCAATTTGTTGTCAAGTCCAGTAACCTATGAACAGAGTTCTCGCTTTTACGGGCTTTAGAACAGTTCAATAACTGTGCAGTTATCCAGCTGTTAATTGCATTCTATTGTTGAATGATTCGGTAATGCATTCTACCTGGTTCCCTGTAAGCAGGCGGAGTGTCAACAGGTATCACGAGAGGAACGTGACGCAAGGAAGCGCTGCGATATCTGTCATCATCTCTGCCACCTCAGAAAACCAAAAACCAAATGTCAATGAAGTAGCAAAATGTCAATGAAGTAGCATGGCAATCCAACAACAGAACACCTTTCAACCTCCTGGGCAGTTGGTGTTGATATTCATATACTGACCTTAAGGGTATGGTGGGCTGAGTTGGCCCTGATGGCATCCTGTCAATACCTCATGTATTAAAGTTGTAGTTAAACTAGTGCCAGCCCAAAGACAAAGAAATCTGATTCTACCACAGAACCAGATTTCGTTCCCAGATTTCATAGACAAACAAATAATCGTAATTAGAAACTTCTAAAGAGCCAGTGTCTGATGTACTGTACAAGGCATCCCCCAAAGCCAAACCAAAATCAAGCCACAGTCAGGTCAATATCCAGAAAGTCAGTCTGATCATTCCATTCATATTGATTTACTGACAGTAAGATGCAGCCTATCTTTTAAACTGTAGCTAGGCAAGTGATTAAGCAAAAATTTAATCAATAAAACATGTTTCACCACATTCTGTTTTAAATAACCTGCAGAAAATTTCCAGGTTTGAGCCAAGTTCTGGAGTTCACTGCCTGTTTCGGTTCAATCAGCCAGTAATCTAGTGTAACTTAGGCCTGGAATGAACACTGATCTTTGTTAAATTGCTCATTTGCCACTTCATATCTCTATAAACTCTCCATTGATTAAGATCATGGAACATGGCTTCATGACATCAGCAGCACTTTGGAAGTCTCTACATTAGACTTGATTGCAGGATTGATTAATCATCAAATCAGTGTCTGTTGTCAGCTGACTTGTCCTTTAAGAATGTGTAATGTAGAAACCTTTATCGTTTGCACTTCGCTTTCTTCTGCGTCCAACTGTGGCACTTTCCACCTCACTCATGTCATCTGGATCAATGTGCTCCATCTCGGACAGTTCAACATTTCCGTGTATCCAGAGGTCTGGAGGTTTCAGGCCTTTGTGCATTCCCTTGGACTTTGGTGAGCCACTCCTGCTTACAGAAACAACATCAGGAATTTCAAAACACCATCTGGAAAACTACAAGTAATGACAACAACAATCTAACAACCAGACTAGTTTTACTTATTGCTTACAACGCTCATCAAAAGTTTTCTATAGCTCTTCTCAAAGCAGAACATTCAGTCATTGTTTATATCACCACTTACCAGTATGTTTGGGCAGTATATAAAATATACTAGAAGAGTTTAAATGCAGCACTGGTGCAGTAAAGGCCCATAATTGGACCTATATCTATCATTATTTTTAACAGATTTACACTTTGCTCCAGAATACAAAGAGGTATTCAGTATTATTGATTGACAGTGGTACAGTGCGCATTCTGTAGTGCTTATCGTCACAAATCAGGGCTGAAATTTTCTATTGCTTGCATAACAGTCAAGCTTGTTTTTGAGGACCAATTTAAGAAGTAAAAATTCCTCTACTTAATGCATGGTCACAGATGATAAGGAAGAATATATTTGCTAAGAATGAGGATGAAATTTTGTGAGGTATGATAAAGAGATGATTGATTGATTGACTCTTTATTGATCCCAAATTCAGCATATGACGTCTGCTAGTAGTATGAATTAGCATGAAAAACTACGTATTGACAAAACATAATAAAAAAACACATTTAACCCAGATTAAAATCATCATCAATGTAACATCATGAAATGGTAAATCACAGAATGCCCTTCATGAAGAAATTGGTAACAGCCATCTAACACAAACTAAGAAACCAAAGAAGGTCATTTAAAGCTTCGTACGTCTGCTTTTGGTTTGGACGACGACATTTCGAGCAGTAACAACACGCAATGGCTACCACGGTAACCAGAAGAATCATAACGAACGATCCACCAATACAACCAATTATGATCCAGATATGCGGAGGAGCCATTCTGTCACTTTCCTCTTCCGTTCCTGGATCCTCTGTATCTGGATAAATTCAAACAACCCTGGCTTTAACAGCCATTTGCTATTCATATTCACTCATTTTCTAATAAATTCACTTCCTCAATCACTTAATTCGTTAGCTTGGGCATTCACTTATTTATTCTTTCTTAATAATTTGCTTCCTTAATGCTTTCTGTTAATTTGTTTGTTCATTTGTTCATTCATTCGTTAGTTAACAAGTTGCCTTGTCCATTCAGTACATCATTCATTTAAACCTCCTCTACCCATTCGAATACTCTTAGGCCTATTCGTTTTAATGACTTTCATATATTTCTTTAAACCACATATCCAATAATAATAATTAGTGGGGGCAAAGTAGACAAAATGGATAGAATGCTTGGCTTGTAACAAACAGTATGGGTTCGAGCCTCCTCTGAGAGGAGGAAGCCTGAGCAAGTCATTCACTCATAGTTGCTCGGTGCCACTGACTGATGCATAGTCATTAGACAATGGCACTTAATAAATGCAGAAATAGTAATTCATTTATCAATTTTTACTGAAAAGTGCAAGTCTTTAGACAGTTGGCTAAGCCACATCATTTAAACAGATCCAGTTATAAGCCCTTCAACTCAGTAATACTTTTAAATTTTTTTGCAACAATCTATGGTTGTTCAACATATTGGCTAAACCACAATAGGACAACTGGGATGCATGGCACAACACAATAGGACAATCCCCTGTGTGATGCCTGGCACAATAGTGAAACAGTTGGACAACTTGTAGAAGGGCATGGCACCAGCTGACCCACAGTATTACATGATTCCCCAGGAACTAACCTATGCATTTAGTGGTTCCTGACTTAAGATCACCCTGACTGATCAGTCTCAGCAACGTCTTAACCATCCCTCTATCATGTCATTGGCCTATTTACAACTGCTGATTACCAGAGAAGCCCTTACTTTGAAGAATTCTGCCCCAACCATCAGGTGTTTCCAAAACACCATCTCCTGTTCCATCAGCTACAAATTTCAATCATCTCATCATCTGTCAGAAATGACGTAGATAAATCCTTAAATTTATTATGAAAGTCATTTTAAATCCACAGCATTCACCTCAGACAATCCAACAGAAGAATGAATTACACTGCTAACAGATGAAGTAAATGGCAGAAAATAATGTCTGGTAACCGAGGAGCCGAAAGGCAACATTGGACACCAACTGTGGTCATCTACCAGACAATAAGTGTGGCTGTTTGTGATAGCATGGCAACTGTCTGATCAACAGTCATAGCTGGTACTCTGTCATCAGTAATAATGAATTGTAACATGGCGGTCAACTCCACGACTGCTCATCACGTAACATAAAGAGTTCACGTTTCAGCTTCTCCTTTTTATGTAGGGTCCTTCACAAATGCTTGGCATCATTGGCCAGTGTTTCAACAGTATATAGTCCTATGTATGAATGTATGTACTGTATGTATGCATGTATGTACATACATATGTACGTATACATCTGACAATTTCTACAGCACATTTTAAGAACCTCACAAAGGTGCAGAAACGTGGCTATCACATATCTCTAAAGAGGTGCCACTCGAGACAAGTTGAGAATGTTCCTGAAGTTGTAGACTTTGAGTTTCACAAATGCTTAAATAGAAAAAATAATGCTGATCAGCCAATACTGCTCCCAGAAATTACTTTTGAAAGGATGAGAAATGTAGCTAAATGCTACAGAAATACAGTAACTGGCTTAGGGAAGTAATGTAATAAATTCCAAGCTTTTCATAACTGGATATCAGCAAACCATCCTTGAGATTTGAAGTTAGAGAAAAACAACGTCACTTCATCTTATATCAAAAGAAAGTGTTTCCATTACCCTTTAGTGTTCGAAACATAACTGTTGGCGACATTGGCCCAGCACCCACAGCATTACGGGCCTGGATCCTGAAGTAATAGGTCGTGTCAGGGGTCAGGTCACGAACAGCGGCAGACAGGCGTTCACCCAAAACCCCCTCAACCACCCAATCGCTGTCAGGCAGGGTGGAGTCGGTGGAGTAATACAACAAGTACCCTACACAGAATAAATACATCACAAGGCTATTTCTTTACAGTAAATGTTTGTTAGAATCGATGTTGCCAGACTGCAAAAATGTTGCTATTAGTCAAAATTATATCAATAGTCAACTACTTAATTATTATGGCAGAAGCAACAAAAACTTTTATTACATAAATATTACTTTAGCTAAACTGAACTGCAACTTACAAGTTACTTATCTAACAGTCTTACCAAAAGTAATGGTTAACGAATCGCTGATTTAATGCATCTTCACAGTTGCCAGTTAATTGGTAAATGTGCTAACAAGAAGCAGCTTTAACAGACCATTAGCACATTTGCTAGCCCAACTGAAAACATGAGATAACTCAGGCTAAACACAGGCTTCACAATGACTTGTACATGCAGTATTTTTGGTTTTAAGAACCTTTAAAACATCCTAGATGCTCTTATCGTCAAAAGTCCATGACATGTTGATAATTAAGCAATACTGTGAGGTCAGGCCATGACATTTGTAAACACAGGAAGCAGAAAAAAATTCTCAACAGGACCAAAAATATTTTATAGGCAGGGTCTCATTTCAGAAATATCAGGACATAGAGGAATGTTTTTCAAACTGTGAATCAAATTACTAGTTTGTAAAAACAAATTCATCTTAAAAAATGTTAAGGGAATCTGTTGAGGTCAGCAAAAGTTCTGCAGAGAAAAGATCTCCTTATGGAAGAAGCAGACGCAATAACGAGCAAAGGTATAAGAAAGGTAGTCAAATCAGCTGGACCTAGAATAGAGTTTTATTTTTAATGCTTAGGACTGACTTTCCAAGGATCTGCACACTTTTCCTGTATATGGTGGCCTTTGAGTGTTGCCTTGCAATGCAGGATGTCAGTCACCACCAAAGAAGTCATGTCTATGCATACATTCATACATACATACTTACTTACTTAAATACATACTTACAGGTGACTTTCGTGAAAGGCTTTCAAGCACCTCACAAAAGCCTGATAAAACAAGAACAAAAGAATGTTATCTTGAATTAGAAGAAGCTGAATGGCATTTCCTTGATGTAGAAACTGCACCTGTGATCTGTCCGTTGGCCAGACGAGGCGGCTGCCAGTTGACTGTGACTGCACTTGACCCTTCCACTCGCACCAGAGTCAGATCTCGTGGTGAGGTAGATGGTGCTACAAAAACAGATATGTGCACGGGGTAAGTATGCCAAACGCAAGAATGTCAGTCCCTTTAAGCTAATCCTGAAGAGCAGCCACAGGTATGAAGCGTTACCAACTTTACTTTCCACTGTGACATGGTAGATGCCACTATCGGGGAGGAGGTCTTCACAAACATGAATTTTGCAGACAATATTTCACTACTGGTGAAGATAACAGAGATGTTGACAAGACTTTTAGTCTAGAGATCAACCAGAGTAAGACCAAGATCCAGACCACTTTGGATTATCCATCTGGCCAGTTACTGTCAACAGCCGCAGGTGACAAAAGCCTAAGGTGGCTGATGTCTTCACTCACCTCAGTACCAAGCAGTTCCAGTGAATAGAAGATAAAACCTTGAATTGCAATCACCAGATCCTGCTTGGTCACCCTTGATAAAACATCTGGCACTCTAAGACTGAGCTGAACACTAAGCTACAGCACTAAAAATTGCTGCCAGCACTCCTTTACAGTTGCGAGATGTGGTCAACCACCGAAGCGCTATATAAGAAACTGGAGACCCTCGATACATATAGTCACAGGAGTCTGGATTCCCTACTTGGACCATGTCAGCAACTTTGCAACCACGAGGAGAACAGTAATGGTACAGGTCTCAGCCACAGTCCAAAATGCAGACTGTGCTTCTTTGGAATGTCATCCATGCTCCAGAAGATGAGGACAGAACTTCTGGCATCACACAGTTGACATGGCTGTGCTGAGCTGAGTTTGTCACCAGACAGACAGACAGACAGACAGGCAGACAGACAGAGAGCACTCTAACCACCAGACTACAGCACCACCAAGGATGGTCTAAACAAACGTAAACATTGCATTTGTGTGAGAAAGCATCCTTATAGATGCAAATATTGCATATGCTAAGTGGTAAAGAATGGTCTGGCTTTACATTGCCTAACTTCCTTTACTTTACTTACGTTAAATCACTGCACACTGCCTGGCCCTGCCTTACCACTCTTTCTTACTTTACACTTTAAGAGATTTGAATTTCAGCTGCATAATGATGAAACACTTAAAATCACGTTGAAATGGTTGCTTGGTTGTTGTAATGATGATGTCATGTCTGCCACTCAGTTATGACCAAAACCAAAACATGGTTGAAATTGTCATTTATTCTGGTTTCCAAAGCTGTAACTATAACTAAGTTTTCTTGCCTCTGCAATTCACTTAGTAAGTCATCAGCAATTCAGTTAATTAACAGTAATCCAAAAACTTATATAGCACCACAATAATAATGACCAAGGCACCTGTCAATTGTTGCTATTATGCAAAACTGGTGTGAAATTCAAATTCCACAGTGAGTCTGGTTGAAAGCCAAGTCAGTACCGACAGGTCAAAAGATTTTTAAAATCCAAAAATGATGCAGGGTCAGACTCTTCCCCTCAAAGCCACAGCACTTACCAGCTTCTCTGGTGCTGTTGAAGGCGCTGAGACTCCATGTGCTCTGCCTCGTTCCCTTGGAGACCTTGACACTGAACTCATATTCTGTGTCGGGTCGAAGGTCCTCAATGAGTGCGCTTAGGTCAGTCATGTTGACAAATCGATATTTGTGCTGAAATTTCGGATTGTATCGTATCGTGTAGTATCTGTTGTCGTTGACACGTTGACTGCGACCCAGAGTCGTGTCAGACCATGTCAACATGACAGTGGTTGATGACAGGACAACAGGCTTGACGCCTATCGGTGGCATGAGTGGCATTTGAGGCTCTGGAGCTGTCAATCAATCAATCAAATCGTTGCAGAATCAGTCAATTCAATCAGTCAATGAGTCATAAATTACTGGACCAACCATTATCACAATTAGTGCAGCCAAGTGTTCATATTAATGTCATATCTTAATCACAAAGCATCAGTAAAGTAATCAACCAGTTATCTCTCAACATTGCAACTAAGCCAACCACTTTAAATTAATGTAAATTAGCACAGATAAGTCAGTAACCCAACCAAATAATTAGTCTCAAGTCAACTTAGGAGCCAATCATCTAACTGCAGAAGCAGAAAGTTGGAAAAATTCTCCAGTAAGTAAGTCATCATCATATTAGTAAATCCCTGGGTTAATAAAGTCAGTAATAGACAAACTGTGAATGCTCAGCACCTACTGGTTATTTCACGCGTCACAGTTGTTTCGTAGACAGGAATTCCCTCCCCCGCATAATTGAAAGCCTTCAGGCTGATCACATATTCAGATGACGGCTCTAAATGAAGTAATCAGCATTATTTAATTAATCAAGCCAATTGAGATTTCATGCAAAAACCTGCCCACAAAAAACCAAAACACTAAAACACGATGTCGGCAACTATACTATACTATACTATACTATACAGGCATCTTCACCCAAGTTGAAAGCAGGGTAACCATTTTACATTGTCAAGCTCCCCATTAACAATCTCGATGTCACATAAGTTTTGAACAAGATTCAAACCCTCTCTTGCAAGTCATTTTTAAGATGTACCATGCGTTACTCAAGATAACACCACGAATAATGCATAAATACACAGACTGTAAATAGAATGATTTTTAGCAGAAAGAAGTTGAGCAACATAAGTTAACAATAGTAAAACACTACCACGGTTTCAGATAATTCAGAGCATACATGATTACGCAAAAGCACATTATCATATTCATTTGTATGGCACTCACTAAGGCCTTTGACGGTGTGATGCCTTCGTCTTGGATCCAGTATCTGTCGAAAGATGTCTGGAATTCCAACACCATATCCTAGGACGTAGCCACGGATTCGTATGTCCTGTTCCACAGGAGGCGTCCAGCTCACCATGATGGCGTCTGCCAGTGGCCGAACCCTGAGGGAGCTTGGCTTTCCAGGGACACGTGTTTCTGACGAAGAAATAACAAAATTCTAAGAATCACCAGGTAACATAATCCTACGCAGATCTGCTTCTTTTCACTTGTTCAAAATTGCACACCAGACAGTATTGTAGGATCTTTCAACTTAATCAAAGCATTTAGGAGCTAAATAAATACAAAACTGTTTGCAGTAGCCTTTCCCAATTGATGATGTTGATCATTGGAGGCTGGAATTGTAATTGGCACAACAGAAGTGGAGAGATGCAAATGGAAATGTAAACTCATGTAATATCTCTTGAGAGCGGAATTCACACAATACAAAAGTGAAAGGCAACCATGCTACCACTTCACCAACACACCACAAGAAAACTTTCATTGGTCATATATCAATTAATTATCAAATCGTGTGTAAAACAGAACTGAACTGAGCCATCATTACATTCTAAACAGATCAAGTTATTATACAGATAAGCTCAAGCTTACCATCCAAATCATGCTTCAGTGTTTCCTTCATCAACCATGCTGACATAGGACCACTGCCATTCACCGTAAAGGCCTGGATACGAAAAATATACTCGGTGCCCCTCTCCAGGTCTAGCATCAACAAAAAATAAGTTTCAAATGCTTCCATAAAAAAGCACATTGAGGGATGTGTGGTGCAACATAAAATGATCAGTTACTAACTGACAAATGCCACACTCCCATCTCAGAAATGCATCTTCTGAACTGACATGAATTTATTTACTGCTAGTCATTATAAACCGCAAACATGCCTGACTAAGCCACGAATACAGCACCTCCTGAAAGCCACTCAAAAGTTGTGACAATAAAAACAATAATCAACAAATCCTAATATCATAATCTTTTTAACCCGAGGTAGAAATAATCCCTCAAGAACTAAAAAATTAAGTTAGGTGCACAGAATGATCTCTGAGAAATCACAGATCAATTTTTAATAATTTTATCATAATTACCTGAAAAATCTGAACAAATCTTTATATTATAATAATTACCAGTAAAATCTGAACAAATCATAATATTATAGTAATAACCTGTAAAATCTGAACAAATCTTAATATTATAGTAAAAACCTGTAAAATCTGAACAAATCTTAATAATATAATAATTACCCAAAAAATCAAATGATCGCTTGCCTCCCTCCATCATGACATTAAGATTGACCTTGTCTTTGCGCTGTTTGTATTCGATCTTGTATCCCTCAATCATGCCATTCTGGGTGCTTTCTGGAGGTGGATCCCAGCCAATCACAATGCTCTGAAACAATTTCAAATCTTGCCAGGAAAATCTCAAACATCAGACACAAAAGACTAAAACAAGGAAGTTGCAAGTTCTGAAACCAGCAGAACCAATGGATCTAATATTCGTGTAACACACTGATTGGTTCGGCTCAGGTCATAGGTTCATATTCAAGTCTCACTGAGATAATCACTGAACATGTACATGGCGTCTTTGTGAGGTTCTTAAAAGGTGCTGTATAAATGTTCAGATACATACACAGACTCCTACATGGAACTTGCACTGGAGTCCTTAATGGAAAACTGCTTAATGCCATGCGCTCACACCATACCACTGGAAAGTAGTGTTATATAGATATATTTATATAAGGCAATGAAATAAATCTACAGTATATTGTCCTATTGGGATTGCAGTTTCCATCACAGGCACACATTTACAGCTTACCCAAAATTATGTAATTTGTAAATGAACAATTTAACTACTGCAATGCTACGTGGGATGGTGGAAAAACTAATTGGTCTTAGTCAACTGCATCCTGGGGTTCGTGTAAAATTATGCCTTGTAGTAATCAAACCATTGATGCTGCGCACAGAAGGAGCACTCACAGTGGAACTAACTGCATCTGCTGTGATGTTCTGTGGAGCTGCAGATGGCACTGGAAAAGAAAATAAGTAAGCAAGTCATAAAAGGCACATAAAATATCAGGAATTGTGACATCAGCTAAGACCAGTGTACATAACTTGTCATTATAAAAAAGAATTTATCACTGCATAAAGCCCAAAATTTGACAAATTTAGTAAAGACTTGAGGCAAGTCCAAGTAAAATAGTACAAAACTTGTCTCCCTAAGTGCACATTTTAGTTTTATGACTGCATAGATTGGCACTGGTTTGACACTAAAAATGTTGGTTCACTGGGATTCACTACGTTACTCTGAACAGATGAATTTGGGCTTTTGGTTGGCTTGTTGAATACTAGCAATAATACAATCTTTCTGTCTTTTTGCCAATTTCATGCAAGTGCCATCATGAAACATCTATTCTTGAACTGCTATGAACACCTTTGGCTGTGTGCAGCCAAAGATTGAACTAAAATCTCATCTTTGTCTTAAGAGTTGCCTGTGAGGAGGCAATGGTGAAAGGCTCTAGTGTCATCGCTTGCCAGAAATAAGTTTCCTCTGCTATAAATGCTGCAGAAAAATTAGCAACTGCAATTTTAGGTCAGATATTTTTTAACTGTGACAGATTACAATTCTGTTACATTACAAACAATTCTTTTCATCCACCAAAGTTTTCAGTTGTCCTCCAGTGTCCTCCTTGATCCAGGCAACAGAAATACTTATTTTACAAGAAAGCAGTAAGAATGAGAGATGTGTGGTGAATTAGCAAATATTTGAGAAGAAAATCACTGAATTAAGAAAATAACTTTATTAAAGCAGTTGTGGAAGTAAAAATAAGACAAAATATAACAAATTTTATATGATTTTAGTTGTGCAGTTCTTAATTTGATATATATTCCAGCAGAACATTCTCTAGCCATTCTAACCACCTTGAAATCTATGTCCTAGAGTAAAAAGCTAATAAACTACAATTAAAGGATGTCTACTACAGTTTTGCATCCTCACCATCAGAAAAGGTACGACAGAAGACCTCTTCAGAACTCTTTCCAGGTCCATTTTGGCTGAAAGCAACAACCCTGAACCGGTATTTGTGGAACTTGAGAAGGCCTTTGACAGTGTAGTGGCTTTCAACAACATTGACGTCAGTCTCAACTGGCTCATCAGAGTCCTCCGCACTGCTATAGTATAGTTTGTAGTGTGTTATCAGTTCCTGCCGAGAAAAAGGTCTGTCCCAAGACGTATGGACGGATGTGGAAGACAGAACCAATGTTTGCAGCCTTAGTTCTAGAAATTGAAAATCAACAACATTTTCCTGGTCTTTATTTTTGTAATTTTTACTTCAATTTTCAGTATTTTCCTGCTGCTTAAGATTGCAGCTTTAGATGTTAAAACCAGTTATAAAAACAAAACACTGTATTGTCTCAAGACGCCATTCGGCCAATTAGGCCCAAGAAAAACAAACAGCATTGCCACAATAGGCAATAGACAGTTTATGAAATACAGTAGGTAGAAATGTCAAGTGGATCCTATATTGCATTTGTCAAACTGAGCCTCAACTCCATGAAAATTCCAATTTCTCACTATTCCGTGAGCTCTCTCAATGTTGGCCAGTATACGGTAGAAATGATGGTGACAAGGTTCATCTTTGTGGCTGAAACTGAATGGTCAGCATGAAGTCCAATCTCTTAGCTTTCATGGCCTTCACTGCCGTTGGTGTAAGAAAGAAGAGGAAACCTTCACAACCAGATGCCCCTCAAAATGTCACCTTCTACCATTTGTGTCATAAGGCAATCATCTTTTTCTACATCGAGAAATTAGAGCAACTTATCTAATGCAATCAAAAGCAGTAAACCAATTACTGACTGACAAGCAATAAACAAATTGCACACTGGGATAGGTTAAATCAAACTGAAGTATTATCAGTTTTAATTAATAAGTAACTACTTCTATTATAAATATTTATGAATAAACAATCACTTCAATCTGCCAAATAAATCCTAAATGAATACCTGTCATATGCAAGGTTTCAACATGTAGTTCAGCTGCATCTTGACTCAATCCATGCATATTGTATGCTTTGACTTGAATGGCATATTTTGTTGATGACTTAAGTCGTTGGATTTTTGCTTCAAGAAAAGTTGTGTTAAGAGTTCTTTCCCTAAACACATCCGGTAAGACAGTCTTACAGGGTTTGGCATAAATTACGATAACATAATGCTTTGCGATCAGCAGATAAAATACTTTTTAAAGTATTTCAAATACCATTTTAACTACTTTTTACTACTTTTAAAGTATCCCAAGGACGTATCTTTAAAACTTGACAATTAATAAAGCGCCTACTTAAGTACCTCACAAAAAAAGCTTCCTATACTAACCCAAGAGGGGCTAAAGTTCATTAAGAACAAAAAGTTAATCCATAAACAAATACTGCTCAGACAACTGGAAAAGGCACCACTGGTGGGTTGGGTCAAGAAGTGTACAGTCAGACCATGAAATGGACGACTGACTTCACCCAGGATAAGAAGCATAAATACAATTAATAAACCAAGTGAATAAGGATAAAACCCTTCATTTCAACAAGCTACGTCTAGATAAAGATTTTCTGCCTAAGTGCATAATTAACTAAAACTTTTAAAACTTCCTAACCTTCTTGACCCTTCTTCCTTCCAAGAGACAATGTAACCATGGGCTGAATTCTGCGCCTGCGACAAATGAGCTGATTGCCAGGCAACTGTTACTGAAGATGCTGCTATGACGACCAGTGACAGTCCCACTGGAGCAAATGGCACTGCACTATTAACCAGTGATATTCCTAAGTGAGAAAATATTCCAGTACTTTAATCATTTGCAAGGTTACTGCAGTTAACGGCAGGAATGGAAGTAAACAGAAAAACTGTTGAATACTGTGTTTGCACCTGCATCTCAAGTAAAAATTAAAGTAACTTTACGTTTCTCATTTTATTTACATCGGAATTCTTACTTAACCTTAATTTACTTACTGGTATCTTGCCTTGCTCTACTTTGCATTATCTTGCTTCATGATACCTTGTCTTACCTCACCTTACCTTACAGACGACCTTACCTTATAGACATACACACATTCTGGCAAAGGACTTTGAATAGAAGAGCATTACAAAAGCCAGAACTGTTCTGAGAAGCCTCACCAGTCAAACTGTGCCTTATCGTATCAGACTGGAAAGGCTGCAATCATTTATACGAAAAATATAACCTCCTTTATATAGAAGCCAAGACTCAATGTGGTTCCATATTCATCAGTTCATTTTCAAAGGTCCATTCATTCGCAGATTCAATGCTTTGCAGACGTCATCCCTTTTAAGCTTCCAATCATGTGGCCTAATTACCAACAGCATGTGTTCCACACTCAGTCTTAAGCCACGGTGTTATTGTTCAACTGCTCCACTATTCACAGCATTAAGGTCTGACTGTAAGAACATCACTTCTTTCAGGTCATACAGTACAATCATTATCTTTATCAAATTTTGCTATAAGGTCTGATTGACGTAGATAACTTTTCCAGCACACCTGTTAGTTAGACTAAAGGTGTGTACAAAACCATGATGAAATGAACAAGACAAGAAGATTTAAACTAAACTATCAAACTACAGAAAGCCTTTCACAATATGGTGCTATTTAAATTACACAGCCTGGTACTAGTATTAGACTTCTTGGTTTCTTATCCAATTGAAGATTCAATTTAAACAGTTTTAGAGTTGGCAAACTGCCAATTTTCCTTTCTTCCGGCCACAGCTGTTAATGCAGTGTCAACATAGAGATGAAGTATCGCTTTCGATTGATATCGCCGATACCCTTTCAGTATCACAGCGAGTATTGCGATAATTTTATTTTAGTGGCATTGCTTATGCATCAACAACAACTTTTAGCCCTTAAATCAGCCACACTCGATACCAATACTTTTTCCGCTATATATGGTTACCTGTCTGATTTTCTCTTATAACCTATGATTGACAAAGCACAAAATGCTGTTGCCAGTAATTAATGGCACTTCTCTTTCTATTGTCTATGGTTATGAATGTCCATTACTGCAAACCAAGGGATTGGTCGGAAGCTTGTCCTTTTGCGATCAACAAAAAACTGGTTGGTCTAGATTTTAAACACTTCTCTAACAAACCTGCATTTGAAATGATGGTATTTGAACATCTGGAGGAGTGGTAGGGTGCACTACAGTAACTAAGTCTAAGTATGATATGTAGATTATACTTGTTTGAATATGTGGCTTCGAAATTGTGTGTGAAGTTGAAGTTAGATTAGTTCTGACTCCATTATGTAACACATATCATTTGGAGTTTTACATCTGTTTTGCACTTACCGGTTTGGCTAACAACCAGTCGAGCTGATGCCTGAATCATTCCAGCTTTGTTTGTCGCAGTGCACTGGTACATTCCCTCGTCAGATTCCACCAACCCCAGGATGCGTAGATTCCTTCCGTCAATGATCTGGAAATAGTCACTGGCGATAACCATGTCTCCATTCTTCAGCCACTGCACCACGGCTGGCGGACTGGCATATACTTCACACTCCAGTTCTACATCTGAGTTCACGAGAGACGAGACCCCCGACGGTCGTCTTAAGAACCGAGGTGGAACTAACATCAAGAAGTTAATTGTAAGCCAAGACTCAAAAACTCAAATAGCTTCCACTGAGCATAACTGCTATAACTGACTTAACATTTCTATCTAAATTCTCACAACAAAAGCCAAAGGACCAGAAGCCAAGAAACAATGATGTCCTGCTAACAGAACCATCCAATTACAAACTACATTGGCACTTACATGGACTACATGCATGTGATGAACTCAATCAATCAATTTACAAAGTGAATAGGATTAAGTAGTAAAAGTGCACCGGTGAATCATTATACTATCTGTAAGCGAGAAAGAGATGTCAGCACACATTATCAATTATTACCATTGATTAATAATTAATGACTTTATCACACAAATAATAAGACTGTGCTGTACTAGCTGTACTGTAAATTATACAGCAATAATAAGACTGTGCTGTACTAGCAAACACGACTTTTTTTGCCAGAAGGTCTGGAACCTGGAAGATAATTCAGAAGATCTGGGATAGCAAACCTCCTAACAACTATGGGGTCTGGAACAGCAATGTAAGCTCCCCAGTGGGATCTGGGCAGAGCCCTGGAAGCCAACGCAATTTCAAGCACTGATTTCACACAAATGCCAAGATTCATGGTCCTGGCCTCAGGGAGTTTAGACCCCAGAACTCCCCAGCCAGGTGAGCCACTGTGCAAAGAGTATGCTATATTAAATTATACAGCAATTATGAACATTATGTTCTTTTAAAATTACAACAAAACTAATGTTACATTTGAATATTTCTCTGGAAATGCTCACATGATTCCTTGTATCAGATCTGTTGATGCAGTTGACATTCTTAATAATATTTGGCTAATGCAAACATTTCTCCAATTTACATGCACATTTAATCTGCATAGCACCATGTCACTGAAATAGTTACTGTTGATTTGATTGTAAGAGAACTGCAATGGTCTAAGCTTTCATGAATGTGGAACTCTGCCTACTATCTATCAGTCAATGCTCTCATGCAGAAGGCTATTTTTATACTCAAACAGCAAATATTAAAGTAAAAACTTCACTGTGTAAAACAAGTGTTACAGACAATAAACAGAAATGAATGACAAAAAGCATCAGTACTTTTTCAAACCTTACCACTAGGCAGCAAGATCTGAAAAGCATAGGCATTTAATTTGTGCTGTTTTCCATAAGTTAATATTGTTGGGCCATTAAGATAAGTTCCCCTTAACTTTAACTCTTAAACTGTTTTGTTTTTACATTCACCGTTAATGCTTACTAGCCCTTAAAATGTGCTATTCTATATACCAACAGAGACACAAATTTTTTCAGTTTTGCACACACGAGCATCATTTATAATTCCGTTTTTAACACTTGAGGCACAAACGCCCTCAATATTAGCCACAAACTATTGGTCGTCCGTGCACGCCATGCAATTTGATTATCACGCGACCGACACGTGGCTATTAGCCGACAATGACGCCGCCGCCGCCTGTGTCGTCGGCAGGCAGCGGCGGCGCATGGGGCTAATGGCAGTCGGATGGACGACGAACGGCGTCTAACTGCGACAGACACACGTCTGCCACTGTCAGGCGATAAATCGACAAGAGTGAAATATGGAAATTGATGCAGGAACAGTGTCTGAACGGTAATGCTAGGATTTTCACGTCTGATGTCCAGGATTCTGATCACGGCACATCCAACAAAATTGGCTACTTCTTGTTTCAAGCAGAAAATCAATACTTACTTGTTATGTAAACCGAATGCAGCAAATGTTTGGCATCAAATCACAATTTGAAATATAAAAAGAAAAGCCCAAAACACACCCCATCAGAGGACGCTCATAACAGATTGCCAGCAGAGTGACAAGCAGGTAAGTAAGTTTATCCACTGCCGACTCCCTTGCATGGAAGAGGCAAAAAATCTCCAATGTAATGAAAACAGATTACATTGTTTCAGAAAAATTGGAATAAATCAGAAGAAATGAAATCTCCAATGTAATGAAAACAGATTACATTGTTTCAGAAAAATTGGAATAAATCAGAAGAAATTAAATCAGATAAGCAGAATTACTTACCCAATATTCTGACAGTTGAATGAGCATCGATGGAGGCATTTGAAGCCATAGCACGACATGTGTAACGCCCTGCGTCACCCTCGCTGACATTGTCAATTCGCAGACTGCCCTGACCTTCAACTGACCAACGGCTTAATTGGCTGCGGTGCCTCTCTCTGCAAATCAGGTTCTGGGACGTTATTTTGAAATGGTAGAGAGAAAATCTACAGATTTATTTTGATTAACTCCTTAAAGGCATGTACATTAATCCAAGTATAATTTATGTATTAATTGTGGATTTATGTTTATATGTATATGGGTTTTACACAGCTTTGGGGATGTTTTGGCCAATTTTTTTGTGCTGAAAGTTTCGATACAGATGCTCAAGTCAACCTTCTAGTATATAAGTATATACTGTATGTGTAGCATATACACAAACATGTACAGCGTGTTAGCAATAATAAATCAAAACTTAACTGTAATAAAAATATTCACAGCAGAATATTCTGAAAATTGACTAGCACAGAAAATACAACATCTAGAAGATTTATTTTATTTATTTGTATTTATTTAAAGCACTTGTAACATGCGCAATGTCAGTTCACCTGAGCCTGAGGCACGCATGTGTGTTCGTTTGGGGCCAAGATGGAATCATGCAAAAGCCAGGGTGAAGTAGTAAGTCTTAAGAAGTGATTTACAAGATGAAAGCGAGTTTGCAAATCGGGCTTTTTGTGGTAGACGATTCCAAATGTGAGGAGCACAGCAGCTAAATGCACGCGATCCTACAATTGTCCTGAACCTAGGTTCTTGCACTTCTGAGGAAAAACTAGCCGCTATAGATCGGTTCCACGACGACGAAATGAAAGACAAAATTTCTAGAGATCTTGGTATGGCTGAGTCAGTTCTACAATGATGGGGAAAAGACTGAATCAAAGCAGCAAAGATGTGTACAGAGAAAACGCATGCATCATGTTTGCAGAGAATGCAGTAGCCAATAGCGGAAGGGAGGGAGAGAAGGAGGGAGCCTATAGTTGTTGCCATCTGCCAAATGCTGGTACAATGGCTTGACCGACCGCTTTTAGACTAATGGAATGTATTAAAACGTTGAGCTTGCGCCAAATGATCGTTTTTGAAAAAGAAGAAAATAACTTACTTTGTAAAACCTCCATCTGAACTAGATGAATTTAACTTTAATTAAGGTGTGACTTCTGGAATATAAACTCTGTGGACACTTTGTTGAATCATGTCCATGATGATTATTTTATTCATTTTTTTATTTAAAGCACTTGTAACTTGTAATCATGAATCACTCTATCCTCATTGCTCACCTGGCTAATCTCTACTTTTGCAAAGGCCGTTTTCCCTCTGCTTTTAAACCTGCTTTTGTGATACCTCTACTAAAAACCTGATCTGATTGACCTATTTCCAATCTGAATAATATCTCCAAACTGCTTGAACGCCTATGTATATTATTTTCTTCTTTTTCAAAATCGATCGTTCAGGGGCATGTAACATCTTTTCCGCTGACACTTGACTCTGGCATTATGAAATAAGGCATACTAAGAATATCTAAAACTATGTAGCATAACTACACACAATATGTCTTACCAAAACAGTGAAGAAAAGGAAAAAGAAATAAGCCTTATGGTGCATATTCACGTGATTTCATTAAATCCACTTCCTCTGCTTAGATATTTAGCACTACACCACAGTTCTTTTTACCATGCGTTAACTTAGCACAGCGTGATTAATTTAGTAGTTTTGGGGGATATGACGCCAATTCACGTTACACAGGATCATGGGAAAAAGGTAGCGTGTAAGCATGTCCAAACTGTACTCGTGTTGCTAGGCACTACCACGGACCCTCCTTACAGCACTCATTCTTACAACATGAATTCTGATGCAACATAGTCTGGAACACAGATTCCAATTAACTCTGCTTTAGAATGTGACTTCATTATAACTTAACCTTGTTAACACACAGTACATGACAGCTTAAGAAATAAAGCACAGTGTATTATTTTGAGTCGTCATCGTCGTCATCATCATCATCACCATCATTTTGATATGAAAAATTATATGTACAAATAATAACCATAATACCTTGACTTCAGTTTGCATTTTGAAATTTTTGGCCTTTAAATACTGGCGTGTTATATTTACGCACAAACTGCATCTAAATACTTAAACGGTACTTGTGTAAGAATAACAGAAATAAGGAAGCCAATGATGTCCACGACAACGATGGTCAGATGATGATGATGATTTCAGAGGAAACGATGAAGGCAATAAAGCCAGCCGCAAACAACGTACAAGACATCGTAAGTGTGGCTTACGTGATGACAAGCGGTGAGCCATCTTTGAGCCACTCAATGCGGCTAATTCCACCATTTCTGTCTTGTCCGCTTGCAGCACAGAACAGCACAACTGTTTCTCCTTCCACTACATCCACCTCTGTCGGTGGCACAGCCAAAAACTCTGGAAGGCTCATTAGACGCGAAGCTACGGCTGAAAGATTCAACCAGAAAACAGCCATCAGTCACCAACAGAAAAAACAACCAAATTTGTTATTCAGTTAACAGCTTTCCAACCACTACTATCATTATCAACATCAGTTTTTAACACCCAAACATTAACGATATTATTATCATTCATAATTGTAAGAGTACATTCATAAGAAAACTCCTCAAAGGCGCTCCTGACCTGACGAGATACAACCACGATCAAACAGAATATCAAATGGTCTTCAACCGCTAGGTGAAACAGCAGCAGAGTAAGAACAAGATGCTCGTGTTGTAGGTTGCATGGCAATCCGTTCCAGAATGAGGGGCTAACCATGGCAAAGCTACCATATCGCAACAAGTATAGGGAACATGGGAACAACCAGGTTATCTAGCACTGCACAGAGGTGTGATCTACAGCCAGACACAGATGACACTGAAATACGCAGTTACCCAATATGGGATAGTGTGCAACACACACCAGGCAGTTACACTTCAGCACAAGGATCTAAAACCCGATTCATCTTCTCATAGGCAACCAATGCAGTTCATCCCACATGAAGTGAAATACACGACCAAATTCTGAAATCTCACTGTCAGCTGAGCCACAGTTTTTAAAACAGACTAAAATTGGCTAATGCAAAAAAGTGAGGCTTGCATAAGTGGCATCACCATAGACGACCCTCGTGCATATGATCATGTCAGTACTAATATCATTATTTATCTTCATTTATAATGCCCATTACAGTGTTACTGATAATATCACTGGCAGATACCTTGAGCATTTTTCCCTATTGTTACCTGTGCAACTTTCTTTAGGCTTAGGGTTAGCTAAAAAAAACTCTTTCTATTAGTTCAGCCATATCACACTAACAGTACGTCTTTGTACCAGCATTCTTTCTTTCTCACAATGGACACCCATATTTGCATTTGTGTTCTGAAAGTGAGGGGTGCACAATGGTCTAGTGGTCAATGTGCTAGACTGTCAACCGAGAGGTCGGGGTTCAAGTCCCTGCCAGGGTAGAAATTTGTTTCAAGATTCCAGGGAGAGGACTGGCCACCTGCCCTCATATGCAGAGGCCAAGAAAATGAAGTCGCTTGTGCTTCATACTCTTGGCTGCTTCTCTGGCTAACTTAAGGACTCCTCTTCTATGCCTTAGGATGCATCATAGAAAGATTCTTGAAAGATTTGACCCACTGTGTCCTAAAAAATACCTGCGAATGATACTCACTCGGCATCTGACCTGAATATTGTTTCTTCTTTCATATAGGTCATATGCCTGCAACTTCATAATGACATGGAGTCACATGCAGACGAATGATACATAGGAGCCGCTATCATAGTCTGGAATATATGATCCACTGCAACGATGCTTAGAGATGGCAACGAGTCCATCTGATACCTTCGATAATGTCCTTGCCCTTGCGTTCTTCCTCCCCTAACCCTGCCACCTTCTTGTCTTTCTCTCCCTCCTGATCTCCATCACTTTCAAATTTCATTCGACCTATCTCCTTCCCTCTGCCTCTCTCTGCCCGTCAGACTGCCTGGCTGTCTGTGTGTCTGTCTCGCTGTTTCTCTTTGGATGGCTAGAGGCACTAATTCGCAGTGTCTGATCGATTGGCTTGCACCGCACCTCTCACTCGATTACCTGGTGCAAATGGCATCTCGACTGAGCAGCCGAATCCCTCAGGCGCTCTGCGCTCCAGTTTGCACTTTCTTCGCTTAACACAAATTATCACTAAGTAACAACTTCTTGCACATAGGGCACATATACCAGGCGGGTAAGGATTAAGTTTAGGGTAATAATAATAATAATAATAATAATCTGAGAACTTCTAAAGGGCCACTATAATAATGCTTAATGCATCAGTCAACGGACATTACTAAGCAAAATCATTGTGCAAGCCACATTCCAACGTGAGCCTGGTCGAAAGCCTAAAAAGGAATCTGAGAAACAACAGAAACAGCCTACGGAGGAAATGAGTGATTTTTAGTCGAGATCTGAAAGCCAAGACAGACTTTGTGTAGCAAACGCTTGCCAGAAGAAAAGGGTAGCACGTAGCTTTACCACTACCATCCATCTGCCATGCCACATTAAGATATCAGGCATATATGTAACATTAAGATCATTTTCAGTCAAATTTATATATTACCTTATGTTATGCTAAACAAGATACATTTTAATATGCTAAGACATCTGTCACATATGCTACATGAACCGGTTCAATAACCTAAGCCTAAAATAAAGTTGCTTCAATATATGTGAGGTAGACGAACAGATTTTGCAGCAGGATCTAGACAAGTTGGAAGACTGGTCAAGGGAATGGCTGTTAAAATTGAACACTTCTAAGTGCAGACTTCCGCAAACTGGACCAAGGAAGAAAATGAATTATTGCCTGAGCAATGGAATAGATATTGTGAGCCTATAAAAGACTGAAATGGAGAAAGACTTGGGAGTATGGATCTGAAGTGGAGCTAGCAATGTAGAAAAGCAGCAAGTAAGGCAGTGTCAGTTCTAGGTATGATAAAAAGGAGTTTCAATCAGATAGGTATTGATACTGTGTTAATACTGTATAATACACACAATCCACCACATCTAGAATTTTGTGTCCAGGTTTGGAATCCCTACTACATAAAGACATCGAATGCCTGAAAAAAGTACAAAAATGAGGTACTAAAAGAGCTACATCATTTGTCTAGCCAGGATGCCATATAACGAAAGGCTTCAAAAACTTGATCTTATTTCCTTAGAAAGAAGACGAGACAGCAGGCTAACCACTAAACCGTTACGCACTCCTCATTGTCACAACACAAAATGAAAATATGAATGTCCATTGTAAAAAAAGAAACAAATACCGCTACAAAGACAAGAAAGTTGGTGTGATATGGTTAAGCTAACAGAATGAGTAGTTTAACCTAAACCTAAGTCTAAAAGAAAGTTGCACAAACAACAACATGAAAAAGCTCAAGATTTCTACCAAAGTGGTATTATCAATAATAATAATTATTATTATTATTATTGAGACCTAAAAAATTTTACATTGACTCAAGAATATAGACATTTCCAACAAGATACAGCAGTCTCAGTCACCATCATCTAAATAGAGATTGTAATTTCAACATCATTTCCCAATACCAAGAGTTTAAAATTCAGGTTAGATGTTTCTAAGTTTCATAGAAATGGCTGCAGTTAATTAACTAATTCATTGCATTTTAACTGTTGTCAATGTTGTTCTTTAGCTGATTTATGAAGCCAACACATATATCACATAACTGATATACAGCCTCCCACATAACTAACCAAGGTTGCGAATAGATGTTTCTGCGTGCCATCAATTAATACATCTCAGATACAGAAAAACACAGCATTTGTAATATGCCACTTACACCTACAGGGATAATTAATTATCTGAGCTCAACATTATCAGTCAGCAACAGCCAGTGCAAACAAGAGCATCTCAAGCCATCAGCTGATCAATCCACTGTCGATTATCAGCTAATGCCCACAGCGATATCATAGCGGCATTTTAGAAGTCAGAATAATAGATCAATCTATTCCACCTCAGGCGTTTACACAGAGGGCAATTGTTGGTAGTCCTTATGATTTTATCCGTTGCTTTGCATTTTCTGTACCATCAATGGAAACCTAGGTAAATTATTTCGCTAGAGGAATAGAAAACACTCTGTTTGAAAATCCATCCAGTCAGCTTATGCATCGACTAAGCATGTGCCATTTTAACATACTAGGTCATGTCATCACGCAGCACGAAAAGCTTGCCACTCAAATAAGCAACAAATGACAGGCAATGCCAATTACTCCCGTCACTCGCAGTCGTTCACGTAGGGTTTTTAGAGGGCTCTCTAGAGGGTTTTCTAAAACGTCGCTTGACAACCACTACATCACAAACTGTGCCACCAATTTAAGGCTCTGCTGCTGCTCCAAACACACAAAGAGCACCAAATACAACCGAAATGGCTGGAAAGCTTTTGTTGCATGTGTGACATATTCAGTGACAGACGACAGCATTTTGGTTCCTAGACGGAACATTTAGGGCACCAAAGTTGCCGAAATACTGCCAATAAAGAATATAGGCTAAAAAGTTCACAAAATAAAACCAATCATAACCTAACTGAAATCACAGAGTAAACAAACAAAAATGATATTTGTACATGAAACAAAAATAACTACATTTAAAATGAAATGAAATCATGTGACTGGTTTTCCATTGAAATAGCATCAAAAAATGACTTCTGTAGTGCAGCAGAGCTGTTATAAAATAGTTAATTTATTAAACCATTTGTATGTTCGTTCATTCACTCATTCATTCATCAGTTCATTCATTCATTGCTCACTCATACGTATCAGAATAATCAGAGTAAATGCACTAAACTAGATTTCATAAAGGGTAAGCTGTTTTTATGTGTTATATATCTCCCAAATTTTTAGCCTCATGATTTAAGCACAACAGCAGAACACACACTCACAGCAAACTTACAGTTTTAAACAGCACTTTGCATTTCAAGGTACCACAAATGCCCCCTACAAAAGCAGGATCCTTGTGGCTGACCCCTCCCCTAGGAGGGATTAATTCCAGCCAGAAAGAGAGACAAATGCCCCTTGTGCATATCTGTAGCCATTCGTTAGCAACTATGTATGCAGCATTAATGAGAGTTTTTCAAAATGTTCTGTATAAATGTCCAAACATATAAGACCATAATTTCATACAACAGATCAGGTAAAATTAGACTGGATAAAATTTAGGTAAGTTTTAATGGTAAAGACAGCAACTGGGCAACTGGCCATCTCCTCTGGGTTCACCCATGCCGTTGTTACACATTTCCACTTTCACTTATTCCTCTTTATACTCCCTAATCCCAATGTCGTCCTTCAGTGTCTGACTCCAGGGCTGTTTTGGTACAACAGCTCTGGGCAAGTACTGTTCAGACAGACGTATACAAACTATTGACTTATAGGTGAAAAGCCTTGTAATACTACTGGCTAATGCTACCACGACACTCCCTAAACAAGTAAGAAAATTCTGAATTTAATTTTGTTAAATTTACTTTTAAAATCACTTTTAAAACTTTTATAATTTTAAATTACTTTTGAGAGTAAGTAAGTACTCTGAAGATCATATAATTTTTTCACACATGCGTAGGAGATACTGTGTTTGAAGATCTTGAATTCATAAAGTGTAAACTGATATGTGAATAGCTGTTTATGGTTTATTCTTTTCTGCCTTTCAGAATTCATTCCGAAAGCCTCGGTCTTGAACTGTCTTGGACTTTGTGTCTTGGTCTTGGTAAGTCTTGGACTTTGTGTCTTGGTCTTGGTACCCCACAGTCTGTCTTGGTCTCACTCTTGCTACCCCAACTGTCTAGGTTAAGTCTTGCACATGTAAAGTGTTGACTAAACTTCCTTTTTACCTGTACTAATAAATATACAGAGTGATATAGGTACATCAGTGGTCAAGTGATGTTCCAAATAAGTGGAAATGACCAGGTCAGCACGTGCCACAATCGGACTAGTATTTTTCGTCTGACTGAATAGACGAGTTTTGAAACATACAGCCCTGAATTGTATCCCAATGTTCCATGCCTATTCTCTGTCCTTTGAAAATTTGTAAACACCTGCAAACACTGGAGCTGTTCACAGTGTCAAATTCTGAAAAACTGAAGAGCAAATTCTGAAAAATTAAAGAGCTAACGAAGAATAGTTACTGTTTAGGATGAGCTGAGCGCTGTGGCTGAACCGTTCCCCTCCTTTGTTTAATGCTCGACACTGGTACTGCCCAAAGTCAGACGATCGTACATTGCGTAACTCAAGTGCATTGTTTGCATGTATGAAATGGTTGGTGCTGGAGGTGTTAAGTGCTCTGTTGTCCTTGTACCAGTGGACTGTTGGATGTGGAAGAGCATCCAGCTCACAGAAGATCAGAACCACATCACCCAAGTAAACTGCCTGGGTTTTTGGCTCTTGAACAAAGCCATTTAGATCTGGAAGTTTACAACATAACAGAGAAATATTATTAATATTATTATTAATATTATTATTATTATTAGTAGTAGTAGTAGTAGTAGTAGTAGAGTAGTAGTAGTAGTTGTTGTTGTAGCAGCAGCAGTATGAGCACTAATATTAACAGTAGCCTATTAATAACTCTAAGATTCTAACAGATGGCAGGAGCATTCCTTGGAGCTCATTCATTGTATACACATTACATGGCAAGAGGGAGAAGGCAGCGGAAGATCCAGTGCTCTTTCAGCATCAGACTTCACCATCTGAAGTCTGCCATTTGCAAGATCACAACAGATGTGCTCAAATTAAGCAGAACAGGTGACATCATTTACCTGTATATGTTTGCGTATATTTCTATCTACGTGAATCAAAACTTAAGCACTGTACATGGGATTTCTTACTTCTTATACAAACACAAAAGATGGTGCATGAATTAATGCAGATCTTAAAAAGACTTGCAGATGGCAAATATGTTGGAAGAACTATATTGCAGAAGAGCTGATGACCACAGCAGACTGGAAGCTCTTCCAGAAATCACAGTTTACCTAGCAATGCCATCATCAACTCTTGCCAACTCTTCACGAGGACAAGTACTCGCTTTGCAAGACAGGACACCTTTTCATGTTACCTACTGTCAAATCTAAACAGTGTAAAAGTACTGTTGTGAATCAATGTTTCTTTAGTTATATTTAATGTGCATGTCTGCCCATATTAGTCTAGTTTAAGTCTGTATGTAACTGGTCTGTACAATGTACTACATGTGCGTTTTCAAATGCTAATACAGGCTATTTACATACTTACTTACTACATAAAAAAATTCTGTACTAATGAACAAGCAGGGGAAAAATCTATATCTTATGTCTTTGCCATCAACAATTCACCTGGAACAAAGAGGGAATGCTATACGCAAAACATAGGCTTCCATTCACTGATTTGCCTGTGCATCCATTCATCTGTGTAGCCTGCTGTGTTAAATTCTATTGAAAAATCTTCAGTTAGTTGGACCATACAATACTATTATAAAAAAATTCAAGATGCTAATCATTTTAATTAACTGAAGAATTTCAAAGCACAAACATTTATCTAAGTACTAACTGTTTTGTAGGTCCAAATTCCCCTATTATTCCCCATGATACACTGGAAATCCCCCATAAATTTACAATGACCCACGTTTTTATCAGGATCATAGCGTCCTTTAACCGAACTGCATTCCATCCAATAGGCCAATTCAGTAATATATAAACACAACAACACTTATCTCTATTGCCCTCACCAATGGGCTACCAACTCCTCCAGCGTAAGAACACACAATGCAGAACTAAAGAGGTGAAATGTTTCTGCCTCCAGAGCCCGCGGGTCTTAAGGTAACCAATGCCACTGAGAGTCTTTAACTGAGACGTTTAACAGAAACAGCTCCGGAACTAATGCAGTTAAAATATCTGAAACTCTCGTAAAGCTTCATAATTGCTCCTCGATGGCTTTGTTACTGGACGGCTCAAAGGAATGCAACAAAGTCTGGATTTTCGTGCCAGGTGTTCTGTAGCAGTGATGGTGACTCTGGCAAGCACGCCAGATGCACGGATTTTCAACTATCAGAAGGGAAGCTAATGGCCTCTTCAGCAATAAAATAAGTGAACACACCTCTGCAACTTGAATTCTGCAGCAAATGCGTCTTAACCTGCAAATCTTCTACAGCAGTCACCATCAGATGCTAGTAACTTTGCCTAACAGCTGTGCAGAGTGTAGATCATATAGACTGTCGATGTACTTCCCCAGGAGGGCCATCAGTGGGGTAAAACTCAGTTCTCAGTTCTTACCCTGAGCCAATTTGTAGTCACATCAGGGGGCCAACTTTTGGCCTAGATACCTACCTGATCTCCCCAACCAAATGGCAAATCCTACCCTGTACCTACATAACTTGAATATAAACATTTAAGTTTTTGGCATAAGGCAGGAAACGAAACCAAACATCACAATTGTGCTACTTATACAACGTCAAGTGCACAAACTGCTACAATATTAAACAAACTCTCATTAAAGTTCCGATTTACAGGGCAGATAGACTAGTATCAATTGCACTTCATTGGGCTTCAGTCAGCAAGCAACTGTGAATCGTAATCGTAATTCCGAGATTTCTACAGCGCCCAACAAACGCCGTGCCGCAGGGACCAGCTTATTCACAGGCGCTCAGTCAAAACAAAATCGATAGGCAAAAGGGTGGGTTCCAGGTCAAGATTAAAAAGTCAGACGGAGAGACAGCGTGGCAGCTACGGGGTGGGTGGTGGTGTTTGGGGTTGGAGAGGAGAGAGAGAGATAAGAGGAAGAAGGGGTGTACCCTTACAATCATTATCACACTGCATAAATCTCAGATGCAAAATGCCAATGCATAAGCCTTTGCCTGATGTTTTGAGACATGTTCAAAGAGATTAAACAACTGGTGCTGCTTAAAAGCTATCTGCTTCAGACCAGAATGTTTCCCTGAGGTACACCTGAAACGGATGTGAAGGTGGACAGCTTGCAGAAGGTTGCTACATAGAAGTGCTACAAATGAGAAATGAAGTCAACATTTAAGAGAGGCCAACATACTTACAGGCAACCTGGAGTTTAGCTTTGCGGCTGACAATGGTTCCCTGTGTGCGTATGTTAGCAGCACACTGGTAAAGGCCTTCATCCGGGCGATGTGAGGATGAATGCTCAATAAAAGTGAAAAGCAAGGAATCATTCTGGAGTTTGTACCTGTAAGCAAAATGTAAAAACAAACAAATTTTCCAATAATGATACTCCTTCATCCATTTTAGACAATTTAAGACCAATAGACTATCAGCATCATCACCACTACCACCACCACCACCATCAATCAATCTTTGTTGTTGTTGTCGTCATCATCATCATCGTCATCATCATGAAGTCATTCTGGAACAATCTTTCACTAAAAAACTTACTATTCCTGCCACAGACAGCCCAAAAAACTGTTTCAACCCATTGTAATTCGCATGCTTTTTAGATCTGTTAGATGGTCATGTTTAACCCAATTTGCAATATCCTTAAATTGCACTAATAAATAGCCAGATATAAACATACATGACCATCACCATCAATACAGCCATCACCATCTTCATTATTGTCATCAACATTATAGTCATCATCATCATCATCATCATCATCCTCACCATCTGTGCTGTCCTGCCCCATTCCCACAATGACCACCACCACCACGATTATTTAGCCTGTGCAGCTCCATAACTGGCATAAGCTGCATGTGGCTGCAGTTAGCGAATAACTGTAGATGTACAGTGCCTTTTTTAGCCTCAGCTGTACTATGGTGCTCTATTAATTGTATTATTATTATTATTATTATTATTATAATTATCATAATTATAATAATAATTATTATTATTATAGATGAAGACAGTGGATGAATCAGAGTGGATGAATGAGGGAGGATGACATCAGGCATTTCAACAGAGAACCTTCTAAATCTTCATCAGGTAAGAGAACAGATGACAAGAACCATGGACAAGCGTCTTTGGCAAAATCAAAAACCCACCAACCTACACTTAGCTGCTGCACTGCTAAGCAACAAATTGCTAAGCTCACATGGCTGGTGGGATCGGAACACCGGATGCAGTGACAAAAGCCTCAGGAGTATGTGGACTCTTGAGGCTTTTGTCACTGCATGGTAATTCAGTGTGTGGTTGGCTAATTCCTGTCAGTTCACAAACAATCTGATCGATGCAGGTGTCCATATGTGTGTATGTCTGTGTCTATGAGTGTATCTGTTGGTCTGGGTATGCATCTGTCTCTCTGTGTAAATTTCTGTTTGTATGGGTGTGTGTTTCTGACTGTCATTGTGCATAATACTGAACCTGTGTATAAGTGTTTCTACATTTTCTGCACTTTAATTGTTCTTAGGTATCAGTTTCAGCCTACTGTGTCAAATGAAGTCAATCTGCAGAGGATGATGTTTAGAGGATTTCTAGACAAAGTCTTAGACTTTCTTAGACTCATCCTAATAATAATTGCTTTGTGCTTCTTGCTGCTGACAGAACTTCTATATTTATCAAGAGTGGCTCGCTTTCTGTCTGTTCCAATAGCATCATGAAACAATGACCTTTCCAAATGTCAGCTATTTTGTTCACATGGTCATACTGACCTCGAAGAAAATCTCTTCAGTGGATTCTTTGCCAAAATTCAAACCATAAACTTTTGCACCTCGAGGGACCAATATATAGGCCAGCATATTTCATACTGGCAAATTCAGTATGAATGTATGTATGTACATACGTATCAAAGAACTTGTATAGCATGTTATAAGAAACTCACAAAGGCATTCATACTGAATACCATCGCATCATATATTATTTTACATCATACATACAATCAAACTGTTACATGAAACTTCGAATGTCACATACTCTATACACTGAAATTCACTGTCATAGTCACCAGGACACATAACCCGTCTGTGAGCAGAAATTTGCACCACAGCGTGCCAGGGTCTTCGGAGTAGCATCAACTCTCCACTATGGAATGGTCTTCATTGTTTGATGATCACATGGCTGGCTACTGACGTTTGCTCCAGGCACCACAATGAATTTGGTGGTTTTGAGGACATGGCAAATTCTGCTATCAGCCCAGGGAGCTTCAGTCAGTAAGGGTAACTGCACTGTGAAAAGATCACTCAGATATCTTCATTCCTCATCGTGGAAGCTGTATGATCCAGGAACTCAGAAGTTATCAGTCATTCATAGATAAAGCTACACTGGTATTGTTCTACGTGTTCATGAAAGCTGACAACGGACACTTTCTGCAGATGAACTTTATGCTCCATCTGACCTATAGCGTCATTTAGAGTGTTGAGAAGAAGCACTATAAATGTCCAGGCACATACACATACAAACATACACACAAACATGAATACATACAAACATACACCTGAGAAGCAATACATAAAAGTCTTACTGAGGTATATTGGTAAGGAATGCAAAAGATATGTATAATAATTACCTGCGGTTGTCATACTGAATAGCGACGCCATCTTTAATCCAGTAGATGTCAGCAGGAAGAGAACTCTCAACAGCACAGTCCAAGATGGCTGCCTCATTTCGAACAGCTATGATGTCGTGTGGTTCCAGATGAAACCACATTTCATCAGAAAGTGAAACCTTGGAACCTAAGAACCAACAGAGTGGTATGGAAACTGGACTTGGTAATTGTACGTAAATACCACACACCATTATTATTATTACTTGCAATATACCAACCTCAAATAAAAAGGCCATTTTCAAACGGCATGACTGGATTCAAACTCCATGACTGGTAAAATCAATGGAACACAAATAAATTTAAAAAATGATAAAAGTCTTGTAATGTATTGTATTGTAATAAAATGTTTGCACAGAAAACATCTCATAATTTCAGACAAAGGTTAGGCTTACGGGTTGGGTTATATTAAAAAAAGTAATTAGCTTTAGATTGACATAATAATTGTGGGAGTTATAGTCAATAAAATTTAACTATAAAATTTTAAATCACCCAGGTGAGCTGGCACCGGCCGGGCGGGTGGGGCAGCTCATCTATATAATCGTCCATCCCCATAGTGTTCCCCTATATTCTATGCCACTCCTTCCTAAGTGGTGATTTTATGGTGTGCCACAGCAGCTCTAGTATTTGGCCTACATCTTATGCCTCGCCTTTTCGTGTGCAGCAGCAGTAGCTCCTCCAGTATTTTTGTGAACACTCTTCTCGCCTGTTTCTCGGCACCCATTAGCTACATGAACACATTGGCAACCCTACATGGTATGCATAAATGACACTCTGCCTGGACTCCCACAACCGCAGTGCATTAGGGGTGTAGTAGACTGAGTGGTGTATTTGACTGTCATGTCAGATGTGTCTCTACCGACTACATGGGGATCCTTCATTATTTATGAATCAAACAAATCAAATTCTACCACACTGTTGCTCAAACATTGTTCTCATTATATAATGCTTGTCCCTTATTTGTGCTTTGTTACTAAGACTGCTGTTGTTTGTGTTGAAATCATAATCATTGCTAGCATTGCCAATCTTACAACTGCTGATATTATTCTTTATAGTATTTGTTACTACTATTATTATAGGGCTGTGGATAAAATGTTTCTAGGGTGATTGCTTCTTAATTTGCTAATCTAAACTTTCGAAGTCTTCTGCATATGGATCTGGCTCCAGATTATGGGTACTTGAGGTACTGTTGCCTTATCTGGCATTATTCAGCTGGCTCCAGCCATCAGATAACAGGATGTGGAGTATAAGGTTGAAAGCCCTATGTTCCACAACTCAGGACAATCCCCAGCCAATCTGGGTGATTTAAAATTTTATAGTTAAATTTTACACTTCATAAAACAAAATGTTGCTGCATATATTGTGCCTTTTCTGGACTACCGGAAAATCTTTTCAACAGGGCAGTGGCTGGGGCTAGATATCTGAAGGGGTAAATCATCTGTTATACACTAAAAATTACACCTAAGCAACAGAAAAACTTTTCTTTAATCTTGTCAAACTACAGCCGATATTTACCAGAACATCATTAAAAAGGTTCTGGAATCATAATCACCAATCAAATGGAAATTCATTGGCTATCACGTCTCCCGCTTCTGATCACATCTCTTACTTCACATCACATTTTCTGCTTCTGATCACACTCCCTAATTTGATCAAACTGCATTATTTCTTGGCCTTAGACAAACTGTTTCGGTGGAACATGTCTAGTAGACTACTACTAAACTGATTTCAATCATACCTTCAGCCTTCCACACTCCAATCTAATCTACGAGTAACATATAGAGTCTAATCAAGACTAGCATAACAACAGCAAAAAGCTTATACAACACTGATGTAAGAAAAATAACACTCGTTATTTGTATGGGATGTGTGGGTCAGTGGCTGAAGCCTAGATCTGTGCATCAGGCTTAGCAGGTCAGACTGTGCTAACTGATACATGTATGATATTTAATTTGTCGAGAAGACCAGTGGTCAGTGTGCTGGACTATCACTCAGAGGTTGGGCTTCAAAAAGAAATTTCTGTTATGCTTATAATGATATTTAAATACATTCAGACTGCCACCATTATTATAATTATTAAGTTGCTGAACAAAAAATACAAGTCAAGCACTAGCGAATCATTTAACAGACTGTCTACAGGATTTTTTAACCATGAAACACACTCTTTTGATTCCAGTGACATGGAAGATAATCCATACTGGTCATTTGACAGTGGCTGAGTTTATGAGTTCACTAACTTTCTGTGTTAAAATGGCTGGACCATTACAAACAATCCTAATTCTTGCTAATATTGCTCTTGTTTCTGTGTAGTTTTCACTACATTATCAACTTATCATCAGCATCACCACCACCACCAAAACCACCACCAACAACAACAACACTGTCATCGTCATCGTCATATTCTTCGTCATCACTACCACCATCATCATCACAATCACCATCATCATTATAATATACTACATTGTTACATGTTTTTAGTTTGTATTTTGATCACCTGACTGATAGCATGTAAAAAATCTTTCATGTGAAGCTGGGTTAATGTAGAAGAGACAAGATTACAACTGGTTAGATCAGACGAACTGTGGGGCACAGCAGCCGAGTGAATAGCTTGTAACATGAAGAGTACGGGTCTGAGACTTCCCTGAGGTGGTTACTGTGTAGAGACCTTGAGCAAAGCCTTCACTCACAGTTGCTCAGCATCACTGACTGATGCTTAGCCATTAAATAGGGCGCTTAATAAATGCCGAAATATTAATAAACTGGTTGTGAAAATATCTGATCAGAATAATTCTTAATCAACACAGCAGCGTTTAGATACAGAAACAGAGGAACCGCCGTCACTGAACCCAACCCCAACTGACAGCCAGGTATCAGGTGTTAGTGACTTCATTTTCTTAGCCTTGGCATGCAAAGGTAGGTGGTCACTTCTCTGCCTTGCCATCTGATCTTCTCAATGACACTGTGCAGTCACTGCACTCATTCACTAGGGTGCACAAGCATAACAGAAATTTCTTTTTGAAGCCCAACCTCTGAGTGATAGTCCAGCACACTGACCACTGGTCTTCTCGACAAATTCAATGTGAATGTTGTAGTCCATTACCTCCAGTTCAAACTGGAGCCACACTTCAATCTGCTTGCAAGATTTCAACCACCGGCCAGTGCCTGGGACTGGGCGACAGCTGATCACTTATATTCTCTAAGTTAAACGGAAATCCAACAATTTGATTGAGTACTATCTAGTCATCAAAAGCACATTAGGTGCCGCGAACAAGCGCCAATAAAAATCTATATAAGTTGAGCCTTTAGCTGTCTTGCCTGGACGGAACACAAAGGAATTGTCGTCAGATTCCCAAGTGGAATTATGACCGATGTACATCCGAAAATGACTCTCAATTGATCAGACCAGACGGCTGCCAGTGGATACAAGATAACCACAATTAGTGCAGACATTTCCTGGTTTCAGTTGCGTTTAAGGGTAGGTTTTGGGTGCGTGATAGTCTAGTTTTTAATGTGGTAGACGGTCAACCAAGAGGTCGGGAGTTCAAATCCCCATCAGGGCAGAAATTTGTGCAGAGATTTCAGCTCCATTTGTCCTCCCTAGCCAGTTCATCTTTAATGAGTACACTGACCATACACTGTTGGTGGGAAGATCAGGTGGCGAGGAAGAGGACTGGTCACCTGCCCTCATATGCTGAGGCTCAGAAAATGCAGTTGCTAGCACTTCATAGCTATGGCTGCCTCTCAGGACTAGCTTAAGGGACTGCTCTTCTTCTTCTTATGGGTTACACTTCTGGACAATCATTCACTGGAATAGCATTGTAATTGTAATTGTAATCTGACATTTATAAAGCGCCACTTCAAGAATAGACTCATCAGAAGCGCTCCCGACCCGAACCAGTGAGACCACTGGCAAATAATACAGACTTCAGGCGCTTGCGAAACTGCGGAAGAGACAAACTGAGGAATTCTAGCCGGAGCTCTCGGGAAAGGCGATTCCAGCTATTGGGTCCAACATAGGCAAAGCTTCTAGACTGTGCTGTAGCAGTGCGCATACGAGGGACAGTCAGAAGTCCAAGGGAGGCCGACCGGAGAGTGCTACGGCCTGGAACCAAGGAGACCGAAATGCAGAAGTCCTTAAGATATGATGGAGCAGAGCCAACGAGACAATTACGCATAAGCGTTAGGATCTTGAACTGGATCCGCTGCTGAATGGGAAGCCAGTGTAGAGTGTCCCGTATAAAGGAAGTTATATGGCCATACCTGGGGACGCCTCCAATATGCTGATGATTCTCAAATCTATATTTCATTTGAGACTTCCGGTGTAGGGAGTAAACAAGCTTGGTGCAAAGCCTTGCATTCGGCTAGGAAACTGTCCCATCAGAAAGTCTCTGATCACCGGAAGTCAAAAGTAATGTCAGCAGGGACCAACCCAGCATCGAGTGTGGCAGACAGTGAACCAGCTGCTTGCCACTGTCACATCTGAGCTTCAGTCAAAGCATCCTGCGATCCTAGATTCACGCTTCAAGAAATGCAGTTGTCAGTAAATGCTTTACCTGCCTCATCATGTTGGCATTTTAGGATTTGGCATATTATGTTAATTCGATAGCACATCCTCCTTCAACTGGTGCAATTTGCCTTTTACAGTCAAGCCATTGTGTTTGTACCTAGAACAAGAACTGATCCATAGAAGAGTGATGGAGCTCTGATGGATATGGGTCGTCTGTAATCGGTCCCGAGCTGTTAATCCTGTGTTCACAGGGAAACCTCAGATGACTCCATTTCCAGAGCTTTTCCATTAGATGCACTACTGAGATGCATAGCACCACTTGTAGGCTTTCTGCCATCAGCTCCTGGAACATGACGGAAACCTGCCCTGGGAAAGCAACTCCCTCCAAATCAAAGCCGAAGACACTTCAATAAGACAGTGTGGTGGATGCAGTGATACAGACGTAATCAGAAAGTGACTTAGAGGAGCAACTACCGGTAAGCACAAATTAAATGTTAGGCATGAAATAAGATTTCAAAGATGTAGTCTAAAACTGTGAAAAGAAGAAGCAGACAAGTCTTTGAATGGAAACACAAGACTATCATACAGATGTAAGCAAAATCAGGTAAGAAATCTAAACTCCAGCATAAAACAAAGAAACATGCTCCTCAGCAGTCACATTACGTATCGAACTCATACTATATCTGAAAGTTTATAAAGCACTTTTCCAACAGTGCAGAGATCAACAATGAGTGTGTTTCTCCATTAAAAATCAGTGATCGAGGGGGAAAATGTTATTGCAGAATGTTTATACCCAGCCAGCGTACAACAATGGGACAACATATATCCAATGTCACAAAAACCACAAGCATTGGCTTTATGTTCACCTTAAGTCAAATGCTATATCAGGAATTCAACATATGTTGATACTTAAATATTCTTTAATAAGAAAAGCTAGAAGTTGCAGATCTATAGAAAACTGACACGTAATTGCAACTCTGTCTGTGCGTCTTTGCCACCCAAAACAGTTACTTTATTTTCTCACATATAACCTGCATACAGTTATAACCCATACATGCATATTCCCCATGAAAATTAGGAATATGTGTGAAAAGTTTGGTATATCTTGCACACACATATAACCTGCAGGCCGGCACAGATCATACAGGAATGGTCTGCATGAGCTACCCCACTTCCTAAAACTTCTGAACTGGCATTTGTGATTTATTTTTACTACATTCTCATAAAACTGAAAGAAAATCTTGACTGTTCAACCATTTTCTCAGTAACAGCAATGGCAGTTGTTTTATTTGAATCCATTCTCTACTTGCATTTGTGCAAAAATAACACCTCGCTGCACGAGACTGCTTCAGATATAATAACAGATGCATTTGTTCTTATAGCACATATTTAACTGCTGTGGCATGAATTATATTTACTACATTCTCTATAAACTGAATGGAAATGTAGATTGTTCATCTATTCTCTTGGCAACAGCAGTTTTATATGTTACCAGGCAAACACTGCATTAGTCCCTGAACATTAGCCTACTTATGCTTTTGTATTAGTAATTATATACTTGGTCTCAGACTAAGAGGACAAGTTTTTCCTACTTTCATGCATTAATAAAAGACCTAATATTTGGCAAGTAAATTCTACTGGTATATTATATATCTTTGGTTGCTATATTTTGATATAGGTATTCAGATCGTTATTGTAAGCCGCACCTTGAGATCAACCTGATACCAATGCCTGATACCAATGCAATGCACAAAATTTCTAGCTTTACCACCTGTCACAAATTCATTTCTTGGTGTTCCACAACTTCTGGCAATGTCACTGCAGCACAGTTGGGAAAATACAGTAAGCTCATGACAACCATCTGTGTAAAATAAACTGGCATAACCCACACACCAAGACAACCCACACGGGGATGCAGGGTTTGTAAAATCTCATATACCCTGCAAAATATATGGTTGAATATATATGATACAAGCCAAGAAAACTCTGTTATTCAAAGGCACTCAGTCAAGGAAGAATTAGGCAACGATTTGATCTGGTTCAGTTCCAAGTGGATAGGTCAAACAAGCAGTCACACAGGTGGCTATTTCTGATGGCACCTGAAGTTGTAGGTAGATGAAAAGAAGAGCTGGTATGGTTTTTAAAGCATTGCTTCCAGTATGATTAGAAAGGCTTGCACAGGAACAGCACTATAGCTGCTGGTGTGCTGATAGCAAGCTCAGACAAAAGAGACTGTTAAACTGTTGTTGCTAAGCAACATTAAGTGAAAGAAGCTTGCCTATTAACAAGCCTTGGGAGTATACAGATGAAAGTATTCAACCGTTTAACTTCATTGTTATGCTATGTTATATTATTTTGTCTTATGTTACATTATGTAATGAAATGCTATACTGTGTTTTTTATTTAATCCAGCTGCAGTCCATCCATCCATCAATTTTGTGCATCTACCCACTTTGCCTGAGGCCAGACTTCTGCTCCCCTATCCACTATATATTTATATAAATACAGATACATATATACTCGCATCATATATCATCTATAAATAGACCTATAATCGATATTTATGCACACACTCTCTATTGCATTGTTCTGAAACGTGCTGTATGATCCTAGTATTCAGTAATAGTTCCCGATTCTTTCATAATCGAATGACGCTCAGGAAAGAGAAAAGGAGTTGAAGTGTGCAAGCACGTCAATGCATATTATATTTAAGGTCACATGAAATGCAACACAGCACAGTGTATAAAGTAGATAAATCAAATCACATCATCACTTTCTTTTCTTGCAGCTTTTGCTGCAGATGCCATAATCTGCGAGTAGTTTATCAATGCCAAGATAAATTCAGAATCACAACAACAAAGAATACGAGTCCACAGAAACAAAGAGAGAGAACAGCAATGGTGAAAAAACATCCTTCGCTTTTCAGATGAAAGAAATCACAGAATCAGCCAAACAAACATATAAACTGAAACTGGAGCAGCATTTCAGGCATTAGAACCAGCAGCTGTTTATCCTGTGCGGCACAGTGCAGACAACACAAGGAAATCATAAAACTAATAACTTAGAACATAAATATAGTAATAATGGAACAGAATAGAATCAAAGGATTAATAGAACAGAATTGTAGGATTAATGGAACAGAATACAATAATGATCAATAATTGACAAGTAATAATGAAAAGTTGACTAAGAGAATCAAATGCAATCAAAGGATCTGAATAAAATAGAATCACAGGCCTACAGCAATAGAATATTTCCTATTCCGGCCTGTGTATGTGAAACACCCTTGATTCAAGTCAGAAGTGTTGACTCTTTTAAAAAGCAACTGAAATTCTGTCTATTATGTAACTCTTAATACTTGCCCTGACAACTGACATTGCAAAGCACCCTAGAAGTAGCTTGCTTGCTACTGATGAAGCTATATAAATTGTTGTAATTACATTACAATATGTCACAGAATAGAACCACAGGAATAATAGAATATAACAGAATCAAATGACCTATAGAACAGAATAATGCTCGATTACTGACAAGTAATAATGAGGTGACATACGTAAAGTCAAACAAAAGCACAATATTTAGTAAATTTTTTCAAAACACTATAACAATGTAGAGGCCAACAGAAATTCAGTATAAATTGTGGTTTTGGACACAGTTTTTGACACAGCTAAATTTGTCACTTTATGACTCTTAAACTTGTAGATTTAGATATTCCATATGCTCTATCCCAAAAAAATTACACACTTGCATGAAAACTGCAAAATACATTTGTCCAAATAAGGAGCACCTGACTACTTATCAAACACATCAAAGATCGCTCTGAATGATGCAGGCAGACTACACAAGAATACTGGCCAAAAAGGGTTCCACAAAATTCCTGTAAAGTTCTGGCTTTTACAAAGCTAAACACTTGTGAAATTGAATTCAGAGTAAGTCTGTGTTAGTAGAACTTAATAGTAGGACTTGCGATAATATTTGATAAATTCAATATTCTTCACCAATATTTACTTATTATTGATAATACTAAGACATTTTGAAAATGGCAAGGCCTAATGTGGTTAATCAGGTTGCAGGTTTGGTTCCTATTATGGTTTTGGTGATTGCCAAAGCTACAATATCAGTTCCAGTTTTGGTTTTTATATGCAGATACATAGTTTGGATTCTTCATAAAGATTATCTTGTGAGGCTACAGTGCTGCAAAAATGCATGTTCAGTTTGGCGGTTTTAGGGTTTGTAATCCTGGAACTCATATTTCCTTTACATCTATCCGCTTTTCCAGGTTAAGCTGATCAATCTACTTAGTTTCCACAAAAGATGCTACAGAAATCAGTTATTTCAAAGCAGAAGGTAGTCACTTTTTCTCATTTATAGGAAAGCTAAGAGGAGAGACTTGTCCCTTAAATTGCCAATCCTCTCTGAATGTAAGAGCAGTTGCATTTGCAAACAGCCTGAATAAATGGGAAAGTCCTGTTCGAGAATGCCACTGGGATTTCAGCCTCTAACCCAATTCCATAGAACAACAGACATTCCGGAACATTAGCTTCTCTGATAGGAGCATAATACTGCCTCTATTCCATTAAGATCTTGCAGCTACAGATGCCTTTCACAGTGAAATTACATTCACAATTGCATCAAATTCTGCATTTATTCACACAAATCAATATTTAATATTTGTTGCACATTCTATTTTAATAAATACAGTACTTGCACATAGTTTAATTTCGTCACCATAAACAATGCCTCAAATTAATCTTAAATTAAAGCAATCAACAATATGAGCTTTATGTATAATTTGGCACAATAAATGACGTATGACGGTCCAACCCTCACATCAATCTTCATACACAAGTTGCATCTGACCCATAAGAAACATATAAGAGTGAAATGCAATCAAATCTAATCCATCTGTTTACACAATCAAGTCATACTCAATTTTCTGATGGGTTTATTTTATTTAAAGCACATATTACGCACACAGTCAGCAAATCAGAGACATGGATGAATGTTCGCAAGGGACTGTGAAGTAATCAGGCAAAGGGCAGAGCAAAATAGTTGGTCTTCACAAGTTATTAAAAGATGTAAGTGAGTTAGTAAGTCAAGCCTTAAAATTGGGTTTAAACAATGATAGGCCTTTGCAAGTGATGATCAAAACCACCAGAAGTGGTCCTCTCACCCAGAGCCTGACAATACCCAGCAACTTATTTAAGCAATCCTCAATGTGGTCCATAATTTAAACCATACTTTTCAAAACATATTTATCAGTGACTAGCAACAGTTTAAGGGGCACGCCATCAAGTTCCCCTGACCTGATTTGGCAAGGGTTGCCCACAAAAATGTTAAACTAATAAACGTGTATGATAAAACTGTTACAGCAAAAATTGTAAAAGTGGCACAAAGAACAGGAACAGTGAAGCAGAGAGCAAGAAGTTATGCACACAGAGAAAACTGGCCAAAAAGACAGATGAGTTGAACAGATCATAAGAAAGTTTCCATCCTACAAAACTGGAACACATAATGAAAAAAACTGCTCTCTTTCTCAACTCCAAGATCAGCCGATGGTAACTGATGATGAACCAGGCAGCACCCAGATGTTTTTAAACGTTTGTTTTTAGTTGAGCCCATTGAATAATGTGAATGCCAGTTAATGCTGACAAAAAGTTAGCAAGGTACCAATTGGTTTACAAATGTTTTCCTAACATTAACATACAAAATTTTAGTTCATGCTCTAGATGATTTTGTTCGCACATAGGTCAACTATGTTTTGTACCAGATGAACATAATAACACTTAAATATAAGCCTCTTTAATGCTGAGCTAAGAATGCTAATAAACAATTCACCAACGTTTTGGTGACATTGCAGAAACTTGTAAACAATCGGTTAGGTTACAAAAGTTTTCGTAACATTACAAAAACGTTTGTACATAATTTTACTCTGTGCACTGGACAAATAAATGTCTGCACGTAGATCGATTGCAGTCTGTGCCAGGTGTACACAGTTGCGCATAAACACAACTCCGTTTAATGCAAAGCCAATTTCTTTAACAACCAAACGAAAGACTAAAGGGTGCCTCCAAATTGGATCAAGGTCTCAATTTAGATGCAAAAAGAAAAATGCCGTCTGTCTCGCACACTCTCGGAATCATTTAATCAGGATCATTAGAAGCATTCACCAACTATTCAATACTCAGACTATGCAAAATTACTACTGCAATAATCGTACTAATTTACTTTAAAGAAGGCTATATTCTCGGATGGAATGGCTGAAAGGGAAAGGCAGAGAGTCGGAAAAGCCACCAGATAGGATATGCTGCAATGGCTTATTTGGAAATTGGCAAAGCAAATGAATCTGCCCTTTCAAACACCAAAAGTCAGATGATTTATGTAGAGCAGTTGTACAGTGAAGGGGCAGAAGAGTAAGGGAAGGAAAGTAAGCTGCAGGTGGATGGACAAGGACAGGCAGATATGCAAGCATGCTGACAGATAGAAACAAAAATGCTCTGAATGATTAATAAATAATTTCTTTACACAACTCTGATACAAAATGACTGACCAAGAGATATAGAAGAAATTTAAGAAAACAGGCAGACATCCTTAGCCAAGAAACAAGACCCATCGATGAAAGGCAGGCATCCAGTAGAGACACACAGACATACAGACAGGCAGATAGAGCAGCACACAGACAGAGTGACGGATCATTTCAACCTCATACTACACACAGAAAGAAAGAGGCAGAGAATGAGACCGAGACAGAAAGACAGAGAGATAGACAGGGACAGGAGACAGACAGAGAATGAGTACTCATTTCGAATGGTTCAGTGGCTGCCAACAAATCGCTCAACGCTGCATTCACCTGCAGGTGCCTCAGATGCTCTGACTACTGCTGCTGCTCCTGCTGCTGCTGTGCCTGCATCTGAAGCTGCTTAGCATCTTGATACCAATCTCTGACTGGTTCGCTGTCGATAGAAATCAGCAACAGAACTGCAGTGACATCAACACGTCAGCACAACTATTACCAGTCCATTAATGCCAGCCTCTATTTCCAGGAAGCAGAGATGCCCAGTGGTTAGAACCCCGGACTGATAATAATCTTCCACTTAGCAGATGGCATTTCTCTGTTCTAACCAAGCCCTCTAGATTGCAGCAGAAATGGAATGACCATACCAAAAATAATGATAACATTATGAAGATGATGATTATTATCTTAAGATTAAAAGTTAGGTCGGAATCCTTAGGAATGAAAACTTAGGAGTATGTGGGAAGCAGGCCTCTTGACAATTAGGCCTTGTCCCATTTTTCTGGACCATCCGGAAAGGTGCTTGTGAAGGTGATGGCTTTATGGCACCGGACACGGCTGAAGAGACATTGACAAATAACTGATCCTTTTGATGACGTCCCAAAACTGATGAGATACTATGGTCCAACTCAGACACAGATCAGGAAAGTACATCCACTAGGTTCTTTATTTCACATCATCTTCATTCTCATCATATCACAGTCCTAAAAAATGTCTGCAATACCACAAACCACATTTAATGTGGCCACTATATAGTATTAAAGCACAGTCAACTGTCAGACAAGTTTGTTTAGCTGTTACAAGAGGCCTGAATAAAATCTGGCTACAGTGAAGTATGTCTGTGAGTGCGCTTGCAACTTAAGTATGTATACATGTATTTTTGCACATATCTAGCCATTTGATATAGCACCTTTAAACACCTCATAAAGGTGTCTTCCTCTCTGTTGTTTCCACATACTATTTAAGATAGCAATTAACTGGAAACAGTAATATTAATTTTCTTGATTTCATTGTCCTGTACATCATCCTCTCAAGTCCTATTATCACCGTCATCATAATCAACTTACGCATCACTGTAACAACCGTCTCAAGCAATGCCACCATGAGTGATCAACCTCACGCATTCAAAAACTGAAGGAACAAATGAAGAGAATTTAAAATACAGGCAACTGCTTCAGGCATCCAATGATTACACAGATCACATGCCATATGGTGCCAAGAGCAGATCTATACATGATTTCATCATGGGGCTATATGGCGAGAAAAGAGCGTGAGCCTATAAGAGGTCTTGGGGAAGAGCTCCCGGTGGGGTTCAGGGGCAAAGCCCCTGTTTGAGGGTCTGGGAGCTTTGCCCCTGAAATTGAGATATTTTGAACAAAATATGTTGATCCAGGTTAGTTTTCTTGCATTATTTTTAAGTTTTTATGTAGTAATCTAGTCCATATTTAGCAGCTTGATACACAATGTGTTGCACAACCTAATAAAAGCTGACAACATTTTATACTCGACTACAATGGTGACACTGTTTACAAGACCCATCAAGATAAATCTGACAGGAGAGTCAAAGGCCCCATAGTTAAGTTGAATTTTTTTGAATGTTTTAAATCTAGAATAACACAACTGTTTACTAATATCTATAGAGGCGGGTGTATACAAGCGCATGTACTACTTCTAATGTGTACTACTAGCATAGGTTCAGGTTCTTATAGGCTAACTTTAGAACCGAATTTGAAGGACAACTAGTGTTGCAAAGTGATTTTATCAGCAAGTTATATTTTGCGCTTACATCACGAGTTGTCATCTAGAAAGCATAGGCCTATCTACTCCAAACCTCACATCAGTCTCAGAAAGTAGGTCTACAGTGGCAACAGGATCATGAACTATCTCTCAGCAACAGCACTCACATTCTTTAGACTTCTTTCAACTGAAAGCTCTGTTGATGGCTCTGCAGGTAGCTCCTTATTTAACCCAATTCCAAATGAAATAAAGTATGACTAATTTCCACACAGACTGCACTGCAGTTAGATTCTATACTTTTTATACTGTAATATCTGACCCAGCTTATAAAGTATATACTGAGACATACATATATATATATGCTTTGTAGATATATGCAATATATATATATAAAGCATATACATTCCAGCCTATACTATAGGCTTTATCTGTGGGCATTTGATCTATATGAGAGAGAACAGTACAGCACAGAACTCAGTAATCACTTCATCCATTCCATTCCAATTTAGTGTAAACAGACCATCTTTCCCTTCTGTTCGGATCTGTAAGGTTCAGGGTTCAGAGATTAACTGAAATTAGCCTTGTGATCTACTCACTAGACATGTAAGAATGTAGTATGTATATATATATATATATATGGCCCAAGAGCCCCCCTCTAGATTAGCCCTTCATGGCACCACATCATCTAATGATATATGTGTCCTGAAAAAGCTTTCTGATAAACCTTTTCAACCAAAGTATCCACATTAGCAACAAAGGCACCCAAGACAAGACTTGATAGCACCTTAACACTACTACAGACAATGTTGCTTATCATTTGCTAATCCTGAGTTGGCACTGTTGCATATACATGCATATATATATATATATACATATACAGAGGCTTCTACAGGATGAAATGTTTTATATATATATATATATATATATATATATATATATATATATATATATATATATATATATATATATATATATATATATATATATATATACATATACAGAGGCTTCTACAGGATGAAATGTTTTATATATATATATATATATATATATATATATATATATATATATATATAAGAAACATTCCTCCTCTGTGTACAGGAACCTAACCTAATCTAAACAACTAATCCAATCTAAGGAGGGGGAGTGGAGTAAGGGATGCAGACATTATGATAAAGTTGATGATAACGAACATGAAAAAAGCTGACACTGGACCTGACTTGGAAATGTAGAATTGTGGAAAATGAACTGGGAAAAGATAACAAACAAACAACCTAAAAATAGCTGAAACATTTGTCAACATAAATTGGCTGATAAACAGTTATTATGTCCCAAGGCAAGCAATCATCAGCTTGCAACAAATGACCACAAAGTATCAGTTGTTTCTTGCAAGACACTGTGTCAGATTATGTTAAACACCATTCACTGCATGACACTTTGTTTCAGTGATCACTCCAGCCACATTAGTGTCTCATGCTACCAGACATTGCTGTAAAGTGCCAGAGTGAACCTGGAAAGTGGTTGCCAAAGAGTTGCATTGTGTACATGTGTGACGTAAATTCCAAAATTTACGTGCAGACCGACAGCGATAAGCAGAACTAAACAGGAAACGAAAAAAACTATCATGGCCTAGATAAGGTGATACCTGTAATGGTTTGGCACAGACAACCTCCAAACATGGCAGACTCAGAAAGCAAGGCTCAAGATTTAAGAAAGGCCTTAAACTAAACTGGCACAAAACAGCAAAAGGAAAGCTGCAATCTAATCTACTTAAATCATCAGTCAGAAAAATGCTTTGGCCTTGCAATTTTAATTAAGCCCATCATCTAAACTGCATCAACGTATCATTCAATCAAATGACTTCTGTTGTGCCAATAGCATATGTATGTCAAAGGACCAAGTGCATTTTCAGAACCTCTCAAAGGTGCTACATACAGCGTAACGTAACATTTTTATTAGTTTCTTCAACATCCTTTAGAAGTTTATGAGCAAATTATTCAGCTCCAAATGTCAGTCATGAAAGGCTGTCCATAATCCAGTTGGGTCACTTTGCTGTTCATGGAGACAACCTAACAGTTCATCTGATTCACTGCAAAAACATGACAAACACAACAGCTAAACATACCAAACAACATCACTGGTTTAGAGAACATGCTGGCTGAAGCCAAAATCCAGGCTCTCTGTTTGTGCTTATATTTAAATTCTTTGTTAAGAACTACTTTAAAGAAATACTGAGGTTAGCAAATAAGATTTTTTCAACTGGTTCACTAGAGCAGACAAAAAAATCACTAACTGTCCTCATAATGGACAAGTTTAGCATGTTAACTCTTTCAACCCAACCCTATAACTATAGGTCACTTGGAAGATGGAACTACATAAATCTATACAGAATGGCTTATCCCTGGAAAATTTCTCCGGTGGAGATGGAAGAGGGGTTGCCTCCTGGTTTAAAAGGGAATATGTAAAGCTAGAAATTATTCACAGAAGATAATTCAATTTTGCACCACTTGGCTAGCTTCCAAACATCATCTTTCTTCGACCGCCCTCCCATACCACCCCAATCCTTCTGCAGGCAAACATAAAACTGCTAGACCCACTCAGATTTAGGAAGCTATTTCTTCTGAGCAAAGTCTGGTCGATAACATTGTCCAGCAGAGTCTGAACACATTAACAGAGAACCTAATTATTGAAAATAATGTTTATCTTTGGTAACTCAAATAAAGAGTTACATGTTTATCTATCTCCGATAATTGCTGTATGCAAGTGAAGCACCTCATGCCAAAACAGCACCCAAGGGATTGCAAACTTGCCAACGGCCTTAGGAAACATTTGGAAATGGACAAAATCCTATCTGCAGCTGAAAAAAATGGAAGGCAGTCCCTGAAATGTCCTATGCACCTACATGGTTGCTTCTTTCTGTGCAAAAGCAGCATTTATGAAGGCCTATCAGTGATCTGTATATGATCTAACTATTAATTAATTATTGCATCAAAGGTAAGTTTTTTGCAATCTCCAATTTTCAGCATTTTCAGGTGACTCTTGTAAAAACTGTCGTCTTCTAATCATTTTTATTGGGTTTCCTCTTTCAGAAGAGGGAGTGACATCATGTCACAAGAGGCTTCCAGAAGACGTCATGGTTTAGTTTGCTAATATTTTATATATGCAGCATTTTAACTAAATAAGAAACCGCTTCAGAAAATTGTGAAAACTGGTGAAAATTTTACCACAGCAATTCTTGCAGCTAGCAGCGAACAACAAAGTAATGATAAATGCAATTTTATATAGTCAGCAAGGTTGTGCTCTACACTGCCTACTTTCCAACATCGCATCCATATATTCCTAAGCGCAACCCAGCATTACTGTTGCCTCAAGCTAGTCTTAACTCTTCAAACTAGTTTACTGGAACAAGCCCTCCTAAATCCAGAAGTTATCTGTCAGTTTCAGAAAAGGCTCAAAAACGTTGCCTGAAAAAGATGAGGCATGACTAATGTTATAACCCAGATCAAAGATGAAGCATAAAACTAAATGCAAAAAGGTCATTTGAATGATCCAAAAATAATTGGGCTGACGGTTGAACTGCCTACTGGGAAGGGTGGAAAGAAAACCAAATGCACATGTGGCAGAAATGATTAGTGACACTGGAAAATAGAGACGTTTCTCTCAGCCAATTTGAAAGACAAACACACATTCAAACACAGGTTCAAACAGCACTGCACTGGATCTTGAAGTAGACAGGCCTAGTAGAAAATAAAGGTCCAGACTTCAGAAATAATATGCACACAGATTCAAAGAATTCATGTCTAACTCTGCAAGAATTCAAGACTTTTGTCATGCAAAGCAGAATCATTTTGGTTTTCTCCGTGATTTCTGTGGAGCCAAAACATGTCATGCACAAGAAATCAGTCAATGTACATCAAATTCGAGCAGCAACGCAAACGGCATTCAGTCAAATCAGATGAAAAGGCAAGTCTTGCGTCTAGATTACAGTAACTACACCCAAGTGAACAGAGCAGAGCAAATGCAAAGAAACTGACCAACTCTTGACAACCAGGCCATGAAACTGAAGCAGGCTGTTCCTGGCTGTAGCCTAAAGCTCTGCTTGAATATGATGTCAATCTATGGTTGAGGTTGCCAGGGAGTCCTGGACAGGAATCTACCACCTCCAGCTCCCAAAGGAAAATAAACAGGTAACAGTCCACCGTAAACCTGAGACTCTCTCTAATAGATGTTTATATGTGGTTTATAATGAACCAGCACTTGGCTTTACTTGTTTAGGAACCAAAATGTAACGTAACACTCTGGATAATTATTACTAAGTGTAATGTTAACCTATGACCTGACCTGACCTGACCTGCCTAAACTAGGATAAGGAAAACATTCAATACCAAGGAAATCAGAGTTACAGGCTTTGTGTGCTTGAGTCAGGAACAGAATTCTAAAACCAAGATCTAATCTAATTTAATCTATTGATTGCTAATTTGCCACGCTCTACTGCTGATAAAGCACCATACCATACATCATGCACACCTCTGGCAAGCTCTCTATGTCCTGTCCTGTCCTATCCTGTCCTATCCTGTCTGTCTGTCTGTCTGTCTGTTTGTCTGCCTATCCATCTATCCATCTATCAAACTGATAGTGTCAAGCCTGACTGATTCCAAAGTTTGTGTGCACTGCAGATGAGATTTCTAAAGCAGTGCTATATAAATGCATTGCATTATATTACACAGAGCCAGTCAAAAGGAATGTGCCCACTGGCAGCGATTTCTTCTTAAAATCTGAATGATGTGAAGGACATAATGATGGGCAAGCAGTCTTCATGAGATTCTTGCTCAGCAACAGAACAGCAAAAGCATGCTCAGGACTGCCTCTGCTCATGAGACAGCAAGAGAATCTGTTCCAGGTCATGAGGAGATTAGACTAAATTCTCAGAACACTGAGCAAATCGGAAGACCACAAGCGCATAACACACACACACACACACACACACACACACACACACACATAGACACCCAGTGGGCTGGACGGCCATCTTTCATGTTGCCTTCAGTCAGCATTTGCCTTTGGCCGTAATTCCCCTCAGTTGGCCGAGCATTCAGATGCACACAACTTAATCTACAGCACACGTACCGTCTCCTGCACTGTAGGAAACACAGGAACAAAATGACAGGAAAATAAACAACTCACTGAAAATCCCATATTAATCTCTTCTGTTTAAATGTTCATCCTAAATCTTTGAGGAAATATTGGCCTCATAGACAAGAAAATCTCTGTTTATAGCTATTCTACAAGAATGAACTTTCTTTCGGTTCTTCTCTCAAATTCCTATTACTACATACGAGATCACAGACTTTTACTAACGAAAGTAATAGATGTATTGTAACAGCACCATTATTATGTACTCTTAATGGTAACTGCCCAGGCAACACTCAAACGTTTTTTAAATGTTTGTTTTTAGTTAGGCCTGTTGAATAATGGTTTGCATTATACTGCGAGCATACAGTTAATGCTGTCAAAATGCTAGTAAGGTACTGGTGAGTTTACAAATGTTTTCCTAACGTTAATAAAACGTTTGTACAGTTTTTGTTTTTTTTTCGTGCTCTAGATGACTCTTTGCACATAGATCGATTACGTTTCTACCAGATAAACATAGCTATGCATAAATACAGCCCTCTTTAATGCTAAGCTGATTTATATAACCACCAATTAACAAACATTTTGGTAATGCTGTGGAAACATGTGTAAAATATCGGTTAGGCTACAAAAGTTTCTGTAACGTTATAAAAATGTTCGTATATAATATTACTCTGGGCATAAGACAAATAAACGTCTGCACGTAGATCGACTGCGTTTTGTACCAGGTGAACACTGATGTCCGTAAGCACAACCCCATTTAATACAAAGGTGATTTCTTTAACAACCAAACAAATGTTTTGAAATGTTGTGAAAACATGTGTAAACAACCGCTTAGGTTATGAAAGTTCCATAACGTTCTTAAAATGTTTGTACAAAATTTTAATTTTTCCATATGTAGATAGCTTGTTTGCATATATATATTGACAACGTTTTGTACCAGCTGAACACAGTAGTGCATAAAAACAAGCGCTCTCACACAAAGACAATTTATTCAACCTCCAAGTCACAATGTTTCGGTATCGTTGTTGAACATGTTAAAAAATCTGTTAAGCTACAAGAGTTTTTGCGTAAAGTTCATAAAACGTTTGTTCAAAACTTTAGTTTATTCTATATATAGACGACTTGTTTGCATGTAGATCGACTGCGTTCTGTCACACAAACATTAACTCAAGCATTATGCTATTGTTAAATAACGTGAGAACATTGTTTCATTATTGTAACGGTCGTTTAACGATTGCATATAAGTGTTTGATCAATGTTAAATCACCTGACAAAACAATGCTTTGTAAGCACTTTATGTCCATGTTAGATCAATGTGTCAGCAAACCATATTTCAATGTTATGTTTGCATTTGTGAGATGTTTGGGTCGTATCTGATAGTAAAAGAATTACAAATTTATTCAGCATTCATTCACCTGCACTCATACACAGACTAATCAATATCATAATTAGTGCAGTATTAAAGTAACAAACAAGAATGAAGTAACAGATGTGATTTAAAAGCTGCAGTTAATGCCGGCATGACATAATTTAAATTAACAAGACATATATCAAAGCAACACACAAAATATTAAACTGAACAAAAACTCTAAGTTAAAAAGGTGTCTAAAGTAGTCATCAAAATATCCAAATTAACAAACAAAATAAAGAATTTAACAAACAGAAGCTACAGCAAACATGAACAGAATTACTTGCATTGAGGTGGCAATTAACCAAAGACTCAGTAATAGCTCATGAAATGCCAGCAAATGGCAGAAAATGTCTGAGGAGATGAAAAAGGGACGGAGAAGGAGGAGAAGGAAGAGAAAGAGGACCAGGGCAGAGGAGGAGGAGGAGGAGACCCTTCTAAGCAAGGTTTTCAAAGACCATCAATACCCCCTGTGGTTTCCCAAGATCTCTATTAGCTCAGTGCCAGATGTTTACTGGGCTATTTAATTTCACATGGGCAGCACTTATAGGTCATCACCCACCATCCCCCTTAAACAAAGGTGCCAATACCACGCTGGCACAAAGTGGGATATGAGGCAAACATCACCCAGTTCTCAGGCCCTTCAGTAACTCCCGTTCAGCCCACCTCTCAGAGTTACATAAACCGCCCAATCATCATCAACCATGTTGCTCAGAACTCAGGACACAAACTGGTCAACATCACAGTCATAGTGACTGACAGCAAAACACACCTGCCTAACTAACTAGCTACTGTATGAATCAAGTTTACACAGTTGTAAGTCTGTCTGCCATTGTGACTGTCAGGTAAAAGGTAAATATGGCAAAGGTAGCACAGTGGTAACCCCTCTTGTAACCTCTTGTAACCTTGGCACCATGCTTCTCAGAAGCAACCCAATGACAGGACACCTTTTAAACCTCTCAGTTGGCATTGGTACTCATTTACCCATAAGTTAAGGATGGAGGGCTGAGTGGGCACCAGGTGGCAGGGTAATCCACGGACCAATCCAAGTACTAACCAGACTAGATCTGTCTTAACTTCCCTGCATATCATACAAAACCAAACACCCAAATGACTACAACCAAACAACAACTTAGCCATTTCTGTCCCCTGCCACCCAGTATGAGTTTAGGTGCATTCAAAGCACATATTCTTTCTCTTCTCCACCGCACACGGCAGAGACAAAAACAGCATAGAATTTGGTGCAGAATCTCATCATAATCACAAACGCACATTTATATAGAGCCTTTTCAAGAAAACTACCCAGAGGTACCCCTGACCTGACAATGCAAGGTCACGATCAAATAGAGGCCGAATAACGGCAAGAAGCTTACGTCACAGGCCGCATGTTCCAGAGTGAAGGGCCAACCAGGGCAAAGCTACTAGGTTGCTCTGTGGAAGTACAGGATGCAGGGACAATCAAAACACCTTCAGCTGCACAGCAGAGGTCTGCAGCCAGAAACAAATGACACTGAATGCTTAGCTCCCTAATACAGGCTTGATCACAACCAGCCAGACACTTAGCATCAGCATAAGCGTCTTAAATCAACGCATCTTTGCAAAGGCAACCACTACAGATCGCACTGCACATAACTAGAAATATGACCAAACTTTGGAATCCCACCAATTAATGGAAACCAGGCCGAAAGAGCTACTGTATGATGACTTGCGTCATGTCAGCTGTGTACAAAATGTTCAAAAGCAACCCAAGAACCAAGCCCTGTGGGACACCATATGGGATCGACAACCATTCTGATCTGCCTGATCCTATTTTCACCATCATGGTAGACACACATGCAGAAAAGCGTGCAACCATTTCAACGGCTGACCAACAATTCCGTAGGAATTACTGAGTCGAGTCAGCAAGATGTCATGGTCTACCTTGTCAAATGCAGCACTGAGAGCAAGAAGAGCCAGCAGAGTGAGTGACTTCTCCAGAGTCCATAGCATCACAGATGTCAGCAATAAGCCGAAGCATAACTCTCTGTTGAGTGGTCCTTTCTGAAGCCAAACTGCAGTTGTGGCATCAGGCTATAAGCAACTTTTGCTGAGCCACTATTTTCTCTACAGTCTTTGAGATGAACATGAGATTGGAGACATCCACTGATTGATAAGCCTAGCAGCTACTTTCTTCTCAAACACAGCTGAGGTGAGGCAAACAGACTAAGAAGAGCAATAAGTGGAATAATAGCAAAAACTGGTATTAATCAATAATACTAAAAATTAGTAATGTTAATTATAGGCGCACAAATTCAGTGAGTCTGATTGAAGACAAAAACAAAGACAAGAGGCAGAACATTAATTACCTCCAGATAAAACTTGTGAAACTGTTCTTGTGAATAATACATTCCGGCCAATATAAGCAATGAATTAACGTAAGCATGTTTACACTCTTTCCTCTTCTAGACTCAGATAAAGATGGGGTAATCTGGTCTTTTGTGGTAAAGTGGTCCAACATTTGGGGTTCTGTGATAGCTTTGGACCAAACAGTCAATCCTCTTGATACCACAATCACTGACAGAAAGAAGGGCATAATAAATGAAACAATTATTCTGCCTAAAGTAAATATCCCACTCCTCAGGAAATAAACATTTACATAAGCCCATACACACATTCTATTTATACCATATATATTACCACACACATATATTTATTATATATTTATACATATTACATGCAGTATATACACATGTGCCAGGCACGTATACATAATAGACAACTGTAATGTAATACAATATATATAATTACATGTATGGAGGGCAGTAGACAGAGGCAGGCAATCTGTGGACTCCATATTATGAAGGTCCATCTTCTTAGTGTTTTTAATCTACAGCATCAGTGGAGCAAAGATGACACCAATGCTGATGCTGCTGTAGCAGACAATGCAGCAAACATGAGTCTGATTGACCCTGATATTCTGAATCTTTTTAAAGTCTGGTCAAAACCAGCCACAGGAGCAATGGATGGCAATCAATCGCCACCATATAACAGCTTTAATCAAACTATCACCAACCACCAACCTGCATCTGAACAATCATTTAGACCTATACACCAACATAATATAAACAGAAATACGTGTGTATATATACACGCATACAGCATAAACAATATCATATCTTTGAGATTTTATTACATCATTATGCCATGATATATATGGTGTATTTTTTATATACAACGGAATACGTGAAATTATTTACTTGTGGAAGATTAAGATACATATATACCTTAATCCTCCACAAGTAAATAATTTCATGTATTCTGTTGTATATAAAAAACATGAAACATATTCTAAATATATTATGAAAATTATTATTTGTACATATAACATACACAAATTATCACTGACATGCATACATACAACACTATAAAGCATGTAAAGGATCTTAAGGAACAGGTACAAATATCAATCCTCCTGCATCACTATGTCACACTGCAGCACATCAACTGCTTCACATAACATTAGCTTAATGCACCACACATAATTTTATTCCTGTATCAGATTACACGCACAATAAACATGGGTAATAATGTGACGAATGTAACCATTAGTTCAAACATGTCACCGAATTCAATCACACATTTATCATGTGCCTTCAGCATGAACTGAGGATGTAACACCCTTGGAGTCATCGCCTGTCAATAGGCTCAGCAGAAATGTACAGAAATTCAGTACTCCCACTCTGCAAGAAACAGTGCAGACCACTTTATTTACATCTTTAGTTGAGCTGATTTTCCTACAATAATGCACACGTTTTTATAACAAAGTGTATACATATTAGTGCAACTGTAATAAAACACATGCAACAATTCATGTGGAGTTTTAATGCAACACCAATGTGGATTAATTTTAGGCCCACAATTTTTCCGTAAAAAAACGTTAACTTGTTGCCTGAAAATAGTCTATGGACGTTTCAGCATCTTGGAATACTTGCACCCCTTCAGGGAAATCTGCTAAAATGCTTACTTTGAATTAGACACCGACTGAGATTTGTGATATATATATTCGCCGTTTAGGTTAGAACATCAAGACGCAATGCAGAAGTTGTGTATAGATCTGCTGTTATCTCTTTTTTGGTCTTGGTTGGGATTGTCTGGCATTTTTTTTAAATCTAAGGGTAAATTGGAAACTTAAAGTAAGTGCATTATCTAACTTCAGTTTTAAATTTTCTTGAGCACAGTGGTGCTCTTGTTTCCATTTCAGATGTTTATAATAATTTTGAGGTAACATATCATTTTAACATACCAAATTATTGATGTGATCAACCTATATCATTTTAGCGCTAATCTTAAATTCATTTAATCATTTACCTCTATAGTTGTCACATCCAAGAATAGAATAGTATTAAATAAAAAGAAAATTATCAGAAAAACTTTAATTAAACACAAAAAACACATTAATAAATACACACACTGGCAAGAATATAACTTCCACTGGAAGTTACGTTTCACTTCAATTTCACTTCTACATTTGAAATAGTCATCTGTTGTCGAAAATATAACAGAACCTGTTTGTTTGCTTGGTATATGCTCATTGAGTAAAGGTAAATTTATCAAGTGTTTTTGGGTCTTCAGTGTTTAATACCCCGAAGAATGGCACTATTTTACGCATTCACAGAGGAGACGCTAGGCATTTCCCACAAAGTCAAAAATGCAGACACTCCATAAGAGTTCAGAACTCCTTGGATAGAGCCATAACAAATATGTCAAAAGATGAGCCTGTAACCCTTCTGCTTAAATCTTTGCATTGGCTTCCTGTTCAACAAAGGATTTATCTCAAATTGTTCGTTTTTCCTAATGACAAAATTGGAGATATTTGGTTACTTTGGTATTTACAATGGAGTAGCTTGCTGTTTTGGAGTTAAAGACCAACGTCATAGTGTACCACTCGCCAAGTCTTTGTAAAAAAAACAACTAAAGCAACTTTGTTTGCCATTTGTTTTGAATCAGTAATTGCTTCATAATTTGTTCTCATCTTAATTGCCTTACATAGGATTTTTGGGCATGTATTACATGGAATTTTCAGGTATCTGCATTCATCATTTTTAATGACAGTTTATCTGGTTGAAATTCTTTGTCAATATTTCATTTCTTTAAACTGGTTAAGGCTAACTGTTAAGGTCTCTGCATTTCTAATTTTTTGACCGACTGTTCACCCAGTTGAAACTGTTTGTCATTATTCCTTTCTCTAAACAGGTTTAGGCTACATTTTAAGGTACCTACCTGCACCTCTTATTCTTTATTAACTGTTCTAAGTAAGCAGCACATGACATCCAGTGTTCTCCGAGGAGCATAACCTCCCTGATAAAGAGAGCACTGGATGGTTACCTCCGTGTAGTTTGTGTCGTTCTCCTTATTTAGCTTAAGCCTGTTTGAAACTGTCACTATTTCACTTCTTTAATCTAATTTAGGTTAACATTTAATGTCTCTGTATTTCTTATTTTTTGATCGACTGTTTATCTGGTTGAAGTCGTTTGTTGCTATGGTTGCTAGTTTGTTAAACTGTTTCTTATGAAGCTTGGTAACACTGCAATTGCTATTAAAACTGCATCATTCAAGACTCTGCAATGAGCGATATGCTTGGTAGTTAAATGATAATACTGTGTACATGTATAGTGGAAAACACTTAACAGCAGTAATACCTAAGAAATCATTAGGTATTATTACACATGCATTAGTAACGACTACACATTAGGTGCAAACATTATCACTACATATATACTGCAAGTAGAAGCACTAATACATAAATTTAAAAGCCACATCACATAAATGAAGACATCACTACTGCATAAATGTAGAAGAAGCACCGCATAAATGTAGACATAGCACATTTATTTAGATGTTATTGCTACATAAATTTTGCCAAAACACTACATTGATGTAGACCTCATTCTCTGCAATCTGTTGCAACTTGTGTGAACACAAGCACAGATGGCCGAGTGGTCTAAAAAATTCACTATCTTTTTAGGAAAAGATGGGGCAAATGCACCCTCTTGCCCATAAAGTACAGGCAATCATGGCATAGATCTTTGGCTTACGCATAAGGTTACACAAAACTGACACCACTCAAATAACAGAAACACTTTCTCATAAGAACTGTCTTGTCATCCAGAAGAATATACCCTTTCCATTTGAACCTCTGATTTTATTTAAGCTGTGCATATCCTAACCAATAAAGATGTGTGATTTTAATTAGAAATTCAGCAACACTTGAAGATAAAAGACATCAAACAAGCCGAACCCTGAGAAAATTGGAGATATTTAACACGAGGGGGTCAGAGAAGAAGACAGCACAAGAAGCTTTTCAATGTGGCTTCTGGCTAAAATGTCCTCAGCTAAATTAGGCCTCCTTAACAGGGGACAGTTTACAAAAACACTCAACTGACAACAACATGGACAAGACAAACTGCACACAAACCTAATATGCATGACTCGTCTGTCTGTCTGTCTCTGTCTGTCTCTGTCTGTTTCTGTCTGTCTCTGTCTGTCTGTCTGTCTTTGTCTGTCTCTCTCTGTCTGTCTGTCTCTGTCTGTCTGTCTGTCTCTGTCTGTCTGTCTGTCTCTGTCTGTCTGTCTGTCTGTTTGTATGTCTGCCTCTGTCTGTCTGTCTGTCTCTGTCTGTCTGTCTCTGTCTATCTGTCTCTGTCTGTCTGTCTGTCTGTCTGTCTGTCTGTCTCTCTCTCTCTCATCCTGAACGTGAGAGGAGAAAGCAGCCAATTTATGACACTGTACTTGAAGAAATGCACCTCTGGGTGTTCAGTCGACCTGTGGTGTCATCTCCTGACCGTGTGATTTTTTTGGACGTGCCCCCAGCTCATTAGTAACACAGTCTTAACACCATTACATGCTGCTGGATGAAAAGAAAGATGAAATGCTAGTGAAAAATGAGCCAAGAAAAAATACCACACCATCTGACTGCAACAGAAAGACAACACAGCCAGCATTTCAGCTTTTTCACCAACGTCACCAAATAAACTGAAAAGAATCACCATGAAAGCTTTTTAAGCGGCCTTTTGCTCCAGTCATCACAACCTTAGGTATAGGTCATTCTGCTACATTCTGAACCAGGATGCTACAGCCATCACTGGGGTCGTTATCAAGGTGTCTGTACCAATATTTGTATATGCCATTAGCAGGGTTCGTAACCAGGTAGCACAAAACTTCATTGCTAGTCACAAGATGGAGATTAATTTTGGTCACAGACATCATCTCTACTGACCTTTATTTCGTTAAGTTACACAGTCCAAAGTGTAGAATTCTGTTATGGTTAGCACTTAATAGCATTAATAATAATAATAACAATTAAAAAAATTAAAAAATAATAATAATAACAATAACAACAACAACAATAATAACAATAATAATAAGACAATTTATACAGTGCCAGAGCACGGCTGAGGCAGAAGAAAAGGGTGCTGTACATGAGTTCAAAAATTAACAGCAGTCATAAAAAATCTTAAGAAATGTCTTGAGCCATGAATGTGTCCAGGGATGGGGCATTCGTCACATGGTCAGGAAGACTGTTCCACACAGTGGGTCCAGCAACAGAGAAGGAACATTCGCTGAATCCTGTGGAAGACTGCAGGACATGCAGTTGGATGAGGACCACAGCCAATATGTGTTCTGGTTGTCTGCTGCTTGATTGCAGAAGTCATGTATATATAGTCTGGAATAAAATCATTCAGAGACTTGTGTGTAATTAGGCACAGTTTGTAGGTGATCCGCTGAGGAATCCGCAGCCAGCGTAGTTTGTCACGCAGTAGATCAGTGAGGTGATTGGATGGTGTCCGGCCACAGATGAGAGAGGCAGCAGAGTTTAGCACTGACTGTATCCGCTCTAGGTGACAAGTCAGCAGACCCGCCAGCAGGATGTTGCAATAGTGGACCCTAGAGACTATGAAGCTGTTGACCAAAGTAACAGCAGTTGAGGTAGGCATGAGTCTGCGGATGGATTTAATGCGATGCAGTTGGTAGACGCAACCTTGAACAAGTTGATTCACATGGGCTGACATGGTCATACAACTGTCAAAGTGAACTCCAAGGTTGCAATTGGTGTCAGCTGGTCGAACTTTAGCATCGTTGAGGGCGAAGGTACTGCCGTCAAGTAGATGGTGATGCCGGAGGGTGGTACACCATATGAATTTAGACTTTGATGGACTGAATTTGAGATGGTTGGATGACATCCACTCTGAAATGCACTTACTAAACAGTAGCACTTTCTGTTTTTACACAGCAGTCTGTGATGGCTCACAGAGCAAGTAAAACTGTGTATCGCCCGCATAGCAGTGGTGAAGGAAACCATGCACTAGTATAATTCTCTCCACATCAGCATAATTAGTATAATACGATGATTGCAACTGCACTACAGTTTTCTTTGTGATCCAGCAGTTTCCAGTTATGCTTCTTTGCCCTCTTTATAATTATACATTTCTGATGGAAACAGATTATAATTATCTTGACTCTGAAATCAAAAACTATGCTGTTCAGCTATTAATTTGCAGTAGTATTGCTTCTCCAGGCAACAGACATGTAAGCTTAATGACTATTTTCAACTTTTTAGCCTTGAGAGATTTTACTTCTTAAATGATTTCATCTGAACACATATAAGCATCACATTTCATGGTTGTGGTACTTGTCTCTGCCAATCTTTGCTAAGCTTGTACCTACAGCTACTGGTATATAAATTTCTCTGATATTATAAGCTTTCCTATCAACTCATTTTCTTCAAGCTCTAAAGTAGAATTTTTGAAAATCCACAGCTACCAAAAGCAGTGCATCAACCACTTGTGACCACTTGAAGAGTTCTAAGGAACTGACCCCACAAAAGTAGTCACAGAGTAAGGAAGATAAGTGTAAAAAGCCACATTCCTAAAAGGACAATAATTCTGAACCCAATTGCTACTCCTTTGCTGTTAATCTTCCTTAGGGCCAGCTAAAGCCTTGTTCCTTGTCAACCCTTGGCAATTAACTTTGGTTGACTGAGCAATTTCCCTATTAAGGGATTCCTGTTGTTACTCCCTACTGGGAATGATCAGTGTTACCCCAATGACAGTTCCTTCCTGGACCAATTATACAGATGATACACAGTTAAACTACAATGTCTCCTCCTCACTCATTCAGCCTTTTTCTATAACCTTGGGCTACACTCCAACACTCTTCTCTATCCCAGGACAAGTGATTCAATGACTGCTTCCAAGGCAGTCACTTGCTGTGGACTACCTACGAAGAATGCCATCATTCTTATACTGGTGGTTGAATGAACCAGCAATGAACGTGCAATGCCATGGTCATATGAAACAGTAATTACTCTAACATTCTCCACTCAAAAGCTTCAAAAGACGTTGGTCGACGCTAGAACATCATCAATCAACTGTCAGTTTCATGCTAAACGGAGTAATCAATGGTTCTCTGACGAAGAAGATGAGGAGCCGGAGAAGCGGAGCTGGCAATTGGGAAAAGATAAGCATCAAGTTGTGAGAGACGACGATTCATCTTCACAATTCATGTGTCATAAAAGAAAATTAAATTCTCTCAGGCAGCAGACTGTCAGTAGGATACAACAAGCCAAGCAAATCCATTCAAATTCACTCACACAGCAACTATGACTTTAACGATACACTAAAAGTAATAAGTTCATTCAAATTCAGTTATTCATCCAATTTTCATGCATCCATCAAAACTGGTAGTCGTACACACTTGTTCTAAGTGATACAGATGCATTTGTGGTAGTTTCAGTATAAAATGTGCTACTTTGGTCTGGTGGTGAGGCCAAAATTTCCCTTCCTCACAGAAGGACAGGACTTCATAGGGAGACACCCTCATTTGCATTATTCTGTCCCTGGTGGTGTTCTCCATATCCTCTAAGGTTTCCATACCTTATTAGATTTCCATAACTTATGCATTTCCTTTTCTGCAGTTCCTTTGCACAGTCGACCTACTGATTCAATTTATGCTGATTGAGCCAGAGCAGAAACTTCTACGGAAAGACTTGCCAGAAATTGTGACCAGTTAACACTTGCTTCCCAAAACTGGCTTCCCTTCCAATTACAATGGGTAATTAAATGTCATGGAGAGAAAAAGGGAATTCATTCAGCATGATCGCCAGATGTTCCTTTCACTTACAGCCAGTTGGGACAAAGCCTCTGTCAGATCGGTTTAAGCAAATTCATTGGTTTCCAGTGGTACAAGATACGCCCTAAAGAGTACGAATTTGTTGCAAAAGGAGGCCCCTGAGGCAATTTTCCAGAGTAAATTTTGTGAAGTGATTGTGATGTCCCTGAGGTGTGAAACACGTGAAAAGTTGTTTGGCTCCTATCTCGTGCATTTGTCCCGGGATACCCTGGGTAACTGCTGAGGGTACTGGAAATGGAAGAGAGGCAGGCAGCATTGAGCCACTGGTGAGCAAGGAAGCATAATGCCAAACATTATCAATTGAATGAGCAAGACAAGCGAAAACATCTAGCAACGTGGAAATAGTCTAATAAAAGAGACATGCATTGTACACAGAGAATTATGAAGAGATATCCTTTTCGCAGATCAAACTCACCAGAACACCCAAGCATCACCATAACACTGAACTGCCCTTGAACCACTTACCCTTGTAAAAACCCCTTGCAGGACAGTGTTCCCAACCTACTCATTCTCAAAAACTCCTAACTATCCAACCAAACCCATTCTACCCCATCGTTCTCTTACCTCACTCTTGCCTGCCTACATCCACTTTCTAAAGTTGCCTAACCTATCCATTTCCCACACGGCCTCTTGCCTTCATTCCATCTCCCACAAATTCTCTGATACACCACTTCACCTGTCAGTGTCAGCCACAACAAGCCTTTCTTTATATCACTGCTCAGGCTTTCCAGTCAAAACTGGAGTCCCTTCTCTTCCTGAAATCGTACCCTGAGACACTTTCTGACTTCTCTCAACGTAAATACAACCCGTCACAACAAGTTCTCTGTTTCCCTCCCTCTCTCTTCTCCTCTCAGCAACAGGATTTTTCTTTCTACAGAACTTCTGGACAACCCATTTGACTTGATGCGGCATTTGCGAATAAGTTGGTTCCTTGCGTTTAGCTCTTAAGTAGCACTTTATAAGTCTTGAGTTTATAATTACAGTTGCATCATGCTAAACCTTTTCTAAGGATTCATCTGTCATCAAACACGAAAAATAAACCAGGAAGCCAAATGTTCATAACAGTAACCACTGAAACAATCTTTTCAACCACTCCAAACAAGCTCTTCTTCAACCAAACACTTACAGCATCAAGCAATGAAAAAGTCAAAAGAAGCCAAGTTTTTCTGGACAGAATATTCAGTCAGTAAAGTAGAAACAGTCAAAAGAAATTGACTATGTTGCAGCAACTGTTGAAACAGTGAAAGAGGAGCATCCCTCTGAAACAATACCTAGAAACACAAATGAGTAATTAGCACAGAGATGACTAAACAAATGAAAACAAATGAAAAGTGGTATCAGAAAATAAATTGAATTACCTCAAGTGAAGTGGCCAGAACATCAGGCGAATCAGTCTAAGGTTTCATCTATTTGAAAGGAACTTTATGAGAAACGAAAAGACCAAAGTCAGTTGCCATTGGCTCCTGTCTATCCTGTTCTTTCTGTCTGTCTGTCTGTCTGTCTGTCTGGCCATCTGTCTACCTCAGTAGCCAAACACAGAAACAGGCAGGACAGTAAGGATGGGTCCAACAACTGAATCACACCTGGTGGGATCAGAATCAGCATCAGATAGCAAAAGTGAAATAACTGGATATTTATCTGGTGGAATTGGAGATTGTATCGAAAGATGGCTGTCAAACAAATAGGAAAAGGTGTGACTTGATTTGACAATCATAACTTTTCTTCTTCTTCGGTGTTCTTTCCTTCTTCTTCTTCAAGGTTAGAATATGTTATGCTTAGCTTGCATTTCAGGATCAGCGTACTTGGTCTGTTAATCATAACTTTATAACAAACCAAGTATGTTAAGTTGCTTTCCTTCATAAGTCACACCTGAATCTTGCTGGCCTCCCTTCACTTACTGCAACCCCAAAGTCACTCAAAATCTCTGGAAATCAGCGCCTCACCTTCGTCAATGTTTATCATCCTCCCTCTCTTTCACTTTCTCACTTTTCACAGAATTTCAACCATTCCTTGAATTCCTGGTCTCTTCTCCTTCTGAATTTATAACAACAGGTGATTTCAATATACACATAGATACTCTGAACTATACTTCATAAAATTCCAGCACCTTCACTTCAGGTTTGATCTTATGAAGCATACCTCTTTCCCAAGTCATGACATGGGTCATACATTTGATCCCCTTAGAACTCTATCCAGTTGTTCCTGCTATTAGAAATCTCTCTCCTTCTGAGTCATTTTTGTCTGACCATATTGCCATTACTGCTCGGTTTTCTTTCCATCATAAGCCGTCTTCCACTTACTCTTTCATCAGTTACTGCCCTTGGAAAATGCTCCATATTTCAAACTTCAAAGTTAACATCCTTTCACTCACTCAACCCTACGGTTGTGCCTAGCACAGACAGCTACCAAACTTGAACTTTCTGTCTAGCTAAATTCAGCTTTATCTGAAAATCCTATATAAACACATTCCTGCAAAGTCAAAAAGGGTTGCTGCTTGCCCTTCATGACCCAGAAATAACTCTGATATTGCTGTGCCAGAAGGCTTGAAAGGTGTTGATGACACTCCCACTTACCTTTCCATATCCTCAAATTCAAGCACCAGTGTTGTTTTTCTATGTAAATGTAAATAAATGTAAATATATAGGTTTTATACAGCAACTATACAGCCTCGACCCTGCTCCTTTTGCAATGTATTTATCGGGTGAGATCTTTCATCACCGCTGCCCGTTTGAATGTATACTTGTCTCAGCAGCCAAATCCACCTACAGTACTTGTCTCATCTGGTCTCTGAGAGCTCCTCTTCTCCAAGGTTATTATGGCGGGCAATTAACAAGATCCTATGCCACAACAAATGCAACATACCACCTCGCTCCTCATCACACTCTTCCTTTGCCGACAGGTTCCTACATTTCTTTTCTGGCAAGATCTCAACCCTGAGACTTAAGTTTTCCAATGTCCCTTCCTCCAATGGCCTATCATTTCCTAAATCTCCTCCAGTGGTTCTCAGCCTATCCCAATCAACAACTCTGACCGAGATTCGTAATCTCATTTTTTCATCTCCTGATGCACAATGTGCCTTGGACATTATTCCTACCACCCTTCTAAAAGAATGCTTCAATGTCTTTGGCCAAATGTCCAGAGGTCAAAGCAACTTTTAGCTGAATAGCAAACATGACCACCAGAATCCAATGCCAGACATCCTTTTTTAATCTCCCAACATCTGCTGATACTCACTGACTGACCCCAAAAGGACGAGGGCTGAGTGTGCCCACTATTCAGAATGCAATTGTGCATCTTAAAATCTTTCCCATTTAAAATCTATATCAAAATGTCGGAATGCATTTCTAGTGCTTCCATTACAGGCAGACTGCTTTAAAATGAAATGTTCATTAATGATTTTGTTTTGAAAAGCAATAACACAAAGCAGAAGCCGATTTCCCAAGGCAGCCACTGACAGACTTCAATGCTCATTCCATCCTTACAATATCTTTCCAACCATCCATCCAACTATTTCTCAGTCTCTGGATTTCTCCAAAACATCCCTCAACACAGACACCGTCAGGACCAGCTAGGAACAACAGGTGACATCACCACCAACTGCCCTGCTCACCCTTTCCTATATTCCATCAACTCTTCAACAATCCAATCCATGAACATCTATATAATATTTACAGTATATTAAAATTCGGTGTCCAAGCCAACTCAATCCAATCTGTTATCATCTTCGTTCATCATTTATTCACTACACGGCCAACTATTGGTTATAAGGGCAGTTTCCATCTTACATATTATACTAAATACAGACAAATAGATAGACAGCTCAGCAGACTCACAGTCAGAAAGGCAGGCAGACAGATAGGTGGCCTGCCTGGCTGCCTTCCTGCCTGTCTGTCACACTGATAGACAGACAGACAGACAGGCACGCAGGCAGACAGACAGGCGGGCGGACAGACAAACAAGTTAGATATTATTACTTATGCATTTATATTTGCATAGCAACAGTAGTAGGTAGCAGAGTCCATCTCAAATAAACTCCTAGTAAAGTTCATATAAACATGACTGTGAAGGTGATACACTTATGCTAAAGATATGATACACATATTAATACACATTATGATTTACAATTGACAACATGCAATAGGCCTTTGTATATAAATGTATTCGTATCTTGGTTGCTTTCAAATAGCCGGTGGCAATGTCTCAGCACCGATTTCTAAGACAAGCAGACATATATTCAAAAATGTTTGATCACAATCAAAAACGAATTCTTGTAAACAGTGTAATGGCACAGGTAAACAAAGAAAGAAAGATACACACCGACAGACAGACAGATTGTGATGTCTATCTGTCAGACAGAAGACAGCCACAGGCAGACAGAAACAGAGACAGACAGACAACCACGCAGTGACAGACATGGACAAAGGCAGACAGACAGGCAGAAACAGCAAGACATTTACAGAAACAAACATAGGCACAGACAGAAATACAGAGAGAGGCAGACACAGAGAGAGACATTTGTGTCTCGGTCTTTGCACTCACCAAAACCTTTCTGATGGAAAACCAAGACTGTAACTTTCTGCAACTTTGTCCTGGTTACTTTCAGGCTATGTAGGCTCAGTCTATTCTGCCAACCAAATCCCAAATCCTTTTTCAACCTACATCTATCCTTCATGCCAATCAAAGTGAACCTCTTACGCCAAACGACTTCAACTGCTTAACCCACTTAAGAGCAATCACTTGTGCGGCAAAGCTCTTGGTCAGCTGAGGTCATCTGGCCACTTCATGACAAAATCCTAATGCACTGGTTTACAGCAAGCAAAGAACAAGCTTAACAGTTAAGAGAATTCTTCAAATGACTTTCTAATCAATATGGGGTTGGAACTGCTGACCTCTTTCTTCGCTGACAATCTGGCAAGCTAACCACTACAGAGTGACTAGATTGTGCGGTCACTACGTACAGTGCAGTCTGGTTTACTCACGAATCTGCTTAACGCGAAGATACATCATGGCTCCCGACCAATACCTGTTTAGCACGAGAGAAGAGAGACGGAGAGACGCGTTAGCATGATGGGCGGCAATGCTGCTGGCTACAGCTGGCTTTAAGCCCTGCAGGGGCAGTACAATTCCAAAGTAGGTGAACTTAATATAGCTGCACAGGTCTCCACTTCCAAACCCAACGTTCAGCTCTGCTCCAGGCAAGAGCTTAGCTGCTTGCTCTCTCAGCCAAGGTCACAGCAGCTGTGTACCAACAGACTTGCCAGTCCAACTGACCAGACTTCACAGTGGATGTTAAAATGTTAAGATGTTAACATACGAGATACATAAATTGTCTAGTACTTAATACAGCAATGTTGCCTTTCAAAGTAATTGGACTAAATCATCTGGTCTAGGTTACATTGCAAGTGCCTTAGCACCAGACAGCCTATGTCTGTAAGCTTTCTAGCCACACAAGACTTACATAAAACGTACACTACTAAATTTTCAGCACAACCCTCTTAATCCGCAGTCTGTTAACATGCGGTCAAGGTGACGCTTTCTCCCAACTACTACGCATAAATGGGACCACACTCTATATACAACCACAAGAAAGAAAGTTGCCACCCATCTGAGAATTCCCTGCAGTAGACCAGTGAAAACCGACCACTCATCTAATGCCACATTTCAGCATCAGTTAATAGAAAAAGTGAGCCACTGCTGAGATAACCTGGGCATCTCTGGAATGCCTGACTCAGCAACTCACATTTCCAGTCATCCTGAGGTCCATCCCTACTGTGTACTCAAGGCATCTCTAATGCCTGCCTCCTCCACTCTTTCCTAAGGTGGAAATTAGACTCAACAATCCGGCAAATGGAAAATCTTAAAAATAATCGAACAAGTTGGATAGAATTGTTCATTTTATCCAATCGCCAACCTGAGATTTTTTTTATTTTTCTGAATCTAAATATGATATAGTACACTTTGTTTAAAACTGCCCCTCCTCTTAAGATATCATTCAAAGTTTGTATGGGTTGAAAATTAAATTTACATTAGCATTTAACCTTAAAATATCCAGATTGGGCATCAGTCAAATATATATATATATATATATATATATATATTCCATCTGAATACATGGCAGCATTTCTAAGAAAACTGAATGGGAAAAGTATTGCCAAGTGTACTTCCTGTCCTCTGGATTTAACTAAGTCCCTAAACTTTGACCTATATCTGCCTAACCTGTTTTGATTTGACCCAGCACCATTGTCAGTTAACTGCTGGTTGCCCCAACTCAGCCTATGTTCCCTGCTGGATACATAACATTTGAATCTCACTTCACCTAGGAACTAATCCCATCAGACAGTTCGGATTACGGCTGAATAGTAAAATCCAGGCATTCTGACTTTATCACTTGTGAGTGTAGTCGACAGCCTTCAACCAATTTCCTAACTTCACATCACTTCACTTTGCCTGTCGTGAAGAAAGTGCTTAAAAGAGTTGAAAAGTTTGTTAAGAAACCATTTCTTTGCGAGGCACAGAGCAGTAGGGCCTACATGCAGAAGCTAATCAAGTAATACGACATTAATAGTCCAACTGTTATCTACTTCTTCTATTAGATTAGATTTGATTTGATCTGATTCGGTATGTGATGAATTTCAGTAAACACAACAGCACTTTACTGATAAGCCATGAGCTGGGAAAGATACAACTATCGCTACAAGAAGATCTATAGCTTACAGACCACTTTTGTCCATCGATTCTGTTTTGACTGTGCGCCTGTGAATAGGCTGGTCCCCGTGACGTGGATTTTTGTTGGGTGCTGCAGAAATCTCGGGATTGCGATTATGATTAGCACTATTGCTCCCTACTGCCATATAGAAAATACTGCTATGAACAGCACCAAAGTAGCATCAGCAGCAACAACAACACATCATTCATTCATTCTTTCATTCGTTCGTTCAACGATGCTTTCAGTACAGCTAACGGCATCTACTGTTCTCCATTTCTAACATTAAGTTATTCCGTGATGCTCACGTTCCTTTACTGCACGATCCTTACCTGCGACGAAGAAACAGCGCAACACAAGCACCAGTGTCAAGGTCGTCCACCTTTTCCATAGATCCACTCTTCCGTTGAACACTGCTGAAGCGCCACCTCTAGAACGGAAAGGTCTCCTTTCACCCCAATAATTATCCACCTGGATATCCATCATCCACAGCCACCAGGGTTCGACACTTAGCAGCATTTCAAAGTCTGACGAACGAAGTCACTAATAACGAAATCCTAGCCAGCTGAATGAAAACAGCCAGTCGTCTTTATCAACCACAGCGACATGAGTTCGAATCCTAAAACAGACAGACGAACACCAGCTGCGTCGTCTCAGAGACTACTTCCACTTCCTCTAAGTGGCTAACCTCAACCACATGTTTGACGCTACCTGAGCGCCATCTAGCAGCCGCCGATCGTTACACAACAGCGAACGAACGAAAGCGCGAGAGAGGCTGCATGCGCTGCAGACACCAACCCTCCTCGTGGTCATTCGATTACTACGTCCAGTCCACTCTGACCAACCGCTGACCAGTCTCCAATTCTCTCTCGCTCTCGAACGCGCGCACATGCAACCCGTCACCCCTTTGATGTCACTGTAGACTCGTCTGAATGTATCGTTTGGCGCCCTCAGATATCAGACGTTAATACGCAGTGGGATAAAGTTTGAATACATTGTTGGTTTATAGCCAAGAACCATTATGTGATTTCTTCAGTTATGGTTAATAAGTTGCTGTCGGCTTTCGTCATCCGATTACTTGATTACCTCCTCATTTGGTGCGATTTAGTTACCTGGCGTGCACGTCGGAATCTTAAACGGAGTTTCAATACAGTAGGCCTATGTTTCAGTTGTTGGCTTCAAACTTATTTTCCTGCTCGTGTTTTAATAGGAGCTCATTGTTTTCATTGCTTAAAATAGTTTTTCTCTTTCTACTACACTCTTCATGTCCTCCAGCGTTTAGCACGATTGAAAAGGTATTCATAAAGCTCATCTTTGAGAAAGCTAGGCCTCAATTTAAGAAATGCTAAGCGTATGCATTCGGAGGGCGCACCATACATCGTTTTAAGTCAATTTCTTCAACTTAAAGCAACGGGTTCAACTTCAAAGGCGCAGAAAGGGGAAGTGTGCGCTGGCGGAGGTCTTTCGGGAGTTGGTTCCAAAGAGCTGGCGCCGCGTAGATTAGGAATGAGAAAGGAGCAGACTGGAGGCCGAGACAGAGGAGGTATGAGGAAAAGCAAGTAGATCTGGGTGGTTGTATATTGAATGTAAATGTACACGTTCTCTACAGCGACCGTATGGCCTCAGCCCTGCTTACTTTTCATGAATTTATTAGGTGAGACCTTTCATCACTGCTGTGTTTGAATTGGCGCCACGCCATTTATAGCGAATAGCTGGTGAATATTGGAGGGTTGAGACTTGAGAAGCTTGAAGAGCCTTATACATAGGTGAGATATAGTTTTGTAGTGGATGCGCTGAGGGATCTTACGCCAGTGAAGTGATAAATGGACGCACTCTTTAAGGCCAATAATTAGAGCACCAAGTTTGCCATACTTTAAGCCCCACTTGCAATATCTTCCTGAATTTGTAACGGCCTAAGGCGTTAAAACGAAGCAAAAGCTGTCAAAGTTTAACTCCAATTCTGTTATATTGGCCTATTTTAGGCAGAGGCCCGGTAGCCACGGCGCCGATGCTCACACGTTTTGGCTCTGTGACGCTGTGGCAGGAGCATGCTCACAACTTTTTTGGCCAACGGAGATATCTATCTATTCTTATCGATTATATCGGATATAATGTGTTTTTCTCCACCTTAGTACTGTGCTGTATTGAGTTTGGCTCACATAACTTTCAAACACTTCCCGGGCCACTGATTTTAGGCTACGTTTTTTTGGATTTGTCGTTTTCAGAAGATGACTTGTAAAGAGGATTTAGGCTAACTGTAATTGTCACATTAACAATTTATATACAGTAGCATCGCCAGTACATCGAGCTACTTCTGGGGTGCTTTTCAATGTCATCTGCCAGTTCAAGTACTAAGAGTTAGGCTTAATAACCGACATAAGTTCAAGTTTTTGAAAGCGTGAACACTGCCATTTTTTAACAGATGCCGGAAGGCTGTTCCATGCACTCAAATAGGCGATTCGAAGGGTTCGATTATCCATTTTAGCCTTAGTTGCTGACACAGTCTGACCCTAAGCTGGTTCCAATTGTAGTCCTGCGTCGAGTCATGTCCTGCATGGGGCAGCAGAAGTCCTAGCCTACCTAAGCCGTACTTACATATTAAAGCTTGTAATGCCACCTAACAAACGTAATAGATATTAAAAATCACCAGGCGTCTTAGGTTGTGAAAATTAAAAGTGTTTGACAAAAGTACACCAAATCTTAAATTGTTGGTAATAAATGTAAAAATTTTATATTGTACATGCATTCTCAATCAACATCTTAAATGCCCGGTGCCAATTAAGTTTCAATTTTTCAAAAACTATTTAGGCCGGTATATTGCATAGCAGATGGTGAAAATTTGGCATCATCAGTAACACTTCATTTACCATATGACAAATAGGTCGTCACTGGTCATTGATGGCCTGCATTGGGACAGATACACATGGCTTGCATTGGGAGTGTCCAAATGTGAAAATATTTTGTGAATACAGGTGTGTTGTAAAAGCTAAGAAAACAGCACACCCCAAAAAAGAAAAGCGGGTTCAATGTACTCAATGTACCATTTGCAGATACTGGGTACACTGATGGAAACGCATGTTACATATGTCACAGTTGCAATTCTGATGACTTGGACTGATAAAAAGTAACCGTTTAAAACAAGTGTGAGATTTTAGCATTTACTGTAGACCTGTAGTGTCAGTTTTTCAGCTGAATGAACTTTTTGAGTGTTTTGATAGTTTGCTCACAATATGATCTTTTACACTCAATAAAATTAGATTAGAACACTCATCTATTGGACCCAATGCTCCATATGCTGGTCTGCACTTGGACATTTTTACCAGCAAGGAAAAATTTAAATTTTCATATTTTACTCTTGAGATAATACAGTATTGCGATACACTTGTATATGATCCCTAAAATACTGCTTTTTCAGATAATAAACATAAAATATACTTAAGACAACAAAATCCTAATTTATGAGGCAAAATCTAAAATTTGACCCAATCTTACTCCCCGTACTAAGTCTATCTTCATCGGTGGGGCAATGTCACACCGAGTACCACTCACTGGCGTCGTCCCTCAGGGCTCTGTTCTTGGTCCCTTTTCACCTTTACACTGATGATATTCAACGTTTCCCTCGGTAATTCCTCTTCCATCTCTTGCATTCTGTTATCTGACGTGGAACCTAGTTCAGTCAGGATGGTTGAATGGACTTCCCTTAAATCCATCCAAAACTGAGTTTCTCCTTTTTGGAACTTCACATCAACTGTACAAATTTAACTCTTTGAATTCTGACACCAAGGCATCTTTGTCATATAACGTGTTCGACTCCAACCTTTCACTCAGTGCACACATTAATTCTATATGTACATCTGCCCACTACCACATCCCAGATAGCCGTTAGACTTCCTCTGAAATCCATGCCAAATGGAGGCTTCGTTGATCACTTGGCAATCAGCATACTCTTTGCTACTGGTCAGCAGACAGTTTAGTACTTTGAAAGCATGATCAGCACTGTAGTTCCGTTTATTCTAGCCCCATTCCCACTTTTTTGGAAAAAGATTTATATAATTTCCTCAAGCAAATTCTTTTGTTACATGTTTTACAAATTTGCAACCAAAAGTTAACAGCTAAGCAGCAACAATGGAATCACAGTATTTCTCTTAAACTGAACACATGCTTTTCTCGATATATGTTCACTCAAAACTCGATCCATACTAAATTAAACTGAGTTACAATAACTAAAATACAGGGCTAGAGGATTTACTTGGTTCCTCAGCCATATTCTCTGGCTTTGTTGTTTTTGGTGGCCTTGGCACTTTATTATTGTTGCCAGCTTTTCGTTTTCGGCCAGAATATGACGGCATAATTTCATAATCATCATCATCATTGTCAGCATTGGTATTTACATCCTCAGAATCTTCTGTGTCTTCAATGTCAGCGGGAGCTGCTAAATCTGGCGGCAATAGTTTCTTTTTGTTGGCGTGAGATCTCAACGAGCGTCTGCGTAGTAAGTAAATAAAACTATGATCAACAGCCAACATGACAAAGCAGTTAACAATTAAGTCAATGGTCAATCATTAATCAACATTTCAGTCAATTCTAACCATACTTCAACAGTCATGAATCAATTAAACCTCTAGTTATCAATCAATCATTCTTTCAGTATAACATCGCTCAATTCTGAATTTTTACAGACATTTTGTTGTTCTTAACAGTTAAATTATCGATTTGGGTCTTCAAATTTTATTTTCTGGCAAGTTTGTTCTTTTCTCCTGTTTCTGAGAGAAGTCTAAATTATTTATTTCTTCATGTTGAGTTTCATGCAATTCGTGCATGTGCCATCAGCTGACCTGCACTTTCTGTGATTCATGACGTGAATGGGCACAGCAATGCCCCTCAGTTTATCTTAATTTTACAGCTTTTAGGTCCACACTAACATGGCTGGCATACTGTACTTTTAATTATCTGCATTCCAGTGTCACACGCAGTTACAAATCACTAGTTAGTAACAGGTCTGAGTTTGACTTTCTTTAGCAAACCCCTTTTCCAATTCCAGCTCTCAACATCTTTCAGGTGGATCAGACCTCCTACACATCGTTTGCACAAACAACTTCTTTGTCTCACTCTGATTTCAAAGATACACATCAGATATCAAAAGCATTCTTGTTACCTGACTGCTACTGAAGTTGCCTGGTGATTATTACAAGCAGACTCCTAAAATGTCCAATGCAGCAAATATACCAAACAAAAAACAAAAAAACAGAACCATGAAAAAAACAGAACCATGAAATCAGAATTAGTAGACATTTTAGCATCCTGTGTTTTCTCGATAAAAATTGTAACAGATTTTAAAAAATAAAGATGTAACATTCTCTCACTTTGCAGTTTGCAACAATATAATCACAAAACACCTTTAAATAAATACAGCAAACAACAATCAGCTTAACTGCTACGTTTCAAGTTCACCTGCATCACCAACTCTTCAAAAGACTTCTTACTTGCCTCATACTGGGCACCTGCAGTCAGCAAATAAGCACATGCAGAAACAGATCCTTCTAAAACCAACTGCCATTCAATTCTTTTTCTAGCCTCTAAAAGCAAAGGGATCTTTCAAGATCAAGAACCACACCTTAGAATATATATATTATATATATATATATATATATATATATATATATATATATATATATATATATATATATATATATATATTATATATATATATAATATTAGAAAATAGAATAATTTTAAAGACTGGGCTATCTGAAAGGTTCTACATTTCCGCCACCCTTGCCATCTTCATCTTAAACTGACTCTCAAGACTTGTCTCTATTCAACCAGATCCTCTGACCGTCTCACTCTGACCAAACCGAGGACAAGTACAGCTCTTGGTCGGTCTGGTTTTCTGTTGCTGGTCCCAGACTCAGGAACTCTAATCTGACAAACTTTCGTTCTGCAGTCTGTTTTGGCCTGTAGATCCCAGCTTTAAAGCTAACTTTTCCTGGAATCATTCCTTCTTAGGCTGTTTCCGTGTCTTCTCGGATTTCCCCCTTGGCTACCGACAGAACTTACCATCGACTGCTTAACAAATGTTATTACAGTGATGCTACTGAAGTTCTTGGATTATTTATGATTATTATTACAATGATTTTCATAAAGACTACATAAGCAAACATATTACAGACCTTTTCTTCAGTTCCAGATGGTTGGCGATGTGTATCAACAGATAAGCTGTGATCTAATTTCCTACGAATTCTGCGAATGGGACGCGACACATGAAAATCAGCTGAAGTTGAAGTCTTTGGTGAATCTGTCCTTTCTAGATTTGATTCAGTTTCAGGGTCCCTCTGTGATGTGCCTTTGATCTGTGGCTCAGTGGAATTGTTTTCTGTGTCTGGAGAAGAAGGCTCAGTAACAATGGCTGAAAAAACATCCACACAGAAGTTTTTTAAATAAAAAATAAATTATTCACAGAAATGTTTGATATGCTCATAAAACTAAAAACAAACAATACACACACAAAATTCAGCAAATAAAAACATCTACTTTATTCCAAGTTGCAATAAAACATGAAAAACAGTTTTTTACACAAATATTTCATACATCTCTTTACTATAATATTAAGCTATAATGTTTTAAAGTCATACTTTCAATTATACTGTCTGCAGTAAAATTTTGAAGCTAGGTAACTCTGGTAGCAGAACAATATTGTTCCTTTAAGCCACATAAGTATTTCACATTTCTAGTGAATCTCAATTCCAAACGATGTACATGTTGAAATGAAAGAATACGCAAATACACAGAGCACATTTAACAGCCACAAAGCATGCTAGTGACTGGACATAACTTTTAAATAGTTGCCCCTCCCACAACAAATCAGCTAAGTGAAAGTAAAGACAGAAATTACCTTCACTAGCAAGATCAGCATCTGATGAAGTTGCTGCTGGTTCAGCGACCATCGAAGCAGAATTTGTGCTTTCAGAACTAGCCTCTTCATTTCTACGAGCTGCATTTATCAATTCCTTAAACTGCGACTTGTGTTTCTTTACTGTATAAAACATTAAATCTCAAGCTTTTAGCAAGTACTGTAGAAAGCAGGTGGCACACTGGAGTCTTTCAACACTGCCAAAGAGATTTTAATTTTTGAGACGTAATAGCATTAGATGATCCTTATCCATCGACTAAATAAAACAGATGAAAAGTTGCAAATAAATAATCCTCCTGAAGTAGATTCTCAGTTGATGAGAGATGAGAAATCTCTAAGACATAACTTTACTAGTCATCTGAATATTTACTTATTAGAAAACTTGGTTGAGCAAACACTGTTTAATTAATAACTAACTATATTCTTTTTGAGCCAATTCCACCTGTTCAGTTGTGGAAGTTTTGTCTAACTTCAGGTTCTGAAATATAAACAACTGAAGTCATCATTTACCCACAAGTCAAGCACACATTTATGCATCAATGTAAACTACAGATGCCACTGACGTTATCTAGCACATCCTACAGCACTTAGCATTAACATATTACTAACTTAAGTCTTGGACGCAGACACACACATGTAGACTCTAGAATAAACTACAGATGCCACCGACAGTATACAGCATATGTATGTACACAAACACAAAGAACAACAAATGCCGGCAATCTGTGACAACTGATTCATAGAACCACAGTCTAATGTTTTGAAAAAAATCAGAATGGATCCAAAAACTGTACAAATCTTCTGTATGGGTTGCATGCTTTAGCAGAAGCCCAAAGCAGTGATAAACAGCCAACAATTTCCTTAACAACGCCCACAGTTAGATTAAAACAATGCGAAATATGAAAGAAGAATTCAAGCGAACTTGCCGTGGTTGTACTCGATTGTATTGTCAAGCGAGATTTGAGTGCATCAGCCTGTATCATTTCACTCACAATTTCTTGCACTAAAATATTCCAGCAATCAATCAATCAATCAATGGATCATTTAGTCAACATAATAGGAAGTAACTTTGCATGTTCAATTCTGTTCAAAAGTGAATGAACTGCTCCTACAGAATACATGTCGATATAAAACAAAATGCACCAAGTTAAGTCTTCAGTACACTATACAACTGTCTGAATAAATCAATCTAGCCTAGTTGTCACACAATTTCTTTGTTTTCATATACATATCCTGTGGGCTATAGGAGATTTCACCAAACCCAAAATCAAGCTGCAGTCAGATCAGTATATCCAGTCAGTCCATTGAAACAGAGGCAGCCTATGTGGGATAAGCCAACTGGAAAAAATTAAGTCTTAACTTGAGACCGAAATGACACAAGACTGAGAAGAATGAACATATGCAGGAACAGAGTTCCAAAATTTAGGTCCAGCAACTAAAAAAGCACATTTCTAGTTTTTAGCACAACCAGAAGACAATCAGATGACCTGGCTGAAAACCAGGGGGCCCACTCAGAGCCTGATATAGAATGAAGAGAACCTATTTATGCAATCTGCAAGGAGGCCCAAAATTTGAAGTTATGCCACTGGATGTGCATATCGGTATACATGATTTGTCAACAGGTATGCTATATCTGGCCTTACTTTATTTAATGTTAAACCCAATCAGCTATCAACTTTTGAAAATTTTCCCACAAAAACACTACAAGTTCCAGTAGCTCATGCAATACCTGATTTAGGACACAGGGAGTCGCATTGCGCGTTGTAGAGCAACGTAAATTCATGATGGCGCTTCATCAGGGCCTGAAACAAATTTATAGTTTTCTAGAGTTTCACACATTTTCATTCTGTGATCTTTGATTGGTGAAGGAACAGCCTGTGCCTGCTAGCAAGACATGGCCAATCCAACCATCTTCACTTGCATCAGAAATCCAAAGTCCCAGCAAATGATCTGGCTTAGGGGGTGGGCAAAATGCAAGATGGTGGACTGCAATCAGGACAAGACCACATCAGTGACATAATCGTTATGGCTGAGAAATCACTTGATATTCAAATATCACCAACAGATATCCATACTGGTGATGTATCACACCAGAGGAAGACTAGCATCTCCTTACTTCACAGTTCAAAGGCAGAGGTGGTGGTAAAAGGGTAGGTGGTGGTATGTATGTTTTCTGTGTACAGAAATGAAACTTTGTAAGAATTTTCATTGTCATTACTAGACACACCTATATATAGTTTGTTTACATATGAAAATCCAGTCATTTAGATTTTATGAACTGTCTGGTTGACAGGCATTCTAAGTGTTAGGAAGCCTGGCTGTTAATAGCTATAATCTAGGAACTTCTACAGTGCCACTGTAATAATGCTCAAGACATCAGTTGACGTTCTCTGATAAGCAAAATCATTGTGCAAGCAATTCCATGGCGAGTCCAGTCAAAAAGCCAAGAAGGGAATCCCAGAAGACACACAGACAGCCTACTGAGGAAACAAGTCCAGGAAGAGGCGATTTTTTGGATCTGAAGGCCAAAACAGATTTTGCAGAGCAGCTGTTTGCCAGAAGAGAGTTCCAGAGTTCAAGGCCAGTGACAGAAAAGACATGCCTGCCGAGAGCTGTTCTTGTCCATGGAACAGTCAAATTTAGACAGCCAGAGGACCTGGTCAAGTAGAGACTACGAGGTTGGTTGAAACGTAGAGTCTTGTGTCAATTATCCCAGTCTTGAACGTTATTTGCTATTAAGGACACCATTCTCTTGTCTACTTACCTGACGATTTCCACTAGCTGGGAGACCAACTTCTGACAACTTCTTCCGCAAATCCTTTTCTGACAAGAGAGTATAGACAAGTTTTGGCATTGGTTTGCGCTTCAGCGTTTGACTAAAACACAATAACAAAATAACTAAAGAACAAAATAATAAAAGAAAACTTAGTCTATAAAACCAATCAACACAGAGCAACTGAAAGTTTTCTAAATTACTAGCTGTAACACTTGTGACCCACTCTGGCACAATGAGTCACGCCTTCTAATTTAAGAAAAAAACGAATTAGAAAGAGTTTAGGTTGAAATCATAAATCAGCTACATTGACTATCTAAGATATTTTACTTAAACATATCGTAACCAATACTTTTTCACTTAAATCTACCATTGTTGATGCTTATAAATGCTTAAATTTAATAAATTTAATGCATTAAACAGGATGAGCAGAGATAAAAATTCCTATTTTGGGTGAAATTATGGGAATCATCCACCAAATAAGATGTATTATACTTAATTTGAAAGGACATTTAAATATTCAACTGGCATGGTAACTTTCTCAAGAACTAGCAAATGAGAAGGCTTTATTTAAGGGTTACTGATTGTTAAGGAGATAACATGTTCTACTGATAATCTCAGTTTTCTCAGAATTGTAAATCTGACCATCACAAAGTTCAACTAACAATACCTCCAGACTATCTCCAGAACTACTACACTGTAGTTCTTTATATAGCATGTTAACTGACACAGCACGTTAAGTTACTCGCTTTGGGGATAATAATAATAATAATAATTAGTAACTTCTAATGCGTCGGTGTCTAACGCACAAGGCATCAACCGATGGTGCACCAAAACCAAGCCAAGAAGGTCAGTTCACAAGACAGAGAGGCAGTCTATGGGGATAAGCAATCTGAAACAGATAAGTTAAGTTCAGAACGAAATGACAGAAGCGACTAAGCAGAACAAACAGATACAGGGACGGAGTTCCAAACTTTAGGTCCAGCGCAACTGAAAAAGCCCGTTTACCAAGAACAGTTCTAGTCCAAGGATATGTCTCGTTTTGCAGAATCAGAGGTAAACTGGTAGCATGTAAATGCATCCACACTGTATTTATTTTAAACTAATCCAATCTGTCGAATTCTGCAGTGCTGTTACCATAACACATATGGTGACAAGGTCATTTTAAAGTGATAACTCAGTCAGCAATCTTCCATCAGACAAACCCAGTAAATACCCAAGAGTTACCAGAGAAGGGTTCACAACTTATGGATCTTATCACTGAACTATAAAAGCAACAGCTGAAACTGAACAACTGTGAATATGGTGCCTCTCAAATGATGTTACAGAGGCTGAACTGTTGCCCAGTCACAGCAATGAAAGCAGCATTGACATTTAGTTACAGGTGCTATGGAAATTTATAAATAGTGAAGTCTGCAAAATTCACACACACACAAAGAACAAAAAACCCAGAAATGCCAACCGAGTAGGTCTATCTATTTTCTGTTCCGTAGCTAAACATCGGTCAAGATGAAGATTAATGTTGCGAGAGGGAACATCTGTGTTACAAACTGGACAGGCAACTAAAATAAAACACATTTAATATTATTAAAGATCACCAGAAGCAGACAAACACACAACTAGCAGAAATAGTATTTGCAATAATTGAAACTAACAGAAAGTAATGAAAACTGCTATGAAAGATTATAAATTTCATGCTGAATTAAGAAAAAAAATCAGTTGAATGAGGGACACTTTATTTTGGACTTAATCCTTAACTGATGAGAAAAATTTTTCCGCCTAGGCCCTGATGACGAGCGATTTTACCGGAAAACGCCTATTAATTAAATAGTTTTCAGCTTGTATCTCAGTCAGTTCTTGACCTACAGATGTGAGGTTATCATCATTCTTTAGCATTTTATCTCCTCTTCCCATCCATTTGTCTAGTTTTTGATACAAAAAATTTTGGGGTACCCAAAGTTGCCCCAAACCGTACCCCACCCCATGTTTAAAACTTTTTCATGTTCAGGAGTCTATACAAAAAACATTTCAGTGACAACATATGTAGTGTCAGCAAAAAAATCGTGCAGAAATCAATACCATACAAAATCTCCCAAAAATTTTTGAAATATTTTCATAAATGAAAAGGAGAAGGAGATACAGTATTTTTAGTATGTAAGACAAAGTCACACAAATTGAAGGAAATATAAGAAAACACTTGAAAAGTAAGAAATTTCTAACTTATCAGATCTTGGTCATTTTTTGACACACAGACTTGAGGTTAGTTAATATCATTCTTTAGCATTTTATATCCTCTTTCAAACCATCTTTCCAGTTTTTGAGAAAAATTTTTTGGAGGTACCTATAGTTGCCTCAAACTCATTTGAAAACTTTTTTCAAATGTTCAAACCCCTATAGAAAACATTTTCAGTAACAACATATACAGTGTCAGCAAAAAGAACTGTGCAGAATTTAATACCAGACAAAACCTCCCAAAAATTTTGAAAATATTTTCATAAATGAAGGAGACAATGTTTTTAGTATGCAGACAGTAGTCGTACAATCGGAGTAATAAGAAATGCCTAAAAAGTAAGAAATTTTTAACTTATCAGATTTTGGTAATTTTTGACACAGACTTGAGGTTAACATCATTCTTTAACATTTTATCTCCTCTTTCAATCCTTCTGTCCAGTTTTTGATAGAAAAATTTTGGGGCACTCAAAGTTGCCTACTCATCCCACCACCTCCCAAACACACACACAGCAATACAACCACATCAAAAACACTGCAACATGCACACCAACAGGACAACAACAGTAACATTACAACAAGCCAGGCACACAGAGAGGCAAACACACTGACATTTGTTTCCTTTTCAAATATTTGGTAGCTCTCAAAAGAGCCATTTTTATGAACGCTTGAGTGCAACGGATGGTCACCTTGAAGATGGGTGACGCCTCCTGAATCGACTCCTCTTTCTCAACAGACTGGACTGAACAGTTCTAGGAGGACAATTTAGAATGGAAATTTTAACAGTTGTATCGATGTGCTATATTGCTTACCTTCCTTAAACTTCACAGAACCACTATCTGATTTTGCTCGTTGCAAATGTGGAAGCATAAAACTTTCCACAAAGCAACTTGCATGCTTCACATTCATACTGAGTCTTCTTGGGACCGCCTTTGGGAATATTGATCTTATTTTCTAAACATAAGATGCAAGAGGAGAAGTAGGGTTCCATTTTGTTCTGTGGGGTTTACCTGCCTTCTGCGCATCTGACCTACTCTGCTTAGCATGCAGCTAGCACATCAAAAAACTTATACAAAGCCAGTTAGAAAAAGTTCAAAAATGGCGCATCAGGGGCTGATCCACCACAGATGCCTGTAAATGGAACAGTTAGGGGTCAAATGGGGAATCTGATACCTGTTCAGTCCTGTCTATCTCGCCCAAGTCATCGGCCTGACCCAGTTTGACGGTCCCATACCATGTATCGGATGCGTCTGAACTCGGAGTCGATGTCAGAATTTTATTTAGCCAAAACCACTTTATCTTCTTCAATGATAGCAAAAGACAGGTTTTTATTGTCAGATGAGCCAAAAACTGTCATCTTCTGATGCAAATTCACCAAGAATTTCCCGAATTTCGTCGTCAGTAAGGCCACAACAACACACCGCCATTTTTGATTATTTAAATTCGTGATTTAAATGTCCAATTCGATAGGTTGATTTTCATATTTTTGACCCAATTCTAAAAATATCTTCCACTTATTTCTGTGCTTAATTATATTATCTTGGCCTAACAGATGTAAGGTTTCAAAAATATAACGTCTGCGATAGGCTGAGAGCGGTCTAGATAATAGTACATGCCCACTACCAATTACTACCATCTCGTCGTGACCCCATACTACCATCCACTACCTACACGTCTGTACTGGGTTAAGGATTAAGGTAAACTTGCATTTCACATTTTCATAATCTGAAAGTACAGTTACCACAGTTTTCCTTGCTATATAGGGACCTTTGCTCTCATGACAAAGGCCACTGCAGCCTGCCTTCCAGTGTCTGAACACTCAGATTTCAACTGGGCTTACTTAGTAGACTGTGGCTGCAGATTTCACTTTCACTTCACAGTTGACGACTTTTACATTAGATTACATGAAATGAAGCAATGTTCCCATAATTCACTGATGTGTCTACTAAGGATGCAGCTAGTTTTGGTTCTCCTGTTGTCGTTAAACCAGATAGATCTAATTATCTGTCAACGAGCAGCATACCTAACTTACAAGATTTCAAATAGTATTTTATGTATGGCTGATTCTAAGGCACAGTCACATTTACATGTGCCATATTTGAGGCATTTTAAACAATACATAAATTATCTACAAAAAATGCAAATAAATTGCTTTGAATTTTCATATTTCTACCTGTAGCTGTAGCAGGAGACAAAAGTCCATATTCAAAAGAAGTTGAAGACAGTCCAGATGGGGTAACAGATAAAGAGCCAGCAGACTGAAGGGGCTTTGAAACGGGTGAAGAAAATCCCAATTGATTACTCGATGACTGTGAGGAGGCAGAACCAAGACGATCTGATGAGCCAAAATCTGAATCACTTTGGTGACTTTTGGTTTCCTCACGGTCACTCTGGAGTGTTTCACCATCTGATTTAGTCAGTTTAGCACTCCATAAATTATCAGAGTTACTGGAGTTCCTACCCGGAGGATTTGACACAGGGTCACCATCAATGGTAACATCTGAGTCACTAGCTATGTCCATAACTACACAACTGCTGTCTCCATTTTCTGTGTTGAGAGCTGATGATGTACTGGAGCTGGCTTTACTCAACGACTTGTTCTTTCCAGCAAGGAAGTAACTAGATAAAACATCAAGCTTTGCTTTCTGAAGACAAAAAAAAGAAAAAAGCAGTTTTACCAGTTTTAGTTGGGGAAAGCATAGGCAATAAAACATAGAATATCATCAGCACCTTACATATGTAACAATTTTATTAAAGGTAAAGTGACGGAATTCCAAATTATTTGTCAGCCACATCTATCCCAAAGAAAGGTAACATAATAAAGGATTTTTTCGGTGACATTTAGTTAGACGTCAGAAGAAATTCGATGCCAGATAATTCTTACCAGCCATGCACACTTTTCTGTTACAGACTTTGAGGAAGGCAAACAAACGACAATTAAGACAATATTCTCCCAAGCACAAAAATGCAATTAACAAAGTCAAAAGAATTGGCTGTACTTCACATCTGACCTATTAAGCCACTAATTATTTCAAAACAGAAAATAGGTCATTAACATAAATGAGAAAGATGCTTTGGTTAAAATGACCAGACTAAAGATCAGACAGGACAACCAAGAAACTCTGCAGAATGGATCTAAGATATTAGCTTTAAGGTAACTAAGGCTACCAAATCAATTCTTCCGTTTGCACATTTCTAAACAGTCAACACCTTGCCAAACAATCTTGAATGCATAACCTGAACACAGGACATCAACAACATTTTCAACTGTCTGTAAATTTGATGATGATCCTATCAAAAATCAAAACCATATAAAACAAACCTGATTTTTTGCAGAGTCTAACTCAGAAACTCTGGCTTCAGCACTGGAATTCCCAAGGTCTGCTGGACTGGACATGGACTTTGCTGTGTTTATTCGTCCATAAGTAGGAGTTGATCTTGATCCCTTCATATCCGTACAGTTTGAGCTGGAACGACTTTGATCTAAGCCAGGATTCGATCTCACCAATGTAAGCAACTTTGTTCTGCACAGATTCATTATCAACATTTAAAACACCTGTCAAGACCCGGAATTCTATTCTGGTCTTTGCATAGCTCAGGCAGCATTCTCAGTGAACGTTCATCCATTAAAAGCACACACATTCAACTGATATTTATTTTCATATTAAAAAAAACAATCAACCAAGTCTTTAAAAACTAAAGTCCAGATATTTGGTAAAAACTGACTGCTACCTAAAACCTTCTGCTTCTGTTTTGTCCACTTTTTATATAGCACATCCAGGGGGCATCTCTTAGTCTGCAGTTTACCTGAAGCAACCATTGCTTCAGCTCAAAATTTAATTGCCGACATCTTTAGTAAGTTTATCAGATGTAGAAAGAAATACAACTGAACTCAGAATCCTCATGTAAAATGATGGACTTTATTTAATTGACACTGCTTACCTGGACTTTGTAAAATGCTGAATAATTTCATCTACAATACGATTGTTACGCAGGTCTGATTCCAACACTGCCTGTATAAAGATAAATCATGGTTAATCAATTAAATACTATTCAATTAAATGACCAGCTGTGTGTCAAAATATATTACAAGCTCCAATTTGGTACATTATCTTCATAATGCAAAGTTCAAAATCAACATGAAAAATGTCAGCAAATCGATCTTACAAATACATTCTTCAAAAAATAAAGTCATTGAGTAAAATTCAGTTAAAAATAAGACATTTTTAGAACATCTCTACTTTTTTATGCTGACTCGGTCATTTTCACCACCTCCCATTTGTTTCTTCTCTTCACTAAGTAGTTTTTTCTCAGAGGTACCAATGCAATTTACCAGTACAATTTACAACATCTGGTTGTGAAAAGTGCAATAAAACATTAAAGAAATGTTATTTATGCAGTGCCACATAACCAGAATTTTTATGAAAGTTTTAACATCACAAAAGCAATGAAAGGAAGCATTTATGTAATTTCATACCTCAAAGCACAAATAAATACTTAAGTAAGTTGGGTTCTAAACAAGGATTGACAACTATCCTCTGAAAATTTGTTAAGCTTGCCAAAATGTGAGTCAGGCATTTAATTCCACTGAAGTAAAGTTGTCAAACACTGCTCTGAACTACTTTGAAGAAACAGACCCTTGACAAGAGCAATACTTTCTCCTCGAGGAACATGCTAAAAGGACAGCATTAACTGTTAAAAAAAACATTAACAATATTTCCATTAAGTGCAATCTTACATCAAGGCAAATGGGGCACTGCCCCTTGTAGCAGATGTAACGGCGAATGCAGAGTGAACAGACTAAAAACAAAAAGAAAACTCGATAAAAGGTTGTTCGAAAATCCCACTAAGAGTTATTGAACATAATGAGCTAGAAAGGCTAAGCGAATTGTCAAAGTAATTTATTATTAAAAAATGCTACAAGTGTAATTAAACTTAGAACAATATAATGTAACATAATTATGAAAACATTTTATAATACCATAACATTTAAAAATAATTTCCACAAAGTTCAACTATTAAATGGACGTCCAGTTCACACGCAGCTGAATGACCTGGAACTAGCGACTCAGGTGACTCCAATAATGGCTATGTTGTAGAGGTGGGCATATATTACCCCGACCATCGGCACGAAGGCAACAGAGATTACCTACTTAGCACCAAAAGCGATGGCAGTTCAGAAAGCATAGATGAGCACCTATCAGTGCACACCGGTGAGTGAGTTGGGCGGCAAAATTCACCGAGAGCATAAAAGTCGGTCCCGAATCTGTGGAAAAAGGAATGGTATGTCATGCTAACTAAAGCTGTACCAGCTGCTGGGTATGCAGGTGACCAAATTACACTGTGCAACGAAAATCATGCCATACTAAAATCAATAATTTAACTATTTAAAAAAACAAAATTTATATAAAAATGAGACAAGAAATTTAAAATCAACATATCCTGTAGATTGCCTCCCCTCTACATTCTTTAGGAATATAATATCTACAATTAACCAAGTAACTATCTCTTATTAATTTTAATGGGGCCCAATCTAAATGTCTGCAGGGGTCCATAATTTGAAGTTATGCTACGGGAGCTAATCGAAAGCCAACAGACAAGCTGCAGTACAGGACCAGTCCAGGAATAGTACGAGTGTCGTAATGGTAATAAGCTTAACCAAAATCAGGGCACCACAGCACAAATACAATATTACACACATTGTCTCTTATTCTTTTCTTAATAGAAACATTTTTAAATAAAAAATTTTGAAAGAAAAGCATTAAAATCAAGCATGAACATTATCATACAGTTATGTGAACACTTCGTCATCATGGCGGTTGACATGTACTCAAAGCAGATTCCACAGCCAAGAATTGTTTCCAGTTCCTGAAAAAGACATCAGGCAGTGCAAGGTAAGGGAATCACACATCTGTGCCCCGTTATATCTAAGGGAGCTCTGCATCCCCCTTTCTTCTATTCCTGGCCGCAGACCACTGCGTTCGTCGGTTCAGGGTGATCTCGCCGTCCCTCTAGCTTGAACTGCCACCGCTCGGCGCCACAGCTTAGCTTTTGCTGGCCCTGCTTCTTCGACGGGAGCTTCTCTCCCTCTTCCCCTCCCTCTTCCATAAGCGCTTGAAGACCGTATTATTCCCCAGTTCTGGGATGGGCCATGAGCGCTTCGGATGAGGCTAACCTGAAGCGGCGCTTTACAAATTACGATTACATCTCTAAATATATCCCTCTGAAATGTGAACTGAGTTGCTGGATAACTTGTTTGTGATGAGCTGCTTTCCAGCAACTTAGTTCAAACTGAGTAGAAAGGATTGCTTGAATCCTATCACTGCCAGGTGGCAGTCATAGAATTCAAAAAAGCTTTCCTTGTGGGTTGTAATGCAACAGGATTTACTTAGCACCACATCACATTACCTAAATTGAGAAATGTCAGACTAAACATACGATTGCATACAAGACAACCATAAAAACCTTTGACACAAAACGCTACTTATCAATTCTTGTGGAACAGATTCGGTTGGAGAGCTCACATTGCGACATGGTGTGTGTAGGGGCACTGAGCAAGTCCTTTGTGTATAACTTGTTACATTTAAAAGCCTACGGAACTTTTAAAAGAACAAAAGCATCAGAATTTGGTTAAAAGTATTTGTTTCAATATACACTATTTACAGCTGCTACTTACAGAAAACACAATTCAAATCTCCATGAGGTGTCAAACGACGTCACACAACAAAAGACGACTTCAACAAACGAGAACGTGCCACAACAAAACGTCTCAAAAGGTCTCACAGACCCAACACAACACAACGGTTCCCATGAACCAAAACCAAAACCAAAACGTCTTAACAGACCGAAGACAGCAACCGTTCTGCCTCAATCTCTCTCTACGCCGCTAGAGGTCGTCTCGTTACCGCGTTAAGTTGACACACCTCTGACTCTCATACTCTGCTCGAACGTGACATGTAACAAACTGCTCAACATCATCAACTGATGCTTTGTTTTTAGATACTGCCACTTAGCTTCAAAATTTTACTGCCAACGAGGGAGGTATTTTAGTATAGACATAAATTAAATCAGTAATCTGGTGTGGGCTTATGTAAAGATAGTACAGAATACACCTAACATGATTTATGTGTACATGATTAGTCTTTGTCAACAACTGCTGGACGTGAATATTGATGTTGTGTTTCATTTTGGGGCATAGTTGTAGTTTAAGGGACCAGCCTGTTTTGGGTTTTCTTTTGGGTGTCGCGTGCTGCACAGCAGAAGTGATGCTCTAATTTGGGCGTGGCTTTGGCCTTGACTATTAATTGCTCTTCATTTGTTGTAGTTTTAGTGCTGCCACCAACATGAATCTGTTTGGATTACACGAAATTTGCAAAAATCAACTGTTTTGACATATTTACAAACACTAAGAATTATACATAGTTTCGTTAACTGTGGACAGTTCCAGCAGCCATTTAGCTTTATTAAGGAAGGTGTCGAAATCCAGCAGCGAGCCTATTTAAATATCTTGCGTGACATTTCTCAACACTTCCCCTGCTAAGTATTTCTTCCGTTCCGTTCCGTTCTCAGCCTTCCTCGTTCCGAGATTCGGCCGCATCATGCACAATGTTCCTCCAGTGTCCTCTGTCCTCCACCAGCCTGAGCATCTCCTCCATTGTTAGCCCAGTCCATGCCCTGATGTTGCCCAACCAGTTTATTCTCGGTCTTCCTCTTTTCCGTCCTCCCGGTATTGTGCCTTGTATTATCTCCTTCTCGATGCATGTTCCCTCCTTCCTCATGATGTGGCCAAAATAGATCAATTTCCTTTTCCTTACTGTCTTCAAAAGATTCCTCTCTACTCCAGCCGCTTCCAGCACCCATTCATTTGACCGCTTTTCCATCCACGATATTTGCATGATCATTCTTAGACATTTCATCTCGAATGCTTCTATCCTCCTCTCTTCCTCCTTCCTCAAAGTCCAACTCTCACATCCGTATAGTGCCACCGGCCATACTAATGTCATCAAGAGCCTCATCTTTGTTACCAGTGATATGCCATGACTTTTCCATATTTTTTTAAGATTTGCAGCCATTGCATATCCCTTTGCAAGTCGTACCCTTATCTCTGCTCCACAATCGCTGTCCCTGTCGATCCTCGAGCCCAAGTACATGAAAGTCTTCACCTGCTCCACTGTTTCCTGACCTATGCTGATCTGACACCTGGTCTCTGCTGTTGTCATGACCTTTGTTTTATCCGTGTTAATCCGCATTCCATATTTCCTTCCTGCTCTGTCTAATCTTTCAACCAGTGTTTGTAATTCCTTCTCAGATTCTGTTATTAGTAAAGAAACAAATTAGAAAAAAGTAAGTATTTCTTACTTTTTTCTAATTTGTTTCTTTTCTTAAAATTTTGACAAAACGTGATTCTATTATTAAACCTTTAAACCGTTGACATTCAAGTGTTTCTTTTATTAAACCTTACACACGTGTCCTTATTTGAATGATTGACATTGGCCACGTTCATGATTGATGTCACGCGGACACGCCCCATACCGACCAATCCCCCCCCCCCGTCCCTAAAGTACAAGTACGCCTATTTTGTTTTTAAGAAAACAGCTAAATTCCTTGAAAGACCACTTACATAATCATTATATTTCTGCAGTCTATCCAACGTATTCAAAGTGTGCGGGCTGCTCTTCACTGCTAGGCGCCACATCCCCACACCACTCGGAGCGAAGCAGTAGTGGAACGCGCCCATGACTGATGTTTTACATAATAAAACGAATATTAGCAAACCATAAACACGATAAACAATAAACATGCAACTAAAACCAACGGGCACGATTTAAGATTAGCGGTATACACTCAGATGCAGGGTTTTAATTTTGTCTGTAATACCTTAAATTCTGAAAAATTGCTTGGCCAGTCGGATGGATTACCATCTTCGAAACTCGGTATTTTTCCCATCTTGATTGTATTTCGGCTGTTATCTCAAATTTCTAATTTTATTCCAGACATTAACAATTCCCATTCTTCCCGCGGAAAGCCGCAGAGCGCAACACGGAAGTCGGCTTTGATTCTATGTTTATAAGAGAATGCAGTAAGTAAGTAAGTAGGCCCTCACGCATCTTCACTTGAACATTCAGACACCTCAAAATTACTGGCAGTTTTCAAGTCGTTTGAATCAAGACAGAAGAAAATGTATTTACCACCAGCCAATATTGAGTAAATAAGTAAATAACTGGAAGTATTCAAGGAGAAATTAAGCCATGCAGGTAAATAAATATATTTTGACATAATTTATTCTTGAGGAGTTTGCCTAACCTCAAAAATAATGCAAATGTAGCATGATATTTGTCATATTTTGATACCATGATACTAAATACTGAGCTTTTGCAGTTACATCATTAAGTTGTTGGCATTATATAACATATGTTTTAAAATTAAAACTGGTCCTAACACAAGTTATCAAGTCTTCGGTAGCATTTCAGAACCAGGTGGCAGAAGCGGAAAGTTACATAAATCTCTGAGCAGGTCTTCCACTCAAAACTGGTAAATGCTTCTCTTCTGCAGTTCCTGTCCTGATTCCTCCTCTTCCCTTTATCTATTCCCTATCCTGAGAACCCAACTCCAAACACCACTCACTGTAGCCATCTGACTGCCTTACTCTTGGATCTTGCCTTGAAACTGAACCCTTCTTGCCTATCGACTTTGCTTTGACTCAGTGCCTGTAAATGTGGCGTTCTCGGTCGGGCTAACTGTTCATGAGGTGGGGGTAACTCTAGCCCAGTTCTACGCTCAGAGTCACCTGCCTCACTGCCCCTTGCACTCTCACTGTACGATGGTCTTCCCGTATCATCTCTTCGAATAGTGTCTGTTCTCTCCAAGGAAGGCCTAGGATGGGTCGCTTCCTTAAGAGAATCAACACTGTAACTCTCGGTCTCGGAATCCGACTTTGCCTCTTCCGCGGTCGCCGGATGGACAACGTCCTGAGGATGGCCTTTACGCAGAACAGGGTTCGTTCCTTTACCGGCAATAGTCGTTCCTTTTCTGCGTGAGGACTTTCTCGTAACCACCATTCTACATCTTGTAACTCTCCCGTTACCGCCAATATTTTCGGACACCAGTCGTTTTCTCGGTTCCAGGAACAGGGAAGTCTTACGACGAGCCTCTGTGTCTTTCCGCCCTAGGCACATAGATATCGGGCGAGACATCTTCCCGTTATCACTATCCATCTCTCGCTCCATCTCCGGGTGCTTCCGAGAACTTCCGGAGCAAGTTTCCATGTCAAGTCTCTGTATTGGCAATTATCGGCCAACACTGCTTCAGGGGATAGGATACCCCTGTGGAACACTCAAGAGAAGGTCCCCTCTCTAACCTTCTGTAAAACACACCAACCTTCGTACCGACCTACGCACGAGGGGGCCCTTCCCCGCACTTCAGTCGGTCCTCTGATCAGTGTGTGACGACAATCATATAGAGGAGTCGGTATCTTCCGTGTCGACTCCGGTGTTATCGGGGAACCGACCCCGACTATGATGTACCGGGTATTTTCTGGGTCTGCGTTAGTTTCCGGTCTCTTACGTACCGGGGCTTTACTTGGTCTGCGTTATGATCCGCGAGTCTTCCCCTTATCTCCGCCGTCTGAACTTCGACCGGGAGGACCGCGGCCGCGTCTTTCCCCGAGTTTTGCACAACCTTTAGCTTCCAACTATCGTGACTTACTCAGACCGTCTCGCGACTTCCTAACAGGGTGGGCCCGAGCCCTGCCAGAAATCAGACAGATTGGTTTGTAACGGCTGTGGCTTCCTCGGGAGCGCACGGACCAGTAGTTTTCTGTTACGGCACGGGTTTTCTGTTACGGGAAATGGTACCCCTAGGGTTCACACAGACCTGTCTACTCGTCTTTCCCCGAGCCTCGCCCAGCGTCTGCTTCCCAACTATCGTAACTTACGTAGACCGTCTCACGACTTTCCAACAGGGTGGGCCTGAGCCCTGCTGGACCAACGGATCCAGTCAGAAATCAGACAGATTGGGAGCGCACTGATCAGATTTTTCTCTTACACGGTCAAAGGGGTAGCTTCCGCAACTGTCCCACTTTTTTACACAGACCTGTATTAATTTCTTACGAACGTGGTCTTTCCCTAGTTCTGTCCAACCTCAACGTCCAACATCGTGGCTCAGACCGCCTCGCGATCTACGGCAGAGTGGGCCCTCGCTCTAACCGGATCGGCGCCGTCAGCCCGAAGCCAGACAGTGATCGTCTCGGTCGTCCCGCCGGGAGCGCACAGATTAGTCTTTTTCGCGGACTCTCTCGTCCGCATATTTTATCATAACCAGGACCGTATCGAACACAGGCTTCTTCGGATATCACCCTCGTCCGTAAGTATTTGTATATGCTATGAATTCGCTCACAGAACGATATCAAAACACTGTAACTCGTATATGTGAAGTCCGCAACCATCCTTCACAACATAGGCATCGCAGCACACGACACATCTTATTCAAGCCCCTTTTTCCTATTTACGCCAGTTTGCTTATAATACTAGCACGCTTGATAAAACGTAAGTAAAGGTGTCTAACTGTTACTGATTACTTGCCTTAAAACAAACATTTTAGGGCCTATAAATTTCAACAATTTTGCGTGTTGCTTTACTAAACTAACACTAATAATTTTCCACGACCTAATTATTAAGCTATTATTAGAATAAGCTTAAATTTAATAAAAATTTATTTCCGAAAATCCTGTGCAGCTAACGCGGCCGAACCGTGCACACAATTGCAGCACTCAGCGGCTACCTAAAGCGCGTCATAGCTACTCCTGCCTCTTTCCCGGCAGACTTGCCTTGTGGCCGATCCGCCACACTCTTCACACCTTACTTTGATGCGGAGCATCTCTCACAAAACTGGGGACCTAAATCAATCATGACACAGAAACATCTCCAACCCAGATCCAATCAGAGGGCAAGGAACCAATATACCTTTGTTTATAGGGCGGAAACCCTCAGTCATCTGGATGACTTACTCCGACCAGTACTCAATCCAGACCCAAAAACCTCTGCAACCATGCACGTACGCCAGCCTACGGTGAGAGCCTCAACAACTTGGTGAGCCTACAGCCCCTACACCCAGTGCCCTTACTCTTCTTCGACCGTGTCAGCCACAGCCTCATTACTGGTGCAAGAGACTCAAACCTCCACCCTACTGGCAACCTGTCCAGTCCACCAGATCACCAACCTTAACGTGTGGCCCTCTATCATGAAACTGAGCTCTACCTAACCACAACTGGCCAGGAGATCTATGATAGAAAAGTTACCAACTATCTCCCGATCTTGTAAATACAGACCGACTCTATCACATCATGCACTACTCCAAAATAAAGAAAATTAAAACCCGGGAAACCAACTAAATCCCGGCAGTGCTTGGCGGCCTTCACATATACGACTTTTTCTTTTATGTTTTTTTTTCTTTTTGATCATGTATTTCACAACAGTTCAATGATACAGCATCTTCTCGTAATCGCAAACTAACAGACATCTCTACAGCAATACAAGAGTCAGCCAATCCGGCGACTAGTTACGACAGCATTTACGATTGATATACAAGCAATGTCCAATCGAAATTACGTATATCAAAAACTTCAAACTTTGAAAATGTCATCGAACTTCGACAGTCCTCAAATTCATCAGAGAAACTATAAACTTCCTGTTAAAATCGAACTCAGCAGTTAAAACACTAGTACTGCCATCATTACACAACATTACTATCACCGTCCAAACGAAAATAGTAAAAGCTGCACTATATTTCAATCCAAAAAACTTCCAGTAAATATACTGATGGAACATGTATTTAAAGTTCATTCGGTAAAAAAAGGGAAATGATTCACAGTACTAAACAAGCTAATAATCTACATCCTGTAAAACATCAATTCATGCTCTCTACTGGTAGATAAATATCTTTTTTAACATCATTCAGTCACAACACTAATAATAAAATGCTGCATATGCTTTGCTACAAGCAAATGAAGTCCAACCACAACAATTGCTCAGCAGATCCAGGCTCAGATTCTTCGTTTTTATAACCATGACTCAACAACAAGAAAAAGTGATTTTCACAACGCAGAACCTGAAACATGGTTGCAACAGTTTGTAAACCACACAATAACACCAGTCAGCTTTCTTCAAAACATATACAGGCACAAGGAATACTGGTTAAATTTCACTGAATTAGACTTCTAGAACAACTCTAAGGATAAGATACCACATAAATGTCAGAGTTCGTTACATTAAATATAACATTAGACAATACAACTAATAATTTTTGCCACAAAAGTATTATGGCAAAACATGTACATGATCGTCACCATTCTTATTTGCAAAACCTGCTCATCAGTCTTTTCAGTCAGCACCAAACACCATGAACAACTTGGCTTGGTACCATTTCAAAGCAAAGTCCAAAACAGATCTGTCAGTACTCATACATTTTAGTATACGAGAGTTGAATTTTGATCTATCACTCTTAGTAAATATACCACATGTACATAACATATGAAACTAAGTCAACATTCAAACAATAATTATGGCAAGAGAAAAGGTCAAATTCATCTGCAAGCCAGTGTTGGCATGGTTTCTTGAATCATATTTAGGTCATTTGGCTTTAAAATTATAACTGTTAGAAGCAAGCGTTCCAAGCCAAAGATGTTACTCCTTGTTTCCAGGTTGCATAAGCTATGCTGCACCTGTATCTTCCTGAGGTGAGGTGTTAGCTGTTTCACTGGAGACCAGTTTCTTGTGCTGAATGGCTTTATCGTAGGCATTCTGAACGGCCCGGCGGATGTTTGGCTTCTTGCTGTCCAGCAGTTTTGCTCTGTCACGGGCGCTGTCCTCACCAAGTCGCTGGAGTTTATTAGCTGGTAGCCACTGCCTGTAAACACCAACACAACTGTAAGATCACAGGCATGCCTGCTCTTACTTCGGTATCTTAGTCTTATCAATCTCAACCACAACCTGCATAATTTCAACCAGTCCTCTTATTTACAATCAGTTATGACCTATGGTAATTGGTAACATGGTGATTTGTAGTACAGTAGGATAACAGTCAATGATACTACAAAGCCATCATCACTTCAACTATTCTCAGTAGCAGTCACTGGCTAACAAAATTACATTCTTCGATGTGTTTAAATGAGAAAGAGCATTTGTACCAAGTTCTCTTGGCATCAAAGAAGAGAACAAGCAGCATCGGCCGTGAATGCTTCTTCTGCAAACTCAGCAGCTCATCTGGAGGCACTGGAATTGGAATGCCGTTCTCATATGTATCGCCAGTCGATGTCTTTGGGTCGATGATCTGCAGAAAGGCAGAAAATAAACATCAAATGCTCTGACCAAGAAAGAAGCTCTAAGTGTCTGGACAGAAGGGAAACAGAACCCTCATTAACCAAAACTTACCTGAAACCACATTTAAACTTTCAAAAGTGAAAATGAAACTACCTTAACTAAAATTTTCTTTCATTCACAGGAAAATAAAACCTCTTCATTTTCATCAATGTCAGAAGCATCCCAACCACTGAATAATCACCACATGAACAAACAGTCATACACTTACAAGTGCTGGATACCACGGATAACCACGGCACTTTGCCCAGACAAGATCTAGTGGCTGGAGATTGTGTATCTGCAAGTCTTCACCTACAAAATAAACCTCCACTGTTGCAGCCTCAAGATCACACTGGAAACGTTTGCTTCGAGTTTTCACTTTAAACTTTAGACTTTGTTTACTAAGGAAACTGCTAGAGTACATTGGTCTTCCATCTCAAATGACTATGCCAAGATCACGATACGCTCTCCTAAAATGGAATGTGCTATGGACCTGAGCTAATTCATATGGACCTGAGCTAATTCATGGGAAACAGACAATCTCATAGATCAACACTAAAATAAATATTGACAGAAAGCTAAATAATTTAATACCAAACCCAGTCTCTGATTTCAAGGTAACCATTATTACTTTAAGGCACCACAGCTAAGTTTTACTTAACTAGTTTGGTTTGAATGTACAGAACCAGCATTTCCATTTTCTGTTAGCTTTGCTAATGATTTCAAGGTAACCATTATTACAATAAGGTGAAAATGTTAAAACTTTCAAGCTCATAAATCACTCAGAAGTCCCAAGTAACATAATTTAAATAAACATCAGCTCTGTGACTTCAGAATTAAACAACTTCCTTTATGTCAACCTTGCTCATGCACTGCCTTATGCCAGATGTGTTTTTGCCTCATTTCATGTCATCATTGTATTTTTCATAATATCACCAGTAAATCAACCAGCCAATCCTACCTCCACCTGGTGCCTGATCAGATTCCATTGACTCAGCATTGCTCTCTGAGCTGCTGCCCTGACTTGATGTTGACTCACAGTATGTCTCTGAGCTTGACGATGATGATGATGACTCAGCATCCGAGTGAGACTCCGCATCAGAGTTTGAAGTAGACATATTGCGATACTGCAGGAAACTCTCTTTTCCCAGTGATTCCATTGATCTGCGTGACGACGCCTCACCTCCGTCACGTGCCACCGCACCACTCCCCTTCTGTGACTTTGGATCCTGTGGCCCCCCACGGTACTGCATGAAACTCTGACGGCCTTGTTTTGCTGCCTCCAGCACAGAATCACCTGGCGCAATGCCTTTTCCAGTAGCAGCAGATTCAATCATTTTTGCAAAGTCCGGATTTTCTGTTGAGTTCTGTCGTTTGCCACATCGCTCGGCCAAGTCCTGATCGCCAAAACCGACGCAGTCGCTGCTGAGCATGAATGGCCGGTCCCTCATCCCTGGGCCATCGTCTGTCCTTTGACCTCCCTGCTTTGGAGGGCGGCCGGGCCGTCGGTGAGGCTTGCTGTCCTTGGCAGTGGTTCCAACATGAGTCCCTGAAACAACGTCACAGTGCTTGGCCGACTTTCGTGTCTTGTTGTTGAACAGCACAGCTGTTCGGCGATTGACACCAGAAGGCGCTGCTGAAGAGGTGGACTTCTCAGCTGACCCTAGTAGATTATTTGCCTGCTTTGAGGGTGGACCAGAAGATTCGTTCAACTCAGCATCAGCTACACAACAAACAGACGAAATGTTGTGCTGTTACTACTACTACTACTGTTACTTCCATGTTTACTAGTTACTTAGTAGATAGATAATTAACTAAATACAACCACAGAAAATGAAACATGTTTCTATTCTGCAGTTCTTAAGACGGCAGAGCAGTGATAAACTGATCTAAAATAACCAGTATCTCCTGAAACCTCCCAGTAAATATCAGGCAGCCCAATTTAACTCAAAAAGTAATGTATTTAATGTAACAGCATTTTAAAGTATGCCTTCAAGACCTCTAGCCAGTAAAACTTCCCCCAAATAAAAGCTAAAACTTTTTGAGACTCATTTAAAGATAACTCTTTATCTTATAAATGACAATTTAAATTGGAATATTTCCACAGCAGAAATAAAAACAAGCATAGAAGTACCTCCATCACCTAGATTTGAAGTGTTAAGAGAGGCATCCATAGATGCATCGGGTGCTTTCCTCTTCCCTCGTCCTCTGCCACGAGTTGTGGTAGTCTGCTGAGATGGCTGTGTTGCACTTTTCGTTGACGCTGCAGTCTTCAAATTGTCATGCAATTCAGAATGTGAAGAGGAAGACAGTTTGTCATACGTGGCAGAAAGCACTACAAATCAACAATAAACAAAACAGGAACTCAAATGGAAACTGCAAAGGCCTGTAAACTTGTATAATATTAACTTCTGTAAAAACACCTTCAATTTAAGTATAACTGTACAGATGTCCTCTGTTTTTAATGATATATCTTAATAACAAAACTGTTTTAAAAGACCTTCAAGTCTCAATCTCATTTCAAACAAATTCAAAATAATCTGCCCAATGCTTGACCTAAAACTCTAGCCATGTCCAGTTAAGAATATTACACTGATTGCATAATGCTAAACCAAAGACAGTGAAAAATCCACTACATCCAAATTCAATCAAATTCTTTGGACTGGAAATGGAGACATCATCAGAATCTACCTGTTCCCTTGGAAACTGCCTCCGATCCAAGATTTGGCAGATGCAGCCCCGTCCGTGGGTCATATCCAACTTGACTGAACTCACTGCTCAGAGAATTAATAATAGCACAAACCTGCAATAAATGTAAGAAATGTTACTTAATCAACTGATTTTTACTGTTCAGTTACAGCTGCTAAAAACTCCTGAGGAAAACTGACTAGCAACTTAAGTTTCAAATGGGTATTCTGAGACTCAGAATTAGTTATGGTGACACATTCTCTAAAAGATTAGGTACAGACATTCTAGTCATGATCATTATTTTGTTGTATTCTTGGCCAAAATCAGTTAAAGAACTTGGAAGTCTGTCACTGACCCATAAAATTCCAGCACATGTCTGTCACACACCGAGCATAAGAATTTCTTTGGTGTTCTTTAACCCAGCTGCAATTTATGTTGAAAACAGTGGAGGCAGATGACTTACCAACAGGTAACATTAACAAGTCTAACCTATTACTAAAAACAGATATATTATTACTAAATAATCTACCAATTGCTTTCGAGTTCTAAGAAAAACATACAATATTACTGGGTGAGGCATCACCTTGTGCAGCAAAAGATACTTCTGGCATTCTTCACTGTCAGTACATTCCAGACCAGGGACTCTGAACATGTATTAACTTTCAACTGTGGATGGGAATTCATTGGTCAGTCTGTACATGTCTGCATGAGACTGCCAGTGGAGACCTTCTCCAGCTACATAAGCATCATCCATTGTTCTTTGAAAGCTCTAACATCAGTTAGGTTAGTGAAAAGAAATTGTAGGGGACTTAAAACTCACTATAAAAATGTCCAGATGCATGCATGTATCGAGGCAATGACTGTAAATTTTGCATGCATGCATAAATTAAATTAGAAGACCAGCAGTTAACATCATAACCTATTTATTAATAGGTTAGATCTACTGGTACTGGTTAGATACTGCTGGTTAGTCATCAGCCTCACTGCTGTCTTACATTAAATGTTTTCTTAGTCAGTGCTCACTGCTTTCTTACATTAATTGTCTTCTTAGTCAATGCTCACTACTTTCTAACATTAAATGTCTTCTTAGTCAATGCTACTTCTGAGGACAATCTTCAGATGCCATTGGAAATAAACGCCAAAGAAGCTCTTACATTATTCGAGATGTTCACGACTCCAAGCAGTTCAACCAGAAATTTTAAGAAAACTTTTAAACCAAAACCAGCACAGTCTCAATGGCTGATTTGAAATAAAGACCTGCTGTCTGAAGTTCTCTAGCTCTTTAGATTTTCTCTCACTGCCATCTTTTGGAGAATCGGTAACAAGAGATTTTAAATCAGCTTCAAACGCATCCAAGTTGCAGAAGTCGTGGTTCTTTACTCTCTGTCTCATTTTCAACAAAAATTCCGACCTCTGCACCGGTCCTTTCACACAGTCCTGCAGAAAAACAATAACAAAACAGCAGTCACAACATCAGCAGAAAGCAAACATCAACCAAGCCATTAAACAAATAAATTTACAACGACTTACGTACAATCTTATAAAGTAACAGTGATGCCAAATTACTGCTACAAAATTTAAAACGCTTCAGCCAACAGTCATGAACTGGACTTTAAAATCATTTAGCACAATTTTAAACCATGAGTCAACAGGTGCTACATATATTTCCAGAAACACACAAATTTGGCAATTCCTTGAAGAACAGTCACTCATCAAACAATAATTTGTCAGGCTTTTTTGGAGCTGTCAGTCAAAATTTCCTACAATGCACGGTCTAAGAAGACAGATAACTGTGCCCTAGCAGATGCCACTTCAGACATCAACACTGTCAATTAGAAAGCTGGCTATTGTTTGGCCCAATTTTACAACAGTACCTTTAGTAAACAAAACATGACTCACATTTCAAGACATCCTTCTCACTCAAGAAGTCAGGAAATGGTGACAAATGAAATCCTGAGCACAACAAGGGAACCTACAAAATTGTCAATAAGCCAGCAGATTGTTGCAGAGAATTGTACGCTGAGTCACAGACAGCAGCATTCTTACTTACCACAGTTTCAGATCCAAGGTGAAGGCTTTGAACCAGTTCCTCCATTTTATCCAACGTACGGCTAAACAACAGCATCAATGGGCTCAGACGAAGAGTCACCTCCTGCTCATATAGCTTCACCTACACAATCATCACATAAAACAAACTGCTCATTAAATCAAAACTCCCATTTTCCCAGATGCACTTCTCTCAATAGGTTAATTTCTCACTCATGGCACCAATCACTGAATAGAATTTTTTTTAAAGTTTAATTTTGAGCATTCCAAGTTGGTATCTTCCTGCACCACTAGCCTCTCTTGCCCAAAGCGCCAACACACTAGTTAGGAAAAAGTTCCTTCTGGGAAAAATCCTCTGCTCCTCTGTTAGCTAATCTTCCCTATCACTGTCTCTCCCTCTCTCTGTATCTACCAAAAAACTTATTTTGTTTTCAAATCATTCATGAGATGGTGTAGGCAATATATTTTGCCTTGTCTAAACACAGTGTACTAAATCGACTTGCTAGGTTGGCAGCACTGTACGACCATGCATCTAAGCAACTTATTGCACCATTAGCCGGAATCAAATACATGGGAAGAGTACAAGAAACCAAATTATAAAAAAGATATAGTACAATGTAGTCCAGTGCTATTCAATGAAGCTGGTAAGACAACACCTCAATAACCCATTTCTTGTTTGACATCTGCAAGTGTTGACAGTACATCAAGTGCAATCTATTTCGCTGTCTAAAGTTTTCCACATATCATTTAATTCAAACTCCAGTTTTTACAAGTTTACTCAGAATGCAGGGCTGTAAGACATAGCAAGAGTCAACCACAAGAAGCACAAACATAACACAAAAGTCCCTGAGTAGTCAGGAGTAAAAACTTGAAAGAAACTGCTCTGTCTCATCCAAAATTTGACCAGTTCTCACTTCAACAAGTTTTCACATACCTGTTCTACCTTCAGTTTCTCCCTTTTGCGAACTTGTTCTATGAGAAGCCGAACTTTCTCCAGGTCCTGTCTAAGTCGATGACAGTCTTTGAGTTTTGAAGCTAATGCCCCATCAACTGCCAAACTTGTCATCTAAAATTAACCAAAGATTATAATTCCCACCACAGACGTATAATGGTGGCCACCAACAACTAATCCAGCTCTCAGTTATCTGCATTCATTTTGCAGTAACAAACAGGAGTTAAGCCAGTTTAAAAAGAACTGGTTTAATATAAGTTAACAAGGCTTGTGTCCTTCACCATCTCCACATCACTGATTCACATTACAGAAAAATTTGGTTATCAAAATTAAAATTTATTCTGTGTTTACAGGTAATCTCAGTTTATAAAAAATCCACAGATGACCTACTTCCACTTGATGCTCAAAATTTTCTTTTGTTGATTCATTTTGAATCTGTGACAACAAAAACCCCACAACAAGTTAGTCCAAACTGGAAACATAACCTGCTACCTATGCGAGGTCTTAACCACTGCATCAAACTGCACCACAGGTAAAACAAAGAACAAGTAACAAACTGCCCTAGCACAAGAGACGCAGGAACGCATGAGACACGCAGTCTGGTTCCAGCTAGATCAAGGCAAGGAAAGAGTGCTATGCCTAGATCTAGATACAGTACTGGTTCACACTAACCTCACACTACAGGCCCCAAGAAATAGTAAGAATGCTCATTTTTCTAATATGCAAATGAACATGTACTTAAACACATAATTAACATAGCAACAATTACAGAATACATGTAAGTGTTGTGGGCAATGCACTGCTTGTATACATGTGTACATTACAATACACCGAATGATCTTAGTTAAGTCTGCACAGATTCTAACTTTCTGCAAGGCAATTATTATAAATAGGAAGTTTTTCAACTGAAATGCCAAACTAATAAAAATGTTTGACTGGTTGCTCAGCTCTAGTGATCCAAGCAAAAACTAGCTGAAACTAGAAAGTCAAAAAGTGGGTTAAGGAAGGATATAAACCTCAATGGGCCCATAGTAATTTACACAAGTTTAAGTCAGTGCAGACACAAAACTACCAAACTACCCAAAGGACAAAGAAATACACCTCACCATATTCCTGAATACCACCCGATGGAAATTTCCAAACTGGCGAGAACGGAGAAGTGGCATGCCATTCCTTGACTGTCTCTTTAGCGTCCAATAGCAGTGCAGACGACTGATGAAGGCCTCCTTCTGCTCAATGGACATTTTGCGTGAGATCTTAGCAATGCTGTACTCAGAACAAACATAAGAATCAATTACTCAATGGACGAAACTAGCGATGGAAAAATTACCCACATCTCGTAGATTCTCCTTATTAAATGCATCATTTTTACTCAGATTCTGCAATATAGGGGTAGATACCAGATTTAATTCAGCTTTAGAACACAAAATTCCATACAACACAACTTTGTAAAAACATGATTCTGGACAACACTTCCAAAGGCAGCATTATAAGCAGTTTCCAATATATATATCTGGGCATTTATATAGCACCTCTTAGAATCTCTCAAAAGCACCTGAAAGTCAATTTCTTGTATATTAGTTATCAGATACATAAATATATGTGTAAAGAGATACATGAAAGACTTATATTATATTTGTCGAAGAAATTCAACACTAGAAGGCAAATGTATGGTTATAATACAAGGGCTTACAGAAGGACCTCGCTAGCACTGACTTGGTAAGCTTTCATCCTAATAGCTGTTGTAATTTTTATCTAGACTACCTGTAAGGCAAAACAAGCAGTTATTTATAGATGCATTTTAAGCTTATCAAACATACATGCATACTGTATAGCTCACAGCAGATCAACCGGCGCCACCAGAGTAATCTCACTTGCATACTGCTCTAGGATTCACACAACTCTTATGACTACATGCCAGTAGTACTCCTTTTACTCACATGGTGCTCAGCTAAAACAGCAAAACAGAAGAAAGAACAAGCACACAAAGATACAGACAAGAAAACAGAAATACTGACAGCCAAACAGATACACACAGACACAGACAGAATGAAACAGGCCAAGAGATAAGAGACAATGTCTTCTACCTGCTGACTGTAATTACTGGATAGAACAAAGGCAGGCTAGAATTACGATTTTCTGCCAGTAACTTCCGTGCCTTTTTCAGCGCCAACTGGTTCTTCGACTCCGCCAATTCCCCAACTCCACCAGACCGATTTTTTTCTTCTTTCTCACTGGTTTTCTTTGCAAATGACTCAGAATGCTCATCACAGAATGCAGCAGTCTTCTTAAGTAAGACAGCACCCTGCTCTGCATCCTTCACGTGCTCTCTTGCCATCGTAAGACCTGCCTGTTGGGCACAAGTGACATGGAAGCCAGTGTAACAGCTTGGGTGAGCACACTGAACACATGCTCCAGCACTGCGCTGCTTGCACATGTAGCAAACAAGTTTCCAACGTGCAGCGGCAACACTGTTTATTCCAATGACGGGTTCTAGAAAAGTCATGTTAGCAAAGTCAACCTCAGGTATCCAGAGGGCACAGGCAACGTGCACCCACCGTCCATCGTCTGTCTGCTTGAATGCCCCCCGGCGGTTTGGGCAGAGGCAGCAATCGACAGTTTTTGAGGGCGACAGAAGGCAGCGCTGGCAGACCCACGAGCCATCGGGAATGCTCGGAACGCCATAGCATTTCTGATGGACAGCAAGGTCACAGAGGTCACAGAAGAGGATGACGTTGTTGGTGTAGCACTCCCCATCCAGACAGACAGCACAAACCGCATCCTCATCTGTCTGGGGGTTAGGTGCTTTAGCCTCACTTTGGCACTGGAAGAACGACTCTTTCTCAAAGCGGTCCATCAGCTGCTCAAATGCATCCATCGAAACCTGAGCAAGGTTTGACTTGGCTCGCTGCTCATTGATGAGTTCCAGCCAGGCGCAGTCCTACAATGACAAAATCACAGCTCAAACTAATTAAGGTGATCAATAAGTTTACTGCAAATGTTCTGACTTGTCTTTGTTGACTGATCACATGATCCACCCACACCTATGACTCCTCGTTCAGCCGGTGGATGTAAGGCATGTTAAGGCATGTTAGTAGCTGCTTACTTATTTGCTTACTGCGTAGTACTGCAGGTTATGTGTAAATTACAGAAAAATAGATGCCAAGAGAAATGCCTTGATTCAAACCCCAGACACAGTAGTGAAAGGGTTATTATTAATTCTAACTTCTGTAGAGCCAACGTCTAATGATCTAATGATTCAAACCCCAGACACAGCAGTGAAAGGGTTATTATTAATTTGTAACTTCTGTAGAGCCAACGTCTAATGCTCAAGACATCAAGCAATGGCACACTAAGATTAAAAAAGGTATTCAAGTCTATTTCCAGAAGATCAGCCCATAGAGACAGAGAGACAGCTATGATGGATAAGCAGTTTGAAACAGGTAAGTCTTGAGCTGAGAACAAAATGAGACACGCAACTGAGTTTAGGGGCACAACATGAACTCAAAAGAAATGAAATGACAGTTGTGTCTGAAAATGGATTCACCTAAACAAGTAGAACGTTAGCAAACAACGAAATAACTCGTGTGTAAACAGTTGTTAAAGTAAATACTAATGACACAAGTAGACTTAAACATGTATTCTGATTTGTGCCAGTAAGTAAACAAGTAAGGAAATGTTTTCCATAGCATGTATGAGAGCTCACCTCACAATTTACTCAGTCTGCAGCTCTTAAAATTTAATGTGAGGAAAGTTTTTACAACATGAAAGATAAGTCGTTTCAGATGGTAAGAATCAGCAATCATGATTGTTTACCTCCTCATCCATGTCATACTCGATCTGTTCATACAACTCCTCTGGAGTCTTTTCCACATATCGATAGTAGCAGACGGGTCGAGATGCCAGCTTTGGAGGCTGCACATAGTCGTCCAGTATTTTAAACGTCACCTCTGGCACAATTACTCCCTCCACTGGCAATGATTTTGTGCCATCGTGAACATCTTTTTCTTTTGCACTGATACCTGACTGCGTAACAGTTCTGGTGTCCAAAGACATAGCATCAATGTGGCCTGAAACAAAACACACCTGTTTGATAATGGTAATGTTTACTGTATGTTTTATCAACCACAGTTCTAAGTAAATTATGTTCAGACACAGAGGCACTAGAGAAAAGAGTCAAGGTTGGAGGTTATCTGTTGAATACTAAACGATTCTGATACCACAGGCTAGGGCTGAAAGCAGTAATGTATAAATGTAGAGAGTAATACATGACCTATACTGGATGTAAGAATGGATGTAAGAATGGCAGTACAATGCCAAATTTGGTGAAAACATGATGTAGTTGCACATGTCTCCCGTTCCCAAATTCAGCAGCCCAGCTCTGCCCCATGCAGGAGGTTAGCTGCTTGCTCTTTCAGCCAATGTTACAACAGCCGATTTACATGGATGGCATGTTTTTGAACTGTGCTATAAAATTTCTATAATTCCTTGAGCTCAACATCCTTGAAGACACTTGCATATGGCCACCGGAATTTGTGTAAATATACGATAGACCTGTTTCTACTGAATTAAGTTGAAGTTTTTGAAATTCATAGAAAATTTCCGAACTGGTTCCGTTGGACTCCTTAAGGTCTTGTCTATCACCAGGTAAAATTTAATGCGATTCGGTAAGTTCCCAAAATCGGATCCGTGCCGCGGCGCTCTATTTTCTGTCGCAATCTAGGGATGGCCAAAAATGTTTACATGTACGCGGTATTAACAGGCCTCAAACGAAATTTAGCCCAGCTCCTAGTGTGACTTCCCGCACTGGTAGTTAAATACTTGCGGACTACCACTTTTGTGTCGTCTGAAGTTACGCTACTGAAATGCCCGATTATACTAAAGCTAAAAGACGCCCGGGAAATCGACAAACAGGCTGGCAAAAGTTCCAGCGACCAAATATTGAATGCTATGTTTCTCATAAAATTCTCAATTGTACAGTTCAATATTACCCTTAATTATGATTTTACCGTGCACGTTGGTTTTCACGCAAGCTTACAAACAGAGCAATTAATTATATTAAAACAGTCGCCATATCCATGTAAAAATAAGCCATGCACAAAGATTATCTATTTTGTAGACGTTTCATACGCTAAATATAAACATCAATATCCAGGTTAGTGCCATCTAACGTCGACCAGCTGTTCGTATCGTAACCAACGATCTTGGAGTAGTCCTACATCTGAGATCCTAGTCGTAACTACGACTGTACTCATGACTTTCATCACAGCCAACTTATATTATAACCCTTCAATGGTGCAGATAGGGCACGGTAGCCGATTGATTAGAGCGCTCGTCTCGTAACGGGGAGTTTACGAGTTCGAGCCTCCTCTGAGGCGATTACTGTGTAGGGATCTTGAGCAAGTCCTTCACTCGCAGTTGCTCAGCGCCATCGATTGACACCTAGACATTAGAAAATGGCGCTGAATAAATGCAGAAATAATAATAATATTATTATTCAATAATATCCAGTCAATATCCAGAAGTTTATAATAATTGTCTTATGGCCACATGTCGAAAAATTTGCTCCCCAAAACTATCCCTCTCAGTGTAGTGCGCGTTATTGAGTTACTCGTAACTCTCTACTGTATTTAGCTACAATTGTTTAACTATTGATATACCTAAATACTTCTTTAAAGTAACGCGCATCATTAATGGATTAGTTTTATGAGGTAGACCCAATGGCAACATTATAAATAGATTAGCTATTTACATCGACAGCTACACCCCAAAACAAGTAGCCTCTTATAATGTTAAAATCACCCCCAAAGAAGCATAATTTTAAAATCATTCCATAGCAAGTATGAGTTTTAAATCGCTGCTTGAACAATATTTAAATTCTTCATGCTGCACGGGGTGTACAGAAAGCATAAAAGCCACTTCCTCCTTGCATCACCCGATAAATTCGTTGAATAATAAGCAGTGTCGAGACCATCCGATCGCTATAGAAGTTTCCAAGTTAACCCTGTAATTTAAATAAATCGTTTTTATAGCTGACAATAGATGTTGACCCGCCATTTATTCCCCAGGTGGCACTTTGCGATAGATAAATTGTAAGAGAAATAACGGTAGGCCTTGGATGATTGAAAACTCGTTTGTAATTTAAAGCTTTTGGTGATATTATATTTTAGCAGTTTTTTGGTAATGAGTTTACGACGTGATAAACGCCATTAAAAGGCACACATTATAATCATTATTGATTACTTCCAAACAGGCAGCCATATCTCTCTAATGATCGAATAACTTCTTCTTCTTCCTTCTCCTCCTCCTCCTCCTCTTATTCTTCTTCTTCTTCCTTCTGGCTGGAATCATTCCCTCCTAGGGGAGGGGTCAACCACATTACTCCTTCTTTTCCATTTGTTTCTATCTCCAGTATCTTCTTTCTTCAGCCTGAGAAGCTTTAGATCTAGCTGAATCATGTCTCCCCATCTCTTCTTTTGTCGTCCCCGACTGCGGCGTCTGATTAACATTCCATAGTTCTAAATACATAGCAATGTGTAGACAAGTGTTGGTGTCAAGTGATTTTCTTTATCGTTGATATTGATAGTAAACAGAAGATTCGTATCTTGAAGCACACCATTATGGGGAGAGACTCCATACAGAGTTCTTACAGGCAAAAATCAATTATTGTGGAGAGTAATGACGTGCTTACTTGCTCTTGCCACTGACCTTAAGTTGCCTCAAAGGGAGAGCCATTTGACATCTCTCGTTGTCACACTCTTCAAGTGTATCTGCGTAGTCATCAATATAGTGTTCGGTTAGATTTGCTGTTCAACGAAATTTGAAGGTTTTAATTAGAGTGAGTAGGCCTACTAAAACAAATTTATACACGGCGTTTTACGTACCGTATCTTTAAATGCAGGGCCTCTGCAGGCGTTTAAAACGGGCCTTCAAATTATCTTTTCTACGCCCAATAAATTTAAAAATTGGATAACACATTATTATTGTTACCATTATTATTAATTTACTATTATTATTATTATTATTATTATTATTATTTACTGTTATTATTATTGACTGAACTGTTTAACAGTGATTTCACTTGTTCGGTCGGGAACGCCCCTGTTGAGTTTATTCTCTAAGAGGCGCTTTATAAATCTTAAATTGCAATTACAGTTATTTACCCGAGGTAGAAATTATCCCTCTTCTGTTCATGAATAGTTCCGCTTCAGTGGTTTGGCTATAAACCCAAATAAATCAGAGTTTATCATGTTTGGCTCACGCCAAAGGCTGCGTTCTTTTCCTCCTCATCCCAGCATTGACCTTGCTGGCACTACGAGCACTCCTACTTAGGGCCCTACCCTCAATCCATGGTCTCTTCTTACTTTCCTACTCGCACCCTGATTATTGAGTCTAAGTCCCTTGGCAGAACCATGATACAGAACTCCACGTCGCTACCACACAAGTAGTAGTACCGGCTACAAATGTTTCTTCGAAGCTCGAACTCTTTCTTCATCCGAAAAAGCATTAAAACTTATTATTTCTCATTGGCTTTCAAACATCTGGATATCTAACTGAACATTTCACCTGGCGACTGACTAACCGCGCCCCAAATTTCCATTTCTGTATGACTTTGCGCGCGTTAAAAAATTTCGTAATAATAATAATAATAATAATAATAATAATAATAATAATAATAATAAGAAGAAGAAGAAGAAGAAGAAGAACAACAACAACAACAACAATGGGTACCAAGTGTTAGAACTTCAATTTTTAGCCATGGCGACAGAGAGCGGGTGTCCAGTCCTCTCCCCTTCCTTACTGTCTGATCGTTCCACCAACAGTGTACGGTCAGTGTACTCATTTTATCGCTGAATTCGCTACAGAGGCACAAGTGGAGCAGGAATCTCGAAACATCGTTTTGGTAAGTGGATGTTTATGTGTGTGTACGTGTTGTGTGTATGTATGCATGTGTTTGTTTCTGTGTGTGTATGTACGTACTTACCTATGTATGTATATATGAATGTAAACAATTCGTGCGTTTTAAATACCTCATTAAAGCGCCGACTATCTATAATCACTGAACAAACGCATTTTAAGGCAATCTGAAACTGTATACGCATAAATTGGCGTTTTTTCATTGTTTAAGACCTATACTCGAGGTATTGAAGTCTTGCCGTGGAGACTCGTCGAAGTTTATTTAGTATTTTGTCTGAGATCGCATATTTTTATGCATAGGTTAACCCGCAGAGTTTGCACGATCTATGTAGGCCTATATGCTGAAAGCTGCTTATTGGAATGGATTGTGGAAGTATTTTAACAGGTTTATTGTGCGTGAATTTAGTCGGTACTGGTGGTACGAATGGATTCATGTTGAACCGGAGCTTTTGGACGGATTGGCAATTGACACGGAACCACTGCCGAACTTGTGTTCGCCGGCTACGGATGGAATCCTAACCCAATCAAGTCCATGTGGAGTGGCTTATTCCGCTGGTGGGGAAGACGAACGGAGCTGAGATAACTCGGGATACCCATCTCTTCTAAGGCGTCCGATGATTGTGTTGTGCGTAAGAGTTCGTTTTGGTGTCTTTTCTGTGTAGGACAGTATGACAGTCGCTGTTAATGATGACCAAGGAAAAGTCTTTGTACATTACAAGCTGTAAATAGGACTACATAATATAGAAAGTGGGTTCTGTTGCCAATTGCTTGAAACGAACTGGCGACAATGAGATTCGGTTCATAGCTAGTTTTTAAAGCAAACACACAGAGAAAATGAGCAAAATTGACCTGTCCTTTCCAGCATACAATTTATACTAATAGAATATGCGGCTCCTGTAGCCTTCTAAAAATTAGTCAAATCCTTGATTTGTTACCATAGTTACTACGGTATGTGATCATTCGTTACATTTTATCCTATGACCGTTAGAGCATCTGTTACGTTAGAGTCGCAGTCATCCGATCCACACCGAAGATCGGATACGGATATCCGAACAGCAAAAAGTCATTCGAGTAGAGTTTCCAGAGACGGTGTATGTTGGAGGCAGAGATGTTGGCAAATTTCTGAGCAACTAAGTTGGAAGTCCTTACGCGTCGCGGGTTGGCCGTGGGAAACGTCAGAGCTTCGCGGACACCTATCTGCGTTAGAGCCAAGTCTGCATCGTCCTGTAGCGTTTCGTACTTGCCGATGAGGTCGTATTGGACGAGACACGGTTGGCAGAGGTCGTAGTACTGTCGCCAGTGAGCGTTGAACGGCCGTCGCTTCGTCGTCTTAGGATCTAGAAGATACGCAACGAATTCCTCGAAGGTGACATCGTAGCCGCCTTGAAGGGACTCGTTCGTCGGTTTCGTCCGGTAGTTCTTGATGATTCGACGTCCGAAGGCCCGCTTGAACATGTCGTTGTACTTGGACGTAAACTTATTGTGGTAGGCGGAAAGGATCCGTTCAAATGGTTCGCGAACGAACAAGAACTTGTAGTAGGTATTTAGGCGATGTTGTATCTCGTCCATGTTAAAACTGTTCAGTCTCCGAAGGTATGTCTTCTCTAGTGTTCCGTGCACGTCGTTACTTCCGAGCTGTTCCGGTTTCGTTGTGTTCATTCTTCCGGTCAGGATGAGAAGGATTCGCTTCCAGTTGGTGCAGGCGACCTTCGGGACCTCGCAGTATAGCAGACGATGAACGTCGTCTACGAAAATCCCCCGGAAGTGCGACGGAGTGACCGTCTTGTTTGCGGACAGCAGCTGATTGGAGGCATTGAGCTTCTCGCAGACGTCGAGAATGTGTTCTCTTCGCAACCGCTGGCGTTTCAACTGATTCATCTGCCCGACGCCCTTAAACACAATTTACATAAACTGTTTACATTGTAATTCAGATTATTAATGTTCCTCGTATAGTCTTATAGGGTCTTGAGACCTAAATCTTGAATATCGTATGCGACTGTGCGTGTATGGGTGTGTCCTTGTTTTACGCGAATTCTTGGAGAGTAAATTAGTTAGGCATATGATATCGCAAGACGGTCGAATATCGAAGAGCAGGCAAGACATCACTCAGAATCACGTTCCAGTTCTCTTGGTAATGATTTGCAGTATACACTATATAGATTCAACCCCGCAAAAAATGGATGCAGTTGGTTTCCTACATGGTGGGAACGTGAAATTTGACTGTTGATTTACACGGAAGTAGGAATTCACGTTGAACAGCTAAAGGTAAGGTAACGACTGACATAATTGGTTTCTTGAAGACAGGTCTGAAGTGATAAATGGACCGATAATGCGGTATATTCTACCGCGTATGCAAAAACTGTTGATTCTAAAAACGTGTACAGTTGAAGCGATTTCCTTGGAAGCCAAGCACTTGAGAGCATAGTAGTAAAGTTCAAGCGTTACTGTCGTTCTTGTCAGCTTCTTTGCTCATCCGCAGTTTACATGCGTAGGCAGCACCGGCGCCAGAGCGAGGCCCAGAGGCCCAGAAAGAAAGCTTGCCTCCCTTCTAAATAACTGGCGGGCCTTAAAGCTATAGTCACCCCTCCAAAGTTTGGTTCAGTCGCCCAATAGTGTAATCATGAGTAAACAATGTGTTATATAGTCTCACCAGCGGATTTCTATAGTGGAGCTATCCTAATGCATATCCACAGCCAATAACTAATTGCTGCTTCGAAATTTAAAAAAATACTCCACCATTATTATTCGTGGAAGTATTGTCAACTCCTAGTTTGCGGCGCATCTCAGTGGCTTTTCTCAGCTATAGTGTTTGACTATACTCCCCCAATTTCAAATCCTGATGCCGTCACTGCTTTGGACAGACCGCCATGAAGTTCATGTGCCCCTTCCCAGATATTTCATCCTTGCCATTAAGGCTTTTCGCGATTGTTTAAATTGCTTAAAATGGTAAACTCTTAAAAATAAAAAAAAACAATATAACTCTTTCAATATTTTAAAAATAGAGTAATACCTGATATTTTGAATATTTTCGGATTACCTGTCGCTGTTGTCCAATTCTTGTTTCGTTATCCGACACTAGAGAAAACAATAACATAAATTATTAGTATACCTGTGTTCCCAAGTATGATGGAATGGACAGGTGCAAACAGAAAAATACTACACTGACAGAGATATGCTCAGAGGTCTGCACAGAATGAACTCTAGAAGAGGCTGGACTTCTCGCAGGCCTCCTCCATTGTCGACTGGATTTGTCTAGAAGGGAACAATGATTACAATTTCCCTTCCAAACGACCACTGATTGAGGCTCTATCATAATGGCGCCATATAGGTCTCCAGCCCAGATTAGACTTAAGGATTTGCACAATGCTTATTTTAAGATAACTATTCGAATGTTCGAGCGTTTATCAGGCCAATGCAGCAATTAGTCGTGGAAAGTACAGTTCTGAGCTACAAAAATCGCTTCTACACTTGTGCAGTCAATGGACATATGAAAATAAGTAGGAGTTTTTGCTATATGTCGTAATCGTTATCGTAAGCTCGAGATTTCGACAGCGCCTAATGAAAGCTAAGTCGCGGGATCCAGCTTATTCACAGGCGCTCAGTCAAAACAAAATCGATAGACAGGAAGGGTTCGGTTCCAGGTCAAGATCCAAGAGTCAGGCAGGCAGTCAGCCGGCTACGGTCGATGGTGTACGGAATGATAGCGGAAAGAGGAATAAGGGGAAGAGGAAGTATCAGGATTGGATTTGCGAAAGAGGAAGATTCCAGCAGCATACAAGCTGTGAATATATTGTTACATTTAAAAGCCTAGGGAACTTTTAAAAGAACATTAGCATCAGAATTTGGTTAAAAGTATTTGTTTCTATATACACTATTTACAGACGCTATTTACAGAAAACACAATTCGAATCTCCACGAGGTGTCAAACGACGTCACAACAACAAAAGAAGACTTCAACTAACGAGAACGTGCCACAACAAAACGTCTCAAAAGGTCTCACAGACTCAACACAACACAACGATTCCCATGAACCAAAACCAAACCAAAACGTCCTAACAGAGCAAAGACAGCAAACGTTCTGCCTAACTCTCTCTCTCTCTCTCTCTCTCTCTCTCTCTCTCTCTCTCTCTCTCTCTCTCTCTCTCTCTCTCTCTCTCTATCTCTCTCTCTCTCTCTCTCTCTCTCCCTCCCTCTCCCTCTCTACGCCGTTAGAGGTTGTCTTGTTCCCGCGTTAAGTTGACACACCTCTGACTCTCTGACTCTGCTCGAACGTGACATGTAACAATATAATTACGTAACATAGCTACACATATACATAAAATATGCGGAGTCAGATTAAAACCCGTATAAAGCCAGCATCAGTGAAAGGACCCAATTACCTTATCTAATCTTTTTAACTTTTATGCCGACATTATAAGAATATACAAGGCACCGACGCTGAATCTGCCATCCGGGCAATTCCAGGAAGTTAGCCCGGCTAGTCCGAGATACAGACTAAGTTCGATTAGCTCAGGGAAACAGGTCCTTAGATTGAGACTAGTAAGACAACAACGAAACAACAGACCAGATACGTTGAAGAAGCTTATCAAAATATAACCAAACCAAATCTCTGAAGCTCTCTTGCATCTAGAACAGTCTTTAGTGGTCACGTCGAGATCAAGACAATTCGAGTACTTATGGCATAATGATGTGTCTGAGGAGTGAACATACTTGTAGACACTGCAATTGACCAGTACACAGTGTCACATAGGCCTAGACTAAACAGTAACACCAACTGTGAAACTAGTTCTACTCACTTGGGACAGACAGTCCATTAATTAGCAAACAATGTTCATATAACTGGGAAAGTCACATACACGCAGAGCCCATCCCATCGCAAATCCTCTAAAACTCTAAAATTTTCTCATTTCGGAATTCAGGTCATTCGTATGATTTGAGCAGATTGATGCGTTGATGATACCGATGGTCGTTACCAAGAATCCTAAACTCCTTGTAACCAGAACAAAGGCATCTGTGTTGTATCGATGAAGAGGAGATTGCTAATTGCAATAATTATAGAAATCAGTCCATTTGATAACCATATTCGTGGGATTATGTGCACACAATTTCTTATCATACGAATGACCTGAATGCCAAAACGAGAAAATTTAAGAGTTTCAGAGGATTTACGATGGGATGGGCTCTGCGTGTATGTGACTTTCCCAGTTATCAGAACATTCTTTGCTAATTGATGAACTTCCTGTTCTTAATGACTTTAGGCTAGCGTATAAGTAGCGTTTATGGAAGAATGCTTAAAAGGTACTACAAGTGTCTCCCTCAAGAATTGCGACTTGAGCTCCTTTCTCTACCCCTCTCAGTGTTCCGTAGGCGCCTGAAGACTGTACTGTTTAACAGTGATTTTACTCCTACGGGTCGGATGAGTTTATCCTCTAAGAGGCGCTTTATAAATCTCAAATTACAATTACAATAATTGTCTGGATAGCTAGCTAGCTAACTACTACCTAACAGTTGGCATTCACACGAACACATAGTAACCAACTTACGGGAAGTTCAATATAATCAATTATCGAATTATCGAGGCAGAGAGTCCAGATTTTCAAATTATTTAACCATTGATGCATGTTAAGTAGTGGAAACTCTGTTTTTTAAAAGGAATTTGAATTGTCTAATAAATTATGTTGTCTTAATCCATGTAGCCAAGCACTGAACTTTGCTGACATGATATCTACGATTAAATGTCATCAAATATGCCTAAAGAATTACAAGTTGAACATTCAAGAGATAAGAAAATTCCAGAGTTTCTTTGAAGTGAACCTCAGGGAGTAACATAAAGTGTACACAGAAGATTTCCAGGCACTCTGAGACAGGCCACATTCCATATTCGCTGAATCAGTCTACCTTGAGATACTCAGCTTGGTTAAGTGAATTAAGGCAGAACCTGTAGCGACCCAATTTAATTAGGTTCGGTACTTCCAAACCAACGCTGAAGACGATGTAGGATAGGATGAATTATCAACAGTGTCAAAGGCAACAGGCAGATCAAGTAGCACCAGGACCACCGTAACCAGACGCAGGGTCTGAGCCAGACACGAGGCGCAAAGTCCGTAGAATAGGGACGATCCAATTACACTGGGCTATGAATGCTGGCTGCGCGCAGAGACGTATATAGATCCTACAAACATGGACCAAAATGGAACAGGTTCCAAAGTTCAAGGTAATGAAACGAAGGAGGTGACTTAATAAGACTGATTTACATATAAAATACATTTTACTAAATCAAGCTGTTCCAATTCAGAAATTGAAACGCTACCATGTAGCCACTAAATAGGCCTAGGTCTAATTCAATGCGCAAACCATTCAGCCAATCAACTGATAGTATAAAGTATGGTATAGTCACGGTATAGTACAGTGCTTTTGAGAGATACTTAAAGGCGCTATAATGTTTTGATACATGCATGCATGCATACATACATACATACGTGGATACACACATACGTACATACATACAAACATACGTACATAATAAAGGAACGATATTGATGACTAAGTGTCGGTTGCATAATAGCTTATCAAAATCCACTTTAACTATTTGGGACCGTGCCTGAGAAAACAATCTAAAAGTTGGGGAAAAAATTAAAAATTTGGTTTGATATTGCAGTAGATTGGGCTGGAATTTCTAATAAATTTATTGAAAATCGCATGTTTCTAACTCAAAGAGTAGAAAAGTTACAATTTCTGATGACGTAGGTCTCTTCGCGGCTACTTTTAAGAAATTGCAAGTTAAACTTTACCAAACGATGACTAGACCTAAGCCGTTGTGCCTTTGGTTCGTGAATGTTTATGAATATGATAAACTGGAGTGTATTCATACGCCTTTGAGAACAAAAGGCCTATAGCGACCGTATATGGCCTCATATTTTCAATGAATTAATTCTGTTGAGATCTTTCATCATCGATTAGATTTAACTTGCTGACTGTCCGTGGTACAGTGTGTCTATAGTTTGATTGGCTTCTTTTCGAGAGAACAGATTCTATCCACGTTGGTATTGGTACAACCAAGTCTTAAAGTCTGCCCGAAGCACAAACCTGGACGCCATATGAGCATGCGTGCAAGCAACCTAAGGATAACAGATAAACTGTAGAGTGGACTCCTGGACAGGCCCTGTATATCTTCAGGCAGCTTATACAAACCGCTGGCATACACGCCTATACTTATCTAGGTTCTGTGCATTTGTGTCTGGTTAAGTAGGCTGAAGTTTGGCCTCCATGGAAATTATATCGACGTCGAATGGGCACCGAGATAACAACCGACTCAGTACAATACAACTGTAATTTGATAATGCCCTCCTTACAAGGTTCTGAAGTGCACATTGAAAGCCGGTACAGGAGACATTACAATAAATAGACTGGAAGAAGAAAGTTTCCGGTTTAGAGCGAAAGATAGTCTCCGTAAGAGTGTTGTAAACATGAGAAGGTTGAAAGTTCCAGATGGAGGGACTAGCAACTGTGAGTGAACCCCGGCCAGAGATAAGACGAGTACCAGGAACAACATGCTTTTCAGAAGATGCTGATCGAAAAGAGAATTGACTTGTAACAGAGCTACAGAACTACTCATGCTAAAAGCTCGGCTGGGCCAATACCCGTTTGGTCTTAAGCTAAATGTTTCGAAAGAGGGATCTTCTGGTTTCAGAAGTCTTTGAGCCTTTTGTGGCCTCTTCCTCTTTCAGAAGAAGACTAGATTCGTAAAGCAATAAAGAGTTTAAAACATCAGAAGGAATCTGTGCAGATATGATTAAACGTAAGTAAGATGTTGATAACATCAACAACACAGCTGACAACAACTAGACAGTAATATGCAGGAGCCATCAGCGTGAAAGCAAGGCATCATGCTATCAGCATACCGAGTCCTACGAAAGAAGAACTGCAGGAATGTGAAACTGGGAAGGTATCAACCTGATTTCAATTCATGACTAATGTACTGTTTACTGCATGAGACATGCAAAATACAAGAATTCACGGCATGAAGAGACAGCAAAGTCCAAAAGGGAAGACCTTAAATAGGAACAATCTGATAGTAATAAGTTCACTGACTTCGAGAAAGCCTTTAACATTTGGGCTCATTGTGGAAGAGAAAGAAGATCTATATGGAATTCTAAAGAAGGAATCTGGTATCATTGAAAGCTTCTATGATGACAGTCTTTGAGTGGAGAGGCCTGGAGAAGAAAAACCTCGAAAGCCCGACAGTCAAATCCAAGCCTGAGAAAATCCCCCGCCTGCACCGATCGGCGCCCGCCTCTGCAATGTTAAACAACAGGTCGCAGAGCACATTGGATGCAACGTTAAAGGTGACATTTAGTAAAGTTAAGGGCTAATTAATTAGCACAGCATCTTAAGATGTCGGCGGGAAGAATCCGCACAATAGAAGCAGTCGAGCTATTTTTAACTTATTTGCCCTTGATCCTATTTGAAGTATAGCATACAGCTTACACTTACAGTGAGTTTCATTAAAAAAGCAAAATGCTAACATTATCTGTAGGTCAGCTATACTATATAGCTAGGCGGTAACAATGGACGCAAATACTGGAAGAACCTTTAACTTCATTTGAACACTCTCTGCTTACGCCTGCTGTGTGCTAAATATATGCGGTCATAAATTTAAGAGGTTTAAAGCAAAGACGATTCCACTTTTTGTAAAATTAGTTTGCAGAATTCCTTAACTTCTACAGGAATAAATTGACAATGGGAATATATCTTTTGCAGCTTCACCAAAATTTGGGACCTTTAGGCCTTAGACGCAAAGCTGGCATTGTGAGTGTGGATAGGCAATTTAAACAAAGAAAGATGATCAGTGGGCAACAACAGTTAACGAGCATCATTCAGTTGCACTCAGCGCCGCCAAGTGGCCGGAGTTAAGAACTAATAACGCAGATGAATATTCAATTGACTTACGGCGTGGCATCGAGTGCAAGCGTCCATTAGCTCCTCCCTCTCCCACCAGAGGCGGAAACACAAGTAGAGCGCTGACGACGAAGCAGCCGATGCAGACAGCCACCGCATAGGCGAGGAATTTCCTAATCTTACCCGCTCTCACGAAAGGCAAGACGTACTGAGGGAGGAGGAGAGTCCATCCCAGGCTCCCCGAGGCGAATCGGAAACGGTGCTTCATCTCACGGGAACAGCTGCGGGCGTCGTTAGGGGAAGAACTGCCGTTCAGCTCCATCCATCAATCCTCCATCAACAACTTCTGCTTTCGATTGAAACCTGCTCAGAGCGGAGTCATTCGTCCCGATTCATACCGTCTGCCAAATCAACACATAAACACAAAAACTACCAGTAAACGGCATAAGACCAAACGCATATAACAGAGTGTAATTCTAAATTGAATATTATGTTTAAAACTGCTGACTGAATAAAATGGCCATCATTTATTCGCACCTATCGACGCCATGCGACTATCGTTAGGAACCGATGACGACGACGAAGATTTTCATGACGACAATGATTAAGCTACAAATACCATATATATATATATATATATATATATATATATATATATGCACACATCATATAAACATTTTACAAAATCATAAATATGCACATGCATAACATGCATACGCACATAAGCTACATAAGCCACCCACCAGTCAACAGAAGCTTATGTTATGTTGCGGCTTATCACCGACTTTGTGACGCTACCGATGCAGGACTTGTCATGCTGTATGCTTTGCTGGACCCGCACATCATAACATCTTGCAGACCCAACTCAGCACTTCCTATGGAACAGTCGGTCAACCGCTAGAATGACAATGTTCGTTCTTGGATGAGCAGACTAAGATGGTGATTGTCATAGACTATGGGCACCAGTTACATTCGTCGTGCCAGTAGAGCTTGGTTCTTCGGCCGCTTCTATACATTCTATACCTAGCCGACCTCACCCAGCTCATCACGGCCCTCGGAGCACACAAGTTCACAAATATGCTGAAGACGTTCAGTTATATAAGTCGTGCCACCCTTCAGTGGCACTTTGCTTGGGTGTCCAAAATGCGGGCAGTTGTGACAGATGTATACAAATCCGACTGTATGATAATAATCGGATGAGATTCAACCGTCGAAGACAAAGTTCATATGACTGCCCGAGTCGTGGCCACCTCCAAGTCTTGCGTGTTTCAAACTATAATGTACTGGCTCCCGATTGAGTACAAAATTACATTCAAGATCCTTCTCTTCGGCCAGGAGTCGATGATCGGTTAACCCGAAGTGCACCAGGGAGCTCTGTGTTCCTGTATCGAGTTAGTTGGATCGACGTACACTGCGCTCTGCAGCATGTGGGGACCTGTTGGTTCCGCGCTCCCGTTCAGCGATTCTGACACACCACGCTTTCTCGCGCACTGGATTGCCCTTATGGAACAGCCTTCCATTCACAGCCTCAAATAACTCATAAGACATTTCAGCTTTCATTCAGAAGTACCTTTTAGATCTGTTAAATAGCCGTGCATCAGCGCCTTGTGAGCTTCCTATCAGGTGCTAAATAAGTGTGCAGCTATATGCATGCTTACAAAACTTATGCACACTGCATCACAAGCGCGCATGCGCATATATCCGATGTATAAAGTTCTACAAGAGTCGAGTGCACATGTGGCCTATAAGCCTATGAGCAACCTGGCATAGACCACGCAGAGACTACCCTTTCAAGAGCACCTGCCATTTGTACGCGGGCAATCAACGAACGAACCTGCGTCTGAGAAACGTTCCTCCAGAGCCCTTCATATAATGAAAGCGATGCTCAACCTTCTGCTTCTCTGGTCTCGAGCACTCGGCTATCTTCACTTCGCCGAGCTCATAAAAAGTGTCCGACAATTACACTAAGCACTTACAGTACATACGTTCTAATGCCACACATCACAGCGTCTGATGTATATATTGATGCGTTTGAACACATACTGTCTGGTTATAAAGGAACGGACCAGTGTGGCTTAGGAAGCAACGACATCCGACAGTTAATACATGCCAGAGAAACCACGGTCTTCATCCGCTTCCTAACCAGACAAGAAATAAGCGTTCTAGCCTCACTCAGTGAGTGGAACCCGGACCTACAGTGACCGCAGAGGAAACAAGCTCATTGGTTGTCCATGGGTGCCTCATTGTCCCGCGTATGAGTTCTTCTACGGCTCAGCGCATAAGCTTTGCCTATGTAGGACCTACCAGCTGGAATAACCTTTCTCAAGCTCCTCAGTTTGCCCCTTCCGCAGTTTCGCAGGCGCCTGAAGTCTGCCTGAAGACAGAGGTTTCGCTGGTCTGGGTCGGGAGCGCCTCTGATTTGAAGTGGCGCTTTGTAAATGTCAAATTACAGTTGGAACCAGAGAGTCAGTTGATAAGGTGTTGCGTTCTGTCAAGATGATCTCTTCATTCAACACGAACCGCGCATCTTATAGCTACTCGACCAGAACAGCCTCTGAATCCTTACTGTGACTATCCCAAGGACCAACGACTGTTCAAGGAACGCATTCGTTGTCCGTTGCTGGTCGACTCTGGAACTCTTGCTGTGCATGTTCGCTCCTGCGTTTGTCTATAGATTGCAACTAATGACGACTTCTTTCCAGATCGCATCTCCCCAGACGATTCCGTTTCTCCTTGGTTTGCAATATTGGATTTCGGCATTATTTCTGCGGAGTTATGGGAAATTTTCGAATGAGATTTGGATCATTTAAATTTCGGTTCAGAGTTTAAGCAGCAGAGATGCTGAAGACCTTCTACATGATAAATCACACAAGTAGTCGGGACAGAAAAGAATGGCCTAACACGAGTTATATGATCCTCCCGATAAGGCGTAACTCTACACTTTTTCCGTTGCAGTGTTAACAGAATTATCGCTCAGCTGTAACCCCGTGCTCTTAGACAAGCAGGACCTGCGACCATCCCATAAATGCAGTGGGTTATGCCTATCTGAAGTATAAGTTTCCTTTCATATCCTGAAACAAAACTCACTACCCTCATGCGTCTGTTGCATGTAGGTAATTAAAACGTCGCTCAAATCCCGCATTCAAGTACTGCATGGCAATAACTGGAACGATCAAAATAATCGCACGATACCTAAATGTAAGATAAGTTACTCTGATAACGTCTGTGCAGTTAAACTGATTTTTCAAGATATGTGGGCATCTGTATTGCATATCGAAATATAGGGCCTAGTACCATTAATACATAGGGTATTCTAACCAGGCTTAACTACCGCAACTCTATTTTGTAACCTTCCCGGCTACATATTGCTTCTACTAGCTAGAATCTCATCATCATCGTCGTCGTCGTCATCATCATCAGTTCCTAACGCCAGCCGTTTTGTAGCGATGGGTGCGAATAGATGAGTTCCACTCTTTTCGGTAATTTGTCAGAGATTTGTAGCGCTATTCTCGTATTTAGTCCAAGTCTTGCTATGTCCTCCATTTATGTTGTCAGCAATGCGGTTAAAATGCATCTAAGACAACCTATGTTAGGTTACCCCCAAATCACCGCCATCTATCCTGGATGTTGGAAGGTATAATGGTCGTCCTTTTCCGGCGAAATAGACACACCAGTTATCGAAGACTTAGTAGTCCGAAAAATTCCAGCCCGCACAGAAATATGGTTAAGCGGAAAATTGCAAAATAAAACATTTGGACCGTCTCTGCCCACCCCCCGCATTGCGGAGTCTGCGGGGGCGACAGCTACGCCACTGAGCAAAACTCTCTTCTCCATTGTGTGATGACGGACATGGGTAGAAAAGAGATCGTTTTAAGTAGCTCCACTGTCCTGCAGAAACCAATGGAAGAGGCTCCCTTTGGAATTTCGCTCAAATATTTTCCCATGGCCCTACCCTCGAATTACCGAAATTTCACCATGTACCATGCCTGGCAGGTAAATATTGGGTTCGAAGGTTAAACAACGACGCTGAAACCAGGTCTCTCATAATACATATATACATATATATAATGTTTGTGTTAGTACTGCCATGTATTCATGGATATAGGCCTGTGTACCAAGATCAGCGACGGTTATTAATGAAATTGGATTTTAATGCACTTCATGTGCATATATATATGTATACGCATATATGAAGTGCATTAAAATCCATGTGCGTGCGTGCGTGTGTGTGTGTGAGGTGTGTGAATAAACTTTATATTACCGAAAACCTCATGCATTATATATATATATATATACATATAATGCCGCTAATTAAAATGTCTAAAGTATGTCCGATAAAGCCAGCCAGCTCTGTGGAATGAAAATCGTCTGCTGCAGTTGCATTTTTTTCTGCTTCAAACGACACAACTTTGACCCACAGAGCTACACTTAATGCTCTACACATCGTCATAATGCATTGCATGCTGACGAGTTTAGGTCTATACATGCACCCACCCGAGTATAAAGGCCAAGGTCGTACACACACACACACACACACCTACACACACACTCATGTATAAAAATGCGTGACTCTACATACATTCATGTGGATATATATATAAGTACATAGGCCACTGAAGGAAGTATTTTTAAATATAAATGGATCATATATAAGTATAATCATATGACTTCAAATGGCGGTGTAAACGATGGCATGATAGGAGTTTGAACCCATGATTACAAAGCATATGTTTCACAGCATGCACGTCATATACAGACATACATTGCATGACGATAGATGCGCATATTTTCCTTGTCATTTAATTGCACTTAATTGCGCTGTTAGAAGACAGCTGAAAACAAGACACAAGAACAGAGGCAGCAGAACAAACACAGACGAAAGGAAGGGTAAAACAAGGTAGAGGGGGGCAGAGGAATAATGGGGCAAAGAAGAGGGGCGGCAGAATGGAGAAAAGTGAGCAAGGGAGGCCAGGCCGTTAAGGTCGTAAAAGCTTATCATCTATAGGCATATCATGCGTACTGGAGTGGGGGGGATGATGACTAATGTCGAATGTTCTAACCGCATACCCTGTTGTGTCAAGTGATATTAGTCTGGCTCACATCATCCGACCCCACGTCTAACAGTAGACTAAGACCGTATTATTCAGAATCAACCCTCCCTTATTCTGCCCAATCGTGCTCATTCTAATCTGATGCTAATTTACTCATTAGTCTTGGCAGCGTAGTCCTATTCACCCCGCCAAACCTACTCAATCGGACCACCTGCTACCCACATTTATACCAACATATGCAACCTATCCTATAAATCTATCCTACTGAATACGATAGAACTACACGACCTATTTATATTTAACTTCACTATCCCCCTCCTCGTCGTTCCTGCGCATTCACTGCAAGGTATCTTATTTTATTATCTCCCAATTCCAAATAATTGAAATTAATACCTTAAACATGTGATACGACGATTTCCAGTTAGTAAGTGTGGTGTCTAATGTTTCCTGTGGCGTATATTTGTTCTGGCCCCGCTGGTTGGTATCGAATCAGAAGTTCAGCACTCAGCATGGCTATTAGGCAGATATAAATCCAAGTATCCCAGATACTACGTCATTCGACTTGAGATATACGTTCAGTGTAAATAGCTTCGTATCCGTCCGTTGAGCCAAAGCAGTTCGACAAACATGTGGTCAGTGTGAACAAAAGCCTTTGTTCAAGTGCTGACCTCACTTATCCATCCGTTCACCTGACGAAGACTGGCCGCCTGCATCCAACGGCGAGCCTATTCCGCGGCTACTCCTCCGTCCCCTTCACAGCTTCGCAGGCGTGGATGCCATTGGGGCCCAGACACCGCTGCATCATAAAGAGCCGCTCGTTCAGGCAGACTGATTCTAGTGGGACGGGCTTTGCAAACAGATGACAGAGCCCTAATTCGTCGTGGCCTGTCGATTGGCTAGGCTACGCTGAGGTAGAGTAATTCGCTCTCTTTATAATGTCAGTCGGACGCTGTCTGGGTGCCACCTCATCGTCCTGCGGCCCACAACCCGGGGCGCGAGGTTGCGACAGCCGAGACGCCCCAGGGCGACACTTTGGATCCAGCTTACCGGTACACGGAGATCTAAACGTAGGCGGAATTTATGAGTTGTTCGGACAAGACTTGTGATATCAACAAGGCACGATATTGAAGGCAAGACCAACGTAAAGCCTGAAAGTTTCTAAATTCTCGGTGAAGAGAGTGATGTTCTTGAAAGTGATGCACACGTGTTATCAATTACTGTTTACAACAAATATATGCTAAATGAGCTAAAGCACAACTGCAGTATCAGCCTTTAACTTCTTGGTCAAAACCTAATCAAGGATGTATGTATTAAGGTATAACATCACCACATAAATCTAGTTCGTACATTACTTTGAGACCCTCCTAGTCCCTCGAGGTATTCACCACTAAATTATTACAATCCACCAACCGATTCGTACTACAATAGTACACCCTGCGCCGTTATACTGATGCCCCGTTCGTAGTCGTCTTCCCTCCAGTCTAAATACACGGCACCGAGACTCAACTGAACCCTAGATATCTAGCATAATACATGTATACGGATCCGACGCCTAAAATAGGAAGTCAGTCGCTGCTCAGAATAAACGATCAGATTACGCAGCCTCGGCTGCTAAAAGCTCCACTTGAATAATTTATATCATGTTCATCAGTCACCCCTCGACGTGAAACTTAACACGCAAAGGCCTGATATATTGTGAAGATCATTAATTCTTGTGTGGCTCTTTCTATAATTATAGGAGCATTGAATGCATGCTTACGTTCGTTCGTTCGTGTTCTATATATATATATATTATATATATTATATATATATATATATTATATATATAGCTACATACGGCGTGTAAGCCTGGATAACGGAGGAGGGTGACGTAAACGGCCTCTGATACCAAGAGATGTCGTTAACATTGGAACCACATATACGATACGACCAACTGGATTAAGCTGTTGTACTCTGTACGCCTTCGTGCATTTGGCGTGAAAGCTGAGACTATAAAAAGGTGTTGTGTTTAGCAGGTGGCTGGATGTATCCGGAAGGAAAATCTAAATACACGTTCCCCAAGGCGGCCCTTAGTCACTAAACAAGGAAGGTTACCCTGGATAACACTATCGGGTCTTGTGCCAGTAAACAAGGGAGGTTACCCTGGTTAAACCAGGCGGCCTTTGTGCCAGTAAACAAGGGAGGTTATCTCGGTGAACAGTGGTGGCCCTCGTGCCATAAATAAGACCGAATGTTGGATGACAAAGAATGAGAGAAGAAAGAAAGAAACGAGAGATCAAGAATACCCACGTACATTTCGAGTTTAAAATGTTTATAAAACCTCCAATGGAAATTTCTAGATTAGCGCACTTTTAGAATAACTGCCCAAGGACACTGCCCCAATAACTTGTAACCAAGACGGGAGGGAGTAAAACCCATCTCCGCTGCACGAGTATTGGAAAAATCTACCTCCAGTTTTTCTGGTGGGGTAGCTGGCTGACAGCTACCTGTCTTGGACCCCATAGTTTAAATTTAGCACCCATTGGCCTATGTACACTGTTTCATTATGGTGCCAATCACCTCGATATGACGGCGTTGTTAATAAAGGTTATCAAATCAATTTGGCTCAGAATAGATTTTGGTAGTTGGTCCTGCGTGACCGGTTTGTTGCCAGTCTTCGACCAGTCGTGTTAAGTCTCCCTGAGTGGCTGACTTACTTGCAACAGTTTTGGTTCTTGTTTGAGCTGTTTTGTCACTTCATGTTGGTGGTCATTTTGTGTCTTCACTTCGGAAGGTTTTTTAGTTTTGTTGCCGCCTGAGGCCGACGTCTTGTTCTACGAGAGTCATACTATGCTTCCAAATAGCTTAGGAATTAAACTTTCAACCTAAAGCTTGCATGGTTTTACATATCTGTAGACAACCTGCAACATATGGGGGGGAGGAGCCAGTATGCATTGTGTTTGCTCTATTGCACTGTGTTTAGTAAACTGCTAAAATATGTGTAGGAAAGGCTTGGGTTTTTAATTTTCGTTGTTTCGAATTTCTTAGGTAAATGTTTCATGTTCGGGTTGTGGGTGATTTGTGGTACAATGGATACCTCGGCCGAAGCCAAACAACTAACACTGGACGACGTATTTGATATGTCGTCGGCTGAGGAGTTGATAGCAGAACTTGAGAGGATGGGTCGAGAGACGAAAGTACAGAATCAATTGCTATACTGCAGGAGACATTAGACTTACTTGTTTTCAGCTGAGGAGACTGATCAGCTGATAACGATGCTGATGAACTGAACCCTCCTTGCCTATCGATTTTGTTTTGACTGAGCGCCTGGGAATAAGCTGGTTTCCGAGACTTGGTTTTTGTTGGGCGCTGTAGAAATCTTGAGTTTACGAATACGATTACAGGTTACGATTACAGGTTATCATCATACTGCTTGTGATATAAGCCACAACAGACCAAGCGGCCAATCACTTGTCGTACACGAGGACTCGGAATTACCCACAAGGCTGCATTTAATATTTCCACTAAACACTATCAGTATACGATATATATATATATATATATAATGTAAGCAGTGACCCCCTCCTAAATGCATTTTTATATATATATATATATATATATATATATATATATATATATATATATATATATATATATATATATATATATATATATATATATATATATATATATATATATATATATATATATATAAACACTAATGTATAATGTGTGGGGTTACCAGTGATGTGTATATAGATATCCCTTAGACAGGCTTAGTGGATTACCGGCATTATGTGTCGTAGGCTGGTAATTCTATCTGATGCGGCTGAGCGGCCGGACTTTCCCTATCCAATCAGTCTACCCAGTTCAAGCAACTCAACAGACCTCGTCGCACAGCACGGAGGAGGAGGCTGCTGCCGCTGAGAGAAGTGACCGAGCCAAGGCCTGTGCCATACGCAAATAAAAATAGATCATATCTGTCTGTATCGGCCGCTATACATATATATATATATATATGTGTGTGTGTGTGTCTGTGTGTGTGAGTGTGTAGGTGTGTGTATGTATATTTTATATGCATAATTTGATGTGTATAGAGTGTGTTGAACCGGATGGTATTAAATTAGTTTACACTTTATCGTTGCGATATAATGTCGTGGGAAAACATTGAATTTCGACACCACAGTGCATCAGTAATAGCGACTACTATTTGCTGTTGTTGGTGGTGATGATGATGATGATTATGATTAAAGATAATTTATTAGTCCATTCGTAAATTACAGGACTGTAGCTTATACATGTTCAGCATTATAAATTTATGTTTAATCCCATGTAATTTAATAACTGAGGACACATTTATGATATCAGACAACGAATTATATAGTTCTGATAGATTAGATGAATCAGGTTTCGATGACAATTTACTTCCGGAAACAACAGCACTGGGTGGTCCTACTGTGGCAAAAAGTCTGCGCTATTTTTGGTACTACAAAGCAACTGAAAATTTAACTCGTTAAATTCTGTCCACCTGGGCAGTTCTGTCATTCACTATAGTTTTTCGGTACGTAATTTGGATGTTGTATTTGATTCTAACCTATCCTCCAGTGAACATGTTAACTCAAGGTGCGGGTCAATTCACTACCATATTCATGTCATCTGAAGAAGTTGGCGTCGAATTCCCTTTTCTGCCTGGTTTCTCTTGCAAATGCCATGATCTCTTATTCACCGCGTTGGATATTGTAACTCTCATCTTACTGGCAGCTCAAAAGCTACCTTGATGAAGCTTCAAAGGGTCCAAAACGTTTGCCTTGGCCACAGCCATCACTAAAACTTCAAAGCATCAAAATATACGTGCGATCTTACAATCGTTGCAGTGGCCACCCATAGAGAAGAGAATAATTTACAAGGCCCGGTTAATATTGTCTTAATAATAAGTTTCTGCATGTCAGTCAATCTCACTTTATCTTCGTCCGACGCTGACTGCCAAGACTCGTCACTACTCGACCAGGTCCTCTGATTTCCTCACTCTGATGACTCTGCGGAGGACAAGGATAGCTCTTGGTGAGCGTGCCTTTTTGTTGCTGGCACCTAGACTGTGGAACTCTCCTCCGGAAAATGTCCGAAGGACACGATGCTCGAATGGATCATATTGATTAGAAACTCATCTTTTCCTGGAGTTATAAATAACAGTGAAAACTATAAACAAAATCCTATCGACGTCAACAGCCTTTGATGCCACAAGATGTCTGTTAACTGTTGAAATCCATCTTTTCCTTGACTCATTTCCTCAGTATATAGGTTGTTTCTGTATCTTTTGGGATTTCCCTCTTAACTTTCGACCGGTCTTACCTTGATTTCTGGGCAGATACACCAACTTTGTTTAGCAGCGACCATCGACTGGTGCCTTTAGCATTGTTACAGTGGTGCTATAGGAGTTCTCGGATTATAATTATCAACATCATCATCATCATCATCATAGCACAGGACTTTCGTGCAAGTCAATTAATCACCCCGTCGTCAAAAAGAGCAGCATATTTGAATATCAAAGCCATGATGACTTTGATGAAAGCGATTGTCTGGACTTGTAGAAAAGCAACAGATCTGCTCTATAGACAGACAGTGTGAAGGGGCGCTTAGAGTATCGAGCGCACCCGTTGAACGCATGTTTAGTTATGGCATCGAAATATTAAAACTGCATCGATCTAACACGAAGGACACGTGCTCGCATTACAGATATTTCTCAAGAGCAACTCTAACATAATGCAGCGGTCTATAGCATCATCTGTGAACATACACATTAGATTTAACTGTTCAACTGATATCGTCTTGTATTGGCGTGCACTTGCATTTTAACTTATGTATGCCTACTTGTACTTGACACGAAAGTACTCGTATTCGTAAACTGGTACTTGAAGCTTATATACTTGTGACAACTCTGGTGACGACTAGCGACACGTTCAAAGAACACGGCCTTAACTCTGGATGTGGCGCTATCCCACAGCTTATAGAGCTCAGTCTTGCTACAGGCGACACAGAAATAATGAGGCAGGCTTGCTGCTAGTCCAAAACGCTGGTCGATTGTCCTGTAATCCGAACCACTGAACCGATTAATTAGGCTGATTAGATCTCTATCCACAGAGTGATTTCAGCGGTCCCGTGCACAAAAACCCAACCAATACTTGGTCTGTGGCTATTTGTTTTTTAGTCTATACTTACGACTCATCTGTCTGAAATTGCTTACCCACCGTACCCTGACTTCTGATTTATTTGACCTGTCGGAATTCAACCTGAACTCTCCGATGGATTATATTTGATTACGACATCACTTGAAGCAACCATCGATTGATTTATTTGTATATTATGATAACGGCGTTATAGAAGTCACTAGACTAGACAATATTACATTTCTTGGGTACGCCTACAGACCAGTTCTCTGTAAGCGATGTCAACACCGATTAACTCTTTCGACGACGATCTGTGTAAGAAATGCGCCGTTGATTTGAGAATTGTCGAAACCGGCAAAAGAATTTAGGGCTGTTCAGTTTAAATTGGAAACCTGTCGCGCTCATCCAGACTTTTTGACTGACTAAACTTTTTGCACTAGACTGACGCAGCTTCTAATAGTTTCCATTAACTTTACCAATTTTCTCGTTGGCGATGTAAATCCATTTTCTTATGAAATTTTCCCCCCGTTTTATTTCCAATATTTCAGTTGGCCTATTGTATCTCGTGTTAAGCTGTTTCAAAAATTTTTCCTATGATCATAGTGTCCATGTCACGATCTTTCGAAGTTGTTAACGGTCAGGCGTTGAATCGTTTCGTCTTCCTATTTGTAGCGTAGCGTTAACTCGAGAAAAAACACACAGTCTTTGATTTTGATTGTATATCATCCTAATTGTTTTAACTCCTGTCTTAGACTACTTTCGGCCAACAAATCATGCACAGGTCTGCAGACTCAGCTTTTCTTTTCCTAACAAAAGCACTCTCCTTGACATCATCCCTGCATCTCTTCTGAGTGTTTTAATGTATTGGGTCGAACCGTTACGTCAAGAATCAATTTCTCATTGCATGAGTTATCCTTCCCATCTGCTTTCACTCATGCTGTAGTTATCCTCTGCTAAAGAAACTTTCTCTCGACCCCAGCGACCTGTCCAATTACAGACCCATCTCAATTTTGAATTGTGTACCTTAAATTCTTGAACGCGTAGTTATGATTCGTATGCATACACTGGAAACCTGTCGCGCTCATCCAGACTTTTTGACTGACTAAACATTTTGCACTAGACTGACGCAGCTGCTAATAGTTTGCATTAACTTTACCAATTTTCATGTGCTGACTTGATAAGGATAGGGTGACTAGTTCCTTTTGATTTGTCTGCTGCTTTTGATACAGTGAATCACCCTTTTTGGCATCGTCTCCAGCACTGGTTTGAAGTTGCTGCTTCTGCGCTTATCTTAGTCCACGCACTCAGTAAGATATGTGGTGTCCCGCAGGGTTCTGTGCTTGGTCCTCTTTTGTTTACACCGTACATCACACCACTAGGTTAATTGCTTGACTATTATCATTCAATAGGATATTGTGAACGTAATATTACGCTGATTAGTTAGCCAGTTTAAAGCAAGCGGTTGTAGGCCTATAGGAAATTTCCATGACGTTATTGGATAATTCATTTATTTGTACATGCACTGACATGTACATGCTTGCGGTTATTTGGTGCATCTGGCTTACACGTATTGATCACGTGCCTCATAGTGCAGGATGCGTTGAGTAGCGTGCTTGGGCGTTGGTGTGACGTCAGTTGGCGCGCATTTTATCATGTGGGCGCTCGCGCGAGAAATAAACCGGTCTACACCAGTCTAAACTTGTCTATTGTCGTGGCGAGAAACAGCCAATAAAAGCGGACGCAAGTTTATTATTGAGAAGAGCGCGAAAATTTTGCTAATAGTGGTGTATTGTGTGCTAAGTTAAAACATTGAGTGTTTTAAGTGCCTTTGGTAGATTCGTGCATTTAGAAACTGTGACGATTCTAGTACTGTTCGTTTAATTATTATTATGAAATTCAAAGGTTGCATATCTTTTTTCTAGCTAACACTACGCTGCGAATCGGGCAAGTCGACGGTTCGAAACCCGATCATTGACTACGAAAGATCGTTGACCATTTCTATGCCGACGATATTCAGATTTATGTCATTTGACAGTTTGCCTTGTCACTTGCCTGTGCAGCTGTTGTTTACTTCTTTGAGGAGGGCAATCATGTGGTTGGCTGCTAATAAACTTCTCCTTAACCGGTCGAAAACTGGATTTCTACTACTGGGCACTGCACAGCAATTTAAAAGTTTGGCTTAAATCTTGAAAACTGGATGACTCACTTGTCGAGTTGGCTGAAGCTGCTCGTAACTTGGGCGTTGTTTTTGATTCTACCATGTCTCTTACTGAATATGTGAATGGTATTTGTAAGTCGTCAAACATGCATATTGGCAACATACGCAGAATTAGGCCGGTATATCCTCATCTCTTCAAGGATATCTCTGGCAAACGCATTGTTTAGTCACCTGGATTACTGTAACTTTTTTCTTACTGATACCACAAAGTCAAACATGCAGACACTCTATAAGAGTTCAGAACTCTTTGGCTAGAGCTATAACTAACACGTCGAAATATGAGCACATAACTTGCATACGCAATCCCTGCACTGGCTTCCAATTCAGCAAAGGATTTAATTAAAATCGGGGCTTATAGCTCATAAAACACTGAACTCTGGCTAACTACAACATTTAAAATTAGTTCTCATTCCCCAAACTTATCGTTGTTCAACTAGGTCATCTGACTGCTTTTCTCTGGTGATACCCAAGACTAGAAAGTGAAAATGTTTTTCAGTTGCTGGACCTAGATTTTGGAGCTCTCTTCCTGTATCTGTTTGTTCTGCCCTGTCGCTTGCGTCATTTCATTCTCAAGTTAAGACTTACCTTTTTCAAATTGCTTATGCACCATATGCACTGCCTCTCTGTTCGCAATACACTAAATACACTACCTGGTCCACAGTCAAATTTGCCACTCCTTCACAACTTCTGGATCCAACAGCGGCTCTAACTGTTTCCACACAGGCTAAATCGTAATCGTAATTCCGAGATTTCTTCAGCGCCCAACGAAAGCCGCGCCGCGGGGACCAGCTTATTCACAGGCGCTCAGTCAAAATAAAATCGATAGGCAAAAGGTTCGGTTCCAGGTCGAGATCCAAGAGTCAGGCAGAGGGGCAGCGCAGCAGCTACGGTGGATGATGTTTGGGGTTGGAGAGGAGAGACAGATAAGAGGAAGAAGGGGTATCAGGGTACGATCTGTGAAAGAGGAATGTTTTGAGTTTTGAGTGAAAGGCCGAAGCAGAAATTGCAAGCGGTGGAGCATCGATGAGTTGGTATAATGGGTCAGAAAACGTCGCAATTCTGGGGGAGTTTATTCCAGAGTGGTGGGGCAGATATGGCTATGGAGCGATTACCAAATTTTAATGATGAGGTGACGGGAGGGCGGATGTGTTAGGGCAGAAGAGGAGCCGGTTGAGCGAAGCAGTTGTGTTGTAAATAACTGACGAAGATATGAGGGTTGGGAAGATTGGAGTGTGTTGTAGGTAAGTGATAGGACTTTGTACTCGATTCGTTCAGGTATTTTAAGCTAGTGTAGTGATTTAAAAACAGGAGTGATGTGATGGTGTTTGGGGGTTTTGGTGACAGCACGATCAAGAGCATTCTGTACGGCTTGAAGGCGGCTTATTTAGGTGGAGCCTATGCTCAGAAACAGTGAATTGCAATAGTCTAATTTAGCATGGACTATGGATGTGGCGATGGTTGATGCGGTTTTAAAGTCAAGCACATGGTGGATTCTGCGAAGGTCACAGATATGCATAAAGCAAGAGCGGGCGAGATGTGTAATGTGATCAGAGAAGCTGAGGTTTTGGTCGAAGATCACACCTAGGTTACGGACAGAAGAGTTAGTGTTAAAGGTGTGTGTGCAGGCAGAGTCCAGGCTGAAAGAGATAGAGGAATCTGAAATTTTCTTGAGCTGGTCGCGTAGGCCTATAAGTATGAATTCGGTTTTGGATGGGTTCAAATACAGGAGATTAGATGTCATCCACGAGGAGATCTGGGTAACCGTACGAAGAAGATGATCTATGGAGTCCTTGAAACAGTTCGAAGAAAAAGAGATGAACAGTTGAGTGTCATCAGCATAAAGGTGATGATCGACTTTGCTTGCTTTTATAAGTGAACTGAGTGGAGCAGTGTAGAGGACAAACAGAAGAGGTCCAAGAACAGATCCCTGTGGGACTCCACAAGTGAGCGGGCCTGATTGGGATGAGGTTTCTAATATTTTGACGGAGAAAGAGCAGGAGGAGAGAAAAGATTGTATCCAGATTGGAGCAGTGTCAGTAAAACCGAACCAGGTTGAAAGTCTTCGGAGCAAGATGAAGTTCCTGTACTATGTGTACACTACGTACAGTTATACGCGCATCGTATACGCCTAAATTTCGCACTGTATTTTGAACTTGTATATATTATCAGTTGGAGTCTCAAGTCCTGGACAAGATCCGAGGCAGTGCTGAATGCTGATCATCAGGTTGTGGAAATGCAGAAGCGATGTATAGGGCAGCCAAAGGAATTTCCTCTGCGATCAATCAACGAACTCGGCAATGTGAAGCTATGTGGTTTATGGAAAATCCCAGGCATATAGCACTGAACAGACAGACAGACAGACAGACAGACAGACAGACAGACAGACAGACAGACAGCGATAACCACGCACGGGCATACATCCAGGCACTAACACAGACAGGAACCTGAAACTGCAAGCTGAAGTTAGACGGACATTAAAAACAGAAATGTAGGCCTCCAGATGAGCATGCAGGCAGGTATAAGGGCGAAATCTGCGGCGTTGAAGAGGGCATTATAGACAGCGGGGCGACGCAACTGACTGAAACAATAATCTATGCCTATAGATATACTCAGGGCCGGCGCCAGTATTTGGCTCCCTAGGCGAACCTGTCGCATTTAACTAATTAATATTAAATTAACTAAGTTGATATAACCTTCACACAGGAATGCAGCCGAATGCTACATCTTTAATTTAGTATAGTCGTTCATTATAATCATCTACGAATCATTAAAAATAATAAAACAAAAATATGGCACTTAATAATTTTTAAATTTTCGTATAATTCATTTATTAATAAATGGTGGCAAAACGGCGGCAATGTTTAAAAAAATATTTCTTTATGTAGCTTTTCTGCCGCCCCCAGAAATGTGCCGCACTAGGCGGCCGCCTAGTTCGCCTAGGGGTTAAACCGGCCCTGGATATATTGCATTATAATTGATTTTGGCCTCTTCAAGGAGTCCAAATCAGGAATGTCACGGCACGCCGTGTAGGACAACGAAGAAATCAATTTCAAGGACTGAAATGCAGAAGCTTGAAACAGGATAACAGTGTCACAAAATGCGCTATATTCAGAGACCTTATCTGGTGCGCAGGAAACTTCCCTTGCTGGCAGGAAGGCACGTTATCTTGAAAGTGATGTAATATAACACAAATTAGATGCTCAGAGACGAAAATAGATGATAAAACTGAGAAAGTAAAAAAGAGCAGGCGTACTTTCATTTCGGAACTGCTATTGCTACTTTAGGCCTATTTCCAGAGGCTGATGTGAAGGGTGAAGTGGATAGTCCTACCCTTTCTAGACGAGGACTCATGAAGTGCAAAATATGATTTGCTGGTAAAGTCATATTGCAGCACCAAGAGTTATCATTCAAACTCATTATAAAGTTAGCCTATAAAAAGTAATACCAATGTTAGTAGTACACACTAGAAGTAGCACATAGAGGGCCATGTACTTGTTTACAAGTATCTATAGATATTAGTGAACAACTGCGTTGTTTTCAATTTAAAATATTCAGTTTAATTATGTGAGCTTTTGATTCTGCTGCTTGGATTTCTCTTGGCGGGTCTTCTAAATAGTGTCACTAGCTGAGCACAAAATATTGTTAATCTGCAGTAGGTTGTGCAGTACATCGTGTATCAAGTTGCAAAATACGAACTAGAATGCAATGTATAAACCTAAAATTACTGCAAGAAAAATAACCCAAAACGATGTGTTTTGAACAAAAATCTCAGCTTTACGTGGGCCCTGTATAAACTTGCACTCTGCGCTCTCCATGTCCCCCGTTGTATTGTAATAGCTTTTGTTGTAATTGCAGTTCTGGGTAACTTTAGTTGCAGTTAAGGATCTAAGCCTAACTCTAGACCGCTAAAGGTTTGTTTCGTTCGTACGTCCATTCGTCAGCCTTCTCAACGACAAACAGCAAAAGCGCAATCTAGTTGTCTTCATCACGGTCAATCAACGAATTCCCTGTTTCGTTTGAGGCATTGGTGGAATATTTGAATTCAGGATTTTTATCTCTGTGAAAACTTGCGCGTGGCAAAACATTCAGAATTTTCAGCAGTTGTAGGTTAGTGTAAAGAGCAAATTCTATAACGAGAGGATAAAATTATACTAACATTACTATAAAAATGAAAATGAGCATAAGATGATATAGCGAAAATAGCGCAGCGATGTCTAGAGGTTGTCTGTTACTCCCAGAGATACATTAGGGAATCCATCGGATACAGAAAACTGTGGGGCTTGTGTTTCTTACCTGGTTCAGTTGCAAGCGTATTCGCACCACGTGGCGTCGTTGCTTCGAATGTAACGATAAACAGCAATAAGCAGTGAAATAGTTATTAACAAAAGAGGTAGAATAATCCTTAGAAACTTCCTTCAAGATAAACAGCCTGGCGCCGTGGCCTCGATAGTTACAGCCCTGAGAAGCGACTCGAGCTTACAGTCCGTCTTGTCTTCACATAGGCTGCATGGGCGTTAGACCTACAGACAAAGTTCTTGCCTTTGTGCATCTGTGTTTACAAATGCGTGGAGTCGGGAGCCACCGGGTTGGACGCATACAGCCTGCATAAAATAGCGGAGAGGGGAGTGGGCGAGATGTTGCCCAGACCTACGGAATTCAGCGTCTCAGTTCAACGTCTGCCTCGTTGCCTTGTGGGAAAGTGATGTGGCTACCGCCTATGCTGCGCTGGCAGGGAATAATTCTCAGTGGATGAGGGCACCACATGTGGCCATCTTGAAACTATAGACTCCTGATGCAAAGTGAGGCCACGCTGGACGTCCAACTACACATGCATGCACCCAATGCGATTGCCCAACTCCAACTAGCTTCGATAGGCCGTTCGGCACTGTGTACATGCGTGCTTTTAAGTAAGGAAGCAGCGCAAGGCTAAAGGTCAGCCTTTTTCTTTCTTCGCCGACATCTGGTGTGCATTGAGAGAAATCGGATCTCTTGAGGCTGCTAGTGTAGACTGACGTTAGCACGCCATCTACAGTGTACAGCTATTCAAAAAAACATGTAACACATATGGACTTGAGATAAGCTGATAGGTGCTGCTCATTGACTTATTTACTGCATTATGTTTCTAATTGATAACTGTGGGGTTGTGTTACTGTTCAGTATTGATGACCAATTTTTTTTCAAAATACAAGTACTTCTAATGTTACTCTGTACGTACCATATATACTGTATATAAGATATACATATGATATACATACTTATACATATGTACACGCTTATTCACAACCATGGCAATGTCGGAAAAGCTTTTGGTGAACTCTTCTAGGCGTGGATATGCTTCAGCGATCTGTCTGAAGACTTAACGGAATGGCACACGGACAAATTTAATTTCTTTGATCTGGAGAACATCAGTAGCACCAGATTTCTGTATGTAAAGAAATTACGTTACTTTAAAGACCTAAAATCTTACGAAAGTCCCATATTAGGCCATTAGGTTTTCGTTTTTAATGGAATTTAAAACAGAAAACTGGACTTTTTATGCCTACTGAAAAATTCAAGTCTTCATATCAAGCTCGAGTTTTCCACAGAGCCCAACGAAAGTTAAATCGCAGGGACCAGTTTATTCATAATTCACAGGCGCTCAGTCAATTCTCGTCAACCAGATATTTTACATACGTGTTAAAGTCCAAGAGGAAAGAACAATGAATTGTAATTGTATAATATTGGCGAAACACTGGAATGTTTCCGAGTTTGTCTTTGTGCTTTTTCAATATGATAGTCGTGGTATTTTTCACAGTTGTCTTACCTGTGATATCCGCAACCGACTTTGCACGCCTGTCCTTTTGACTTCTTTGAGTTCTCACAGGTGGCACTGCTTGTGTTCTTGCTTGTGATTGCAGTAGCAATTGCGGAAATCGATTTTGCATTTTGAGCCAACTGAGAAAATAGCATCCCTCTTTCATGAGTCTTTTAAAAGAAATGGATTCAGCACTGGTGAACTGTCAGTCTGAAGCTGAGAGTTTCGGATAGTCCTGTTTATTAGCAGACCAAGGTTTTAACAAGCCCTTACTACTAATTCCATCTACCTTCCTACCATGAAGAATAAGGATCTCCTTCCCAGTTGACTTTATCCGTCTAGAATCTACATCTCCTCTAATACAAAGTTTCTGGGGTAAAGTCAGCGTTTCCTTAGAGACAGGCTCACCTGCGACAGCTTCTTTCACCGTCTGGATAAACTGGCTATTCTTGTGTGTGAAAGTTATCTTTGGCAGTGCTGGACCTGCTGATGGGATAGCCACTGTGAGTGGATTGCGATTCTGCTGAACGACTGACTTAGGCAAAGTGCACAACAGAGGATTCGGACCCTTGTTCTGCAGGATGATGTTCTTACTTCTGGTCTTCGTTACAAGACTTTGCTGAAGACGAGGAACAAGACGTTAGCAGAGTCAGCAGGGTTTCTGTACCTCTGTAGGGTTTCCGAGTGGACTGTTGAGCTTCCTCAGACATCACAGCAGCCATGGGGCTAACGAAGGACAGAACAGCGTGGAGGCATTTCGTTCAGACCGCATCGTCGGCTATAGTCTGACGGACGAGAGAAAAGAAGAAGATTTTACCGATAATTCTCCTTTTCTCCGCCTGTCCTGTCGTTCATCCACCAAAGAAAGGGCCACCAATCGTGTCTCAAGCACCTCTGTCTATCACTCCCCATGATTTCTATTCAAGGTTAAGTCCCACCTCCTCAAGAAACCTTACACCGATCCATCCAATCTGCAGTCCTCCGATTTCTCTCGACCTAAACAAGCCTACAAACCGATGGTTTGGCCTTGTGGAGAGAATGCTGATTGATCGAATCCCACGCACAGTGCACTACATGCAAGATTCGACGGAAAAGGAAAAAAAGGAAGACTGTTCTGGATAGACAACACAAACGAGGATATAATAAGACTTGGACCAAACAGAACGGGTGCACTGGTTTTAACAAATGACGGAACAAATGAAGATCATTTATTCGCATCATCGCCGCAAAATGGCTGGCTTCAGGACCTAATGATAATTAAATACACGTATAGGCCCCTAAGAAATATAGGCTCGCAACAGATACTTTCTCATTCGCTCACTGGTCTCCCGGCAACCGAATTTTGTTCTTACACCCCTCTGACTCGACGCAGTTCTCGTCAATAATTTGGTGCCTCGCGCTAAGCTTCCGCGTAGTGCTTTAAATTTTGTTTATGATGACCCATTACCTTAGTTTTCTGCTATAATAAAAATGTTTGTAACTGCCTTGATCAACTTTACACCGTGAGTCACCAAATGCTGAGCATTTTCAGAAAGAATGTGTACTCTGAAAATCTGGTTTGTGAAGAAACTGGCACTGGGCGTCCATCAAAGACGTCGTGAGAGCAGAGGTTTGGAGGATCCAGCCAATGCAGACAAGGGAAGGGGCTATGCCCAATATGAACGTCTGAACCTAAATTTGGTAGTTACATGTACATGTATTTCACAAACTTCAGTCAGGTAGCAAGCAGACAGCCAGCACATCATTGGGGTCCTTTTGCTGGATGCAGTAGCTTCACAGTATCCCCATCACGTATTGCAGTTAGCCCTGCATTATCAAGCTAGGCCTTAGCATTCCCTTGGAATGCAGACGTTTACAAAGGGTATAGGATAGGTAATTGGCAATGCCAAAGGAGGACAAGAGGGAGGGGTCCAGAGTATGTAATTTTTCCATGTACAGGTAATGTCCTTTATACACAACTTCAATCATTTGTGCTTAATCATTTGGCAACCTGTAAACCACAGAACTTTTGGGTAATATGTGTAGCTGTAAGTTGAAAATCAATAACTGAATTTCACATCATCCACTCTCATACACAGCAGAAAATGAATAAGCTCTCCTTTGAAAATACACTATAGCAACAGACCTCTTGAGGTTGGCTTGACAGATCAGTCTTCATTTTGAAGTTGCAGTGACAAGAAACCAAGAAATAACTAAGAAACACAGAAGACGGATGCTACAGTTTTCTTATTTTTTTATTTTCCTTTATTGGAAAAATAAATTGACAGTTCCAATGTCCTCAACCCAGCAGAAGGATAAATCATCCGTTTACTTTCCCGGAAGGATCACACCATCGTACTGAAAGGAAAAACAAGCAGATGTTATCAGACTATGCTCACAACTTGCTTTCTTTAACAAAAACTAAGCTGGGGAGCGTGAAGCTTAATTTTCAAAATAAATTACTGCAGTTTCAGCAAAACTGCAAAAAATGTGCAGAGACCATAATGACAAAAATAACTGAGCAATTGTGTCTCCTTTTAAGTAGCATCATGATTAAGAAATTGACATGATGAGTTGCAACTGAGAGAGTTCTTCTAGCAACATAAAAAAATCAGGTTGAACAGTACATAACTGACAATCTGCGATTATGTGCTTTAATCAGCAAAACAACAAAGTGATGGTCAACACGGACACTTATTTAGGGCAATTCACAGTTCTCCTGTACTTCTTACTGAATCAGTATCAATTTAAGCAAACAGGCAGGCTCCTTCAATTAAATAAATGTTTTTGTTTCAAATTCAAGCAACAACCTAAAGACAATGAAACAGGCTGGTGATGCTGAGTTTTTATAAAAACTTATAAATTGCAAATTTCTGGCACAAAGACTGCACTTAGGCAACAGTTAAATGCAAACATCAGCACAGTTCTAAACTTAAAAACCAATAGAGCAACTAAAGTTGGAAGATTTTAAGAAAATAGATAACAGCATTTTTAACAGACAACACTGGGTGGTAGCTTACTTTCTGTTGGAACCATTTCATTGCTTCATCCTTTGTGACACGGTGCTTGCTTCCGATGCTTCCCTGGGCCCTTCGCCTCTTGGAAATGCTATAGCCTGGAATCCCAACATCAAAGCATTTAATTAAAGATCTTTTGACAAGCTAATTTTACTAGAAAATATATGTAGACATATTTGGGAAGGAACATAAACTAGACTAATGTACCTGCTTGTAATCTGGTTTGACCTCCAAATGTTTTGCTCTGCATATGTGCCAACACGTTAGTAGTGTTACAATGCAAACCATCAGTCACACGATGTTAACAGTGACCCAGTGCACCAGGAATGGCTCAACAGAATTGCTGGAGCTACACTCTGGCACTGGCTCTTAAATTTTGCGCAGTGATTTGTCATCATTGATTTGCATTTATAAAATACAAGTATATAAGTGACACACAGAAGATGCTTAGCTTTCCCAATCGATGAAAGAAATGTGTACTACTACCGAGGACATTACCAGATGTACATGTATGTGATGCCACCTATGAAAAGGGATCACATGGCAGGAATTAAGTTATTCATACCACCATGATCAGCAAAATTCGAAGCTATCCATTGTGAAAATAATGATGTATAATGTTGTGTAATGGGAATATTATGGGATTTTATGTAGAATTCATAACAAGCTGTAATTGAAAGCAATTTTCAGTAAAACTCATCTGAAGTTAAGAGAGCCCATAGGAAATCCATTTGTTGGAAGTGATACAGCTGGCAATATCATACTTACAATGTTCCAATTTCACAAACATTTGTGCTAGATTGATGGACAGAGGTGTCCTCTTGCAAAAGCCAGTGAAAACTCAGTTTCGATATTTTGATGGGTGACCGCGTTCAGAGGCCTGTTTCTCAGTAAATAAAACCTGCATTGTGGTCCCTTTTCATTGGCAGCACCACATATATCAAAACTAGTGTGCAGAGATCTGTTAACCAGAAGTAACAAGGACTTTGTTGAGGGTAAATGAATTACCTGGTCGTCCAAGCACAACATAGTAATCCATGCCGTAGATGCCGATGTTTGGATCATACTTTATGCCAAGATCGATGTGCTCCTGGATACCAAAGCCAAAGTTGCCAGTGTCACTGAAGTTTCCTCTCTTCAGTTCATACTCACGAACCTAATATAAGAAAATAAAAACATACTACAAAAGGTAAAACACATTAGCATTAATTCTAACTTTTTTCACAAAACTGTGTTCACTGTACATACATTGCATATACCATTACATCTTGTTACTGTAACTGGACTGTTTAATGTGGCAAATATTAGGGCAGGTAAGGTGACCAAACTATAAATGATAATTTCTAACTGTTGCCTTAGAGTGAAGCCTGTATGAAACACATGCACAACCAGAAACAAGTGTGAAAAGGTTTGTTCTCCGTTTTTAGTAGCATCATGCTTGAATGAAGCAGCATGATGTGTTGCAATTTGGAGAGTTGTTCTTGCACATAAATAATAATCAGGGTGAGCTGTTTGCAGACAACCTGCGACTATGTGCTTTAAGGGAAAACCAAAAAGGACATAATCACAAAAAATTAAAGCTCATACAATATGGAAACAATATACAACAGGTAAAAACTCAGCAATAAACACAAAATTTGAAATTTTTATCCAAAGCCAAATAAATACAAACAATATTCCATTACAAACCTCAAATTTCAAATTGTCATCAGCAATATACAGGCAGATGCTGTGGTGCAAAACAACATAAGATGCTAATACCCTATCAAAAACTTATTTGAACAAATACTACTTAAAAAAACAGCAAAACACAAATCAGCATTCAGAATTGCAATCATCATGCAGTTCAAATGAATGTTTTGTTACTTATTTCCTTTTACTTACTTTCAGACCCTTATCAAGGATCTCCTCTGCCTTGGCACCTCGGACTGTGCAGTGAACGGCAATCTTCTCATTTCTTCGGATGCCAAATGACCTCACAGTGAAGCGAGCTGAAACCCAAAACACTACACCTGTAACTCAATTACATTCTTGGAGTGAACAAGTACTTTTTCTAGTTGACATTACAGTCTTTTAAACTGGCTCATACTTTCAACAAAAGCTTAAACAGGACTTACAAATTTCAATTTCACAATTATGGAGACTGTAGGCGGCAAAATAGGAATCTTACAAGCAACTGTCATGCCAGGAAATATGTCAGGATAAGACCCTGAACTTTTACACCTCTTATGGGAAATTACCTCACCCCTACTTCACCTTCCAGAGACAAAGCAGACTTTAAGCCATTTAGAATATCATTCCTTATTTTGTTTTTAAAACAAATTTTGACATTAGTATTGTGGCCTACCTTTGGAGTAGACTGGTGTTTGGCCTGTCAGCTGTTCAAGAACCTTGGCAGCACGTGTCAGTCTGTCACCAGATTCACCAACACAAATGTTTAAGCAGAGCTTAAGGATGCGCAGATCGCGCATCGGGTTGTTCTTCTTCTTGTCTTCTTTGACAGGAGACTCGCTGTCCGACTGAATCAGAAAACAAAAAAACTTCTGAACACAAAATATTTTCCGATTCTATTTTGAATTAAGGAACTTTGCCAGCTGTCACACTGAATAACAGAACTTCATTTCAAAAAGGTTGTACATTAGAAAGAGCTTTCAGTCAGAATCTAAAATTGGTAATCCTCGTTAATCGGCCACTTGTGATTGCCCTACGTATAAACAATATAGCCACCTGAGACTGCAACACAAATCAGTGTTGTAAGCTACCGGAAGGATTCTCCATAAATGAGTAATCTGCAAGTGGTTCCCACACTGACAAGCAAAGCACCATAAAAGCTATTCAAATTATGCTTCCAGGTATCATATTACTAAACTGCTCCAGTCTTTTCAGTCCTATCATAAGAAATTGCTACCGTAATGAGGCTGTTTCATTTTTTGTTGTGTCTTTGAAGAGTTCCTAGCAATATTTACATTGAAGTGCACACACAAAACATGAAGAACATGTGGATGTGTGCCAAATTCAACTTGAAAAGACAATATAGTACAAGTTGTGTTTTGTTTCCATCTATCTGCAGAAGTATGTCTGGCAAAATACATTTTGTGAGAACTTTTCCTCAAACATTCTTGTATGCACTGCAGAAACTTACCCAATTTCTCGCTTGATCAATAGCAGTATTCTCAACAAGCTCTGTTATGTGATTTCTTCATTAATTGACACCAGTAAAGGTATTTTAATAACTTTGTGCTAGTCTGTTACTAGAGATTACTCACATATTGAGTGGGAGTCCTTCCGATAGCTTGCAACCCCCTAATTTCTTTTGCAGTGTATGGATGGTCATATTGTTTATAAGGAGGGTGATCGCAAGCGGCCGTTTCTTAAGGGGGGCCTCTTCAGTCTTGTTTTAACCATGTGCACTGATATCTTGACTACATCTCACAGACGAGGTATACAGAACATCTTCCAAACCAGAGACCAAATTAAACAGCAGTATAAATAGATATACACTCATAGTATTGGGAACCACTCTGTTTTGGCCGTTGCTTTTTGGCATCACCTGCTGCAGTCATGTTAATTATTGGCATGACTTCTGTAAGTGTCCTATCATTAATTGAAGTAAATAAACATGGCTTCTTATGCGTGCTGCTAAATAAGGGTAAGGATTAAATTAGGGTTAATTTGGCCTGGTAAATATTGAATAACGTTTAACTGATCTTTGCAAATAGTGACTGGCTTGAAGAGATTCATCTTAGCAGCAACTACAACCAATCACAGAAGGTGGAAGCCAGGCCCAAAACTGAGGGGTCCCCGATACTATAAGTATGCTAATATGTATAATAAAATGCAGTATATTTGATGTTCAGAAAATACAACAGGAATCTAAACAGACAATGCTTCAAGTTTTACTTGAAAGGCTGTTTGAAAACATTTTGCATTGACTCAAGCATTTTTTTATTTGAACACCACAATTTCTAACAGAGAAAGTATTTGGAATTCTGCAGAATTGCCACAACACAAAATTAGTTTTCTTTAAGGTTTGATTTCACAACTAACCAATAAACGAATATTTTAACAAAACATTTCGATCACCTTTTTGAGCAATACCTGGCATTTGGTCAGCACATCTGGCCAAGTTTCTTACTGAATGACCGAAGGGGATTTTGGACACAACTACCAAGTTCTTCGTTAAACGATGCAGTAATTTTGAATTAATGCTTCAAGTTTACAGTTTACTTTGCTTTAAAATTTCGATCAGACATTAAAAAACAGCGCCGGTCCGCTATTGGGTGACCATGCATTAGAGTCGTGGCCTGTTTTCCGACAAATATTAATAACTTTTAACTCATCGTTTAACAAAACATTAATGCAAATATGAATTCTTCAAACGTTAGTTAACTTAAAGTAATAACAAAATTACAGATATCGTCATTTTATGCCAGAGATTGACGAAGATTAAATCGCCAAATTTCAAGCGATACTCACAGCCATATTTAACTATTACAGAAAGAAGGACTCAACGCTGTTTCTCTGCGGCGGAAGTTTAAAGAAAATGACTGATAGGCTGGTTCCCTAGCAAGTTCTTGTTATCTTTTCCTCAATGTCTACGTTTCTTTAGCGCTCTATGTACGTCTTAATTATAGTCGTCATCGTAGTCTCAAGATTCTTATAACACCCAACGAAAACTAAGTGACATTAACAATAATAACATACAATGCTGCTTTAATAAAAATGGAAAGTGAATATCTGCAAAGTTACTTGTAAAGTTGCGATTAGTTTCAGTAAGTTTTATATCTCATAGTATCCGGTCTATGAACGAGTGAGACTTTCAACAAAAGGAAATTAGTTTAGCCCCTTCGCTATGCTGAAAGATTATTATTAATATATGCATAAATATATTTATTAACCACAGAGGCAGAAAATACAATACAGAAAATTATAAGTACAGAGAGAGAAATGACGTTATTTTTGATTCTGCCATGTCTCTCACAAACTATGTAATGCCTATTAGTGGTTACGCAGAATTCGGCGATATGTCCCTGTGTCTTCAAGGATATCTCTAGCAAACGCATTGGTCTCCAGCAGCCTTGATTACTGTAACTCTCTTCTTACCGGTATCATAGTAAAATATACAGAAACTTCAAAGAATACAGAACTCTTTGGCCAAAGCCATAACTGTTACATCAAAATATGAGCTTAAAACCTCTGTACTTAAACCCTTGCATTGGCTTCCTATTCAGCAAAGAATTTATTTTAAATAGGGGTTTATAGTTTACAAAACATTGAACTCTGGACAACCACAATACCTAAAATCATTCCTCACTCTTCAAACTCATTATTATTCAACCATGTCATCTGATTGCCTTTCTCTTGTTGTTCCAGAATCTAGAACTGTTCTTGGTTAGCGAACTTCTTCGGTTGCTAAACCGAAATTTTGGAATTCTCTTCTCGGGCAGCAGTGGATGCCTGCCATCCTTCTATCCCTCAACCATTGAAAAACAGAACTTCTTATATTGGCTACGGCGAACTACTAATGAAATTAACTCATCCTGCGGATCTCTCCCCCAAAGATCTCACATCATCAGCGTCTTACTCTCGGGCTAACACCAAAGATCTTAGAGTCTTAGACTCTAAAATCTTTGCTAACACTGTCTGTACACGGAAACTTTAAATGTCGCGGCGCCCATTCAAACGGGTAGCGATGGCCAAGGATCTCACCCGATCAATCCATTGAAAAATAAGCATGGTCGAGGCCATAAGGTCGCTTTAAAAAACACGTACATTTACATTTATTTTATAGGAATGTCAAATGCGGGTATTAACGTGAACCGCTTACTTATTGACTCAATTTTTGGAGTAGTGAAACAGATTGCAGTGAAAGATGGTGGAATCAGAAAATGTTACTGTCTAAAATAAAACATGATTTGTTCGTTTTCGTTTTATATTTTCTTGAATTTTATGTTCGTATTTAATTTTGCTGTATTCGGCCAAGGTATGAAATGAGATTAATATTGAAACGAATTATTTTATATGATGTGAGTCTGGTAAAGTTTATTTACGAAGCGCCGGTTTTGGTCATCTGGTTTTTTCTTGGCCCTCAAGTAAATGGATTTGGGTGGATTTTACTAGAGAAGGCTCGCCTTGTTACAAGGTTAGCGCTTAAACAGTCAACCACTGTGTCAGTGTTCCATGTCCTTGTGTATGGGTGCACATGGCTTAAGCTGCTGTTTCGATTGCGACAAATATGAATCCGAAACATAGGTGTTTACTTCTGCAAGGCATTTAGGCCCCAGCCTTGCCAATAATTTATGCTGGAGGTTTGCCATGGTTTGAGCCAACCCAGTATTTTGTTCAGTTAACTTCTTAAGCGAAGTGTTGGGTGTTTGATTTAATCAGCAGCTTCTTTAATCAGCAGTTTACCTCTAAATTGAAAGGGTTGAGAGATGGAAGGACAGGAAGTTAACTGGACCCTTCCAGTAATTGAAAGTTATTTATACCAATCAATTTAAAGTAGGAACCTTGACCAAGTCATTCACTCACAAGTGCTCAGCACCACTGATTGACACTCATTAGACAGTGGCGTTTAATAAATGCAGAAATAATAATGGGTATGAGTACGGATTTATAAACTTGCACCGAATGATGTGGAATTTTACCTGGTGATGGCTTTCAACTTAAGTAGTCGAACGCACCTACTCCCGTCCTCTGCAAATGATCTGGCGATTTTCTACAATTTTTAAAGTTCACATGTAACTCCACACAAATTTACATCGTTCGCCATGTGTGAAGCAGAAGTCATCATATGCAGGATGCAAAATGCATTGATCGTGAACTTTTATAGCGCAAGAAATGTGTAATGTAGCGCAAATACTAGTTTATACATATGGAATAAATTACATTTAACTGAAACCTCAATGTTGTTAGTGATGGACCTCAATTACAGGATTTTCAGGTTAAATTGCCAATCTTCGCCATTCAACCGAAGATTGTATGCATGCCCAGAGATCACGTGGAGGTGTTGGCAAGAAAGTCTCACACACAGCTTATTGCACATCATGCAATATAGTATTCCATATGTATTCACTATTATAGTATTCTGTATTTTAACTGAGTAATCTGTTCTATATGTATAAACTAGTGCTTTAGCTAAATTACTCATTTCACCTATTGTGCTATAAAAGTTCATGATTAATGCATTTCGCATCCTGCGTATAATGACATCCGCTTCATACACGGTGGACAATGTCATTTTGTGTGGAGTTACATGTGAACTTTAAAAAAATCATAGAAAATTGCCAGATCACTTTTGGACAACAGGAGTAGGTGCATTCAACTATTTAGTTAAAAGCTATCACCAGGTAAAATTTCATATAATTTGGTGCAAGTTTATAAATCTGAACTCATACCTAATAATGTAATAAAGTTTGACAAAACAGAGTTATGTTTGTATGTGTTTGCACTGGCTGTGGATGGGCCATTGACTGTATTGTAATATAACCAGAAGTCCGAAATATCAAAGTTCGATATATACCGAAGTTACTTGGTAGTAAGGGCCCAAAAACATGCACAAATTTACAATTTCTTTGTATTTACTCAAGTGTAATATCCCTTGACTACTGCACAGTTTGGAACAGGTGTCGGCTGTCTGTGGACATGCGCCGCATAGTGGCACACCACAACGCATCAGGTGGCACAAAATGAGCAGCAATAGAAATCCTGTGTTGACAGCCCAGTTTCAGTAAACAGATGAAAGTAGGGAAGAAGAATTAAGAAATTCTGGATAATTATGTTCTGACAGAGGGTATCATGGTATGCATTACTGGATGAGTTTGAAAACATGATCCATCTGGTATCTGTCTGTCAATGTGAGGATGGTTTGTCTGGTGTACTTTGAGCAAAATCAAGTTTAAATTTTGCCTACTGCTACTAATTGCCAGTCATATAGACAGTTACGTATAAAACACGAATGCAGAATCCTGGTACACATATGGAGATATTGATCGCTGAGTATTGCCTGATTTAGAAGTAAGATGAATTTGAAGGCATCTTTCACAATTAGTGCAGCTAAAATTACCAGACATGCTGTATTAATAAATTTTATATTTTTGTAATCTATGCAAGAAGCTGTTTAGCTGTTTCATCTAATTTGATCTAACAGTTACATAGATAGAAATTCTGAACACATGAAATCTCAGAGTTTCATGAAACATCTGCTGAAAGTGGGGTCATGGAATCCCTGATACCCTAGAAAGTATTTTACATATTGCAGAAACATTTTAGTCTTCTCCATCTAATACATCTTTTATTATGTGGTTAAAATTTCAACCAGTTGTGAGGTGGTCGGGTGTGAGGCATTGGTTGAGTTGGCTAGAATGACCCATTTTTCTTCAGAAGCACCTATCCATATTGTCTCAGGCACAGGGTCTGATTTTTTATAAATAAAATTTCTAACCTTAAGTTAATTTACAGGTGCATTAATTCTTACAGGATCATTCCTTCTTTTGGTACAAATAATAATAATAATAATATAATAATAATAACAACAACAATAACAATAGTGTGATAGTAAATGGCTATCATGGGTTATTTGGTTGTAGATCAAAATGTTCCACTGCATGAAGGCACAAGTTCAGTCCCACAGCCAACACTAAAAAGTGACAACGCATCTTCTGACTTAGTTTCAGTCGCAACCGATTTGCATGATGTCACACGTTATGAAAAGTCAGCAGACACTCTGCCAATGCCTGACAATGTCACACAAATAGCAGAACTGACTTCTACACAAATGGTGACAGCAACAATTGCCAGCGGGAATGGCAGTTGGCCAGAGTATGTGAAATTCTGTCCAACAAACGTTGCCTGTGATAGATTGGGCCCTGAATGCATCGACTGTGATTTCAACGAGACTTGCTTCTATGGGAGAAACACTTCTGTCACTTGTCGACCAAAGGACATGATAGTCTGCCTTGTAGGTTCATTTTTGTTTTTCTTTGATGCAGAACATCTCATAACAATAGCTTAGATGCTGACATAGAAAAGGGTTTGGCAAAATATGTTGGCAATTTTTATTGATATTTGTGATCATCTTGATGACTGATCACAGGTAATATTAAATAGAATTATTTGTGTACTAATAGTCGTGGCTAATGATATGCCCAAATATTTATACATTCGAGTGATCATTTCTTCTAAGATGTTCACTCTGGTCTCGTTGGCTGTGCACAGACTCAACACTTTTGATCTGGCTCAGTAACTGTTTGCCAATCGGGTGGTCTATAAGGAATGTTTTCTGCATTTTTGATTACATATTTGGTCAACATACTTTTTCAGAGACCCACTGACAACCATTTTAGGCAGCTGCTATACGGTGAGTTTAATTTTAAGTTGATATCAGTACTGGCACAAATCTTTTCACAAAAATTAGTGATAATTATAATGCAGTAGCAGTGATAACAGTAAGAATGTTATAATGATAAGTCAATTGTGGTTTACTAAAACTGTCATTTTCTAAACCTGCTTTCAGGGTGGCCAGAATTTTACACGGTGGCACAGCTGCCAGTACTGCTACCAAACTCAACCGCACTTGCACATATGTACAAACAGCACCGTGTGCAAAGTGGTAAGTGCGCCAAGACAGATGTATCAGGCCAACTGCACAGTCAACGAAAACGTTCTCTGCCTTGGTTAGTCCAGTATAACATTCAAAAATAGGCTAGATTATTTTTGTTATATAATTTGTTACATAGCTTTAAAATGTAAGTAACAGTCATTTAGGAAATAAGTTCAGGCACTGAGATGTGTTATTCTTTTAGAACTTTAACTTCATTTAGGCTGGCAAGGGGAAGCTGTGAGAGGTTTAGCAAAGGGGCTACAGAAATTCAGCAAAAATGCTACAGAAATGCCCAGATATATAGGTTTCAAAGGTCAGCTGATCATTTGGTCAGTGGAAGTTTTATGCTACAATTTTATTCTTATAGATATGAACATTTGTTAAAGATTAATATATCAATATATCTTAGAAAACCAGTGTATAAGACCTGCACTGTAGTCTTTTGGGGCAAAGAACATTTGATATGATGCTTATTTTTCTCATTTGGAAGCGTTTAATAAGTTGCTGATTATTTTCTTTTAGGAAGGCGGACATTTTACAAGATGCAACTGTGCAACTGGACGTCTGGAAAGCGCTGGTCAACTGCACTTATTCTGAGGTATTGTACCACTAAGCACTTATACTGAGGTATTGTACCACTAACCAAGACTGTCACTGCAAATTATCGAGTCCTTTCATCTTCTTTCCTGGTCACACCCATGCAATGGGTGTTTTGCATTGCCCCATACCAAATGCTGTGTTTTCACGTAGTCAACATGTCACAATATGTTGTGTAAGAAACTCTTATATGAAAGAACTGATATGCAAACACATTAAGACCTGATAATAATAGTAGTAATAATGTAGCAGTATCATCAACTATATTAATAATCTTTTCCTTTTGATAATAGTAAAAGTAGCCTTGATAAAAATGGTTGATTTGTTTCTGTAGCATCACTATTGGAGGTTTTGGTGCTGATCGATTCTATCTTGGACTTTGGCGAGAAGGCATTGGGAAGTTGTTCAGCTTTGGTGGACTTGGAGTCTGGACGCTGGTTGATGTTGTCCTTATTGCCACTGGTTACATTGGCCCATCAGATGGATCACTCTACATATGGTAGCACCAGAAACGTGAAATACTACATAAGGCTTTGTTTTGTTCTAAGTGAGATGCCATGGATTGCTTCCGTTTCACTTGACTTTGGCGAAGTTCTCTGCAGGACAGGAAGATTTTTACCATGCTGCTAAGAATTCTAAACTGATAAACTTCTAAATATATTTGTAATAATGCATCTTTCAGTAGATGGTTACGTCTAAGTAAATTGATATCTGTACCAAACTCTGGAGTTAGTTGCTTTTGAAGCATGGCATGGTGGGCAAGTGGCTAATGGGCTTGAATTTTGGGCCCATAATGTGAAAGCAAGATGGACTACATTGTCAAACTTTGCGTAATCTCAGAGGCCACCACCTTCTATACTAAGTGCTTTGAAGTGAATTTATAAAACGGCATACCAATGTTAAGCTACATTCATTCAAGCTACATATGTCGGTTTGATATCTGATAAACAAGGTACCTGTTGACTTTGATTCGGTTGTAGGATAATGCATTACAGCAGATACAAGCTGTCCAGAGTTCAATGCAAAGATACTGTAGAATTTCTTGATTGTCATTATTATTCCATGAATGGCTTCTAGATGCATGGCAGATATTTTTTTTTGTGCTCCAAAATGAGGTGGATTACAGCATGGCTATTACTTATCTCTCCAGTTCTAAATCATTGCATTGGCTCCTGAGGAGCAGAGAATTAATTTCAAAATTTGGGTGTAAATACCTACAAGAGACTGCATTCTGGTCAGCCACAGTACTCAACATGTGCTTACCCTCAGGCTCCCCGTCGCTCCACTGGATCCTCTGATTGCCTTTCTCTTGCCATACATAGAGTGAACACTGCATTTGGCAGCAGGGCATTTTATGTTGCTGACTTATGGTTATGAAATCCACTTCCACAATCTGTTGTGTCCTTTGTATTTTTCTGTCTTCGACTTGAGACAATTTTTTCAGCGAGCTTATGACGTTTTGTTCCAGGGAGTTTATCCTCCTCCCTTTCTGTCTCAATGGACTTGCCCTTGGAATTGACTGCATTGTGCTTCTGTGTTGGAGTGCCATCGATTGGTGCTTAGTGCATTATTATAATGGCACTACACAGGTTTTAAGAATATATGCCAGCTTATTCATTAAATCAGGTCTGCAAGAGCCAGATTTTTTAGTCAGTTTTGCTACCATGCCAGAATCTGTGATTAGGAGTGGCATTATGTGTGACCCTGGTGAAGGAAAGGGGCCACTTGTCAGGAATAGGTTTATTAAGTACGCTGTCAGAGTATGTGTGTTGGAATTGAGGAACCTTTTGGCTAACGTGTGGCAGATTACAGTAAACTTTCACAGCGTTGGCAACTTTTAATTTTCGCATGGGTTGTTTGGTTCACTGATTTCTTGTCAGTTTCAAGCCTAACACCATAATTCAAATCCCAGATATGCTGGTGAAATGGATGTGTTGTGATATTGCCAACACTGGTATTTTATGTGCCTCAGATTCAGGTTTACTGACATTGCGCGCGTTACATGTGCTTTAAATAAATAAATAAAAATAAATAAATGTAACAATAAAAACTGCAGTAACAAGAAACCAGGTCGTAAATATCACACAGAAAACTTGTTTATTGTTTTTACTAAATAATTGCTTTCAAAAAGCACAAACATGAAACTAGTGTCAGATTCTAGATTTCCTAAGTCATAACAAACAAAAACAGAAAAATTAGCACATTTACAGTTAACATAAGTGATTATTGCTTGAATGTCATTGATAGCACCTTCATAGTACATGTACTGTAAATTAACAAATTTATTAATTATCTAATGTCATTGGTAGCACCTTCAAAGTACTTTAAATTAACAATTATCTTAATCATCTATTTCCTGGTAAAATCTAATACGTTATCTTATGTAACCTAAATGAAATTGCACTTTGGAGGACTGAAAAAGAATGACCACTTTGTTTCAAGTAAGACAACAATTTATTAATTGTATGTCCTTGTTAATGAAATTCCTAATTGTGGCATTTAATTTAAAGACCTATGGGTGCAAATAACAACAAATATTCAACTTCAGGACTGCTATTTGCATCATAATATCACGTCTGAACATAAACCACAAAGTTACCCATACAGTCGCTAAAACTACCAGACACCACGCAACTCCAGCGCTCAAATCACTTCATTGGTTTAAGATCCCTCAGCACATCCACTACAAACTTGTATCTCTTACCTACAATGCCCCTCAAACTTCTCAACACTCTTGTTTTCACCATCTATTTGCTATCCAACTGCCACGATATCATTCTTCCTCGCACCTTTCTCTGTCTCTGCCTCCAGTCTCCTCTCTCAAATTCTGCAACCGCTCCTTAATCTACACGTGCCAGCTCTTTGGAATGAACTCTCAAAAGATCTCTGCTAGTTCGCTCATCCCCTTTCTCGCCTGTCAATACGAGCACTCTGGCACTTGCTGCCTCTCGTGCACAAGACTTTCAAGCTATCCTATCCTGCTTCTGCAATATCTCGTGACCACCATCATCAACAATTTCAGCAGTAGCATCATGTTGTCTACCCAGCTTGACACGACCCCCCCAATTCTGACCTGGCACCAAAACTGACCAAACAACTTGGCTCTTGTGGACTTGAATTGATATAGCACTGGTTAATAAGCTGGTCTCCCTGACAGCTTTTGTGTTGTGCTGAGAAATTTCAGAGATCTACATTTACACTACAAATTTCCTGTTAACTAAGTTGAACCAGGGTATTTATAAAAACCAAATGTGCCACTCAGTGCACCAATTGTCCACTGAAAGACTTCTGAATCATTTAATGTAAAGCAATAGCAATAACCAGTATTCAACAAAGCAGTGTTTCTCAGATTTAAATTATACTGACAGAGGCACCTGCACAAAATATGCTAATTGGTGACCAAATGAGTCTTAGGTCACATCATGCAAATTTCCAGACATGGGCTAGAAAGGTTTTATGTGAAAATCACGAATATCGACTTTTTAACATATTTTGGTAAAAGATATCCTAATCAATATGTTATCACTTAAATTTAATGTTTCTAATGCTTATAAATGCTTAACTTTAATGACTTTAAATGCATTAATTGTGATCTGTGGAGTTTAAAAATGCTATTTTTGTGGTTGAATTTTGAAAATCATTTTGTTGCCTTCAGCTGAATAATGCAGACATAGTAACCTAATCTAGACCTTAGTACTCAGCTGAAGTGCAGATGTCCGCAAAGGGGGATAGAGAGGGTAATTCCCAAAGGCAGACAGATGCAGGGAAGGGGAGGGAAGGGTCCAAAGTAGGCCACGTTTTCTGGACGTACTTTACTGATGACCCCAGAGCAGTAATTCTGCTGGATGTCAGTCATGATATCGGTCAACCAAGGGATCCATCACTGATCCAAACAAAAGAGATGAAATATCTTAGAAAGTCTATGTTGTTAGCAATTTAGTCATCTTTACGGCATACTTCAAACTTATGTAATCTTTTCAAATGTTGGTATCGGCTGTTCATTCATGTATTTGTCCGGCATATATATTTGCCACATAACAGCCAAATTCAATTTGAGCAGGTGCATTATAAGTACAGATTGCCAAGGAGATAATATGTCATAATTTTTTCACGATTATATCATGATGTTGAACTACTTGGAATATTTAATAAATGATACATCGTGTTAAACAAAACTGAATGCACTATTTCATTAAATACAGGCCTAAATTCGAAAGTATGAAAATCTAACTTAGTCATATTTTGTCACAGTGGGACATATTTTGTACAGGTACACTGAACCTACATAAAAAATAAACACTAGTATGTGACAAAAGGCATCTTAAGAATTTTGAAGAGACTGATATATATCCAGATGCTGCTTTCAAGTGATATTTGTTCAATCAGTCAATGTCACATAACCCAATGTCAGTATAAAATACTGTAACTTCTGCAACGACCTGCACTACCAGACTTAGAAAATTAACACAAGTGCTCGTAAAAATGCCACTATTACAAACGTGTCACAGTTGACTAGACTAAAAAAAGTCACAAAGAAGTCTAAACTAGCAATAACTCAAATTTAAATCTGATATCTAGCCATAGCGGAAAACACAAAACTATCACATCAAACTCAAAACAATACCAAAAGTGGCAGACATTAAAAAAACGAGATTGCTTTAAACTGACATAGTTATCAAAACAAGGTCATGATCTGAAAGCAACTGAATGTGTGACACTCCTCAAAGCAGCAAGGTCAAGGTTAAGAATTACATGTACCCTGAATAAATTTCAACAACACAATGGTCTGGGTCAGAAAGCAATCTGATGAGAACCTTTAATAGAGCTGATTTAACTTATGAAAGAGAAAAAGGCCAACAATTAAACGGGTCTCGAACCATTTTGTTTAAAACAAGGGACACATTCAAAATGCTATCCTAACATGATGTGCTTAGAAAACTAGGTAATAAGCTATTTTCCGTGAACTGACCTTTCGAACAACTAGGTCAGGCCTCCATGTTGCGAAGGATTGATGTCAACTTCTGACAGCAATTTTTCATGCACCCTGAGCAATCCACTTGCTGCTCACGAGCACCAGTGCAAGCGTCGCAGAGTAGGTGCATTCCCGGAAATGTAGTTGGCTTCTTCCGTTCAAGCACCATCCTTACCTCTCGCAATGAGTCCACATTTGTTTCAAACTTCTCCAGTTTCTCCGTCAGCAGCTCAATGAGAAATTGCTGGTCCAGCTGGTCGAAATCCGCCTGGACCTTGAGCCGGGCTATTGGAGCTCGCTTCAGGTAGGACAGGGTTGACTCCTGGAGATGATGAAGCCCGTACTTTTGGGCAATAACAAAGTTCTTGACAGAGGATGGCTGGTTGCAGAGAACTTCCTCTGCACGCTCAACCAGACTGTCAATCTGGTACTCCTGAAGCAGAGGGAGGAGATGAATAACGTTCTCTCCTACAAGATAACTGCTTCAGTTTCATTACTGGCATCATACAAATGTCAGAAAGCACTTGTTAGATCTTATGAAGATGTCAGAATTTGGTAAATACGGCTTGGGTGCTCAAGCCCATTGTGAGTGGGTATTCGCTGTCACTCACAACTTCACTGTCTTATACTGCATGAAGCAGAAAAACTGATGCAGTTGCTCGATCCTGCCAATGGTGGTTATCGTACGCTTACATCAATGGTCATGGTTGCTTTCTAACATCTAATCAGTGATCTGTTAACCTACCTGTTTTTCTTCTCCATTTATGTACCTTTCAGAAATAATTATTAATAAATATAAAATGAATAAACTAGCTTCTCCTGGGCACAGCAACTGTGTGCTAGTTCTCTCTCCAACACTCCCTCCCTCCTGCCCTCTTCCACCCCTCCCGCTCTCTCCTACTTCTTCTCTCTCCCTTTCCCTCCCCTTGCCTATCCTTCCTTCTCCCTCTCTTTCATTTTATTGGTCTGTGTGTCTCTCTCAACAGCAGGTCAAATTATTGAATGTGTCTTGGGAAAATCCCATCTTAAAACATTTGTCTTAATATTATTTGCTAGACGGCCTGCAAATTTTGGTGTTCCTTTATAAGTTTGTTTCACATAATAGTATATAATAATATAATATTTATGTAATAATACTATCGTATTAGTCCTAAGATGGTGTTATATGTCACCCATGTTGCTTCTAACTTAACTAAGTGGACAAGGTTGCATGACTGGCATTATGTGTGACCCCAGTGAAGGAAGGGGACCACTTGTCAGGAACTGACTTAACATTTTCCGGCCAATCATCCCCAACTGTACTAGATGGATGTAACTGCACAATGACCAATGGACAGAGGCATGCCTGTATGCGCCTTAGTGAATTATGTATAATGGTATACATCAATGTATAAAATACTGATAATTCTTTCATAGCAAATCACTGACTGCCTTCAGGTGGTTGCAGACTAGGACCGTTGTTACCACAGCATAATTACTGACTTTTGTAAAAAAAAGTGTACAAGTGCAGAAATAAAGTTCAGTAACACTGAACTACACTTTACCCGTAATTTCTCGATTGGGAGGATGGGTCACTGCAAGCAGTTCAATCACATCACTGTATTTCTTGCCTGGGAGAGCAATTTCAATAGCATTTTTCTCCTTGAAGTTGTTCTCAAACATGGCCTTGAAGACAGGGGACCAGAGCATGAGAATCAGCTTGCTGGCGTACAGAGGTTTTGTCTCGACTACAAACTTGATGTCAGAGTGAGGCCATTGTGTGGAAAAGTCAATGCTCTGCGACGAATACTGTTTCGACATCTCACTGTTCAGCACAGAACCAATTAACTCATAAGCAATTAACTAATTATGCAGTAAAATATACAGTCAGCCAATTACACAGCTACTTTACATTTAATCACTCACTTGGTCTGGTGAAACAATCAAATGACCCAAATCAATAAACCAATCACACAATCCACAGCAAAATTGTAGGCTACAATTAAGCAAATCTTGGGCAGTAACATATGGGACCTGTGCTCAGGTTTATCTTTGAAGTCTTCCATAAAGAATGTCCACAAAAACTGACCTACTTTGGATCCCTCCCTTCCCTTGCCTGCATATGCATTCATGGCCCAGGTGCCACCCTTTGGGCCAGGGTGCCCTCTGAATGCCAAACTGGGTGCATGTTAAGGCAAACATGTAATGTGTAGAACTTATCTCTATCTTGTGGTTGGAAGACCTAGCAAAAGAATGATAAACACCAGAACATACTTAAAACTGGAAAAATCAGCATTCATCACAGGCTGAGAAGAAACTGTGAGAATTTTCATATCAGATCTGCAGTTAATGGAAGGTATAATGGTTAAGATCAGCCGGCATATCAAACACTGAAGCCAAGCACCCATTCAACTCTTTTTACATTTACATTTACAATAACTGTAAATTGTAATATTGATGGCTATCAAGTATCGCCTCAAATGTGACGCGCACTGGGATATGCGATCTGTTTTCCGACGTCGACAGCGACATCTCCATTTGCTCGCTTGCTTGCTTACTCGCTGCTGAGGTCGAAGCACCGATCCAACTCACTGACGACTCACATGAAACGATTTCCTGGCTCAGACGATTCGAGATCCGGGTTCTGTTTAGTCAGACAGCGAAGAACTTCTTCCAGAGGAATCAGATTAAGCGGGGAGGAGACCGTTAGGAGGGTGGCGAATGAATTCGAACTCATCACCCATCGAATCCGACCAAACCAGAATTTTCCTCGACCATAGATTCAGAAAGTCCGTTCGATGGAATTTTGACGAGGAAATCTCCCACGGATTTGGAGTTCGAAACTTTATCGCTTCAACTTTCTGCGTCCTAGAAACTATTCTTGGTCCTTGCGCGTACTAGGCAGAGCACCGGCCAACAACGATCCCACATATCCAAGATCTCCAGCTTAACAAGGGACCAATTTCTGGTTTCTGATATATATATATATATATATATATATATATATATATATATATATATATAAGGAAACGTATTTGTGTATGTATACATATATACATAATTTAGACTGGTTAGTATATATATATATTTAGTTCAAGTCGTGATAAAATCTAATTATACACAGGCCTGGATTTGGTCTTTCTGCTCCCGCTTTCCGCTGGTTTGCATCTTACCTGCGCCCTCGTACTCAGATCGTATGAACCAGCTCACTTCTGCGCGTACTGCCTTAAATTGTGGCTTTCCACAACGTTCTGCCAACCACAATAAAGTTATTCAACCAGGTCATCAGGTTTTCTTTCTCTGGTTGTGCAACAAATTCACGGTGGACAAGGCTAAATTTTGGAATTTTCTTACTGCAGCTGTTCGTTCTGCTCAGTCTCTTATGTCATTTGGGTCTCAGCTGAACTTACCTTTTCGGTTGACTCATCCACTTTAGGCTTCCTCTGTGATGCACCGGATTGACTTTCTGGATAAAAAATCGACTGCGGCTTGATTTCGGTGCGCCATGAGTTGACGCCTTGTGCAGTAGACACCGACGCTATAGAAGTTTCTAATTACACTTGCACTTATTGGAAAGAGACCTGGCTTCTCCAATTATTATGATTTTGATTACGATTTCACTTGAAGCGATCATCGCATTATAATATCGCGCTCAAGAAGTAATTAGATCAGTACTATAACTAATTATTATGTTGTAACGCGTCCTTTGAGTAAGACATTGTTTTATTAAGGCGCGTTATAAATATAAGTTGTATTGTATTGTATATTGTATTAGGTTAGGAATGCAACGATTGTATGCCGGGATCGCATGAATGCCATTAGCTACTACTGGCCACGCCTACCGCTGCCTATCCGTAAGAGCAGAGCTACTAAGTTATCAGGCATTAGCACACACTGGAGATTCGCTCACAAGACATTGGTTGCGTTAATCGTTGCTCTGGCCGGATTAGGTGATCTTGCCACTTCTGTTACAACCGCTACTACAATGCCGTAGAACACTAGAATAAAGAATAGCAGTGTATTGCATTCAGTCAGACATTCTTTTTTATTTCACGCGTTCTGATTCAGTATCGGCAGAACTTAAGTGTTTTATATCATTCAAATACTAAAATCATTTAAACATCTCTGCTCTGCTAGGCCATGTTACAATGTTATTTTCAATATTTTGCTGTTTCCAGGTTTTAAACCGCGCAGTATAAATGTTAAGGACGAGTAACGCAAGCTCTGCTGCCTGGAGTAATAGGCCCACCTGCGTATAAAAAGCCAGACGTGCAGTTTGCGCAGCGTTTGCGTTTGTTTAGAGACAGAGACAGAGACAGACAGAGAGACAGACAGAGACAGAGAGACAGACAGAGAGACAGACAGAGAGATAGACAGAGAGACAGAGGGAGACAGAGGGAGAGCGTAACTGCGTGCATAGCGATGCATGTTGTTTGTGGCGTTGTCATGCATTGCTCCTGTAGTCATCGCTTGGCAGAAGTGTGAATATCAGTTATAAGATGACGTCCGTCCGAAAGAAGCTGTTGGATAGAGGCGTTTGTCGGGTCTTCTTCTCGTCTCCTTTCAACGGCATGGAAGAGGAGCGCGAGGAACTGACCCGCAAGTACTGGCCGCAGCTGCAGTCGGCCTGCAGCAGAGTCGGCGTGACGTTCGTTCCGGTCGACATGAGGTGGGGCATCACGACAGACCAGTCGACTAGTGCACAGACCATTAACATCTGCCTCAGGGAAATTGACAGGTCTGTGGCTACAGGAACTGCTTTTCAGAATTTGAGAATGGGATATCTATATGCCCTGAGTGTGTGCTATGTCTGTTTTGCTTTCAGTCAGCTTAGGACAAATGATGACATTTTGTCCACAGCTGAATCTTATAAGTTGTGGCTTCCGTGGAAACTCCTGTCTTGGCTTTGTCAGAAATGGAGCGCAGTCTCTTTGCAAGGGTGTGACTTTGATGTGGTTACTTAATTCTGAACCACTGCTTAAACTGGGTCTGGCTCAAAGCCTGTGGCAAACCAGTGTGCAATGTTGTGCCTTTTCAGTGCCTGGATTAGCCTTCCTCTGGATTTGCATGCCGCTCTGGCTAGGGATGGCTAGGGCACCTTTTACTATGATTAAACGTAGTAAACGGCGGATTTTCCCATCAGTGCAGCCAAATTCCATGCATGAATTTTGTGTTCGAGAACGTACCTTTTATCAACACTTACAAATTTCTTTTTGGGGTGTGTTAGGAGCGCCTATGAGAAGACAGCCTGAAGGGGTATTATATAAATGCTCCAAATGAAAATTCCAAAATGAATATCTTGCAAGGTTCTAAATTGGTGCCATGTAGAAGTCAGATACACACATACACACATGTGTGTATGTGTGTGTGTCAGAGAGAGAGAGGAAACAGAGAGACAGAGAGGTGGGGAGAGTGACTTGAGGAATCAAAAATAAATGCATTCACAAAAAGATGTTTTAAACCAAAATTCCATGTTCATCTGATGAATGCATAATTATTTACTGCATTTAATGTCATACATTTTCAAAAGTGAAGGCTGTTGCCTGTTTCCCATTTTTTATTAAAAAGTTATGATTTGTTATGCAATTTTTAAATCCTTGTCCTAGATTCTGAAATTGTATTGACAGATCAGACATGTTCGTTGGATTTTTTGGACAGCGATATGGTTGGCATGGACTGGATGACTCTGCTCTGCAAGCAACATTTGATGCCGCAATTCCATGCTACCCGTGGCTTGATAAATATCGTGACAGAAGTGTTACCGAGCTGGAGTTTCTTCATGGACAGCTCAACGACCCTGGTAGGTTGCCTGCTGTACTGTGTTTTCGTGACAAGGAATACGATGCAAAAATGCGCACCATTGGCTTTCAAAATTCGGACAAAAGACAGGTGTATAAGTATTCTGCTGAAAGCGAGACTGCAGTTGAGAGAATGAAAGATCTTATGCAAAGAGTCAAAGAAACTGAAGAAAAGTGTCTGGCTTTGAACATGGCTTACCATGATCCAAAGGCAGGTGCAGAGTGGATGTTTGATAAAGTATGGCAGTATGTGACTGAAATTATAAAGGAACGCACAGAGAAGAGGCAGACAAAAAGAGAACAAGATCTCCTTCAGCACAACTCATTTCTCTTCAAGATGTGTGCACTGTATCACGGAGGAGAAAGCTATTTTCAGAAACTCAAGGAGAATATCTTGCAAGGTGATTCCCGGCCACTGGTTGTGGTTGGGGAACTGGGAAGTGGAAAATCTGCTTTACTCTGCAATTGGATTGATCGGCAGATGCAGAAAGATGCAGGAAAGACATGGATCTACCACTTTGTTGGATGTGCTAGCCAGAGTGATGATCCCAAGAACATCATGCGGAGAATAACCTGGAGTCTGAGACATGAAATTGATAAAGTGCAACTGGGAGCCAGTTACACTGAAGTTGACTATGTAGAGTATGACAGCAAGGGTAATGTTGAGCTGAATAACGAGTGCTACAAGTGGATGAAGAAAGCTGCAGAGCTTGAACTTCAAGTAGTCATTGTGATTGACGGTTTGCAGAAAATACGATATGAATCAAAGATCACTCGGCCACTGTTCTGGCTGCCAAAGAATATTCCAAATTGCATCCGCATTGTATTATCCACAGACATCTCAGACCAAACTAACCTCGAAGAACTGGTAAAGGAACGACAGAGCCAGGTTCTTTCACTCGAGCCTTTGTCGGCCAACGAATGCATTGACTTATGTAAGGATGTACTTAAATTACGAGGCAAGACATTGTCCGAAAGCCAGCTGCAAAGAGTAGTAGACGCAGATCAGATATCAAACCCACTCTTTCTTAAGGTCATTTTAGAAGAACTGTGCATGTTTGGCAAGTTTCGTGAACTGGATCAGAAGATAGATTCACTGGTCAGCTGCCAAAGTATTTCCAGTCTATTTGGAAAGTTTCTTGGACGGATGGAACTGGACTATGATTCGGCATATTCCGATGGTAGCATGACTCAGAAGGTTATGTGTGCCTTGTACCTTTCCAGGAAGGGACTGACAGAAAATGAACTTTCACAGATGTTAAACATAGCACCTCACCACTGGCTACCCTTCTACTATGCTGCTGAGCCCTACCTGAACCTTGTCAATGGAGGGTTTCTAAAACTTCTGCATGAACCTCTGGGAAGGGCTATTTACGATCGATATATCCATTCCGAAGATAAAAGAAGAGAATTTCTGCAGGGCCAAATAAGTTACTATAGAGGACGATATGAGAACATGAAGGTCAGTGAGACTGTGGTTCCTAACCATGTATACACAGAACTTTTGTGGCTGTGCTGCGAGGCTGGGGACCAGGTTTTGCTCAAAGAACTTATCACCACAATTCCAGTCTTCTTGAAGTTGTATGACTTAGAACCATATCAATTACTGGAATATGTACAATCCTTTAAGTTAACCACAGAACAGCAGGTAGAGGAATTCTCACGTGGAGTTGATATATATGCTGTTGAGCTGTACACAGAAAGAACTGAGGAGGATCTTGTGTCTGATGTCAACATTGGAGAAGAACTGGTCACAGTTTTAGAAACGATGACACTGTTTTTCAATATGGCTCGTTTAAATACAGAAGAGTACTTCCGGCTCAGGCTCAAAGGACTTCTGGAAAGCAATGAACGAATATCTCAAAGGGAGGTAAGGTTGCATGTTACTCTGTACAGTCTGGCTTGCTTTTACGTCAACATCCGAGAAGAGAAGAAAGCACTTCCGTTCCACCTCGCTGCTCTCAAGTTTTTCGAAAACAAAGCTCCGAAATCTAAAGCAAATCTTGATCATCTGGCACGATCATACCATGGCACTGGTACAGTCTATATGAAGTTATCAAATTTCTCAGAAGCCATTCAAAGCTTTGAAAAGTCAATAGAAATCCACAAGAGTCTTTCCAAAACAGAAGAGTCTCAACTGGATGTTATCAAAAGCCTGTCTTGCATAGCAGAGGTATATGCCCTTCAGGGCAACTATGAACTGGCAGTTCAGAAGTATGAAGAGGTAACTGATATGGAGAACCGTATCTATATCTCCTACCTGCCACCAGAAATGAGCTATTCTCTGAGTAACCTTGGTATCTGCTACCGTCGACGCAAGTTATTTGACAAGGCTGAAGAAGTTTACAAGAAAGCACTTAAAATCAAGATAAATGCAGTTGGAGAAAACCATGTTGATGTTGCATATGCATACTTCAGTCTTGGGAACCTTGCATTTGACAGGCAGCAACCACAAGTGGCACTGGAGTATTTTGAGCGTACACTCGATATATTCAAGAAAGTTGATTATCTGGACAGCATTGATGCGGTTTTTGTACGGGAAAATATAGCACAGGTCTACATGACACTCAACAACAAGGAAGAAGGTCTGCCGTATTACTGGGATGCGTTCAACTACTTGAAAAAACATGACAAAATGGAAGTGGGAGATGGTAATGTTCACCTGAACTATCTCCGTCACATACTTGGATCCAACGATTATGCTGGAACCCAAAGAGTGGCCAGGGCAATGGTGCGATGTGAGAAGATGCAACACTTCTTACCGTACCTGTTCCTGGACTATGTCAGTCGACTGCATCTGTCAACAGATCCTGCAAGTGAACCATATGAAGAGAGCATAGAGCATGGAATCAAATGCTTTCCTGATAACATAAACCTGCCATATCAGAAGATTGAGCTGAATCTCATCCCAAATAGAAATTTAAATGCAATTAATGAAACATTACAGTTTTACTATGAACACGCAAAAGAAAGTGATGCACGTCTTTTAATAGAAGCAGTGAAGTTGTGCTATAAAGCTGGCTGGGTTGAAGGTGCACAAGGAATCTGTGAATTTTGGATAGCAAAACGCTCAGATTTCAAAGAAATACTGGAAAGCATTCAAGATCAGCCAAAGGCTGAAGAATAGACAGAACACAAGAATATCACTTGTGCTAATCTTTCGATGCTCTAAAAAGCAGTCAGAACTGTCCTTGAGATGATGGAGCCTTCATTTCTGTTGCTGAATCAAGACTCTCATGATTTATTTTTATTTAAAATACTATCAAAACACCACAGGATCATCAAAAGGATTAGCAAAGGTCAAACACAGGTCAATTCTTTACGATTTTTAGTTTGCCTGTGCCAGAATGTACTGCCACAGGCACTAGCACCTGTTTAGATGTACATAACTGAACAGTGTCGTTGCCTTGGTTGTTTGATCAACGTCACTGTGAAGCATCAGTTCTGAAGGACATTCAGTATAACACATCAATCTGTTAGTACTCAGGGATATTTTAACGTATCATGTCAATCTCTCTAATCTGCTACTAGTACGTATGTGTATGTGTTGTGGTTAAACTGAAGTAGAATGTCCCATTGCAAAACTGCACATTTAATTTTGTAACTGACAACAGCTTCTAAAAATCTAAATAGACCACTTAGTTTCTGAATTTCTGATAATGTTGCCAAAACGTACAAATGATAAAACCATCATAAATAAAAGAATTTAATTGCTCTTCTGTATTCTTTATTGTTCAGATCAAAGAACAAATAAGCTTTGCAACTGACACAGAAAAGCAGCTTTAGTTCAAGCAAAATAATAGGATACAGAATGCAAAGCTGTAAAATTATGTTACAGATCTGAATCTAACAGCATTTAAAAAAATAAAGCAAAAGGCCTCCAAAAGCAACTACAAAAAGCAAACTAACTACACGTATGCACGAAAACACTACACGTATGCACGAAAACCCGATAAAATGTTCAGCTGTATTTAAGAAAATGATGCAAAACACTTAAAACACTGTTTTAAAGATATGAGAAATATACTAATTTTGTCTTTTCACCATGTTATTTGCTCACTAGTTAAAGTGGGTTACCAAGTACTGTACATAGAAAAAGCTCAGAGATTAAGCAAAAAAATTCAATAGTTAAATGGCCTTTTGGTGGAAAACTTTCTCTGCATGCTGCTTTTGTTGCACAAGTGGAAATCTTAACCATAATCTAAGCCATTTATTGAACAGAAAATCAGCTCTGTCCAGGTATTCAGCACCTCTCTAGAACCTCTTAAAAAGATCAAAGAATCAGATCAAGCATAAATTAATTGTCACCAGAACTGTAAAACTCATCAGAGTAGAGCATTGTTTGCAGTTAATACAAAAGTATTAATGCTGCTTGGGTTCAACAGTATAACACAACACTAGTAAACAGTTGTTTCACTAAATCTAATGAAAATAGTAAGCCATGGATGAAAGCAAACACTGGAAGCATAACAAACTTTTAAACCATGCACCGTAGCTTTAGCAGTCCATCCATTTCAATGACCGAGAGATTTTCAAATCTACACACTAACATAATTCTCGCATATTTCTAGCAAATAAACCAACGTTTCCTGATAAAATACTGCACTGGCACGTATTGCTGCAACATATGCTATACACAGATCATCATTAGCTTGGCAAGAAATGAATTCTTATCCTTAAAGCACTAAATGGCAACTTATTTACGCACTTGCTAAAAAAGGCCACAAAATAAGACATAGATACATTCCAATAATTATGCCGCTTGAGAAATGTTTTCTTATCATTAAAATGCAGTTTACGTAGTTCAACAAACAAGAAGTTCTACAGATGTATTAAATGCCCCAGTTAATGCAAATGCAAAAATCAAAGTAATTATGTAGATCATAACCACAGGTTTACGAGTGGGCTCTTAACCTGAAATGGCTGTCAATTCAAGCTTCAAGAATGCCTTCTAAAGTTACAATTAGCCACAGATATGGAAACATGAAACCCTTAATTAAAACTTAGTATAAGAAACCAATGCCTGTCTAATATAAAACCAACTAAGCCAAATACATTGGGTTTTTTGGGCTGGCTGTAAGAACTTTTTGTTTGTGCACAGTTAGAAAGGCTGAGAAACCCATTAGACAGAACCATACAAAAAAAGGCATTAAAACAATTCCCAACAGTCGTCACAAGATAACAGGTATGAATGTTAAATAGATGAGGTAGAGACAGTAAATGTTTCCTGGAGCACCATCGGTCAATGCAGTGTCTATACAGATAACTGTACCAGCAGTCACTCGGTTCAGTTGGACCAAATACTGGCAACATTAAGATTGATCAGGAAAATAACAACACAAAGACATTTCAAATAATTACAAGAGGTGACCTTTATCGATGAGTGGCAGAAAAGTTTTTCTCCTCTGGCTGCATCTGGGTTTCAAATTCTGGTGTCAAGTGAAGTTACTTTATATTAACATAGATTTGAAAATTACAAAAAGGTTACAACTCATAGAACTCTTATTGTCATTTTGGAAACTAATTCCCAGTCGATTGCATAACAACAGAACAACTACAATTGATAACAACATGAATGAACCATGTTGAGTGTGTATAAGATGAAGAACAGTTTGGTTGATTTAGTTCTTTGCACACAACCAGTCAATGCACAAGGGTTCAAACCCCAATGCAAAGGCGAAATTATTCAAAGTCAGCTACTTGACTTATTGTCTCATAGTCAGACTCTGTCAAGAGCCACCAGATTGTTACGCCCAGTGCTATCTGCTATGATAAATCAATATTTAATTAGTTATAATCCATTAGCAATATCTGATAACATTTTAATATTTCAAACACAAGCATAAAATGCAAATGACAGATAACAGCTGATAACAGTGGCGTAAAATTAAACAAAAAGCGCAACAAACAGTTAAATATCTAATAACAAAATAAGTTTTTTAATTTCTAAACTTTCTAAATAAAATATTACGTAGAAGAAGACTAAATCAGATCTATGCAGTTCTCTTGTATGCAACTTATACTTGAGAATTCAAAAGCGTAATCGCAACAACTTGTACTGAAAGGCAATGAATCAGAGCTTTATCCAACAAGCAAAAGATCTCTGGGTTACAACTGCTGTTTTCAGGGAATCCAACTTTTTCGGACACGACTTTTTAGGAAATGCATTTCTGAAGATATCGTTTATGTGAAAAGTTTAAATGACTTAGCAAACACTATTTCGAAGAGGTAAATTCATAACCATTATTTTAAAAACTGTAGTAAATGATTTTCTAAACTTACAACCATAATCAAGCGACTGATTCAGTTAGCAATGTGATTTTGGTTAACACATAATAAACACTGTGTATGGAAAAACACTGAGATTTGGATAAAAAATTAAAATTTGATCAAAGATGATTTATATTTTTGCCAGCTTTCAGGTCTTTCATTAGACCTTCTTTGAGTCGATGTGCATGTACGGATAGCTCCAGTCGTTCAGAGGTTCATTCTGAGTCTTAATGGACAGCAAATTGGCAAATCTCAGAATGTAAAAAGGACTTCCTGCTTTGTCATTGGTTCCTGGAAGGAATAAAAATGCATTTTATTCTTATATTTATTATTACTCAATTTCTTTTCTTGTAAGTTTAAACTAACAGACATGTAAGCGGATTTGAGAGAGCAAGCAGCTACGCTCCTGCCTGGAGCACCATTGGTATGTTGGGTTTAGTGAAGAAGACGTGTCCAGCTATATTAAGTTTACCCACTTTGGAACTGTACAGGCTGGCTAACATAATGACGAATGGAGTATCAGCCAGTGCAGCGCATGTATTGATTGTACTGCGTGATAACATGTCTTGCATGCTAAACAGGTATTGGCGGGAGCCACGATGTAAATGTGTGTTAAGCGGATTTGTGAGTAAATGAGTCTCCATTAAATGGAAACAGGACTGAACTGTAGTATCATTTAATTATTCAGCAGAAGTTATTGCTTCTTGATGTATCTTTGACAAGTCCATGCACCAGATAGTGTGTTTCATTGGATGGAAGCTCTTCCAGATGCAAATACTTTGTGTTACATATTTATTAATGCTCAGTGAACAAATATATTCAAAATTCAGTTAAACATATTAACAAATTTTCAATCATTGAAATAAATCAAATTTAAACTAATCGCATTTATAAACTTTCAGTCATTGAATTAAACTGAATTTCAGCTAATCATATTTGCAAAAGTAACTTATCCACTGCTCAGTGTGTATGTTACTTACCCGATTTCCTGGAACCACCAAAGGGCTGTTGAGCAACAACTGAACCAGTTGATTTGTCATTTACGTAGAAATTGCCAGCACAGAATTTCAACTGCTCACTTGCCTCTTTGATTGCACTCCTGGAAGTGTTCAATACAGTTATCTCAGGGACAATTGCATATGCATTTACCATTTCACTTTCATGGACCTTAAAGACTAATCTGCAGTACTAACTGAGTCAACAAAAACACAGCTCAGACTAAGAGAAACAGCACTAAAAAGTCTTGGCATATTGTCCTAACAGGCTACTGTCCAGCAAGAGTTTGTCCCGGGGAATACTGTCCTAGTTGGATTCTGTCTGGGAGTTTTGTCCTAAACCCAGGCATTTATGTTATATGTAATGGTATAGATACAAACTTTTTATAAGTTGAATTTATCTTCAAATTTGATGGAGATATTGCAAGTACAACATTTATGTTCTTTTTATCCTTTTGTACACAAAATTGCTGGATGTCAAAGGCTCAGGAATTATTGATCTGCCGCTTGTCAGAGATTATTCTTTATATTTTGTGACCTTTAAAGGGTTAAGTGCTTCTGAGAACTTCGGCACTTCCTATAATTTCAGTTCAAGTTTGACAAGGGTATTTTCACCAATCACATCGCAGTTTAAGATGAATCACATTGCTGATTTAAGACATTTCTTCTGAACTAAAAAGCTGCTTTTCACAATTTGAACCTTTTTTCATAGTAGCAATCTATCAGTGCTTAAAATTTATTCCTGCAATGTCTGTTATCTTATCTGACTTGAAGACGTCAGCAGAACCAAGCGAGACTTACGCATCATCAGCAAACACGGATCCAGTCAATGCAAATGGAGATGTCGTATCAATAAGCTGCAAAACCGAGCTAGCATCACGATCCTTATACACATAGACCGAGAGGACTGGGCCAAATAACTCCTGAACAAACAAAATAATTTATGCATATGACAATGAACAAGGTAATATAAAACATCTTCTGCAACGTAAAGAAACAACTTATATACTGCCACTACAAGAAAATTACTTGTGAGACATTATGTAAGAAATTACATTAAAATATGGGCTCTTTATCATGAATATCAAGTAATAAAATTAATCATATAGCAAAAAGAATATCTCTGAGCTCATTTAGTCAGAGATGAACAGATTCATGACGGGGTATACAACTTTTATACAGCTTTGTGCTCCAGTACCAAGATGTAGTAGTACCAATACTAAAGGTAAGTTAAGAAAAGATAACATACTCCTCTAGCAGGCTTTTTTCCACAGGTTACTTATGTTTACATAGATTAAGAATTAAATCTGCTTTCAATTAGCTAGGGTATCTCAAGTATTCCATGCTGAAACAAGTTACTACATCAGTTCAATCTGCAGATTCAAAAATGTCATTATTATTAACCGCCTTACTTCTTGCATGATGATGTCTTTTGGATCTTTAGTCTGGATGATGGTTGGTTCGATGTAGTACCCCTTACTGGTAACCATCAAACAAATCATACATAAGCATAAAATCAAGCGGATGAAAATAACTATATATCAGACCTCCAAATAAATCTGAAACAAATGCAGGACAGCTCAATGAACAGGACAAGAGTAAAGTTAAGTAACAGTATTGAGCATAAAATTACCCAGACAAACTCTGTTTCAATTTACAAACAACAAATAAAGTTGCTGCTATTGACTCAGATGAGAAGTTTCTCTTGTATTCATACAAATATCAAAAGATAAATGGAATGAAACACATGAAACAAAACCAATGCCTTTGACAGCCCCCTGTAATGCTCAGCTATAATGAAAATGAGTCAAGCTGTGAAACATTGAAAAGTGATAGAAAAATATGGTCTAGGTAGCGCTGAAATGATAGCCTGAAGCAGAAGTGGCACAGACACGGGTTCAGGATGCACAGAATGCTCTGAAATGGACAAATTGAGCTGAGCTAGTTAGTCAATACCGATGCAAAAGAATTCTAAAAGAAAGATTACCCATGATAGGTTGTAGGAATCAGAAAGCCAAAACAATAAGCCACCAACCTGTTGTCACATTTGCCACCAGTCAAAATTGTTAAATTTGGAGAGGACTTGGCATTGTCTAAATAACCCTTGATTCGTACAAAAGCCTAAAATTGAAAATAATTCACAGTTCAAAACAACTTTCCTTATAAAAAATTATGTAATTAATTAGATCAGGTCCTTATAAAAAATTATGTAATTAATTAGATCAGGTTAGGTTAAACTGCAAAAGGCACTAGAGCTAACGTGTTATCAGCGTCACTAGAGATTTAGAAGTGGTCAGCCATCCAAACAGGTCCTCCAATATCCTTATTCTGCCATTTTTATTTCCCCCCATATAACCATGGAGATTACACAGTATGTATGATTTCAGTGTCTATAATTTGTAGTGCAGTAGCGACATCATAATGTCCACTCCACTCAAAAAAGTTGCTTCTTTATTTAGGTATCTTATTACATAATTAAAATAATTAATTTAATTTAAATGGCACCTTCAACATAGTGATTTGGTAGCTACAATGAAGGAAATAGTTACCAGGTAGGTGTCAACAAGCTACAAATAGTAGTCTAGGGAGCTTCCATTGAGTAGTCAACAAAGTGGTGTAACAGAAGCAGGCGCAGTACAGAACCTTGTGGAACACCAAAGTTCAAGACACTTGGCACTGAAGAGAATTGATTGAAATGGACTGATTGAGTACAAGGACACAGGTAAGATAAGCAAACCACCTGCAAAGCAGTACCAGAAAGGTCCAGGTGACAACTCAAGCAGTTTGCAAATACTTTTTTTGAAGAACTTGGAAATGAAACTGAGATTAGAGATGGGCAATAGTTCAATAGAACCTCAAGAGATGGCTTTTAAAGCAGAGGGTAAACTATGGCATGCACGAAGCGTTCAGCGAGAGAAGTTAACAACGGATGTGATATATAATTAGGCCCAAGACATCAAAACAGTCTTTCAGAAGAGCAGTAGGAATGAAGTCCAGAGCACAATGTTTATCGGGAGATGAGAAGATCAAATTATGAACTTCTGCTCGAGTTGTTGGTTGGAGAAATCCAGGAGAGAAAGGACCCATAGAAAACCTGAGATCATATCGGCAAAAAGCCTAAGAACATATCGGCAACGGAAGAGTGCAGTGAAGAGCTTGCTGGTGTCATGGAGCAAGATAATCTTCACTGCCTGCCACAGTAACTTTCAAGAAGTAGAGTTTTCTGAGATTATATGAGACAAGACCATGCATATGGCTGAAGATACAAGTTTATGAACAGTACACACTGGTGCCCAAGTCTGAGAGGAGAAGGTAAGTGGTAGCTTCAGGCAACAGTATTATCAAAAACTAGCACATGGAGAGAAATAGGAGGTCAAATACTCAAGAATGATCTAAACCGTAAGTCTGTATGTAAAAAATGATCAAGATTTGATAAGTTAAAAATTCCTTACTTTTCAGATGTTTTCTTATATTTCCTTTGATTTGTATCTCTTTCATTTATGATAATATTTTCAAAATTACTTTTGGGTTTTGTCTGGCATTAATTTCTGAACAGTTTTGTGCCAACACATTATATGCTGTCACTGAAAATGTTTTTCTGTAGGGGCCTGAACATGAAAAAAGTGAAAAAATGGGGTGGTGTACAAGCTGAGGCAACTATGAGTACCCACAAAATTTTTCTTTCAAAAACTAGATAGATGGATGGCAGGAGGAGATGAAATGCTAAAGAATGATGTTAACCTCATGTCTGTAGGTCAAGAACTGACTGAGACACCACAAGCTGAAAACTATTTTAATTAAAGTGGCGTTTTACCCGAAAAAATCTGGCAGAGGCCAGAATAAGGCCTAAAAATATCTGGCAGGCAGAGTTAAGTTGAACTAAAGACATGTTTATAAAACCATTAACCAATAAACTGTAAACCCAAACAACACATCACTTCACTTCTGGTTAACTAAAACTCAATACTTTTAGTTAAGCTCATAGCTTTATAATCTTATTCCCAAACCTTTTCATCAATGACTGTAGTCATAAAGGTGTCATGTTCCAGAGGAGATCCGACCTTCATCCGTTGTACAGCTGCCAGCAGACCATCCTGAATAGCTTTCCACTTGCTCTCAGGAAAATAAGCGCGCGAACAGGCCGAGCATTTCTGACCACTGTACTCAAATGCTGATCGAATCGTGCTGTTAACAATGTGCGTGATGTTGCTGGCAGATGGATGAACAAAGTGGAAATTCTTGCCACCACATTCTAAAAAACATGTTTTATTTAGGCCATGCCCAATTCTTATTTCCTTCTTGCTTTCAGACTCAAAACACACACTTTAACTGAGCACTGTTTATTTTTAAATGTAAGATCTTGCTATATAACAGTGCCACAAAAGAGTTAAGAAACTGTCACAGAAATGAAGTGCTTCTCAAGCACTGACAGGCTGAAGCAACTGGGAAAAGGCGTAGTTTTTAGTTAGGAATCATTTACTTGTTTATTTATATTTATTTAAAACACTTATTATGCATGCGATGTCATTAAATCTGAATTAGAGGTGCAGAAGTATGCTCACTAGAGGCTAAGATGCAGCTATGCAAAAGCTGGAGTAAAACAGCAAGTCTTAACAAAAGATTTAAATGATGACAATGCATTGCTAATTAAGGCCTTTTGCAGTACATGATTCAAAATACGAGGATCACAGCAGCCAGAGATAAAGTGATCCTACAATTGTCCTGAACCTAGGTTCGTCGCAACAACCAGTATCAGAACACACCAATCTAGGAGGGCAATATGAAGTCAGCAATGCATGGAAGGCTAGTGTTCTTGGCCTTGATGGTCATGCATGTTTTGTTAAACTTCAATAGGAAGCCGAAAGCAGTCTAATGCATTTGATGAAGAAGAACATGCATCAACACCATAAAGAGAATTTTGAACCCTTTGGAGTTTTTAGATTAAAAGAGGATACACCATATAACACTGTATTTCCATAGTCTAACTGAGAACCAACAAGTACACAAGCCCCTGTTTTAGCCATGTCATCAGTCAGAGAATGCCTGACATAACAAAATGCCCTGGTGTGGCAGAAACAAGACCTGTAAATAGAAGACAAATGAGAAGTCAAGGTGAACAAGTTATCACTGGTGCCACCAAGAGCTTTATTTTTGTCAGACAATGGGATTTTAGTTCCCATAGGGTCCACAGATGAACGTGAACAGAAAGAATGCATATGCTGATGAGTCGTAAAAAGAACTGCCTATGACTTATCTCTTGGTTGATTGCAAGGTCATCACAGCAGCATTAAATGAAAAGACAGAACATGCAGAGTTCAATTTAAGTTGTAGCTGAAGAAGCTCTAGCAGAAAGAGCAATGAAGACTAGAGTATCGTCAGCATAATACAGGATTACTGTGTCATGCAAATGTGCAATTTGACAAGTAGGTTACATAAAAATTGAAAAAAAGGCTAAACCCTGGGGCACACCTGAATGAAAAACACTGGAGCTAAAAAGATGAGGAAAGAGAAACCCGAGACAATGGCAGATGGAGGTCAGTTCTTTTTATGTCCCAAGCCATCAAAAGAGGACTTCAAATGCCCTAAAATTGGGAGAGCTAACAAACAAATCTTGCATTTCACCTCCAGACTTATGCTCAAATGAAATGCAACACTTGACCCAAGTTCAGTTTTGAGTCTGTCTTGCCAGATTCAAATTTACAAAGAACACAACTGTACTCAATTTACTGTTCCTCACTAAGCTATATCTGCATCACTTTAGCATGGGTTGACTGAGTTCAAAGGACATGAAGTCAATTGTAATAATAAAGCGGAGGTCAAAAAAGAACCAGTTTGTGCTAAAATAGTCATCCCAACCAAGGCTAACCTCCAATGAGTCGAGGAAAGAGCTTGTATGAACCAATATTGTTTCCCACTTCTTTCCACAAAGACTCAAATGTTCTACAAAACCACAAATTCAAAATGTTTTAGTTAAAAGCATCAATAGCAAAGCCAAGTATTTATAATTGCAACCTCTGACTTTCTCCAAAAACTGAAAGAACCGCCTTATTATAAGCACTCATTCAACCAAGGTAAATTTGTTATGGCTTTGATTGAGCAAAGTTTGGTTCTGGGAATGCTAAGTATGAACAGAATTTTACATGCCAGCACTTCTATTTCTGCTTGCTTTAATTGTCAAGCAATTTCTCACCTGTGAGCTACTGCCTGCCCCAAACTGGCACACCACGACTTCCCATGCATCTTCTACATGCAATGTACTAAGTGCCTGTGAAACACTCTACAAACGCACCACTGAAAATTAACGACTTTAAAATGAGCAAAGTTCAGATGATGAGAAGACAAAAAACCAAAAAGACTACAACCACAGAAATGCCTCATGTGAATGTGTAAGAAAGAAGCGATTATCCTCTATCTTACCCTGCGCTACCAGTAAAATTAATGCCAGCCAACATTGGTGACTTAGTGATGGCGTCACCAAAAACTGGACCACCAGATGGAAGAAAGTTTATAACACCAGCCGGCAATCCTGCTTCCCGAAGAACTTTGAATATGAGGTATGATGAGAGAACAGCTGTATTTGATGGCTTCCACAAGACAACATTACCCTGGAAAAAGCCATACATCACACACTACAACACTTGAATAAGAAATTGGTGGTGCTGTTTTAATGAAAACTCAACACACTGGTGTTTTTTAATCTGAAAATTTGCATTTCTGTTCCAATTGGCACCCACATACCAAACTACTTGAAGAGAGTTTGTACAATTAAATGCATTGTTACAATTGAAAGATATTCCTGACTAACACAATAAAACAAGTTAACAATTAAATAACCTTAGCATTACTAGCATTAAGTGACAAATCTTAAACCACGTTGATGTGTTCAAAGTACAAAATGCTAGTAGCAGTTAGTTTTAGGTTGCTGTCAAGCCTTCAGTCTGGCTGCATACAATATGTGGAGCCTGCAAATACTGTAGGACTTACCATGAGGGCTGGAGCACCTGCCAGATGACCACTGATTGCTGTGAAATTAAATGGAGCAATGGCTGCCCAGAATCCCTAGTTAAATCAATGCATAAAAACTCCAAATTATACAAAAGCATGATCCCAAAAAACCTCAATGCTAAAATAATGACTTATAAAATCATTTATATTAACATACAGCATCAAGTAATTTTAACTGGTTTTTATTCACTAACTTCATCACAAATAGATCAAATCTTAAGGCTACGAATCCATCAACTTCACCTCAGTCCATCATAATCTAGCAGCATCTGATGTAGTATTATAACTTTTGCTGCCATTAGCATCTGATATATCACTAAGCCACTGGACCAGTAATTTTAGCTGCAAAATTTCTATGGGACCATTTATTAATTTATCAAAAACACCAGAAACATTGCTACTGATCAGATGGAAAAAGGTGTCTTAAGAACTCAACAGAATATTATGCTCTCTGTGTTAATCTGAACCAAATGAATGTCAATTGGAAGATTGCCTCATGCCACAAAGACTTTCCAGTATAAGAGAAAGCCCAAAAGTGCACTATACAAATATCCAGCTCCATTACAAAGCTGGATCAATCTAGCAAATGCCACACAGCAAGTCACAAAATGAGCAGAAAGTAAAATACCTCAAATCCTCTCCAAACAAGTGAATTCACACATTTGCCAACACTGATTGGAGACCACTTCTGGGCTTCCTACATAAAATCAACCATGAAACATGTTACCTTGCTTCAAACTCTCATCCAAAGAATCTTAAATCAGAATCAATGGCAACACTCTAAAACCTGAAATATATAATACACACATTTGCACTTTTCAATTGTCTTAAACTGTTGCAGTGCATCAAATATATGAGACAATGTTTGTTTATCCTTACTTAGACTGCTGTTGCAATTCAGGGAGCAAGGGTGTCATTACGAAATACACCAGCAGTCTCTCCCTGACCATAGAGAAAACAAGGACAGATCTTGGTGGTTGTGCCTTCTCTACTGCTGACCCCAGACTCAGGAACTCTCTCCAGCAAATGTTCATTTTGGCAGTCTGTGTTGGCATTTAATACTTTTAGTACTTGACTAAAAGCCCACATTTTCCTGGACTCATTTCCATCATAAGCTGTTTCTGTGTTCTCTTGGAATTTCCCTTGGGCTTTTGACCAGACTTACTCCAGAACTGGTATGTACAAGTCTGCTAAGAGAATTGGTGCAGATATACAGAAACAGATGACAGAAATCTATAGCACAAGACAATAACAAAATGCAACTGGGTCGGATGTAACCTGGGTCAACAAGGCCCAAACAAAATGGTTAAATGTGCAGCAGACACCTATGGGCTATATCTATCTAAGACCATGGACACAGATGATTAAGAGGCATAGCTGTGAATGCAAACTTAAACATCACATGAAAATCTGCAGGAATCTGACAGGCTCCCAAGGTGCCATATGAATGGTTTGTTATGTTTTCCGAAAGGCGGGAATGGAGCACAGCTCTCATTACTGACAACACTGAAATGCGGATTCTCACCAATGCCCACTGTGCGTTGAATGCGTAGAAGTCTGAAAGTTCACAGGCTGCGTCTATTTCCGCTTGAATGATTGTCTTACTCTGACCGAGCATCGTCGCTGCCAGAAGGTCAGCTCGATACTTTCCGCGGATCAGGTCTGCAGCTCTGATGAAGATCTCGGCACGTTTTTCCAACGGTGTTGCATCCCATGAACGGAAAGCTTTCTGACTGACTACAATCGCCTTTTGCAATGTTTCCTATACAAACATACAGCTCTAATTTCTTACCTATATGTATTTGTTGAACTAGGAAAATATCCCTTCCAAACAATACCAATATGAGCTTTTTTCTTTTACAGTTAAACTAAAAACGGACAATGCCATTGAGAAAGAGTCTTAAATGAAACCAGAGAAACCGTATAGCAAGTTGACGATGCTCAGAGAAAAAGAGGCAGCAGTTCACAACAATTACCTCTGAATCAATCATTTTTAACATCTTAAACTTTGTCAGATGGGCTTTATATTTTACAGTCTAAATATTTTACTACTACATACTTTTCTGACATCGACAGACAACATCATAACATTTTGAACCATACACAGAGCAGCAGCTAGAAACATTTGAACAATCAGTAACTTCTGCAGAAGGTGTGAACCATGAAATCAATGAAAGAAGCACATGTTCAGGTGTCTCAGATAGAAGAAATTACAAATCTATCAAAAATCTTATTAACTGTGGCAAACTCACCGAATCCGCAGAGTAGTATTGGGAAAGTTGGCTGCTGTGATCAAATGGCTGCAAACATTAGAATAATAGAATCTTAAATCAAGAACAAAACATTTATTAACATAATGAAATTCAAATACTATCATCTATTTCTAACTGAAATGTTTGGATAAATCCTTTGCATGAACTTTATCTATGTTGAAGCTGTTACCATAACTGGCATATGACACTTAATCTTTCAAAGGAACATGCATCATTTTCAAGGGCCTGCCCATAACCATCTACACATCTGAACAGCCGTCATTGCAGCTACAAATAATTTCGTATAACTTGTCTCTGCATACATTTACAGCTCACCTAAGTTGCACCTTTGTAAATATGTTAACCACATACAACAGGTTTAGAAGTTTTAAAATCTAATCTAATGACTCCAATATTAAAGCATAAGGCTTCAGTCTACGGCTGCTTCAAGCAAAACATCAGTAAAAAATCATAAGGATGTCATACAGATGACACATGGCATGTTAACAAATATCTTACTTACCGGTACTTAAAATGTCTTACTTTATAAATGTCTTGATATGTACCCATATCTACCTACTGTCTAGTCCAAAAAATGTTTTAAATTATTTTAGTATCATTAGCACACTGCGAGTTCTATGCTACCAAATTCCTTGTAACAAAACTGACAATGCTCAAAATCAGTTTACTTTGTTGGCAGGCCAACTGCAACTGGCAATCCCAAAAACGTTTCTGGGTTTAAACTCTACACAAAAGGCTATTCCTACCAACAGCAATCTTTAAAAGAGAAAAGAACAGCAGATCCTTAAGCTAACCCCAACAGGTAGCCATGTGCATGAACTGTTAGAGACCTCTTTGCTTAACCTTGAGCAGCACAAGAAGACAGGTGGCCACCAGTCCTCTCCCCTTCTGCCTGATCTTCCCACCAACAGTGTACTGTCAATGCACTAACTTAATAGGAGAATTTTAATAGGGGTTCTATTGGAACAGATATCTTCAAATATCTTTCTGCCCTGGTGAGGATTTAAACCACTGAACTTTGGTTTAACAGTCCAGCCACTAAATACTAGACCATCACATATCCCTAACAGCATTCCTTAACCAAAGAAATAATAAAACAAGAGTTGGACTGATGTGATGGCAAAAGAAAATAATTTAGAGTACTAACTAGTGGATTAAATTCAAGCAAACTAGAATTAAGGTCACAGACAGCGAGAAAACCTCAGAAAGATAATTCAAAGTTTCTTAATTATTAAGAATTAGAAAAATTATTTAAGTGCATAAAGAATCAACCCCAAAACTCAACAGTACAAAGTCACTCCATTACCATTCTGACAATGAACTAGTGTTGTTAAACCTGTAGATATGTTTCCACATACCTTGACCTGATAGCGAACATTTTTTGTTCGAATTTCCTCATCTCCAACAATAATTGGAACATCAGAAACTTTGGAGTTATATTGCTTCAGCTTTGAGTCAAGTGCCAGACGCTGTTCGGTTCCAGGTTCGAAACTATTAATTGGGTCATTGGTTGCATGGTAAAGGCTGCAGGACGTAAGACGACTGGCAGCGAATCTGACATAAAAATTTATCATCTCACTAGAAAATTACTTGCTTTTACTAAGTTGTTTTTTTTCTATTAATTACAAATTTAAAAAATGATAGTTCTGATTTGCTCTAAGTGTACAGCAGATTATTCAAAGCAGGGAGACAGTTTACATGTAATATTGATTTTAAATTTCTTACCACTAAGTTTTGTCATTTTTAGCAATTGAATTATTGATTTTGGTCTTTTGAGATAAATTATAATTATTTATTTCTATTTTGTATTGATTTGCATGCCGTTTTGTGCTATCGGCTGATCTTCGTTTTATTTTCTTCATGACTCGGATGAGCACATTCTCTTAATTTTTAGAGTTTATAGGTCCACACTAACATGGTTGGCATTATTTTAAATATCTGCATTCTTGAGTCACTCATGACCTGTAGAACTGTTTTCTCTTTAAGTCATGTCTTTTATACCTTGTTTTTTTCATTCTGTTTTAATTTCTGTCAAATTCACTGTTAATCCAATATCTGTCACTGTGATGATGGCTGCTCCATTACATTGCTTGCTCTGAACTGTACATTGTTGTTATTCCTGTTCCTTACCAATTGTGGTGGCAACAGCTCTGTTACGTTGTAATTGTAATCTGACATTTATAAAGCGCCACTTCAAGAACAGACTCATCAGAGATGCTCCAGACCTGAATCAGTTAGACCACTGTCAAATAATACAGACTTCAGGCGCTTGCGAAACCGCGGAAGGGACAAACTGAGGAATTCAAGCCGGAGCTCTTGGGAAAGGTAATTCCAGCTATTAGGTCCAACATAGGCAAAACTTCTAGACTGAGCTGTAGCAGTGTGCATACGAGGAATAGTCAGGAGTCCAACGGAGGTCGACCGGAGAGTGCTACGGCCTGGAACCAAGGAGACCGAAATCCAGAAGTTCCTAAGGTATGATGGAGCAGAGCCAACGAGACAATTACGCATAAGGGTTAGGATCTTGAACTGGATACGCTGCTGAATGGGAAGCCAGTGCAAAGTGTGCCGCATAAAGGAACTCATATGGCCAAACCTGGGGACGCCCCCAATAGCGTTACCAAAGTCCACCCTGGTGCAGATAAGGGCGTGCATTAGAGTAGTAACGGCATGAAAAGAGAGGGAGCGACGGATGGTACAAAGCTGACGAAGGTGGTAAAAGCTACAGCCCTACATAATTTTCTTTGTGAGCACTCCTTACATATACTTGTTCTTAATGAGACTTGGCTTCAACCTAAGGATACATTGGCATTTGTTTATGTTACTGGATATGCACATGCATTGCAGTGGTCTGGTCTATTTTTTAACAATAGCTCAGGCCCATTTACTTTATCTGGTTCCTGGTCCTACTTTTCAATTCAATCATATGTACCACTGCTGTGTGATACCAGTAACATTCTAGGTTGAATGCAAATTCATGTAGAACATCTTCAACTACCTGTCATGGGCTGCCTTTGTACCTGCTTCTGTTGCTTCTTTTGTCTGGTGATACTGAAATAAACTTTGGACCAGTCAGACTTCAGAGTCTGGATATTGTAAAGCTACAGCCCTACATAATTTTCTTTGTGAGCACTCCTTATATATACTTGTTCTTAATGAGACTTGGCTTCAACCTAATGAAACACTGGCATTTGTTTACAACTTCCTTCAGCCAAACTTCTCTATCCCACATGAACCTCGATGCAGTGGAAAAAAATGGGGAATGGTGTTCTTTTCATGCCATATGTTCCACTGCACACATTCAGTTGGCCTATTCAAGCACCCGTCATTTGAGATCCTGGCTGCTACTCTCATTCTGGCAACAAATAGCTATTGCTTGTGAATAGTTATTGTCCACCATCCCGCTCTTTGACTAATTTGCTTAGTGAATTTCTGTTACTACTTGAATATTTGATATCCTTCCATTCTGAAATAGTTATGTGTGACTTCAATATTCATCTTGATGTAGCTAGTCATTGCTTTTTGCACTTCTTGATATGTTGGAAGCGTTTGACATGAGACAGTTCATTACCTTTCCAGTACATAACAAAGGTCATGCTTGATAACCCATTGTGATTCGCAATCGGTTACTGCAATTGAGCCACATCTTTCAGATCACACTGGCAATTGCTCTCAGCTTAACTTCCCATTTAAAATACTCCAAATGATAAAATTGTCATGGCTGCCATTTCTGTGGCTAAGCATCACAGAAATCAGTTGGAGTGTCGACGGCACCACTCTCGCCTTTCCTCGAACCACTCTAGGTTTAAGCAACAGTGTAACCTTGTGTGCAAACTCGTTTCATCTGCCAAATCTGTATATTTAACAAATTTTATTGCTGAAAGTTCTGTATCACCAATATCCTGGTGGATGGCTTTGAATAACTTATTACAAAGAGACAAGTTAAATTTCTCCTCTGCTGTGTTCTCGATTTCCCAAGAGCTAGCCAGTAAATTTTTTACCTTCTTCGTTGATAGGATTTTGGTATAAAGCTGGAATCTCTCTGTTATTCGGTATGTGATAAATTTTTTCATCCTAGTTTTTACCTCCTCTCTTAGACTACTTTTAGTCAACAAATCTTATAGAGGTTTCCAGATTCGTCTTTTCTTTCCCTAACAAAAGCTCCATAATTATGAAAGAAAGTTTTGATGTACAGGGTCCAACCATTATATCAATAATCGATTTCTCCTTGCATGAGGAAGCCTCTCCATCTGCTTTTGTTCACGCCATATTTCATCCTCTGCTTTAGAAACCTTCTCGCCACCTGGCGAACTCTCAAATTACAGACCCATCTGAACTTTTGACACTTGTATCTACAATTCTTGAATAGGTAGTAACAAATCGTAAACTCACCTAACTTACAACTCATTAACTATTACTATCCCCTTTCAGTCTGCATAACGTAAGTTTAACTTGCTGTTCATGATGACAATATGTGTTCTATGGATAAGGGTAGGGTGACAGCAAATGTTCTTGACTTGTCTGCAACTTTTGATACTATGGACCTTTCTCTTCTTTTACATCGTCTCAAGCACTGGTTTGTGGTTTTTGGTCCTGCCCTACATTGTTCTGCTACTTATCTTAGTCCACGAACCCAGTCACTATATTTAAATGGTAATTATTTGTTGACATGTGGCATCCTACAGGGTTCTGTGCTCGGTCCTCTCTTGTTTACATTGACACAACACTACAGCTTGACAATCATTCACTAGGACAGTGCTTCCCAACCTTTTTTTTGACCATGGCACCCTTCCTAAACACCACTCACCAGACGGCACACTGCATTTATGACCCTTATTATATATATATATACATATATACATACATACATATACACATATACACTTATTCATTCTTGATAAAGCAATGTTTAATAAGTAAGTATATTCTTTATTAACTAATAGCTAATCGCACATTGGTTTACAAGTATTTAAGAACACAGGAAAAACTTAACATGCATACAACATCCTAAAAATAAAACACTTACATGTTATTAAATTATCAGTGGGAGGAATAACATGATCAGCCTGGTAAGAAATTGTATTTGACTAATCTATCGTTCTGGGACAGCACTTATAGTCTGACTGATATTATTGTCATTTAAAACTTTTAATTTCCAACATTTGGCCATGGCACACTTCTACTGCGCACACAGTTTGGGAAGCACTGCACTATGATATCGTTTTTTTATGCTGATAATAAATTTACATCTAGTTTGACAGTTTGTCTTGTCACTTGTCTGTGCAGCTGTTGTCCCCATGCCTTTGAGAAGGTGCATTCTCGTAACTTGGGCATTGTTTTTGATTCTACCATGTACCTTACCAAATACGTAAATGGTATTTGTAAGTCGCCATACATGCACAGTCATTCCACATGCAGAATCAGGCATTATGTCTCCAAGTTTTCAATTGTATCCCTGGCAAACACATGGGTCTCCAGTAATCTGGATTACTGTAACTCACTTCTTACTGATATCAGAAAGTCAAACTTACAGAAACCCCAAAGATTTCATAACTCCATGGCTACAGCTATAACTAACATGTCAAACTATGCGCACATAACCCTGTACTTAATCTCTGCATTGGCTTCCTGTTTGGCAAAATGATTTCTTTAAATTTGGGGCTTATAGTTTAAAAAACACAGAACTCTGGTCAACCACAATATTTAAAATCAGTCCACATTCCCCAAACTCATCATTATTCAACCAGGTCATCTGATTGTTTCTCTGGTGATACCTAAGACTAGATATATTCTTGGTGAAAGGGTTTTTTCGGCTGCTGGACCTAGACTTTGGAACTCTGTTTCTGTACCTCTTCAATCTGCTCAGTCATTGTGTACTTTCTCTCTGTCTTAGGGGACTGACCTTCTGGATATCGACCTGATTGTGGCTTGGTTTTGTTGTGCTATCGGTTAATGTCTTGTGCATTCGACACCGACGCATTAGAAGTTGCTAATTATTATTCAGATTAAATGTATGTATGTATGTATGTATGTATGTATGTATGTATGTATGTATGTATGTATGTATGTATGTATGTGTGTGTGTTTTGCGTCTGGTTCTAATGCTCGTCAGTTTCGCCAATAAGCTCCTCGGATGCAAATAAGAACTTTCTCTTACTTTCTTGGCAGATGGACTATTGACCTTCTTATCGACAAGATCATTGTGTAAACAATTCAAATCTCACACGACGAAATTAACAGATAAGAAAATGACGACGACACCTGCGGACAGCATGTACAACAACAACCAAATCGCACTAGGTGTAGTGCCAAGTTCCAGCTGTTAAAATTTTCCATTTTCAGCACTACCTACTAAATATATAGGTCTACTCTTTACATCTGATCTTACCCAGTACGAGATTCCCTTTTCTGCAAGGCGCGTCACAACTGTTCTGCCGATCAAGACCCGTGTGCTTGCGCCGTACAAGGAGTGCGCAGAAATGCCTTTCTAATTTCAATTTACTAATCAACTGTCTTCTTTGAAGGCTTAATTAAGGATGACGTGTTTTCGTTGGTTAGAAATACGAAGCGCTTTGGCGGCATGCATTTAAATGTACAAGACCTTATAAAACTGAGTCAACAAGTGGGTCCTTAAAGCCTGTTGAACTATGGGCACGACATAATATTTACTTCGTAGTTTCAAAAGGTTTATCTGCGGTTTGCTCGGACTTCGTACATGTGGAGAACCACGAACACTCTCCAAATTATCGCTAAATCCAGTCGCGAATATATCATAGAGTAAAGGATCCTGTGGTTTAAAGTCCTCGATGTAACGTGCCTAAGATTAATGTTTGGAAGATTTCGGACAAATTTGAACAGAGGAATGAAGAATGAAGATCATCGAAAGATCCCTCAAGACAACCCCGAGATTTGAGACGGCCTGTCAGACCCATACATTTTGAGTACAGTGTAATAGACCTAAATGTAGTCTAAACGTTTTCCCATAGCGACCTCATGGCCTCCATCCTGCTCATTTTGTCAGTTTTGTCTCTTAATGCAATCTGTCGGTCGGCAAATGAGGGCAGACGTTTAGCGGCTTTAGCCCAACCGGGGCCCTCGGCTAGTTCGCAGATTCAACCAGTGGCACAACACGGTTATCAATTGGCCCAAAGGACGTGTATGTCTTGACAATTTGCGTTTTGCTCAAAAGTCTTGGTTTATTCGTCCTCCGGCAAATTTTGTGCTAGAAACAGTAATTGTTCAGTGTACTGTCGACTGAGCGATGAGCGTTTATAATAGCACAGTAGCCCACACGTAGAAAACACTCTCACTAGTCACACCTGTGGCTGGAATTCCCAAGCACGACCAACAGCGGCCTGAAAATTTAGACTCTGGTAGCCCATCATTGAAATGGATTTCTGTTTTCTGTCCAAGTAGACCTACATTGCACGACGACGTAACTAACGCTATATAGTAAATCATTTGCTCCAGTCTAAACACAACCCACCCTAACAGTTCCTTTGCCCGCCTCTCACGTGTCTTCTGACAATCTTTGGACAACCCCACTGACTTGACGCAGCGCTCGTGAATAAGCTGATGACCTGCGTTTAACTTTTAAGTAGCACTTTAGAAATTTGGAGTTTAAGTTCACGATTACGATTAAGAAAGAGATGGAATATTAACTACTATTTTTGAACGACTTTTGAGTGAAATCAACATCAACAATGTTAAAGGTTGCTTAATGAAGTCAAAGAAAACCCGTGTGGAACTAACATTTTGATACATGTATGAATTTTTCAAATAATGACTTTTCGGCTTGTCAGTTTTTATCTTTGGTTGTCGGTTTGATCGCCTCCAAGATATGAACAACGTTCCACAGTAGCCTTCAACAGTTACGCGGAATTTGGAGGTTTTATGGAGCAGCCCATAGAAACATCCCAGTGTATCGGATAGTTGGATTATTGGGTTCCAGAGATTAATAAAATTTATTCCGGTAAGTATCTTATTATTATTTTATAGTTGGTCACATGTTAAACATAAAGCGATTTAGAACGAGATAACGAGCGAATTTTAACCGATGGTTATTGGTTTTATGACATTTTTAAAGAGCAGCAAATATAATACGTTAGGATTGATTTCAGGTAAATGATTATTCATCGCCTGGCCTACACTGGGCTGCAGTCATTTTAATCTTCTGGCAGGAGGAACCAGTTCAACATGTCAGTCTTACGAAGGTCTTAAAGATATGTATTTGTAAAATGCTTATTTCGATTATAATTTGTTTATTGAAACTGTCTTCCACCATTATGCCAAGTGCCAGCACTAGCTATAAACGTTTTCCGTTTTGGTTTTCATTTGTTCATTCAGTCATTCAGAGCATAGCGCCCCTTAAAGTTGTATACCCAGAAGCGCTCCAGCCTAGCTCCGGCGAAAGAGAACAGTTTTAAACTGTCGGTAAAAGGTATGTCTAGCATCCCTAACCTGAAGGACACACAGATCAAGAGGAAGTGCATTCCACATAGAGGACCCAACCACTGACGTTGCACTGTTGAAATGCGTGCAAAATAAATATTTTCACCTCGGGCCATGGAACGAGATTTCCATTTCCAGCCAAACCTGAAATGGACAGCAAAGCTCACACAGGTAGGAAGGTGCATCCCCAACTGGCATTACCAAACCCACTTGAAAATCTTAAATTCAGTGAGCTGTAAAACTGGAAGCCAATGAAGTACATCATGCAAATAATGTGATACGTTGACAAAGTTGCAAATGCCACTCACAAGCCTTGCAAATGCACTCAGCTTGGACTCAAGCCGCCCAATGCGCCCACAAAGGTATGCCCATGCAGATGCTACTATAGTAGTCAATCCTGCTGCAAATGAAAGCATGAATAAAAGTAAGCGTGGCACTGGAAGAAAGTGAAAAAAGTGACTTGCAGATGGCACAACTGATAAAAGCATGCATGGCAGACAAGATTTACATGCTCAGAGAGTGAGTCCTTGGTCAAGGACAACCCCAACCAAGATTGTGAACGGAAGTAGAGAAGACAGAGTGAGGGAAGGCAGCTGCTGTGGTAAAAGAGTCGATTTTCTGCAGCTGCTGGCTATTACCTGGTCACGTAAATGTCATTTGGATGCTTTGAGATGCAGATGAACAACATCCAAGCTGCAATAATCTCAGGATGATCTCTTGTCATTCTTAGCTTGAATCTTGGCAGATTTCTGCATGGCGTTTTTCCACTGCATTAAGAAATTTTTGGCAGTCATACATATCTTTGACATTTGCTGACAACTGTGGCAAATTTGCTCAACTGTTTAGTTATTTTTCACTTAGGCTGTTTCCAGTTTTTTCATCTCTGCCATGGGTTTGGCTGCAACTAAGCAGGAAGCCTTCTGGGAAGCCTGCGGTTTTGGAAACAAGGAGAGAGTGCGTCGATTTATTGAGGAAGGAATTGATATCAACTGGGTTTCATACACAGTAAGCATTTCTTCCAAAGAAGCAACTTATTTTTCAGTCTAATGTTTCAGTTACATTATAATGTTAATGTTAAGATTTGCTTTCAAACTAAACACTTTGGAAGTAAACTGTTATCGTTTATTAATTTCACTGATATTATTATTGGCACAGTAGTAAATTTGCTGAAATGTAAACCCAGAGCTCTGGGGTTTACATTGACACAAGGATAAAAATATGTATCAAGATATCAAGATTCTGTTTCACTGGCAACCTGTAGAGAATCATGCTAATAATGTTACTAATGCCACTGTGTATGCTAGCATTATATCAACAACACCAGTTGGACACTGGTAAGTAGGTAGAGAGGTTGGTTAGTAGGTAAGCAGATGATATGTGTAGTTGAATGTTGTAGACCATTCTGTTTGTGTCAGAAGTAGCATGTGTTTCATTTCATTGTAGCATCGCTTAGTAAGTGTTATATTGCAGTCATTTAGTTGCAGAGAAGAAACACATTTTGTGAGTTCTTCAGTTTGAGCCTAATTTTTCCTGAAATCCAGTACTGACTGCTTCACCTGCTCTGTTGTTTGTTCACTCATAGCACAACTCATGTGCCATTCATGTTGCTTCACAAGGCAAGAAGGAAATCGTACAGATGCTTCTGGATGCTGGTTGTAAAGTGAATGCTCGTGATGATGTAAGCTCATAGTACACACTTAGAATTAGGTGGGCATTTTCAGACGCATTGTTTAACAGTATCGTACTTTCTAGACTATAAGTTGCAACTTAATATAAGACGCAGTGATGCAAAAGAGGCAAAATTTTTGTATATAAGACGCACCTGTACACAGATTTCTGGTCACAATTCATATAAGCGCGTTTGCCAACAACTGCCGTAAATACATGGTCATCATTAGCAAATAATTGCTCAAACATAACGTTGTTGAATAATTTTGCACTTTTGAATTAGAGACTTGCAACATTTGTTGTTATTTGTAATCTGATAGTAATTACTTGGTTCTGTAAGTAAATCCAGGCAGCCGAAGGCATCCAATGATAATATATTGAATGATAGTAAAGCAGTACTACATAGATAGAAGAATAAATACCATCAAATTTTCGGCCTGCCAAAGCCTCTGCCTGACCCAGCATGGCTTCCTGACCCCCTTTGTCGCCCTTTCTTAGAAAGCCGCCAAGTAAGCTTGGCAGGGCGCCCTGCACCCTTCTTCTCTTGGGCCTGCCATGGAAGGTCGCACGAAGCAGCAGAGGCATAAGTCATAGGATGTGGCAGAGGCGGAGGTCACGGGATGCAACAGAGGCAGAGGGCACAGGAAGAAGTGGGCTAGGATCAAAGGGGAGCCGCAAATTCTATCGGTTCGGTATGGACGCCATCTGCAAGCCTAGTACTGCTTTCACTATGTATATTCCACGTTTGATAAATGTGATTTAATTTAATTTAAATTGTTATTATTTGCCGACCATATATAGCTTCTTCAAAAAATTTATAAAATTTATGCACATAAATCACACCGTTAAATAAGAGGCATCCCTAGAAGTTCGTGTAAAAAAAAACTACTTCTTATATTCTGTAAAATATGGTGCTTTCCAGACACTCAAATATGCTCAACATATGATGTGCTTTATATGCTAGATTTTGTGGTCACACACCCTTTCTGTTATGATTGTAATTTATTTTATAATGTATTGTTGTAATGTATTTTTGGCATGTAGTTGTTCTTTGACTGTTATTATGTGAGCTTTTTTCCACATCTAGGGTTCTAGTCTTAGTACTTCATGGGAAATTGATATTGTCGAGCTAGTGACAAAAATGATCATCCTGTTGTTGGATTGCTTGCTTCATGTCTTTACTTTCTTCAGCTCCATAACTATACCTCTGCAGGCTACTGCTGATACAAGTGCATAGCAGATGCATTATTACGTTAAAGCGATGTCTGGAAATGAAAGACACTACTGTTGCCAGAATGTTAATAAAAATCAACTATATGGAAATAAAAAGTAGAAAGCAATCACTGTCGTGTACTAGCCTACAATTAATGTGTGCAACTGACTTCCCATCCAGTTAGTGTTTGCTGCTAAACCAGTCATTGTGGTCTATGGCAGTAGGCTACAATTAATGGACAGTTACATCTTAGCCAATGTAGTGCTGCTGAGCACTAGCTTTGAAGAGTGTAACAACCTTTTGGCTTTCCCAATATGATTGTGTATGAAGGAGATGCATATAGCCTTGTTCTAACACTGAGAACATCTGGATTATTGATTTTTATACTAGGGTAAAGCTCAATTTTTTAGAAGCATGCATTGACTCTAGATGGTTTAAAGTGCAAAATTAGAAACTGTTGATGTGCGTTTTACATTAGTCTAGGATGTAGGCATGTAATCATGATTCAAGCACCCGTGAAAAGGAATTAGATTGCTGGTTCTAATGGTATGAACATGTTTTAAATTGGTTTTGAAAGCCTAATTTAGCAATGGTAGGTCACACAAACATATGCTGCTGAGGCCCAAGTTGGTACTCATTAGGGTGCTAGGAATGAACATTCATGATATGCACCTTATTTTTTTAGAGAGGTAACCTGGCACTGCATCATGCTGCAATGAAGGGTCATGCTGACATCATTCAGATGCTTATCGATGCAAAGTCTGAGATTGACGCTCAGGACAAGGTCTGTCTTCCAATTCAGTTATGCACTAATTGTATTCTTAGCAAATGTGCATCATATATATGTATCTCAACTTATATAGATCTGGCTTAAGGATGCATCAAAGGTGCAGAACCATGACTTTCTGGCAGTTGCGATGTCAGGTAAGCTTATTTATGTTTACTTATTCTTCTTTGATGTTCTGCTCTTAGGCAGGTCCAAGAAGTCAGCAGTGCCACTTCTTTCTATCCTGTGCCCTTCTTAACTTCTTTGTAGCCCCATTTTCTTTCTTTATGTGTCATCCAGTCCAACAGCATGTTCCTTGGTCTTCCTGGAACTTTCTTTCCCTCAATTCTTCAATCACTGTCCTCAGGAGAGAATTTCTACATAGTATGTGACCAATCCAGTTCTTTTAATTTCTGCTTATTGTATTGACCTGTGTCCTTTCTTCCTGTACCAAATGCAGCAATTCCTCCTTTGTTTTATAATCCTTCCAGCTGATTTAGGCCAGTCTTCTCCATATCCACATATCCACAAATGCCTTGAGTTTCTCAGTTTCTGCCTTTCCAGTAGTCCATGTCTCAGAACCATACAGTGTTATGCTCCATAAGAGACTTTTCACCATTGTTTTCTTTAGATCCAGGTTCAGCCTTCCTCTCAGAAGTTCTCCTCTCTTTCAGAATGCTTTTCCCACTGCTGTTCTTCTCTTGATCTCGGTACTGCATCTGCAGTCATCTGAAATTAAACTTCCAAGATAACAAAACTGGTGTACTTGTTCAATTTTTGTTCCATCGACTACAATAGTTATTCTTTTTCCTTCGCATTTATTCAGTCTCATCACCTTTGTTTTTTATATTTAGCTTCATACGACATTCTTCTAATTTTTTGTTCAGTGCATCCATTATTCTTTTTAGTCAAGCATTAGTACCTGCTACCATTGCCTGGTCATCTGCAAATCTTATGGCATTTACCAGATTCCCCCCAACCTTGACTCTGTCATCTACTTTCTCCAGTGCTTCTGTGACCGACATCTGTATGTAGATGTTGAACAGTAAAGGTGATAGTGGGCAGCCTTGTCTGATTCCTCTTCCTATTCCCCCAGGTTGTGAGTTTATTCCCTGTACTCCACTACCACTGACTGGTCCATGTACAAGTTACTTATTAATCATCTATCCCTCCAATCTATTCCGATCTTTTTGAGTATTGTCACGAGTTTGCACCAGTTCACTCTGTCAAAAGCCTTCTTTTAATCCACAAAGTAGATATACAAATCTTTCACTTGCTATAAACGTCTCTCCCCAGTGTTCTTGTGACTTCAATTACGTCTCTTGCTCCCTTTCCTCTTCTGAATCCAAACTGATCTTCTGCTTTACTTTCCATCCTTTGAGTTAATACTTTCTACTTGATCTTCAATGCATGCGATATGAGGCTTATTGTCCTGTAATCACTGCATTCACTTGCATTTTCCTTCTTTTATAGAGGTATAATTGCTGTTTGCGTAAAACCCTTGGCCACTCTCCAGACTTATATATCTGTTGGCATATTGTTACCAATTCTGCTGTTGCCTTCTCTTCCAGGTTTTACTTACAGAACCAAGTAATTACTATCAAGTCACAACTAACAACAAATGTTGGAAATCTTTAAGTTTAAAAGTGCAAAAAATAATTTTATTTCAACAAAGTTATTTTTAGCAATTATTTGCTAATGATGGCCTTATATTTACAGCCATAACTAGCAAACTTGCTTGTATGTGTTCCGACCGGAAATCTGTATATGACTGTGCCCTATATACCTATGTGACCTATGTGTTGACTTAAAAATTTTTTCCCATTTTTGCCTCACTGAAGTTTTCCATTTTTGCGTCACTTTGACTTATAGTAAGGAGCTACTTATAGTCTGGAAAATATGGTATACGATGCAGGTGGAACAGTTCACATTTTCAGTGGAAAGTTGTTATAGAAGGACAATCCAAGGCATTACAAATCAGTGTGCTCACGTCACTAATGAGACCTTGGGATCCAGTTGATCACAGGTTGAAACCCCTACACTAGAGTCGTTGATTATGTGCAAGTTTTTGGTAAGGGATGGTATATTCTTATATGAATTTGAGTTGGCCAGGAAATGAAATATTCTGTAACACTGCAGATTTTATTGGATTTTAGGTAGGGTTATTAATATAGTTTTTTTGGCAAACCGATTATCGGTTGTAGAAATCCAATTTTAAACCGATTATCGGTTTTTAGTGGCCTTCATAGCAATTAGCAAATTTAATATATTATTAAATAAATATAATGCAAGTTACTTTATGTATTACATACCGTAAGTTATGTACATACATGCAACGCAGTGTCAGTCAACACCGAAATGTTTATTTTCTACTTATAGATTTAAATTTTAGATGAACATAATTTATACTGTAAGTTTATTTAAGAAATCTTTTATTCATTAAATAACATAAATAAAAGTAATCATATCGGCAATCTTACAGTATCGTGGTCCAAGGCTGCCATTAGCATGTGGGTGTGGCTTCAGCCCTGGCTGCAGCAACTACAGCCGGCTGTAAGAGGCTCATCCAGCAGGATGCGCAGCTCAATGAATATGACCACATCACATACCTGTGCAGTAATAGTAATAGCCAAGATAGCATGGATGCAAGCTAGGCATATCTCTGATGAGCGGCATTGCCCGGGCTGCAGCGGCCAGTAGAGCGAACATAATTTGAAAGAGAACCGATGTGCAGTGCATCCTGCTGGAAAAACTCGGACGCACGCTGAGCCCTAGGGCTGCAGCCCCAATGGCGCTTCTGAAGCCACGCCCACATGCTAATGATAACATTGGACCACGATATCATTGCCACATGGAGCGCTCACAAATTTTGAACAAACGCACCTTCTTATCTATCGTTTTCAAAACCGATTATCGGATTTCCGATTATCGTTTAACATCCCTAATTTTAGGATATGTTCATAACCATGTACCCGGTATGTTTAGATTTTACAGAATTTTAGTATGTGTTTGTGATTTGTACATACAATGAAGATGGTCTATGACATGGGGCTCAATCATGAATAAACAAACCCCGTTTCCCACTAGCACTTAAATACTCTGTATAGGTTCTTTGAAGACTGGGTGTGGGATTTAATGAAATAAATGGTGTGGGAATATTAACTGACAACAAACATTTCAGAATTTCCATGACTAATTCTGCCCCTTTTGATCGGGCAAGGTCCTTTCACAGGTCGGTCTACACGTTGAGCAGTGACTGGATGGCTATAACAATAACATAAATAAACCATCCTTGGAGAGCCAATTAGCTGTGTTCTTTGACTTTTGTTGATGTAAACTTGACGCCTGATCGTCAGGTACTCTTACCTTAAAGCTACTATGTGTGTGTGTGTGTATTTAAATGCACGTGCATCTGTGAAGAAAATGCTATGTTTTATGCAACAACTTGATGACTGGCAACCTTAAAAACAGAAGTTTGTTGCCTTTAAGTAATTTCTGCTTGTTCCTACTTCCTTAATAATTTTATGCTGCAGGTGTATATTATCTACCTGCATTTTGTACATTGCACACTCTTAGTTAAGGATTTATCGCATGTTAAGTCTGTTATGTTGGGGTCCATATGGCTTTAAGTGCTACTGCAAGTAAAGGGGTTGTGCATTACTGAGTCTTCACTCTGCTGCTAGGACTTAGCACAGAGCAGGAGATAAGCACATTTCCAATGCTCAGTGGGTTAGCGCAGCATCCATTCGTAATTATCGAAAAGCAGAATTAATCCAAGTCAGTCTGCAATCAGAAATAACTCTAATACTTGACTACCTCTATTTGGAATCTGTGTTTAGCCTACATTTAGTTGAGCTATCTGACAAAAATGTAAATGATCAGATGTTGTTGATTTGTTTAGAATGGCTGGACGTCGCTTATTAATGCGGCTTATTTCTGCCAACCGGAAGCTGTTCAAGTTCTTGTTGACAACAAATGTTCAGTTCACCTGCAGAATAAAGTAAAGTAATAGCAATAACAACTGCAATATGGTATTCACTAGCGTTTAAGTTGAGAAATTTTATACAGTTTTGAAAGTCTGAATTGAGGGTTGCCTTGTACAAGTGTCAAACCAAAATCACAAGATACATCCACAGGATATCACACAACACATCCGTGGGAGGATGTCTACACACCAACTGGATAGTTATTTCAGGATAGGCTTTGCCTTAAACACCATCTTCAGTCAAACAGCAGAGAGTGACACTTACACATTTTAATACTATATATTGGTCACTATAGAGTACCTATGCTCCACTCCACTTGACCGTATCAGACTACCCCTCCATAGGAAACCTGAATTAACATACCGATAATTATGGACTTTTCTCCACTTGGCAGCATGAAAGCACCACACCCTGCACAGTTAGCCCTGCAAGGTGAGTAGGTTTTCATACTATGCTGCCAAGTGGGGGGAGGGAAATGCCAGGTGAAAATTAATGCTGACAGAGAGATGGAGAATCCAACATAAGTTGTCAACTTATGCATGGGTCATAGACTTTTCCCCTTTCCAAGGTTGAAGTTAGGGATCGACTTATACATGGGGTCAACTTGTATGAGGGTATATACGATATGGCAAAATACACGTAACTTATGTTGATACAATGCTGGTCATAGACTTTCCCCTTTACAGGGTCAAAAATAAGGGTCAACTTATGTGTGGGGTGACTTGTATGCATGTGTTTATGTTAGGCAGAATCATAGACCAAACCTTAGACCTATATGTTTGTGATGATAGGATTCAAGAACTGCGTTACATGAAGCATGTCGAAGTCAGTCAACTGATGAAGATGGGCTGTACAGAATCAGTCGTCTATTAATTGATGCTGGAAGTGACATCAACAGCAAAAGCAGTGATGTTGGAGAGGTACAGGCTGTTTTAATGAGCATTAATTGATTTATTTATGCGTGTCTTAAAAACCAGTCATAGGGATAAAAATTTTGTTACGATGGTCTAATTTCTAACATGAATGCTGATATTAAATTACATGGCCAGGGACAGGGATACCAAATTTAATTTACTTGAAGAATGTTACCATGCTCTACTGTTACCTTGCTATAACATGATAACTGATGTCGGAAAACAGTCTTATGCATAGAATCAAAATATAAATCCAAAAAAGCCGACTTGGTAACATCTGAACATAAGAATTATCAAGCAAATCCATGTTAAGACAAACAATTTGCTGAAATACCAGAGCCAGGAAAACTCGGGCTATCAGCACATAATTTCTGGTGCTGCTGAGCATGCCGTGTGCAATCTCTTGGCATGTCACAGAGTGTTATGGGTTTCTGACGCGTGCTATAGTATGTAATGACGCTTTTGGGGGTTTGGTTTGGTATTACAGAAATGGTTGCATTTGATGATTTTTACAGGCTGACTTCACTCCACTTATGTTTTGTGCTTACCACGGACATCCCAAAGTGGCTGAGGCACTCATTGATGCTGGCTGTGATATTCATGCTCAGGGATCAGTAAGTCTACTGATCTGTTTTAAGTTTGCTTAATCTAATTGGCTGGTTACAGATTTTGTAACTATTATTTTATCTATTGGGTAGTTTGCTGGACTATTAACTCTAAGGTTGGGGTTCAATTCCTTGTTAGGCAAAAGCTGTTATCAGGTTTCTGCCCCACTTGTGCTCCCTTAGCAATGATCAGGGCCTACACTTTAGGCTGTTGATGGGAAGATCAGTTGGTGTGGGAGAGGACTGGCCACATTCCCCCATATGCTGAGGTTACAAAGTTATGGCACTTCATACCCTGTCTGCTTCTAGGGTTTAGCTCATAGAACTGCCTCTTCTCCTGCTCCTATTCCTTTGCCACTTTCTCCTCCTCCTCCTTCTCCTCCTTTGGCATTTCCTCCTCCTTCTCTTCTGCTGCGCTTTAGCCAGGCAGCTGTTGATAAATAGGTGAGCGTGAAAATTGAATATATAACCACCACTGTAGAAATTTCAAATTGAAGAAGTTTTCTGTGTAGTTTCTGTCTTACATGTGAAGGATATTCTTTTAGCTTTCTATTTCTGTGGCTGTGTGTGATTACAGAATCAGTGGACAGCCTTGCACTGGGCAGCTGACCGTTCTCAGGCTCCAGTCGTTCGAGTCTTGCTACAGGCTGGACTTGATCCTTTGATTCCTGGACGTGTAAGTGGCCATGGCTTTATTCTGAGTTGCTTAGTGCTATGCTGCCACAGAACCCATATCACTGTTTAGTGACATCACTTAATTGTGATGTTTTAGCCACTGCTTCAAACAACAGAAATTATTCTTTTGTCACTTTTAGAAGATCAGAATTAGGCAAGCTGAGCCATGCAGTGGTAAAACGCATTAACTCCGCATCTGGCCTAAAATGTGTTAAGAATGCCATTAATCTGCTGTGATACAGTGGTCCATGATACCTAATTATCACATTTGTAGTTGCTATAGTTTCTCAGATATGTTAAACCACAGTAAATGTATGTCATTATGATTGATCCGTGCAGTCACAATAATTGTGACAAAATGCATTATATGCAGACACATGCGTCACAGTAACTGTGGGAGTGGTTTCGATGTACTTCTGAGGCAAAGTGCTTCGTGGACTTTTAAGCCCCCAAACGACAAAATAGTTTAAATTTCAGATACAGTTATAGATAACATGATCATTTTAATATATCTGCTGGTCTGCATCTAAACAAAGTTAACACAAAATGCAACAAAGCACAGGAAATGTCAGTCGTTTTTTAAGTTTACCCAGTTGTGACAATAAATTTGCCCACTACATGTATGCATCAAGACACTTAATATAGGGCCCTTTAAGAACCTGTGAAAAAGCACTGCACACATGGCTATCTAACTGATCCAGACAAGCATGACTTGAGGAGGTAGGCTGTATGTGAAGCAGAGTGAAGTAGGACAGTAGGCCTACATCAGGACTAATGTGGCAGAATTTTGTAGAAGGAATTAGATAGATAAATAGATTTAATGTCATGCAGCCCTTCAGAGAGACTGTAAAACACTGGTGTGGTGGGAATATCCATTTTGTTCAAGATCTAGCTGTTCACTAGTATATTGGCATTGAATGCAAGCATATTATTAGTGTTTGGTAGTATATCTGCCAACCGCATGATGCTGCAACCTTAAAACTTTGCTATGGTGTTTGAGATTTAAATATGATGGACTTAGGTTTGTGATAAATATGAAGTTACCTTAACTTGCTGGTACTTGGCATTGCCTATTTCAGAGGGGTGAACTGGCAAAAGACAGAGCCCAGAACAACGAGATTCGTGAACTGCTCGATCATGCGGTCAGAGAAGCCATTGCAAAAGAAGAGGAACAAGATGCTTTGAATCCAAAATCTTGCTCACAGACAAGTGAGGCACAGCTAAAACGGATCAACATCTCGATCCAGGCAACAGCAGAAGATCATGAAATACTAGTTCAGCAGCGATCAGATCGAGAACTAATGTCTGTTTCAACAACGTCTTCATTGTCAAGTCTGGAAGATGATGAAGCAAATGCAGTGAATCATTTAACTCAAAAAAGCAATGGGTCTTGTTCAAGTTCTATGGTGGATGAGGGGGATGGCGATGACAAAGATCGAGATCATATTGATCCAGAATCATCCTTGAAGGGTGGAGCAGTGCTTTCAGACAATAAAATTCGTGATTGCTTGACAAATGGTGAGGTTTCTTGTGAGGACCAGAAAATCACTTTGAATGGTACGCTTTCTGCTGAAGGCTCCTCACCAGATATCTCTCCATCTGTGAAACCAACCGTTTAGCAAGTTTGACTAGACAGTTGTGCTCATTCTTATCTATATTCTGCCTTGAGTGTAAACAGTCTGTATGAATTAATTATAGGCTGATGTAGGAGTTTTATAGATCTAAAGCTATCTGATACCAGTTCATTTAATAGCTGGTATATTTTCATGTAGATTTCTAATGCATTGTTATTTACTCTGCTTTTCCTTTGAGCAGCTGCTTGTGTAAGTGTTGGTATTATCCATGGAATTGATATGTAAAAACACAGAATACGAGTTTTGACAATTTAAGAAATTTGTATAAATGAGAATTCATGTTGACACTAGGTTCGTGAAACTGCGAAATGTCTGTCTCACTGTAGGGTCAGTCATTGTTGTTGCATCTGTAATGTGCCGCATCCTGTCCTTTTTCTTTTTTAAATGCTGTGTTCAGTATTGGTTTTGTTCCAAATCTTGCTTTACTGTTCTGTTCCATATGGGTTTTGGATGGCTACATGGTCTTTTGCAGTTCTTTTGGAGTCTTAGTCATAACAGCATCTGTTTTAGATATATGCCTGGTATGTTGATTAAGATTGGCACCAAGTGGCACCATACACGGGGACCTTAAATGGCATGGCGCCCATTCAAACGGACAACAGCGGTGAAGGATATCACCTGAAAAATTCATTGCAAAATGAGCAGGGTCAAGACCTTACGGTCACTATAGAAATACATTTACATTTACATTTTACATTATTGAATTGTTCTGCACAATACCACATTGTTGGCTGCATCTAGTGTGGTGGAACTGTTACATCTTGCTTGTATTTTTCTTATGCTGATGCATGGTTTGTCTCAAGTTAGATATCTTGCTGCAGCATTTGCCCCACAGTTTATTATAAAACCACAATAGGAAACTACAGTGGCCCATACCATTATATTTGCCCCTTTTAAACCATATTGCTGATTTTTACATTGAGTTACATACCTGTGTGCTTGTAGCATAATACAATACTGTATGTTTTTTTTAATAATTACCAAGGCATTCAAGCAATTCTACTTGCTCTAGTCTGTGGTATCAGTGAAACTACAGGCGCTTGGCAGAAGAAGCCTTGATTAGTGCATTCATTACTGATTACTGATTATCTTTTGTATGCAGTGCATTTCAGACTGTTTACTTGATCATTGGCAAACCATCATTCCTTGACCCTGATCAAAAGACTGCCTGTTAAAACTACTCTGCATTTCTCTTTCTTGTCTGTCATTTTAAATAAACTCTGGAAGCCCACATCTTGAGTTCTTTCCAGTGTAAAGTATTTCAGTTCCTTCTCTAAACTGAACTTTAAAAGTCTTGCTCCTCAATTGTTATTCGATTAGGACAAGAGTGATGAGGTAAAGTAGCGAGTTTAGATGGCTATCAAGCTTCCTAAGATAAGGTCATGTAGAAGGAATCGCCATACAGTGTTGTGGATCTTCGGCATCTTACCAAGGCATCCCAGCAGTTCTGCATGCTCTAGTGTGTGGTATCAGTGAAACCCCAGGGACTACAGGTGCTTGGCAGAAGAAGCCTTGATTCATTACAAATTATTATCTTTATTGTCGGCATCTTCCGTCCCAACAAACTCGCCAGAGCTTTACCCCTTGCAATCTGTACAGTTCTTTCATTTATTATTGACATTGCACCCTTTTTCACAAATCCTATCCTGTTTCCCTTACATATCTTACCCCTCAAATTCTGAACATCCACCACAGCCGTCTGACTTGGATCTTGACCTGGTACCCAATCACCCTTCCTGCCTATTGATTTTGTTTTGACAGAGCGCTTGAAAATTAACTAGTTCCTGCGACTTGGCTTTCTTTGGACACTGTGGAAATCTCGAGTTTACGATAACAATTATATGACTACATTTTAGAGGGTTGAATTTCGGTTTAGAACGGTCGTACACAGGGACCTTATATCGTAATCGTAAACTCGAAATTTAACCAGCGCCCAATTAAAACTAAGTTGTGTGAAACAGCTTATTAACAGGCGCTCAGTCAAAAAAATCGATAGTCAAGATGGGTACGGTTCCAGATCAAAATCAGCAGGCAGGCAGTCAGACGGCTATGGTGGGTGGTGTTTGAAATTGGATCTGCAGGATAGATAAGGGGATTATTATTTATGCATTTATTAGGCGCCACTATCTAGTGCCTTAGTATTAGTCGACGGCACCGAGCAATTGTGAGTTAAAGACTTGCTCAAGTTCCTTTCACAGTAACCTCGGATGAGATTCGAACCGGTACTCTCCGCGTTACAAGCCGAGCGCTCTATCCAATATGCTATCGTGCCCCACTTATAGGGAAGAAGAGATGGATATGCGGAAGAGTAGTGTTTTCAGTTTTGAGTGAAAGCCCTGCGCAGAGATTGCAAGAGGTGAATCGCTGGTGAGTTCGTAAGATGGAACAGGTAATTGTAATTCTGGCGGGAGTTTATTCCAGACTACTTATTCTTGGGAAGTGTGGAGCAGCTATGGCTATGAAGCGATTTCCAAATTTTAAGGATCAGGTGACTGGAGGGCAGAGAAGTGTTAGGGCAGCAGTAGCGAAGGATTTCACCCCATCAATTCGTTGAACTATAAACAGGCCAAATAAAGTCGAAGCCATAAAGTCGCTATAGAAAAACATGTATTATTTACATTTTACAATGTTATCTTTAGAGTATATATTCGTGCATAGATTCAACACTCGAGCTCCTTTTACCATTTCATATCACTGCAGATGACTGAATAAAATTCACCAACCTGAGCTATTATAAAGCAAAAAATTTATTTGCTATTTCAAACGCAAAATACACAATGAACATAAAATTAATGCGTAATCGTGTATTCATTTTATTAAAAGGCTTTTCATTTTGTTAAAACCTGCATCGAAATTCGTCAGTCACATAGGGACGCGCCATAGTGGTTGTTCACGTTACCATCAAACATATTATCGCTATGATTGGTATGTTTTCTGTGAGATATCAAATGGGGTTCGTGCTGTATGAAATGTAAGTATTCTATAATTAAACTTTCCCATATATAGAAATAAGAAAAATTAGACGATACTAACGCAGCCGTAAAGGCGTTTAATCTGACCCCTGCGTTTGCGTTGGCAGGGTATAGTTGAGCTATGTCTTTAACCAAAATTCCTCGGTTAGAACAGCTACTGCTCCTGCAAGAGAGGCGGCCAATTTCCTTTTAAAATTTTGTCATTTTAAGACAGCACTCACACAGCTAAGAAAATAGGTGATCGACAAGAATTGGTAGATTATGATATCTACACTACTCGGTGTCTGACTGCCGTTATCTTAGGTAAGCACAATACATGGAGTGTATTTAGGACCCTCATCCAGTTCAGCCGGATCGATCTAGAAAAGAAAACAATGAACAGATCTGGTTTTTACAGATCTATTCATGGTCTTGTTTAAAATCGGGTTTTGATTGATTTTTACTTAGGCTGGTTTCATTCAAAACCATGACAGCATGTGAATGCAATACACTAGACATTGTCTCACCTCTATCCCCAAAACCGGTCTGGTCTGGCTGAATGGTGCCCAATAATTGTTGATATACTGCGTACAAAACTGGCTGCAGAAGAGCTCAAAGGCATGTAACTTAATACCTAGTCAGTGATAAAGGAAAGTAATTGCACATACATTATGCAGCATATACATGTATTTATATATGCATGCATATATATATGTATATATATTTATACATCCTGACGTTATCATTCTTTATAGCTACAATACAGTAATCTTTCAATATTTCTTACATTATATCAACTGAAGCATAAGCATGCCAACTGCAGTCAGTAAATGGACAGATTTTCTATTTGGCTTTTGTCTAAAAATTGCCAGCAGTGGAATTCAGGTCCCAGAGGAAGTGATGATGCACTATGCCATAGCCACAGAGATGCACTGCAGTTTGTTTGCTTTTATGTTGAGCCTTCTTCAGTTTTGTGTCTTCATAGATCATCCTGTTCTGTTTGCCCATTCTTGACCTCCTGCCCTTTTCCTTGGCCTCAGTTGCTGAATTTAGTGCTAGTTATCCAACATGCTTACCCACCTTAGCCTGACTGGTGGTATGTCTTACCTGTCAGATTTCTACGTGACTTCTCTAATTGATTATAATTATATTGATTATGATTTCACTTGAAGCGACCATCAACTAATGCCTTGAGTATTGTTTTCATGGTGCTACTGAAGTTGTTGGATTAGATTAGATTATTAGACTCATACATTTAGACTCTGCCTCCACCCACACCTTTAATACTAACTCTTCTGTCGCAATTTAGGTGTTATTTTCGACCAGAACCTTACTTTTTCTGATCATATCACCCATCTTTCCCGCTCTTGCTTTATGCATATCCCCAACCTTCACAGAATTCGCCCTATGCTTGACTTCAAAACCGCATCTACCATTGCCACATCCATAGTCCATGCAAAACTTGACTACTGCAATTCACTTTTCCTCAATATTGACAAAACCCAGATAAACCGCCTTCAAGCTATCCAGAATGCTCTCGCTCGTGCTGTCACCAAAACTCCCAAACACCATCACATCACCTCTGTTCTCAAATCACTGCACTGGCTTAAAATACCAGAACGAATAGAGTAGGCTAGAATAGTCTAGAATAGTCTAGGGTGAGAGAGACAGAGGGGTCAGGAATTTTCTTGAGCTGATCACGTAGGCCAGTAAGAATGAATTCAGTTTTAGATGGGTTCAGGCATAAGAGATTAGATGTCATCCAAGAGGAGATTTGTTTAACCACACAAAGAAGATGATCTATAGACTGATTGAAACAATTTGGAGAGAAAGAGATGAATAGTTGGGTGCCATCGGCATAGAGGTGATGGTCAACAGAGGATGCTTTAATGAGTGAACTGAGTGGGGTAGTGTAGAGGATAAACAGAAGAGGTCCAAAATGAGCCTTGTGGAACTCCGCAAGTGAGAGGGCATGACTGAGAAGAGGCTTCCAAAGTTTTAACAGAGAAAGAGCGGGAGGAGAGATACAAAGTCCTATCCCTCACCTACAACACACTTCAATCCTCCCAACCCTCCTATCTTCATCAATTATTTACTATCCAACCACTCATTCAACCCGCCCCTCGTCTGTCCTAACACTTCTTCGCCCTCCCGTCACCTCATCCTTAAAATTTGGAAATCGCTCCATAGCCATAGCTGCCCCACCCCTTTGGAATAAATTCCCGCCAGAATTGCGACAGTTGTCTGGTCAATCATACGAACTCACCAACACTTCACCTCTTTCAGTTTCTGCGCAGGTCTTTCACTCTAGACTGAAAGCACTTCTTTTCCAAAAATCTTATCCTGATTCTTCCTCTTCCCCTTTTCTCTCTTCTCGCTTCAGTTTCAAACACCATCCACCGTAGCCATCCGACTATCTGACTGCCTGACTCCTGGATCTTGACCTGGAACCGAACCCTTTTGCCTAGCGATTTTGTTTTGACTGAGCGCCTGTGAATAAGCTGGTTCCCATGACTTAGCTTTAGTTGGGTGCTGTAGAAATCTCAAGATTACGATTACGATGGATGTGGTAAAGGTGGAAAAATCCACCAATGTGTAGATGGAGTGATAAGTCAAAAGTAATCTTATCAAAAGGTTGAATTTCCCACCAACACTGCGGAATTCTAAGGATGAATTTTGTGTTGGAGAATGTATTGTCAGTGTTATTATTGCAAATACATTAAGTAATAATTGGTTTTTATGGCAAATGCTCTGGTCTGTAGCCATCTTGACTGTTGTAACTTGCTTCTTATTGGCTTTTCAAGAGCTAACTTGGTGAAGCTTGAAAGGGTCCAAACACCTTGGCCGTAGCCATCACTGAAACTTTAAAGTATCAACATATATCTTCAGTCCTTTAATCATTACATTACCCATAGAGAAGAACACTAGTCCCTTAGTCGTTCTTGGCCTAGTCGTCCATCGTACAGTCAACCAAAATGGTAGTTATCTGTAGCCTGCATTCTGTTGAGCTGAGGATAGACTGGAATTAAGCTGTAATGTAGTACTTTGGGTAAATTACATATGTAGTCATTGGGACTCTTTCGTAACATTCTTATTCATTGTAATGTAGCATAGTCAAAATCTAGCATGTACTTGAAAGACATTTGCATTCAAATGACAATGGAGAAACTATCAGCAACCAATAATCCGATAGATTATGTAGAAGTTTAATAGTATTTCTGGGTTTTGGATTTTCATTATGTACAATCAGACACTTTTATTTCTCACAGGATTGTAAAAGTCCATTATATGGACAGGTTCTAATGCAGAAAATTTAAAAATTAAGTGCTGTCTGCCCAAGGGGAAGAACAGTAATAGTATTTGTTTAATTGAAGAATATGTTTTTCTTCAGGGACCTTTGTTGGGTTTTCTGTTTTTTGAGTTGATGTACTGAGACTGAGAATAAATAGCAGTTGTTGCTTGCTTTGGATGTTGAGTAGATGTGCATTCAGTATGAAACTGACATGTTTTCTCGGTGTAAAGAAGCTTTTATGAAATATTTATAAGTGTCGTGCTTGCTCTCAGTAATGTGAATTCATAGTAATAGATACTCGTAATACCTCTTTATGACTTGCGCTGATAGAAGCTTGTATTCAGTGTGCACAATATTACCTGATGATATCTTTCCGTGCAATATTGTCGTTGTAGTCCTACTTTAATTTAATGTACAGGTGATCTCGATAGTCTAGAAGTGGTTTGTGGTAACAGCAGACGCTAACATGGCCAGATGCTTATTCATTCAAGTCGCCCTGGCCAACAACAATGAATCTTTTTATGGTGTTATGTCAAATGCCCTTGTGTATGTAATGATGACTGATCTCTTGCTGTTCATGTATTGATTTACTCGTAGATCTGTGAGCTTTCTGTCCATAAATTAACTATTATGGCTTTAAGCAATATACCTTCAAAAAGCGTACTTATCTTACCTGTTATTTCAGTTTAGGCTAGATCTGAAATACTATTTATCTATACAGTATAGATAAACAGTATCTCAGATCTGCCAGTTGGCTGTTTCTTAGAAAATTACAGTTTAGAAACTGGAGTATGTTACACACTAGGAGACAGGCTTTAAATAGGACTCGGAATTGGATTTTTATCATCTTTGCTTCATGTTTTGCTGTATTTGTGTGGCTTGATCAACTATTTCTCGCCAAAAATGCATTTGTTAATTTTCAAGATCTTGCTTGAGTGACTGTCAGACATATTTGCACCAATGTTTACAATATTAATGCAAACCTGTTGTAAAAGCAGTTGTTTGCAAAGTAACATAATATGTACATAATGTACATAATTTGTACATAATGTAATGTGATGCATAATTTATAACTTATATAACATCTGTTGAAAATACCTACTCAGAGGGGCTTGACTTCTGCTGCAAAGCTTTGCACCACACTAACTTCATGGTTGCTATAAACAGTATGTTGAGTTTCATGGGGCAGTCAAGCCTAACCTCAATATGGCACTTCACTTTGGAGACTGCAGTATAACTGTTGCAATTGTGTCATAACTACTTGTAGTTGGTGATCGTTGTTCATATAGGTGTTACAGGGTTACTGCTGCTTTGTTTCAGGTAGCTGTTTTTGTTAGAAAAGACTTGCACTTTTATTTTTAATTATTAGACAGATATCTGTATCATGCACAATTAAAGAAATACCCCACAGGTGCATAAACACATGGATGTTATTGAAACTGATTCTTAAACTAGGATTTTCAGGAGTGCACTTGAGGCAGAACATCCTCTTGTGTTCCAATTACTTGGTAGCTGAATGGTTGAGCACTTGCCTTAAGACAATGTGTTTGGGTTTGAGCCTCCCCTGAGTTGCATATGTACCTTTGGCTAGCCCTTAACCTGCAGATGTTTTTAAAGTGGTACATTGTAAACTTGATTATGTTTACATTTACTGTATGTTAGCACAGACACTGGAAACTTTTTATAATGCTACCTGTTGGTGCCATATCAAATAGCGTGTTGACCTGAAGTTGTGTGTATATGATATCAGTTTCTATGATGACTGCAGTTTGGGATCCGTGTTTCCAAACAAGTTGTATCAGAAGTTTATGTTACAGTGATGTGTATCATGAATGAGACGTTTTGCAGTTTGTGTATATATTTTCTAAATGTGCAATCTGTAATGAGGTATCAGATATTTTCCTTCAAATTTGTAAGTTTTGTATTGATGCTGAAACCTGACAGTCAAAGTGCACTGCTTACCTGTGGGATGTTTTGACAGATGAAAGCATCGTGAAAAGGCCAGTGACAGAGATGAAGAAGTCTCAAAGCATTCCACAGCCTTTGGGCACAGTGCCCTACCAAGTATGAAGTACTGGTTTCACGGCTAGTTTATTTAAACAGATTGATATGCTGCTAACATAATTATACATCTTTGGCTGATACTGGATAGTAAAATAGAACACTCTAACCAGCTGGGTGAAATTGTTATTCTAGTAATACAGCTTATAAATGGTGACCTACAGCCTGGATATAGTTATGCTTTTTACAGTACTTAGGCAAATTTGTCTGGCAGGAGATGAATGTATGTAAATTGCTTTGATGCCTTGTACAGCTGATGTCTGTGAGCTTTTTGGCAACACTGCTCTAAGCGAACATTACATGTGGGAGTGCACTAAAAGTGATTTTCTAGGGAAACAATGTATAAGTATTAGTCATAGATGTGAGATCAGACCATATTTACACATGGCATGACAAGTTAAAGTTCATCAGCATACGAAAACATTAGTTGGTGATTTTTCACTTACCGGTAAATATTTGCCAACTGCTGTCATGTACTTTGTAAATTAATGTTTCATAAGCCGAGTATGTAGAGAAGATGATGTTATTGTTAAATTAGATCAGTGAGATAGTCTTGTGTGCAGCGCTTTTGTGAGGTACTTAAAATGCATTATAGTGAGCGTCCTGATACGTATTTTTCGTAGGTTCAGAAGTCAGATACTCTGGTCAGTATAGCAGCACAGTGTGATGTCAGCGTTACTCTTTTGAAAAAGTTAAACCGGTTGATGACGGAAACCATTTTCCCCAACCAGGTTGGTTGTTTTTTGCATTCTTCCTCCAGCTTAGTGTCATGATTTCAGGAACTACAACCTGTTTTAAGTAGGTATTGAACATAGCTGTAATGAAGGTGACTTGTGTATCAGCTGAAATAGGCAATTGTTTTTTAAGGGATTCAAACATAGCAGTTGGTTGTCTAGTTGTTTGATTGGTGTTGTCCTGGTCAGCTTTGTAACTGTTGCTGTTCTGGTTTCTGAAAGAGTAACAGCCGTAGGAGTGGGTCTTTGAAGGCTAACATGGGTGATGAAGTAGCATCATATTATATTGACATCTACCTGTTTTGCCTTAGGATATTCTGGCTTTCTCTGTATGATCAGGTTTTTCAATGAAAAACCGTGATGTTGATGCAGTAGCAGATAGCAAAATGTGTTTGCCTTCACCTTTATGTCCAGATTTTGAATCCCAGTGTGTCAGAAAGTTGTCAGGTCATCAGGTCTTGTAACATGCAAGGAAAGGCTTTTGGTATTTGCTGTTGTTGTGCTGCTTGGGATTCATCCAAAATATTCTTCAGACCTAGGATGATGCTTCTCAGATTAGGACTCCCCCTTTCTCTCCCTTCCTGTCTCTGTCCGTCTCTGTCCGTCTTTGTCAGTACTGCATAATGCTTAATTGCATTATTCCAAGTTCAAATGAAAAACACGTCAGTATGTAAATTTGGCTCTCTTGTATGCAAACACTGTGCAGCCATTCGCTTCGGTGCATTTTCTGTTTCATCTGATGCAGGTTTATTTGCAAACTGCCACGTCCTTCATAGTTTCCATGCTTGGCAAATCGGAGGCTTAGGCAGAAATGTCTGCAGAGGTGAACTTTTTGTGTTTAATGAGATGAAAGTCTGGCAGTTCTAGCCTACGTCTACATGGGTGTTATTTATGCGTTACACAACCAACTATAAACCTGAATGGGTCAAGTCTTAGTACTTTTATCTAATTTATATTGACAATCAACAAATTACACAAGTAACTTCTTGTAAATTTCTTGGTATCTTCACTGATAGTCACTTTACATGGAAAGAACATATAATGCAAATTTCGAGAAAGATTGCTAAAAGTATTGGTGTATTAAATCGCATTCAATATGTTCTGCCTCAATTCATACTGCTTAATCTCTATTATTCATTCATTTATTCATAACTCGCCTACTGCAACCTTATTTTGGCTTCCAATTATACTTCTCGATTACTAGGCTTGGTAATACTACAACGACGTGTCATGAGAATTATTGCTAAGCGGTATCAAGGTCTTGACACCGATTACATTTTCTCAGCATTAAAAATGTTTTTAAATAGAATTGATAAAAAGATTTCAAGTTCCTTTGGGCTATGGACTGTTTTTCTTGCAATGTAATGTTATGAAACTAGACGTATACAGCACCTTCTAAGTAGTTCTTCGTGATAATAAAATAATCCAAGAACTTCTGTAGTGCCACTGTAATGATATGCTCATGGCATCAGCCAATGGTCACTTCTAAGCAAAGTCGGTGTGCTTACAAAATTCAAGGGTAAGTTTGGCCAAAAGCCAAGAGAGAAATCCAAGACGACACAGAAACAGCCTATGGAGGAAGTGAGTCCAAGAAAGATGAGTTTTTAGTTGAGATCTGAAGGCCAGCACAGGCTTTACAGAGTGAATGTTTACCGGAACAGAGTTCAGAGTCTTGGCCAGCGACAGAAAAGGCCCATTGACAGCTGTCCTTGTTCTCAATATGGTGAGAGTGAGACAATCAGAGGACATGATCGAGTAGTTACAAGTCTTGGGAGTTGGCATGAGACATAGATAGCGAGGTTGGCTGAAATGTAGAACATTATAGACAATTAGCCCAGCGTTGAAAATTATTCTTTTTTCTGTGAGTAACCGGTATATACGAGCATGGGACTGACATTGTGCATACAATCCATGTGGCCAGACCAGTTTACTAGTCAAACAATTCAAAATGGTGGCTCAGTTTGGACAATAGAAATTGTCCATTTTCCATCCAGAATCACAGAATCTGAGGTAGACGACAAAAATTACTTTGGAATGGGTAGACAGGCACAGAAATAGTCCAAAAGTACAAGAATTATACAGTGAACTATGCATAAGATGAACTTGGAGACACATTTCAAATAAAACGGATAACACCAACCCCAGCATGGTTGTTGCCCCACCTGGCATAGGGCAATATGGTTATTGCCTTGTGCAATAATAAGGTGTTTCTGGTGTATGTACCAGTGGTGGGGCAAGTTGTTCAGCTTGTGTTGAGGCTTGAATGTTGCATGATTAAGGTCTTTATATTAAGGTTTTTGATATTCTAGGTATTTATTTTTATGTATACATCACTGGTTAATGTCCAGTGAATGTTTTCATGGTTTGCATCCTTCTCAGGTGTTCCATAATTATATGTTTATTATGGATGTTAGGTTCTTTATGTTCCGGGACCCGATTTCACTTTTTCTAATTCCGTTCCAAGTTCTTCCAAAGAAAAAGCAGCACCGGAATCCAAGTCAAGTGTATCAATTCCTGCAAAGCCAGTAGGATCTCCTCAGGTGCTAATCTCATCTAATCTAATCATAGAAATGTATGCATCAGAGTCGTGCTTTCTGGGAATTGGTTGCAAAAGTTAGGTTCTTTTCTGCTGGTTGGCTTTGTCTGCTTATGATCCTGGGCCTCTTACTGACAGTCGCTGCTGCTGCTGCCCAGGGTATTGAGTGTCTAGCAACTGGATGCCACTGCTGACCTTTGCACTGTGTACTGTTAGGTTACAATTAGCAGAGGAGACAATGGCCTTGTTGTTATATCACAGAAACTAGACTGAATGACTTCTGCAAGTGTACACTGTGAAGGTAATATGCGGAAATAGCAGATACTAATAGAACAAGAACATTTGGAGAAATTGTTTGCAAGGTAATAAACATGTTATTTATAGCCTATAACCAGCCTTCTGTTGTGTTGTTAGAAGTAATTAGACAAAACTTTCTGGCAGCAGGTGGCATTATATGTGATTTGAAACCGAACAGCTTATGTTGATAAGCATCCTAGCCAAACTATTTTCTGCTGTTTGCAGACATTACATGTTAAATAAATAAGATATGCAGTCCTTCTGGTACTACTGTACATTTATTCTAATTTATAAATTTGGCTGGTTCAGCATAATTTAGCAGAGACTTTATATACGTTTCCTGTGTCAGAAGTACACCTGCCATGTCTGTGCTGAAGGGGGATGGGGTTGAGTGGATTGCCTAACATCAGTTTTTGATTTTGAAGATGCATCCATGATATTGCAGTAACTGTTGTGCTGTAGCTTGATACGTACAATTGTGATGGGATTGCTTGAGTTAGAATGAACTCACAAGGAAGGCTTGACTTGGCTGCCGTCGTGTAACGACCGTATCTTATGGCTTGAGTGTTGTTTCTGTATAGTCTGAGCTCAGTACATCTCCTCCTATCAAACCATTTCCGGGCCATGCTGAGAGGCAGGCTGTCCCAGTGGTCAAGCCTTTGGTTCTGCCTAGAGCTCTGAGCGAGGAAGAAGTGAAGAAAATTGATGAAGAATGTCATGAACGATTTGTCAAGATGAATGCCAAATACATTGAACCAAGTAATGTAAGTTTATCATCTCTGTGGCATGCAAACAGCAAGGAATTGAATAAATAACTTTAAAAAATACATGCTTTTTCACCATAACTAAACATTTATCTAAATCTAAAAATATAAATCTTAAAATGAAGAGTTACGATACTAAATTACCAGAAGTTATCTGCTTTAAAATTTTTCACAGACTCTGCTTTGTATCTTTCATCCACATTCTAACTCCACAGTTTACACGTAAAGAACATTAACCCAGTATCTACTTGAAGAACTGAAGTTGTAAGCAAATCCTTTTGCCAAACCAAAGCTCTACAATGACAACACCTTGATTTCTTTGTCTGATTTTCTACACTATGCTACTTTGGCCTTTTAAAATCCGGATGTGCCAGATATTGTACTTCTTTCAAAGTTCAGTGAAACAGAATTTACTTTGGTCATTTCTTTCGTGGTAATACGCTGAGACTTTTGTAGGTCCAAAAATAATGCTTCAAAACTAGTGAACTGACCTAATGTATTTGTTGACTTTAACCCAGTTCAGAAAGAATATTCTGTTTTTGATTGCTGTTGCCATAATGACGTTTCAGCCAAATTGTAATTTGAAGTTTGTATAGCGCTTCTTCAAGATAAACTCATCAACATTTCCAGCAGCAACTAAATGTTCCACTCTGCACTAACAGTGTTAAATGTCATTAAGAATGTAGCATTCATCCGTTAGTAAAAATTCCTGAGATGACTAGAAGAGTCACCAGTGGCACACACAGCTCGGACACACACATACAGCCCAACCAGCAGGTTCCCAGCTAGAGTTGAATGATGACAACATGTTTAGATTTTCTGAAGCTTGTAGCATCAAGGATGAGGAAACAAAAGGTCCTTCAATCAAGCTTCTGACTAATGTAAAAATGATAAAAAACACAATACTATTTGACTTTCCCATTTACTGCCCTACAACCCTATAACCAAGCCTGTGATTGATGGTAGTCCATAAATGGACAGCATTTCTTTGAACCATTACCTTTGTTCTTTACATGTTGTTGTGCCTTCTTGGTCTGAGGTTCAGACACTGTTGTGATACATTTACAGGAAGAAATTCCTGGTGTTCTGCTGGTGACTCCTGATGCTGTGATGTTTGATGCAGACGAAAACCATCCCCTTGTGATTCAGAACGGCCGAGAGACATTTCAGCTTGTGGTAGCAATTCCACATGTTATGGTTGTTACAATCTATCATGGTACTTCAACAATTAGATGTGGCAGGTTTGTAATAATTAAACCTATAATAATGAACTAGTATTACTTCTGTACTGTACACTCTTCCTTCATTAAGTCCATGGGATCACTGCCCATTGGTATTGATTGATTCTGTCATCCTGTTTATTTTACAACTAACAGTGTCTGTACTCCACTGCCCAACCCTTCTGATTTATCCAGGTTTGAGAATGTCACAGGCAGATCTGTCTTGGAGTGTCTGCTAGTTAGAAAATGATAATACAATTCATAATAACAGTGGTAATATAAAGGGCAGGAGCTGGAATATGTGTAAGGGCAGAAACTGGACCAAACCTAAAGGAAGGGTAGGAGCTGGCCCAGTCCTAAGGTCAATTCATGATTAGCTGGTGCATTCAGCAAATCTAGTCATAGGATTTTACTCATAGGCAACCTTCCATCTGAGTGGTATTATACAATGATGAATCCAGAACATCCCTAAACTTAGTAGTGGATCTAGACCACCCTAAATAGTAACTAATGAATTACGATGTCATTGTGACTCTCTGGGATCTAACAACCTCAGAATTTCACAAAGATATTGGATTAAATTGCCCCTCTTAGTCATTACCTCAAGTTACAAAAACAACAAATGGACAGACGTACTTTAATAGTGGTTTAGGTCCATTACTTACTTTAATGAGCAGTAATTTATGTCACTGACATGTTGACTGCTTACATTTTTTCAGGATTACCGGTACTGCTAATGAAATACCTGTAATGAATGCAGACAAAAACACTCTCCAGAAAACTGTATCTTGCTCAGATTCTAAGGAATTAAAATCCACCATTATAAGCAAACCACACCTGATGGTTATTTTGAAAACAGAACAAAAGAACACTGCAGTTGCTTCCAGGCACCACTCGTCCCCAGCGGAACATTTAGTTGCTGCTGGAAATGCTGATGAGAAAGATGCTTCCCAAGGACCTGGGAAGGTTGCAGAAGATTGGCAAAATAGTGATGGGGATGTTGGGATGGGTTACCCAAGATCTGAAGAAGTCAGTCATAAGCAAGATGGGGTTTCTGAAGCAATTGCCTTGGAAAAGAGTGACAGCTCACAGCTGAAGACAGAAGAAGCAGATGTGCATGGAGATAATGAAAATGCTTCAGGTGGAAAAGAGGGCCAAGGCTCATCTGCAAGTGACCATGCTCTTCCATCAGGTGATTCAGGTAATGGAAGGGTAGTGGCAGGTGTTTCTGCACCTTCTGAAGAGCAAGAAGATCTCAAAGAAAAAAGAACTGTGGATAAGAATGCCTCAGTGTGTGATGGAGTTTCAGTGGGTGGTCAGAATAAGGCGTCCTTGCAGTCACTAGAAACTGAAACAGAGGCTTTACGCAGAGGCCAGTTTGCTGAAGAGACACTGAAGTTACAAACCTCTTTAACAGCTGAAGTGGTTATGAGTCCTGAGAAAGGTTGGTTCATTGATGCAAAATATTATAGTTACAAAAAGAAAATTTTAAAATTAAGTTACCAATATGTGCAGTTCGCGCAGTGTGAGGCATTTGTTTCAAGTGTAGTTTTAAAGTTAAAATTTAGCTGTAAGTACTTTGATGGTCCTACAGCACTATCTGATTTTCCTTTTTAAGGTAAATTACTCTTTGCTGCACTGTTAGGGAGGTAACATCCTCAGCTTTTTTGCAGAGAAATGCATTGGCAGCATTTCAAACCTTTGCCATTTGATGTTATGTTTAAGATTTTGAAAGATGTTGCTAGGATGAGAAGTAGCTTATAAAATTAATTCTTTGCCATCAGTATCTCATAAATGTAGAGGGCTGTTTGCACCAACATGAATCCGGTCTCACCACTAGCCTGGAATTAGTTTCAAGTTAACCTTTTTGTGCATCTGACAGAGCTCCAAAGGTTACAGACAGCAGTATTAATGTCTAGCCACTGTATTTCTAATAAAATAGTTTAGAAATGAGCACACACTAAGTTCAAAGCACGTAAGGGGTCAGTGCTAAAGTACTGGCATTTTGGCCTTATGTGGAGAATCATTCTGTTTTGACTACTAGCCATAGGTCATTATGCATGGTCTAACTGCAGGTAAGCCCTGCATGTCATTGTACAGTTCAAACAGCTAGTAATGTTGGTTAATTAAGTTGCAGACTGCTGCTAACAGGCACTCAAAGAGGTCATTCACAGATCACTGGTACATTTAATGTTACCTGTAGCAACCACTAAGGCATCGGGTGTGGTTTCTCTGGCCTAACTTCTGGCTGTTTATTTATTGTGCAGATGGTGGGTTGGTGGTGTCACCAAGACAGGAAGCACCTCTTACTGTGTTTCTGCATCTGAAGATTGATCGGGGCGTTGACGCTTTGTTTGGAGAATCTCCAACATCCTTCTGTAGTCAATTTCCTGTCAAATCAGAATACTGGTATTCCATTCCAGTTGATAAGTAAGTCAGATTACCGATATTTTGTTACCTGTTTTCAGCTGCTCGATGATCTTCATAATGCCAGGCCTCTTCCTTAGCAAAAGCTATTCATTTTTAGCCTCATTCTCAGCCTTCTTATTGTTTTACTCCTCTTCGTAATTCTTTTGGTGATAATTCTTTAGAGGGAGTTCCATCGCATAAGCGAGGGCAAATTAGCAATGTTATGTGGCATTAAAAAGTTTAGTAAGCATATTTGAGGAAAAGTTGGCAGACAACTTTTTCTGCGTGATTTTGGTATGTTGGAGCCGAATATTTTGTTTGTCTGCAGCTTTTTTGATGTTTTGCATTCCAAATTTAAAATGGAAACAAAATGATGACTATGCAAAGCTTGTTCAGAGTAATAAGGACAGGTGAGTACTGTTTTAAATCACCGCATAGCGTGTGCAGCTTTCAGAAAACCTCTAAAGCAAGGTTGGGTTCTTGAACATTCTGAAATAATAATAGTAATTTTTAAATCACAGATGAGTATAATTACTGGCCCATCCCTAAATGAATATAATTACTGGCCCACGCATAAGAGTGTGCAATTGCTGCCCACCGCTACTGGTCCACCAGTAACCAAGTATAATTTTTGAGCCATGGTTAAGTTTAATGTCTAAACATTTCTAAAGTAATATGTTACTTATTATTCCAGCGCATTGCTGTCATAATTCAACGCTTCAATTCTGTTGCTGGTACTTTTGCTCCGCCAGATCTTGACGATTTCTAGCCGTCCCAGAATAGTTTAAAATTAAAAAAAAAAATAATAATGCTTTATACTACATTGTCATTTAACAATGTACAGTTGAGTGTCAGGCTGGCAAATATTTACACTCTGCATCTCGACCTTGATGGTACTCAAGTCTAATGATTTTATGCTTTATGTGCAGATTTAATTAATAATAATGGAAGAATAGACCTATAAGCTAGCACTGACAGGCAGGCAACCATGTGTATGAAGTGTTAGCAACTTCATTTTCCCTTCTGCTTTCATTTGGTTTCATGCTTCTGCTCCTCTTTATCTCCCTTTGCTATGAAGTGATCCCTCTTGCAGAATTAAAAGGGGCCTGAGGCATGTTGAATCCAATGGGTGTGAAAAACCGCTTGTACAAGTCATCATGAGTTTTGTTTGTGTGCATGTGTGTTGAGGCTACAGCCGAGAAGAGGGCCCACTTGTCAGGAATGGACTTACTGTATTCCATAAGCTGATACTTTAAGGAAATCAGGGTAAAAATTTCAGGACTTTTGTTCCATAATTTATGAACTTTTTATGAAAATGTAAAATATCAATTGGTGCGAAATTACATGTGAAACTTCAGCTTGTCTTTATCCAATGCATCTATTGACAAAATCTGGCCTTAACATAACATGAGGCTTAATACAGTTTGTATGAAAGTGAGCCTGAGATGCAGATGTGCTAATTAGATGCACAAATCAATATTCGTGATCTGTTCTTCGGAAAAAGCCACTTTCCGGCTGATCTAGTTAGTAATAAGTAGTCTTTTCTTTGCCGAGGTCACAGGTGTGTGTGTGTGTGTGTGTGTGTGTATGCATGCATGCATGCATGCATGTGCTTGCTTGGTAATATGTACTTGTGAGAAGTGGCTTTGTTCTGAAAACATTTCTTCTTTCCACTTAATTTGTAGCAGATCTGTCTCTGGTGGTCTGTATTTACGGGTAGTTACATAGGCGATACAAGGTTATTTGTAGAGAAACAGGATTTGATCTTTATTCAAAACCTTAAGACTTTGTCATTCTGTTGGATGCCTGGTTACAGCCACTTGGTCACACAAGCCCATTATCTTGACTGAGGTCTTTGCTGATGAAACTGCTTCTTAGGTGTATGGCTGTGATGATGAGGAGGAGGAGGAGGTCACAGCAAAAATTGTTTTAGTGCAGAAAGCAACTGCAATGACAAAAATGCTGACAGTTTAATGTAATGCAAGATAATAGAATTTTTTTGTACACCCACTGGAAGAAAACTCAAAGGCATTTATATAGGAAGTTCACTTTTCTTACAGGGTTGACCATTTGTACGCATTCTTCGTTCAGTGGACAGCAGAGGAAGACCGGATGAAGGGATTTCTTGTCGTTAAGACTGACTCATCAGTCGACTATAAAAAGTACAACACATCGGATGGCCAGAAGCTTGTCTGTGAGATTGTGAAAGACTGGGAGGTAAAGCATGCACCTCTTGAAACTCAGCATAGGTCTTACAATAGCTTGTCACAGAGTTTTGACCTCATGAGACTTTATTTCTAGACCATATCAGTGCAAGTACTTGGGAAGCTAAGAAACTTCAGTCCAAACAGGTGCAAATGTAAGTGTGAAAAGGCTGGTTGACTAGGGCACATGACACTGGCAGGATAAATCAGAGGCCCAACACTTTTTCCAGTCCTTGTGAGTGTAGAGCAGTGATCATGGTGATTTGCCACAAAAATGTATAATGAACCATAAATATCGGAATAAAACTGATAACTTTGTGGTGAGTAAAAATTCCTTACAGCTTTACATATGCCTTTATGACATAAGAACCCTGTTGTTTGTTCTCACTCATTTTCTGTATTTAATCACATCGTTTCAGAGCTCCTCAGCCTCAAGCCCAGTATCTTGATGGGAATCGTTATCTTCTAAAAATGTTGTGTGAAGTGCTTTATAAAATTTTTGTTTTATTTGTTTACTTCATTATTTTACTATTTATGAATGTGAAATTTAGTTTGAAGCGGAAGCCTTGTTATGAAGTACAAAAGCATTTATAGAAAGTATGTAGTAAAAGTGTTTTCAAGATTTTATTTTGTCTTTTAAAATACTTCTGCAGTGGAATTTTTGCATCTTCAATATTTCATTTGTATTTTCAAAATAATTTTAAGTGCTTTGCACATCAATGTTTTCCTATCATCCTTATTTAAAGTTTGGGATGTGGTTTAAATGTAGAGCCTTCAGCTGTTGAGCGGTCTATTTAACTCTGCACCAGTGGGATGCCCTGTACAGAGATATGCATCTGAATTGGCAAATTGCTTAATAATTTTTAGCATATTTGGGCTTTGACATACCTTATGACTGAAGAAAACTGATATCTAGTTCATATATTCTTCAAGTAGCACTGATAAAATATTGCTGGTGTGCATACTAGTTGGAAGGGGCACTCTGTTGCCCTCCCTTCTGATGCCCATGGCAAGAGATTGACAGTACTTAATATTCAGACCACTTCAGTGTAAGCACTTTGCTAATGCATTAATTACTGCCAGTTGTCAGAAAGAGCTGTTGGTGTCGGTATGTGTTTGTCGTGGGCACACACGTAAATTGTTCATGTTTTGTATGTATGTGTGAAAGTACCTCAGCATTTATATAGCGACTAGACTGACTGCAAGGAGAGGCTGTGGGTTGATATTTTGTAAATTTGCTGTAGGAAAGTCAGTTGCTTTTTGTTTGTGTAAAGCTGGTAGTTTTACATTTTCAGATATCTAATTTTTATTTCTGCTTTTATAAAGGGAGTAATTGCTTTTAGTTAAATTATTTGATCAATATCTCTGTTCTTAATTTTCGCAGGCCTCTTTTTAGAGTCCTTCCATCTCTCCACTTCAGGCTTGTACACTTTGGCATTCCATTTCGCATAGAGGGTTTCCATTTCTTGAGCTTAACTCAAACATGGGTCCAAATCTAGCATAGGCCTGCTGGCACTACTTCCTCATTAGGTTCTAGACCACATGTATCCTTTCACTTGTTTGCCTTCTGGTCCTTTTTTCTGGTGACTTAGAACTAAATCCAAGTTCCATTTATTTCTGACATCTACACATCTGCTCCACCCAAAACATATCTCAATCATATCTCCTAAGTTACATCTGGAAGCATCACACTGATATTCCTACTCTAAATGAAACCGGAATTCAGACACACCACTCTTCTCCTTTGATATAACACCCCTTCTTTTTCTGTCCTGGGCAAGTATCAGAACAGTGTGGTGGATAGCCTATCCTATCCCAAGCTGTCTCCCTCCATCTTTCTGTTCTGCTTGCACTGAAGCAATTCAGGTGCCAGTGCTTCAGCAATTCAGGTGCCAGTGCTTCAGAAGTGTGAAAGAATTTCATGGCCATAACAAAAACATGCAAGTTCAAGAGCATCATTCCCATACTGCAATCATTGTACTGGCTTCCCAGTGAACAGAGAATCCAATTTAAAACTTGTCTCAGCTGGCCCACGTATATAACGACATTATATTCATGGTCCAGCCAATTTATCTTTTGTCCTTGCTCACTCCCAACGTGCTCTGTGGGCTTTGGCTATTGTTGTACCCAGAGCCAGAACAGTACTGGGTTACCGGCCTTCCCCAGTCGCTGGCCCAAGGCTCTAGGTTCTGTGATGTTGTGTAGGTCTGGGCTGAAGAGCCATCTTTTTGGATATCTTATTCCCAGAGGAGTATCTTCTGGTCTCTGGGGCCTCCAGGATCTCAACTGGATTTTGATTTTGAAATGTAGTTTTGCTTAGCAGTGTCTATTAATTGATGCCTTGTGTATTATGTTAACAAAGCTATAGAAGCTTCAAGATTGGATTAGATTAGATTTAAGCACCTGTCTAAGGCACCGAATATTTTCTGGAATTGGCAATGCTCCTTGGGTGCTGGTTATAACGTATACATGGAATGTTTTGAAGTTGTGAGCTGAAGAGGTGTGCAAAAGTGGATTTGCCAATTGCATAGGAATTTGTATTCAGTCTTTATGGTTTATTTAGAAACAACAACAATCACCCTTAATTACAGAATTTCGTATTGGAAGACTTGGTTAAGCTGTAATTCTGCTGCTTTTTTCTGTGGCCTGTCTGACAGCTCATCAATGCCAAGGAATACAAGAGAATGCAATCGGAAGAGGAAATTCGACAGCTGCCCCTCCCAGACCTGGTTGGCCAAAGTGCCATAATGGCCACATCTCACATTGCTGTGGTAAGACCTGTTGCTTAGTAGCTGTCACATTGGTTGCTGTAGTAAGACCTGTTACCTAGCAGGCCTCACACTGGTAAGGTTTAAAGTGCCGTTGCAATGATACACTAGTATTTTCATAAATTATAGTTTTTTATGTAATTTTTAATGGTTTTTTATGTTTGCAGCACGGTGGTCTGTTGCTAACACGTTTGGCCAATGATCATGCTTTTGTGAGTTCAACTCCATGTAACGACCCTGGACAATTGTTTGCACACACCGCATCTCTGTCACCAAGCAGTATAATTTGGTACCAGTGTAAGCTGGGAAGAAAATGGCAAGTCCTGCGATGCACTGGCCTCATGTCCAGGACATTGGGATTCATCCATTGCCAGCTCAAAGGCCAAGTAAAGGAGATGAGCGCCTCCTGTACATCTCACTTGTGGGATATGGGATACTTTACTTTTACTTTTTAATGTAGCTTCAAGATATGTCCAAATATGGTACAGATTGTTAAATCCAGTTATTCGGTGTTGTCACCATTGATTGCAAAATACAGTGGGTCAGAATGAAGATGGAAGTGGGTTTGTAACAATGATCATCTGTTGTGTTTTTGCCGTTACAGTTGCTCTGTCATTTGCCACCGATTGCTGAGGGCAGTCCATGGAATCTTGTCTACAGTGCCAACCAACATGGCTTCAGCCTCAGCACTCTCTATCGTAAGATGGCACAAGTTGATTCACCTGTTCTACTTATAATCAAAGATCTCAGTGACCAGGTATTTATTTTAAATTATTACTGCAATTATTGTGACCTGCTGGCAGAATATGTACCAAAACTGAGGTGTATATTTACAGAGAAAATCAAGTTTGAATGTATATGGGGTCATTTTTTCACAAATTGTGTTTTTGCTCATTTTGGGCTTGTACTGAACCTAGATAATGCTGGGACATCATTATTTTTCCTTCTTATGCTTTTGCATTCAGTATGTTTCTTACAGTGCCTCCTGGTCTGTACTAAAATAGCGTTTGGAACTGAAAAAGTTCCAGACTCTTTTATAGTTGTGAACATGTATGCATGCCTGTATAGAAGCTCCACAGAGGCATAGTTCCAAAGTTGAAGGATCTGAGGTTTGTCTCTTTCTGGTGGCAAATCTGGCAGAACTCAACCATGTCAACAATGCATTGCTCTGCTGTTCTGCCTGTGCATTCTTGCATGCTGTATGAGGGCTGAAGTTTAGGGTTATCAGATTCTTCTTCCTGTGTAGTCCTTGTGGCCCTAAGTCAACCAAATGGTCGTCTGCAGTCTTTTAGGGGTTTGTTGATTGTTATTGAAAGGTCACAAACACAACAACAGCAATCAAGCAACAAAACGTCTTTTTAAGCCTCCCAATTTGTATCAGTTTATCATTTACTTACCCTGAAAGGATAAGTTTTGCAGAGATCATTCGATAATTTTATAATTTGCTTGATATCTATTTGTGATGGTATGTATGATGTTATATTAGTTCATTACAAGGTTACTTCCAGTCTTGCAAAGCAACTCAGTTAGTCATCGTCATTATCATTTCCTGAAGTGAGCAGTGTGTAGCCAATGGGTGCAGTATAAATGATCCCCATTCTTTTTGGTTATTTTGTCACATTCAGTGATGTTTCAGTGTTTTCCTGTTTAGTCCAAGTTTTGTTATGTCCTTGTTTATATTGTCTCTCCAGTGTAGTCATGGTCTTCCTTTGCTCCTCTTTCCTTTGCATTTTGCGCGTAGCACACTGTGTGGGAGTTGGCATGTGTCTGTACAGTGCCCTTTTCTTTGGCCTTGGCCTTGCTATGGTGCTAAAAAACTGTCTTATTATTACTATTATTATCACAGTGTGTGGGAGTTGGCATTCTATCCACATGACCAAACCATCGGAATCTTCGCTGAACAACTTTAGCAGAGATGAGACCAAGGCACTGACCAGTCTGTCTGAGACAAGACCCTAGGTGCTTCTCAAGACAAAGAAACAAGACTGAAACTACATCCCTGATGAGGACCCCAAGTTTAGGAGGGCATACTTCATGTCCCGTCATAATACCCTGTTGATGATGGTTGATTAATTTGGGTGGTTTGTGGGAGCACATTGGTAATGTTTGTGTTGGGCTTGAGTGCCTCATTAAGAAGAGTGAGTGCTACACCTGTACTTGACATCAGTTGTTTGGTTACAGGTGTTTATTGTGTGACCAGGTGCTTAATTGCAGATGTTTATTGCAAAGAGCAAATGGTTGATTACAGGTTTTTGGTGCAATGATATCATGTACGCTGAAGATGAGTGATCATTTCTATGGCTCTGGGGAAACATACTTGTTTACGTTCTATCCAGAATTCAAAGTCAGTGTAAATGATTTTTCGTAGTTTTTAGCTGTCAGGTTTGAAATGTCAACTTGCCTAAAAGACTTCATGCGATACCTTGTCTGACTACTCTCCCTGTTTTCCTAGGTTATCTTACTACCCATGTACTCAGGTACTCACTTTACTCACCAAATTGGAGTTGAGTAATGTTTTCCCCAAGCACTCTTACTACCACTAATACATAAGTTTCTTATCAACTGTCTGTCACATCAGTCTGCTCTGATCATCTCGAGTATTCTCACGAGCTTGTCTAGTTTACTCTACTGAAGGCCTTTTCATAATCCACAAAGCAGATGTAAAATCTTTGCATGTTGGGGATATTTCTTCCCCAATGTTCTCAGGAGTCGAATTTCATCTCTGCTTAATAAGGGTATAAATTTACAATAACAGATGCATGAGGTTGATAAATTGGTTCTTTGAATTTGCTAGAATAACAAGCATCATATAGGAAAGTGGAAGCGATAGAGATTTTCAGCTGCTTCGTCACTTTTAGCTCGGCTAGGCCAAGGCTGTCAGCAGTCTAATTAATATTTAAGGTGTATGTGTAGCTCCAGTTTCTCGACTCCAAATTGGAGTAATGTTTTCGTTCTTGAGTAATTGTTACATTTTGTTAATTTTTTAATACAAACTTATAATTAGTGTAAGTCTTTGGCCTTTTAAAATGTAGCCAATACTTGCCTTAGCTGATTTTTTCTTTCTTTCGTAGCTTTCTGACCAATCTAATAGAATCGTAATCTCGAGATTTCTACAGCGCCTAATGAAAGCTAAGTTGCAGGAACCAGCTTATTCATAGGCACTCAGTCAAAACAAAATCGATAGGCAGATAATGTCAGATTCAGTTCCAGGTCAAGATCCAAGGGTAATGCAGGCAGATAGTCAGAAACTATGGTGGATGGTGTTTAGAATAGGGGCAGCAAGAGAAGTAAGAGAAAGAGGAGAATTCAGGATGGGCTTTGTGCAAGAGGAATGTCTTCAGTTTTGAGTGAAAAACTTGCAAGAGACTGCAAGAAGTTCAGTGTTGGTAACTTCATAGGATGGGTCAGGTAACTGTCATGATTTAGGTGAGAGTTTATTCCAGTCTGAAGTGCAGATACGGCTATGGAGCAATTTCCAAATTTTAGGGATGATTTTTAAAACAGTATCTTTAAATTTTTTACTAGTTCATCTTTCAGTGTCTTTTAAATTAATTTATTTAATTAATTAATTAAAAATTAAAAATTTTAAAAATTAAAATTAAAAAACGGTTAAGACGAAATTGAGTTAACACAAAGTTGAGTTAACACAAGTTGTTCGCATTAGTCCACTACATTTTTTTTTTAAACAATTTGCACTGTAGTTCTACTCAATTTCTCATTTTACTAATATATGCTTTATCTATGCAATATTGGTATTACATGCACAGCAGTTGAAAAGCTTGAAAGGTATCAACATAGTTGCACTGAATGAATTAAACTTTCTTCACAGGTAACTCTTCTTTTGCTTTTCTAGAAATTCACTTGGACAGGTGTGAACTCATTCTTTGTCAAAGGGAACAAGGAGAGTTTGGTGATTGGTGCTAGCGAGTAAGTCAAAAGACGTAATTGGCACACTTGCAGCTTTTTCCTTAAGTCTTCATTGTGATTCCAAAACATTACTATTATCTGAATATTAACTCTGATAATTATTAGTATTAGAGATTAGCATTTTGTTGCACAGGTAAACCGACAGAGAATAAGCTATATTTCTCTAATGACTAAATTTGTAAGTCCTGTTGTTGAGTTGCTGGTGTAGTCATGTATTTCTTGAATTGCAAGGAAAATCCGCTATTTTCTGGTGTGATAGCGAGTTTACGTCACAAAAGTCAAGCAAATTTATTGTTTAAATTGCACTTATTTTTGCTAACGCTGGATGACTGTAGACATTTTATGGCTAAAGATGTTGTTTGTTGCTCTTTGATCACAGGAGTTGACTATTAAAGGATAAAGGTTTTGCTGCTGCTGCTTATTGATTTAATAAGCAGTTAATCAAACTCTAGACGTGATTAAGGTGTTTTTCTTGTGATGTTAGGGGATCAAATGGACTGTGGCTTGATGGAGCTCTCTTCCGTGGTCGCACACAACCATGCCAGACATTCAACAATGAACTTCTGACTATCTCACAAGATTTTACCATCAAGAATCTCGAGACGTGGTGCTTTGGTTCTTAACCACCAACTGCTTCAGGTTGTCTGCTCTCATGAGTGCAATCAACAATACAATAAACATTTTACTGTGCTGTACTTTTTGTGTTGGGTAAATTGGGTTGTTTTGATGGGTAAGACTGCAAGATCTCTTCTCAAAGGTAGTGAGTTGAGTTGTTGCTTGGGATTAATTATCTAAGTTGTGAAATATTTATCTTGTTTTTCCTTTTGAGGCTGGATGATAAACCGGTGTTAAACAAATCAAATAATTTGCCCCACATGTTTCTTCAGCTTAAAGTTTGTGGGAAAGGATTAAAGGTGGACCCTTTAGCATTGCTGGTCTGCTGCAGTTTTGACCTTATGTTCCATCCACTGACCGTTTATTGTTACAGATGCTCTGAAAGTTTCTACACGTGATTTATTATCCCGAAGTTATTGGTGGCCAAGAGTTGAGGCCTTGCATTAACTTACCAGCATGTAGTGCTCTGAATTTAAATACTGTACTGCTTAAGTAATGCTTTAATGTAGCATGCATATTTTTTATGTAGTGTGCATACCCTGCCAGGCCCATTATGGTGGGCTCATGGTGGTCCATTGTAAGACCTCGGAATTCAGTTTATTTCCAAATTTGAATATGCTGGGCCTCAGAGCTTATAAACTGAGAAGGGGCCCAGGTCTTTCTCAGCCTCTGAAATGACATGGTGTGACTCTGCTCTACTGGTGTAATAAATTAAATGTATGTGCAAGTTATCTTCAAAGGGAGTAATGGTGACGTCTTCATCTTGTTCTTTTTAAGCAAATGTTATTGAATTGCTGCTGTATTTGACGTGTGGCTGTCTCTTTAGTCAATATAAACACACTAGTAGCTTTTCTTACAGTGTATTCATAACTACTGGGTAGTGCTAGTATGAGATTTACTGCTTAGTGGCAAAGATCGATAGCTATGTGCTAACAGCTTGTCCATGGTTGTTGTGCAGTGTATGATCATTTGTTCTAACACATAGTCGTTCACTCACAATGCAGTCAAACTGACCACTGTGTCCCACACAATGCTATGTACTTTATATGCATATATATATATATGATGGCTTCTGTAATATATGAAATGATGTAATATGTGCTACCGCAACATCCCATAATGTAATATGTAACGTAACATGCAGCATTGTGCTGTGCTTTAGTTAACACCAGCACAGAATTACAGTGTTTTGTGTAATTATGCTATTGACTTAAAAACCATGTATCACTTTGCAAGTTTGCTTCTGGAATTTTTGGCAGTGCTGGAAAATGACATGTGCATTAATCTTAAAGATCTGAATTCTCCAGTTTCCTGGAACTCTTCGTCTTCCTTTTACCCTTCTCTGTTCGCCCTGATTCAACAGCTGCTAGATATCTTTTGCACAAGTGCTAGCAAAATTGTTACTTTGTGTAGTTTATCAGGGCGTCTAAACCTACAGGGAGTGAGACATGATGCATTAGAAATTATTTTTGGAGGGTAAAATCTGAATCGGCATATAACAAGTTTCCATTTCAGTAGGACTAAAACTTGTGGCCAACGATAATTATTTAATGATAATTCATTTCACCAACAAAATAACACAATAAAGGAGGCAATGATGAGACCTGCTTCAAAGTGACAACCAGTAAAAGCATGAGCCATATTGTGCTTTTGCCTGAGAAAACCCTCACAGTCATTAAAAAAATTAAATTTTAAAAATGGGTTTAATATTGCATTGGATTGGGCTGGAAGTGCTGAATATTTTGGTGAAAACTGCGTGTTTTATCACAAAGAGTAAAAAAATTACAACTATTTAACATTTACACCTCCATGTGATTACTTTTTAAAAAGCTCTAGTTAAATCTTACCTAAAAATTAGCTGTCTAGTGTAAATTAAATAGACTTTTACATGCAACATTAGTTATGTAGTCTGAAGGTTGACATTAGACATTTTGAGCGACATACTGTGCATCTCTGTGAGAAATATGCACAGCACTACTTTTATGTATAACAGCGTTCTAAGTTGTTTTCTCACATTGATTTTACTGACTTTGTGAGGGTTTTCTCAGGCATGGTCACAGGTTTTTCTACTGTGCTTTTCCACCTCGTCCACCATGAAAAATCTGCCAAGTATGTGCAAACGCTAATGACAAGTTAGCCTTAATTTTTTCATCAGTGGCCTTGCAATGAGATGGGGCAGAGAGGTCATGGCATCTTCCAAAACATGAAGTAAAAGTTGCTTTCTTGGGAGGGGTTGGTTATTTGTATGGAAGGGGAAACCCCTTAATGGCACCAATTGTTCAGACTGTGTCCTATTGAAGATACATTTCCCTGGACATTCTACTGCTCATTTCCTCTCTGCTGCCGGCCAACCACAAATGCCTCCTTAGTTTAATATTACTTAACATGAAATGTAGTTGCTGATAAAGGCATATGCCCCTATTCGTTTGTTCTTGAATACCAGCGTATACCAGACCAGACCAAGCCATAGGTCCTTTCTGCTTATAATGTTTACTGAATACTGGCAGCTTTTATGTCTCTTATGCTGACATACTTGAGGCCCCAGTTCTTTCTCTAAATTCTCCATTTCTGATGCTGTTTAACAATGAAGTGCAACACTAAAGTGCATATGAAGTGAGCAAAAGGACCTCTGGTGCCCAGTTTTGACAACTGCAGTGTTATATCAATCGTGCAAACAGTAGACTGCTGCAATAAGAGAACTGTTCTAGTTATTATAATAACTAGTATAATTATAATACAGTAACACAAAAACATAGGAGAATGTTGCTTGAACTTTCGATAGGCCTAATATACTAGTAGTCAGTACTGGTAGGGATGGATTCTGAAGCCACAGATTCACTCTTCTGAACAGCAGAGGGATAAAGGCAGTAAAACAAGGGGAACTTCATGAGAATAGACGCCCTTTGCTATGTAATGATAGTCATACAAGGTTTTAGGTTATCAGTATATACACTGTGTACATATTTATGCACTAGCACAATCTGAAATTGTAAAAACTTTGAAATGTTGAATATTTTATGTATAGCGACTAGGGACAACAGTTTTAAACGGGGCCAGTTGAAGTGGCTAACAAAACAAACCTGCAAGTTGTGTTCACATTTGTGGCAGGTTGAAAGAACTGTACGTGGAAGTGTCTACGATAACATACTAAACCAACAAAAACAATCGTCTCTGCACATTTATTGCCTTGAATGTATTTGAAAGCAAATGGTTTAGTAGAGTTCTGCAATTTGAGATTTTTGCTAGGAGCCACTAATATGAACATTATTTTCTAATGCGTTTAAATCTCATTTGTGCTTTTGACATGCCTGTTGAAAGTTTTGTTGATGTTATTTGGCTATTCAGTAAGCCCCTATGATATATCTGATGAGCCCAACAGGTGTACATCTAGGCAACTGTCACTTGTTAACATATGCATAACTTGTATATGCCATATCAGGATATTGTGTTGTATCAGTTATTCAAGCACCACCTGTTATCTTGCATCTGCAGCTGAAATAAAATGAGTTATGAAGATGGCTGCCTTGGTAGGTTGTTAATGGCAGTCTCACTGATGTTCCAAAATGGCTGCCTCAGTAGGTTGTTAATGGCACTGTCTCACTGATGTTCCAAGATGGCTTCCTCAGTAGGTTATTAGTGGCATGGTCTCACTGAAGTTCTACCTTCAACACATGTTCTTGAGATCCTGATCAGAACAAGAAAAGTAAAGTTTAATCCAAAGCCATTCTTTCATTTAAAGCATATGTAAATAAGAGCTTTTCAAGATATCTGCTGAGAAGCTTTTTATAATGACTTCAAGAGGTGATTGGAAGGCACTTGAGTTACATCTTATGAACAAAGTTTATACTATTGGCCTAAATTACATGAGTTATAGATTACATGAGTATGAATGATACTCTGGAACTGAAAACAAAATCTGAACAGTCATGCCTGCCATAATTACCTTGCATTGGCTCATGGAGGTGTGGTTTGCAGCAAGGAATCCCAAACGGCAATGTTGTGCTGAGGTACAAAGTCTTTAGCTACCTTGCCTTTGCAATCAGCTATGCCTACTGCTCTTGAATCGGCTGCCACTAGGATTCTTGCACACTCCAGGTGACCCATCTCAACTGCCTGAAAATAAATCTTGAAGTTACAATTCAGAACAAACTTGGAATTTTGAATAAGCTTAGAAATAAGTTTAATGTTTTAAAATTTTATTTCATATTTTTAAATGCTTAGAAATTAAGGTAAATTAAGTTTAGAATTTAATCCAATACAGATTTGTTTACGATGTATTTTGTGTCCTATAACAGATGTTTACTGCAAGAAATTCCAATTACTTTATTTTGAGTTTTGACTGATTTCTTGTACATGCTGCAAAAATGATCCATTGTGCACTGGAAAAAACTGATCCAAAGCATGAAGTCTGAGGCTGAAATGGGGATAGAGAATGCCTATGCTGACAATTCATAGCGTGGAATATAGCATGTAGGCCTACAGTATTTAGACTTTGGCAAAGTACAGTGTGCATTTATGGCACATTTTCCAATGCAAAAGAGTAGATATTGTAGTACTGAAGCAATGAATCTGCATGTAATGGCCACAGAAATGTCTTCATGGACATTCGCTATAATAGCATCAAATGAATCTGCTCATGTCATCTTATGACATGAGAACTTTCTCAGGAATATGACCGTCCTGTTACAATATTTCAATAACAAATACACTGTTCCACCAGAAACAGGTCAAGGACACTTTCAGCCTCTCTTAAGTTACACCTTTATCTGACAGCCGTGTTTCTGCACCTTTGAGATATTCGTAAAAGTTGCTCTGATGGATAAATTCATACAAATACTGTAAAATTTGTGACTGACCTCTGAAAAAAATGAGCCCTAAGGTCAAGTAACAAATATCTGTGACCTTTGCAATCTGCTGTTTCTGCACTTGAGCAAAAAGATCTTAACACTCATTAAAATACACTGATTGCTGCTTTAAGGACAGCACACTTAAAAGTGCATAATTACTCTTGCTAGGTATAAATGTGTGTTATATATATATATATATATATATATATACATATATATACATATATGCATACAACTGGTACCTTGTGTAGGGCAGTTTTTCCATCTGTATCTTGGTGACACACGCTGGCTCCCCGCTCCAGAAGAAGTCTGATCACTTTGACTTTCCCACTGTATGCAGCTCTGTGTAATGGGGTCACATTGCCAGATCGTGTGCATGCATTTGCACATGCCCCACAATCGAGTAACATGCGACAGATGTCAACATGACCACTTCGAGCTGCATAATGCTGAAAAGAAATGACAAGTCTGCTTGTTTACGTTACGGCCATGAAATCTGTTTACGTCTGTAGTGCCAGCAGATTAGGATTAGTAAAATGTTGATCACAGTTTCAAATGCTCATCAGTATTACACCTGCATACAACTTCACAACTATATTGGTTTATACCAGAGGCCTTAATAGCAGATAATTGCTTTTTATGATGGACTACAGCAATTGCAAGCACTCAGAACATATGCAAGCTCTGAAAAGCCTTCTGCAGCTCTAAAGAAGCGGAAAAAGAGCAGTCACTTAAGCTAACCCTAAAGATCGCTTGGTATGAAGTGTTAGCAACTTCATTAAAAAACAAAAGAAATGAAAATGAGAAAAATAAAGCTCTGAGGAGGCTTCCAGCAAATGAAGCTTGGATATAAAACTGACTCAATGCTGAAATAGCTAACCAAGGGAAAGCATAGTGTCATCCTGTATAAAATTATAACAAAAATAATAGTAGTAGTAGTCCCAGCAGTAATAACAATAAACTGATATTAATAATGGCCAGGTTATCCATTGATTGATCGACTGAATTATTTAAAGCTCTTATTACGCATGCAAATTCAGTAAATCTGAGGTGCGGAGAGAATGTTCGCTAGGGGCCAAGACAGAGTCATGCAAATGCCAGACAAGTTTTTTATCTGATCATAACCAGCTGCAAGTTGGGCCAACTGCAGTAGCTGATTCAAGACAACTGCTTTTCACAGCACCTTCAGAGTGAGCACTTCCAAAACATAAATGCCGTGAAGACCAGTTATTCGGGTAACCTTTTCTCTTAAGGAGTCATTAATAAAGGATGTCCACAAAGAGGGAGGGAGGGGTCATCCAAATGTGGACAAGGGGGAGGGAGGGATACACAGTAGGTAATTTTTTGCGGACATCCTTTACGGACGACCCCTAAGTAGTGTTAAGTCACACCTTTTGGACACATTCCTTTGGGCTGGAAAATAATAAAACTGCTATCTAAGGCACTCCACAGAGCTAGCCAGTCGAGAACAAAGTTCTCCTTTTAAAATTCTTACAGTCTTGTGGTTTCAGTTGAATATTGTGTAAGTTGTAATTCTGAATCATCATATTAGTGTTAGTAAAATTATTCATGATAATACAAACCAGGGCAGAATAACCAGAACTGTCAGGAACATTTGGATTGCCACCTGTACTCAAGAATTTCTCAATCCTGTGAATTTCTCCATTCAGTGCAGCTGACCAAATGCCACGTTCAAAGTCAAGTTCTTGCAGTGTCTGGGTTGTTGATGCTGCAGTAATGTTCTGGCAGCACCCACACGATGCAAGATGCTGGTGTGTCATATCTATTAATAGTAAAATTACAGATCGGTCAGGCCTCTGGTTTTAGGGTGTGAAAAGTCAAAACTAAGTCAAACATAAAGTAGCAGTAATAGATGACCCACAGGCAGAATGACATACAACAAAGTGCAAGCATAAAGAGTAAACGGCAAAGGTAAGAAGTCTCTATCGAAATTCCTCAGAAGCATGGTCTTTTAACTGAAGCACAAACATGACTACAACACATTTTCAACCTCCCAGATTGTACTCATCTATCAATCCTGGAGGAGTGGCAAGCTTAGTCAGCCTAGATGGCCAGGTACTCCATGGATGATCCATTCAAGTACAAATCACATCCAGCATTGCCAAACTTCACTGTGCTTGCCAGTGTGATATCTACAGTGCCAAACCAAGTGATTAGAAACAAAAAGAAATCTAAAGTATAGAGAAAACATAAAACTGTTGATGTCAATGATCACAGTCTAAGCCTGAAACTGAGCCTCAACTTACACTGGAAGTAAAGGGCACGAGAAACTATTAAGTCAGTAAATGGGAATTATAGTACATTTGCATTAGTAAGTACATTAGTAAGTAAATAAACAAGAACTTTCAACAATGTTTAATGCATTTCAATTCATAACATACGTGTAAATCAAAACCCTGTCATTGGTATTAATCAATGTGAGTGTCAGTAACACATTACAGAATGCTTACAAAAGGATTCTTGTGACAGAGTGCACTGCAACATATGAATTCTTCCAGACGTGGTGGAATAAGACAGTGCCAGTGCCAAACTGCCTTTTCATTTGACATTTGGCATGTATCCATGTATTCTCAATATTCTGTGTAAGCACTTCAATATCCCCGGGGTTAATAAATAAATTTAATAATTTTGCATTTACTTAATAATTTCTTCTACACTCTATTTCAACACCAGTCTGGGCGTTCTTGCTACCAGTTCCCTTGGAGACCACCCAGGATCCTAAACTCGAAGATTACTCTAAATTTCAAAGCCCAGGTTAAAGTTGCTATCTCGCAGACTTCGAGAACTTAATGATCACTCAGATGAACAAGCGAGTTACGACTTGGGTGCCAGAAAACCCCATATGTACGTAACTACGGATGGAGTCCGCCAAATATACGCCAGAACTGGCCATGCGTATTTTGAAGTTGCTCGGAGTATAATCAAAGTACGTATAAAGTCAACGCGTACTCGGGGATACAAGGAATGCTACCACAACATTTCCTGCTTCATGGTTTAAAATATAAATGCCCTGGTATTAAAACGTACTTTTATCTTTTATAAGTCTTACTTAGTATTGAAACGTAACTTGAAAACCATCCCAAAACATATCGCATTTTTTACCAAATAAGAGACTTCCTTTAACGATGCCACAATCGAAAATGGCATCTAACGCTATCTATCGGTCGACTGAATAGTAAGCTGCGAAACATCGTAATCGCAATCGTAAACTCAGAAGACTGGGAATGGATTGGAGGGATAAAAGGCTTATAGGAAATCTATACATGGGTCAGAAAATACGGATCAGAACAGATGGAGAAAATTCAGAACCCGGAAAACTAGGCAGAGGAGTGAGACATTGTCACCACTGCCCTTCAACATCTACATAGAAGAGCTTAACCGAGAGGCACTAGTAGATGTGGAATAAGGAATAAAGGTCGGCGGCAGACTGGTAAAGACTAAGATTCGCAGATGATCAAGCAATGCTGTCAGGTAGCCAGAAGGGTCTGCAAACCATGAAGGACCGTCTGCACACCACATCAATCGAGTATGGTATGAAAATAAATACCAAAAAGACAAAGTCATGAGGATAAGCAAAGGAGAAGAAACAATAGTAAGAATGAACATCAATTGAGAGGAAATAGAACATGTAACAGAATTCTGCTACCTGGGGAGCGTTGTCACGCAATATGCCAATTGCCACAAGGAAATTTTTAAAAAAACATTGGGCAAAGATGCATTCTCAAAATAAAAAGAGTTACTGAGAGGAAAAATGAACAAGAACTTAAAGAAACGAATGATTAGAACTCTTATATGGAGCGTAGTGTTTTAGGCCCCTATTGATCCGAAACATGGACCATGAGAAAGAAGGACATCAAAAGATTGGAGGCCTTCAGCATGTGGATTTGGCGCAGGATGGAAAAAGTTGGATGGAGCACATAGCAAATGAGGAGGTACTGAAAAGAGTTGGGGAAGAAAGGTCTATGATAGCTACAATAAAGAGGCGGCATTGAAAATGGATTGGTCACATACTGAGAAGGGACCCACTCGAGAACCGTCATTGAGGGCAGAATGGAGGGGAAGAGGACAAGAGGAAGACCCAGACAGATGCTGCTGGATTAGATGATGACGGACGGATACAGCAGGTCGAAAGAAGAAGCTCAGCATCGAGAGGAGTGGCGTCATCGGACGTTTGAACCTGCCTGTGGGCAGAGAACCAGAAGAAGAAGAAGAATCGTAAACTCGAGATTTCTACAGCGCCCAGTGAGAGCTTGAAAGCTAAGTAGCGGGAATCAGCTTGTAAACAGGCGCTCAGTCAAAATAAAATTGAAATAGACAAGTAAGATCAGATTTGGTTCCAGGTCAAGGTTGAATGATCACGCAGGCAGACAGTCAGACGGCTACAGAGGATTGTTGCTTAGAATTACTATGTAAGAGTAAGGTTGTATTGTCTCGAGACTCAGGTCTGGTCTCGAGAAAGGATTTTCGATGTCTTAGTCTCGATCTTGAGAACCTATTTTCTTGGTCTGAGTCTTGGTCCTGAGGCCATGTCTTGCCTTCTTGGAACCTGTATTGAAACTAGTCGTGTTCTGTCTTGAACAAGCGGTCTTGTTTCTTCGTTTCTTCTGCTACAAATTGGCCTGCTCTCCCATTCATCATCTATAGCTCCGGAGCAGATTTTAAGTAAGGCGCAGAGCGTGGCCGCTTCCATAACACGTTCCATTGGTCTTTATTTATAAACTCCCGCCAGAATTGCGACAGTTGTCTGGTCAATCATACGAACTCACCAACATTTCACCTCTTTCAGTTTCTGCGCAGGTCTTTCACTCAAGACTGAAAACACTTCTTTTCCAGAAATCTTATCCTGATTCTTCCTCTTCCCCTCATCTCTCTTCTCGCTTCAATTTCAAACATCATCCACCGTAGCCGTCCGACTGTCTGAGTGCCTGACTCCTGGATCTTGACCCTTTTGCCTATCGATTTTGTTTTAACACGTTCCATTGGTCTTTATTTATAGTTAATGGAAAGCTAACGAGAGTTTGGATTTTCACTCTGTTGGAACAGCAGTCGATCAACAACGAGGTGCAGACGACAGAAGACGTGCCACAGCCTTTCTTAATGAAGACTATTTATAATTTACAGTAAAATTTATTTATAATTTAAACGATAGGCAAGAAGGGTTCGGTTCCAGGTCGAGATCGAAGAGTCAGGCAGGCAGGCAGACAGTGAGACAATACTGAAGCCATCCAATCTGCCTAGTCTATATTTTTAATATTCAGCGCCTGTGAGTAGCTTGTTTCCTCGACTGAGCTGTTTGGGCGGTGAAGAGATACTAAGTTTAAGATTATGACGGGTTTTGTTGACTTTGTCCGCGTTGACTCTTCGAAGAGGTTGTCGAGCGGCTCATACTCTGTTGACCCAACCCGCGTTGACTGTAGACTCGGACATTCTTTCTGACTCGGCAAGAGATTATTGGCTATTGTGCTCACGCGGTTGACTCAGCAGTGATTTGGCGACGTTGGTACTGTACTAGCGTTGTATGTAGGCCTATGTGGGACTAAGCAGTCGACCTCCACATTTTAGTCGTTTCAGCAGCCCTGGAAATAAGTAGAATGGACGGGGTCCCGCAACCTTCCTCTCAGTGTTTTCACAAGACACTATCTCTCACGTGAGGCATCCATCGTCTGTTCCTCAGTCAGGTTTTTCGCCCTTAGGCAGTTATGATCTTGAGAGTAGGCCTATTCGCTGACCAACCGTGCATTAAACAAAAGGACCTCATGGCGGTGGCTTCATGCTCAGTTGAACAGCAGATGGGCTTCACTCTTATAAATGAAGCTCCCATATCCCATGAGGAAGAAGCTCCCATGTCCCATGAGGGAAGCGCTCATTTCCTTTTCTTAGGCCCTTGAGCTGGCAGTGGACAAATCCCAAGTCCTGGACACGGGACAAGTGCAGTGGTGGCTCCAGGATTGCTTGCATTTCCAGAGGGATGCCACATTCTGACAGTACAACATGCACGAGTAGTGTCTGAGGGGCCCCGGCATATAACCAAGAGGGGCGGGAGGCAAACCAACCCCCACTTCTATTGCAGAATCCGTCACTGGGTCAGTGCATCGCAGGATTTTTCGTTTACTTCCCAGCTTCCCAGACAATACTACAGCGGTCCCTGATCAAGGTTTTAGGCAATTCTTGTTGGCTAAATTTGCCAATATTTGATAAATAATTAAACAGGACAGTAAGACTAGGAGTAATACAACATAAGAACAATTATAATCAATGTTGACAAACTGATATAAGAAGTAGCCTATCTATGCTGATTTACCGTTTGATGGCAGACTTCAGACTGCGATACACTGCGCGAGTTATTTGTCAACGCTTTGTTCTTATGGAATAATGCAAACTAAACTGTACTGCAAGGCCATGATCAAGAGTAACACAAGAAGCCAATACTGTCTTTGAGACCTTCCTCAAGCCATTTCGCACTCTGTTGCAATACAGTCTTTCAATGGTGAATTGCCTAACAATTAAACATAGGACTATAGCGGAACAAGACCCAGGTCCTTAAACAAATCCAGTTTTACGTTTTACCAGTAATGTTCTCTCGCGCCGTTTGCCATGATTCGTATTATAAGAGCCAGTTTATAGGAATGCGGCTACCTATAAGCATAAATTGAAGCTTGACAATTTGTTTTATTGTGTAAACACTGATCCACGTTTTATTGCATACTTTAACCTGCGATAAATAACTAGCGTTAGGGGCCTATATGTGATCGCTTTGACTTTATCAAATGTTCGGATCCAAAAATAATGCAACCAAACTCTTCCATACAGCCTTGTCCACGAGTATAAAAGGTATGTTCTTGTGCGCTGATTCGATAGTTAAGACAGTTTCCAAGAAAGCAGGACATCGGCGGTAGGATAGGCACAGACTACAATGCTGAAGGGTAGGTTCTTCTTAGAGAAACAGCGACATTTCAAGTCTCAGCAAGTAACTTTTGTTTCGCAACTTTGAAGTTGTAGGCTTCTAACAAAAACTATCGCGAATAACGTTCCAGGTATTTGGCATATTCTCTAGTCCATACGCATCCATATCTACATTCTCAATTCTCGCGCACATTTACTTCGCATAGTATAGAACCGCGGTATATTTAAGCTAACCTTGTATATGTGTATGCAAAAAAGAATGTATGTGTGCACACATGTATGGATGTATTGTGTATCTAAACACATATAATGTTTTAAAGATTCTTCTGAGGAGATGGACCAATTCATGAGAATGCATAGCATGCCCGTGTTGATGTATGGAAGCGAGAGATCAGAAGAACTACACGATGACAACAGGGCCTACAACTCGAGGTCAGCATACAAACTTTAATGTAGTCCTATGCGTAGAAGAGGTTATAGGCTACACAATAAAGCTAAGAAATCTAAGAAATAATAAGAGGTACATGTTATTTTAGTTTTCCTTTACATTATGCCTAAAGTTTGCTATGAAACATATATATATCCATTTTCATAGACCGATATATGTATGACTATGTAGTCTGCATATATCGGTCAAATTTTATAGTTTTAGTCGTTACTTGGTCCAGTGTGTAGGCCTAAGCAAAAATGATCTGAACGCGACTTCTCATATTTTACAGTGTTTTAAGGAATTCTGCAACAATGCAATATCAGAAAGTTGAAAAACTACCATTTTCCGTCGACAACATTCTAAAACAGCATCGCCAATCGAGATTTGGGATTGACGATATCCTAGATTTGGATTCCGAGGACAAACGAACATCAATTTCAATTATTAGGCCGAAACCTCTTTATGCCCAACCAATGACAAACGTCTTGCAAAGAAGTCTGTCTGATATCTCAAATTCTCTGTTAATCGTTCGACCGGAAATAAACGCAAACAAACGGAAACGGAAAGAAGAGGCTGTCGACACGAATGCGGCTAAACGACCAAAGACAGAACAGTCTCTGTACGGTTGCAGCGAATGCGGGAGAAGGTTCAACCATGCCTGCTCTCTTAAGAGACATTTAGAAATTCACCAAAATGTAGAATATGACTGCAAAATTTGTAAATGTCTGTTTACTAGAAAAGACAGTCTCACTAGGCATGTTAAGAACGGATCGTGTTCTCGCATTGAGTTGCGACTTTCGTAACATCGAACGCTTCATGACATCTGTACATGGGGAGTGTAGGCCTACATTTGCTGTTTATTGATAGACCGACGTGATCATTTATTAATTATGAACAGCAATTAGGCTACGTGCACATCCTTCGGCTCTGTTGATGCCTTGATGACTATTTTTGATAAGTGTAGGCCTAATAAATTTTGTATTTGAAATTTTAAAACAAAAAACTTTGACTGCTTTGATGTATTCGTGTTTTTAAGGAAATGCCCTAAACGGTTTAGCATCTCCCATCTCCTAAAACGCCTGTATTCCCATATCCATTTCGCCTTTTGCGTCCTTAGTATCAGTGTTCGCTCTTTCTGTATAACGCTGAAATTTATGGATAAAAAATATGAATCATAAAGTAAAACGTGGGTTTTTATAAGCTTCAGCAACAGACAGGTCTGCTGGGTGCAGGTTTAACGTATATTAATAAAATTATGTCTAAGTAGTTTTTATTAGTGTATGAAAACTCAAAATTTACAAATGGACAGTTAATGTAGGCCAAGTTAACAGTTCCAGTCAGTCAGGAAAAGCTTTAAAAGATCTCGTCTATAGCAATTCTTGTGAACGCTTCTGGCGCTTTATTCATGCACGAATAAATGTTGAAGAACATCAGAAGAATGTCGCCGACAGTGCTATCTCAAGATTCATGGGCACAGATAGTGTGACGACGAAATCTGAGTGTCCCAATTCGTAGAATAAAAGGTGAAACACGTGAAAATCTCGGGCTATTCGTTGGCTGACCCCAAAACACGGCGGTGCAAAACATCAAAGTCAAAGTCGTCCCATTTTTCTACAGGGATCTTTGAATGAGATAAGATGACCATTATATGGTGGTCATCTTATAATTTGGCAAACATACCTGTTAACGCTGGCACCAAGCACTGCCGCGGCCATCTGGCGATTAACCAGACTCGGACACCAGTTACCACGCGCACACTAAGCACAAAAACCTTTCACCCTCAGCCGAAGCCGGTGCCAATTCTGCGATAGTGGTAATTCGTTCATTCAGGAAGGAGCGAAACCTGACCAACCATTGGCCTACATCTCCATATCATAAGCTTAACCTGGTCAGCAGGATGTGGTGATCCACCGTGTCAAACGCCGCGTTCATGTCAGTGAGTGCGAACACTCACAAGAAGCTATCGCGACTGACATTGTCAACAGAATCTAAAGAACTGTGGTCAAATCTTGTACGCCTGTAATCCCATTGATGAAATGTACTTGAGCAACCCAGTTGTGGCATAATACTATCTGTCCCCATTTTGTTTTGCTCTATTAATGGAGGCGATAAGGCCTATATCCAAATAGTCCTGGAATTGTTTCAATTCAATCAAATCTTTTGAGTAATAGTGAGCCAGGTTAATAAGTTTTTTTGGAATACGATTTCCAAATTTTAAGGGCGAAGAAGGTATAGAACAGAAGAGGAGCGGGTTGAACGGAGTGGTTGGATTGTAAATAAATGACGAAGATAGGAGGGTTGTGAGGATTGAAATGTGTTATAGATAAGAGATAGAACTTTCAATAACGCCACTGCAATAATGCTCAAGGCACCATTTGATGGTTGCTGCTTATCAAAATCGCTGTCCTAGCCAAATTCCATGGTGAGTTGGATTGAAAAGTCAAGGAAATCCCAGAAGTCACAGAGAGAGTCTACGGAGGAAATGATTAAAGGAAGAGGGGAGTTTTAGTAATCGTAATCTCGAGATTTCTACAGCACCCAACGAAAGCTAAGTCGCGGGAACCAGCTTATTTACCGGCGCTCAGTCAAAACAAAATCGATAGGCAAAAGGGTTCGGTTCCAGGTCAAGATCTAGGAGTCAGGCAGTCAGACAGTCGGATGGCTACGGTGGATGGTGTTTGAAATTGAAGCGAGAAGAGAGATAAGGGGAAGAGGAAGAATCAGGATAAGATTTCTGAAAAAGAAGTGTTTTCAGTCTTGAGTGAAAGACCTGCGCAGAAACTGAAAAAGGTGATGTGTTGGTGAGTTCGTATGATTGACCAGACAACTGTCGCAATTTTGGCGGGAGTTTATTCCAAAGGGGTGTGGCAGCTATGGCTATGAAGCGATTACCAAATTTTAAGGATGAGGTGACGGGAGGGCGAAGTGTTAGGACAGACGAGGAGCGGGTTGAAAGGAGTGGTTGGATAGTAAATAATTGACGAAGATAGGAGGGTTGGGAGGATTGAAGTGTGTTGTAGGTAAGGGACTAGAGTTACTCTATTCGTTCTGGTATTTTAAGCCAGTGAAGTGATTTCAGAACACGGGTGATATGCTGGTGTTTTAAGGAGTTTTGGTGACAGCACGAGCGAGAGCATTCTGGACTGCTTAAAGGCGATTTATCTGGGTTTTGTCTATATTCAAGAAAAGTGAATTGCAGTAATCAAGTTTTGCTTGGACTATGGATATGGCAATGGTAGATGTGGTTTTGAAGTCAAGCATGGGGCGGATTCTGCAAAGGTCGCGGATATGCACAAAGCAAGCTCGGGAAAGATGGGTGATATGATCAGAAAAAGTGAGGTTTTGATCGAATATAACACCTAAATTGCGGACAGAAGAGTTAGTATTCAAGATGTGGGTGTAGGTAGAGTCCAGGCTGAGGAAAATAGATGGGTCAGGAATTTTTCTTGAGCTGATCCCTTAGGCCAAGAAGTGTGAATTCAGTTTTAGATGGGTTCAGGCACAAGAGATTAGATATCATCCAGGAGAAAATTTGTTTAACCACACAAAGAAGATGATCTATAGACTCATTGAAACAATTCGGAGAGAAAGAGATGAATAGTTGGGTGTCATCAGCATAGAGGTGATGGTCAACTGAGGATGCTTTAATGAGTAAACTGAGTGGGGTAGTGTAGAGGATAAACAGAAGAGGTCCAAGAACGGAGCCTTAGGGAACTCCGCAAGTGAGAGAGCATGACTGAGAAGAGGCTTCTGAAGTTTTAACAGGGAAAGAGCGGGAGGAGAGATAAGACTGACAGTGTCAGCAAAACCAAACCAGGGTGAAAGTCGGTGGAGTAAGATATTGTGATCTATGGTGTCGAAGGTTGCAGAGATACCAAGGAGACAGAGGCAAGAAACCTCTTGATGAGAAATGGCAGAAACAAGCTTGTTGTAGAGAGATGTCAGCAGAGTTTCAGTTGAGATCTAATAGACTTTGCACAACGAACATTTGACGGAATCAAGGGTTTCATATATGGGCGTGTAAAGATAAGCTCGTTCTACTATCTGCTCACTTCTGATGATAATTAACTGCTTTTCTTTAATTAAATTTAAATAAAACAACTTCAATTTGCATTATGCCTACTCTTAACATTATATGGCCAGTCACACGGCGGCACTGTATAGTTCACGTGTATAAAGTTCACAAGTATAAAATCTCGATGTTCATCTGTAATCATTGCTTCCGCAATTGTACGTTGACGTAATGGACAAAAGTTTGGGCGTAGATTAGTGGTTTAGGTCTCGTCGTTGCGTATAATTTAATTTCAATATAATTTTGAAAACAACCGGAGACTGTGATAAATCGGTGTCTGAAACGCTAAACTAGTTGTTTGAGAACTGCCACACTGCTGTCTTCGTCCCAAAAATCGTTTTGGAGTGGATAACACGCCGAGAAGGTTAGTAGAGCGAGGACAATATATATACACAGACCCTGTCTGCTTCAGTATGGGTCTTATAATGACACTGTTAACGAATCGTACCAAGTTACAGAGATTAACACAGTGATTCTGGAGCGAGGATACTAGTTAGAAATCACGCACCCTTGCTAGTGGTTTACGAGTGCATCTGACTAATGGATTTATATAGTGGTAACAGTTGACGCATACAACTTGTTTGCTTTGGTGTAGCACCCGGTAGTCATAACAACCTTTTTCATTTCTTATGATTTTGATATCAGATGAAAGGATTAGTGTAAATGCAAGGAATCCCACTTTAGATTGATGACATTTTTGGTAGAATTGTGGTTTGGCCCTTGTGGCCATTCACATACATGCAATAGGGGCTGCCACAGATTGGGAGATATTAAGAGTACTGCAATAAAGACTTCTAAAAACTCAACCACACGTTCTTTGCTTTTTCTAGCTTTTAGTATTAACCCTGCTGTCTTAGTTGACATACTTCCTTTTTCTTGAAAGAGGACAGTCGTACATATTAGTCTCAAGAAAAGTGAACATGACTGCACTCTGCTCTAGCTGTGGGCCTGTTTCTAATGTTTCTTTCCTAACTATGTAGAGGAAGAAAATAGTTTGTAATCAGCTGTACTCTTCTCTGTCTGTAAACAGCCTATTCTCATTGAGCTTTAGGAGACTGCGTTCCATGGAAACGTCCGTAGTGAAATCTGAAGTGATCTTGTGCCTGCTGCTGACCAGGGACATGTAACTGCGCTAGTATTTCTCGATATTTACTACATTTGGCTGTTGATCACTGTATCCTAGTAGCCATTTTGCTTTGATACTTCCCAAAGCTCCTTTGCTTCTATCTCATATTCAGGTATAGCACTTCTGCATGGCTCGTTCAAGTCATCCACTGCTGTTATGCTCTTTAATATCTCTTAGAGTCCGGTCTTAGAGCCTCTGCTTTTCATCCTCTTTACCTCTGCAATGGTGTCATGGCACAGAAGTCCACTTTATTCCGACTATAGCAGATTCCATGTTCATCTTCAGCTAAAAGAGGTCACAGATGCTGCCAACGGATTTTGTTGTTATTTTAAAAATTAATTAATTTTTAAAAATCTATCTTGCCTGCATTGATGGTATTATGTTATGTAGTGTATCTATGCACTTTAAATTTGACTCTAATAAATCTGAGCCCAGCTGATTGGACTGGTCCAGTCTTTGATAGTCTGTTGACTGTTGAAGCCAGACTGCCATTTTAAGTGCAAACAGCTTTGAACCAGGAAATCTAAACTTACTGTCGGTCAGTTATGAATGAAAATCTGTTGGTTTGGTTCTAAGTATTTGCAAAAACCTGCAATGGAGGACTTTTTCTGTGATTTTAGTTTTCTTTGCCAACAGATAAACTCTTTGTTTGTATCAAACTAAAAACTCATTGATGCTGATGAGGAGCACCTTCACTGAAACCTCTGAGTAATGTCAAGGCGATACTGCTCATTCTCTGCTTCCTTGTATATGCTTCTTTATCGTCCACTATTCATGCTCTTGGAGTCATGTTTGACTACACTCTCCTGAAAACCAAAGCACTGTGACTTCTAGAAAGTGCTGAGGGAGCATTATGAAATTTCCATTGTGTTGTAGAATTAGGCTTTGCTGGTTCAGTTTGCTGCATATTGTGGTTTATTTAATTACTACTGCGGTGTGTTTCACCTTTCTTTCTGCATAAGATTAACAGTACCTCTAACAGACCACTTCAGATGGAAAAACTCATTTGTTATGGGATAACCTCATGGTTCTGCCTGGTAAAAGTACAGGCTTAAAGCCTCCTCTGGCTTCACAAATGCACTATTTTGACTTGATTGACATGAAACAAAAAATTGTTTGCTGTACATAATTAAACTTTTGCTTTCTTTATCATATATATGTATCAAGACATTTAATATAGCATATTTTAAGTACCTCACAAAATCACTGACTTTTTGACTTTATATGACTTCAACTTTTGTAACTATTACTGTAACAGTTATTAATCAGACTTCTTCCAACAAAAGCAGTTTAACTCAAATTTAGAAGAGTTATAGATAAGAAGTTTTTCTTAATTTATTCTGAGCAGGATTTGAACCACTTTCCTGGAATGTAAATTAAATTACTGAATGTTTTTTATTTGCAGCATCTCAGAATGAATCGTTTATTTGGTGCAAAGCAGAAAACTGCTCCAGAACTTGTCAAGAGCCTGCGAGATTCACTTCTGGTTCTGGCTCGTAATGAGAGTAAAGAAGATAAAAAGACACAGAAGGTAAGCACAACAACAGAAGTTTTTGTGTGACATGCATTTGTATGGGAATTGGTTTCCTAAATAAAGTGATAAATTAATTAATTGAATTTAGTTAAAGTGGAAAAAGGAAAAGAGACACATAAAAATACTGTATTTGACTGTGTGTATAAGTCAAGAAATTTATTACTAGTACTTGGTTCTGAAATGAGTGTGACTTGTGCAAGCCCAAGTTGGACTGGTATGCGCTGTGCCTTGCTGTTGTGGGCAGCCACTGACACTGAATGCTGATTCGAATTCTACTGCAAAGTGTATATCCATAAAAAGTACTTTGAGGTCAAATTTATGCCTTTACTCCAATATTGGTGCATTTTAACATGTAACATATTTTATAAATTGGTATTAATTACTTATCAAAATCACAGCAGCTGTAAATAAACCTTACAGCCATGTGGCAAAGACTTCACATTATTTTTCTAAAGATTTTTAGTGTTTGCTGTCACATGAGCATCATAAAGGTCAGATTCGCCAAAAACAGCATGGCTGCTGTAGAGTTAAAGTATATATTACAGCAACGTGTATTATAGCTTCCAAACAATTACAGTCAAATGTTATTGTGATGAGGTGTTTTCCATTTGAGAGACCAGCAAAATAAACTGAATAATATGTTTTAGTCAATTGAAGAAGTGTCAGCACATCTGACAGCAATAAAGACAATGTTGTATGGAACGGGGGACCTGGAGCCTCAGTCTGACGTGACTACGCTGTTGGCCCAGGATATTTACACAAGCAACCTGCTGCTGTTGCTGATTGAAAACTTGTCCAAGATTGATTTTGAGGCAGGTTTTGAATATTATATTGATGTCCATGAATATATTATCATCATCACTACAACTGATTTTGTGCAGAGGCAAGTGTAGGGCAATTGCCTAGTGGCTGCTGGAGAAATTTGAAGCTTTGAAGGTGATGCAATATGAAATGAATCTAGCAGCTGAGGGTGGACATTGCACCAGAACAGGTGCAAAAGCTGAATTTGGTCAACAGATGTGTGTGTGTGTGCACTTGTGTGTGTTTGTGTGACAAGAATTTGACTAAGCCAAACGTGTAGACTGGAAATCTTCATGTAAAGTGTGCCCTCTTTGTAATGGGCCCTCAGTCAGTGTACACTTTTACTGTGGTTTTGCCTCACACCAGTAAAGTATCAGGCGCTTGGGCATTCTAGGTGGTTAGTGTGATGCTAGGAAAATTCACTGCCCAGCTCTGTGTTCTCTCAGTCAGTTCTTCAATGTTATTCAGGTAAAAAATTTCAGGTTATACTTGCTTGCCTACCACAGCATTACTTCTGGTTTCCATCACCTCTTTAGACCGAACTTCTCCAACAGATTACAATTCTTGGTATTGTTTCACATGAAGTGAATATCAATTGACAACTTGTGCATTCTGATAACTGCATTATAGAGAAATCTTTAAAATACAGTGAATTAGACTTTCTACAATTATGTGAATCTGGAACAATTGTTTAGTTTTTGATGATGCACTCCTACAGTTACATCTTGCGTACACTGGACCCTCACTACAACACATGTTGATATGATGCCAATTTGGGTATGACATGGTTGCAGCCATGGATCTGAGATTTACTTATGGACACGTCTGATCTTTGAAGAAAATTTATATAGCACATGTGCCTTGCTGCACTGATCTTTCTTATCTGTTTGTTGGTTTGCCAAGCTGATAGTTCGTGAAATGGTTGTATAGTATATTGCATTATCTGCTATCAACATCATTTTTCTGTAAATTTTCACTGGTTGAGAACTGTGCTGAGTACATACAAGATTTGAATCTACCATCATTGTTGCTTGCTTAATTGTGTCATTGAAATAATTTATTTAAAATATGTTTTTAAATGTTATCAAAAATACTTAGGTGCACAATCAATATGTTTAGTGGGAAAAAGTCAAGTTGGTGTAATTGATTAGAATAGGATATGACAGCCTTTGTGTAGCCGACACCGTGGCTTTTTAAAACAAAATTTGAGACAGAAATGTGCATTTTATGCGAAGATTTACAGCTGATGACGACAATAAGACTTTTCGTGATGGTGATATTTATCGCTGCAGAGATAACCTCTTTCTGTGGTTATGATATTTAGCGTAATGTTAAATTAACATAAAGTCTGTCTTGGAGAATCTACTTTGGTAACTGTTAGTAGTGATCATGGTAATTGCTCCTGGTCATAGACTGGTGATGAAAGTGATGTTGATGATAATGTCAACAGGGACGTAAAGACGTGGCACAGATATTCAATAACCTTTTGAGACGCCAGTTAGGCACGAGATCACCAACTGTCGACCACATCTGCCAACATCCTGAAATTATGACGGCACTTCTTGCCGGGTAAAGAACTGATCTTCATTTGCGTAGCCAGAAACATGTTATTTCAGTGAGCGGTTGGTTATTCAATGTTCGTGTCTAGTTTTTGGTTCTTCTCCACATATAGCAAGTTATCCTAATTGTTTTCAAGGTCATTTCAAGTTTGATTTTGAAACTGATGGTACCAATTTCCTTCACATCTTTTGTAACCAAATCTTACAGTTTTAGAAAACTGTGTATCCTGACAAGACGTTTATTGAAAAAATTGACAAAAGAATTTTAGACAACACAATGATATTTTGTCTTCAGTCACTATCGCTTTTTATTTCATTTGAATCTGAATTTTTTACAATGATGTCACTGCATCTATTAGGTTGGCTTTGTATGATGTTTGTTTGAAGAGAGAGAGAGTGGGTTTATGACCACGTTGTAATTTCACTTTCACCATTTTGTCCAGAGTTTAGAAGGAAGTTTGTTATGCAATTTGGGAAAATAGTTAGGCCATGCAATCCATTTAAGAAATGTCATCCAGTTGGAGAGTTCTGTTTCATTTCAGTAAAAGATCTTACGACATAACTGCACCTTTGAAGCTTTTAGTGATAAGGTGCATTTATTTGTGCATGTTTTTTATATGATATTGTTCTACTGCATTCAGGTATGAAGTTCAAGAAATAGCTTTGAACTGTGGTATCATGCTACGTGAATGTTTTCGTCATGAGGAGTTGGCTCGCATGGTGCTGCATTCAGACGGATTCTACAAATTCTTTGATTATGTGGAACTGTCAACCTTTGATATTGCATCAGACGCCTTTCTGACGTTCAAAGTAATTGTCGTCTTTTATGCAACAAGTTAGGAGTAACACACAATATTAATTCTGTTTCAGATGGATTTCAGCTCATGTATTTCACTGTCTGGATGTTGTGCTTTGTGATGCTTTTCCTAAATCAGCTGTTGCCCCCATCTTGTAATGTATGTACGTGTCATGACTTTTGTATAGCACCCTTTAGGGACGTCTTAGAACAGACTGAAGCTGATGTATTCTGAATTTCGACAGGTCTACCAAAATGGAATTACAATCATCCAGGCATGTCAGAACAAAGGAATGGAGTTGGGTCACTGCAGTGCTGAACGACAGGTTATGCATATTGATCAAAGCTGATGCAGCTGGTAGAAGCATATCCCAAGTCACGGGCAAGGCACTGTGAAGCCCAATCCAGGAATGACGTGAGGAGATCTTGGTTGGTCTTGGCCTGAGTCTGTTGAGTTAATCCATAGGTATTACATTTTGGCCAGGTTGAGTCAGAGCTGATTGATGACATCCACGCCTGTACTTCTGTCACAGTGGCCTGGACTGACGTAAGACAGGCAAGTGAATCAGATGGAGTAAAGATGGATATCATCAGCCTGTTGATGGACATGGGATCCAAATGCTGTGATGGCTCGGGTCATATCAGCTGTGTGTAGAAGGTGGAGGAGTTGCCCAAGGACAGAGCCCATAGGGACACTGAAGAAGATTTGCACCCAGTCTGAGCAGTCTGATCCCGTGGCTGCCATCATTGTCTGCTCATCCAAGAATGACCAAAGCCATTTAATTGATAGCCCAGTAAATCTGATGATGTGCTGAAACATGTTACCAGTATATAGTGGTCAACCATGTCAAACGTCATGATCGCATCAAGAAGTGCAAGCAGCATCAGAGAAATACGAGTCATACCCAGAAATGACTGTCAAACACACTTTCAGATGAGCTTGTTCTTAACAGAATCTCATTTCACTTAGTCTTACAAGCTGCACCTTCGAGAGGTACTTAGAAGATACTATAAATGGTTCAGTGAGTTAAGAATTGGCACATTTCCCCATCTGTATGAAACGCTCATTTGGTGGATTTTCACTTTAATTTGCAGCTGCCATCGTAACCATCATTGGTGATACATGTCTATATTATTACAGTGACACTGTTAGTTTTAAGTTTAGGTAAGGCTTGAACGAACATTAGAACCTTATTAGCCACAACTGATGTTGCCAAATCATTTCATGTGTTTTAAAGTGCAAGAAATGTTTTTCATTAGGACCTTCTGACGAAGCATAAAATACTGTCGGCTGACTTTCTCGATGCGAACTACGACAGAGTCTTCTCACACTACCAGCGACTTCTTAACTCGGACAATTATGTAACTAGGAGACAGGCTCTTAAAGTAAGCAACCATAAAAATATTTAAACATTGCAAGTTTATTTGTTTATTTAAAGCTGATTTTAAAAATTGAACAAACTTTCAAATTTATATAATTTGCTGTATATTTTTCTGAGTAAGATTACATTCAAGTTCTAGGTAAGGCAGGATAAAGAACTGTGATAGCTTCTTTTAATATAAAGAAATTTCTTTAAACGCTTAAGCTGATATAAACTTTGCAAAACTTTTATTTGTGCTATAAACATTCCAAAAGTGGCTGGTTTTTGAAAATGTAACAAACCGGTATGTAATTAATTTTTTTGAAGTGGCTTGCGATACTATTTTTGCCTTTAAAATTAATTAATTGATGTGAAATGCATTCTTAAACATGCCAGGTAGATTCACAAACATTTTGTTACTTAACAGATGAACTGTAGTTACTTGAGAAATGTGGATTTTATGATGTCATTACTCTTAAAAATTACTTACCTGCTTAATTCTTTTAAGTGCATTTTGCAGATATTTAGGTGTCAGTTTTGTTTGTAATATTCATTTAAACTAGTTGCCTTAAGCCTGCATAGGTCACCTGTTTTTACTTTTTAGGTGGTGTTATATAAATGTGCCATAAACATGTTATGTGTAGCTGAAGAAACTTGGTGCACGAGATATTAATTTCTCTTGTAGCTTTTAGGTGAGCTGCTGTTGGATAGGCACAACTTCACGACGATGACACGCTACATCAGTAACCCAGATAATCTGAAGCTGATGATGAATATGCTGAAGGAAAAGAGCCGAAACATTCAGTTTGAAGCCTTTCACGTCTTCAAGGTAAAGAATTCAGTGAAGTTTATTAATTTTAATTTTTATCTTGGTTTAGGAATATTTTTGAGGAACCTTTTACAAGTAGCAGCCTGTGCTTTGAACTATCAGTTCTGAGTGAAGTTCTGGACTGTTCTTAGTGTCAAAGCTAAATTTTGACCATGACCACATTAATATAGTGCCTTGTTGATTCACGTACAGGATGTGTGCCTCAACCTCTCTTTGTTTCTCTTGATAATGTCCTGGTTTCTGGTTGACTTCATTACTGTAAATCCCATCTCACTGTTGTCACAAAGTCAGATTTGAAAAAATTGCCATGTGGTTCAGAACTCTGTGACCAGAACTTTAATGAAACGCATAAATATTATGGCACCTATGCTGAAATTGTTACACCAGTTCAGAATTTGTCTCAAGGTATAAGTCAGTGAACCTATGTTCATTTGTTGCTATATCTGCAACCACAGCAGATTGTGCTGACTTGAGGAGATTTCTTCCACTTTGGCATTTCTTGTAGTCATCACATGACCCCTCAGATGTTGGCTGGATCTGTCTGAGCGATTATGAAGTGTGGTTTTAATTATAAGCAGCCATCATTTAATGTCTTGTGTCCTACTGTTTATTATGATAATGGTGATATAGAAGTCTTAGAATTTAGCTTAGTGTAGACCAGGACTTTGATTTACATTTGTAAATTTGTATCTTACATCTAATTGGATGTTTATGAAATTTGTCAGTGGGTTGACTGCTATTCAATGTAACAGACTAAGTGAAGTTAGACTTCAGGACTGTGTCATCTAGAAGTATCTGACAGCCGTGGAGGAAGGCCAGGAGAGTTGGGCTTGGCCCCACATCGTTGGCACAGTTATGCTGAGCTGAGTTCACTGCTAGAGAGTGAGGGGATGACAGGCTTATATACTGAATGGTTAGACTAGAAATGCTGAAGTGCTAGACATACAATGGCTAAAATACAAGTGAATATATCATTGCTGTAAATGGAGTGGACTGAAACTGCAGAGCTGAACTGGGTCAGATGGCATGATGTTAAAGTGCAGAGTTGCTTGAAACAGATATGGAACAAATATATTGTTATAGATCTGATGTTATGTTAAACCATGAGCTTTGTTGAGTGCTAAGTCGAGGATCGTTAATCGTGTGTTTGTGGTGGCATTTCCTAGTTACGGATTTGGGTCTCTGTAACCAGCTTGCATTACCAGAGAGAGTGCTGTTGTATATTTTTGTGTAGACGTTGAATTGCCTTTTTTTTATTAGGTGTTTGTGGCCAATCCTAACAAGCCACGTCCGATCCAAGAAATCTTGTACCGCAACCAAGTGAAACTGGTAGATTTTCTGACAAAGTTTCACAACGACCGCTCAGATGATGATCAGTTTAACGACGAGAAAGCCTACCTGATAAAACAGATCAAGGATATGAAGCCACTAGATGCACACTGAGATGTCGTATGCCTGTCTTCCAAGACTTGCTCGCTTTACTGAAGAACTGATCATATTAAATCATTTTGAACTTACAATAAGTTTGATTATTTCATGGGGAATCATAGGGTTTAGATAAATTGCCTGAATTGTCACAAAATCTTCAAATGATCACTTTGCTTGATCAGATGTTTGAGATGTCACTGTTGAACTTTCACACCTGATGGGGGGGGGGGGGATAGTTTAGGTCTGTGACTAATGCACCCACCACCCACTGCTGTTTGCAGAATGAGAACCAGGCTGTTGCATGCATGTGTGCATAAACCGATTGTGGTTTGTATGGCAAGATTTAAAGTTTCTGGAATGAAAATTTTTATTGCACCTATCCTTGCTTGTAAATTATATTTTGCCATCCATCCCTGCTAGCTTTTTTGTAAGCAACTTTTATTGTATTGAATTCTTTGTTTTTGGTTGTAACCTTGGGATGAAGGCCTGTGGCCTGATTTGCTGCTGAAATTTAAAATCAGTGGATGAAGTGATTGCTAAAAATATAGCTCAAATGTAAGAATTTTAAGAAAATTGAATTGAATGCAGTTGACATTAGTGATGTTTATATTATTATACTGTTAATTGGATGGAGTTTGTGTTTTGTACCTGAGCCACAGTTTGTATGGACTCTGATGGTCTCTTCATACTCGGTTGATTGCATATTTTGCACATGGTTTTCGAGGGTAAGCTGTAGTTTTTAGGTTTTTGTTAGATTTATGACGGTGGTAGGCAAAACATCATGGTTTGTTGATAAATGTAGAGATGTCTTTGAAAATCCTTATCATACAGGGGATACTTAAGTAAAGGATTGTGATTCATTAATATGCTAGCTGGCTAACACATATGGCAACATGATCATAATTGAACAAAGAAGTGCTGTGGAATAACTCTATTATGAGCAGGTCATTGGTAATTTTATTGGAGGTCAATCATATTGATTTGTTGCCCCTAAACACCCATTATGCACTCTAACCTTGTTTTAACTCTGCTGTTGGGATCTCTAACATGTACCAGAAAAGATGTGCTAAAAAGAGGTCTATTTCTAAGGAGGAGTTAAATTTGGATCTGTGTTTCTGGCTGTGTTCTGTCAATATTTAGGTTAGAATGAGGCATTTTACTGGGATGTTCTGGGGTATTCTTAATCAAACAGGATAGTCACTGTGTGAATGGTGTCCACCATTTGCTTTATTCCACTGATTATAAATATGCTTGCTCCTGCTTTTTCCTGAGTATTAACTTTGCACTCCTCTGTAACATGTAACATAATTTTCAGCCATTGTGTGTAACGAGAGGCATGTGAGAAATGTCTGAAAAAAGTGGCAATATTGGTGTAAAAGTTGATTGCTTCTGCACTTTTTACTGCGCAGAAGCACACTTAATATCTTGAAGAAAATGATGCATCGGCATTCTGTGTCGATAACATTTCACATAGAAGAGGTACTTTGCTAACGCCTGTATAAATATATATACATAGAATTTTTCTTATTTAATTATGTAATGGTTAATGTAAGAGTGTATGTGAGCTGCGGCTGTTGTAGCTCGGTTTATGTTGAAAGCAAAACTGCTTGCACATTTTACAAGAGATGTAGTGGTGAAAAGCCTAAGGAGCGAATTCTTCAGGAATGAGTTACAACAGCTGTAAACCTAGCATTCAAATAAGTATATATATTAATATATATATGTACTCAATTATATATGTGTATATGCATCTATATAATTATTAAACAGTCTGTCTGCCTAATGTGTAGGACCATGTGTTTATACTGTGTTAAGTTGGGTGTTATGCTGTTGCTTATGACGTTCATTGTCTTGAAGCTGATTACATTCATTTCAGCCCAGCTTGAGTTTTATGTATGTATATACATATGTATATACACTAAATTTATGTGTTAGTTTGTGTATATAATTAAATTACATATATACATGTGAATTAGGAGATGAAATTATTTAATGGTGAATGCCAATTATATTAGGTTCGTTGACTAGCATTTTGACATATCAGTGCTATTTGATTTGTTTATGCAATGCAATGGATTGGGACATAACTTCTGTAAAACACATATTTTAGAGTTGGGAAGGTCTATATAATGGTATAAATTTAAAAGACAGTGGTGAAATGTTTGAAGTTCCTGCTGTTAGTTTACTGGGGCTTTGCAGCCTTGCAGCATTCATACATTGTGCTTGGTCTGCATCTTTGTAGCTATCTTTTCATTTGCACTACAACTTTGTAGCTATCTTTTCATTTGCACTACATCTTTGTAGCTATCTTTTCATTTGCACTACATCTTTGTAGCTATCTTTTCATATCTCCTGCACTGTTCTGCTGACAAGGCAATCATATTATTCTGTATGTGTCAAAGTCTTTATAATGATTAATCCTCCTTTGTTGCTTGTGTCATGTTTTGTATAGTCTTGTTGCAGCCTCTGGTCACTGCTTTGCTGGCCTACGTCACCACAGTGGCATGCGTACAAGCTGTGTGTAGGTACAGGTTATATATTCATTAGTATCATCCAGCAACAATGATGTTAATGAGTATTATATAATTATTTCTAGGAAATAATCCATTTCTGTAACATAACCCATGTTAACTGAACTTTATTAACTGATTGACTTTATTAACTGGGTGGGATTAATAATAGTATACTGGTGCTGTGGAGTTTCTTAAAAATAGGCATTAAACAGCAAGCATTGCAAATTTTTTATTTAGAAAGTGTAAGAAATTTTTTCAACAGAATTTTACCATTTAACTGTGTATCTAAATATTATAAAAGTGATTTAGCCAAACACAGTTAGTGTTTCGACCTGATTGGCACGTTGGACTTTGACTTGAATACTGATGAGACTAATATATCATACAAAAAAATTACCATTTTTGCTTCACTGCATTTTAATTAAAGGTGCCACTTTTAGTCCAGAGAATACGTTTACATTACACATGTATGTTGCCGCTAAGATGTGAGGTTGTGATGTAATTAGTATAGTTGCTAGACATCAAGGTCATTGTGTTTTGACCTTAGCTGATGTAACATTCTCATAAAGACCTCATCTGTGTCTGCAGTAGATGCATACTGGACATGGCAGACCATTTAAGACTTTACATTGTCTCTGATGCTATGCATGATGATAATTTGAGCTTGGGCAGAATTCAGAAAACTTCTGTATCATTGGCCCTATTTATTTAAGATGGTTATTACTTCAAGCGAAATCAGTTTTCTGTTTAGTAGTAGTAATAACAAAATGGTCTGGTCTTTGGTCTGATGTGAACGTTGCTTTGAATTGTGCTCTAGGTTGGTAATTTCCAGTGATTTAATACGTACCTGTTTGGTGTTCATGTTTCATACACATCTTACTGATCCTGGCCAAGAGGTAAAAATGGTAACAATGTATTCACCTTGATTAGCATACCTGGGTGGAATGTCTTAATTGATTCGTTCCTTCCTAGGCTTTATTTACAAATGATGCTACTTTTCTGATAATTTCTGTAAAGTATTTGAGGGCGTTGTATCATCAGGTGTGTTTTTCATCTTATTGAGACTAATAGTTTGTTATGAAAGTGCAGTGAGATAGTTAATGACCAGCTGAAACATTAAACTTACAACCATTATTGAACAAGTCACTTTGGGAAATTTTGAGTAAGTTAGAGCATCCTTTTAATCCTTTTTTCTATTCTCGGTCAGTTTAGGAATCTTCTGTTCATCTTAACAAATCTTTCAAAAAAGCCTGGGTTCACCAGTGTTGAACACGAATCTTTAGAATCCTTTTTCTGTTACAATTGAATTGGGTTAATTGAAACTGTTCAAGTCTGAATTAATCTTTATGCATAAGTAGAATTGTTTTAGTGCCTTTTCTCAGCATGATGTTTCGTTGAAATGAAGGTTGTCGTTTAACTGCAGCAAATTTTATAAGTAATTTATTTGAAGGTAACATTTTAACAGATTTTGGTAATGAAAGTTTGCAGGATTATTATAGCAAGAAACTAATGTAATCCCTACTATAATATTTTGTTCACAAATGATTTCATAGTTTTCATTTATTACCTAATTTAAGTTGCATTCTAAGTCATATTAGAATTTGAAAATTCTAAGTCACAAACAGATTTAAATAAACATAACTTTAGGTTAGGAAGACTTTGTTTGTGTAGAAACCATTCTAATAATGGCTTGCTTCTTAACAGCCAGTTTCACACTGAAAGGCGTGATAAGCAGTTTGTATCTTTGACCTTGGGTTACCTTGTTCGTTCTTAATGCAAAAATCTTGCACCTGGTAGTGCTGCTTTTCTCCCAGTTATCATCTTCACTCATAATCTTGTCTAATTTTTTACTTCCAGTGAGTTACCAGTTGTCAGCCTTTCTTCAGAGTCTGTTTTGTAACTTCTCTGAACTTGCTCTAATTTATCTGTTCCATGTGTTAGCTGTAGTTGCAGGAAGTACTTAATCAGAATACTGTTTAGTGGCATAGCATTTGTCTAAGCATGCAGTAATGCTGGCTTACATTCTGTGCATAATTACTTGAAAGTCTTTTTCTGGATTGTCATCAATGCCTTGAATTGAATTAGACAGCTTTTCTACCCCAGTATATTGCTGATACTTGTCTTTGTCGAAAAGCTTCTGGCAGTTTTGTTATCTCATTCACGTTCTTCCTAGAGTCTCGCACAGTACCCTTATAAAATCACTTTAGTGCATTAGCCTTTTATGTTGTGTCAGCATCTGAATCTTTGCTATTTGAATTTCTGCATCTTCTACTCTAAAAAATATAGACTAATTTGTCTGTATCTTTTGTTGAGCTGATATTCCTCTACAAATTCCGATGTTTTTGCAATGAAGTGTTTACATGTACTAGTGTAGGCAGCCGCATCTTCTACAAAAATTGGTGCATGGAAGTCTACACATTGCTGATGAGCCAGAACTTGACATTAGGAGTTGAGCACAAGTCTACGTGTTTAGACCAATTCTCTACACTGTCTTTTAGATATAACCAGATATAGGTTTTTGACCATTTTCTAATTTACCCTTTGACTAGTTTAATTTAGCCAGCTACCTTGTAAAACATTTAACACACTAAGGTTTGGTTCATAAGCTATTAAAATACTAAATCAAGTGTGCCAACTATTATTTGATACTGACATTGTTATTGCCTTATGCACGTACTAATTGTTGTGCTTAAAGGAGGTAGTTTCTTGCAGTACTTCAAGGTCGTGACAGCATTTTGAGGTTTGGTGAAAAAGATTGGCTTAATGCCTTCTGATGGTGTGGCAGAATTGGGCTAGCTTTATTGCCTGAAAGACTTCAATAGATTTTCACTGTTAAGGTAAAATTACACAGACTCAACACAGGTGCTGCTATATGTTTAATTGATGTTCACAAGGTCAGGCTGAGCTATATAAATATCTGATTAAAACAGATCACATTTAGTACTTTAGACTCTGTTTATATCAGCTGAAGTTTCAGATGTTGGCAACTAACAAGATTTCAGTTGCTGATAGTCTGTGTAACTGAACTTAATTTCTTTTGGTTCACTTAGTTTTCGTACTTTTAGAAGAGTTGGTTGGTGGTTTGCGTGGAAGCTTGTCGCTGCTTTATTTTGATAAGATTATTAAAATTTTTAGTTATTAATTTTAATTTATTGACACTAATTCGTTATTGCTATGAACATATTGATAAAATTTAACATGGAAATGATTAAATAAACAATATGAAATAAAAGTTTACTAATTTATGTTATGCCAAGTCCTTTTGTATTTATAAGTAAGTAAAGTAAGTAGCCCTTATGAGTATATCAGTCGTTACAATAATTATGGCTTCTTCTGTTAAGCTGTACACATGTTTGTGAAACGTTGATTTCAATTTTTGCTAACAGCTGTGTTGTTTTTCGCTTTTTGCAGTAAATGCTTCAAATCAGTAATTATGAGATTTCATGCTTGGTTTAGTTTGAACTTTAGATGGGAGTTTGCGATGTCTATTGGTTAGTATGCAAGACTCAACCGAGAGGTCAGGGTTCAAATCCCCACCTGGGCAGAAAGATGTTTAAAAATTTCTGCTCCAATTGTGCTCCCCTATCGATCTTGGCCACAAAATGAGTACACTAGACATACACTGTCGGGGGCACACCAGCTGGCAAGGGAGAGGACTGACTGCCCTCCTTTTTGCCAAGGCTAAGAAAGTGAAGTCATTAACACTTGTAATTGTAATTTGAGATTTATAAAGCGCCTCTTAGAGGATAAACTCAACAGAGGTGCTTCCGACCCGAAAAAGTAAAATCACTGTTGAACAGTATAGTCTTCAGGCGCCTGCGGAACACTGAGAGGGGGAAAGAAAGGAGCTCAAGTCGCAATACTCGAGGGAGACGATTCAAGCAAGTGGGACCAACGTAGGCAAAGCTTCTGGACTGGGCTGCAGCGGTACGCATGCGAGGGACAAACAGGAGATCTTGAGTGGCCGAGCGAAGGTTGCTACAGCCCGGCAACGAGGAGACCAAAGTGCAGAAGTCAATGAGGTAAAGGGGAGCAGAGCCAAGAACACAATTGCGCATGAGGGAGAGGATCTTAAAGTGGACACGCTGCTGGACGGGGAGCCAGTGAACAGTGTCACGAATATAAGACGAGATGTGGCCATACTTTGGAATGCCCCCTATGAGACGAGCAGCAGAGTTGAGCACAGATTGTAGCTTAGCAGTGTTGGCAAGCGATAGGCCGGTAAAGATGGCGTTCCCAAAGTCAACCCTGGTGCAAATGAGGGCATGGACCAGCGTGGAGATAGCTTGAAGGGAAAGAGTACGGCGAATGGTACGGAGCTGACAAAGATGGTAAAAACAAGAGCGAGAGACGCTGTTAACATGAGCAGACAGGGAAAGCTCCTGATCCAGTACAACCCCGAGATCCCGGACCGTAGTAGAGAAGGAGATATCTGGAAATCTTTGGCGTAAGGAGGAGAGATCGATCTTGGCGTGTTGTAAGTGGCCACCAAGCCAGATGAACTGGTTCTTATTACAGTTCAAGCAGAGGCGATTGGAGGACATCCATAGGTCAAGAACAGATGTGGCATCGAGAATCCTCTGGACAAGGGCAGGGGCTGCCTCCGCCGGACCATGGGCAGAAACCTGGGTGTCGTCTGCATACTGAAGGACGGCAACACTCAGTGGGAGGAGGGTCCGAGCTAGATCAGAGGTATATAAAATATAGAGGAGAGGATACCAATGGCTGCCTCTTGGAGTTAGCTTGAGGGACTGCACTTCTTCTTAGTGTGGGTAGTCTTGATATGAGTGGTTGGACTTGTGGAAGTAACCAGCCTTGAAGTTCTGTCTAGGATTTGGATTCTGGTGGATCATGTAAAATCGACCATTAGGTTTTGCTGGCTGTTGTGATTATACTGCAGCCTTTGAATCCCAGGACCACCTCTGATCACCAGCTGATGGAGTTGCTAAACAGAATTACCACCAATCAAAGAAGAGCATTGTGCGTTAAGTTGATTCTAGAACTAAGCTTGATCCCATGACTTGCCTCTTTGGGCGCCGTAGAAATCTCAAGTCTACGATTATTAAATTATTTCTTTTACGGCATGCTATATTTTCCAGTGAATTTTACAATTTTTCATTTTATTTGCAACAGCCATCTGTTCATTATTATTTTTTCCTATTTCTGTAAGCTCCAATTTATATTGTGTTTCCAGTTGTTAATTCAGAATTCAGAGTAAACGAGCCTATTTGTTTCTCTTCTTTGATTGGTGGTAATTGTGAACTTCCGGTTTGACATGATTGGTTGAGCTAAAAATAGCTACATAGATCTTTTGAGCATTTAGACGTAAGTGGCTTTGTTCGAAAAAGTGTACAGTCATTGATCTGTATCACGCAGACTACGAGAAGAATTTTAGAGGAAGTCACAGCGGACATAGCACACAAACAGTAAGTTTTTAACAATTTGCATGGTAATTTATGATTTTTTTCTTGAACTTATCCTGTAGCTACTGCACTCTGGAGGACATGACAGAGGGAATAAAGGTGGGGGGCAGGTTGCTGAATGCTCTGAGGTTTGCAGACGATCAGGCGATGTTGTCGGGCAGTCAGGAGGGTCTACAGAGAATGATGGACCGTCTGAATAGTGTCTCGATAGAATATGAAATGAAAATAAACATCAAAAAGACAAAGGTTATGAAGATAAGTAAAAAAGAGGTAACGTAACGACAGTCATCAGGATCACTATAAATGGTGAAGAAATAGAACAGGTCGGGGAATTCTGCTACCTGGGAAGTGTGGTTACACAAGATGCAAAATGCCATGCTGAAATAAAAAGGAGAATAGCTATGGGAAAGGACGCATTCTGTAAAAGGAGGAAACTAATGAGAAGGAAACTAAATCGGAACCTGAAGAAACGACTGGTGAAAACCTTGGTTTGGAGTGTGGTTCTGTATGGATCAGAAACATGAACTCTGAGAAAGGAAGACATCAGAAGATTGGAAGCATTTGAGATGTGAATATGGCGCAGGATGGAGAGAGTCAGCTGGGCGGAGCACATTACAAATGAGGAGATACTGCAAAGAGTAGAGGAGGAAAGATCCTTGGTGGGAACAATTAGAAGTCGACAGAGGAAATGGATTGGCCACATAATGAGAGGGGACTCACTCATAAGAACTATTATCGAGGGAAGAATGGAGGGACGAAAAACAAGAGGAAGACCTAGACAGATGTTGCTGGACTGGATGATCACGGATGGATACAGCGGACTGAAAAGAGATGCTCAGCACCGTGAAGAATGGCGCCATTGGACGTATGAACCTGCCTAGAGGGCAGAGAACCACAAGAAGACTGCACTCTGAGCAAATGTATTCAAAATCGTCAATGTACACAATTTCTAGGCAGAAGATACTACAGCCCAATCTATCCATGCCACTAACTGAGCCGGATTTAAAACAAACTGCATAATAATAAAGGTAACAGTATCTGCAAAGCATCGTGGTAATCAGTAATAATACAGTGCATTCCTAAAAACCAGAAACACTGTTTACATGTAGTCGTTCGCAAATTAGAACATTAAGTTGTCAAGACTATATTGTAGTTTACGACAGATTTGGATACAAAACAGGATATAAAGTCTATTTTGCAACGACATTCGGTTAGAATAATCGCCGGGAGGTTACATGGAATGACTACTGAACAATGTTCTAAAGATCTTAATATTATGAAGTTTGAACACATAAATATCATAAGTAACGTATCAGATATCCTTGTTCGTGTTTAGGTATTATCACAATCCATTGCCAACTGTATTCAGTAATTATTTTATGTGTGTTGCTGATTGTCATACATATTCCACGAGATCTCAGTGTAACTACTATAAAATTTTTGCCAGGACTAATACAAGACAGTTTGCTTTGAAATATGCAGCCCCATTAATATGAAATTCAATTCCCAAGAATTTATTTGCTTTACCTAATTTAAATTTATTTAAGAAGCAGATTATTCAGTATTTTAGTGTTTCTTCTGACTGAACATTATATATAATTTTTTGAATTTTAGTTTTTCCAAAGTGGTAGGCTATTTCTTTTCTTTATGGACAGATGTTGTTCTCATTTTGGTTAAGAATTGATTAGCTGCTCGTATATAAGTCATCAGCCATTGATGCATTATTGTATTATAGGCTGCCCTAAATTAGCGGGACCTTGGCCCCTTTTGGGTAGACCTTTGCTTCCAGGTAAGTGTTAGACACGATTCAAACTATATGCTTTCGGTTTCTTTGCAGATGGCAATGAGAAGAACAGTGTTGCGTGATTCTAACAACACTGAGCATGTGGATGTCCTAGGATTTCAGTTCACTTTACTTGCAGCCTTCAGAAAATACTTCAACGATGATGCCAAATTGATGACAGCTGAACTGATGATGACTGATGGGCAACAAAGAAAATTGATGGACATCGGCGGAGAGTTAGTGGAAGATCACCTGAATCATTGGATGCAAGTTTTCATCAATGGCCAGAATACCAACATTTCCGTTAAATTCATATAGCATAAATACATATAATCATTATCTGTCAATGACATTGCAACATTGATATGACCATATGATTAATGTGCTATTTAAAATAAATGCAAATGTCTGTTTTTAATTTCGTATTACCATGAGTACCCTAACAGTTACAACCCTTCAACATTATCCTTCAACCCAAACAAATATCTTAATCGAAAATGCTTCCTATATGATTGATTATTTGCATGTGTAAAATTCAGGACGACAAGGGGTGAGACATTTTCCAGGGCTCTGCGCGGTTACCCTGCTGAGATAACGGTTGGGTGCGCACCAGCGACTATCGCACCCTTGTAGTGTTTATAGTGTATAGCCATACCTATGCTTTATTATCAACCCAGGTGTAAGCTAATGGAACCGAGAAGACGATGATGCAAAATATGGCCATAAATAGAGGACATTATGTAATATGATGAACAACTAATTATATAAACAATTAACTGTAGTAGGCCCCCTATTTAAAATTAAATTAGTGATAGATAAAGGGCAGAAACATTTAAGCATGACTGATGCAAAGACGAAAGGACGACAGAGAGAACAGACAGAGGAAAGGAGTCAGACAAAGGCACACAGATACGAAGACGTGGCAAAGCACGGCTCCAAAGTGCAACGCATGCAAGCGAGGGGACTGAAAAGAGTGCAATCTGTGAGACAAGACAGCAGTGCACTGGAATGCAAGCCATGATGATGCAGCGATGGAAGAGGGTAGATGGAAGGGCGATTGAATCTAATCTGAAAACGTCTATAGCGCCACTGTATAATGCTCAAGGCATTAGTCGATGGTCGCTGCTAAACAAAATCATTGTCCGAATCAAATTCCATGGTGAGTCCAGGGCGAAAAGCCAGAGAGGAGTCCAGAAGTCACAGAGACAGCCTACGGAGGAAATGAGTTCAGGAAAAGATGAGTTTTTAGTCAAGATCTGAAGGCCGAAACAGACTTTGCTAAGTGAATATTTGCAGGAGGAGAGTTCCAGAGTCTAGGGCCAGCGACAGAAAAGGCACGCCTGCCAAGAGCTGTTCTTGTCCACGGAATAGTCAGATTTAGACAGCTAGACCTGATCGAGTGGAGATAAGTTTTGGGAGCCAGTACAGAGCGAAGATAGTGAGGTTGGCTGAAATGTAGTCTTGTATACAATTAGTCAAGTCTTGACCATTATGCCCTTTTCTACGGGCAACCAATGGATCGATTTCAGGATTGGTGAGATGTGATCATATTTTGCAGTTTTAGTGATAGCTCTTGCTAATGTATTTTGAACTCTTTGAAGCTTCATCACATTAGTTTTATAAATGTCGCCAGCAGAGTACAGGTATGTACGCTATGAGGATGCAGCGCGGCAGGAAGAAGGCAGATTGTACGCAGTTGAAGTCTGCCGCCAGCAGAACACGGTGATAATGCTGTGAGGTACGGAAGGAATGCGAGTACGGAAGGAATGCGATTGAAGTCTGCCGTCAGAGGCAGGAAGAAAGGTTAAAGAGAACGGACAAGCGAGTCGAGGTTCACTCAGCGACGTAACTACGAAGAGGAATCCTCTCGGCTGAAACAGGCTGCAGCGACCGACAAACAGACAAAAGGGGTTGCGGTATAAAAAGTTAGCAGCAGGAGAGTGAAACTAGAGTATGTCTAAGAACATCGTGACTCTGTAAATAGGTTGTACATAGACTCGTTGTTAAAAATAAAAGCATCGTGTGAACAACCTTCGTTAACGAACCAAGACGCCGAAGTAAACCTCTAAGAGACGCCAGTATCACCGCTAGCCACCAACAAATGGTTTAGACTGCCCACAAACTAGTGGTTAGATTGACCGCTAAACGTCTTTCTATACATTGCGTCTCGTGGCAATAGTCTTAAAACATTACAAAGCTCATCTATGTCCCACAGCTTGCAATTTCTGCATTGGTCTTTCACTCAAAACTGAAAACATTTCTTTTTCACAGATCCTATCCTGACTCCTCTGCTTCCTCTTATCTCTCCGCTCCAATCCCAAACATCACCCACCGTAGCCGCCACTCTGTTTCTCCGTCTGACTTTTGGATCTTGACCTGGAACGGAACCCTTTTGCCTATAGGTTTTGTGTTGACTGAACGCCTGTGAATAAGCCGGTCCCTGTGACGTGGCTTTCGTTGGGCGCTGTAGAAATCTCGGGATTACGATTGCGATTATCGTTCCTTGCGCAGGCTGTTTCAAAAACTTTGACAAATAGGCCTAGCTCAGCAATTCAGAGTTATAGTATTTTTAGTAAACTTAAAACCCCGTGTTTTCCAAAATCAGATTAATCTTTTTGCATGAAACAGTCATACAAATCAATAGAAACATATATTATAACTTCACGATCTTTTTGTCAAAATGTAATGTATGTTATGTATACACGGTTTTATACAGCGACCGTAAAAATGGTCACGGCTCTCCTTTTTTCAATGAAATTATGGGGTGAGGCCCTTCACCACCACTGCTCGTTTGAATGGGTGCTACGAAATTTTAACCTCTCCTTTAACGACCAGTGACTTTTGTAATTAGCTTTGGCGCACCTCTATTATAATCGTAATCGTAATCTCGAGATTTCTACAGCGCCCAACGAAAGCTAAGTCACGGGAACCAGCTTATTCACAGGCGCTCAGTCAAAACAAAATCGATAGGCAAAAGGGTTCGGTTACAGGTCGAGATCCAGAAGTCAGGCAGTCAGACAGTCGGACGGCTACGGTGGATGGTGTTTGAAACTGAAGCGAGAAGAGAGATAAGGGGAAGAGGAAGAATCAGGATAAGATTTTTGGAAAAGAAGTGTTTTCAGTCTTGAGTGAAAGACCTGTGCAGAAACTGAAAGAGGTGAAGTGTTGGTGAGTTCGTATGATTGACCAGACAACTGTCGCAATTCTGGCGGGAGTTTATTCCAAAGAGGTGGGGCAGCTATGGCTATGGAGCGATTTCCAAATTTTAAGAATAATAATCATCTAACGTCAACAGTTTTTCCATAAATTATGAGCATCAATATATTTTGCTTTCAGATCTTGCAGATTGTCATCTTAAAAGTGTATATAAAACTAGCTGATTATTCTAGGCAAATTCTTTATATTTACATTAGCAGCTGCAGCAGCTGTTAGACAATCAAATAAATACGGACAATGATCTTACCGTATTCATTGCTGTTTACTCATTTCAATTTGTTGAAGCTCATGTCATGCTATTATGTCAATGTTTATAATTACGACGCGAAGGCTGTTTAAAAATGGCGAATGGTCGAAATGAGAACAATTCGTCAAGTGTTTCGACAAATAATTCGGACAGTCATCTGCCCACAGATTCAGGAGAATCATCTGATATTTGTGGATGGCTTATGAAACGGACGCGCCTATCGCACAAGTGGAAAAAGCAATGGTTTTGTTTGAAAAGTTCTGACCTCTATTACGGCGACGCAGAGCAGGTTGGTGAGCCTTAATCATAAGGTCGAAATTTCTACAGCGCCCAACAAAAGCTAAGTCGCGGGAACCACAGGAGCTCAGTCAAAACAAAATCGATAGCAAGAATGGTTTTGGTTTTAAGTCAAGATCCAAGAGTCAGGCAGGCAGACAGTCAGACGGCTATGGTGTTTAGAATTGGAAACGGAAAGTGAGATAAGGGGAAGGGGAAGAATCAGGATAGGATTTGTGAAAGAGGACTGTTTTCAGTGTTGAGTGAAAGACTTGCAGAGAAATGCAAGAGGTGAAGTGTTGGTGAGTTTGCATGATGGGTCAGATAATTGTCGTAATTCTGGTGGGAGTTTATTCCAGAGGAGTGGGAAGCTTTGGCTATGGAGCGATTTTAAAATTTTATTAGGGGTCTACCCAGCTCCCTGAAAACTGATTCCAAAAAGTGATTATAAATGCGAAATAAACCCAATTACCGAAAACAATTTACTCACGAAGCTTTAGAAATTCCGAAAACTATGCAGCATGGAGTAGTCAGTCAATTTCTGAATGATATATTAGGAAAATATCTGAAATCTCAAAGAGTTACATTTGCAAAAATAATTTTGTTTTTAATTGGCTCAGTAAAGGTGCTCCTGTCCTCTCAACACAAGACCCCATTCAAAGAGAATGGTCCAACTGGTGGTGAAAGAGAGGCAGAGAAAGGACAAGAAGCTCTTGTAACAGGTTGCACTGCAGCCTGTCCTAGAATGATGGGCTGACCTTGGCAAAGCTACCATGACATTGCATTGTAGAAGTACAGGATGGGAAATAACCAGATCACTCGGTACTGCAGAGCAAAGGAGTCGTCGACCTGGTGCATTGAGACTGAAAATTGTGCAGCTTCCTAAGACTGGATGGAGCATAACTGGCCAGCCAAGACAAAAAAGCTAAAGCTCATTTGCATTAATTCATGAAAAACTAGAAAAAATTCAAAAGTCCACTTGAAGTAGTCATGCTTGTTTCATCTCCTGTGTAACTTGCTCTGTCATATTCTTGTTCAATGGCTATTTTTAACAGGTAGTGTCACTCCACATGATTCTGGCAGAGATGCTGCATTTCGCATTTGAATTCATATACCTCAAAATATTCTATTATTTTGCTGCTATCCTTTGCTTTTCCTCATGCTGTTGCTGTTCTCACACATTTTAAAGGTACCTTCAATGTCTGAAGTCTTTTCTGCTATGATTGGCTCTAGCACAGCCTTGCCTGCATTTATATTAACATCTCTCATTAAACGAAACCAGGACATCTACCTTACAAACTATCAATGTGTCAAACAACAGCACAAATACAAATTATTTATGGCTTTGTATGGACTCATGAGCCAGAAACTGCATTTTGGCCATTTCAGCCAATCGATGTGCTCATTGCAGGATCCATTCGTAAAATGATCAGCTGCATCTGTGATTTGGAAAGAAGAAACACTGAACAGGGAACAATTTGTCCATTATGTGTAAAGTTCATTCTGAGATCAGGTTGAAGGTCCAGTGTTACTTACGCCATTTTGTACATCAGGATTACGTTCTGTTAGTAGGTCTTGGGCAGATTGAGTGTTAGCATGAAGAACTACCTACATGTAGCTCTAGAACTGTTGCTTGCCAAAATCCCATCATGAGGAGTTTGAGAGGGTTTCTTACCAGTTCAGATAATAAGAGTGATCCAGGAACTATGCCTATTCTAATTCGTGCATTGTTCCCTTGAACGCAGTCCATCACCATGTCACTTTCTGGTCCCAGTGATGCAGTGTGAGCAAGACAGATTTGTTGAGAGTCATGGTTGACAACATCAGAAATCATACAGTAGTATCATTGTGAAATTGAAATCATTGTGGAAGTGTTATGTTTTCAAGACTGCAAGTTATTTTCAAATGTTGTTAATTCAGTATATTTTTCAAAATAATTGGTACTAGGACCTCTATATTGATATAATATACTGTATATGATATTAGAATGTTTTTTCAATTCCCAAAACCTATTTAGAATTAATTAAAATGCAAAAACTAAACACTGAGTAAACTGAACAACTGAAATAGTTGTGACAATGTTTCAGAATGCCACAAAGAAAATTCCTCTTGAGTCAGCTGAAATCGCTGAGAGCAATATCGATAACAAAGACAATGCATTCCGAATTCGAGTCAAGGACGGCAAAAGAACATATTACATGTATGCTAATGACACTGTCACACAGTCTAACTGGATGCAAGCAATCTGCTTTGCCAAGGCAGCTGGCTACGGAGGCGAGAGTGCATCACAGGCGTGCTTGATACAGTAGTCAGTTCATTCCAAAGATGATTATCTGGATAGCGTTTTGTTAATGCTGCTGAAATGGCCAACCCAATTATTTATTAATTTATAAATTGTGATTGAACTATGCTGTGATGGCCAACCAGAACTCTAGTCTCAAATTAACCCAATAAGAGATAATGTAAAACGATGCTTTAACCATGCATATTTTGACCTGCATGGTTACAGTTGAGGAGGCCGATGATAATACAAAACCAACTGTAAATTGAAGCAAAACCCAAATATCAGGTAATCTTTAACCTGATGGCTTAAAACTAATGTATATTCATAGAAGTTGATACCGCTTTGTGTTAAGTGAATTGCCAAAGAGTAAGGTCAATAAAATTGATTGGAACCAACTCAAGGTCACCACTGAACTTTAAAATCACTCGATATCTTCCATCAGACTTCAGATTGTTCAGTGTTTACCAGAGTATTGAAAATGATAGTCATAAAGAGTAGTTCAAATTCCAATCCTTCCAACAGGACTGTTTGAATACCAGTAGACCTTTTCATAATTTTCAATCTCATCAGGTTCAAGATTGTCAGATTTGAGCCTGCTCCCACAAATTTGGGCTCTGCCTGTTTCACTGCTGGTCATTTGTTTTAATATGAGTTTTTCATGATTTAACTTTGTACAACTGAGATATTGTATGTAAAAATGTGATATAGTGATTTAGTCCTACTTTGTAGGATAAAGATTTTAGCAGTGCAGAGCTGCATCCACTGATGTCTATGATGATTTTAAAGTGTAGTTGTGTTTGTCCATGTATTTCTGAATTAGTAGTTTTAGACAGAAGTGTTGATAAATTAGATAACTTTGTGTTTTTATTCTATGCTAGTTGCCAATGGTGTTTTATGTTTGCTTGTTTTTATTTGTTTCACAAAAAGATTACCTGTTGTCTTTCTATTTTGACATCTCTAAGTTAATGGTTTACTTGATGATTCCATTTGGATGTGTTTTTTTGGAGTGCTTAGTGCATTGATAATTTTATATGATTATTTGGAGTTGAACCGGATATCAGTTTTGTAGGGTGACCTTGGACAATCTAATGCATATCAATGCCTTTTATACTGACCTGTGATGAGAAAGACAGGTTGGAATGATCAGATTGTCATCTATAATGCTTTGTGTATGTGTGCCACTGCTTGAGGTAATAATGTAATGATAACAGAAAAAAAGATCCTAAATCATCAGTTCATTAAGCAAACATAAGGCCAAATTTTACCGTGGTCGAGGTGTTGTAAGAAGCAAAAATTTGTGAAGACCTTTTCAGTCACCAAGAAGTTTGAAGCTGGTTTTCAAGTCACTGAAGTTTCTTATGACTTTTTTGTCATCTGCCTTGTTTTGCCATTTTCTTACATTTCTCTGGCTCTTAACTCCTTTCCTTGACGTCTCACTGTCTTTTATTTTAATTTCTCAATCTCTCTGATTTCTTGTGTTGCTTTGCACTTTTACACAGTTTTGCCACGTTTTCTGTGTACTTTTCGCATTATTTCAATTATGTTTCCTTTCATGGTGTAACCATGGCTATATTTTACTTGTTAACCATCTCCCTAATAATCCTCTGCTTTCTAGAGACTTGTGTGTAGTGAATGACCCAGATGACAGTGCTTTGCCATTTGATTTTGTTGATACAATACTGGTTAAGGAAACTGGATTGATTTTTGAATTGAATTGCCATTTACTTATTCACCAACAGCAACAGTACATACACATAAGAACACTATAAGTTTAACTGTTGATGCAGTTCTCAACAGGTCACCCTAGAGGGACAAGTCCTGCAAAAAACTGGGTTACCCTATTACCTTAAACATATTTCGTTGAGCCAGATTAGTGATTGGATGGATGACGGTCTATGGAATGTCACACCATTACTTATCATTACTTCACTTAGCATCCATTAGTGGTCAGCACATGAGTACCAACACAAGTTGAAAGGTTGAAAAAGGTGTCCTGTGGTTCGATTGTTATGACTGTGTTAGTGCCTCAGCCCAAAAATCCTTTATCTGTGGTTCTGAGAGTTTTGATAGAGGCATATAAACAAGTGTTACCATTACCTCTAGCTTTCTTTTAATGAAGGATGGCTGTTACTATGGCTTCAGATATAAGTGTCTGGCCTCCAATAATTGTAATTACTAAGCAATTGAATAGTGGTTTCTGTTTGAACAGTGCTTGTTGTTAATAAATAAAGGTATGCTGGTACTCATTGCATTTAAAATTAGACTACCCAAATTTGCAGTCTGTGGAAAGGCGATGTTGTGCTCCAGGATGCCATTATTTTACGTTCGACCTAGGTGAATCGGTAATGTCTTTCATTCTTTGTTAATGATATCTTGTGCAAGACCTAATCTAACTGTGAGTGAGAGTAATGGTATCTGTTGTAAAGTAATTCAATATTTACAAAGTGCTACTTCATTGAAGCAATTTCTTTAGAACTACAGAATTTACAGCTACATTTACAGAATGAATAGCGTTGTAAAATTTAAGTTGATGAGCCGTGAAATTGCCTTTGCTTGTGTGATGTTTTCTTTATGAGTTTTGAGCTTCAGGATTTTCTTTTCATCAGTGTTTCTTCTCAGTCTTTTGTTGAAAGCCTTTCTCTTTTAACTTGTCTTCTACGGACCCTTGATTTGGAACAGTGTTAATTAATTAACTTTGCTGAATATTAATAACTGATATTTCAAAATGGACTCTAGTTTGAGTGTGTTTGCATGTGTGTGTTAGGCAGTTTTCTTTGTACCTGGCCTGTTCACAAGGTCGGAATTTGTTTGGAGAGATTGTAAATTCTCAAGTTTGAATGGCATCTCCATTGTTTTTAGTCTATTATATTTTATTATAAAGTTATTTGTTCTAATTTTTTTACCGCAATAGCAGCTAGCTTCACGTCTTGTTGCAGCTTCTTCCCGGAGTGTCCCCGGGGCATAAGATAGTAGTAGATGTTAAGTGGGGATTTGCCTCATCCGGTCAATAACCAAATAACCAGCAGGGTGCAAACCTAGAGCTGTAGTTGTTCCAAACCGCCTGAGCGCTTTCTCGTCGTCGAAACTTTTGTCCTCATTCTGCTTGCTGTGTTGCGAGTATTTGGTGCCTTAGAATTAAAACTGAAGGTCAGTGACTGCGAATTGATACATAGAAACGCTCGAACGCGCACAGCTACTTGCCGTTGTGTGGCTTTGATGTGAGATCAATGAATTAAAACCCAAACGACTGGGCCTCGTATTGGCCGAAGAACGTTCTGAACTCGTTGAATGGATCGTCTCCATCTACCACTACCACCACCTGTTCTACATAACTCGAAGGTTCTTGCTGTCCTGGCGCTAGGGGCGATGACATTCGCATTATCTCTGATCGTGTGCTTGGGGTTCGGTAGGCCTAATAGTTGTGAGTGGGGTAGAAGCGGTACGAACCGCAGCGCCGTTCCTGGGTGAAGTGTCTGTCAGTCTGTCAGGGTAGTGGACAACATAACTCTCCTTGCTGCATAGATTCGGCACTGGCTCTCCACCCGACTCGTCCTGGAGTGCGCTCTTGATAGTCGCTAAGCCATGCCTCGGGAATTGTTGTTGTCTGTGGAGCAAACGTGTAGTGTCTTTGGCCTCACATCGCACAACCACAGACGTTGTTCGCATTTACATGTAGGTATATGATCCAGCTGTTCGGCTTCTCTGGGTCATACTCCGGACACTTGGGATTGTTGGCTTTGGCGAAGAGCTTCGAGGCCATTGAGTACCCCTCCCCGAAGACCCCTCTCGACGAAGCGATCGATGTGTGTAAGTAGCTAGGAGAAGGAGGAGGAGGAGGAGCAGCAGCAGCAGCGAAGAGGATGTTTTCAGATGTTTCAGGTTTACAGAGGGTATAAACCGTTTTCTTTGCTTAAAACATGTCGCCGTTAACACCTAGCTGCACTACTGTGACAGCCTGTAAAAGTAATGCTCAGAGAGGCATAATACAAATCGGGGAAATATTCCCTCATACATGAACTTTCATAGGGTGTTTGCCTACTGCCAGAGTTGCTGTTATAACCTGATATGAATCTAGGCTATTCCCGTAATCTGGATATTTTGCTGCTTAATCGTAAACATATATATATATATATATATATATATATATATATATATATATATATAGTAGAGAGGTTTCTAGATATTTCAAAACACAAACGTCGTGTCAAAGTATTGAAAATGGCAATAAGAAATTGTTCTAAATGCATACCGTTTACAACAATTCATATCATTTAAGGTTTCAGCTTCCACTTCATAAATAAATTACGTAGGGCCTAACTACTTAAGCCCAATGTCGGCGTTCGGTTTAGTGATAGGTTTTACTAGTCAAGTGATGGTTTTGGCGTTGATAAACCACATTAAGCTTCTAGCGATTTCTACCAACCTGCACATGGCTTTCAACTGGACAATTCACAGTTAAAAGCAATAATTCATAGGCCTACCAATGTGGGGTTCTACGCACTCGTGGTTGCATGTAGGCTGTCAAATGATAAGGTTAAGTCTCGAATGACAAGGATAAGTCTAGAATAATAATTACCTAACAATCTTCTGTTACGTTTCAGAAGTTTTCAATCCCAATTACACGCCTCATAAGGCCATTATGTTTCGTTTATTATTGTTTTATGGTTAGAATCATCAACTCAAAGACTGTCCCTCTGACAGTTCACTACTTATTCTACAGTGCTATTAACAGATACCTACTATTATGCCTTAAAAGCCAAAACTGCACTGGACCTATTGCATACATTTTATTAAGCCTCTCAAAACTCGAAATTTTACATTTAAATATTGTTGTAATGTTGGGTAATATAGTGGAGCACTTACACCACCACTTCCATTGTTTATATTTAGGCCTACATATACACATATATGTGAATGAAATTTTGATTTCATAATTTGCTAAAGTATTGTTAATGTAATCATTCATATGGATATATTTATTGTCGATTTATAAATCCGTGTAAGCCTACTCTATGGCGCTGTGTACTGTCAGCACTGATTCTCTTCTTTCACGGGCGGATCTGGAAACAACCACAAGGCACAGGCAGACTGCAGTAGGTAAAATTATAAATACTCAACAAATTGCTTACAGATATTTATACTGATTTAAATGTGACCGTGATTTGCTGTTAATTAGTAAGCGAGTTTTAAGCGCGCGTTGGTATTGAAAGTTTCCGTGACGTCATGCCGCTGAGTCATCGGTTCGGTGACTTGCTTTTGTGATTGGCTGGCGAGCGCGCTGCGGAATTTCTCACGACATGGACGGGCGCGTAATTTATCACGTGGGCGCTCGCGCGGCAAATGGACCAATCTAAACTGGTCTATTGTATAGCGAGAAAGAGCTTATAAACACATTCGCAAATGCATTGTGAAAGATAACGTGAAAAAGATTGTGTAACGGCAGTCTGTCGTGTCCTCAATTGATAGTTACTTATGTCGAAAATTAAAGACTGCGTGTCTTTTCTCGAGTTAACGCTATGCTTAAAATCGAGTGAGTCTGCAGTCTGAAGCCCGAGCAATCGAAACTTTAGAAAATCGTCGACAAAGTAGTAATTGTTTAATAAATAAATAATAGGTGTATTGTTTTTTAAAATTAAACGTTATTCGATGGCCTTTTCTTACCTGTAGCGAACGTTGTCTTGATTAGAGCTTTGAAATGGGGCTGGCTTTGGTACACCTGTGCCTGCTGCAGTGGTCATCGGGTTCGCAGGCGTGCTGTGCGATCGAGAAAAGAAAACAGTATTTATCTATAACTTATTTAATAAAGAATTATTAAGCATTGCAATTTTAGTTTGGCGGTTTAAGGCCTAAATTTACAGTCATTTTTATTTTTCTCTAACGATGCTCGTATAGGCTATAGTGTAATGACATATTTTAATGATATATTGTAGTGATATATTGCTATGACATATTGTAATGAAATATTGTAATGATATATTGCAATGATATATTGTAATGACATACTGTAATGATAGATTGTAATGATAGATTGTAATGAGATATTGTAATGATATATTGTAATGGTTTATTGTAATGATATAATTTCATGCTGTAACGTTGCATGGTTCTCCAATATATGTCTAATAAATTAATATATAAACTGTATGATTAATATACATTATTTGTATATTTATATAATTAATATAACAGTGTAGGGGTAATTGTCCGGGGGGTTATTTGCATGGGGGGTAATTGTCAGGGGGGTAATTGTCCGGGGGGTTATTTGCATGGGGGTAATTGTCCAGGGGGTAATTGTCCAGGGGGTTATTGTCCTAGAACCGTTATGACATATTGTAATGATATATTGCAATGATATATTGTAATGTTAGATCGTACTGTTAGATTGTAATGATAGATTATAATGTCCAGCGCCCGCTTTATAATGGTGGCAAACACACCGGTTAAGGCTGGAGCCAAGCACTACGTCGTCCATCTGCCAGTCACCAGACCACGACATCATGTACTATGAGCAAACGTTTTTCAAAGTTCCTGCAGCCGCTCAAGGACCTTAATTACGTGCTAAGTCTGGGCAAAATAGTTAAAGCAGTAATCATTACGGATTTGTGGTTCCGAGTCAAGATACATGAGTACGATAAGAGAAACATATGGCGCTATACAAAGTCCACTTAGAAATGTGAGCTTAATCAGTCAGTGTTGTTGGTAGTAATCATTCATAGCAGAATCGTAGCATAGCAAAGGTAGTAAGCTCTCACGGTTTGAAGCAGAGTGCTTGGTATCCTTTGAGGAGGGCGACTGCTGCAACAGTTGCTAAGATACCAGCGATGGCTGATAGGCAGACGATGGTGGCGATGCCTTCGACGGTGTCCGTCCACCAGTTTACGTGAGACGGCATCACCTTGACGACCTTCCACCTGCCCTCGAATGGCGGACCTCGGAGAATTTCCTCTGGGTCGCCTGTGAAATGCACAAGTCATGCAGGTAAAACAACGACAAGGCCCTCATGTACAAAAAGCGAAGTAGTCCTTTAAGTCATGAAGGCCAAGAGACTGTAGAGTTCATGTGAGGCTTATATAAGGGCATGCACAGGACCTTCTCCTTTCTACGTCAGTCATCTCGATATGAAGGCGTCGTTAAATAAATGCTATCATAACTTCTCCTTTCAGGACAAAAGGATAACCAGGTCACCTTGGGCTACAGAGTAAAGAAATCTGCCGTCTGGAAGAGATGATGATCAGTGCGTAGCTCCTTGAAAGTAGATGGAGCGCTGCCATCCAATCAGGTAGTTCCACATCGGTATAAGGATCTCAAACTCAACGCGTCTCTTCAAGGTCAACCTATGCAACTCTTACCGTATGAAAATAGACATTACCTTGGAAATCCACCGATCAGCCTAGCCGCAGCGCCTAGGCCTAATACAGACTGAGGACTATAGTCCGGCACATGTAAATGGTAAATTGCAATAAGAAATGCAAATAGGCTAAGAGTATAATGAGGCTTCAGAGCATGCAGGCCAGAGGGCTCTGGTGTCCAATGGAATTTGTACCACTTAGAGATCACTCCAATCCAAAGGAAAAACGGGGAAAATCGCACCAGGTGGTCTACATTAGACTTATATCTGCTTATATCACATCACCTCGTTACCTGCTTATATCTAAGAAGAAATGCGCACACATACAAGCATATAACTTATTATATATAAATAGAGTACCATAGATGTTTTTGCGCAACTTCTTCAGCAGTTCATCTCGATGCACGAAAACCTTTTGTTTGGCAATGTTTTCTGGGAAGTAGGTGGACTCGTTAGCCAAGGCATAAACTGTCACTACGATGCTTAACAGAAACAAAGATATTCAGCCACATTGAAGGTAAAAACTAATCGTAGGCACTCGGGTTCAGAGTCGCATTTATCAAAAATTACCGGTAATTGTGTCAATAATGTGATAGAAAATAACTGGTAGGATTGCTTAATTACGCACACGAATTGAGTGATCTTCTAAACCAGACAATGGATAGGGTAATTTATGTCTATCTTATGCGCTGATTTTCTTTTATAGAGCGTAAGTGTTTATTTCTTAATACTTAAGTATCTTATTTATGGAAATCGTTATCGTGACAACTATGATTAAAATTATGTTTGAGGCATCAGAGTCAACAGTTTTGGCTTATGCGTAGACCTACAAGACTACATTATTTCCGACGAAAACTGTGCTTCGCAATATAAGGCTAGTAGCAGATCTTGCAGTTCGAATTCGGTGATAAGAAATCTCGAGTTTAGTTGACGGTAACTATGATCCGAGCTAAGTCGCTGCCCCCATGGGTTGTGAATGTTTATGAGCATAGTAAGCATTGGAGCGTATACACGTAGGCCTCTGAGGCTGTCATCAATTAAATCTCCATAAAAACTGTGGTGTATTTATGTATGCTTAACCCTGAACACAAACCAGGTTCTTCTTCCGAGGTCTAAGAAAGGCTTACTCTTTCTGCACATTGGGATCGTAGTTGGTGACGGCGACTATTTTCATAAACCAGGGGTGGGTGACGTTTCTCAGGGCAGCCAAGAAGGCGTCTTCGTCGAATGGACCCGTCTCAGGTCGAACTATCATATCAATCCAGTGTCTGTCTGGACTATATGTGTCGATACGAATGTACATCACCCTAAAACCAAGCATAGGCAAATGATTTAGATTCATACGCTTATCAGTACAATTATTTTTACATGATTGCCAAGCTAATTAATATGGTTAAATCAGTTATAAAGCACAATAATAGACGCTAAAGCTGTAAAGCAGCAGGGTTAGAAACAATAAAAAAACAAGACAATGGATAGAAGTTGGTTGCACTGTAAACGACCTTTAGATAAAATAGGCATGTTAAAGTTATGGCTAAATCTAACATGACTGAAGATCAGGGATAGGCCACTGTAGCTACTGCAGTGCACAACTAGCAGTAGTTAGCTACTACTTCAAAAGTAGTTGCAACTTGTAGTTGAACTACAAAATTTCATGATGTGGACGTGTTTTTCGTGAGGCAGCCGTGTGCCCTTGGCGACGGACCAGATCGCCTGATGTTGCTCCTCATCCTCAATGTATTCGTAATCCCGAGATTTCTACAGCGCTCAACGAAAGCCACGTCACGGGGACCAGCTTATTCACAGGCGCTCAGTCAAAACAAAATCGATAGGCAAAAGGGTTCGATTCCAGGTCAAGATCTAAAAGTCAGGCAGAGATGTAACTCGGTCCAAGAACTCTGACATGGTCGAAACTTTCTACTCTCGATGTGAATCTGTTGCTTGGGCTCCGCATGTGCGCAGGAGCCCGTGACTTGTGACTTCTAGTTATCTGAACATTGTTTGCTAACTTATGAAGCTTCTTTTCTTTGTAACATCGTTTTGGCTATCGTCAGCAGCGCTTTTATTAAGTATTTTACAGGCGCTATATCAAATTTCTAGATAACTAATTAACAAACTAAACTGCAGAAGCTAATCATCCGTGCTGTAGGTCAATTACCTGTTAAGGGCGTGTTGTAGTTAATAAGCTAGTGCAAATTTCGTATACCACCAAGAAATATTAGCGACTGATAAATCACATAATTCATATTTCATCACATATTTTAGTAGTTGACTAATTTCGTGTATTGTTCAACTGGCCTTGACTTGAGCCTTGGCGAGCCATTGTCCTCGGCGTAGACATACAGGACGTACTTCGTGTAGGGCTCAACCGTCATGGCAACCGTTATAAGACCGTTGCTAAGGTCCATCGAGAAATGATCGTCTTTAACCAACTGGCGAAAGCTGATCACATCTGAACACAGGAAAAGCAGCCATCTGAATACAACACTAGTTTCAGTTTTATCCTAATGATGTTCATGATAATTATATTGCCATTGTTTATTAATATTGTTAATGTTATTTTAATTGCTGGCGTTATTGTAATTGAATGTATGCCGGAGTGTATGAAGACACGTACCGGTAGAAAGTACCTTTAAAGAATCACTTTTAAAAGCGTTACTGGTGGTGTTACTTTCATTTTAATTTTTACTAGCATACAGTCTAGTTTCGTTATTGACACATATCACTTAGTACTTGAGGAATTGACTTTTAAAAGCGCAAACATCAATAAGCGTTGATCAGAACAACAATTTCTTTAAAATGATCCGGGTCGAGACCATACGGTCGCCGTAGAAAACCGTGTACATTTACATTTACATTTTGAACAAATGCGTTGGCAAAGCATGCGCGGGGCCTTTAGTCAGAAGAAGTTGATGGAAACTGGTTCTTACTCGGCTGCGGGTCGACGTCGTCAGCGAACAGCAACAGATCGGAGACATTACTGTTAAGAACAGCATCGTGCTTGAGATCGAAGTTGTAGAAGCAGGGCAGAGACGGATAGGGTTCATCCAGTGGTCGGTTAGAACAGTTGATCACTGGACGCACATCGTTCAAATCTAGGATGTTGATTGTAACAACAGCTGAGTCATTACTAGAAGGAGTGCCTCTGTCTGTTGCCCAGACAGTCAGAATTAAGGGCGACTGCATTGTTAGATTTTCAAAATCTATAGTCTGCTTTGTTGTTATGAGACCACTTCGCGGATCAATCTACAGAATCACCAGACAATTATCTCTTTAGTTTATGTTGCATTTACTTTATCTGTATACCCCAAACGTAAGCCTTTGAAGCCTATTTTCACGATTTATATTTACAGTATATGACATAGTAAGTTAAATAAAGTAAACAGGCATAAGCTATGTCTACTTTTGCAATTGGTAACGTCGGACGGAGCTGTCTTGTTCTGCTCTTGTCGCGTCAACAGCGGCTCTTCCTTCCAATGCACAGCTGACTCGTCCTCCGCGGGCGCCCATCGCTTTGAGCCGAGGCTGAAATATGGCGAACGCGGTTTTTGTCATTGACTTTGAATGACCGTTTTTAAGTTTAAAATAGATGTTTAACCTGATTTTTATAGCAAAGCAGCGATAGTGTTAGCCAACCTGAAAATACAGAAACCACGGATCCGAATCAGAAATGCTGTAGAACAGTTCTCCATTAATTCCATGGTCATCATCTGTGGCCGCGACACTCAATACCGGCGTTCCTCCACTGGCGTTTTCTTTTAAACAGGTAAACAGAAAAATAGCAATAATAACACTGGCCAACACATAATTTGTTGCCTCAAATGTTAGAACTGTTTCTGGGTATATTTGACCTGCTGATTCCAGAAAAGGCACCAGTTTTCTCCCAGCAGGTCTAGTTTTCGAGATATAGAACATTATGCCATATACCAGTCCTTGCCTCTGCTCGCCCATAAAACATAAGGCTATTGCTATAATTATGTAGTGCTCAATTTATTATGTCATACACTAAATAAACATAATAATACAAATACTTAAAAGAAAATGGTAGTACCTGAAACTGTACTTATATGATACCAAACAGAACAAGTTTGTTATAAAAATTTCAAGTCATTCGACACCGAAGAAGCTCCTTTTGTACGATTTCCGAGTGTGGCATCTGCCGGAACAATCGTGCATAATATTCCAGCAATGGTCTGCCATCATGTGTGCATCCCATCTTCCTTGATATCGATTTTCCATTGTTTTGATGTCTTGGTGAAATCTTTCACCTTGCTCTTCGCTGAAGTCACCAAGATTCTCTGGAAAGCCATCTAAGTGACTGTGGAGATAATGGACTTTAATGCTCATGTTGCAGCCAAGCTTGTTGAAATGAAGAAGCATATCCTCTACTAGTTGTGCATAATTGTCTGCCTTCTTGTTGCCAAGAAAATTTTTAGTTACAAGAACAAAGGAAGACCAGGCACAAGATTCGATTTCATTCATTGATGGTATGAAAAGTGGGTCATTCATAAGTTGCCTGATCTGTGGACCATCGAAGATTCCAGCCTTCAATTTTTCCATTGTAATTCCTGGTAACTTGTGTACTATGTATTCGAAGCATGAACCTTCTTTATTCAAAGCCCTGACAAATTGTTTCATCAGGCCTAGCTTTATATGTAGTGGTGGCAGTATGATCCTATCTCGTGCCACCAAAGATTCCTTGATTACATTTTGAGCTCCAACCACCATGTCTTTCCTCGAAGGCCAATCTTTTCTTGTCCAATGTTCATGCTTGGCTCTACTGTCCCAAAGACACAAAAAGCAGGGATACTTTGTGTAGCCACTTTGTTGACCAAGGAGGAAATTTACCATCTTCAAGTCTACACAAATTACCCATTGATGTTCTTTGTATTTTATCTTTTCCAGTACTAAAGAGATGGCATTGTACTCTTCTTTCATCCTGGTGGAGTGACCGATTGGAATAGAACCAAATTTGTTGCCGTTATTTAAAAGCACACATTTCAGACTACGTTTTGAACTGTCGATAAAAAGACGCCACTCATCTGGGCTGTAATCCGACAGACCAATTTTCTTCAATAAATTGCTGATGTCATTACAGAATACTAGGTTGTTGTCTTCGGTAAAGAATGGCAGCAAATCCTTTTCTCTGTTTCTATAAATTGTAATTTTCGTTCCAGGCTGAAGTGCATTCTTTTCCTTTAGTCTGGACGCAAGCAATTCAGAGGACTCTTTGGAAAGATTTAAGTCCCTGATCAGATCACTCAACTCTTTTTGGTCAAAACGTTCACTGTGTGAAGTTGATTGGAAATCACTGTCACTGCCCCCACTTTCTTCACTTTCGTCATCTTGTCCGATATTGGACATGCAAGTGTCATCGTCTGAGAGCTGAGGTAGTTCGCGAAAAGGTGGAACTGGTACAATATCCGAATGCGGAACAGGTCTCCTGGCTGAAGGTATATCAGGGTAAGACAACTTGTGACGATTATTTCGATTGATGCCTATGATATTAACCATACAAAAGTAACAGTCGTCGAAGTGGTTTATCTGTTCCCTCCAAACCATCGGTACACCAAATTTCAGGCAGCTTCTCTTTCCAGTTGTCCAGTGGCGCAATTGTTCAATACAAGTTTTGCATACTGTATGAGGAGCCCATTGCTTATCTTGATCTCCAAGTTTGACACCAAAATAACCTACATATGCTCTTTTTACAAACTCAGAAATCGGTTTCCTGTTTGCTTTTAGTGTGTAATCCCCACAAATGTAGCAGAATATGTCTGGATGGTTAATGCAGCTCCGTCTGGAAGTAGCCATAACCTTAAGGATGTTCGCATCTGAGGAATTAAATGACTAACCTAAAAATAGTAAGAACATGTAGTTATTTAATGCTCACATTCACAGATTGTTCTTGCGACCAACTCTTAATATGCCCTAAGACGACTGCGGCTGCTCTAGCTTTCAGGAGGCGGTTTATATAGGCTATAAATGCTGACTTCAGCATAATCTATTTACATAGTTCGAAACCATGAAACGCTGTATAAGCACAAATAAATTCTAAATGAGGCCATGAATTTAGTGCTGAGTAAGCTGTAGGCTACGGAATAGTTATTTCGTTGAATCAGCAATATCTCAGCACGCGGCAAGATATGCTGATTTTACATTATAAGGATGTAGGCATTATATGAATCAGCAAGAATTATAATTAGCCATAAATAAAGCTTATTATGACATTTTAGTTTTGCCAAAGACATCGTTTAAAGAGTGGACTGGGTTTTCTTTACAAAATAATCATACTAATATTAATTATGATAATCTATTTTCTTGCAAACCATGCCTCTGAAGCATGAAATGAAAACCACAATGGTGTAGCATTTGTGAAAGAATAGGTAAGAGATTTAGGCCTACATTCATGAATTCCTTCTGACCTGACCTGACCTTACATGACTTGACCTTACTTTACCTCAGTTCACCTTACTAACCTTACGTCACCACATCTCGCCTCACCTGTTTTACCTAACCTTGCCTTGCATGCACTTCTCTACCCTTATCTGACATTGTCTTATTCCAATCTTTTTCATTAACTTCACCCTTAAACATTACTTGATAAGGCATGCTCATGGTTTTACTTGATAATGCATACTTACCCTGCATCACCAATGCATAAAGCACAGAGTTTGAATCGTGTCTAACACAAAAAACATTAACAATGCATATTAACCCTTCACTGATCCAGTATACAGAGGTTGAGTGAAGTTGGGACTGTGGTCGTTGATGTTGATGACTGAGACGTTAACCACAGCATATGACGTTAGATTCCCTGAGTCTTGAGCTTCTATGAGTAGAATGATGGTCTCATAAACTGGATCCGAGTCAACGTCAATCGAAAGAATATTACGCACCATTTGGCAGCTGCTGTCTATATCAAAGAAATCCGACCCATGTCCTAACAGGACGAAGCACTTGAGCGAATCAGCTTTCCCAGGACAGAAGAGATCGGGGTCGTTTACTTTGATCGAGGTCACTGTCACAGCACAGCTCCCAGTCTGTGAAAGAAGAGAGAGAAAGCAGAAATTACGCCAACCGAAAATATGCCAAACACCAATCCAAGCTGCCACCAGCTTCATCTACATCAGCTTTCGAAAGGCTTCTAAAGAGAACGTAAGCCTATTTATGTCAATTACATTATTCTACGTCTTCGTCGTCATGCTTAGCATCATCATCCTCGATGTCGGATCTAACTATATCTGATCCTATCTTGTGTGAAATTAGGTCGTATTTTGTGTCCAAATAAAGGGATGTATTAGAATGTATTGGAACTCATAGAAACTCTTGTTATAAAATATTGTTTTTGTTTTCAATTTTATTAAACATATATGTTCTGCAGGGCTCTTTCGTCCTGCGCGTTTTTGTCAGGTCATAGCTATGAAGCTCAGTCACAGTCTGCGTGTCAATACTTTCTCGGAAATCCGAGGCATCAACGATGTTCTGAGAGACTAATAACAGATTGGTGAAGTAGCTCTACTAACTGGTGTGCATTTCTCATTGACTGATCCACTGTAAATGGTTTGATTGAAGTTGGGAGCAACGTTGATCTTGCGAAGTGAAATATTTAGCGACGAACTGCTACTCAGAGCGGAATTCGTCACTGTTACGTTGACGCTGTATTGTTGAGTGTTACAGTAGTCGAGCTTAGCATAGCTACATAGGCTGATTTCGCCATCTGAAATTATGCATCAATGCTAACAAATTTTACTGTACATTTGGCAGTAATTTAAAGTAATGCTATACAGGACAACAAAATGTTTTAAAACCAGGAAAATTTAGGTAAAACTGTATAAGATTTAATCACATTTCATGCCGATTGCTTCTAATTTTCAGCACCTGATTGCATTCATTTGGAACACAGATAGGTAATAAGGCATTACACCTCTGAGCGCAGTGTCTTAGTAACTACTCAAATTCATTGATTATAATGCTATCTATATCTTCGTAATGAAGGTAGGCCTATTCTAGTTGACTGGATGGACTGCAGAGCAGACCGCTTATAAGATACGTGTAGGCCTATATGTATTTGTATCTGGTTTGTTGGTGTAGAAAATCGTGGAGACAAGTCGCATCTAGGAAGATGTGCTTTAAGAGTCAGACAAGGCTACCCACTCTCACCATCTGCATACAGATGCTGCTGATAATAGAGTCATCTGGGAATGTAAGTGATAGAGGAAAAGTTAGCGGTGATCAGCTGACTGCTTTAAGATTGACAGAAGGCTAGACGATGGCTAAGAGCAGAGATGGTGGTATGGGGAGAATAAAGGAGGCTTAAGAGAATAAAAAAGCACACTTAAGAGAATCAAGGATGCATCAGAGTTTAGAGGATGTTCTAGATAATCAGAGATGCTTCAGAAAGCAAAGAATGCTTTGAACAGAACGTCGGCCGACATGAGGATCGGCATGAAACCATTCGTACTTACAAAGAGCTTAATCAAAGAGAAGAGAAAACTACTACAGTGTATGAGAGAAGAAGAGAATTCTGAGATGTAGACTGACTTAGTTCGTTGATGCAGAATGGCGTGGTAGCTGTCGTCAGTTGAAACCGTAGAATCGGATCCGCTGTCGGGGCAACAAGAACCTTTAAGGAAGACAATGACTTAGTTGATAAACTCGGCTACCATGTCGCGTTTACAATGTTTACAATAGAAAAGTTAAAATCCCCAGGAAATAATTAATTAAGTGCTAAGTATGTTAGATAATGTTAAGATCGGATGCCGTAACAGTAATTATCTCGTAGCCAAAATTTTTAGGTACAGAACTAAAGCGAAAGCGTCTGTGCAGAAGAAACGATGAGCTTCGGCTTAAGCCAAACAAAGGGCCTCAAGTCTTACGTCCGACAGAGTTCATGGCGCGATGCTGAGTAGCGAAGTAATAGGCAGTAATACGCTGGAACCATATATAGATGTTAGTATCTACACCAGCTGTATATTCTATCAATGTCTGACAGAGCTGGCACAACACTAGGCTGACTGTAATAGCGCTAAATAAATAGCCAGATACATACGTACGTTCATAGATACATGAATGCAGAATGCATGCATACTTACATACATGCAATTGGCTCCAGCGAGGACGAAATGGAACGATGCCCACTACTGTTACATCATATACGAGTAGCCTTTGGAGAAGAAAATGAAGGATTTCGCTCTGATGCAGATCTATCGAGATCTTCAGGTACCGCCCTTCCGCACATCAATCCGAGCTCACCGTTACGAGCCCTCATATCATACGTTGGACCATCCTTCTAGAATAATCTTTCCAATAATTACACAGGTCTACGCACCATTACGAATGACATTTTAAGTCGCACCTCTACAGGTCAACCATGAGCATGGAATTTGGAAAGTGTCACGACCATGCTTCAAGGTAACGTCGTTAGGCAAGATCGTGACGTATACACTCTCGAAACAACGAAGGGCGTTTCTATAATTTATTTACTGCAACTGCGGAGACTCTGTCGAAATAACGAAGAGAGTCGATCTACTACACTGCCAAGCGAGAGTTCAGCCGAGATGAATGGTTCAGTAGCGTCAACCTGTATCGGCAGCTCTTGCTCAGATGTTGTTCAGCGTCTCCGAGATCGATCAAGCGATCCAGAGCCACGTTCGGCGCAGGCCTTATGTCCGTTTCGTTCAGATTTGACGGCGTTTGTGAAGTCTGCTGATTGTTTATGCGACGGGCGCCTTAATCGGTCCCTTCAAAGCGTCGTCGATCTTTTGATTGCCACGACAGATGGCCCCAGATTTCGTCGTAGAGGTCTGATCAGATGTTGCTAGCTTCATTAGCGATTATCCGTTAGTCGTTGGCTCAGATGGTCAGCTGCGGAGTCTGACGGCAGGGGTCGTTTTGATCACCATCGCTGTCTTCCGTTGGGCTTCGCGTCGGCGCTTCCGCGACTGTTCAAAGCGACCGTGTCGATTCTGTGTTTGACTGATGTCTCCGTCCATGACAGAGAGGTATTTAAATCTTTCCAGTTTTCTGTGCGCATGGTTGACCTGCTAAGGTTCTATTAAATACATACACATTGCATACATACCATGATACATACATATATACGTATATAAATGTATTCGTATATATGCATATAACATTGTTTTATATAAAATCAAGCCAGAATTAAGAATTCGTATGCTTTGACCAGATCGTTTGCGCTCACCTGAAAGATGACGGTATTTCCTGGAATGTTTTCGTCGACTGTGGTGTTTCCAGGGAGGTTGAGGAATACAGGAGGCTGCTTGATATTTGTGATATTCACGGTGAGAACTTCGCTATCGTTAAACATGCCATCTGTAGCGATAATGGTAAATTCGTAAATGATGCTATTCGGATACGGTGGTGAGTTCACAGGATGGTGAAGATACCAGTTGCTGAGATCGACGGATGCCATCACAGAACCTGCAAAAGAGATAGAAACCGCATCGCTTTTTATCAGGTCTAGACGCAGAATGTCGCCTTCTCGTAGACAAGGACATGTGTGCCTTTCTCAGCTTTTAAAATCGGTCGCCCTCTTTTTATGGAACGTCTAAATTACAAAAATACTCTTACATAACATTGCACCATAGGTCGGTATATTTAATAGGTTTATTAGGGCATATGTATCGCTGAAAATATCAGGCATTTATCGCAGTAGCCTATATTCCTTCTAATCAGTATGATCTCTGGATCTTCTGTATTTTGACGATGCCATAGCCTGTTGAAATGATTTGGTAGGACTAACTGTGGTATTTAGAGCGCAGTAAAAGTGATTAGAGAATAATGCATACAAATTACACATGAGGTGATTGATACTTGGAGTATCTAACCTGATTCTGGAAAGCACGATAAATTATCTAGAGAGAATCTTGACAAAACCGTCGATTAAGGTTTAGTAAGCGCACATACTTGACTGGCCTGAGTTTGTCAATTTTTGTATGCCCGTCATACTGACTAGACCGCTCTAAAAATGATGTTTTTACAGGAAGTTCGTTGTGCCAGAGAACTACATAGAACGAATCTTTATGCTTGGTTTTAATAAATAGCAAACACCGATATCCAATTTTGTGGTAGTGTAATGTAATGCTCGTATTTGTAATGTAAGGCAAGCGCATCTTGATTGCGCACTGGTATTACAGTCGTGTAAGTTACCTGTGTATGGATTTATGGAAAATGGCGGAATGTCTTGGTAGGTGTTGGGACTTGTCCAGTTCTGAAGGAAAAACTTGACAGGAACCACAGGGTTGACGTCTTCATCGTTAATTGTCACTAAAAACATCTGATGGAAAGGAACAGATTTCACTTCACAGTTCATTAACGAAGAAGACAGCAATTCACAGGCAACTTGTTTTCCATTTAAGTTTTCCTCAACCTACATGAGGAGCTTTAAGAAAAGGCTCCTATCGTTCACAGCGCCTCATGTGAAATTGACGATTATTTGCCATCCTACATGCAAACAGTGAGGCCTGTCCCGTTTTTCGATTGTTATATGCGATTAGTGAGCGATAGCTTAGTGGTTAGTATGCTGGATTGTCGACTGAGAGGTCGGAGTTCAAATCCCCGCCAGGTCAGAAAGCTGTTCGATGCCCAGTGGTAAATGTGCGACTACCTCACTCATCAGTAATTCCAAAGGCCTTTGAGCTGAAAACGTATTTGGCCAATTAATGCTTAACATTATCCTATCTAAATGTATCTGAAGCAACTGACCGAGGCTGCAGTGCTTAAAGAATTATGCAAAAAGTCAGTTTGTCGCGTTTACGCCACCTCTGCTTCCGCCATTTCAATGCATGACTCGGTTGATGTGTTTATTGTTTAGAGCAGCGATCATTCACCCATATTTTTCATAATGACCTATTGCTATATGTCAACCCTGGTATTTTTATGCAGTGCAGGTATACGGAAAGATTTATTATAACTGAAGAAACTTGATCTAACATATGATCATTAGCGAATCAGGGATTTGAAATTTAAGAAACGAAGCTTTATTTGAGTCTCAGAAATAGTAATAAAACATTTAAGCAACGTGTCCGTCCATTCGCCATATTTAGAGGGAGAAACCGTATGATACATTGCCTCTGACTGATTGTTGACATCAAAATGTTCCTTTTTAGCGGTATGCAGGAATACTTGCATTGCAGAATTAATCCACAGTTCTGCGACAATGTTTGACAACTAGAATTAATAGAAACCTCGTGGGAGAGGTGTTGCTAAAATGCTCCAAACTTGTGTGTTAATACAGCGCAGAATGTGACCTGTAGTCAAGCAATTTTTCAGACTGGTATGCAGTACCACTGACAGTCTGTATTAGGCCATATGGTCATGCCTTATTGCCAGGTGATGTAGGTATATGTCTACAAGAGTTATCATCGCGTTAGCGTCTGCTTGATAGCAGTAAGTCTTTTGACAGCGTTGAGCTAATTCCGCAATCTAGATGTCAGAGAGATGTCTTTACCTGGTCGCCTGCTGAAACTGAAGCAGCTGGAACATCAGTGGATGAGGGTAGGTTCGTGATGTTATGAGGTTCGTTGACGTCAATCACGTTAACAGTCAGGACTTTGGTTGTACTGAGTCCAAGTCCTGTGACGGTGATTGACAAATGATAGATGTTCTGCGTCTCGTAATTGATGGTTCCGCTAGTGTTCACCTCAGCCGCCCCATCTAAGCAGACGTCATTTTTCGTAAACAACAGGGCCAAATATGCATCCTCTAAAGTACTTGTTTCATTTCCAGGATTGACACATTGACTTAAACTAATCCAATATAAACATTTTGTTTAGGCCTACCTATTGTACGTTATGCCAAGTATCAGCGGTTGGATTACCAAATCCAAGCCACATTTCAATCCTACATACCATGCAACGTTAAGGGGGCGACAGCACTTAACGCCCGTCTTAATCTTTGAGTTGGGATGTTGACTGTGATGTGATAATATTCAGAGCAGATAAGATCCTTTTAGCGTTAAAAGGATATCAAGCAGCTCTGGTCATGTAGTTCTATACTAGGTTATTATTTTAATTATAGCTCAAAACATTGTTTTATACGCAATTGCGTTTTACTGCCATTACAGCCTGAGCTATTGTTATCGAGAACTTCCCATTTCCGTGAGTAGGACTATGTATGAAAACACTTCTAACGCCTATGTCCCAAAGCGCCATTCTAAAACGTGCCGCATAGCTATCCTTAAGTTAGCAATCGAGTGAATCTTCGGAACTTTGTCAACTTCCGGAGCATTACTCGATAAAGGCTGCCATGCATGGTTAGCGAGGTTAGCGAGCGCACAAGCGTAGCAGCCCACACACGAAATACTCTCTATGGCTGTTAATGACACAACATTCTGAGACTGGCTTTGCTGACTATACTACTGCTCGAAAGAGGAACACAGAGCGGGGTTTATGCTAGTCGAATGATTCTAAAATGGGCCAAGAAACAACTAGAGTAGGCTAATAATAGAGTAGTTTATTCAGGTTTCATCAAGTTAAGTGATTTTAAATCATCATCAATCAAAACGTTTTAGCTTAAATTGCTTACTTAGGGCCGGTACACTGGTCAAATTGAACGGCAGAGAGTTTGGGGATAAGGAGAAACTCAGCGGAACGGCGTCAATGTATTGGAGGTTGTTCATGTGTGATGCAAGCACTGTGAAGACGAGAGTGGACAATGCAACGTTTTCCTTAACGCTAACTGATGAGGGTAGATTGTCCAAGGTCGGATAATCACCTGAAAAAGAGTGGAATATGAGTTAAATGCACGCGTTGAAAAATTCTGAAACATATCAGGATGACTGCAAAGAGTGTCTGAATTCTGATTCAGAAAACTTAATAGTATGAATTAGCTTAGAGAGATCAAAATGGAAAACTACATATGAAATATAAAAACAATTAAATTAAAATACAAAACCTGTTAAACCATGCAACTTTGAACCCATAAGAGGAACTTCTCCGAATAAATATGAGTAAAAAGTTATTATGCAAATATTAATAAAAAATCACTATGCAATAATTTGGCAAAGTTTCTTGGCAGTAGCCTAGCTGCAGGCGAGTTTCAGAAACAACGAGTAGACTCGATTAGGTTGGTTCGGTGGAGGAGTCACCGATAACTAGGTCATCCCAATTTTCCCTGATGGATGGCAACGTAATCACCAGTGTCAGATTTCAAGTTCAAAGGTTAACAGGCAATTCCGATTTTTAGGCATTCATCTGTGCGCCATACAGCATCACTCTGGGCAGCACTACTGAGGAACCTGTGATACCTCTGCGATCTGCCTTTTTAGTCTGGTTTTAAAAGCTTCTGTTTTCTATTCCTTTTGTTCAGTATGCAGATACGCATTCATTATACAGCTGTCTGCATCGCATGTCTTATTTCAGTATACGTCTTCAACAGTCTGGATTACTATAATTCTGCTCGAGCCAAGCTTCCACTGACCTCAAGGAAAATCTCTCCGGAGGGTGTAGAATGGGCAGCCGCACTGATAAGTTGACTGTTTAGGGTATTATGACAGAGTAAAGCATGCGCTACCTCTAGTCTTCTTCTGCGCCTCTCGTGTCATATGACTGTGAATGCAGTCACCAAAGGGCTGACTTTTCCTTGTTAGCGATTTTAAGCGCTGTTGACCACTAACGGTGTAGGTGGAATAACCCGGCAGGTGACACTAGATAAAGAAAGATAAGATGAACTGATGGAGCTAGGCTGTTAATGGAGAGCTGCTGGCGATTATGAGAAGAGTCATAATTCTGAAGCGCTTGACTGTTTGGGTTAGAAGCACACTTTTGCAATTTTAAGGCATTATAATATTATAGTGAAAAGACGAAATTATTACAGTTATATTTGCCACTTATTTGCAGAAAAGTAGGCGGAAATAACCAGTTTTGTACAATATCTTTCGAACCTTGAACAACTGCAACCTTTAGGGAAAAATCTCGTAATTCCGTGCCATTCACAAAAGAACCGGACATTCCTAGATTCGTTGACAAAGCAGGACTGTGATGATAGAAACTGTTCGTGTCGTTTACAATGTCGTAACTTATTTCCAGGCTATTTGCATTCTGATACCTGCAAAGTAAAGGCTCTTGGTTAAAGCTGGATTAATTAGGTATGAATGAATGATAAGACACTATTCAATCCATTTACGTTAAACTCTCCAAAGTATTTAACAACACTTTTTGCAAGAGCATATCCAAGCTCACTTGTTACCTTACACCGACCAGACATTTCGTAATTGTCAACAAACTTCTGTATTGGTGTTTTTGTGAAGTCTAGTGAAGAACTATATATTAAAATAGACTATAGTCTAATGATATTATTGTTTCTGCATTTATTAAGTACCACTCTCTAATGACTAAGCAACAATCGATGACGCTGAGCAGTTGTGAGTGAAGGACTTGTTCAATGTCCCTATACGGTAACCGTCTCAAAGGGAGAGGCTCGAACCCGTACTCTACTCGTTACAAGCACAGCGCTCTAATCAATCGGCTATTGTGCATCATAAACCATAGAGATTTGATAAAACTGAAATAACTGATTCGTGTTGTGCTAATTAGGTTAGCTCAAACAAATCTTATTAATCGGATAACTTATCATTTACAACGACAAGGAGAAAAGATCTTTTCGACACGTAAACATGTATAACTGCGAAATAATTCGTTTCTGTCGAAACGAAGTCTCTAGCTGGCACTAGAGATCGCGAGCAAAGAAGCAAACACCTGTTTATGGAGCTAAAACAATTTTTCTACGTATGTACTTGCTTAGCACCATTACACTTATGCCTAATCAGTATATCGCACTTGGATCTATGAAATATTATAATAATAGTATTTGTTTACACAGCGAAAGTGTGATCTGGCTGAATATTTTATGTAAGGGAAAATTTGTAATTTCTATAAAGACAGACTCAGAATAGTTACTTCTATAAATGTTCAATTGTCAGTGCAAGTGGCAACAAAATAGATTGGACCTAATACTAAACAGCGATGAACATATTCCTACATTCGGGTCAAACTATTGCCCAAGATGAATCGAGTCATAACGACTAAGTAAGCTTCTGTCTTGTTTCGATGAATACCCACCATCCAATAGTATAGCCAGGTTCGACTGGAATTCGGTCAACGGGTGCAATTCCAAAGATCACTGCACATAGAAATCAGTACGGAATATAAGATGCTAGCACTTCTAATTATCTTCATCTCAGTCTCTCGATATGCCTGTACTGGAGATTTCTAAATTATTTATGGAGTGAACTTGGATGATATTAAACAGTAAAATTAAAAGCATATCGATGGAGAAGGTTTTGGTTCCGGAGGGTGAAGCAGTGGAGAATTTGGTTGGGAGCTGCGAATAGCGTTCAAGGGCAAGACGAAGTCAAGGCAGCTGGACTGAAGCGCGAAGCTGTGGGATTACCACTAAGCCGAAATTTGCTCCAGTAAGTCCTATTCAAAGCAATCTCGATCAGTTGCAAATCGCACATAACATTCTCCAACCAAATTTTAGAAAAAGAAAAACTAAATTGAATTAAATGTAAAATGAACAAACTACATTTTAAAAGAAGAAAAGAAAAGATTATAGGTTAAATATAGGGTTAGGCTGTAAATAATCTCAGGTGTCTTATGGAGACAAATATCTCAGTACCGTAAGTTTGGTTAGTTGCATTTTGCAGCATACAGTTTGCCGATGAGAATGTGTTTACTCCAACAAGCTGATAATTCAAGGTTCCGGGAGGTGAAGGTCTCCAGACTTGAAACCAAATAGTCCCAGTTCCAGAACCGCAAACATCAGTGGCATGGAACACCCATTCCTGTTGAGATTCAAATAGAATTTGATGATCTGATAAAATGGCTGAACATCTTAGTTCATAAAAAGGTCACTGGTAGAATCTTATCTTACTTGGCCAAGACTTTAATTCAATCCTAATCAATAAATTTTATCCAATAATAGGAGTGTGACATATCTTAATAAAAGATAGAAATAATGTACTAAGATAATTTCTGTGAGCTGATATATACAGAGAAACACCTGATAGAATGAGGGTTGAAAGTGGAAGAGGCATAAACGGCGAAATACAATACATACCCTTCAGGTGGAACCAGGTGTGGCATAACAAAAAACATAAAAGATAGCACAATATGTTTGGGAATCATTAAACTCAAAAAATGTCATCAGTTAATTATCATTGATTAAAGGTAATCAATAAACCATTTCAGCTGTGTCTCACATATCACGACTCTTTACCATACAAAATGTTGTAATTTCTAGAGTTGATTGTTTTGCCTATAGCTAAGAAAAAATCTATTGTAAACATTCTTTAGTGGATTTCTTAGCCTATCTGTATGTTCGCCAACATCACGTGCTGCCGTCAAAGTCAAAAGAATCCATCTAAAGCCAAATTATCTGTTACAAAGTTTACTAACAGAATAATCTATAGGTTTCTGAATATCAAATTTTTAGAACTTTATAAACAGATGGATAGGTTTTTGGCCGCCAAGATGGTGTATTGTGGTCTTTTTCAGTATCATAGGTTCGTTCGTTAGTGCGGAATCTGCTAAAAAATTGTATGTTCGGACTTTCTGTATTTGCGTTTTGGAGTTGTTTCTTAAGTCTGCTTTGGATTTCGTGCGCTTTTGCTTTGGGGACGGTACTGATCATATATACCGAGGTCAGACCGCTATTTTGAATTTGGAACCTAAGACAGATAGGCCTGTACTTTACCCATTTTGGTCATTGTCAAGCCCATGTCTTACATATGTCATGTGCGACTGAGAAATCTCGGATTCGATGATGAAACGGCGAGGCAAGGTCCTTGGAATGGCGTCGGGAGTCGATCGTGCAGAGGTTCTGCCATTAACCGGCCGGCTACTGGCGAAAGCCTTTTCTTCACAGACCTGGTGGCCTGTCTACCACCTGCGAGAGAAATCCAGTGGATGGTGCGGACTTCATCGCCTGTCGTCATTATTTGTCCTCAATGCAACACGAGCCAAGAACTCTGAAGAAGGTGTCAGCTGTCGACTCTGCATGGAACTCCGCTGGTTGGACAGGCCGCATAGAACCCGTATACGGACCAGCAACAGCAAACATCTTGGCAGCCTGTGGATTTATCTGTCCCTGAAGGCTGCGCCTATTCCATCATTCCAGGACTATGATTACGCTGTATATATGTAAGTATCTAAAAGTATATATAGCGCCTATAAGGAAGCTTTCAAATGCGCTATAATTTACTTTTGAATCTTTGCGATGATGATCCGAGAGCTAATTGTTGGACGTTCGCTGCTGTAAAGTCGTTCATTATGCATCTTGCTCTGTCGTACTTTGCCAGGATCGCTGCATCCTCATAGCTTACGTTCATGTAGGCCTACTCTGCTCGCGGCGGACTTCAATCGCATTCCACTGTCCCTCTCCCTCCATCTTTGCATCATCATGGCTCGCACTCAAGTGCTTTGCTGTCTGACTTGCAGATCGCACTATATAATTCCCTCTCGCTAGTTCCCTTCGCTTGCACACGTTGCACTTTGGAGTCGTACTTTGCCATGTTTTCATGTATGTGTGCCTTTGTCTGCCTCCTTTTCTCAGGCTTCTTCTTCTTCCTTCTGGCTGGAATTAGTCCCTCCTAGGGGAGGGGTCAGCCACATGTATCCTTCTTTTCCATTTGTTTCTATCTCCAGTATCTTCTTTCCTCAGTCTGTTCTGTCTGCCCTTTCGCCTTTGCATCGGTCACAATGTTTCTGCCTTTTATTTGTAACTAAATTATTTCTATAATATTACAGTTAATTAATTGTTCATTTAATTAATTGTTCATATAATTAATTGTTCATATATTTCAGTGTTCATATAATTATTTAATGTCCTCTTTTTATGACCGTGTATCGTATCATCATCTTCTCGGTTCCACTACAGTTTCATAGTTAACCAACTATGCAATCGTCAGCATATTATGCTTCTTTAGTGCCCAACGTTTGTGGACCAGAGATAGGGTCCGTGGACGATTGACTGCCACGTAAGTGGACCGAAACACGTGACGGCGGAATATAATGGTCTTAGATCGGCGAGACCTGTGGGCTGCGGTAAACAGAACTCCAAACGACTGGAAAAGACATCGTGGGCAACCTAGGACCACATGGAGTAGAGTCGTAGAGAAAGACCTGATGATTGTGAACACAGGCGCCACACTGTTTGGAGGTAGGCCCTGGACAGAGTGGTTTGGCGCCGCATCGTTGACAAGGCCACGTTCAGCAGAATTCGCCACCAGAGAGAAAGAGAGAGAGAGAGAGAGAGAGAGAGAGAGAGAGAGAGAGAGAGATCGGCGAGAACCAGGTATAGGACTAAATACATTGTTTTCAAGGTAGAACCAAGAGATTAAAGATTCCCGTGTATTTGCTGCAACTCGGTGAAGCGAGCGAGACCAGGGGTGGGTGAAGTTCCAGTAAACAAAAACCCTCGAATGCCCTAACTGTTTTGAGTGGATTGTAACGCACACACATAATAAGATGACGTATAATATAACCTACTCGTATGACTCCTTTGCAGTTGATGACCCCCTTTCCCGTCATCAGATAATGGTCACCTGACGTTGCGTTTAGGGGTCGAGGCGCCAATTCGACTCCAGCTTCTGTGCCATTCACAGGACATGCTGCAACATCAAGGAAACACTTTTCTTACGCATTAACTTCTATGGTGCCAATTTATAATGCACATCGCATTTACAGAACTATAACAAACCCGCAATTCCGCAAATACTGGTGCGACTCGTCATTATCATCTCACCATTTTCTTCATCCATAGAATGATACTGTTTGTAAAATATTTGTAATTTAGGCTTCGCCAACAGTTAAGAAGGTTTTAATAAATATTTCCGGCCGAATGGATATGCTAATAGATCCCTGTGGCATAAGTTGATCGCATGCACCAACTCTGTTAACGCGTTGCATTTTGTTAACTGCGAAAAAATAAATTGTTAAAAATATTGATAAAATGTTAGGTATCTTAAGTCATATTGTTATAAAAGTAAAACAACGAGCATTTCTAACTTACTCTGCGTCTGAGACGAGACAAACAAGAAGGCAAAAGGAATCGCAAGAAGTAGCAACGTCTGAGACGTTGATATCTTCCTCTTTACTACGGTCGATCTCATGTCTGTCAAATGAGTCCTGATCCTCTCAAAACACCAATTTTATTCGAAGATTGTTTCGGTAGTTACGGCCTGTCGCATAAGACCCTGCTTACAAATCTAAGCTACAACGCATCGCATCTGCACGATATGAATCGATGATCATACTGTAAGTGAAGCGGCGTTGTTCTTGTTCTAACCTGCTTTGGCCTTCATAAAAACAGAACGCAGCGTACACGGTATTCGCTGCTCCACTGAAAGGCAGCTCTACGCTGTCAGGTATTAAAAATAGGTATATATATTTATATGTTGGGCTTATAGTAGGCCTATATAAATTCCTCGGAGTATCTCTTAGTACTGCTCATGAATCTGATGAGATTAAATTATATCTCTCGTTTATATAGATGGTGCATCTAAGCTGAAAGCACAATGTCTCTGCATCGTAGAATCTGTAGAAGCCACTTATCGTTTATGATCTGCCATATTCTGCACATAACTACAAGGCTGCCGAGCAACTAAGAAGTTTAAGTACGATATTATGCTTATCTTTGCACAGTCTTAAAAGTAATGTTTTATATAGCCTATAATGTCCAGTGTCTCCAGACATTAGATTATACTTAAAGAGTGTCCTATCACCGCAGACTGCAAGTAGACTGCAAGCTCTGACGACTTAGTAACTCTCTAAGCGTACGACTTAGTCGACTAAATCACCAAGTCAGCAGCTTACTCGACAAGAAAGTCAATGATTCCCCAACGCCAATAAACTTTGGCCGTGCCTGAGAAACCCCTCAATAGTAGGACAAAATTTAAACTAGATTCAAAAGTGCATTTGGTTGGGTTGGAATTACTGAATAATCTGGTGAAAACCGCATGATTCTATCACACATAGTGGAAAAGTTACAAATTAAGCAAGGGTAGATCTTTTCGCATAAGCCTACATCGGACAAAAATGCGACGATCTCTTCTTCCCGTTCAGCAAATTAAGCTGATTTTGTGTGTGAATCTCAGCGATTGCAAACTCAGCTCCTCAAATATAACTTGTATATCTGGTTTTGTCTTCACAGATCAGCTTATGCATTTGCGTTTTTCTATTTAGATGACAACAGAGGAAACTGAGTAGTAGATTTACCTCAATTTCAAATGGCATCTTTGCCTACTCTAATTTCGGAGCAGTACGCCATTCTAATCCTTTTGTAAACTATAGGTGTAAAGTTCTGTCTATAACTCATGTAGTTATATAGAATAGCTTGCGAAGGTTCTTGACATACTTCCTGTTCTGCTCTTAAAACAATAATTATAAGCCCAATATATTCATTTGTACAGGACAATTTTATTGCCTAGAGGTTTATTTGGCATTTAAGAACTTCAGATGTGCACAGCGCACATACTTCATGCATTAAGAGTCTAACGAGTGCCCTTAACACTTCTGGATACTAATACAAGCAGCGACAGCTGCTTACGACGACATAAAATAAATCTTGTAGAATGATCAGAGGAAGTTGCCAATTTCTTAAATTAGAATATTTTGGCACCTGTATATTGGCTAAGCGTAGATATGTTTAGTTAGTAAGTGGTATTAGTAATAATTGTAGTAGTAGTGGTAGTAGTAGTAGTAGTGGTAGTGTTAGTGGTGGTGGTAGTGGTGGTAGTGGTAGTAGTAGTGGTAGTAGTAGTCTCATCAAGTGAATACTCTTGCACTAAGCGACGGCTCACCAAAGTCTAGGCTTAAATTTAGTGGAACTTGTGAAGTTCGAGACAGGGTAAGCCTTCAAGAAAAGACATATCTTGATGCAAAAGGTTGAGTGGAGCATATCTGGGCTTACGTAAAATAGGTTATAGAGCTTGTAACTTCTGATATTTGCCATCAGATTCTGTGACTTTCCAATTCTATTACAATATTATGCGCAAATCCCATAGGTCGCCTGCCTGTCTCTGAGAAAGATAAATTCGGATTCTCATATAAATGCGTCCTGGTTTCAGCTGAATTGTCAATTTGTATGAACAACCTATAGGACCTTAAACGAATCGTTGATGTATGCCCTATATCTCGACCTGATTGTGGCTTGGTTTTGGTGTGCCATCGGTTGATGGCTTATGCATTACCTGTCGAAATCAACAAATCGCTATTTTAGCTCTGCTTGTATTAGGCGAGTCAAAAACCCTTGTTATTTGCTCCTGGCCTTGATTTAGGACCATTCATTAAAGCAAATCGTCTATTGTGTACTTCTTAGTCGACTGCTGGTCATTCAGGTGTTCACCAACACTCCGTAGGTGCCTTAGAATAATAAAATTTTGTTAAGTATCAGGTAAAGAGCAGGCTAGTAAGCAGTTCTATTTGCAGTCTGTTCAATAAAAGCAGTTCCTTTATATCAATCAGTTAAGATCGAAGCCGATAGCAGTTTACAGCATACTTATGTGCTGCACGCCGACTACATAAAGTATTTTACGACCTGTCAATGGTGTACCTTCCACCTTTGCTCCCATGATGAGATGTTGGAAATGTGTACAACTCCGTACCCATTGTGTGTACAGGCTACCTGCTCTTTCTCTGCCAGTAATAAAGCATAAACATGACGACTGGAGATTAATACATACTGATACTAATAATAAAAAGCCTACTGTTTTAGTGACTATAATATATATACACATATATATATACACGCGAATTTGGTACTTATTTATCTGCTAGGCTTTATTGGCGTAATTTAAGTAACGACATCATGGCGGAATCACATGCGTGGTGATTGGTCTCTTCAAAAGTGAAAAGCTGATCGAGTTGTAGCTTTGTGGCAACGATCAGGTCGGCATCAGATCGGACTCACAGTAACTTATATGAAGCATATGATTACCACGAATACCATCCAGTGTTAGTCCGTCATACACCACAGAACTAATTTGCAGGATACCGTCTTGCCAATCATCTACATTGCAATCCAGCGCTTTAACGCAGTTGCTTTGCAGAACACTTTCCACGTGTAGACATCGCCGAAGATTGACCATTCCTCATTACACAGGCCTTTAATTTTCCTCTGGCTTTGCCCATGGAATAAGCAATAATAATAATAATAATAATAATAATAATAATAATAATAATAATAATAATAATGAGGAGGAGGAGGAGAAGGGGAGGAAGAAGAGGAGGAGGAAGGAGACCATATTGGCCATCTCCTTTCTTGCCTTCGTCTCCAACCAATCCTATTCACTAAACTCTCATTTTCATGTGGGTTACTTGGAGACCTTACACTGGGTTTTAAGCGGGAAGATTTTAAACATGACCTGGGCCAAATAGCTGACCTGGAGTCAACTCTCGGCCTCGGCCTTAATATCCACAGGTGTGAATACTTTTCAGGATTGGATCAAACAGAGGACGACTTCAAGGATTTCCAGCGTGCCGACCGAGGCTCACTGCTCTTGAATTTTGGGGGTCCCAATATTCAAGAGAATAGCACTGGACAATACCCTCCAAAAACATGCAAACGTACTTAAACAGGCAATACAAGATCTGACAGGTCTTCACGCACAAAGTGCACTGATCCTACTACGATCATGCTTGTGGGCTGCAAAGCTGTCCTATGTGCTGCGCTCTGCTCCATGCTGTGGCGATCCTTTACTGGGGGGGGGGGGGAAATTGACAAACAGATGCGTCATGGTTTGGAACTTATCCTAAATGTCAATGACATTCAGTGGAAATAGGCCACTCTTCCAATCAGAGATGACGGTCTTGGTGTTAGACGGGTATCGATGTTGGCTAAGAGAAAATTAGAGTAGTAGCATATACCATTGCTGATTTTTATTGTTACTGACACAGAAATGTAAATCAGTATAGCTTATGATCAGGCAATAAAAATAAATCAAGACAATTTGGCCATTATATCGATTGCTTTAAGAGTTGATAATTGAACAAAATCTGGTTCTGTAGTCTGCAGTTCTTTATTCAAGAGAATAGTCAAATATTAAATTTTATTAAAATATTAAATATTAAATACTAGTTCTTCATTCAAAAGAATAGTAAAATATCAAATGCTATAATATAGTAACAAAATAGTAGGCTGCTACCTAATACTAACTTATTTATCAAATACTGAAAGATTCGATTAGGTATATACGAATCAACTTTGCTTTCAAGATTTTCAGAGCATTTTCAGAATTTGGCAATTCTTTAGATCATCTTAATTATTAAAAGTTGTAGCCAATAGGCCTATAGCAGTAGCAACCGATTACAAGTCCCTGCCCAATATTATGCTGTGGACAGTCGACACGGATTCTCTTCTGCCATGAGCAGACCTACAACAAACACAATAGCCGACAAAGTCGCAATGTTTTATGGGAGTTTTTAAAAATTAAAATAGTAAAATTAAAATAAAATAATGCAAGAATAAACTTCATCACAGGGTTGCAATTTCTGCACATTTTTACATGCCATGAACATCAAATAGGGTTTATATTATAAGTCTAAATCGACTGAGTTTTGTAAAATGGCCCTGAGTTTATCTAAATTTATTAGGAATCATATTACATTAAAATACGTCTTAGGCTTAAAGAATGCTTCATTTATAGGCCTACCCGAGATCCAGGTATAAATACTCCCAGGCTTTTAGATTTACCTAGATTTATTTACTTAGATTTATAGTAAATCAATTTAATTTTATAAAAAAAATTATCTGCAGTGCCAGGAGTTTAGCTAAGCGTATAATCTGCAATTTATATAATGCAGCCTAATTTGTTTATAATGGAAGGACTTCAATGAAAAATGTAAAGCAAAGTCAAATTCGAGAAATTGCTAGCATCGAATTTAGTTAAGAATAGATGCATAACGATAGTCTAGTAGAGAACTCAATTAGCAACAGATCACTTTAGTTTTGGTATGAAATTCGCAGAATAGTTATGCTTTTTGGAGCCCAAACACCGGTAAAGTTATGCAGTCACAGATGGTTTTATCGTTGTTTGAAGTCAACGTGAAATTAAAAAAAAACTCCCAGAGAACAACAATTTAACGTCTAGGCCCTAATACCGTTTTCAAGTAGTTTCGTTGCTTTATAACAGAAGCGCAGACCATTTCACGAGATTGAGGTTTTTGTAATTTAAAGTAGATGGTTACCTGTAACGGACGCTGTATTGGTCAGCTGACCTGACTGTCTTTGGCTCCTCATCAACCCATGCGTGGATTGGTTTCGCTGGAGTATTTCTATGGCAAATATATACACACGCACAACTCACCACAAATTCTTCAGCTTCCTGGAGCTTGACAATTAGTTAATATTTCTCAGACCAAGAGCCGATATTGATCTTCAAGACGAGACAGGCCTATAGATTGGCACTCTATAACACTGTGTTCATGCGGAATATGTGAACCGAAAAATCTGTTCGCTTCTGATTGGTTCTAATATGCGCTTAAATAGATATTTTGTTAAATTTCTGTTACAATACAATTTCAACTAATTATTCTTCGTAAACACATTGTGCCTTCTCTTGCATCGAACTGTAACAATCTTTCACATGACTCAGCTAAACTTAGGCCTATGTTTCATGATGTCTTAATTAACACCCTTTAGATCTCTGCAATCGCATTTACGTAGCGCTTTCGAGAGGTTTATAAAAGAGCTGCACAAATATCGAGATGTTTAAGTCTATAAAGGTAGATTTAAAATATGCACATAAAAATAATGAATGATGCTTTGATAATTAGATAGGCCTAATGTTTGTATTTAATTACATGTAATTAGGCCTAATATAGGGGCCTACTATACTGTTCAAATTGATTCAAGTAGTAGTATCTTCAAATATGAAGAAAGCAGACAGCAGACTTACTTCTTGAAACAGAGTATTCCGAAGCATTTGCAAATACCAATGGCAGCCAATATCAGCAGAAGGAGACCGAGAACCGACAGACAGACGATTGTAGCAATGCCTTCGACCGTATCAAGCCACCAGTTCATGTAAGTCGGCATCACCTTGATCACCGGGAACTCGTTTTCAAGGAGTGGAACGTTCAGAATTTCCTTAGGGTCACCTGTTTCATTAAACGCCAGAAGAAATTATCAAATGATAATATCAGTAGGTAGAACACATGCAACTGAAAGTATAAATAATTAACGTATAATTATACAGTAGATAGGCCTTTTAAGCAATTGAATATCTAATCATAGAAATCTAGAGACGGCTTCATAAAATCGTAGAGCTTAAGCCACAACTAACAGTTTCTTAAATGTTACACTCTCAGTCAATTTCTGCTAATGTTGTTTGCAGGATATTACAATTTTTTTCAACGCGATTAAGATCCCTGTCAATGTTGCCGTCTTTTGTTATATTTTTAGAGTATATGACAGCTACATTTAGATAACATCTAAGTATGCTGCAACTAGTCAACCCCGTTCAAACACAACAGGTTAAGAAATTAACAGTTAATATGCATAGTATAGAAGATGGCAGTAGGCCTAGTCTCTGTAAAAAGTCGAAGAGCAAGTTATTTTTGTTGTTTAAAAAAGCAAATACGAATAACTGACCATAAATGTTCGCTCTTAATCTATCCAGCATTTCATCTCGATCCACAAAAGTTTTCTGATACACTATATTTTCCGGTAAGTAAGTAGATGTGTCAGCCAATGCGTAGACGGTCACTATTAAGCTGAATAAATAATCCACAATTTAGATTAGGCATGATCTGAATTTGGCTGATCTTATGCAATACCACCAAAAGTAATTTAATTTAATCCAATTAAAAGAAAAGCTCTTACAACATATGTTTTGCTTCTTTAGGCTAAAACCAGCCACTTTTAAACTATAAACTCCTTAATGATTTCTATTTGTTACTTTATTTAAAATAGTTAGCACCTAGTAAAAGAACGTATCTGAGTTCTTATGATTAATGAGTTTATATCAGACCAGTCTAATTTATCTTAAGCCACTAAAAATTCTTCCAAGCTTCCATTTTTATTATCGATAAACATTCATAATATTGCTAAACAAATATAACTAAAAGGACCTATATAATTGACACCCAAAAAGATAAGTTATGTGAAATTTATATAGGCTATGAGAGTCTAATATTTATATATTCTAGAGAAAATCGCAACAGGAGGCAACCCCCTACTCTGTCTGGACGTTCGGATCGAAGTCTGTACGAGAGGCTATCTTCATGAACCACGGCTGGGTGACATTTCTCAGGGCAGCCAAGAAAGCGTCCTGGTCGAAGTTCGGGGTCTTCGGTCGAACAGTCAGATCGATATATTGTCTGTCGGGACGATAGGTGTCGATGCGAACGTTCATGATTCTAACACCATATTGATTTAACCGTTTAATCAATAGCTGAGTTTCATCAAGCAGTTGAACTATTATGACAGCTTATTCTTTGCAATTTCTGAAGAAATTAATGTTACCGATCGACGATCTACTTTGCTCTAAATTCTTAGATTAAATATGAAATACAGTGTGCAGAGCTTTACCTAAATTGATTCGAATCATTGACTCAGTGCGTAAATTAAGGCTATTTGTTTTCTCCGACTGGACCAATCAATGTGAAAGATACAGGTAGGCGGAGATAGAGGTGGCATTTTAGGGCTTGAGTCTTCCAGTCTCTATATCTATTCATCGTTGTGGCTACATAGATCGGTTGATTAATAGATAGAATTATACTTATATGATATATATTTCGTCACTTAAAAATTTAAGACTTGCGGACGGCGCATATTACCAAGTACATTCATTCAAACTTCTTAAGCAACCGCTCTGTATACTACTTGCCTCGACCAGAGACTCGGAGAGCCATTATCCTCGGCGTAGACGTACAACAGGTACTTCGTATATTCCTGCACCGATTTCTTAACGGAAATCAATCCATTCTGAATGTCCATGTTGAAATTTGCGTCAGGTACCAAGAGGTTAAATGTAACTGAATCTACCAAGTAATCAACGGATTGAAGAGTCAACTGAATAAGCAGGTATCCGAAATTATAGATGTTGAATTAATGAATCTTTCAGCATTGCAAAAAAAATAGACGGACGTAATTCAGTTCCCAGCTCGGGATCTGTCAGAAGTCTTATCTGCTCAAACTTATTTTACCTGAAACCAATACAGTCTTGCACCATCACCTTAAGAATCGTATCAAATCCTTCATGGCTTTACATTGCGCTGCTATTTCTAAAAGATTCCGAAAGAAATGTTTAGTGACTTTTGGACAAACTTTGAAGGCGCTCAGATTATGTTTGCTAGACGCACCAATTTGGTTTTCTGACTCACAGTGATCCTGTTTGGCCGCCGTGGGCTAATGCTGCCAGAGGAACAAATCTCTACGCTGCATAGAGCTTGCCAGATCTTGCACCTTCTCTCTTGATAAAGCGATCTGGCGCTACAGAACTCATCAATAAGCTTAAACTGTACCAACAATAGTAACTATTCTGTAATTGCTGGTAAACGGATAAGAAACTAAGACGATTATGAACCTTTACAAGAAATTAGTTCCGACATATTGTGGCCCATGAATAGTCTTAACATTTCCTTCCAGGCTGCATAAGGACACGTGGCCAAAAACCCGAAAGAACTAGAATAATGAATAATTATTAATAAAAACATGACTTTGGCTGAATATTGCATAAAATAGGGCCCAGGGCGAGGTATCGTGGCTGCCCACAAAAAGTAGACAAAGAAAGACATATAAGGACAGACAGACACAGAGACAGTCATACTCATGTACAGTGACCTTTCTCGGTCTCGGCCTTACTATGGCTCTATATAAGTCGCCTCATTATTATTACTATTATTATTATTATTATTATTATTATTATTATTATTCTGTGTTGGCTTCTCCCATATATTTTACAGATAGGCATTGAACATAAAGTTGGTCCCGATTTTAAGTCCTGCACCTAGACTACAAATTACGCTTTCGTTTTGCTTGTTTGTGCAGTGGACGAAAACTGACTTGGTTGAGGATCGAAGTCCGTAGCAGAAAGCGTGAGGTATGACACATTCTGGCCAATCAGGGCGTCATACTTGAGGTCAAAGTTGTAGAAGCAGGGCAGAGAAGGATAGGGTTCATCCGATGGTCGGTTAGAACAGTCGATCGCCGGACGCACGTCGTTCACATCTAGGATGTTGACGATAACGGCAGCCGAACCAGTTCTAGACGGAGTTCCTTTGTCTGTTGCGTACACGTTGAAGATATAAGATGCCTTTGTCTCTTTGTCGAGTTGCTGCTTTGTTTTTATAAGACCAGTCGTTGGTTCAACCTGCATATGTCACCAACAACTCAATCATTTACGCCTAAACATTTATTTCATGCTCTATTGTGTCATGACATCAGGTAGGCCCTACGTTAACCCAAGCCATGCGTGATGAAACATTTTGGTCTTTGGTCTTATTTGCAATAAAATCGCATAGGCTGCATAAGTTTCGAATGCTCCTTTCAAAGAATGTATATATTATTTATATATTTGTATAATGCATATATTTAAGAAAAGAATGTACATATTACATGATATTTTGATAGGCCTATGCATATGCGATTGTTCCAATACGGTCAAATAGCCTTAACTTTTCTACTTTTTAAATCTCATTGGGTGGAAAGGTTCGCTAGTTAGCCAAATACATCTTAGTTTCCATGTACGGGCTAGCCTAGAATAAAATCTGTGAGCAATTAATTGATAAATTTACCTCAAAGAGCAGAAATGCAGGATCCGTGGATAGGATGCTGTACTGGAATTCTCCGTTGATGCCAGAATCTCCGTCTGTTGCTGTGACCGTTAGAACTGATGTTCCACCAGGTGCGTTTTCTGGCAAGGAACAACAACAATTTTTTAATCTCATGAATTAACTGTTCACTTGCCAATTGCCAGCGCTGGTTACTCTGAATAGGTTTTCAACTGCACATTTATCTCCATTTATACTTATTGTAACTTGTCTCCAGTTTTTAAATTTTTCTCTGGGTCATATTGTTTTATTGCACATTGCAAACGCGTTTCTGTAGTGACTGTATGGCCTCGACCCTGCTCATTTTTCAGCGAATTAATGAACTAATTCACCACCGCTGTCAGTTTGAATGGGCGCCACTTCATCTATGGTTCCCGTGTACGGACCAGTGTAGTTTAATTTAAAGCCGTTATCTAAGAAAGTGGGAACATCCACGCAGTCATGGAAAAGCAGTTTCAGCAAAATATGGGTTGTTTTGGGGTTGAGGTCTGTAGAGAAACTTTGCCATAGAGGACGATGATATTAGTTTTAATATAAATGTAGAGGTTGCTGTTTAGTTTAGTTAGGAATATGTATGTGTTTTATGTGCGTAGAACTGTAGGCCTACTAATAATATGGTAGGCACGACTATCATTAACAGTTGAATGACTAGCTTGCATGAAACGAGGCCGATAGCAGGCCATAGCTGGAAGAATGACAGGCAGAGGTAAATGAGAGAGAGAGAGAAGGAGAAGAAAAGAGAGAAGGAGAGACAGAAAAGGAGAAAGAAGGAGAGAGAGAGAAGAGAGAGAAGGGGAGAGAGGAATCAGAGAGGAGAGAGAATGAGAAGGAGAGAGAAGAGGAGAGAGAGAAAAGAGAGAAGAGAGAGAGAAGAGAGAGGGAGAAGAGAGAATGAGAGAGAGAATTAGAAGGAGGGATGGAAGGAGAGAGAGAAGGAGAGAGAAACAAGAGAGAGAAAGGAGAGAGGAGAGAGAAGGAGAAGGAGAGAGAGAGAAAAAAAAGGAGAGAGAGAGAAAGAAAGAGAGGAGGAGGAATAGACGGACGCCGATCGGAGGGCGAGTAGGGAAAAATTGGATGATTGACAGACGGAGGCGAAAGTTTAAGATAGGAGCGAAGCTAAGAATGGATTCACTGAATAGCGGTCGAAAGCAGCGAAAAAATTGTTCGTGCATCTCATAAACGGGGCACAATGCGAGATGATTAAGCCGAAGCGAATTAATGACCCTCATGGCGTTGTAAATACGTTGTATTATACTTGTCAATATAGGTGTAAAGAAAAGATCACTTATTACATCTCGTTGTTTCTCGGACGATCCAATTCAAGAACCCGGGTGCTGTGAAAGGCCTTAGTCCCCCGAAGAGAAAACGCCTATTATATTAGCACCGCTCGCCACCAAGCACTGAAACCAAGATTTGCGTTCGCCGGCGGATTCTTCTGTCGACGCAGACGGACGCAGCAAAATCTTTCTTTCAGCACAAGGTCTAGAAAATATAGACGAGGATGGCGGCATGATGTTGTTGGTTGGACGACCTGCTATAGTGCAGTGATGCTAAACAAAATCGAGCCCAGTTAATATTTGGGCTATCCACAGATGAAATACCAGGAACCGTCTAAGGATTCTTCCGTCTTTTCTGCGTCGGTTTACGAATTTCTACTTAAGTACGAAGGTCAAAAAGTGTCTTGTGGTTGGATTGATGTGTTCATGTTGGCGTCTCAGCTAAACATCCTAGTGTGGGCAATGACCAACGCATCTAAGAAGCGCACTGTGTTAAATAGAAAGAATATGAGCATATGAAATGCGATCTGTCTAGTCGACCTTTTAAAAATATGATTTATCAAGTGAGAGGATTAGATGTAACTTTGCGCCAACAACTAAAGAGACTTCTGACTTACCTGCAACTGATCCGACGTAAGACGCAGAAGCAAAAGCAGGAGGAAAATCGTTTATGTTGCGGACGGTGATGAAGACCTTCGCGTATCCAGTTAAAGATCCAGAATCTGTTACTTGAATCAGTAATACGATATTCTCATACTCTGGAGAAGTATCCAGGTCTATTTCCAAGGTGTTAACGACATCCACGCAGTTAGATGATATGGTAAAATACTGGGATCCGTTTCCTGGAATGATGCTACAACTGACCGAGTCAACTACAGAGTTGCAGGCCAGGTCACGGTCGTTTATGGCTACTTTTGTAACTGTTTGACCACAGATGGCAGGAGACTAAGGAAACAAATGTTACACACAACTTGCTTACTACAAAACAAAGTTTTTGTTAGGCCTTTGCAGAAAATAGTGAGGCTCGCAATAAAACTACCTTTCAATGTATAGTGCAAAAACTTATGCTAACATAACTACCTTATGCGCGTAAAACTATCAACTTTTTTAGTGACAGAAATATCAGTCGATGTTGTCATACAGGAATATAATCACGGAAAAGTCATATTATTCGCATACGTCTATTCAACATTTAGGCTTACCTGCAGATAAGGTCTACCATTTCTTCTATACTCTTGTAACAATATTTCTGTACAAATTGTACAGAATACGATCATCCATTCTGTTGCTCTGTTAGCCAAAGGTAGAACTATATTGAGATTACCTCTCCTCACTATATCTGCTAAAGAGCTGGCGATGCGTCTTGTAACTTTCGGCCAAAAAGTTATGCTGGAGAGGCGTATAGGTCGAGCCGTTAAAATAGTTTTCCACTTAAATCATAGTTTACAGGGCACTAGCCATCATCATCTTTTACCAAATATAGCCATTAGGAATGACAGCACTCTCTTCTTTCAAAAATCTACCTTTTATGTTATCATTTGTAAAAGTAAATGTCAACGTCAGTTGGTTAATAGGCCTACTTGTATCTTTAACTGTGCTTATTTGTGAATTTATACTTTTTATTAATTTAATTGTTTGTACATGAATAATCATTTATTGTAACAATTGTTCTAAAAGTTTTTATAACGTAATCTTTTATGCGCTTGCCAGATATAAATTACTTTATAGGCTAATTACTTACCGATATCATGAAATAGGCATACTCACCGGTGCACATTTCTCGTTAATTGTACCGGTGTATACGGTTTGATTGAAGGATGGAGGAGAATTGATCCATCGAAGGGTTATTTCGAGATCGGATATCTTACTCAGAACAGAATTGGTTGCATTTATCTGAATGGTTTCTTTATTATCTTTACAGTAGTCTAATTTAGCATAGCTGCAAAGACTGACTACACCACCTGCAGAAAAAACAAGAAAACTAATTCAGTAGTGTCAAAATAAATGTTCTATGATCCTACTGTACAACCTAATTTTGCTATAAGCAGAGTAGGATTTATCAGCGGTTGAATTGATTTTAAATCAAAACCTAAAATCTGATGAAATGCTCTCATGAAGTGATGACATCAAATGCTCGTTGTTTTTGAGGCAAAAATGCGAGCATTTTGAGCCAACTAAGACGTGATTTGTTTTTGTTGCTGACTCTGACATTACATTAGATATAAATAATAGAACGCACGACAACGCGAATATCGAAAAAGATCGCAGGGACCGAAACCTACATCATGAGCCTAAGGTGAATAACAACAATGAAGAACTTTGTAATACCATTAAATTTAAGGGCAGTCGAAATCTGCCAATTTCAAATAATTGTAAATAATCTTCAGTTAAGTAGCATGTTTAAATGTGGCACATTTTTGGCAAAGGAATTGGTGACATTATCTCTTAATTATAATACAACTTTTTATATCTTTTACGCTATGTAGTATAGAAAGCTGACAAACTCCACATCTTTGAGTTGCACAATATCATAATGCCACATTAATTTTTCTAATACTGTAACATAATCGATGGCGCTAAACTGCGAATGATGGAAATCTTTTGGAAATAATCGAACATTTATTTGTGTTTTATCAAAGTAATAAATCAATGTAGACGTAGTCATAAATTTCAGAATGAGATTTCTGGAAAAGACCGCTTACTGAATTCGTCTATGCAGTATGGAGTCCAAGGGTCGATGATCTGATATGTCACTTGGTCCGGACTCACGGCTACCAAAACCTTACATTTTATCAACACAAACTTAATCAGTCAGTAATTTATAATTTATAACCGAATTCATCAGATAAAGCAATCTTAATGCATATTTCACACCCTGGATTGTTAACACAAGAGCAGACCTACCTTGATTTAAGGGGTCTCTTCAGGCAACTTCATGAATGAATACAGTAGAAAAAAGAAGAGGGGTTGACGATCACTTGACTGCGTAGTCAGAACATCACAAACCAGCTGTAGTCTTTTGATTTCATCAAGGACAAAGGTTTTCTTGATTGAAAAGAGCAACTGATAAGAATTAAACGATCACAGTAATCAGTAAAGATCAAATCTCATGTTGAAATTTAAACCAGCACAAATTTCGTACGATAGTTAGTTTTATTCAAATACCTGATAAATGACTGTATTTCCTGGGAGATTTTCGTCGATTATGATGCTATTAGGAAGGTTCAGAAATACTGGAGGCTGCTTAACGTTCGTTATTGTAATTGTCAGATCACCCTCTTTGCTGTAGACGCTATCCGTCGCTAGAATGGTAAGGATGTAATTGATGCTGCTCGGATACGGTGAGCTCATCGGATATTCCAAATGCCAGCTGCTGAGGTCAGTGGATGACGTTACGGATCCTAAGATTACCGCGAGACGATTAACACAAAATCGTGTAAACGTTCGATGTTTTTATTTTCAACAGTTTCATGGTTAAAGTTCAAGAGTTCTTAGCATGCATGGTTATAAGGGGACATGTTTACCGCATTTTAATAGGTTTAATACTAAGTTAAAAATCTGATTGCAATAACTTATATCTTTGCCATTATGTTGTCGAAAATGTCAAACGATGGCGCATCAAACATGGCTATGCGCAAGTCTGGTTAGTTTCAGGAGGTAATTCAACCCATGCGATAGAAGTCAGCATACGAGAGGTAGGCTTAAGCAAGCTGAAACAGGTATGCCTTAAGCACAGATCGCTAAAAACACTTAACAAGGCGAAAGGTCATTTGCGTTTATGAATGGCACTTCTTACCAATCTGTAACTGCAAAGATTATGACAATGCAACATCGGCATACATAGTTGGGCCAGCCTATGCCATACAAAGATCGCTAACTTAATTCCGAGCAGATATTGGACCAATTAAGCATAGACCTACCAGTATCCGGATTTATAACAAAAGGCGGAGTGTCCTTGAAGGTGTTAGGGCTCGCCCATCTTGCAAGGTAGTACTTCACAAGAACTATGGGATTGGTGTCCGGATCAGAAATTAGCACTTTGTATATCTGTAATTGTTGAGAACAGTAATAATAATAAGCATATATATAACACATGTAACTTTCAGGGATCTTATTCCAATACTTTAATAGCTTAGAGATTGCTTCATCTGAGCCGGTTACTGTTTAGGGGCCTTGAGCAAGTCCTTAACTCAGAATTGCTTTTCGAGTCAGGTTCAGATTTACTGACCTTGCGCGCATAGTAAGTGCAATAATGATGATGATGATGATGATGATGGTGATAATAATATTAATAATAATAATAAAAATAATAATAATAATAGTAATAATAATAGTTGATGTCATCGTAGTAACTACAGATAAGGTATACATTTCTTTCTCAGGAGTAGGTTGGGTCCAACTTTACATGAGATTTTGCTGGTACCTCGCTTCTGTAGTCTAATTCAGGCTGAAAACGTCCAAGCTGCTCAGACAATAACCAAAGAACCAGTTCAAAACCCCTTGGTTAGAGCCATAACTAATAAGTCAAAATATGAACATATAATCCCTGTGCTTAAATCTCTACGCTGGCTTCCTGTTCAATAAAGGATTTGTTTTAATTGGGGCTTATAGTTTATAAAGCATCACATTTTTTTCTAAGCTTAAGACTCAACCTTTTTATTATCCACCATAGGATGCCTTTCTGTCTTAGTGGACTTACCTTCTGGATATTGACGTGATTGCGGTTTTGGCTTTGGTGCCTTGTTCATTAGACACCGGCGCGATAGAAGTTACTAATTGCATTTACAAACGAAAATCCATGTTTTCAACCTTACTAATTGCTTCAGCTCGAGCAAAATTCTCCACATACATGCTTTTAAAAGGCATTGCATAATCATACATAAGTGTAACATACCATAACAAACTGATTTGGGGCTTTAAGTGGTTCAGAAGGTATGTAACTGTGTTAGAACCATTGCAAACTAGCCAGACAATTCTTCCTAGCTTCTTCGTAAAAGCTGCGAAAATGGCCACTGCGATAGTCATATCGTCCAAACTATTCCACAATTCTACTTTTCTAGTACTAAAGAATTTCTGCCCTAATGTTTCTTTCGGGTTCATAAATAATTTATACCTATAGCTCCGAGTCGCCTTCTTCGGTGCTAATTCAAAGAACTTCTATCACTTCATTGCCTCGTTTCCAGTAATAATCTTAAAAGCTTCAAATAGGTCTCCTCTGTGCCTCTCTAATGTTGTTAGCCCACACTTTCTCAACCGTTCTTCATAGTTCAAACCTTTGTAACCTCAAATCAATTGACGTCTCGGAAACTTCCAATGCAAACGCGCTCTTAAAAGATGCTGAATAATCATCGGAAAAATTACGCTCACATGCTTCTCGAGTTACCAACGGCGAATTACATCATCAATCAGAGGAAGCCACTGCGAACAGGTGGTGTTTAACCAGCGCCTGAAAGTTTCAATTCTGTCGTCATATATTTGCATGGCGCATTTCCGGACCTCTCATACCTATCTGATAGATCTAAATGTGCGTCTAAGTAAAGATGATTTAGAATTATAAAACCAAAATCATCTTTAACACCTGAAGTCATGCCTTTAGAATCATATTTTGAAACAAAAACTAATGACAAATCCAGGGTTTTCAGAATGGTTTGCTAAGAGAGATAATCGTTTGGCGAGGTGGCGATATTAAACGCAATTTTATATTTTGAGTGTGGCCACGAGAAATGCCAGATTCTGTCTAATGAACCTCAAAAGTGCTCTAAGATTCAGTTTTTAAATTTTCTTGTGCTTTGTCACAAAATGCGCTAGAAGATAATACCGGACCCTGTGCACGGGAAAACTTACCCAGTGGGCGTTCAGGTAGGAGTGGCTGGGGCACACGTTGACCTAGAGGCAGATGGTCTGAGAGGTCAGAACTCAGTCGCTAGTTGAAGTCGCTGAGAAAGAGAGCGAAGGAAGAAGTCTTCGATCAGAGGGACCAGGAGCTAGAATTCGGGGAATTCGAAGAAGAATTTGGTCGGACGGAAGGACTGGACGAGCGATGGGCGTCTGAGAAGCCGAGAAGAGCACACACAGAGTCGCTTAGTCTTCGTCTTCGTAAGTGAAGATATATGTACAGGGTGGGCCAGAAGTATTTGTTCAACTTTGAAGGCCTATAACTTAGGCAGTTTAGCAAGTAAGTGTATACTTAATGCATCAAATTAAAGGTCGTTATATCAGCTACAACTGCTCAAAAATTTACATTTTTAGCTTTATTAATAATTGCGTAAAACTACTGTACTGAATATGTATCAGTTTACAATGATTTTACAGTTGTTGAACCTCACGACGACGGAAAATTTTTAAATTTAAATCTTTCTTAGCAATACGCCGTACGCTGCTTCGCGATATTCCTGTCTCGCGCTCAATCTCACGAGGACTTTTGCTTGTGCCTGGATTATCCTCTTGGCTACAGATCAATTCAGCTACACGAGCGATGTTGTCAGCGGTACGTGCCGAACGAGGACGGCCAGTAACAGGTTTACGTTTAGAACTTGCACTCGCGTCAATTTGTCTAATTAATCGGTTGAGATTGTTTTTACTCCAGTTTCTAGCAGGAAATTCATTCATCATTTGATATGCATTTAAATGTTTTTCAATTCTTAAAATTCGAATCAAAGTCCTGTCATCTTCTGTTAACGGCGCCATGATGAAATTATTGTTTACGTCAGAAAACAAGGTAGGTGCGGTACACAATAATTATATGGCGCGTAGTGCAAGCTACCGTAATGAAATTTGTCGGACTTATAGCTGATATAACGACCTTTAATTTGATGCATTAAGCATACACTTACTTGCTAAACTGCCTAAGTTATAGGCCTTCAAAGTTGAACAAATACTTCTGGCCCACCCTGTATATACATTGAGTGTGAAGTTGTGTGTGTATTCGGAGAATACATAAGCCTATACAGTATGTTTTGGGTGCTTAGTTCAAAAGTATGCCTAATCGGATATATGTATATATATATATACATATATCCGATTAGGCATACTGTTGAATATATATATTTATATTTATATATATGGTCTCGAGTGTGTGTATAATTTGACAATTTGAGGCTTCGCCTTAGTCAAGCTAAAATGCGATATGTATGTTTATGTATATAACTAGCGTGAATGATTCTTTTGTAAATAACTGTCGAATCTGAGTTCTATTTGAGGGAATTTAATTAACGGTTGGATGGAGGCTTCTGTGTATAGAAATCTGAATATTTAGCGACAGTTTGTGTATTTAGACTTATACTGTATAGTATGTGAAAGGCTGCTAATTTCAGCGTATTGTTTAACAGTTTATTGTATGGACCTATATTTAGTCCGGTTGGTTGGCTGGTTGGTTGGCTTGGAGTGGAGCTGTGGACCAAGTCAAGTTCTTTTGATGGTCATTCTACTGGTAAAGAGAAACGGAGCTAAAATCACGCTGGAAACCGCGTCTCTCTGCTGTGACCTATGGCCTGTGCTTGTGACTTGTGTATCGTGAGAATTTTCTGGTTTAATTGCGTTTGAATCGATCTTTATGAACGTTGCATATCATTATGTTGAAGGAAGGGTCAATGTAAATATGAACTGTAGATAATCTTTCTTGTAAATATCCCATGTGGATTCTGTGGATTCTTCTCGGGTTCTGTGCTTGAATTTCACGTAGGCCAGAAACGAACTTCGCGACATTTGTGCTTCAGTTAGTTGAATAACAGCTGAAGAAGGGGTTTGATGAAAAAAGGAAAGGACAGCCTCGCATTTCGTGCCTCGTGTCCTCAAGGCGTTGGTTAGATTCCAGCTACACTGTTAGGACTCTTATTTGACACGCACTGATTCGGTGCCTTAGGCGACTGTTGGAAGTTTCTTAGAAGTCTTTCTTGTAGGCCCTATATCTTTAAGTTTTACTCAAGTCTGAAGCAATTGAGCAAATGGAAACCGTCGCATGGCAAAGAAATAATCAAACAGGATTGCGAAATGTTTCCAATACTCGTACTTTAATAATAGATGTGTGTAGACCGATTCCGAAAGGTTTCCAAAAGGCGCTATATGAATGGTTCTATTACAAACGCGATCTGAAATAACTGCTAATTCTTCCATTCTTCGCCCCTGTTGGACGCACCTAATGAACTGTAGGCGTCATAACTGAAAAGAAGCACGAAATGACGAATGAAGCAAAAGCTAATAACATATATAAACCTATAGTTGCTAAGTGGTCGGATGCATAGAAAAAGATGGCTTTGTGACGTTCTTGAAATGCGCTATATAAATGTTCGTGCATATACATGAATACCTACCTCAGCTCCTGCTGCTGTGGAAGGAGCAGGAATGCTAATCGCGGCGGGTAAGTTGGATATGTTATGCTCTTCATTGACGTCAACGACGTTGACAGTCAGGAATTTCGTCGTACTGAGTCCAAGTCCAGTGACCGTCACAGACAACTGGTAGATGTTCTGCGTTTCGTAGTCAGTGGTGACTCCGGAAGCAATTATTTCCGCAACTCCGTCTAAATACAGGTTGCAAAAGGAACAGTTGTTAGTTCAATTAGTTGATTTCCATATTCGTTTAATTCATGAACTACATGTAGACTAATTGCATGCTGAAATGGTAATGCTAAAATGGTAAAGCTAAAGATTGAAATCAAATTCTATCGATTTCATTGTGTGTTGGGACGCTGTAAACACTCTAAGTCATTTACTTTCATGTCGATGGCTGTAGAGCTAATCCAATTAGAAGAATCTGCTACGGACAAGAGTAAAGCCAGCTCTTCCGTAAGCTCAAGTCGGAGTATATCTGAGAATTAGGTCTACTTGAATAAGAAAAATGTGAAGAACAAAACCAAGTACAAGAATAATGACAAGAACAATGACCATTAAATTAGAAGAACAAGAACGAGAAGATCGGCATGCTGGTGAACCGCTGCTCCATCTTATCTATTTCAGTGTCATCCGTTCCTGGCCGCAGAGCTCTTTGCTCTGCTACACAGGATGATTTGATTGTTCCCTTGTCCCATACTTTTGGAATGCAAAACGGAAGCTTCGCCGTGATCTGTACCTCATTATGGAACAAGATTCCATACAACCTGCGACATGAGCTTCATCTCCTTCCTCTGCCTCTATTTCGCCAGCTGTTAAAGACAATTCCATTCGATCCTGGTTTGTATTGTCAGGTCGGGAGCACCTAGCATGACTTTTCTTGGAGACGCTGTATAACAGTATACTTACAAATACACGTAGACATACATGCAGGATGCTTATGGTACTTGGTCAAATGTTGAGCCGTTTTTAAGCAGACGGATTTTCTACGATTTCGCAGACATTTAAAGTTTTGAAACAACACTGATGTGACGGATCAGCACCAGTTTAGTAGCAACGTTCATAAAGTTTATTTCGACTTACTACTTATTGGAGTTGCATTCCGAATTGCAAACGGAGCACTTGCTGGAGACATGGTGAAGGCCAACTGGACGGCGTCTTTGTAAGTGTTGATGTTGCTGATGTGAGATGCAATGACTGTAAAGACATCGGGAGGAGAGACTGCGTTCTCATTCCAGTTGACTGTCGCAGGTAGGTTGTCGATTGTCGGATACTCACCTGGAAAGCAGTACGTACGCAAGTGTTATGCTATGATTCAGAAGAACTATCACATAACGCGAGTTGTTCTTTTACAAGTCCTTTATCGGGAGGTCATTTATAGTTGGAGAAACGGCAGGTTTAAGAACAACGACAACAACACCACAAGAAGCAGTAATATTAGTAAGCTTAGCATGCCTTTACATTATATGCAAAAGCTAAGCTGACGAGGTCTTGTTTTAACGAAGCATATCAATTATTACAGTACCTTGCATGACTGTAACTTTGACAGAAAAGTCCTGCACTCCTTGGTCTGTAAATGACGCAGGACTTCCTGGAGTGATCGGCCCGGTGATTACCGAAGTGGAGTATGAACCCGTGGAGACCGCAGGTGAATCGGCGGAAATTTTTACGTTATTTGCTTGATACCTACATTTTACGCAAGACAAAATTTATTATGCACTGTCATCTAACATTAGTCTATCTCTGTCATAAAAGTAAAGAGCTAGAGCTTAGGGATTCTGCTAATGACGATCCATTAGAAATGACATATGTAAAACCAAGAAAACAGTGCCTCCAAAAGAAAATGCCGACTTTTGATTTGCATTCCCGTTCCTAAATGGAACAGAGAATTCGGGCATTGTCGGAGAGAAAACCGCCAAGTTTCAGCCGGGGCCAACTCTAATTTTATCCGATCAAGAAGCACATACTGTACATACGAATGCTATGGAATGCAACTTTCAAAACTATTAACAACCTTCGAAAGGCCAGTCGGTGCATTAAATCGTGCTTCGCGACCGTTTCATCAGCTTGTCACAAACTTCGATTTGTCAAACTTTGAATTCTGAATTCAGCGACACTTGGCAAATATACATAGGTTTCGTCTGTACGTATGTCCCGAAACAAACAGACATACACGCGTAGACGCATACAAACAAATATACATACATATATACACACATATGAAACATACATACTTACACTTGGTTGAAACTATATTTTTCGTAAATGTTTTAGCTCATTTCTTTAATCATTTTCTTGACTTTAGCTTGAATAATTAGGCCAAGACTACTAATCAAACTTTATGTTTTTGTTAATGGTATAAAATGCTGAACAGTTTAATTTTCTCGCAGGGAAGGCTATAAAATTCTGGTACTTAAGCATCACTAAATCCATTTCAAAATTTCTTTTCGCCAAACTGTTCTATAAACTGCTACCAGTTCCTTGGCGTGTTTAACTTTTTTACATGTGGTCGGCTTTGGTCATCAGAAGTTGGATGACATGACAGAAATTGCCGCTAACGCCACCAGCAGATGGCAGTCATCAAACCTCTCTGCTCGACTGGTTAAAGCGGACTTGTTTTATACAAAGTCGCAGGCGAATTGGAAGTCAGTAGCTGAATGCGAGAGTACCTTGGTTATCATTGACCTTGATCAGACGTCGATTTTAAAGGCTACAACCGATATTAGTCGCCGACTAGAGATCTTAATATGATGTCATGTGGTGTTAGCTAAATTACAACGAGTAACTCACCATCCGATGACATATCCAGGCTCAACGGGAATCCTGTCAACTGGAGCTATTCCAAAGGTCACTAAAACATTCAAACACTCTAAATCTATAACTTAGGTGATGCAATATAAAGGATTTATAGAGCGTTGTTTCTAATCAAGAGCCGCAGATATGCAATCCGAAGATGTATATGTTCCAGCACTGCAAGGAAGCGTGCATCATTGTATTGTAGTAGTCATGATATGACATGTCTAACGTGGGTGGCACAATGGTCCACGCGACACGTGAATATTTGTAAGTCCGAATCCTAATACACCACAGACGTTTTAAAACTATCAGAAAGATAAATTTTCTCATCAAAGGCAAGTTTTTGACAAGTAAAAGCGTTCGGTTTTGTATACTATAGTTGAGAAAGCAAACCAATTTGTTGTTGTGTGTGGTTCAAGCATTAAATGCTTAAAGACGCTATAGCAGTGTATCAATAGACGTATGTAGGATTTTAGTTGTCATTTAGCGGAACAATAAATATTGTGCATACAAAGTGTTTTAACCCCTGCGATTTTCCAATCTAGTGTAATCTAATGACTTCTTTTGGGCCGTTATCATAATTGCATAAATCATCAATTATTGGGAACTCGTAGTCAAAATCATAAACTGTTAGAGAAGTCTGGTTGAAGTCCGTTAGGTCAGAGAAACCGGAAGTGAAGCAACTGTGAGTATACATGAACAAAATAAAGCAGATAAGTTTTAAGTTTATTTCTAGATGACACTAAAGAACTGACAGAACGCACAGAACTGCACAGTGAATTCCGCAGCTTTGGAGCAGCCACCGATGTGAAAGTAATATTACGCTGTTTGGGCAGCAAGTTTTAAGCGCGTGATTTTATAAAAATATTCATGTGTTGCGGTTGATGGGTGCATGCAAAGTGCTTTACACGTGGAGGGGTGGTGTGATTATCTAGCGGCGCACTGTATGCAAGCGGGCTGCAGTGCGGGCAGCAGTGATTCTTGCCTGTGTGCATTTAATCAAGTGAACGCTCGCGCGAGAAAACGTCAAGCCAACAATGTGATAAGTCAGCGGGTTTTTGTTTTGAAAAAACTTACGATTGCGCAATAGCGGGAAACACATCTGGACGAGTCTGCTGACTTGGAAGAAAACAGTCTATATACAGGCGTGCGTGAGAATACCTCAAACAGTCGGTAAAAATCAAAACTGATTTTGATACTGCTCTTAATTGGGCTGGAATTGTTGAATGATTAAGTGAGGACCGCAGGTTTCTGCCACAAGTAGTAAAAGAGTTACAGTACAATTTTTAAGACGTAGGTGTGTCTTCTCGGATACTTTTGAAAAATGGCGAGTTACAGTTTTACCATAACTGTGACTCGACCTAAGTCGCTGTGCCTCGGGGTTGTCAATGTTCATGAGAATAGTAAATTGGAGCGTATTCATACGCCATGAGGCTGTCATCAGTGAAATATCTATAAAAAGTGGTCAATATATTTAAATAACTTGTTCATTTGCATAATAATTGATGTACACGACTTCAAATTAGGGCATCAAGGAATTTGCTTAATTTAGGTTTCGTTGCAGAACACCATAATAAAAAATTGAACTAAAAGTACTTAGACCGCGAAACGTTTGATAAGGACTTAAACAAAACAACAAATACAAAAAGGCAAAGAACTAATTTTGAACCATTTTATGCCTACCTATCTTCCGATCGCATTTCTCACAAATTTATTTTACCGACTTTGTGAGGATTTTCTCAGGCACGGTTACATTAAGCGATAACGGATGCATTGTTAGAAGAGTGTGTGAATAATATTTGTAGTTGGGCCTACTGATCTGCCGAGTTCTAATTTTAAAGTTTGAATTACAAATGTCGTCCATAGGTTGATGGAACCGTGCGTTTAGAACAGTGACTATTCGCGTCCTGTTGTGATTGAAGAGTTCGTTTAATTGTAATTACAAAACTTAAAGACTGTATATATTTCTCGTGTTAACGCCACGCAACGAATTGGACAAGTCAACGGTTCAAAATTCGATCTTTGAAAACTTCGAAACATCATCGACATTATCTGTTGACCAGCGCTGTGGGATTCGCACATCCCTGGGCCACGAACAGACTGTTAAACGAAGATTCTTATTCGAAGAACCTGACGCTGGAGGACATTTCAGCCAACGACGTAAGCGAAGCGATCGAAGGACTGACGGTGGCATGTGACGGTCAAACTGTCAAGAATGCAAGTTTTATTGGCTATCATCAATTCGATTGGAGTCTTCGGAAGATCGAGAATAAGTTGGACGTTCGCGGTGGGTCAACGTCAACTTGAAGCAGCGAAGAAGTTAAAATTCGTAAGAAAAACAAATTCGTACGAAAAACAAGATAAGAGCAATACACGTACTGTAATTTACGAATATTTTGATAACTTGATTGGCATTTATACTAAGGTGTTTTCTTTGCGTTTGTATACGGTGTAAAGAATTATTGTATGCTTATGCTGCAAGAATTTATCGTTCCCAGGCGCAAAACTAGCAGCAAGTGAAAACGCAAAGGCAGCAAATGGAGTTCGAAAGGAGAGAAAGCGCCAACGACAAATGAGCCCTGTTCGATTCGGCAGAATCCGCCCTTTTTGTAAAGTATAATTATTTGTGCTTGCGACCATTGAATTGCCTGTTCATTGGAAAGAGAGTGCTATACCTTTGGTCTGAAAATGTTCCAATGTCTAAATGACAATTGAAGCATAATCTAAAGTTTTTGCAAAATTGGAAAAATATGATCAGTTAAAACATTGTTTTACCATCATTTGCAGGCGTTGGGCAATCAGCCGCAGTAAATCTATTAACGCCGACAAGCACATAAACGTTTCCACCAGTTGGTCTCCAGACTTCAAAATAGATGTCTGCACCAGCGCATGTATCTCTTGTATGGAACATCCATTCCTAAAGTATAGGAAAAGCAAATGGACAAACTGTGCGTGGTTCGATTAAATTCTAGTGCTGTACAAATAAACCTATGGTTCATGTTGATTGAGTCAAAAATATTGTAATTCACTGGGCTCGGTTAATTGTTAAATGTCAGTCTTTCCACCTCTGCAGAAAATTCTAAACTCATTTAAAGCAGCTCAAGTCTTCTTAAACATCCAGCTAACCAAATTAAATATACATTTATCTCAAATTCAACTGGGATGCCTGTGCTATGGCCATAACTATAAAATCCATACCTTAATATGATCTTATACTGACTGAGATATCTTAAGCCAATTTAAAATTCAATAGAAAATACTTTTATTCGTCTATAATCTCAATGAATTACCAGTGACCCAAACTTCACCGTTATCTGCATAGCACAAAAACAATGCGATAAAACCAATTTATGAGCGCTAAAATAAAAACTGATCAAATGCCAGAAAAAGTCTTTGGCAAATTGACAAGGTTCATTTTATTGTCCGAATGTGAATGTTAAAATTAATTAGTAGTCCAGTTGGGAAAATGAGTATTGTACAATTTTATTATTAAAAATATAGGCTGACGGGAAAGTTCTGGCAAGAATAAGAAAAAACATTATTAAGTGAAATCATGTAAGCAAGCTAGTAAGACATTTAGCACATTTAATCAGCCAAATTCTTTCAACAGAATTGCAGAATTGGGATAGGATAAAAGAGAGGCAAAATTTGTTTAGAAGCCCCATGGTTCGTCACAACGCCAAACTAATGCAGGATTATTCGCACAAACTGTTGCTTAGAGACTATCTAAAAAGACCCACTCACCCTAATGACTCCGTAGCAATTGATTGTGCCTTTTCCTTTCAACATGTAGCGATTTTGCGGCGCATCATTATTTCGATTTATCGTCTGAACCCCAGCTAGGATTCCATTCGCTGGACAAACTAAAAACGACACATGAACACCTACATGAAAATTACACAAGAGGTTACTCAACTCTTTTTGCTTTTTAAAATTAAAATGAAACATGAAAACATTTAGTTGAATTTTAAAAAATAACGTGTTAATGTAAAGGCTTGTAATGCTATCATAATTATGTTAATAGTGACACGTTCTACGTAGGCCTATCTAAATAGAGTCTTGACCCTCTGTAAAGTTGAAATTCTTGAAACTATATACTAAAACTTTGACATGGGCGATAATCTTGCACGCTTTTTTGCTTAGGAAAAGTTTTGCAGTGAAAACAGAGCAAACACTTTAGGCAAAACTTGAAAAAGCAAACATTTTGCATTTTAGTAACCTACTTCAACAAGTTTAATTATTAGTTTCATAAATTAGCACTGTCGCGCCCTCATGGAGAATCGATAGCTAGAAACTTAACCAGCTACAAAGAAAGTGAGATACGTTATGAGATAAACTGAAAGTTAGTGACAATTTAAAATAAACAAATATGCTATATCGACCAATCTTTACGCTTTATATTTAAAATTTATATTTATGCTTGTTTAGAAAAACGATCGCTTACAAAATTGGGGCAAAATGTAAACGCCTTAATGAATATTTATTCTTTTTTGCTCAAATGAAAGAGGTGATTAGGCTTTATAACGAAGAGAGAATAGCAGTGCAGTGAGTTTTTACCCATGTAAATTAAAAACTCCACACTGACTGATTTTAAATTCGAGTAAGTGATTATGTTTGTGAATTCTCTAGTAAAAAGGGTTTGATTAGATTCGTAGCCTAATTGCGGTTTCCCATCGACACCCACTAACAACGATAAGAATAAAGATAAAATGCATAAAGCTAGTAGAACCTACACATTTAAATAGCCTGTTCAGTTTTATTCAGGTTGTCACTTTTATTGTCTAATGCAGATCGCTGCAGCCCCTACAAGGAATAGAGGCTGACTGTTTTCATCATCACCGTCAGCAGCATCAGCATCCTCATCCTCATCCTCATCATCATCATCATCATCGTCATCACTATCATCAGCATCATCATCATCAGCAGCAGCATCATCATCTGCGGGTTGCTCCCATCTGGACCGTTGCCATTTCCTTTACGAGCAGCCAGCCGTTTTAATTCTGGGCTCGTCCCAAGACCTGTGTAACCCGAAGTTCAGTGGGCGCAGGTCAGCTTTCACTGTTCTTGTCTATATGTGACTAGGGCGTCCGACAGATGTCTTCCAGCCAACCTCTTGGAGGGCCGGAAATGATCGCTCGCATACTAGGTGGATACTTCCTGTAGGACCTTTAGGCCATAGACCTATAAGTGAGTATGATACATTGTGCTGAATCGATATCGAAAAGAGAAATGCTGCATGCTTTGAAAGACTTTGGGGGAAGGCCAGGTGGTACAGTACTGCACACAATAAGATACCAAGCCCAATGACTTTGTTATTATTAATCATCCGTTGTAGACATCATCCCTCAGAAATATAAAAATTTAGAGTAGACATTATATTTATGATTGTATTTTTATTATAGTAAAGATATTAAAGCCTCGTAGGTACACGGCCCCATGGGTCTTGATCTCGTTAATACCACTCGTATACTCCTTAGCCGATAATATGGTTTTAAATTTTATATAGGTCTAACATTTTCCGGTTCAGATCCTAAATTTTCCTGTGACACCATGCTATAAGTCTACGTCATGTGTCACCTGTGTGGTAAAAGCAATGTCAATTCAACTATTTGCGATGAATTATGCTTCTAAAAGGTAAAAGTCTGAAACTGAACCGATTATCAACTTGACTTTTTACCTTGTGCATCCGCTGACCAGAGCCAAGCAGAGACGGGAATTAGTAGAAACGCCAGAGCTTTGAATAGAAAAGGCGACATTGTGAACGAATGCGCAATCACTAAGACAATAAGTCGTCGACTAAACACTCCACATTTCCGATATATTTTATTCACTCGGTTCACAGTTCTTCTTTTAGTCTTCTTTTAGATGTTCTGTGCGCAGTAGAATATACTGCAAGATGATCACCAGTTAAATAAAACAATTACGTATTCGATTTTCAATACATAAATCTACTGACATTATTGAAGTTACTCGTATCGATCGGGTATATCATATTGATTTTGTTATGATCCATTTATCTACTTATATCTATGCACCTGCAGACGTATGCATAAGTATATATTTGTATACTGATAATAGGTTATATATTGACGATATTCGTCGTGCGGAGAGCCTTAAGTACCCTTGACGAAGCGAATCTTATTAGCAACACAAGCGTGTATACCTACACCAGACCAAAGCAAACAGTACACATTTCACTAAGTAAGACCGATGAAAGGTCGATCGCTGATTCAAGGTGGCAGCTCATTTACATACACTCGTCATTTGAGGCGTATACGAAGAGAAGTCTATGCTGAAATCTGTGTGGAAATTCATTCCCCGAAGCTTCTAAATAGCAACAGAAATTGCTAAGCGAAATGACATAAGCAAAAGTTATAAAGCAGAGCAATATTTGTGTACAGTGACCCAAATTTTTTATGGGCTACAAAGCAGCGTGCTGATTTTCTGTAATAGGCCTAAAACTGTGTTTTTTATGTTATTCTTACGGTTTTTTTAATTTTATGCAATTAAGGCGAAAATGAAGGGATTCATATATGTAAGGATCGTTATTAATTATGTACATCGGATCAGATAAGTTCAGACAAGATACATTGGAATGTCGCAAGAACAGAAACACAGACCAGGACAGGAAATCAAATAAGTCCAAACCATATAAGAAGGTTTACAGGCTTAGATAGAGCAGTATAAAATGAAAAGAGTGTAAATAAGCTTAAAGGGAGGTATGGAGATAAGAAACCGAAGCAAAACCAGACAGAAGCAATTACAGTGTATAGGATAAGGATAAAGTTAAGTAAACAGAGAAAAATAAGATTGAATAAGCCAGGACAAAATATTTTAAGGTAAATATTTTTACTGCTGGCGATTACCAACAACCGAATGTATTTTTAAATTCAGGTTTGTATTTGTTGAACTAAGCTGAGAGCAGCTTAATTACCTACTTAGTTTAGAGTAGTTTAGTGTAGCGTGTTTGTAGTGATAGATTTGTGTACAGAGGTTGTTGATAGGATAGTTCTGTGGCTAGACTGTAGAGCATGGCCAGCTGAAGTAGGAAAATGGGTTTAATGAATCGTATGGGACACGTTAGCATGGTGAATTATAGCCTACGCGATAATCTACGAAGGTCTAGTCTGGTATAACAGCGCGAATTTGAAGATTGAACATTGTCTGATGTCACAGAGCAGACGACAATTATAATGGACAGTTAGCACTGGACATGCGCAAGTCAGCGAGAACGGTTGGTGGCTATTACCAACCAAACGAACTCTAACGAGTATGAGAGGAGGCATTCTGCGTAAAATCGTGAGATACTTTCGTTGATACATGTCGTCGTGAAACGTGCAGAAAAGCCTTCGAAAATCTCCGTTAGAGATACGTTCGTAGGTACATGCTGCGGTGAAACGTGTTAAAAGACCTTCGACCATCTCCGTTGTGATCGAATTTTGATCGGAATTTATATTAGAAGCGTCCTAAGTGGAAAGGAACTTCGAAAGAAATTCGAACTTACCTGCCAACCTTGGAGGTAACGACTTGTTGAACTGTTTGAAAAATTGCAGCCCACGTTATTGACTGCAATTGTATCGACGGAACTATTCGTTCGATAGCGTTCAAATGAACAGCAGCTCGCAGTCGCGATTTGACGAGAAAAGAGTAAGCGAACGCGTTGTTTGTTTCATCGTCCAGTGATTTGGAGCAAACTTAACTTTCTACGAACTTCCGTGGTAATAAAGTCGGAAAGCTTCACGAGGGAAAATGGCGAATATCCATCGTCTGTCTACAGCTACCTATATTCGACGTAAGCCTGGAAAGGGATTTTGGTAAAGTGCACGGCGATCAATGCGATACTTCGAGTAATGAATCATCCCAAGGACTGAAGTCTGGAATTTCAAGAGCTCATCTTGCGGGAGGAAAGATATTAAATTTTCTCAATTACTTGATTTAGTTAAATTAGTAGCTGGCCTGAGGTAGTCGTAGAATGAGATAGGTTTACTTACATGATATGGATTGAACCATACTATCCTGACTATTAGTAATTTCTATAATAAAACTATTAAAACTATACTGTTAGTTTGAAAGAGCCATCATTTCATCAAGATCAAATTCGTTTAATTTGAAATTGATAAGATAAGTACTTGGGATAGATGTATACTGACGAAAGTTTTGGTCATTTGCATGTACCCTTTCTCAAGGGCTTATAGCTTAAAGAGTGGTCACGCCTTCTAGAGATTGTGATACAAGTTACAATCTGTCGGTAAGGTAAAGTTACGAAGGGTACAACCTGTAGTAGCCCGAAAGGATTGCTATATATGTAAGTTACCGGTACAATTATGAAATTAGTAGGTTTAATTACCATGTTGCGAAATACTGTGTAAGAGAAGTCACCAGGGAGATTTACAGAGACAGGTTTCGGCGAGTCTTGTTTGCTGTTGAGCAATGCTGCTGAGGATGCAGTTGAGGATGTTGTATAAGATGCTGATGAAGTTGCTGAGTCGGTGCATCTGGTGCGCAGTCGAATCTATGCTGATTAATTTAAGGGCGGAAAGGAATAGCGAGTTGGAAGCGAGGTCGGCGAAATTCGATGAAGCCACTCCCATCCATCCGAAGACTCTGTGTCGCATCCAAATCAGCCATCGTCATCATCTGTCGTTGCCTCCGTCCAACTGTTTCTCCCTTCATTGTCTGTGCTCGTGTTTCAAAGTGTGTCTTTGTCTCTCTGTTTCTCCTTGTATCTCTACCTAATCAGTCTTGAGTCATCGCTAGCGTCGTCCATCACTCAGCATTGCTCATGGGTCCTTTTGTCTCTCTGTATGAAAACCTTTTTCTTCGAGTTCGTGCCTCCACTTGTCAGTCAGTCTGTATGTTTCCTTGACTGTTTTTCTGTTTGTATGTCTTCTTCAGCTATTGTGTGGCTTTTGGGCGATATTAGGACACCTATTATATTTATCGAAACTATACCGCCATTTTGAATAGGTGTGTAAAAAGTGTATACTGTGACTGGTCGGTCGATGCCCATTTTTATAGCGTCATGCTCGGACTTTGTCTGCGAACAAAGTAGCACAAATTTGGTGACGCACCGCGTAGTGGACAGTCAATGCCACTCAAAAGACCCTGTGGAGTGGCACCCACCGTCCACTGCAGAGAGATCTTCCATGGGCGACCAACGAGTGCCTGTCCTCCACAGACCTGTTGGTGTGAAGAATACCCGGACGCTGCGTCTTTTACCATTAACGAGGAATTGAAATACGCTGAGGTAGGAAATTTTATGTTACATACATACATTCATACATACATACATACATACATACATACATACAAGCATACATACATACATAAAACATATGTACGCACGTACTTTTGTAAATGGCATTTATACGTGAACACGTATGCTTACATTCATGACCTGAATTCACAGAGACACACCAGTATATACATAGTCTGCACACATCTTTATAATATGTTGAGGCATTGTTATTTGTCTACATGTACCTATGCTTAGACTGCATGTACGAGTGCGTAATATCTGTATCACGACCCAATAAGAGCAGACATCATTATCTACGTCTGTGTAGAGAAAAGTCTACACAGACTGCGGAAAAAGTGGGCGCACGTCTATGGATATAACATTATAATCCTAATGATGTTTTCTTTGGTGACAATGGCGTATAATGTGCGCCTAATTCTCTTGCCTTCTTACATAATGTCAACGAGATTATCGGTTATTTTAGAAATTACTCGGACCTCTCTGATGCAGCTTGTCTGAAATGCACAGGATGACGACAAGCAGCCATTCGACATTACCACCACGTGTATTCCTATATGACGGAGCTGTCATTACATGTCATTGATGGCTCCATATAAATTATCCGCTGTTAATGAAGATGGCATCTAATTCGTGATAGGCACGCAATGCATATCCGGAATACAACGAAGCCGGCATTATCAACTTGCGCTCGTACAAAATCCAACTGTAACACACGTAGGCCTACGTCTTAAAAGCCTAAAATAATTTCATTCCGATAGAATGGAATTAACAATCAATGCTGCATCTGTATACAGCTTGAATAGTCGTTTAAAGGTTGCTAAAGTTTGGTAACATTAGCCATCATATCATGCAACGCAGTGATTGCCGGATATACAAGCACAACATGTCAATGTTAATACACTTGCAGGTACATTCTCTGATTACTCTCTAAGTTACGCTGTCTGCTGCGGACATCAGCGCGTCTCTGGTATTATGAAAGTCCTTGGGTCAGGAGGCTCTCAGATAGCTTTGTGACCTCCTTCGCCCACCTGCTTCGCCGGTCTTTCGCAGTTCTACTGGCTCTTCTGACCCATCTGATCTGCTTGTTCCATGATCCAGGACTTCCATGGAGCAGGATAGGGTTTTCGCAATGATAAGCCAATCACAGTGGGACCAAATTCCACTTAATGTTCAAACTCAGGTGGCTGTAGGGGGCAGGACTGCTGCAACCCTTTGCCTTAATATACTCACCTATTTACTCGGGTTTCGGGGAGTTGTTTGTTCTGTTAAGCGGCACTATACATATTGGTAAATACAACGTCCGCTCTTTTATGGCCACACATCAATAGTCAATAAACAGTATGGACACTTACAAGTTGTGAGTCTAAACCTCCGAAGACGGGACAGAGGAGCACCATACAAACACGAGCAGACACTAAGTTTTACGAGGTCTACTCAGCTCGATGACGCTTAACAACATGGGAGAGAGTCGAGGGTAACTAAAGCAAACCATTTATGCATACTATTTCTTCAGTTGATTGACCTATTAAAGCCTCTTTAGCTGCAAAACATCAAAGCCAACTACATTCTGATCACTTCAGACCGTTTTAACACGACTCCGTGCATAGCAGTTGTCCCTTGTTTATCTGCCCAACGAAAACTGTGATTGGAGAGGCCATCGCTATTTTCTGACCTCCCCACGCTGCACTGGACGGATAATATACGAAAACATTTAACCATACAGTCAGAGCAAATGTAATATTCAGAAAGAAAATGTAATGCCAGAATGTAATGCCAGAGTCAGGTAGCAATCAGCTTAATTATGCGTTTTCAAGATCAGAAAACGTGTTTTCGTTAGTTCGAATTCTCAGATAGGGGCTATCGTAGTTTCAAATGCCTTTTGTGCATCTGATAGTTTTATTCCAATTCAAAATGTTTCCCTCATTCTGGTCTGTCGTGTTGTGCGATTTCTATGCAAAGCGTCGTCAATGGTCGACCGGGTTTAAGACGATTCAGATGATAAGACACGTAATTCTCCAATTCGCCCACACTGCTTTCCTAATCAACAGACGAGTTTTTAGCAACTACCCTATACTTCATATGTATGAAGTGCCTTTGAGAAGTTCCTAAAAGGCGCTATATCACTAATTCTCACATATATGCATACATATTTACAAACATATACATACATCATGCACATATATTTACATACATAAATACAAACATATACACAATTCCTATATACATATGAACACATATGCATACATTCTTTTCGTCAGAAATATGATAATCTAATATAATCTGAGAACTTCTGTAGCGCCACTGTAATAATGCTGAAGGCATTAGTCGACGGTGTGCATACCAAATTCCATGGTTGTCCGATCAAAAGCCAAGTCGTAATATCTTACCTTAAGTATCGTATCTAATGACCTCTATGGTGCCGTTATCATAATGCATAAAGCATCAATCGATGGTCGCTTCAAGTGAAATCGTAGTCAAAATTCGTAATCCGTTGGAGTAGCCAGATCGACAAATAAGAAGACACAGAAACCAGAACTGAAGCTGTGATTGGTAGGCAAGCTGAAACAGATGAGTTTTAAGCGTAAATCTGAAACATATCAGAGAACTACCGGAACGCACAGAGCTAGGCAATGAAATTCAAGACCATGGACTAGTTACCGAAAACACCCGAGATCCCAACACTGTTCTGGGGAGTGGCACAACAACAGTAAAAGTGTCCGTAGATTGAGTGCTATATTTGCTAATAAGCCTATGATGAGTGAGCAAGAAGCAGAGATATGTCAGCTGCTTTAAATGTAATGCCTTGTAAACTATAAGACAGGTCTTAAACTGATTTCTTGCTCGATGGGCAACCAGTCTAATGAATGCAACACAGGAGTAATATGCTCATACCTAGGGGTTTCATAATGGCTCTGGCAGAAAGTTTTTCATAATGGCTCTGGCAGAAAGTTTTGAACCGTTTGTGTTTTGTGCAAATCTCTTTTTGCAGTAACAATGAAAAGTGAGTTGTAGTAATCGAGTCATTGTTGTCTATAGGGCGATGGCACAGAATTGATGGAATTGGATATCATACAATAGAAGGCTGTGTAGCGACCATCTTGGGCAAGCTGCTAACGCAATTTATTTTCCTTGGTTTCCTTATTTTCCTTTATTTTATCAGCTTAATTTAGCACTCAGGCAACCGCTATGAGAATAAACGGCGAGACTTGTGATGCGAATGTCCACATCTAAGATTGCCATTCTTTCTATAAATGAACTTATCGCCCAAAGTGGACTCCTGCATCCAAGTGTTTCGCGAAGCGCCACGTTGGGGTATGTGCATTGATATTGCGCCACCCAGTGCGATTAATCTGTTCCAAATTGCAAGAAGCGTTTTGTTGCCGCTTGCAGTAACTCGATGCGATGCGTCTATGCATGCGAGGCTAGGCGTCTGAATCTAGAGTCAAGTTCTGCGATGACTATAGGGCATCCTGTTCTCAGCAGCAGCCTCTTCATCCTTGGATCGTGAATGGCATTTGGTGCCTGTAGCAGGTGCGACTCATTTGTTTGTCCGGATGCGTGAATCGATGTAAGTCAGCTCGGAAATAAACTCTTTCGTCTAAGTAGCGTCTCTCCAAATCAGATCTGAACACCGAGACCCGTGAGACCGAGATCCGTTATATTATTTCGAGTTGCACGTGCGTTTAGGAAAAGAAATAATAGGCCTACTTTCCATGATCGAGACTTTTGGAAGGGCAACTTTAGTTTTTACAAACTTAGAAAAAATTTCAGGTGAAGGTGATTGTTGGCAATACAGAGGCCTTTCAGGTTCCACTTAAAAGGCTGGGACGGAGTTCTTAAATACTTTTATCGTTCTTTAGAATAGATTATATATCTTTTAGATAGATGGTTAATTTCTTTAGAATAAATTATTTATAGCTTTTCGAATAGATGAGTTAATGACGCACAGAGTGGAAGGAAACGGAAGAAGCATAAGCGACAGATTTTCTGCATCGACCGGTGAAGCTGGGACTGCCTTGTATCCTGTGGACTTGCCTTCGCAATGTCCACTGCGCTGGGACGACATTGGCGCTCCCTGGCGTGGCAACAGGTCCCCGTGGTGCTCATCTCGTCTGGGGGTCGTCGGCAGCAACACCAGTGTCAACGAAGCAACGACAGAAGGGGCGATAATCGAACGTCACTACTGGGCTGTACTTCTGTTCGTGGTGCCCGTACTGACTGTATTTGGCAACGTACTCGTTGTGCTGAGTATATACAAAGAGAAGTCGCTGCAGACGGCAACCAACCACTTCATCGTGTCCCTGGCAATCTCCGATCTCATGGTCGCCGTCCTCGTCATGCCTCTGTCGATCTACGTCGAGGCAAGTCCATCAAACATCCCTGTCCGCCTGCCTGTATGCCTCTCTCCCTCTCTCTTTCTCTCTTTCACTGTCTCTTCGTCGACCCTGATTCTTGATACGATTTAATCAGGGTACGGATCGGTAATTCGAAGTGGATATTCAGCTTCGGAAGCAGAAAAGTCATTTAGTCTAATGAAAACCGGGTGAAAAAGTGAGGAGATGTGTGCAGTGATAATATCAATATTGCTGTACAGAGATCCTGAGGGTAACTCCTTCTGGCACAAGTTTTCTGGCACCTGCCCTCGATGCCCGTTCATTATGCACCGGTGGTATACGAGCACGAGAAACAATGTATAGCTAAGGTAGGTTATGATAAATAGGCCAGTCGTAAGGTAAAAATAAAGCAGTTTAAATGTGTAGGTTTACTTGGTGGCTACATTAAAGTCACTTATTTGTTCGAGATGATGTACTGTTTTTAACATACGCATTTCAGGCGAGCATACAGGTATGGCTTGTCAAATGTCAATTCAAAACTAGAAAATATCCGAATTTTGCTGTAACTTGCAGTAAAATAATATGCATATTAAATATGCGAATTAAATAGTATAAAAATACAAAACTGAGGAAATAAGTAATATAAAATTCATAGAGTAAATTTAAGCTGCATCTAGTATTTAGCAGTAGCAGTAGGAGATGCTCAAAGATTGCTATGTAACAGTTTCCTACCAACTTATCACAATCTTCTAGACAACAGTTGCTTTTCTAAACATTCAATAATTACGGCTTAAAGATAGCCATGCAGTTCATCAAATAATATACTTGGCTATCAAATTTTCGGTACCAAAGACCGATAGCTTGTTATTAATTAACTGAGCTTACTTGTAACTTTCATTAATAACTATGTTTCACTATGCACCTATAGTATTATAACTAAGGTAATTTCAGTCAGTACGCAGTTATGAAAGTCAGTAGTACTCGTTATAGTATATTACTAGCCACACTCACTGTAGTCGTTGTTGGAGGAAAGAAGGAAAGGAAGAAAGAAGGAGTGGCATCCTAATACAGAGAACTGATTGCAAAGCTTCATATAACACCTCAGGCGGCACCCGACCCTAGTAAGTCGAATAGGATAGTTATCTAAATGTCAGCTAGTCTGATAAGCACCGGCCAGCTCTCGTCCACCTTAATCAACTGATGAGTATAGTTTCACACCAAGTGGCAGCCGAAGAAATCTGCCCGACAGCCACACCTTCTCCGATGTAGTCTTCCACTCAAGACTGATAGACAGGGTTCGCCTAAGAAGAGGATGGGAGAGGAGAAGCATAAGTTTAGATAGACATAATCTCTTTACGGAAATCTTAGGTAGGCCTAAAGGATAAGCGTCCAATCAGAATTCAGAATGTATCAATTAGAAGCTCTGAGAAATTAACTTGAAGATAGCACTCAGTAGGGAGAGGACTCTCAGAGGTAACTCAGTCAAGAAGCAGACAGGGTGGTATCCAGTGTCTACAGACACTGCAGTCAATCGCTGTGCGCAGAATTTAGATTTTAAATTCGTCTGAAGCTCTGTAAAGTAACTCAATTGAGCTAGAATATATTCGGAATCACAATCACGTTCGAAAGATATCGTATCAGAAAGACATTCACATGTTGATTGACAATCAAATCAACAACAAACCTGTGCAATCAGAACAGCATGGGAGTCACCCTTGCAACAGATGGTGTGAAGAACTGTGTTACAGTATCAGCAATAATTGGCCGGTCAAATTCTAACCAGAATAAACGATTCAATTCTAAAAGAATCGTATTGTGGAACAGGATAGCAGCCCACTGGAAAAGTGGACTTGTATAGACATAATTATAGACATTTGCCTTTTCAAAAGCAAAAATTACCTCTGGATCATTTTTATTGGTCTTCTGTTTGCTTTCCTTCATTTTGTTTTGCCTGTTTGACGGGCTTTCCATCTTACTTACTACCTAAACTCTTAAAGTCGTTTGTGTTTGTTCCATATTTCCGTATTTATTCTCATCTGCTTCTTATTGTCCTTCCTTTCTTCACTGGTACCTACATCACTACTTTACCTACTATTTTGCAGATTTAGTTCTGCGTTCACTCGCACAGGCCTACTGTCTTGGTTTTTGCACTTCGTGGTACATCCACATGCAAATCAGCTTAAGCTAACTGCATCGGTCTACTGTTGAGATTCTGTGAACATCGCTTCCTTCGATATCTAATTACGGCCATAATTTAATGAAAGCTGAATTAGCCACCTGGTGTCGAGTTGCCGCATTACTGCCTAAGTGTGTCTGGCTTTAGTGCATACGACTTAGCGAACCAAAGGTATTTCTTTCTTAGCCAATTGAGTCTCTGTGTTGTGAATTGGGTCCACTTACTGAAAACACGATTATGTTCTTAGCCTAGCTCTGAAACATAGAATTAACATTAAGAGTCATGGGGACGAGAATTCACTTAAAACATCCAAGGACATAACAGATGCATTTTTATTGGCTTCTCAGTGGACTCTCGTGTTCCCCGCTGGCGTCTTGCATGCTGTTGCTGTCCTGCTAGAGGCATAAAATAATTTTGGAGCTATTTGCATGACTCAGCATAGATGCAGATGCTACAGGTTAGTTAACTGCATCACGTGTATCGCAGGTCGTTAATTGTGACGCCATAGTGCTTAGAGTGCTAAATTGGAGGATCATATCTGATTTGGCGGCCACCTGATGCCTTTGTTATTCATTTTTCGAGCCGTATTTCCAATACAGAAGACCAGGGGCGCAATGGAACACTCTTAGAATCCATAAGTTACGCCATTGCTTTTCGCATACCAATGTTAACTTACTTGCATCAAAACTTTTTACATTGCTAACTTAACTAATTTATGTCTTGGTGGTGAAGCGGTGGCTGTTTGGCTGAGTGATCGCCTTGTAACGCAGAGTGCGTAGGTTCGACCCTTCTCAGAGTCGATTAGTAGGCCTATGTAGAAACATTGGTTAGTGCAAAAATATTTCATCTCACGTCTTCCACCTCCACCTGTCAATCAGCCATCTCTGCCCCAACTGCTCACCAATCTACGGACCTCTGTCCGTTCTTCATGCCCCCCTCTCTTCGTCTCTTTTAATTAACCCTGTCCATACTACGCGTCTCGTCTCTCAGTCTCACTTGGTGGCAAGCGTGAGCACATTTGTCATGCCACTTCATTAGTTTTGCAAGCTACATATAAACAACATAGTTCGAACAAAGCAAATGAACATAGTTCAAACAAGCTAAATAACAGAATCTAATCCAGAATCATCTCCAGGCGTCCATCTGTGATGTACAACATCCTGGATATAATACACGAGTTTAGTCGTGTAGTATTTCAGAATGCACATCAATAGTTTCGTAATGAGCGTTAAAGTTCTATGTCGAGTTACCTCTGCCAAAACACAATATCGATATATGTGACTTTTAGTATCAGCTTGATTATTGCAGAAACATTCCCATTCGATGTGCAAAAATATGCCTTGATACAAGCTGAGCATTTGTTTAAACAAAAATATTTACTTCCACGTTTTGTTTCAAGGTTATATCTATCGTCTCACTCTGTCTGTCTCTCTATCTTCTCTTTCACCTCTCCCTCCCCTCCTTCCATCTCTTCCTATCTCTCTTCCTCTCTTCTTTCCACTCTCTGATTTTTCTCCAATTTTCCAATTTCTGTCTGTCTCTCCCTTTCAAACAATCGGCTCTCTTCCTTGTTCTCGTCCTTCCTGCTCCCAGTCTAAGGAAATGTTTTCTCGTATCTTGTGTAAGCTGCGGTGCTTCTGCTGCTGCTGCAGGTTAATAATTCCGTCTGGGGTTTGGGCGATGCCCTGTGCGACACGTGGGTGGCTCTTGACGTCTTATGCTGCACCGCATCTATTCTCAACTTGACTGCAATCAGCGTCGACAGGTATGTTATCCAACAACCATCATCTGCTCTAATAGTTACATTATATAACAAACTGCCACATGTAACACAATGTAATGGCACTAAGGAATGGTTCATTTCGAGGTCGTGAATGGCATTGCCGATCCGTTGGCTTAAGACACCATTGAAGTGGAATAGCTGCCGAACAGAGACAAACAGAAGACAGGCAAAGACTACTTCTGTCTCGTAATGGGTTACTAGGCCATCTATTCCTGATCGAAATGCTAAACTACATCAAAGTTTTCTTTGGTCTATTCACTATGGAGTTCCAGAACAAAGCTCTTTTCTCTTTCCAGTGACTGCTATTCTACAGTTACTCGCAATAGAGACACTCATACATCTGTGGCAGAATTAAGTGATCTGTTGTCTGCATGGGTGTGAGGCCGTAAATATGCGCAAGATTTGAAACGATACAGCCGACCAAACAGTTTTCAGAATCAAATTATATAGTAGGCCTAAGCTCACTTTGTCTTTGTTGATACTACAATTACACTTCAGCTCTTGCCACGGTTCATTGGTATACCTCTGCGTTTCAAGTCTGGTGAATGTGATAAATGCCGAAGCATAGGAAAATCCGCAGATCAGGCGAGCTACAGCATAGGTGGACTGTTATAGACGCGTTGTCTTAGTCGTCAATGATGCAGATGAACATATTCAAGGTCCTTGGCCATCTCCTCTCCGATCTGTAACAACTAAGCACCAAATGGAACGAATAAAGTGCAGATGGTAAAAGTTTGCTGAACGCGTGTTCTTAACACGACTTATAACAGCATATCATTAATAAATCAACCTTAAACATTATCATAAAATTGATAAACATCCGAAGACACAGCAATCGCAAAAGCGGCAACGACAGGCGACAATGGCGGAGTGCAAGAGTGTCTCTTTTGGGTGCAGGAGTAAGCTTAACTGTAGAATAGCAGTCACAAGCAAGAACCTCAACCAACATCTAAATTCTTATTCATGTCCCAGGCTTTAGAAGGTCGTGAAGGAGCTAAATCTAATCTCGTGGCCGAAAAATAACCTTAAACCGATGCCCCAAACGCCTACAGTTAGCCTAACTCTCGAACCTTAGTTTGGTTTCCAGATCCAACCCCCTTTCAGGTTACCTTATTTCTTCTGCATTCCAGAGCAACTTTCAGGCAAAGTCCGATGCCGAAGACGAACTATTTTAGCATTAATACTGAAAAGTTTCTCCTATTTCTCTCGCCCAACGACTGCTACAGTGGATTTGCTTCAGCAGTGCTATAAGCACTACATTCTGGATCGAAATGTCATCAGGTCATATTGACTGGTACTGTGGTAGCGTATCCGCACAGCGACATAGCGCAACATCAAACATGCATACACTAAGCTCTCTAAATATAGGGCCTACATGCATTCGGTCTATTTATGTCTTTCAAGTGCACTGTATGCTCCTTCTTCCGTTTATTTTCTTTCCAGTTGTCCATTCTATCGCTCTGTCAATACAAACCATGTAAATACGTCCAATTCTTATTCATCTTCAATCTCTAGTAGTCTTTCAATAACTAGACTATTATTTAATGGCGTCGAGTCATTAAAGATAGAGTAACATCATGTCTCTTATTCTACGTTTAATTTTCTCAGCATTCATCCAGTGATAATTACGTTGTCGTATAGTGGCGCTACAAGAATGTTCAATCGTTTTCAGGTTCATAGCAGTGGCGCATCCCATAAGGTACGCCAAGCACCGGAATTCTAAGCGCGTCTACGTGACTGTGGCGTTGACGTGGGTCGTGTCCTTGGCCATCTCCTCTCCGATCGCCCTCGGAATGAACTACACAGAGCGACGATTGCAGACGCCGACCCTCTGCACCTTCTACAACTCCGATTTCCTCATCTACTCGTCGATGGGCTCTTTCTACATACCCTGCATCGCAATGGTCGGGCTCTACTTACGCATATTTTGTACCATTCGGCGACGGGCCAAGGGCAAAATCACCGAAAGAAACTCCAAATGCCCGTCATACGGAAGAACCAGGCACAAAAGGACAGGATCTGCTAAAAACACCCTTCAGGAGGTTGCAGAAAACTCGATGGCAACAGCAACCACTGCTCGAAAAGAAATAATTGCCGATGTACAGGAAGCTAGAGAAGACGACCAACATTTTAGTGATGATGCGACACCTGTGGATGTCCAGAAGAATGATGAGAAGAAGGTATGTGTGACAGTGGAGACGTGTGATGAGACGCAGAAAGCAAATGGTCTTACAGAAGTTGGCCAAGCGGATGAAGGCCACGAAGAATTTGTCGACAGGCTTAATGGCAAAATATGCACAGTTGAAAGTCTCATTCAGGCAGGAAAAGAGGTCGGTTTTGCGATGCGATTAGGCGACGAGGGTAGTTTAGCCGAGGCAGTCTCTTCAGTTGGCGAAGGGTCCTCGAAGAAGCGGGAAGCAATCAGTGCAATATCTTGTAATCAAGACTTGCGAGTTATACAGCGGAAAGGATTCCACTACCACCACCTAAACCACCTTCACAACCAACACCATCAGCACAAACAGCGGCAACAGCAGCGGTCACATGGACGCAGATTCAATTTTTATGTTCAACACAGACTCAGCCAACGACTGCACAACAAAGAGCGAGTGTTCAGCAAGAGCGAAAAGAAAGCGACCAAAACGTTGGCCATTGTTCTTGGTGAGCAGACGAATTTAACCTAACATAAGCCAATCGCTAAGCGAATTGAATTTAAATTAAGCCAATGGTACACAGCCAATATGCAGACATATCCGACTGACGAAACCCTCTTTGCAGCAAGTAGTTAACGAGTCAAAACGACACAATAGTTCAGAGTTTCTTGCAGGTCGCAGTGTCGATGAAGTTAAAATATTAATAATAAATAATGATAGGCACTGAAGTTAATATATTAGTAATAAATTATGATTGGCTTAGGACGAAGCTTGTTTTTTCAGAAGTTTTACAAGCTCGAACTGCAAGTTTTTGCCTTGCAAACACTAGCATGTAGGCAACATTCTTATCTTGAGTTAATAAGATAATAAAATAATAAGACGTGGTAGATTTTACAAACATTTGACTTATGCGTCGAGTTTAATTTTTTTAATCCAGGTGTATTATTTCTGGGAAAAGTCAGAAAGTGAAAGGAATGGAGGGCGATAAACATTTGCAAAGGCTAGGCGCCGAATTTCAGAGTCCATCGTAGCGATAAGCTTCCAAATGACTTTGGGGATGAAATGAGGAAAAGAAGCGAGCAAGTTTGAGGCGAGTTTAGGAAGGAACTACAAATCAATCTTGTCGTAGTTGATCAGGAAAGAAATTGAGGGAAGTATCATGATTAAAAACGAAGGAAGGTGTGCCAGACATTTAGAGCCAAGTTTCAATGAGAATAAAAATACCTACCGGATGATCCAAGATGTAATTCAGAACAGAAGGTGACTTATTCCAGATAGAATGGGTAAAAAGATTACGAAGGTGATAGATTAAAGACACCAAGGCACATGGTTTAGCTCGGGTGGTAGGGCAACAAGCAATTCTGACGAGTATTCATCTAGATGTAGATTGAGGAGAAAACTGAATATGGGAAAGGAACAGAATGATTCAGAAAAATGCAGGAAAGTGAGTATTTTATATATGGCTGATAAGATAAAAGGAACAGATTCAGAAGGATGATAACATAGAATCAAGAAGCATGTTACGACAGCTTGATGAGGAGCTGGCTGGATATTGGACAATAAACCTAGTTTTTGAAAAGAAAAAAATAGTTTTGGGGTTTTTTAGGTTTATTATTTTTCCAGACGACATAAACCAACTATGGCGGTGCATAGAATATTTAACTCTGAGTTTAGTTACCAGGTGGACGCTAACACAGAGCAGGATCTGCTTAAACGTCGCAATCGCCGCGATGTTGATTAATACAATTTGTTTTTCAACCAAAAAACTATGAGGACAAAAATTCAAATTTATTTTTTCCTTCTATCAAAAAACGAAAGCCCCAGAAACATAATTTAGAACTCTGGTAGGATCTGTTAACCTAATAAAACTTAAACCTCAAACACAGGTCTATTTCGCGCACCCTTGGACTGAGCACTCGCGTGTGACAGTGAACAGAAAAGAGACAATAATAATGAGCTCTGCAACGAATTTAGATTGAAACACATACCGACAAGAGCTTATGAAAATACAGACAGTTTGCCTGATAAGCACAAAAGAAGGCAAAACTGATGTCAGCGGGATTAAGCAAGTCAGATGCGGTAATAAAATGGGCGAAAATAGAGGATGCAACATTTAGACAAATTATTTGATAAAGTACCAGTATGAATAGACTATGGTGAGAAATAATATACTTCCTTTGATGAAACTCTGAACTAGCAACTGATATCTAACAATTAATTACTTCAAACTAATTTAAATTTATTCGCCTATTTAGCTAGCAGTATTTTTAAGCCATGCAAAACGTAGCCCAACTTCTGCCGGAAGTTGGGCTACGTATTTCTAGTCTTCGCGTTTGTGTTACAGCAGCCTTCGTTGTGTTACATTCCTGGGGCTAAATGATGACAGTAAGAGCTATTCTTTTGCAAAATTGTGGAACCAAATTAAGGTCTGCTGTTGTGCAAATAACTGCTAAGTTGTAACGCTTGCGTATCTTTGACAGGAGTGTTCCTGTTTTGTTGGGTTCCGTTCTTCACGATCAACATAGTCAACGCCATTTGTATTCGCTATGATCTGCTGGATCAGAACAATTCCTCCTGTCATTTGGATCCGATTATCTTCTCATTCTTCGTCTGGCTTGGATACATCAACAGCTTTCTCAATCCGACGATTTACACCATCTTCAACACCCAATTCAGACGAGTCTTTAAAAAACTTCTCCAGTCTACGTTTACATAAGCTAGGCGCCGGCATGGAGCCTGACGGAGACACCTGTAGTGGGCATGAAGCTTGAAGGAGGAGGACACCTGCAGCTTGTTCAGGCTTAAGAATTCATGCCTGAATAGAATCTACAACATCACAAGATCCACAAATACAGACATATCACCTGAGATATTCTTTGAATCTACTTTCTGGTGTAGGAGATTTATCTTTCTATATTGATTAATTGATTGGTTGGTTGATTGATTGACTCTTTATTGATACCAAATTCAACATATCAGGTTACACATAAAACATACAGTTTGCCAGGATACAAAAGGAAAACCCAGAAGGGACCAGGGTCCCGCTTAAATAGGGTCACCTATTAATATCAGTGACGTAAGATGGCAATCGAAATTTAAACGAAGCAAGTATCATTATTATGTAAGCAAACTAAATAAGTTATGTACAATCTGTACATAAATGAAACTGAAAATAAAACTATATATACAAGTCCAGTGCATTACACAGTCCTATAGAAAAAACTCAGAAAAAAGAAGCAAAAAACTAATGGTTTGTATGAACAATTCAATTGGCAGTCAAACAGATGTTATTAAATAGTGACACATCTGCATTTTAAACAATTTAAAACTTGACAACATACGAATGCTCATTGGTAAAGCGTTCCAGATTGAAGGGCCAGCACATTTAATGTTGAATAATCGAGTGTTGGTGCGAGCAAAACTGGCATAATAATTACCGTGAATCCTAGTAAAATGTGAGTGATGATCGGTGATGTTGAAGTAGACATCAAACTTCGATGGCAATAATTTATGTTGATATTGATACATAAACACAGAGATCTTAAACTTATTAATGGAATTAATTTTTAAAATAGTTAGATTGACAAAACATGGTTCAATATCGTTCCCTTGGAAAGTTTTTGTAATAATTCTAAGAGCACGACGCTGCAAAACAGATAAGCATTTTATACGCGAGGGGTAATTAGAGGCCCAAAAAATGTTACAGTAGGATAAGTAAGGATAAATCAATGAATAATACAAATTAATTAATATCCGTTGGGGTAGAATATAACGATACGTGACAATATACCAGAACATTTAGCAATTTTACTTGATATATGAGATATATGCTCTTTCCACATTAAATGAGAGTCAATATAAACTCCAAGAAATTTACATGAATTCACTTGAATAATCAGTTGGTTATCGATAAAAAATATTAATAGTTGATTTACAAAGAACCTTCCGATGCGATCTAAATAATATAAAATTAGTCTCATGTAAATTCAAGGATAGCCTATTAGCACGAAACCAGTCAGCAATTGATACAAGTTCGTTATTGACAGACTCAATCAGAGCATCCAACGATTTATTAGATAAAAAACATTCGTGTCGTCGGCAAACAATATAAAATGAAGTGACTTAGATGAGGTCGGAAGGTCGTTTATGTATAACAGAAACAAAAGTGGGCCTAAAATAGAGCATTGCGGAACTCCATAACGGATGGATCTGATGTTAGACAGGACTCCATTACACAAAACTTGCTGTTGCCTGTCATGGAGGTAGCTCTTAAACCAACAGAGTGGAAGTCCCCGTACTTCATAAAATTCAAGATTCCTTATCAAGATAGCTTGATCTACAGTATCAAATGCTTTTGCCAAGTCAAGAAAAATTCCAACAGAGAACAGATTGTTGTCGATAGCCTGGGAAATGTTATCGTGCAGATCTAAAAGCGCCGTTGAGGTAGATTGGCCCGTTTGAAATCCAAATTGGTTAGGATATATTACATTCATTTTTTGAATATAGTTATAAAAGCGTTCGTGCATCAATTTTTCAAAATATTTTGAAAAGAAAGGAAGAATAGAAACAGGCCTATAGTTGCTGACATTGTCTTTGGTTCCCTATTTAAAAATAGGTATTACCTTGGCAATTTTTATACCAGTAGGAACTATCCCTGTGGCAAATGAGCAATTAATTATTTCAGCTAACGGTGACGCAATAATATGGATAGTGGGGCCAGCAAGACAAGGATCTATACCATCTGGACCAGCACTATTCGTAATTCTTAGAGAACGGGAAATAGTGATAACTTCTTCGGCTGAAGTTGGACATAGACCAAATGATTGAGAGGGGGAATTCCTCAAAAAGGATTCAGAAGAAGTTTTTGGAATGGCTTGCGCTAGTGACTGTCCAACACCAGTGAAGAACTCATTAAACTTATTTGAGATAGAATTAGAGTCAGTATACATCCTTCCATCTAAACTAAGACCATCAACAGATTTAACCAGATCACCTGACCCGACCAATGATCGCACAATACTCCAAGTTTTTAATGTTATTTTTTACAAGCAGTGAATTTATCAGCAAAATACTGTTGTTCGGCTTTAATTCTAATTTGTTTAAATTTATTTCTATAACTGATGAATTTAGATTTATTTACATCAGAAAGATTTTTTAAATATTTAAGATATAAATCAGATTTTTTCTTGCAAGATTTGAACAGAGCAGGTGTCATCCAAGGTTGCTTTATACGATTATGCTTAGAATGGTTGACAGGGACCAGAGTGAGTGCCGTATCGTACTGTACGCATTCTTATACAGGTCAATTAACAATGTATGAGCTAGTGAAGGGTCACGATTTTCACAAGCATTAGTTATGGGTGTCCAGTCAATCCTACCCAATATTGAGTGGAAATGTTTGATCGACTCATCAGTAATTAGTCGCTTAGTATGCAAATTTTGACTGCTTACTATAACAGGGTTTAAGCAGCCCCAAGCAATGATAGGTAAATGTTCAGATATTTCACTTATAAGAATTGATGAGTCGAATGAACTTTCATAAACATTAGTGTAAATATTATCAATTAAAGTGGCAGAGGTATCAGTTATTCGCGTAGGTCGAAGTATTAATGGGATGAAATGGTAGGAGTAAAGGTTGTTGTAGAAAGTTTGAGTACGAACATGATTCTCAATTTTAAAAAAGACCAGCGTTAAAATCACCCCCAATAAATACTTTTTCCCAGTAAGCGACAGATAAGATAATAATTGTTCCATTTCTACATTGAAGAGTTCTAAGGGTGACCCGGGCGGACGATAGACTACGCCATATATACAGTCTTTTCCTTTATCTTGAGGTATAGTTATGAATATACACTCATATGCTATGAGTATATCTATAGCAAAACCTAGAACGTGATGTCGCTTTGACTTCTACGGGTGTGGCATAACTGGTCCATAATGATGAACAGTGTATATGCTATAAACAACGAATATATCCTAACAATCAACGTTAACAAGATGATATATATTACAATTTTTAGTTTTCTGTGAAAATGCTACTAACAACTAAATATAGTCTTATGACGACGATATCTAACGGGCGAACACCATGCTGTATAGAGGTGCTGTCAGCAAAGCTTTGGGATTTGCTATAGGGGCGGACAGAATTTCATAAGTTATTGGGTGCACATGAGTGCTGCATTCTGGAATAAGACAAGTAAACTTTCCCGTAGCTAGGCCTACTATAGATAGCCAGCAAGGTACGAATCTCAAAGGTCACGGGACACGAAGATTTAAACGCATCACCGAGACTGTTCAATATCTACAACCTCACTCTGGTAAAAATGATCGAATTTGGTCATGCAGTGGCGAGTCAAGACATTGACCTAAACGTCTGCTTCAACCGACGATCGCTAGACTGGCGCCTTCCAAAATTACTGCGGACAGCACAAAACTTTGAGCTTTTGAGTTTTCATCTGATAGACTCCTCCTGAGTCGACCACCATTCATACTGATGACATTCGACTCTTTATTTCCTTCTCTCCAAGTTCCTTTTCCCCATCCATCACTCAGTTGCTTGATGCTGTCAATCAAATCTCAAAATGGATGTCCTCTGATCTCCTTTGCCTCAACCCTACCAAAAACTGAATTCATTGGTCTAGGTCTACCCGATCAGATTAAGAAAATCCCTAACTCTTCCACCAACCTATCAGCTAATCCCTACACTCTCACTTTCACCTCTTATTCGCCCTGAATGAAGGTGGGGTTCATCGGGATTCTCGACTTCCAGGCTTCGCTCCTCCAGGGACGATTGGCACTCGATAAATTTACTCTAAAAAAGCGAATTACTCTCCAGCAATTCACCTTTCAAGAGCACGTGATTGTCCACCAGCTGTTCACGCATGACCGATCGGTATTCCACCATGCGTTCTTCTAGGGACGTTTGGCGCTCCATTAATGAGGAGATGGAATCGGTCAATCTCTCCAACATCTTTATTATATCTGGCCCTGTACCTAATTCAAGGTCACAATGACCTACACCAGATTCTGCCGCTTCATTTATTTCTTAACCGTGAACCTGCCGGACGACAGGTCCTCTGCCCCTCGTGGCTCCCTGTAGGTAAAACGTAGAGGCGTCACTGGTTGTAGATTGCTTTGCGATGTCGCAGACAGGGCAGCCTTTGTAAACAAAACTGACTCGCTGTCAGCAACTGAACATTAATATTTGAGGTTTTTTAAAATTAAAATGCATGACCATTTTAACTATGTTGATTCTTTTTCATAGTATGATACAACACATAGAATTCTGTTAGCTTTTGCATATCATGTTAGCGTAAGAATTCTGAGCTTGTTGCCTACACTGTGAGAAAAAGCAGCGCAGACATGTAGCCCAAATGCGCTAAAGTTCATAGCAGATGCTTCACACTGCATTGGCTTCCGGGGCTCCACCTCGGGCACCGCTGGTGGAGCTTACAACGTTACCCAAATATCATGGCCGTTAGTGGCTTCGCGCATCTGGCTCTCGCTGACCCAGACCCCTTCAATAGTTTTCACCCAGAATATATGTAGTCTTTTTCCCATATGCAACATTCTGATTTAGTCGATAGACTATTATGGCAATTGATATGGCGCCATCATACCACCTATTATTAACCAGAGATAAAGTGGAGTGATCAGATTTACACCTCTTCTGAAGCAGTCACTACGTTTGGACCTTGTGCAATTTCTAAACACAATGGCTCAAATCCATCATTTTATGCCTAAACATTATGTAATACCAGTACACAAAGTAATGAGTAAACAATATGCCAGTAGCCTTCTACTGAATCCAGGGACAATAACCTGGAGGAACTGGTTGACTTTCTTATTCGTTTTCTGCATTATAAGATCAACATGTTATTTGTTTCAAAGTAAACAATAAAATATCTTATGTACATTATATATTGTAATCATGATCACCTCAAAGACACTCATGGCCATGTAAAAGTTCTAAACTATGATATGAGGTTTCATTGCCTATGCTGAGAATCACAAGCACAAAGTGCTGTCTATAGTAAGTTGTCCTTGAATCACCTGCAACAGTTGGTCGAAAGCTTGACTTACAACCACATCGTTTCATTTCTGGACAGCACTTTGCTGCATCTGACAGTGTCGTCCACAATAGCTGCCAGACATTTTCAGCCAATAACCATCCCCAGCCAACAAGATTTTGTAACACAGACTAAAGCCCGACTTTAAACATGGCCACTGACTCTAAACAGAACTAGCTTGCTACAACGCACGTTTGTTATGTTGCACCGAAGCATCTTGTGTTGGCCAAATGGTCTCAACAAGATCTGCTTCAGTGACAGCTTAATACCCATCCACCCATTCACTGCCACTCAAAGGTATTCCCGATGCCTTTATGACCATCTCAACATGAAGCCCATCAAACATAATTACAAATTTACTGACATCGTTCGATACTGTTGCTTTCGCCGTGTTTTTATAACATATCAAATATGACCTCCGGAACCTGACCTGGATTTATTTTAGACAAAGCAGGTTGAACAATATCCATCGAATGATGCATCTTTGCAGCATTATGAGCATTTTCATGAAACAAAGGCAGGAGGCCACAAAAGCACAGAGGAAGTTGTGATGCATTTTGTTTCTATGCGTGATATGCGGACCAAAGAGAAATAGAGTTGGAATAAAAGCATATTTGCCAATCTGCCAGATATTGTTTAATGAAAAATGATCATCTTTTGCAGCATTTGATATTTAAATACATGATTGCTTGAAACTTCCACTAAAAAGGATTGCAAGTTCATCAGTGAGCTATTAAATTGGTGATGCAGAAGTAAGCCTATATATGGAAGGCGAGGGGAAAGAACTCTCTGCATGAGTGACTTCACTTATGCAAGCTATAGCACGCTCAGCGATTGGGGTACGAAGGTCTCGATGTTGCCAGTTCCATGAAATAATTATCTATGTCTACCTGTAGATAAGGAGTTATGGTCAATATTATCCATAACAGCAGCGATGAAGAGATTATCTTAATGTTCAGCGGGCATACAGCCTGTTCTACTTCAAAATTGCTGGCAAACACCATTAGCCAGCATCTAACGATGCATAATTGCTGCATTGATGTCTAAAAAGACATAATGCATCCATGTCAAAGTCTTCACAGCATGCTTTTGACAAAGCCATGTCAGTATCATCATTCAAGACCATCCGTCATCCTATGACCTCGTATTTGGAAAGAAATTCACACTTGGAAAATGTTGCCCATCAGCTGGCTGCGAAAGGTCGAAATACATTCTTCAGATCAACAGTCTTAGAAACTGGTTGAATATTACATACAGCTCATGAATCGTTTATGTAGCTTAAGCTCTTTGAGCATTGACCATACCATGTATTGAATGTATTGAATCAACGAAAAAAGAAGGCACTGAAAGTAAATTATGCTGCTGGCTTTCATAAAAACTGTGCCACACAATAAAAACAATATTTAGCTTAAGTGGATATTACAGGTCACTCTTGGCAAGCTCTCACCTACATATTTCGAGCATTCTGTGTGTGGAAGTCACAGGCACTAGGGTCAACAAAGTCTCTCTCATGATCCTCAATGCCCCAACATTCAGTTTGCCATGATGTAACGCATTTGAGATGCTAAACGATATAGCTGTATAGCGCTATTAATTTGGAACGCTGAAAGAAACGATAAATTACTTTCACTTTTAGCTATGTTAACAATATTTTAAACTTATATATGAGGATTCAATAATCTGATTTTCAAGCAACTCTTTTGCGCAGTTTACTTGCAACAGGTACCTAAAGTGTGCTTAATTTTGAATCGCTTTCGTCCAGAAAATGAAATGGCCGACAAGAAATTCTAGCAACCGTCTAAAACGTCTGTTTATAGCCCAAGGAACTCTCCCAAAATGGTGGAACTAACAGCCAAAGCTAACACATTTATTACACATTTTCGATCATCGAATTTATTAATTTCTAGTTTTAATTAAGTCATTCCTCTGACTAAAAAGTCTTAAAATGTATTTTTCTGGAAGCAAAGAGAGTTTCATTCTTCTATCCACAACTTGAGCAATGCATGAAGCTATCGTCCTGGCTAAGTAGGCTCCATAGACAGAGTAGGCCATTAACACAATACTGACGTCTGTATAAAATAGGCCTCTAGTCAGCTGTATAGTCTTGGAGCATCCTTCAGTCGGACCAGGAATGCCACCGAAACACACGCACACGAACACGCGTGCAGTCTCTCTGACCTGCTCCATCAGCCAGTGCAGTGATGCTACTGTTGCTGCGGCTGATGATGATGAGTATAGCGATGCTTTATTCCAACTCTTCAAGACCTTCACTGGCCAAGCAGCAGCAGCCCTTAGAGCCCGGCCACTCAAAAGGTTACGATAGCGGAGCCGGAGCCACTCGGTGCCAAAATAGCATCCCCGACTGGCATCGGCACAGCACCGCCAGGCTGCTGAGGCTGGTGTCTCGGGCCAAGCCAAGCAACGCTGAACGATGCGCCTGCAGGGCTGGAAGGAGAACGCGAGTGATTACCTGTAACCGAGGGAAGGAAAGAGAAGAATAGGATGGGGTTTCCGAGCATCGATCGAGTGATGTCAGTTAGCTTTCGACTTTTTATGGGCTGCGCTTATGATGAATGAAGTTGCACATTTCGAATAAATTACTCACTAACCAACCGATCGTTCTTCGCTGCTGCGCCCAACGACGCCATCTACCGGTAACTTTATAGGTCTATCGCTGCTGCTGCTGCTGCTCTTCCTATTGGCGCCGCTGCTGTAACTGCTGCTGTGGGGGCCGTTGTTGTCTTTGACTGAATCGGTATGGATACTCTGTACAGCGTCAGTCGAGAAGCGCATCACCGAGACTCCGGAGGAGGAGGAGGTGGAGGAGTAGGAGGAGGACATCACACTTTGCAGGCAATGGTCGATCACAAGCCAAGCGTCGCAGCCGCCGACGGACCCCGCAAGTCGAGCTACCCCGACCGAAGACCAAGTGGGGCCGAACGACGCCCCAGCTACGCCCCAGGGCTCGGAATGGGCCATGACCACGCACCCTACATCTCGGTAACATGGCTATTACCTTGTATGTATGTAGACTTTTGCCTACAGTAGGTAGGTAGGTAGGTAGTTTTCTATCTAACGACGATGGGTCATAATGAAGACGATTAAAGTCGCCCTCATCTTTTATCTAGGCTGGGGACTGTTACAAGTACGGCAGTGGCAGAGTTGAAATGTATGTATGTATGTATGTACGTATGCAAAGCTCTGTTCTGTATGTATGTAGACTCTATGTGTGCATGAATGCATGTGTGTATGTATGCATGCATGTATGGATGTTTGTTTGTATGTATGTTTGTAAATACATATGTATGTATGCATACGGTGTATGTATGCATACGGGCTTTGTATGTATGCAGGCTCTGTATGTATGTATGTATGTATTGTATAAATGCATACATGCTCTGTATGTATACAGACTCTTTATGTAAGTATGTAGGCTCAAGAAGAATGGAAAGTTTTTGGAAAAACAGACTGATAGACAGACAGACAGACAGACAAACAAACAGACAGACAGACAGAGACTCGGCCTGTGTGTAGTGCAAGTGACTTTTCAAAACACCAGATAATATCATATGATTGTCAAAGAAGGTCTTAAGAGTCTCTGCAATACTCAAAATTCCGGCCAGAGCAAAAAATATTTTTTGAAGATTTTGGTCCTTATCTGCTGAGGTTAAGCAAATGAAGTCGCTAACACTTCAAACCAGTTGGTGTCTATTATTATTACAGATTTAGATTTACTGGTCCTGCACACTTTATAAGTGCTTTTAGTAAATAAAGCATTTGCATTACATAATTATTACTAAATATTATTATTATTATTACAACTATTACTACTACTACTACTACCACTATCACTCCCACTACTACTACTACTACTACTACTACTACTACTACCACTACTACCACTATTATTATTATTATTATTATTATGTGTGTATGTATGTATGCATGTATGGATGTATGTTTGTATGTATGTTTGTATTCATGTTTTAAAAGTAACCGTCGTTTGGCAGTGATTTTTAAGTGACCCTCGAGTGACAGTGAATTGTTAGCAGTGGCCAGAAGTGACCGACTCCTTAGACCTACTACTCGTGGGGCTTTCCATATCCGTTGCGGTTGCAGATGCAGCATGGGTCAAGGCTGAAGAATAGAATTTTACATGAACCATCGTAATCGTAATCGTAAATTTGTAAAGCGCCGCTTTAAGGTAGCCTCATCAGTGGCGCTTCCGGCTCATCATCGCAGAACTGGGGAATAATATGGTCTTCAAGCGCTTACGGAAGAGGGTGGGGGAGAGGGAGAGAAGCTCTCGTCGAAGGTCGGCAGGTAAGTCATTCCAAGAGCTAGGGCCAACAATAGCAAAGCTGCGGCGCTGAGCGGTGGCAGTTCGAGCTAGAGGGACGGCGAGGTCACCCTGAGCCGACGAACGCAGTGGTCTACGGCCAGGAGTGGAAGAAAGGGGATGCAGAGTTCCCTTAGATACAACGGAGCACAGCCAACAAGACAGTTTCGCACAAAGGTCAAGAGTTTGAAGAGAATGCGCTCTTATTGGGAGCCAGTGCAATTGTTCCAGCATAAATGAAGAAATGTGGCCGAACTTAGGAATATCACCAATCAAGCGAGCCGCAGCATTCAAGACAGACTGGAGTTGTGCAGTGTAGCAGGATCTAAGGCCATAGGTCCATGGGACTTCTTTTTCTGTATGACCTCATTGCTGGGAATGGAATGGCAGTGAAGCAAGCTAAGATATCTAACAGCATTGGCATAGTAAGGTGGGGGGGGGTTGCGTTGAGGTCAGATTGACTGATTATGAATGATGATCACTTGTAAACTAAGTTATATTGAAAAGTAAAGCGAAGTAAGACAAATGATATTTACAAGACATGGCAAAAATTGGTATTAAAGCAAATCAGTGAATGCATAGTTTTAGGGTTGCAGGTGGGGAGCTACAGGTGTTACGGGACGATAGTATTTCTAAACCTTGCGATATAATAATCGCTTGCACTTTGTCCCCTTCCCTCCCTCGTCTTCTTTTAAGAGGTCCTTAAACTGCGCTATACAAAAGTCCAGATACATACACACATACATACATACGTACATAGATACATGTATATACATACATACATTCATGCATTCATTCGTACATAAATATACAGAGCCTACATACATGTGCATATAGACCCTGCTCACAGATACACAGTCTGCATATATACACACTTGCACACATACAAACATGTATATACATGCATATACATATGCTCAAGCATACATACATACATGCATGCATGCATGTACACTTACAGAGTCTGCATACATATATAGCCTGCATGCATACATACATACGTACATACATAAATGCATGCATATTACATGCATGTGTTCATACATTCATGCATACAAACATACATAGATGTATGCATGAACCCATAGAGTCTGAATGGATACAGAGCTTGAAGTGATGTTAGCGTATTGACAATTGCAGAAGACAATACAGCATCTGTCGGATAAGATCCTGTTGAACATCTTCAGTTATCTGAAGCACAAAGATCTCTGTCGTTTGGCTCATGTCTGCAAGAAGTGGCGTCTTCTGGCCTACGACGGTCGTCTGTGGACGCGCGTCTCCCTCAGACCAGAATACGGGGGTCTGCACGTGATGAACCCAGAGGCCCTGATGGCGATCATCAGCGTCCGCTTTGGCACTACCCTCCAGTACCTCGAACTGTCTGCTGAGCTTATCACGCCGTCCGTTCTCCACGAGATCGCCAATCGCTGTCCCAACCTTAAGAACCTCATTCTGGATTTTTCGAACGCGATGCAGCTGCACGACTTCAACGACCTGAACGCCTTTCCGTGCAACCTGAGGAACCTGACGATCTGTCTGTCGGAAGTCATCTTCATGGAAGGATTCATGAGGAAGGTCTACCAGAGTCTGTCGTCTGTCGAAGTACTCCATCTCATAGGTAAGGCCGCACAATTAACCTCATACGTATTAATTAATTATTCAATGATTTCAACGGTTGTCTCATTTATCTTATATCTCGCTGGTGGAATCATTATCCTCATAGTCAGACGACGAATCTAACGTATGTCTTTATCAGTTTCATAGACAACTTAATGGCTCAGTCTGTTGCAAATATCAGTTCAGTTCCGTTAAGACCTGATGGGCTAAAACGGTCATCAACTGCTTTCGTGTTTAGCTAACAAATGCAAGTTAGAATATGTTTCTGTATTCGACCCTGAGTGGATCATGACAGATATTAATAACGAATTGGCGAGTCGGGCCTTTCGTGACAGTTGGTTATGCATAGGACTATGCTAGATATAAAACCACGTGATCCAACTATTGTCCTGAATCTATGATTCTGTGAAGAACCGACATCAAAAAAGAACAAAGTGGACAATATTTGGCTGGCAGTAAATAAGTATTCTTGAAAGCCAGCGTTAAGTGCTATGAGAGTCAAAGAGTCTATTTTCAACTGAGAGATTTTAATACCTTATCTTACAATTCTCTTCAGAATTCTCAGCCTTCCTTCTTTAGCCAGCCTCTAATTCATTCATTCACTCGTTCGTTCTTTCATTCGTTTATTTGTTTATTTCTTGATTCGTCCATTCGTACATGCCTTCGTTTGTTCGTTCGTTCTTTCATTCTGTAAACTTATGGATTTATATAGCGCTTCGTTAAGATATCTACTCAGAAGCGCTTCCTCGTCCTGCCCAGTCTGGGAGAAAAGTACAACTTCTGAAGCTTTGGTAAAAGGCGCATGGAGTGTCTCTTGTACGAAGGAAGCCCATTCAAGGTGGACGACCAGCCAACTGAGTAGGCCTGACTCGCACTCACACTTGTTTCTTCGTCTCTTCTTCTTATTGGGCGCCAGTTAATACAATTTTTTCATTAAGCTTTTGTGTGGCGCTGACAAATTTCGGCGATTTACATTGCATTACATTTATTGCCAGGACATACATGTCGGCTATTTTCATCAATACTCTCTGCCTCTTCGACTTCTACCTTAGCTACCAAATCTCTCTGTGCTTTCATCTTTGCCAATATTAAGATGACAAATGAGGAAATGCTTCTGTTTTCTAGAACCGCTGGTGCTTCTTTACATGGCAAACACTGTTCTTTTGAAAGCTATCGATCTAAGCTACTTTTCTTTCTCAAAGGATTTCGCTTCTTCAGACGAGCCAGTTACTTCGGACTATCACGATCTGAGGAGCACTAGTTTCGTCCTATTCAAGTAGCTGGCATTTTTCTTCAGATAAGCTCCTCTGGTTCAAAGCTTAATGACAAAGTGGTCCCTCTGTGTTAGGCTACTGTCGGTTTTGCCTTAGGATTCGCGCATTTGCTCTTCAGATGTGTACGCTAGTTTTTGAGACATATTGGCATTAATTACTCTTTGTAAAGCTCACTGGAAATGTTCCAACTAATTCTTCACAACTTTACTACAGCTGCTACCAACTTCTGTATTGTCTTCTATTGTACTGTATTTTCAATCCTCGTTGCTTATCTTGCGAATCTCTCCTTTTGTGAAGGCTGGTTTCCATTTGCTTTTAAAATGCTGCTAAAAACCTGATCTAGATAACGACTGCATGCCTAACTACAGACTTATTTTCAATCTCAGTAATATTCATTAAATTCTTATTTCTTGTGCGTTTTCAGGGCATGTAGCATCTTTAAATTTTGCACCTTTATAGTCCGCTTATTGTAAACATTACTTTAGTCAAACTGCTTTCACAGGCACAATTAACAGCACAGTTTCAATCAGTGGACTCTGGTAACGCGTTTCTTCTGATATCTCTTTATTTATGCATTTGAAATGCTGCTCGTATATGATATGCTGATGTCGATCCTAGGCATAGCTGGATATTTGCCAGGGCGTATAAGCAAGGAGTTATTTGCTATTACGGCTCTTCGGAGTTTTGGGTTCTGCTCTTCTCTAGACATCTTCGCATCTTAATGATCATTCTCACCAACTTGCAATAAACACATCTCGTTCTGAGCTTGTTGCTTGTACTCGATCCATTCCTTTTTCAATCATCATTTCACCTATTTGTTATATCGCACATTATGCTGGTGATACTCGATTCTAACCTGCCCACTCTATCACAGGTCTTTCAGAGAAGAATGAACTCAAACTCTGCCAACTCTTCCAATTTACATCTTTCAATCAACCCAGAGAACAGCTGTGATAATTCTGTTTAAAACCCACCAGCTCGTGCAGTCTTTCTCTTGCACCAACCAAAATTCCGTTCATAAAAGCATTAAAAGTCGAGTGATAACTTAAACTCACTGATAACTCACTTACTATGATTTAACACGTATCTTCCATTTTGGAACTCCCTCCCTATGTCTGTTCGTTCTGCTCAGTCGCTTCTGTCATTTCGTTCTCACTTTAAAACTTACCTCTTTCAGATTACTTATCCACCTTATTCATGGCTGCCTCTCTCTGTCTTGTTGTCTGACCTTCTGGATATTGACCTGATTGCAGCTTGGCTTTGGTGCGCTATCGGTTGATGCTTTGTGCATTAGACATTGGCGCATTAGAAGTTTCTAATTACAATTATAATGCTCTGTGTTGGTCTTGTTTCTGTTGCCACGGACCATTTCGTCATATAGCAACCTCTGACTGTTGACATGGCTAAAACAATTGCTTGTGCACTTATCGCTTCTCGACTAAACAATGTGAATGCGGTAATGTTTGTTATATCCTCTCTTAATCTAAAAAGCTCAGAGTGGTTCAGAACTCTCTTGCTAGTGTGATTACATGGTCTTCTTCATCATCAAATGTATAAGATCGCCTTCTTCATCTTCACTGATTTTCTGTTGAATGACGCATTAATTTTAGATAGCATGCTTGACTTACACAACACAGAATACCAGCCCTCCATCATCTCTTCACACACCGCTAACTCCTTATCGCCCTTTTACAACTGTTGCGTTCTTCTTATACTGGCTGGTTACAGAACCAGAGGTGACAGTTATGTGATCACGTGCTTTCAGTTGCTGTGCCCTTTGTTTAGAGAATCATCTGTTACATAAGGTCCGACTATAGCCAACTCGCTATCATCATTTAAATCCTTATTAAGAGCCGCTGTTTACTCTGGCTTTTTTGCATGACATCATCTTGGCTCCAGTGAACATTGATTGATCCGCCCCTAAGATTAAGAATTTTTGATTACGCCAGTACTAAGAACTTTTGAATTAAATAAATAGTATCAAGGTTATATTTTAATTTGGATGACTATTAAAGCAATAATAGTAACAAGTTTGTGTTAAGAGGCGTGTAATGAATGAGCTATAGAGTGTAGCCATCCTCCTTTTAAATTCGCATTTGATATTGTGTTGTTAAATGAAGTGTGTATGTTTGGGTCCGTCGATTTCCTAATGCCTTATCTAATGTGTGTTAAGCTTTAAATTTAGTTGTTTGGTTTGTAAATATATGTGTTTTAAATTAAATAAACATCGGTAATAAGGTGTGGTTACAATTATAAGATTAGCCGGCCAGCATCTAGTGCATTACGATTGCTAAGAATTAACGGTCAGCTTAGATAGGGATAGCTAAGGTTGTATTAATATGCGGATCGTCTGTAATTAGTCGGAGAACCTTCAGGAAGAACTTGTAAACCGGTCAAAACCAGATCTACGAGTGACTGTGCAACTTTGATCAATGGTCATTATTCGACAGACGAAAACTGTTGGGCAGATTTTGATGTAGCTGCGTGACTCAGTGAATTTAAAGGGGGCGGCCATAATCGAGCAGACGATCTATGCAACATTTTAAAAGGAGTGAACCTTCGTTTTCGTCAGTTCTATGTTGGCAACGGGAAAGGACCGTTATGGACGCCTAAGTTAGGCTCAGAGGCGCTTTGAAGAGTTTGTGATTTTACAGCTACCCATTAGCTATGTCGACTCGTAAAAGGGTTAGCTGTGGTGAGTGAAACTGCAGAGAACGCACATTGGTAGGACCTTTGTGTCGACTGAGTGGCGTGTCGATCGAAGAAATGCTGTTAGATTTCTTCGGCCGTTTGATTTGTGAACGGTAGTCTTCATGTATCGAGACTTGAGGATCGATCGACGAATTTATCGATAAAGGTGCTGGTGAACTATTGAGCTTTTCTCTTCGCACAAATCCGAGAGGGAAAGAACGCAACATTTGATTATGTGTCATCGTCTGCGTGGAGTTCGCCATCTTAGTCGTGTTGTGGACGTTTATTTCTGAGGAAAAACGCACAAAAACTGCGACTAGTACCTCGGTTTCAAGGACATTCCATGCCTGTTGGACTGAGACCGAAGCTGGAACGAATCAATTTTCATCATGGGAGGGAAAAGTAAATCTATTGTACCTCCAGCTTAATTTAAATGCTGGCCATAAGTAAGGTAACTTAAATATAAATTAACTCTTTGACATTCAGATTGAAAATTTCTTTGGAGCTTTTGTCTTTTGTAATTAAAATCTTAAAACTGGTACACTGACTATTAGACAGATACGAGTCCAAATTTTAACTCAAATACAGAGTTTGACAACGTAAGACTTGGATTAAAGTGAACAGCTGCTAATGAACATTGTATATATCACGCCCCGGTCCAAGTTCATACGATAATATTGGGTTTATTATAACCCTCAATCAGGATTACTTTGAATAAGAAGGTGAGATGAGGTTGATAGAACGGGTCGAGAGTTGTTTTTATGCATAACGGTAAGAATAGATACATGAGAACACATTGGTTCCTATTTCTTACTCTGTTCCATTCAAGCCGCTGCGTGTATTTAGCCTTCAGCTATTTGCTCAGAGTTCTGCTGTTAGACAACATCTATACAAGTCTCTCCACACCATAGGACGCTACTTTGTTCATGGGTGATAGATCAGCTGACACGTGGAGCGCAGGAGATGGAAAACATGAGTCCTATTCATGATATGAACGATGGGGCCGTTTCCTCGTTAGCTTTCTAGACCAACGGAGCTTTATGAAACTAATGCCACGTATTTATATGAGAACCATAACGTTGATCAGATATGCTATCTCCAGGGAACAGGGCCAAGTGTGCTTTAGCCTATACTGCATACAGGTTAATATATATTTTATACATATAGAACTATCTCTCCCGAGGGTTTGAACCGCCGACCTTTGGATCGGTACTGCAGTTCAACATGTTTACAAATGGACTACTCTGAAAACTATTAAATGCTATGTTTAGTTTAACAAGCTTTGTGTATTTATATATAATTGGCAATCATTGTGCTTTATGCTTCTCAATAGGCCTGTATTTTATTTTATGAGGCCTACATATATTATATTTTATGAGGCCTACATATATTATATTTTTGTGCATCGAACTTGTCAAATGTAGGCAGTGCTACGAGTATTGCGTATACAAATTGAGTGTTGAATTGAATTGCGTATCCGAAAGTTTGCGATCACAATACTCGGCTAAAAGATATTTTAAATTTCTTCTTCACCCTAGCGCTCTTGCCCTAAGTTGGCTATCAAGTTCTCAGTCAGTGAAGCTTATAAGAAACTTGAGAAGCCTGGGTAGCCTGACTTTCCTGGCGCTTCTTACGTACAGAGGTCTATCGGTCAGAATAAGTTAGGCTAGGACGGACTAAGCTCTAGGCCTTCTGAGTAGACTAAATTATGCTACACTAGAAGACTAGGCTAGACAAAACTAGGCGAGATCAGATAAGATTAGATTAGATTATGCATTAGACTATAAATTAAAATGTAGATTAAGATTAAAGATTGACGCTTAGGATATAGAACAGAGGAGGTTACACTGCTGAGACTAAACAGTACACAAGGCTAAAGTACATTAGCTGATACGAGAGCAGACCGCGCAGACTACGCATGCCAAATACTATGAGATTGTGCAGACCAGATGACGTCATATTAGAAGATTAAAACTTTGGCCTACTGATATATAATTTATGCTTTATTTCCAAGTGTTTATTTCGAAGTGCTTCGACTGCTGATTGATGCTTTCAGGAACTTTTGAGTTGGGAGACGACGAAGAAGAGGAAGTCTATGAAGTTATAAACGTTGGAAAGATCAAAGCCCACACTCCCAATCTCCGCATCGTCAATTTCTTTGGCATCAGTTTTGTCGATGACTCACACATCGAACTGCTGTCGAGCAACTGCATTCACCTGGAGTGCCTTGCACTCAACTACTGCCTACGTGTGAAAGGCTCCGCTTTTAAGACGCTAATACAACGCTGCAAGAAGCTCAAAGTGCTGCTACTACAACACTGCGGTTGGCATAATTTGACTCATCTATCGTCAGATGACTTCTTTAGCGCCAGCCAGTAACAAACTTACATCTTGTAAATCTCATTTGAATCGTATCTATTCAGTTTGAGGAGACCCGACCGCTACAGGGTTCCATTGTCGGCCTCTGCTCCGCAGGTTTTACACAGCAAATGTAAGCACCTTCTTTCTAGTAATACACTCAATACACTATGCTGATTATTTTCAAGCATTGTGGCCCGGTCTTTCTAGCAGTCTCTTTTAGTAGAGGCAATACTTATGGCGTCAGAGGTAAACTCAGTGACTGGATAGGTAGAGACAAATCCTAATAATACGTATGACTTCCATGCAGCCCCAATTTTCTGGTGTTTCTTCACTACTTTGTGTAATCTCCGTGTAGTCTTTTACCAGGAATTTACATTTGAGGAACGTCTAAACTATGCTTCCACCATTTGCGTCAGATCCGCTCACAATTCGCTTTGAAAACCGCTGCAACGCTGATGGATACCTTCAACTGTGGCAGATTGATGATGTTGTAACGTTAGAGAAGAAGGCCTTTGCTCCTGCATTAACCTGCTGCAATCGGTCTTAAATTCCGTAACTCGCCTAATCGGTGGCAACACAAGCCTTCTAGGCATGGCTATAAATAACTTCATGCGTGGTGCTGGGCTAATCAGGCTTTTTCTGGGCACAGCTTCTTACTGTTCATGTACAAGTACTTTGAGAGCTGTGCTCATTTATATGTCATGGAGCTAAATAAGTCACACGGAGACCTTGTTTTGCAATAGATTGCCTATAGGAGCCTTCTGATTGACCTTTCTTTTGCCTTTTTCGGTAAGCTTTTGAAAGCTGTTCTCTTCGATGATATTGCGTGTTGTACGTTCAGGCTAGCAAGTAAGGAGTTGTTTTTTTAATTGGCACTATGTAAGTATCGATTAAGATTTAAATCGTTTCTTTATTCATTATATGTCACTTGTGAGTCAGATAAATCGGAGGAGCAAACCTATTCTTCACCTTCACTTTGTACATGAGGGCTCTATGTAAAAGACGATTGTACGCGGTCTTGTTGGACTTCCACAGCAGACGGGACTTCGTGCTGTGGCATCTGTTCTCTATCATTTGCATCGCAGATGAAAGCCACATGTTTTCTTTTTCCACGGATTTGTGGCTGCTCGTATGCTGACGTCAGTCCGAGGCATAGCTGGCTATTTGCCAGGACATAAAAACAAAGAAGCAAATTTCGAATTTGGTTCATCATTTTCCGCCTCTTTTGGTGTCAGCGTGCTGATTCAATTGAATCCCAGTGCAAATAAATGTGAATTGAACAATTTACTTTCAAGTTGTGCTTAGATTAAAGAAAGGTTCGTTGGATTGCTGTCGATTGCTATTGTTCTGTTGCTCTTCAGCCGAACCATCGATGCCCTCAGTAAGCCTTTAAGAACAATTGTTGATAACAGACTGCAATAAATGAGCGATCACCTTACCATACCTGATCTTACCTTATTTTACCTTATTTTATCTAACATGTCCAAACCTTTTAAGTTTCATCATTTTTAGTTTTTATTTTTTGATGTAGACATTCTTCTTAACTTTCGTTTGTCTTTAACTTCGAGCAGGTCGATGTGAATTAAATCTTATGTGGTTTTGTTTAGCTAAGTGGATTCTACTTTGCTCTGATCTGCGATGCTTCTGCTTTGTTCCGATAACATTCCCCTGTGCTTCTGTTACACCATGTATTGTATAGGCCTGTCGTCTTTTCTTTGTGTATATAAACTGTATATACACATGTATATATATATATATATATATATATATATATATATATATATATATATATGTGAACGTAGGTCTTGAAGACCAGCACATGAAGCTGGTGGAATGGGAGTCCTCGCGTATTCGTGAACTAGATCTGTCATCGACGGAGCTGTCTGCCGATTGCCTCATTGATATGCTGTGCCGCTCAAATGGGTTCACTTTCCTTGGTCTGGCACACTGCGAATTCTTCGATGACAAGGTACGTTCCTCTAATGTCCCTACATCTAGTCGTTATGCCAACCAGTTTCGCATGACTGGTGACACGCAGGTCGATTGAGCGATTGCCTTGTAAGGAGGAGGGTGCAGATTCAAGCTTCTTCTGAGTAAAGACCTAAAGCAAGCCTTTACGGCACATTTGCTTAGCGCCTCGAATTTTGATGCTTTGTTATCAGGTAATGGCACTTTACATAAATATCGAAATAATACCAAAAGCAACAACAACAACAACAACAACAATAATAATAATAATAATAATAATAATAATAATAATAATAATAATAATAATAATAATGGCGATGATGATGATAATGATAATAATAATTGTTTTTTCCAGTTGTGACCTTTCACACAGTGCAGCAGAACAGTTCATCATTCAAGAATAGGTTAATCAATTAACCGCAGTGAATAGCAAAGATGCGATGACTTCAGTAAAATGCCTGTCCAACTGTTTCCGTATATAAAGTGGAGTGAATTTTTCATTATATTTGCATAGCATCTCTTTACACGCTATTAAATCGTCACAATGGACTGCACTGCCTTTAGCATTGAATTAACTCTGCTTTATCTGGGACTTATTTTCCATTTTATATTATGCTTGCATAATTTCTTTCATCATTTTACATCTATTTCCACTTCGTATTTACACTCAGTTATCATGACCTTCCTTCATTTAGTGCAATTCACATTGAATTTTTTACCATGCCTTATTGTTAGGCTGCCTTATCTTAGTCTTGTTTTGTCTGTGCATTAACGCTCGATACAGATCCTTGAGGAGATGCTCAAGAAGGGCAAGCTGGACTACATCAGGGCGATTGATCTGAGCCACACAGTCAGCCTATCTGAAAACGCCATCTTCCAGTTCATTGCTCAGAGAGGTCGTCTACTGGAGGGCCTCATGGTCTGCGGAAAGCCAAAACTGACCGAACAGTTCTTCCTCAACATCATCCCATTCGTGAAGAAAATCAGGTGATCCCCTCATCGGAATCTCCCACAGTCGTATACTTTTTTAAACTGGTAAATAATTGGTAGGCAACATCAATTGGGCCATCATGTTCGGTTTTCGACTGGTAAGGCGTTGTTGTCCTTTCACCCCAGTGCCACCGGGGTTTGAATCAATATCTCCTAAAAACTGATGATTCATCCATTTGTGTCCAAATGTTTAGCCTCTTAGGAAAAGTTTCCCTGTTGTAGAGTCGCTGTTGTTTGTTCTTTAGCCAAAACTTCGGAACAGCCCTCTGAAGATGATTGGTGATAGATATGCCTGACCAATGAACAACTAGGCCGACTGTCCTTAATTGCCATTCTTTACCAACTATTAAGTGTAAATTAATAGTCAAGGAGCAAATCAATCTCACAGTCTTATACAGTTTAAGCTAGCAATTCGTTCACATGGTATTAGGCGATGGCACATGGCAATGAATCTGTTAGTCCAGCAGAGAAAGCGCACGAAGGTGTATGTTTCCAGAGGAGATGTATGTCTTTGCTCAAAGAAACTCGTGTAAAAGAACAACTGACATGCACATTACAAAGGTTGTTCGTGATATGTTTAGTGTGAACACCTTACTGTCGTGTGCATGGTTAGTCTAGGAAGTTAGCGGTAATGTGTAGGTTAATGTAACAAGTTCATATAGAGCTTTAAAGGGCGTAGTATAAAGGTCATTTTACCGAAATGGTTGAAATGCTGTCGCAACCAAACAGATGCTTCTAGGAGGGCAAAGTTTGCCTCTTAAACTTCATATTCGCAAATTTGTAAAACGTACACATTATTCTTAAAACTTGTACAAAAGGTGTCCAAAATAAATTTTATTGAACCGCTTTACGACCTGAAATAAGCTGCTTCGAGCTGTTTTAGAGTTATCTCAGTAGCCAGTCGCCGCTGCAGAACTCTGATTTAAAAATTAACAACAAGTAAAAGTAAATTTTACAATAGTTTGGTCATAAACACAGTTGCGCAACGATATGTTTCAAGTTTTAAAGTTGCAGCGTATCAATTTCTTCTAATGAAACGGCTTTACATCTCTCACTGGTTTAATCTCAAGACCTTCAAAGAGCGCTGTTGAACTTTGTACTTTTTTAGACATTGAATTCTAAGTTGATTTCTAGAAACTATCATAGTCTATGCATTGATGTTCAAGAAATATAGGCGGGGAACATTGAGTCTCTTGAAATTATTATGTGAGCAATTTTGAAAGATTAAACAATCACAATTTGAGTGCTCAACACCTGGATAATACGAAAAGTATACGAAACAATTTCTAACAAAATTTATTTAGTAAAGAGATGCTTTGTATCTGAAACTATAGAGACTAAAATTCGGTGATAAATGAGTACGTTGTCAGTGTATTCGGCATCGAAATTCACGATCATCAACTCCGTCGCACTCAACACCTCCACGGCATAACTCTTAAGAGAGTCTACACTGGTCGTGACGAAAATGTTAATTTCTCTAAATTTGACAGAATAGCCAAAACATAATATTTTAACTTAAAACTGCAATCGATTGTAATACTGCAAACAAATATGTACAGCCTAGGGAGTTGCTCGACCGTTTCTCCGATGATCACTGCAAAACAGTTTTGAATTTGGCTGTTTCTTTTTCTCTTTGAACACATTTTGCGAAGACCACCACCAAGTGTCCGTGTTTGCGCAGGCTTAAATAGTAGCAATAGGATTATGCTGCATGGCTGCAAATGGCACACTGGAGATAGAAACAGTCTTTATCTGTAAATCTGGTGGTGCTAGGATAATTTACTGATTAAGACGTTCTCTGAGGTCGACCATATTTGCAAGGAAACGAGACATATTTACTACTACCAAACAAAAGAATACCACTTGTTGACAACGCCATAAAGATACCAGTACTGAAGAGTCTAATGTTACGATGTCAATTTTATCACATTAAATCAACACCGGAACACAGTTTTTAATTTTGAATAAAATTCTTTATTATTTTCTACAGTTAAAGTTCACTGCATCAGTGGCTTATAATTTACGACTATGAAATTTAAGCACTTTCCATTATTTTTCTTTCATGCAATAGAGCATACTTTATTAAAATGTAACGGTGTTGATATATGGTGTAAATATTGTTATATAAAATTATGATTTTTCGAGAGATAATAGCGATTAAGATGTGCAAGCTGCATTATTAGTTACGTTTAGTTGTTAGTTTCATACTACATTTTCAAAAACATTTGTGTAAAAACGTTTTCTTTGCCAATTTTCAATTTTCTTCAGATTCATTTCTGCCATTTTCGGTGAAATTACCTATAGCGCCAATTGATGCTGCGTATACAATGTAGCATGAAACATATAAAAACCACCGTTAAAAGCATGCTGCCTTGGGCCTCACAATGAGATAAGTGCATGTTAGACAAAGCATCAGTATTGTGTATACATAATACTGATGCTGATGCTTTGTCTAACATGCACTTATATATATATATACATATATATATATATGCTAATATGGTAGGCTTCTACATATCCCTCTGAGAGCTGACACTATTAGTCTAAGGACGCAAACACTTGTGAAAAGCTATACTGTAGTACGCTCGTATACATATATGTCTGCTAAAAGTCGTGCTATCTTTATTCTACTGAAAGTAAGCCTACACTGGAGTCACTTACGGACCTCTTTGGAAATAAATTTAATAACAAATTACAATTTATGTGCACTAATGCCTGGCTATAAAGCAAGGCTAATGCATCTATTAGAGCTTGACAATTGCTGCTAACACATATTGGCTACTTTTTTGGGGAAGTACGGTTTTCGGAAAAGGACTCTCCTAAAACCAGAATAGTCATTTTACTGTTGTATTGCAATCTTCCTCTTCCAAAAGAAGGCATGAATTCTTCAGGAATCAAGAAGAGGATATCAGAACACGGCTCGGCTTGGCTTGAAATTGTTTACAGTTTATCTGAACAACATTCTGAATAACCATCAACAGAAAATTCCAAGATTTGGCATAAATTATACCGTAGCGACAGTTGTATCTATAGTGGTGAATGACATAGTGATGCCAAACTTAAGGCGATTTTATAGGCCCTACAATAGGTGAATGTTACGTTGTGTTCTACGTCCGTTGCCTATTTCCCCCAAAGTCAGGCCTTGATTCATACGCTCACTCTCATTGGTCCAGTCTCGTCTTAACTCTCCTGGCTGTGGTGTTGGACTAAATCTAGAATCTGGACTCTTCTGGCTCCATAAGAGTCCAAAAACGTAGTCACAGTATAGTTAGACGTTCGTATTTCTAAAGAGTGACTTCTGCTTCAACACAGTATTTTTTGTTTGTGGGTGCAGTAGGCTGTTTGTTGGCATTTGACAAGAGAAATACATGTTAACGTGTAGGATCCTAGGATGTGGCACAGCGAATGGCTGGTTCCTGAGGATGAGCACCCGCATTCACATTGACCAGATCGTCATCTGCTTGTCGCAGCACTGTCCCAAGTTGGAACGGCTCGAAGTTCAGTGGGACCCGGACACAATTCGATACTCAGACAACAGCAGCAAGTTCATCGATCAGCTCAGGTATCTCTTTCAAACATCAATCCTTCTCACTAATCATTTCTTCTCCTACTCCGAGTATTCAGCAATATTATAGCTAATATAAAAATCGTTTAGAAACGTTATTTACTGCTAGTCCTCCTTTTACTTGACTTATCTTTTTTCGAGAGCTTAAATATTTTGCCCTGTTTTACCTCGTTTCGCCTGCATTTTGTCAGACTATGATGCATTGGCAGCTGAACGAATTGTTAAGTCAGAGCAACCCTCCTGTCGCATACATTCTTTCATTGCGCTTGCATTCCTTGAAGGATACCCAGCTACTGATGTGGTTAGAACGCTCGAGCACATAGACAACATAAATTGTCTGGCAATACAGGCAGTTGCTGGAGTCTTTAGCAAGTCATTCCTGTATTGTCTTTCAGTAAGCAAATGCGAATAGTTGGTCTTTGCAACAATAACTGTTCTGTAGCGATGCTATAAACTTTGTGAGCGCTCTGGTCACGCTGTATTGATAAGAGCATCGTGGCTTTCATGCCTTTTCCATTCAGTCCAGTTTCCATTAAAAGTTGAGCTAGGTCCCGGCCAATTCCGGATTTGGAGGCCCATGTGTCTATTGGATTGTAAAAACAATGGATTGTAAAAACAATCGAATGTCAGAAGCCTCGTGTCTGTAGCCCGATAATAGAAGAAACTCATAGGCCCCGTCGTAGCAGAGGCCCGGGCCAAAAAAGCCCTACATTTTTGACCAGAGTCAAAAGCCCCCTGAGCATGTTTGTATATCTGACTAATTTATTTTTAAAAGTCTTGTTTTTATACCCTACTATTTGCGATCATAGGGTTGGTTTAAAGTCTTGTTGTATTGCTGCACTTCAGCTGAAAGATCATTCATCCACAGGGCCACACTTCTAAAGACTTATCTTCGTACCTTTCTCACCGATAATCTATCAACCTTTCTCATGCCTCGCCTCTGACTATATGATGTGGTCGGGGTGTTTTGTGCACAGGATGAAATGCCCCTTGATTCGATCAGTGACGCTCAGCGATGGTGAATATTATGAGATGGTGAAGTCGAACTTCGAGAGAGCCGACCGAACAACAGTTGTTCGAACAACAACCAACTACACCACCAATCTCGTCAGCCTACTGTCCTGCTACAAAGACCTACTGTTCAACTGACCATGAACCATGCCTACTGTAGTCGAAGTTTTAACTGCTTGTACACTGTGCTGTAGCTGGAGTTGCCCCAAATTGGTCAGCAAATCTTTTCATAATGGTTTGATTCAAGTGACCATGCCTCCGTTGAATTCATGCGAAACGATTAGTCCATTTTCGTATCACTGACCATCTGACCAAACCTGGACACACTAAGATTAATATAACTAAGGCTGTGGCAACCTGCAGATGAGCATCAAATTCCGCATAACTGCAAAGCGAATCAGAGAGCACAGAATCACAGAATTATATCGAAAACCAACATCACTTAAATGATAATAAGAAGATTCTGCTATCACTTTTTCATGAAAAATATGTGTAAAGTGAGCCTACTTATTTTTATCTAAATATTGGTATTAAAATGTTAATTTTGGAAATAATCCGCCTACAGCAAGTAAACATGTAGGCTTTGTACATGACTGATGCCACCGAAGAAATTTATACGAAATCTGACAACAATGTATTTTTGACATTCATCAATTTCTTGCCACCATCAGTTTCCATAGTCCGTCGTATGCGAGGAAGGGACTTTGAATGTGTGCATATTTTGGTGTTCTACGTTTTGAAGTAGATTCTTTGGCAATTTGAAAGTGATTTAAAATTTCATAATAATAAAACATCATAATTTTATGGCCTCTAGCCGCATACTCATAGACAGCGTACATCCGCATGCATATACGTTTGATGTAGACAAAATACTAACTGCGATAAACCTGTGATCAACAGGTAAATTACATCATGTTATAATAGACGAAACATATGAGCAAGCATATTCAATAGATGACACATAAAAGCAAGTTAATTCAATAGGTGACGTATGAGCAAGCATATTCAACAGATGACACATAAAAGCAAGTTAATTCAATAGGTGACGTATGAGCAAGCATATTCAATAGATGACACATAAAAGCAAGTTAATTCAATAGGTGACGTATGAGCAAGCATATTCAAAAGATGACACATAAAAGCAAGTTAATTCAATAGGTGACATATGAGCAAGCATATTCAATAGATGACACATAAAAGCAAGTTAATTCAATAGGTGACGTATGAGCAAGCATATTCAACAGATGACACATAAAAGCAAGTTAATTCAATAGGTGACGTATGAGCAAGCATATTCAATAGATGACACATAAAAGCAAGTTAATTCAATAGGTGACGTATGAGCAAGCATATTCAAAAGATGACACATAAAAGCAAGTTAATTCAATAGGTGACATATGAGCAAGCATATTCATATCAGTCGACGGCTGCAGTTAACTTAATCGAACAAACATTATATTAATGGATCCGGTGTTCAACTTTGGAAAGGTCAGTGAACTGGTCTTGACACATGCTGCTTAGATGTTGTAAATGGAGTTTCCAACTTTTAACTGAATCAATAAAGCCTATAAAAACTCACACACAAAGTAGGCCTATATACTTAAAGTATAGGTCTAGGCCCTAAATAAAAGTCGCCTATATACATATATACTTTATTTTGTATAAAGTAGACAAACAACGCAAAAAAACAAAAACAATAAAACAAAAGATAAATTACCAACAACCAAAAGAAAACTTAAACTGTCACTCCATTGCAGACGTAGGCCTAATTTCTATTTTCATGCAGTCTGAGATGGTAGGCTATATGTCTACAAAGTAGGCTATCCCTGGCAGACACACACATTTATAACCTCAACAACTGTACTCGTTACAACAGCGTTAAATCAATATACGATAGTTAATGTAGGCTTATTTCAGAGACCTCATTAAAATCGGACACGGGGACCTTAAGTGGCATGGCGCCCATAAAGGGGGCCTACATATATAGGCCTACATTCAAACTGACAGCGGTGGTGAAGGATCTCACCCGATAATTTCATTGAAAAAAAGTGAGCAGGGTCGACGCCATGGTCGCTATAGAAAAGCATGTTCATATAGGCTACATTTACATTTCTTCTAATCGGCAGTTAGACCTACCGTTGATATGAATTCAAACTCCACTCGTCTGCAGCGCGGCAGTGGGTTGGTTACCGTTTCAGAAACTAAGATCAGTCAGTTCAATTTCGCATATGCATATGAAGATCGGCCTTTGGCGGCAAGACCATGTATCGTAATCATAATCTCGAAAATTTCTAAAAGGCGTCTTTAAGCTAAGCGCATGGCATCAGTTTATTCACCAGCGCTGCGTCAATCCAGACGGGTTGTCCCAAAATACCATGCGATGATGCGAAGAACAAAAACCATGCGATGATGCGAAGAACAAAAACCATGCGATGATGCGAAGAACAAAGTCCGATTGCCAGAATACAAGAGAGAGAAAGAGACAGACAGACAGACAAACCGACAGACAGACAGGCCGACAGACAGACAGACAGAGAAGGGGCCATAGCAGCTGTAATGGTGGGTTATATTTAGATTGAGAGAAATGGAAAGGTTGTGGATTGGATGGATCAGAGTAAGATTTCTTGAAAGTTTGGTCTTTAGTTTTGAAAAGAAAACGCGAGGAGTAGTAGGGCCTAGATACAAGGGCTTGAGACAGATGATGACGGGTGAACGAGGGAAAGGATAGAGGAACGGAGAATTGGCTGTAGGAGATCGTTCCTGAGTCGAGGTTCAGCTAGAAACGTAAGATGAGTAGTTCCTGGAGGCCCGGCAAGAGTGAGGCAAGAGTGTGAAGTAGTTTCTGTTTTTTAGCGACGCTGTATCCTAACGAAACGATTAGCATCGCCCTTCTGCTTTATCCAGGCTTGGCACTGGCACCACCCGATCAACGCAGTAGCGGATGAATCATGTATGATATATTCTTACGCTTCCCGGCAACGGGATCTTTTTCTTCGCGCGGTATCTCTGGAGAAACTGCATATATCTAGATGTTCACGTGTTTCTATAGCGACCGTATGGCCTTGACCCTGCTCATTTTTCAATGGATTAATTGGGTGAGATCCCCACCGCTGCCCGTTTGAATGGTCGTCACACCATTTGAGGTCTCCGTAGGCCTATATGAAGGCCTACTGTGCTAGCCCGAGATTCAAATCTCTGAAACAAGCCACGGCTGGGACGCGAACCGGCATCCTCACGCTCAGACCGCTTGCCCTACATTGTTCCTACAGCCAAACATTCTTACTGCGCCCAATTTGGCACAACAACTATGCAGTATGGACGTATGTGTTTTATTCCTTTATCGTTCTTCCTAACTTCATCTCTCAGGCGACCACCACAGCACCTCACCCGCCATACCATCTTCAACATACTAATCCTGCTTTCCGGGGACATCCACCCAAATCCTGGCCCACTGGACTTTTATTCATGTCCTCCTCCCTCACCTCCTACCTATCCTCCTCCTTCCAGAATTTCTTCCTCCAACATCCTCGACAATGCTCAAAATACTGACAACAGCCGCTTCTTACTTTGCACGCTAAATATCCGATCATTACTACATCCTGCACATTCACAAGAAATCAGTGATATAGCCCTCTCTTCTCACCCGCCTGACATATTTGCCTTATCTGAAACCTGGTTTAATTTAAACACCACTCTTGCTCAATATGAAGACTGTATCCCTCCTGGCTACCATCTTTACAGTACACCTCGTCCCTGCAAACCATCTAGCCCTTCTCATAAAAATCCAACTGGAGGTGGTATTGCCTTTCTCACCCGAGAACCTGCCACAGTTTTAGACTCACCTGGTTACTGTTTCCACTCTTTTGAATGTGCATCAGTTACGCTTAAACTTCCTCACACAAATCTGACTATCTTTAATGTATATCGCCCTCCATCCTCCTCTTCATATTCAAGTCCTCAATCGGTCTTCCTGAAAGAATTTACCACCCTCCTCTCTACTGCCGCCACTACACCTCATGAATTTCTGATTACAGGTGACTTCAATATACATGTCGATAACCCCTCCGACACATTTGCTTCTGAATTCCTCACCCTATTGTCCTCAACTAATCTGGTTCAACATGTCAAATTCCCCACCCACATTCACAATCACACACTTGACCTTATTATCACATCATCATTCTCCACTCTATCGCCTGATATATCTTTCTCTTTTGACACGCCATCTGATCATTACCCCATCTTTACATATCTTAACATTCTTCCGACACCACGTCCTGATCCTGTCTTTCATTCTTTTCGTCGCATCAGTTCAATAAATATTGAAGCCTTCATACAAGATATTTCCTGTTCTGACCTCGTGTTAAATCCACCCTCCTCCCTGAATGACCTTCTCTCTTCCTATAACACCACTCTTTCCACTATCCTTGACAAGCATGCTCCTATTATTACCAAATCCCGTTCTCACTCTAACAATCCTTGGTTCAGTTCCTATCTCCAGGCCTTCAAATCTTTCCGGCGACGCCTTGAGCGTGCCTATAAACGCACCAGGGATCCTCAACTTCTCTGTGCCCTTAAATCTGCCACAAATAAATACCATCGCCTTCTTACTGCAGCTAAACAAAGATTTTACTCCTCACTAGTTCGTTCTCGATCCTCTAGCCCTCGCCTTCTCTGGAAAACCATTAACCAGCTCCTCCATCGGAACTCATCTAGCCCACTTCCAAATTCTCTTCCGTCTTCTTCAATAGCCGACTCGTTCTGTTCTTTCTTTTCGAACAAAATTAGTACCCTCCGTCTCTCTCTTCAATCTCTACTTTCTAAAACCTCCAACAATCCAGCTGCTGATGCTCCCTCTTCCACATATGACAGCCCACCTTCCCCACCTCGATCCTCATTTTCTGCTTTTCAACCTACATCAGAGACCGAAATACTAAATCTGCTAAAATCTCTCCCAAACAAACAGTGTGAACTTGACCCTATACCTACCTCCTTATTGAAAGACTGTGCATCTGTCCTTGTTCCAATTATTACCAAAATAGTTAACCTCTCCCTCTCTACTGGAAATTTTCCCCTTCTTTTTAAACACTCTCTTGTTACCCCTCTTCTCAAGAAATCATCTCTCGACAAGGAAATCCTTTCTAACTACCGGCCTGTTTCTAACCTCACTTTCATCTCCAAATTAACTGAACGGATTGTCCTCTCTCGAATCAATAACTATTTAGCTTCTAACTCACTCATTAACCTACACCAGTCTGGTTTTACTAAACGCCACTCAACCGAAACTCTGCTGACATCTCTCTACAACAAGCTTGTTTCTGCCATTTCTCATCAACAGGTTTCTTGCCTCTGTCTCCTCGATATCTCTGCAGCCTTCGACACCATAGATCACAATATCTTACTCCACCGACTTTCAACCTGGTTTGGTTTTGCTGACACTGCTCTCCTATGGATACAGTCTTATCTCTCCTCCCGCTCTTTCTCTGTTAAAACTTCGGAAGCCTCTTCTGAGTCATGCCCTCTTACTTGCGGAGTTCCACAAGGCTCCGTTCTTGGACCTCTTCTGTTTATCCTCTACACTACCCCACTCAGTTCACTCATTAAAGCATCCTCCGTTGACCATCACCTCTATGCTGATGACACCCAACTATTCATCTCTTTCTCTCCAAATTGTTTCAGTCAGTCTACAGATCATCTTCTTTGTGTGGTTAAACAAATCTCCTCTTGGATGACATCTAATCTCTTATGCCTGAACCCATCTAAAACTGAATTCATACTTATCGGCCTACGTGACCAGCTCAAGAAAATTCCTGACCCCTCTATCTCCCTCAGCCTGGACTCTGCCTCCACCCACACCTTTAATACTAACTCTTCTGTCCGTAATTTAGGTGTTATTTTCGATCAGAACCTTACTTTTTCTGATCATATCACCCATCTTTCCCGCTCTTGCTTTATGCATATCCGCGACCTTCGCAGAATCCGTCCTATGCTTGACTTCAAAACCGCATCGATCATTGCCACATCCATAGTCCATGCAAAACTTGACTACTGCAATTCACTTTTCCTCAATATTGACACAACCCAGATAAATCGCCTACAAGCTATCCAGAATGCTCTCGCACGTGCTGTCACCAAAACCCCCAAACACCATCACATCACCCCTGTTCTCAAATCACTGCACTGGCTTAAAATACCAGAACGAATAGAGTACAAAGTCTTATCCCTCACCTACAACACACTTCAATCCTCCCAACCCTCCTATCTTCGTCAATTATTTACTATCCAACCACTCCGTTCAACCCGCTCCTCATCTGTCCTAACACTTCTTCGCCCTCCCGTCACCTCATCCTTAAAATTTGGAAATCGCTCGATAGCCATAGCTGCCCCACCCCTTTGGAATAAACTCCCGCCAAAATTGCGACAGTTGTCTGGTCAATCATACGAACTCACCAACACTTCACCTCTTTCAGTTTCTGCACAGGTCTTTCACTCAAGACTGAAAACACTTCTTTTCCAGAAATCTTATCCTGATTCTTCCTCTTCCTCTTATCTCTCTTCTCGCTTCAATTTCAAACAGCATCCACCGTAGCCGTCCGACTGTCTGAGTGCCTGACTCCTGGATCTTGACCCTTCTGCCTATCGATTTTGTTTTGACTGAGCGCCTGTGAATAAGCTGGTTCCCGCGACTTAGCTTTCGTTGAGCGCTGTAGAAATCACGAGATTACGATTACGATCAGAGGCGCCTTGGCTTACCCATGTAGCTAACCAGGCCAATACATGACGTTTTGCTCGCGCATTAGCTGGTGCCCTGCACGTAGCTCTTATGCATAGGAGCGCTTCAGAATGTTCGAATAATTACGATTACGGTGGAATTGCTTGGTAGCTCACAAATATTGAGTTACTCAATCTATTTCAAACGTAGCAGTTCTATCACCTAAATTTGGAGTATCGACTGTAGTTGCCTTATCAAGGTGTACGCCTTTGGTAATAATTATTTTTTAATATCCGAAAGTCGAAGGTGTAAGACTTACAAGTACTAAACTGGACTGAAGCGCTAGATGAATTGCTGAAGTTATGACGTCACATTGTTTACACTGCAACAGTGTTGTATTATTTTTTATTAACACGAATAGCTGATGTTTTAACCTTTTTGCGTTTAATTAACAGTGCCTTCTCTAGGAAAAACAAGCAAGTAATTACTGTTTTCTTGAAATGATGTTTCTAAATAAATCTACTAGCGCTGCAGTTTTTGACTCTAATACAGATGTTGCAGCGTGCCAAGTTGGCTAATATTTCTTAGTATTGGTTGTTTCGATGTCGTAATGTTTATTAATGATACAGGTGAGATACGGAGTCAATGAAATCGCAACTGCACAAATGGTGATGAGCTTTATGACTAGTAATGTGCAAAGGAGAAGGAGGTTATATCAATCTTTAGCAACGATTTTACCTATCTTGTTTTTTCGCGGTCTTATAACAGTGTTATTGGATGGCCTGTCCCTTCACCAGAAGATGGTAATGAACTCCAGGAATGAACTCTTCTGCAGTCCTGTCAGAAAGATATTTCAGAAGAGTGCATCGCTTAAATTTATTTACATCTTGTGTAAGCAACATTTTAAATAGCCGTCATTAATTTAGTCTGAAAATTGCAAAAATTAGGAAAAGTAGTAGATGTACAATAGCGGTTTGAGCGCAGTTTATATTCAGTAATTAACCATAGTTCGGAGAAACAGCGAGGTAGTGAATATAAGAGTGCCGGTTTGAGCACAGCCGGCGATAACTCGCCGACTGCGCTCAAACCCGGCCGGGTCATTTAAGTGCAAACTGTTTTCAACCTCACAGACTTCGACATGCACCTGTTTGTAGAGCGGGGACTTCGTGGCGGGCAATCGGATTAAAGTTAGCCTCAGCCGCGATATTCGCTGGTAGGTGCTGAAGAGCGTTAGTGACTTCATCCAGCTGTTTTTTCATCGTCTCGGTTGATTCGCTTGTTGCTGTGGTTACTGGTTTGAAAAGTTTTGTTGCGTCATACAACAAGTCGGCCTCTCCGAGCTTTTCTGCCTCAAATCGTCTTTGGAGTCGACTCCTGCGCGCCAGGTAATCCCGAGTCAACGTGTCTCGTTCTTGTTTTGTTGTCACCTTAGTCCACATCGTATGTTTTTTATGTATGTATTATCATAAGTTTAAATACATGTGCATGTGGACTGTCTACATGACACATGTAGACATGTAGACAGTTTTTAAAACTGTCTACATGACTCATGTAGGCGGTCTGCATAACTCACTGAGTCATGTAGACTGCCTCTTTCTAAAGCCACCAACAGTCCACCAGCCGATGCTACCCAACTCGTGACTGTCCACCCTCTGACCACGATCCTCATTGTCTGTCTTCCAACCCACATCAGAGACTGAATTATTACATCTGTTAAAATCATTTCCATTTAAAGCGCAAGGTTGACCCTGTATTTATCTCCTTGCTGCCTACTTCGTCTTTCTAGCACTAACTAGAAGAGGCTTTTAACGCTAGCTAGAAATATATTGTCCAATTTTAGATTAATGACTGTCTGACTTCCAACTCACCCCTTAACCTACACCAGTCTGTTTTACTTAAATGGCACTCAACTGAAACCCTACTTACTTCCCTCCGTAATAAGCTTGTTTCTGCCATCTGTCATCAGCAGTCTTCATGCCTCTACCTCCTTGATATTTCAGCAGCCTTCGATACCATTGATAACAGCATCTTACTCTTTTTACTCTTTCAAACTGGTTCAGTTTTACTGACAATGATCTCCTCTGGATACAGTCTTTCTCTCCCCCCCCCCTGCTCTTTCTCCATTAAAACTTGGAAAGCTCATCCAAGTCATGCCATCATACTTTGCAAAGTTCCACAAGGCTGTGTTCTTCTTGGACCTTCTGTTCATACTTCACACTACCCTGTAAAGGTTTTGACCTTCATAAACGTAACACCTTGACTGTGGTTATAATCATATATTATTATCTACACTAATTGTATAATTACGGAAGTGTGTTCTCTCGCAGTAGTGTTCATGAGTCCGAGCTTTTCGTAACTGCCGCTCTGGGCACGCTAAGTGTCTGTCAGTTCACGCACGCTGCAACCCCTAACTGCTATTGGTCGGCGCCTTGAGACAATCACGTCACATACCCCACTTAACTCACTCATTTAGGCATCAACCGTTGATAAGAGGACTTTTTGCCCCTTCATGCTGGCAATTGTCTGGTTGTGTTATCAATAGCAGTTTGTGGTTTGATACTTGATAATAAGGCAGTTAGAATTGCTGTTTGCCTACATCTTGATATCACTCTTTGTGAATCACATGTGCATTTGTGACTCTTTAGTTACTGCTGGCAGTTCATGTGGGCTATCTTGCAGCGCATGCCCTGGCTGCATGGCTTGACATGCCATCTTAAATGACTTGATTTGCTGAAGTCTGGCCTGTGCTGGCTACCCTACCATCAAGGAACCAGCTAGCCTAGTACTGATGACAAGAGACCAGATGGGCTTACACTGATTCCATGGCATGCGGGATGAAGTCTCTTTTAGAAAACTGCTATGACAGACACCGTGGCTGTTTCCTATTTATGAAATACCTCAGTCACTGCAGGTGCTGCAGCTGAGTAGGCAGTGATTCACAAAAATCCTAAAATCAACCAACTTCTTGCCACTTACTGTTTCATCTTTCAAGCCTTTGAAACCCTCAGCCCTGTAAATGATGTTGGTCTGGCCTACGTCAAAGTGCTGGGACAGAGCCTCAGTAATGTCTCTGGAGATGTAAGAGAGACGACATATCTTTTTTGAAGCTTGTCATTGACAGTCCTATGCTTCAGTGCAGTTGCTTTTTGCAGCACTTTTTCTGTGCCAAGACTTGATGATTAGTGGCTGTTCCAGATGCTTTTACTCTTCTCCAATAAGTTTTAAATCCAGAGAGATCATAAATATGTACCTATGGAAAAAATAATAATCCAAGAACTTGAATAGAATCAAAGTGGTGTCCTAGTTTCATACAACCCGTTTACACACGAATCCACGTAACATGCAGTTACACCATGGCTCTCAACAATACCTGTTTGACATGCGAGATGCATTAGCATATGGTGCTGTCAATCTCATCGTCATTATATTAGACAGCCTTTGAAAGACCTCATTGTTGTCTTGTATGGTCAAGGCAGTGGGCAGCGACATTTTCTGGCTAAAGCTGGCTTTTAGCTGTGCAGGGTGCAGTGCAGTTCCAAAGTAGGTAAACTTAACACAACCGCACATGTCTCCACTTCCTAAATGGATAAAGGGATCACACCTAGTAGCAACTGTAGCTGATATGGTACTTAGCAAGATAACAGTGTGGTCTTTCAAGGTAATTGGACAAATTTGTCTGGTAGCTTACTACAGGGCAAGTGCCTTTGCATCAGATGGCCTATATTTGAGCTTCTAGCCACACTAAGACTTACATAAATCATACACTGTTGTATTTCAGCATGGCACCGTTATCTTGCGGTTTGTTAACATGCAGTCATGGTGGTGACTTTGGCTTCTGACGACTGTGCATAAATGAACCTGCACTGTATGTATGCATATATATGTATGTATATACAGTACATGTATGTGTATATGTATAGACATGTATAAACTCCTACACAAGACAGTGGAAAAATGACAGATCTAATCAAAGTTGTGACACATCAAGGCAGACTTAATGCATGTGTCTGAGCTGCCTTATAGGCAAACCAATTGTACACATAGTTATTTAAATAGACTGTAGTATTAAGATAAATTAGTTGACCAGTGCACATGGCCAACGGGAAGATTTGTAATATGGTGCACATGGAGGAGATTAGACTGGTACATGTATTGAGGAGTCAGTGTTTACCTCATGGCGATGTTGAAGGTTCAGCTTCCTCTCAAGATGGAATGACAACAGAGGCTGGTTGATATTTTCTTGACCAACTGAGGTCGACGTCTGCTTGTCTCTCTCGATAGACGGAGAAGAGGGTATTTTAAAATGTTATTGTCTTATAGATTTCCACAATTTGCATAGCAGACTGCAGAAAGATATTTGACATGCAGAAGTTTTTCAAATGAGACAGGCAGATTTTTTGAATAAAACTAACGATCAAAAAAACTTGAGTATTTTTAATGGAATTTCATAATAATGTGCAAAAGCAGGACTATAGCAGCCAAATTATAATTTAAGAAAGAAAATGGGTGCCAGAGGCCAAATGAGTGACCAAAAAGATGTTAACAGCAGTCGTCTCTTGGCAAACAAAACATATGACAAGTCCATACGCTGAGAAACCTGTATTCTTTGGCATTGAACATGTATGCAAGTCATGTCTGTTTGCGTGGATCTTTATCAAAATTATCCTGTTATAATTAATTGTACAGAATTGAGCTGGTTTCTGATGGTTAAGTGGTTTTACAGTTTGATCATGATCATTATCAATATCTGTGCTCTGTACTCTGTTCATAGACTTATAATTGCTTCAAATAAGTTAATCACTTATTATACACCTTTTCAGCACCTGTCCTTACTTTAACCCTAACCACACAATCTCGGGGTTGATGCCTGTTTTGTCTTGAGTGCATTTGCAAAAACAGCAATCCAATGAGTGGACAAGCTTTCCTTATGTATTTTATAGCTTATAGGGCTTGACAGTGAATCTTCAGTGTCACAAGGAGTCAAACCTTGAACACAGAGGAGGTGAAAGGCAACCACGTTTGAGTGTTTGTAGTAATGTGACTGGCCTGAGAAGCTGTATTGTTCTGGGTAGGTAGACATTATCAGTTGATAGCACTAAACTGAAAGTCTGTTCTGTTTGTTTGTGTTGCTGATCTATGTTGGCCTGGTGGTCCAGATTCTGATCTTGCTCTCCCCACGGGTGCTTTGCTGTCTCATTAGACTAGCTTACAATATTCTAGCTTTGTTGAGGTATCATTTGAAATTTAGATTTGATTGCCTGTTACACGTGCAGGCTATTCTTAGCACTGTGAGTCATACGTGAAAATCAATATTTTTGTCCTTTGACCCACTGTGCTTAGCCTAAGTAATTATAACAGTGATTCATCAGCTGTTGTATTACAACTGCGCCTTGGAAGAAAGTGAACTACAATCTGCATTTGTTGTAACCAAGACTCTTGTATGTTAAATGATGTAGTGCAGTTTTTAAGCATGTTTAACTTTTGATGGTCTTTTGGATGGTCTTTGGGATGGTCTTTGGGATGGTCTTTGGGATGGTCTTTGGAATGGTCTTTGGGATGGTCTTTTGGATGGTCGTTGGGATGGTCTTTGGGATGGTCTTTGCTTGCATGCCTTAACTGTCTGTCTACCTGCCTACCTGTCCACTTTCATTGGCTAGCTCAAGTCCCTCACCTGTCAACATGCCAATTCAGTTGCTTGCTCACTCACTCAGGCAGTCAAACATTATGCAAATGTCTAATCATCCACGCAGTGTCCATTCATCTGTTCACCTGAGAAGTTTGGCTTACCACATACAGTTTTGCACTTGTCTCAACATTTGTTTGAGGTTGAGGAAAATTTGGCTTTCTTGAAATTTGTATTTTTTGTTAAACATCTGGTAGGGATAGCTTTGCAGCTGGTTGTCTTTGGGTGCGTGTGTGCAAGCATGCATGTGTCCTTGCTTGCGTGCGTGCATGCACGCACGCACGCACGCACATATGCATACAGAAAACTAAAAACATCTGTTTACGGTGACTGATAAGTAAAAATACTTTGGTCGTGAAGCTAGGCCTAAATTCAGGTTGAGTACAGTCATAGTATGAAACAACAAGGACCAAAGGACAGAAAAGACGAAACCAGGTTCAATCTGGAGTGGACTGCATTAACCATGTTGCCTGTATTAACTGTCAGATTTAGGTCACACATGATGTTGTAAACAGTGGTATACAGAATAAAGTTTGGGCAATTACTGTTTGAAGAATAGCATAGTTTAATGTGACTAGTCATTTACACAAAATCTTTTGAGATGCTGTCAGAAGAACCGAGAAGCTTATGGCATGATTGCTAAAGGGTGGAAAAGGGGGAAGTGTAAGGAAGTTGAAGGAATGTGTTGTTGAGGTGTGTGACTGATGAGAAGTTGTGGGTTTCTGAGAGAATTGAGTCACACCAAGCCATTTCTCATACATAGTGGGTGATAAGTGGGTGATCTGTATGCAGTGAGGAAGCCACTTATACATAGCTTTATGGCCAAGTGTTCAATGGGCAGCTCTTTTCTAAGGATTCTTTGGTTGGTTGGACTTCTGAGATCTGCTGAGACAGATCTGTAGGTTTATTTGAGTAAGGTTTGACATATTGAGCAGGTGTCTGAAGCTTTCATTATGGTATTTTATTTTTACAAGTTCAGTTCGATTGTCAGGTGCAGATTATTCTTGAAATGTTGAACATGATACTCAAGAGGGTAGTTTACTGCCGTAGGTGTCCCAATAATAATGCAACACAAGCCCAAACAGAAATGACGCAGATAAATGTAGGAGCGAAGAGTAATATTTAAAGTCGTTCACGTTGGCTGAGTTGCTGTTATTGGTTGAGTCATATTTTACTTTCAAAGGTCAAGAGATGAGATGCCACTGAAAGCAACGCAATGACTTGACAGCATATTGAAAATATCAACCCATCGCATTGTCTGTGTGAATTGAGCTGGACCTCATGGTGCTAAACTGCAGTTTGTATGACAGAAAATATGATGGATTCAAGTCAGCTTAATCTGGATGAAATTGTCAGTGAGCTACAGATCATCAAGTGCGTTGTTGTTGGTGACACAGGAGTTGGAAAGACTCGCCTCATCTGTTCACGTGCTTTTGGAACTAAGTACTGTCTGCCACAACTTGTGCAAACACATGTCCCAACCGTTTGGGCCATTGATCAGTATCGCAAAAACCCACAGGTATTTACTTAACTAGTTTATTTCTTTTCTTTTTCTTTATTTATTTTTGTGTCTGAGGTAGGAATTCCTCAGGAATGAAACATTTTTGCCTAGTAAATAAATATTTATTTATTGGTATATGTGTAATCTAATTCAAAAGGTATAAGTGAAGACAGGAATGTGAGAGTATAGTCTAGTGGTTAGTATGTTAAGCTTACAACCCAGAGGTTCAAATCCCTGCCAGCACGGAAAGGTATTTCAAGATATCTGTTCTGCTAGCATGCCCATGAACTCGGCTATAAATGAATTAGTGGGAAGATCAACCATTTGAGGTAGAGGGCTGCCTACTAGAGGTGTTGGAATTTTAGTAAAGTATGGCCTTTGTACTCTAGTCCATTCTGAGCTGATACAATCAACTCTTCTGTGTTTGGCTTCTTTATTGTCTGAAAATTATTTCTGTATGGTGATATAGTGTCATAAAAGTGAATTATTTGTCTGGACATCATAATCCGATTAATGACTTCTGCAGTGCTGTTATCATAAGACACAGGACATCAATTGATGAAACCACAGTCTGAATCATCACCTATTGGAGAAGGTTAGTTAGAATTCAGCAGATTAGGAAGACTGGACGGAAGGCTGTGGTGGTAGGTGCTTGGAAACGAATGAGTTTTGAGCTTTGACTTGAATGACCTCAAAGAACTTTCAAAGTTCTAGCCAATGAATTCCAAAGCTTTGGACTAACCACTATGAATGCCTGAGAGTTCAACATTGTGGATCATAAAAATTAAAACCATTTCTAAATGTTTGCTTAACTTCTTGTCCCCTTTTTGATGTACAAATAGTTGATATATTTTTACAGTCAGTCTTGTATGATTATATTTTTAGTTGCTGAAAAAAAATAGTTTTTCAGCTGTACTCTTTATGGAGATAAATTAATCTTATTAGTTGGCTTATATTTTTGAGATTTATTTTCTTTTAGCTTTTTGGGAGAGCTGCAGAGCACCATATTAATTGTGACATGTCTTTATGATGGGTTTATTTATTAATTCATAGCATTTACATGGCATTAGTACCTCTTTAAGACATCTGCCAAGAAATGTCTCCAAATGAGCTCTGGCAAAAGAGAACAGTCTTTGAGCATTGATAAAATGAGCTTGTGGCTTGCAAGGCTTGTAGAAATACAGATCCAGAGAAACGCCACTTGATATCATTTAGCTCAGTGTGTTTGAATGTCCTAGAAGTTTTCTTGTACAGATATCTTTCTTTGTCACTTTATTTTGCAGGCTCTTCAGAGGTCCTGGTGTACTGTAGACAACGTCAGCATCTCTTTGCGTCTTTGGGATACGTTTGGAGATCACAACAAAGACAGACGTTTCGCTTATGGCAGGTCTCTTGCACTTGTTGTTAATCTCCAGCTCTATCTGCTTTGCTGGCTGGCCTAATCAGTGGCTGTGTAATTGAATGGATTCTTAGGTGGGGTGTTGACTGCTGCGTATGTTGGCTGTTGGGTATATGTTTGGGTAGCTGGGCAGGTGACTGTGATGTGGGTGGTTGGATGGGTGACTGTCTGACTACCTGGATAGGTTGGTTGGTGGCTGCTTTGGTGACTGGCTGTTTGGCTTACCTTATGCTGAGTTGCTACCTGCAATGGTGGCTAGGTACATGGAAAAGTCTTTACTGTGTAGATGTATTATTTTTTGGTTGATTGTATGCTAGTTTGAGGTACTGGTAGATATCCTTCTGGTTGGTGGTGGACTAGTTTGAAGGTCAAGTGGCTGATTGGGGGGGGTCTTGTGGTGGTTGGTGCTGTGGGTGGCTAGTTAGCCTACTTTGTAAAAAAAAGAGGAAAAGGAAAATAAGAAGTGAATGGAATACAGTTTGAGGAATTGAGGGCAGAGGGAGGGAGGGAGGGATAGAGGGATGGACAGCATGCATCAATTGACATTGTAATTGTAATTGTAAACGAACATTTATAAAGCGCCGCTTAGGAAACAGTGGTGCTTCCGACTTGAACAAACAAAAAGGATTTCAGGCGTTTGAGAGACTGGGTAGGAGAGACTAAGTAACTGAAGCTGCAGGTCAAGAGGAAGGGAGTTCCAGCTGGAAGGGCCAACAAAGGTAAAGCTCCTGGACTGAGCAGTCGTAGTGCGGACGCGAGGGACTACCAAGAGACCACGGGTAGCTGAGCAAAGGGAGGCATGGGCAGGCAACAAGGAAACCGGAATACAAAAAGAAGTTAAGTAGGACGGAGCAGAGCCTAGGAGGCAGTTGCGCATAAGGATAAGAATCTTAAACTGGATGCATTGACTGACAGGAAGCCAATGAAGTGAGTCACGAATAAAAGTAGATATATGGACAGACTTTGGAAGACCACTGATAAGGCGTGCAGGAGCATTAAGTATAGACTGAAGCTTGGAGGTGTTTATTGCAGAAAGTCCAATATAGGCAGCATTGCCAAAGTCAATCCTAGTGCAAATCAGGGCATGGACCAAGGTAGTGATCACATGAAGAGGAAGCGAGTGATGAATAGAGCGGAGTTGTCTTAGGTGGTAAAGACAAGAGCGGGAGATATTATTTACATGGTCAGTCAGAGAAAGAGTTTGATCCAGGATGATTCCGAGCTCACGGACTGAGGAAGAGAAGTGGATATGAGGGAAATTAGAGGAAAGGGAACTAAAGTCAATTTTGGCAAGCTGGACATGGCCACCTAGCCAGATATATTGAGTCTTATCAGGATTAAGACAGAGGCGGTTAGAAGACATCCAGAGATCTAGAACAGAGGTGGTCTCAAGGATCCGCTCAACCATCAGAGTGGCTGAGGCAGCCGGGCCATGAGTAAAGGATTGAGAGTCATCAGCATATTGGTGAGACGAAACACCCAAGGGAAGAAGTATACTGGCCAGGTCAGCAGTATATAGGATATATAAAAGCGGTGCAAGTACTGAACCCTGGGGAAGACCATAGGAAATGTGAGTCCAGGCAGAGCGAGTGGGCCCAAAAATAACAGAAAGGGAGCGATCAGAAAGAAATGAGCGAAACCAAAGAAGAGCAGAGTCATTAAGGCCCAAGGATTTAGACAGTCGATCTAGGAGAATGGAATGATCAACAGTGTCGAAGGCAGCACTGACGTCATAGAGAGCAAGAAGAGTGACATGGCCATGGTCAAAGGCATGAAAGATGTCAGCTAGAAGGCAGGTGATGAATGATTCTGTCAAATGGAATTTCCTAAAACCAGATTGAAGGGGAGGCATGAGAGAATTAGATTCAAGGTATTCAACCAGTTGAAGAGAGATACATCTTTCAAGGAACTTCGAGAGGAAGGAAAGGTTAGAAATAGGACGATAGTTAGAAGGAGAGTTAGGGTCCAGACCTAGGCGCTTGAGGGAGGGAAAGACAACTGCCCTTTTATGTGACGCTGGAATGGAACCCTGACTCATTGACGAAATACATAATAAATGTAGAAAAGGAAGAAAGTCATCAACAAATTCCTTAATTAGAAATGGAGGAAGAAGGTCAAGTTCGCATGACTTCGAGGGGGATGACATTATGACTTACTCATGAACTGAGTAACTAGATCATTGAGTTTTAGTTCTGACTTAATTTATGTAGCTTTGATTATACATTCTGCCTTAGTGTCCATGTCATTTCAGATTCACTGTTTCACACATTCCTAATTTTTCTGGAATTCTTCAGAAGGACCAGAGTAGCGCCTCACTTGAATTCATGTCAGATTTATTTAATGGCTGCTGGCACATATGCTTCTGAAATTGTTGGTCTTCTGGTTTAATAATTAGGGCGGATGTCATCTTAGTCTGCTTTTCCGTTGTTCAGCCACGGTCTCTGCAACATGTCTGGAATCACTGGCACCCAGAGATCCAGAGACTGTGTCCTCGTGTTCCGATTGTGCTTTGTGGATGCCAGGTGGACATGCGCTATCTCTACAGAGATCCTTCTTTTCTTGAACTGGATAAGGGACCTTTCTTCAAGTGAGTCAAGGTTTCATAATTTTGTTTTCTTCTCTTTTTCTTGTCTATTCAAAGCATACTTCAGGCAGTGAAACTCCAGCTCTGGTTGACATATGATGCAATATTCAGAAATGTGGTACTGGTCTTGCTGAAGATGGCGAATGGTGGTGAATTGTGGTTACTCATTTAGCCTGGCCCTCCTCTGATTCATAGCAGCTGAGTAAATCATATCCAAAGACCCTTCCTGCTGTAGTCTCTGCTGATCAGATAATTTGCATGTAGCCTTTACCAGGCGGTTTCTTTAGGGGACATATCCTGATTTGTCATTTGTGGTGGGGATTTCAACAGAGTTAGATTCTCAAATTTCTACAATTCATTATCGAGTCTGAAGGTTACCTGGTTGTATACAAATGCTGAAAGGCGATACCCTGACAGGGGATTACTGTGGTTAAATATGTGCGACATCCGAATGACCCTTTGACCTCAGGACTAACTGAGAAGTTTCTGTTGAGGCATGTAAGTAAGTGTACACCATGAAAATTCCTTATACTTCTGTATTTGGCAGCCACATCAAGAACCCCCTCCCTGTATAAAGAGATAGCCATGTCTTAACCATGTTATGTCTGAACGGATCTTAAAAAGAAGCTGTTATAAAGAGTCTGTGGTGTATTGCCATACCTTTGCTGTTTCACCTTTAACAAGAAAAATGCTTCTGGTTTTCAGAGAGATCTTAGATGATGACATTCTTCTTCCAGAGGCCGGCCGAACAGTTGCACAGCAGATAGGCGCCTATTACTATGAGACGAGTGTCCTGGAACAGTTTGGCATCGATTCTCTCTTCACGAATGTCGTCCGTGCGGCTCTTGTCTACAAGCGTGACTGCCACTTTTGGAACAACTTTGGATTGCTCAAGGGCATCAGTCGCCCAGTCGTTCAGGCACCGCACCTGCCTCCGCAGCAGCCCCGGCCAGAGGTCGTTGTTCCGGATGCAGAATGGGGTGACAACATTCTTGATGAACTATTGCAAAGTGAAGCATTTTGTGACGTTGTGTTCCTAGTCCAGAAAGTTCCAATTGCTGCACACAAAGTATGTCTCTTAGCTGCATGTTCAGTTTTTGATGCACTTTTCCTACCTACATACATAAAGGCTTCTACTTTATCACAGCAACTTGGTCACCACAGCGATTCAATCAAAGATGCAAATCTACTTGCTTCATGGCAACCCTGTGACGGGATTGGAGAGACAAATGTGGCATTATCTGTAGAGACACTGAGTGAAATGGCTCAGACAGGGAACAGTCTAGATTTCCCAGACATCCGCTGTTTTGATAAAAGAGGAGAACCAAACTGCGTTTCTGTTAGTTCAGTTTTCACACTGATGGATTGTATATCAGAGCTCAAATATTCAGGTGCAACTGTTGTGATTGTGGACAATTCAATTTCTCCAGCGGCCTTTCGTTCAATTCTTGGATTTTTGTACACAGGAAAACTTGCGGCTGGTGGTCTACTGCTGGATGAGGTGCGTGTGGCCAGTCATGCTCTCGGAATGACCACTTTGGTCAAGTTCATTGACAACATTCAAAACAAGGAAGAGTTTTTGAATCAGGAGATCTTTGCTGATTTTCAGAGTAAGAGAAGCCAGAAACTGATCAAGACAGTAATACCAGAAGGTCTTCTATCAGGTCAGCAAGATGTCATTTGATTTGAACAAGTTTTCCATAAGATAAGTGAATATCTAGTTCTATTTGCCATGCATAGTATGAAAATTAAATAATCTATAGCATATTCTACCGTGTAAAGCAAAATAAAGTACATGCAGATCAAATTTTGATAGGATTGAATGAGCTGGTAAGGGAATAAATTTGACAGCCATTAGCATAGCATAGTGCTGATGCATGCCAGATGATATAATTACTAAATTACCCTGCTTGTTTGGTAGTTTAATAATTTGTGAAGTTAAATGTAAACAATTTACAGGTTGAAAATATTCAGATAAAATTCACAGAACGATCCAGGTTTTGAAAACTTAATGCAGTTGATGCCATTAGTATATTGAATATATTTGCTGTGAAAGAAAGTTATGTTTGGTGTCTTGTGAAAAAATATGGGCGTTGTACAACTCATGCACTCCTGCATGTTATCCAGGACATTTTCAGCAGTCCTGTATTATAATTATTATTATAATTATTATTAGTAGTAGTATTATTATTACGAAAATTTGTATTGTCCACAAAGTTATGCAGAAATGCTAATCTGAGGTGCAGTAGTAAAGAAAGAATCTCAGTATTGTAGTGGCTGAATTCAGGGTACTGGTACACTGTGTTACCTAGCAGAGGAACTGTTGGGATGATCATTCTAAATGCAGCCGGATATAGCCAGCTAACAATGGGTTGATTTTTTATTGACTTTTGAGTGATTACATAATCATGCTCAGGCTTTTTCATTGAAAGAAGATAGGTCTTTCATTTTATCTCATCCTTAATGATTCCTCAACATGATTAGTTAAATGACTTCTGCATCTACTATCACTTGTCTTAAATATCCAGAAAGAAAGCTCAAGATCCAGTCTAAACTGATTCATAAGCTTCCTTTTGAAGCTTTTTAATTGCTTCTCAGATTCCCTATAAATTTTGCTGTTGCATTTTGTAACAAATGAATTTCTTACAGTACTTGATTTCAGTTTAATTTGGTCTTTCTTTTTTGGATAGGCAGAAAGTATCTCTTTAGACTAATTATGATCAAGAAAAGATGCCATTGGAATGAGCCACTGTCCAGTCCTGAATAGATTTAGGAAATTTTTGGTAGCATGGTAACATTTTCCTGTAATTGTTTTCAATGTGCTTCATTCGTCTAGTATTTATTTTCTGCAGCACATGTTCTTTGTCCAGTTTTATTCAAACTGCTTTCACTTCCTTTTTCCCTTTCAGTCTTCTGTTGTTTATCTAAGTGGTCATCTTATGATCTGTTTTGATCAGATGTGGAGTTTAAGTTGGATGACGGACGAGTGAAGGCTCATCGTGTTCTGCTGTCTTCAAGATGTGATGTCATGGCCAGCATGTTCTCCAGTAATTTCATGGAGGGAACTGCTAAAGTGGTCAGCACATTAAATATGTTTTGACAGTTTAAAGAGGCTTTTGAGATAACATGACATATATACATCATATGTTATGTGACATAGCTTGTGAAAACATTGTCCACAGTTTTGAAGTAACTTTCAGCCAAAGTACAGATTAGATAACATTGGCAATATTAGGAATAAGTGCAGCCTTTTCTTTTAGGTTGTAGTGCTTCAAAGTGAATAACTGGTTTCAGTTGATGCACACACATCAAACTGGCAGTGCATCATCATCGTTGCTGCAGGGCTTATCAGTAACGCCTACGATTCCTCGCTCAGTCGATGGACATATGGCATGTTAACACATGCATTACTTACTTACTTACTTAACTATTTAACCACCATGCAGCTTAAGTTTAGCATAGGAGTCATTATCACTGTCTAGAAGAAGGAATCTTGCTGTTACAGTCACGGCTTTTGGCTTAAATGACCAGAACAGTAGATGAAACAGACGACTTTTCCTGAGGGTTGCACGGCTTGACACTGCTTGTCAGTTTTGCTTGATAAACTGGGATTCATGGATTCCACTGTGCAGAAGACCACCTATTTTTCCGTTACTGCTTTAATTAACTGAATTGAATTACCAACTGTATTCCTGTTTTTTAGATATCCTATCCTGGTATCACGGTGGAGACATTTAGAGTTCTTCAGACGTTCCTGTATACGGGCGAGTATTCTGACTTGACAGGCGCCAATCGCATGGAGCTGATAGAGCTTGCCAATCGCCTATGTCTGCCTCGGCTGCTTGCATTTGCCGAACAGTCAATTGTCAGGGAACTGACAGCGGCTGAGAAGAGCTGTCAGGACATTGCTGAAGAGGTTCTTGCTTATTTGGAACCTGCACAGGTGCCTTACTCTTGAATGTGATTTCTTATTATTGATACATGTATTTTGTTATTTGTAACTATCATTATTAGTAATGCATTTAAAGTTTTTATTATTTTATTGTTATTGGTACATTATCCTGGACATAGCACTTTTATGTAGAGTACAGCTTGCATTATTTCCGAACAATTTAATCCAGAATGGTGTTTGGTTAAATTTTTTTATCCTGCTCTCTGCAATCAATCATCTTTCAAGCATATTTTTATCTAAAGGTATTGGCAACAAACGCTATAAATTATGCATTTTCTGGAGTTCCTTCTCCAGCCATGTCAAACTAAGTGCTGAGAAGGCTAGAATACTGGAGTGGATATTTTGGAAAAGTAGTAGTTGCTGAGGGCTCCTAAGCTGAAAAGACTTTTGTTGTTGCTGAACAGAATTTTCAGATGAAGTTGAGTCCCAGTGAAGAACATATGTATATATTTAGCTATTATGTGTATTTACGGACTTTAATATAGCTACTTCTGCAGACCTCTGGAAGCTGCTCAAAAGCGCCGTTATGTATATGACGCGAGTTAGTTTAATATTTTGTTGCAGCTTCACAATGCTGCTCAACTTGCCAATTGGTGCCTCTGGTATTTGTCCATCAATTACCTGGATGTCTATCAAAGATATTGTAAACTCCTACATGGTCTGCGGCCAGACAACCAGATCTACCTTACCAGCCACCGACACCCCCCACTCTGGTATGTTCATTGGAATTGAGTAGAAAATATTTCAATTATCATGACTTCATCATCTTCATCGTCAGCATTATCATAATTATATAATCTTCATTATTTTTCTCAGCAGTTCTTTTTTTCTTTAGCAATTTAATCATCTTGTGTGTTGTTATTTTTCGTTATCGTCTTTGTAATTATGCAAATCATTATCAGCATTATGTTTGTTATCACATTCATGGTTCGCTGAGTATTCTTCTGTGAAATGAGCCAAATTCTGTATTTTCTCGTGTGCGGGGGAAGTTTTCAAGTTAAGCAGCACACTAGGTGAGAGGGAAGATGTTGCCATTCACTGCTGCATCTGATTTTCAAGTCAACGTATGCCCTGTGCAGAGAACAATTCATGACTGAACCAAACTAGCTTTACTTAGTAATATTGTGCCTGTATTTCTGCCTCAGACTGCATCAACCGGAAGTCTGAGCCTATTCCCAGCTAGGATAAAGGAGGAGGGTGCTGCAGTGGGCCTGCAACCCAAACAAGTAAAAACCTTAGCAACAGAAAACACAGCAGATAACCTAGTGATGACCTGATCCCTGAAGGGAACAAGGGAAGGGAGGACCCAGAAGGAACTGGCCTGAGACCATCAGAGAAGATCTGAAATGTTTGGAGATGTAGTGGGATGAGGCCAGGAAGACTGGTGATGGACAGAGATTATTGGAGAAGCTGTATTGCCCGATGTTTAGACATGCACAGGAAGGTTTAAACATTGTATCCTGTTGATAAGGCACTGCAGCATTCAGTTGCTGCTTCCACCATTCAAAAACTCATGAACTTTTGTAGAACTTTCATTTGTTTGATTGTCATTGTCTTTTCCAAGAACCATTTAGCTGATGAAGTTCTAGAATATATGCCTATGTTCTTCTTTGTGGTGCTCTTAGTACTTAGAATAGCAGTTGGTTTAAATATTTCAGGTATCTGAAAGAACTCGATGTCTACGAGAGGTCTGTTCTTGATGTCCAGCGAGAGAGAACCATTCGTCGCCATTATTCCCATCGTCAGAATACTGAGGTTGACTTTTGTGGTTGTCTCTGTTTCAGCGGACGTCGAAACTGATACTGCGTGTTAATCATGAATGGTCATAATGCATTTTGCTATCTCATTCCGCTGATATCTTATCAAATCAGGTTTCTGTCTGAGATGATAGCTTATGTTGGACAACCCTATCATGAAGCTGATGGGTTTTTAATGCTTTGCTTGATAGTCCTGCCACTACTGTGTGTACTGTGAAGGACAGAGAGTACAGAAAACTGGTAACAGAGGATTAGCTCTGTTTGGGCTTTTAGGTAATTCAGAGGCTATAGAAACACTAAAGATTTATAATGTTGTTGTTTCCATTGCAGATGGCAATGCTTTGCTTTGATATCGCAGTCTTTTTGCGTAAAGTTGGTCCAGATTGAGAGAATATTTTTGAAGAGAATTTCCTAGAATTCATTTAGTTATTGCAGTTAGTATAGACTGTAGCATTGATGCCATTTTCCTCATGGACTGTGTCTACTAGTACTTGATGCTATGAATGTTGTTTTTGTGGCTGGACTGATTCATTCTGCTGACAAATTTCTGTCGGTAGATGTCTTACTGAGATCATTTCTAAGATTAATTCTTTGCAATTAGAACAAATGCACGTGTTTTTACTCTGTGAAGCAGGACTGAAGATTAAATCAAGCCAGCATCAGTTTCTTTAGTTTGCTGTTACTTGTATGCTTGCCAGCAATTTGCGTCTTAGGGTCTTCAGTAGAGAACGGCTGGCCAGACAGCTTTTAGTTTTTCTCACTCTTCACCAGATTGATAATGAATGGGTTTTGGTTTCTTGCAGATTTGAGTGGTTTTTTTTGCAATTTCAAGTGACTGTTCTCTTTCATGTTAAGACAAAACTCTTGCAACTGTAATTGCAAATTTATGTAGTGTCACTTCTAGAGAAACTCATCAGAGGTGCTCCTGATCTCACAACGTGGAACTATGATGTCATCTTACACATGCATGATCCTTAGCAAGTACAGTAGTTGCAAGTGAATGTAAAAATACAGTTGCAGCAGTAATAATTCCAATGTTTAGCGACATCTTATGGCATCAAATACCGTTGATGTCACCCTTCTTCTTTCAGGCTCGGGACTGGCACTAGCCGAGTATGGCAGTGGCAGCGTTACAGGTGCATTATGTTGGACTGGGGCCTTATTGTTTTATGCTAAAGGTGTAGGTATTTGATGAATAGCATATAAATGCTATTTCAGTTGCTTGCTTGAGTTGAAAAGACTAGCAACCTAACTGTGTAACTGATTGACTTACTGATTGAGTAGTTCAATAACTAAGTGATTAAATGTTTTTTATTACCTGGTTAATTGTTCAGCAACTTTTGAATGGATTGGCTGATGATTTAATTGATTTTCAGTTGGTCGGTTGAATTTTAATGAATTTATCAATTGGTCTGTTGTCTTAGAGCCGAGTGTTTCAGCCTTGTAGGGCGTTACCTATCGTAATGCACTGCATTAATGCTTTGGAACTGTGCAAGATCTGTTTTAGAAACAGTTGCAGTGACAACATCTGTAGACGGATCTGTATTATTTACCTGTATGTATCATGAGACCATCTTGATACAGAGGTATTTTAGAAAGAAAATATGTTCATGCTTACCATATCTGAGATCATCTACATGTATTTTTTAAGTACCAAATACAGAAGTATACTGCAGAGCAACCTATTCGGAATTGTTTTTTCTACTCATATGAGAGTATAGTATAGATAAAGTTGTCAGAGATGTGCATACAGTGATGTACAGAAGGTTCAGAGGTGACCTTTCTCATCTCTGTTAAAAATCCTTTTGAGCTGTTTAAACATTCATTTCTCAAGATATGCAGTCACGCATAAACAATAGCTGTTGGTTTACGATAGAGGCACATAATAAATGGATGATTGTTGTACCTTACCTTATCTGGTGTGTTGTGGCTCAGCCACTCTAACATGCAAGTCATCAGATGTGATAAGACCTCATTGGTTTTCGTGGCTCTGTTGTCTGTAATCCGCAAAAATTTGCATAAGTTTGCCATGCTGAGCTTGCCACAGTCAATATGAGTCTGCTTATATTTAGAACTGCTGTTAATATTTATTAATATTGATGAACTTTTTCTCATTTTATTTCAGTCCTTTATCTAATCTAATCTGAGGACTTCTGTGGCACTACTTTAGTGATGCAACAGGTATATCAGTCAATGGTGTATGGTCTTTTCAGTATTAATACCATTGCAATGTTAACTAGTATTTAACAGCACAATCATTGAACATTTCAAACAATTATAACATTGTATATAAGCAATTTTTCATTTTTGTATTTAATTTATGAAAATCATTATTAGTCAATTAAATTAATTAACTTTATTTTGCTGGTATGAAGTGGAATGTAAGGGTCTTCACAAGTGAACAGCTGACAGTGATAAAAAGCAATGCTAACTTTATAATTGTTGAAAATTTTATGAATTCACTTGCTATCGATTACTACTAAATTCTTACCAAACTTTATTTACTGGACAGTTTTAGTGCTAATAAGTTGTGATTTTTGTTTTGTTTGATTAGTTTCACTGCAGATTTTGTAAATTTTAATAAGTTGAATCTGAGTCTGCTTGCTTGTCATTAAATGCTTCCAATTTCTAGTTAATGAGTGTTTTCAGTTTCATGGCATGATTTTTTGGATCTGTTTTATTCGAGGAACTTGCAGATTTTTTGTTAAACAGTCAATGCATTGTGCGGTTATTTTGTTTCTATGAATTCATGATTTTGTCTGTAGTGACTGAATATATCTGATATCATTTTAACAGCGTTTATGTTGATTGTATATTTGCAATGGTAACTTTGGCAAATCTATGCCAGCTCAATACTTAAATTAATAAAGTCTGAAATATTATAAACTAAACTGGCCAAAATGTGTTTCTTAGTTGCTGTCTTCTATATCATTCAAAATGGTAAGGAATTTCTTTACCATTTTGGATGCCTCATCCAATGCCGGAACTTCGCACAATCTACCACTGACTTTGTACGATTAAAAACTTTTCGAATCATTTCTTTCATCGATTAAACCATCAATCTCACGGCACTTTATGACAAAATCCGGAGTTATCAGAAGTCCTTCGCATAAGGTCTTACTCCACTGATGAACTCTGAGCAACTTAAGATTTCGACGCTGCTTGCGGTTCAGCCAAGATCGTCTGCCTATGGCCAAACGATAAAAGTCAGCCGTTGGGTTCAGTCTAATCCAAAGTCGTTCCCCATAGTCTAATTATTATTATGCCCTACTATGCTGACAAACTTATCTAATATATACACCTATATAACTAACAGCTTTAATATATTTAAAACTTTATAATTAAACACACATCCACCCGTATACCTAAGGTAGTATTTTAACTATACAATCTAGCCAACATACTTACTATAGATGCAACGCGAATACTACATAGGAGAATCGCTGCAGTACAGTTGCATTGTTCGAGGTGCATATGGGTCGTCCATCAAAGGCGTCCACAGTAATGACCTACTGTGGACCAGCGGTGGATCCAAGATTGCTTGAGGGAAGGGCAAGGGGATTTCCAGAGGGGCACCAGTTCTGGCGGCCCACCACGCACGGGTATGACCTGAGGGTCGCCGACATAAAGCCAAGATGTGCGGGGGCAAACCGCCCCTTCCCGCGCTTGTAGCTAAATCCGGCACTGCTGTGGACCCTCCCTCCCGTTGTCCGCATACGGCATTACCCTTCGCGTCGCCTTGTCGGGTATCCGCAACTCAACAGAGTAGGCCCTGCTAAGGCTTAAACAAGGCTACCCTGTTGACCTCGCAGGGCTAAATGTGCTATGGGGTGGGGTACTTTGATAGTACTGCATCCACCAAATGGACTCGAATTAGATGGAACACTGTGCCGACTGGTGTTGTCTGACTGAAGTTGGTGTTTAAAGCACAGGCTGAATTGGAAGAAGTATACGAAATTTGGATGCGAACGTCTGATTGGGCATAACCCCTCTGTCCGCATTTGGGTGAACCATCCCTCTGCGGTCGTTCGTAATGGAAGACCCCAATGTCAATAGACCAGAGGGCCGCTGGTCTGAATTATTTCTAAACTGGGCGATTTTTTCACTGAGTGCAAATTCCAAACTAAATGCGCATGGTGAAGGAAGACAAGACAGACAGACAGACTGATAGGCAGATGGACGAATGATTGGACAAATAAACGTATGGGCGGAGGGTCTGATGAGGGTGCAAGTAAAGTAAAACAGCAGAACAAGGGGCTGGGCAAGAAGTGACAGTGGAGGGGTGGATGGGGACTGGGCCATGTGTGACAGTGGTGGGTTTGGATGAGGGAACCGGTTCAGAGGCGACCGTTAACTAGCCACTGTGGATGCGCGACGAGGTCGTCATTCTGGACAGGAATTCAAGGTTACTGCAGCTAAGCGTTCAATTTAATAATTTTAGGATTACAATCGGCTGTGCATTCTAAAGCAGCGAATCTGTCGAAATTCAGAATATATATATATATATATATATATGCATATATATAGGTTCAGAGCTAATTTGAAAGATTTCTATCTAGTACTACATTCGGTGCAGCTTCTCAGATACGTAGTCCGTGCAGATGGTGTCCAAAATACTCCAGAGAAAAATCGTTGCTCTTGGAACAACCTGATGCTTGCAGAAATTGATGCAAGACAGATTTCCATTTGCTAATGACACCACATGCGGGTCATAGGATTGTTGTCGTAAGGCAGAAGGTAATCCATCCGACCAGAAGAATACTCTGTTGGTAGAAACTGTTCCAGACGACTGAAGAGGCTGCGTCGTCAGACTGATGGGCATCGCTGGAGTCGTGAGGAGCGCTGCGGGACAGTTGGGAGATGACTGCGTCGGCGGGAAAGCTGCGGTAGACGATTCTTTTCGAGATTGGTTGAACCGGTCTCCAGTTGTGAAGCAGAGGGTCGCCTGTTCCATTGGAAAGTACTGTCTCGTACAGCGTCCGAAATTCAGCCAGCTAAATATGAACAGCAGGTAATTATGTCGCCCTATACACTAAACTGTCAAATTCAACTGTAATAATAACTGCCTATAGCTATAGCTATAGATCCTATTGCACATGTAATAAGCGCATAAATATTTCGCTGGTTGACTTCTGTAAATAAGCCGGTCTTATCGCATTTGATCTATTTAATATATCAATACATAGTAGTATTAATAAATGTGTCAATCAAATATCTCAGCTGCAAAATCCAGATTTTGCACATTTTAAATGTCTAAATGGAATGCCTCATCTTTGCTCGATAGACAGCCATTAGTCAATAAGTTTTTAATGTAGATTCCTTTAGGAATTAAAACAAGGATGGACATGTATTGGGTCCAGTCAGCAAACTTTTATTTCATTATCACTGATAAGAAATTGTAAAAGTAGGCCTACTATTATTTGTAGCAATTATAATTAAATTGGTAAATGTAATTTGCAGCTGTAATCGCAAATTTATGTAACGCCTCTTAGCTAGAAACTTCTTATTGGTGCTCCTGACCTGATAACAGAAAACCGTGATTGAACCGAATGGTTTTCAAGTGCTTTGGATAAAAGGCAAAGAAAGGCCAAGAAGCTAACGTTGTAGGTTGCTAGACAATCTATGACATGATCTGACAACCTGCAACATGATTCATGGGAAACTTGTTATAAAACTGTTTTTGGAGCCGTATCAAGAACCGTGTTATAACAAGACGACCGCATTATAACAAGTTTATTTCTTTAGTAGAAGTAACTTTAGGATCCCTGTCCTTGACCATCTTATACCAGAATTTGTGTTATTATGAAGAATGTTAGAATGAGTCTCTGCTGTAAATATTATCCCTCAGGATTTATAAATTAAAGTTGGAGCAGATATGATATGTGTAACTGCATTTATAAATTAAGTTGGTGCAGTAGCTATATACATAGATGTATTTGTTCCTGGTGCACGTCTTTTCTTTGGCCAGCATTCATTCACAGTTGCTGGTCCCTCCATTTGGAATGCTCTGCCTTCTTATGCTGGCAAAGCTCTAACTGAAACTATCTTTCGCTCTAAACTGAAAACTGACCTCTTCCATGGTTCATGGGATTTCATGTTCGCAGGCTTCTTTGTGAACTTTTGAACTTTGTATGGACGGCATTATAAATTACAGTAAGTAAGTAAGTAATGCATTTGTTAACACGCCATATGTCCATCGATTGAGCGAGGAATCGTAGGCGTGGGTGGGTTACATGTCAGACAACAAAAGCAAGACGATACAGATAGGTCTTTAGCCGCTTTACGAATGTGTCTAGCGAGATATTGTCGTGAGTAATGTGAACAGGAAGGCTATTCCAAATGGCTGGTGCTGAGTTGCTGAATCCGCGTCGTGAGAAATCAGACCGAAAGTCTCTGATGTCAGGGAAAGACAGAAGGTTTTGTGTTGCTGATCGCAGTGATCTGGATGGTAGGTAGCGATGTAAGGATGATGACAGGTAAGCTGGTTGATTGTTCGAGAGAGTCTTGCGTGTGAGGAGTAAACAGGAGTAAACTTTCGGTCTGATTTCTCACGACGCAGATTCAGCAACTCACACTCTCTCGACATATCTGTATCGTCTTGCTTTTGTTGTCTGAAATGTAACCCACCCACGCCTACGATTCCTCGCTCAGTCGATGGACATATGGCGTGTTAACAATGAGGAATTGTAGATTATTGGTGTCGGAAACGATGTGATCGAGTGCTGTGTACAGTTATGTGTCATCGGCAGGAAGATTGCATTGTGCGCGGAACCTTAAAATAATGCAAGAAAAATACCATGAATGAGGAACAGTGCGATTCCATTTGACAGTAGATTTGCATTGTGTTGTACCCCACTCTCGAACCGTGCGGCCGTACAACCTTGCTAGCAAGTCCTAGCAATAGTCTATATAGTAGACCTATTTCACTAAGAAAGGGATCAGACTCTGCATGCACTCTATCGCGATATTTTATTTGTTTATTTGTGACTACCGTCTTCATGTCTCAGCAAAGGCTATGGTTTAACTGTGAACAAGGACGGATTTAGGGGAACCTGGAGACTAAGGCCCCCATTCGTCTGCAGTCATGGGATGGAAGATCAGGACTATGGCTAGAATACAACGCGGAACCTTAAAATAATGCAAGAAAAATACCATGAATGAGGAACAATGCGATTCCATTCATTTACAAAGGACATCCTGTTAGAGACGCTGTCTCCCCGTCTAAATGTCTTATTTCCACCGTGCAGACAGCTAAACCAGTTCCTCCTAATCCTGTTCCATGAAATATAATGACGTTCCCCCTTTCTCGCTCTACATATATATGTATATATATATATATCAGTTTGTTACTTACATCTTGTGAGTAGATCACAAGGCCAATTTCCGTTAACCTCTGAGCCCTGAACCCAAAAGGTCCCAATAGATAGGAATGAGGAATTGTAGACTTCCGACCAGGAATTTCAGAATTGCAGACCCTGTCCAGGGGCTTCCCCCTGGACTTTAATGGGGCTCCGCACCCAAACCCCGTATAGAGTATAGACTCACTCTCCGCCCTCACCATATGACCCCGAGATGAAATTCTGGATCCATCCTTGACTGTGATTACAGCGGTTTTGAAAAGTTAGTAAAGACGCATCAGTCTTAAGCATCAATTTGACTATTACAGATTTATGACATAATTCTATAACGACATGTAAACCTGTATATATAGGTCTAGCTTATTTGTGACTACTGTGCGTTTGATTAGGCCTACTGTGGAGTTGAGAGTTGAAAGGCCTAACACTTCTTCGCCCTCACGTCACCTCATCCTTAAAATTTGAAAATCGCTCCATAGCCATAGCTGCCTCGCCCCTCTGGAATAAACTTCAGCCAGAATTAGGACAATTATCTGATCCATCATACGAACTCATCAACACTTCACCTCTTTCAGTTTCTGGGCAGGTCTTTCACTCGAAACTGAAAACATTTCTTTCCCAAAAATCTTATCCTGAGTCTTCCTCTTCTCCTTATCTCTCTTCTCGCTTCGGTTTCAAGCACCATCCACCATAGCCGTCTGACTCTCTGCCTGCCTTACTCCTGGATCTTGACCTGGAACCGAACCCTTTTGCCTATCGATATTGTTTTGACTGAGCGCCTGTGAATAAGCTGGTTTCCGCGACTTGGCTTTCGTTGGACGCTGTAGAAATCTCGAGATTACGATTACGATATATGACTGTAATTTATATATACCAACGCCTTCCTGAACATGTATACACACCTATAGCGCAATTTCGACAACAGCCATACAGACACGTCTTAAGTAGCGTAGTTTATTACGACAGGCGGTACAGGCATACATGCTGTGCAAATGACTGCATTTGTTGGCTCATAACAACCACTATGTGCCTGTGGTTAAGGAGGCGTGCATAGGCGTAGAGCTCACGAGGTAGGTTTACCTGTGTCGATGAAATCGTTTGTGTAGTTTCGAACACCGTCCAGACGACGTTTTCGGAACACGGAGGTGTCGTCAAGGATCCTCTGTATCGAAAATAGTTCTTTCGGTTCAACGGCAACAACTTTTCTAGGTCGAAATACTCCAGCGACGCTGACTTATCTTTTCAAAGCAAAACATCAACCTTCTGTAAGTTTATGCATGCAATCCAAAGCTGGCCCATCGTAATCGTAATCTCGAGATTTCTACAGCGCCCAACTAAAGCCACGTCACGAGGATCAACTTATTCACAGGTGCTCAGTTAAAACCAAATCGATAGGCAAAAGGAATTGGGTTCCTGGTCAAGATCTAAAAGTCAGACAGAGAGACAGCATGGCAGCTACGGTGGGTGATGTTTAGGATTGGAGCGGAAATAGAGATAAAAAGAACAGGAGATTGTAATTGTAAGGCTGAAGGTATATACCGATCCTTTAGCAAACTTTGTCTTTGTGTCAGATCAGATCAGAGAACATCTAATCCGATTGGACTGGTGTTGATTTGGATTAGATCATACCGCATCGATCATATTTCTAATCAAAGGCGCCGGCGCAGTCTGCAAAGTGGGGAGACCAGGCGTAGCAATAGATTGTGCAGGTTGTGCAAAGCACAAGTGCCCACGAGGCCTGGGGCAAAATAGCCAAAGTTCAGTTTGCACAAGGGCCCTCGGAAGGCTAACTACGCCACTGGGGGAGACCAAGTGTCAAGAATTCTTAAAGGAGACCGTGAAGCTCTCTCGGATCAATGACTATTTAGCTTCCAGCTCGCTCCTTAACCCACACCAGTATGGATTTAGTAAACGCCAGTCAACTGAGACTCTGCTCACACCTCTCTACATTAAGCTTGTTTCTACCTTGTCTCATCAACAGGTTGCTTGCCTCTGTCTCCTTGGTATCTCAACTGCCTTCGACACCATAGATCACAATATCTTACTCCACCGACTTTCAACCTGGTTTGGTTTTGCTGATGCTGCTTTCCTATGGATACAGTTTTATCTCTCCTCCCGCTCTTTCTCCGTTAAAACTTCGGAAGCCTCTTCTCAGTCATGCCCTCTCACTTGCGGAGTTCCGCAAGGCTCCGTTCTTGGACCTCTTCTATTTATCTTCTACACTACCCCACTCAGTTCATTCTTTAAAGCATCCTCAGTTGACCATCAACTCTATGCAGGTGACACCCACTTATTCATCTCTTTCTCTCCGAATTGTTTCAATTACTCAGTAGATCATCTTTTCATGTGGTTAAACAAATTTCCTACTGGTTGACATCAAAATTCCTTGTGCCTGAACCAATCTAAAACCGAATTCACACTTCTTGGCCTACGCGACCAGCTGAAGAAAATTCCTGACCCCTCTATCTCTCTCGGCCTGGACTCTGCCTCCACCCACACCTTTAATAATAACTCTTCTTTCCGCAATTTAGGTGAAATATTCGATCAAAACCTCAATTTTTCTGATCATATCATCCACTTACTTACCGGAAAATATCGTTTATCAGAAAAAATTTGTGGATCGAGATGACATGCCGGATAGATTAAGACCGAACATTTATGGTAAGTTATTCGCATTTTCTTTTTTTAAACAACAAAACATAACTTGCTCTACGACTTTTTACATGTCTATCGATTTTATTTTGACTGAGCGTCTGTGAATACGCTGGTTCACACGACTTGGCTTTAGCTGGGCGCTGTAGCAATCTAGAGATTACGATTACTGTAGGGCGTAGGCAGGGTATAGTCTTGTGGTCGCCATCGACGTATCGGTCTCGATACGTTCTTGCGACGTACCTTCTCGTCTCGGTCTCGTCTTGGGCAGACTTGACCAAAGTCCCGGTTTTGTCGGGGTCTCGGGGCAGAACGTCTCGAATCACGTCTCGCTCTCCCCTGTTAAAGGTTCATGAGCAAGTCCCTAAAATAGATGCTTATGACAAGATGAAAAATCGGAATAATTTCCACAACACGTAGAATACGTGTAGCCGAAAATGCATCAATCACGTTGTTATGATAAGCAAAGTTAAGCTGAGGTCCGCTGCTTTGCATTTCAAATCAGGATATCATTTTCAATACACAGTAGCAGCTTTTGTTTCCAGTGTACGTGGTATAATAGTCCTGGAGTAATGAATAATAACAATAATAATAAATTATTATTATTATTATCATTATCATTATTATTATTATATTATATTATTATTATTATTATTATTATTATTATTATTATTATTATTATTATTATTATTATTATTATTGATTATAAATGTCGGATTTTTGTAAACTGGATTCAGCGAATAAAAGCGTCGACAAAATGTCTTTCACTTGCCTGGAACTCTTACATCTTCGAGACGAGAAATGATTGGATCGAGATATTTGTTGTCATCTTTGGACACCTGCAGATAGAAGAACAATAGGCCTGCTACGTCAGAATTTATCTTAATAACTTTGATCGTAATCGTAAGCTAGAGATTTCTACAGCACCCAACTAAAGCCAAACCGCCGGAATCAAGTTATTTAGAGTCGCTAAGTAGAAGCAAAATCGATAGGCAGGAAGGGTTCGGATCCAGATCAAGATCCAAGAGTCAGGCAGGCAGGCAGGCAGTAAGACGGCTACGGTGTTTTGGATTGAAGTGGGGAGAGAGATAAGGGAAAGAGGAAAAATCGGGATAGAATTTGTGGAAGAGGAGCGTTTTCAGCTTTGAGTGAAAGATGCGTGCAGAGACCGCAAGGGGTGAAGTGCAGATGAGTTCACACGATGGATCAGACAACAGTGAAGTGATCTGAGAACAGGAGTAATGTGACGGTGCCGGGGGCCCCGGCGACAGCACGAGCAAGGGCACCCCGGTCAGCCGGAAGGCGGTCCACCTGGGGGGCGCTCACACTAAGGAAAAGCGAATCAGAGCAACAAAGCCCTGCACGGACCATGGATGTGGCTACGAGAGATGAAGTTTTGAAGTCAAGCATAGGTCGGATTCTGCGAAGGTCACGGATGTGCATGAAGCAAGAGCGGGGAAGATATATGATATAAGAAAAACTGATGTTTTGGTCGAAGATCACACCTAAGTTTCGAACAGATGAATTAGTATTAAACGTGTGAATAAGAAGCAGAGTCCAGCCTGAAGGAAATAGATATGTCGTGAATTTTCTTGAGCTGGTTACCCAGGTCTATGTGTATGATTTCAGTTTTAGATGAATTCAGGTACAGGAGGTTAGATGTCATCCAGGAGGAGATTTCTGAAACCACATGAAGAAGAGGATCTGTAGAGTAAGTGAAACGATTAGGAGAGAAAGAGTGAATATAGTTGGATGTCATCAGGATAGAAGCGATGGTCAGCTGAGGATGCTTTAATGCGTGAAGTGTGAGGTAATAGTGTAGAGGATAACTATAAGAGATCCAAGAACAAAGCCTTGAGGAACATCACAAGTGAAAGGGCATGATTGGGAAAAGGCTTCCGATACTATAACGAAGAAAGAGTCAGAGGGAGCAGTGTCAGTAAAACTTTTGGAGTAAGATATTGTGATCAATTATGTTAAAGGCTGCTGGTATATGAAATATGCTGAGGCCAGAAACCTGTTGATCAGAGATGGCAGAAACAAGCATGGTGTAAAGAGAAGTCAGTATGGTTTCAGTTGAGTGACGTTTAGTAAAGCCAGACTGGTCTGGGTTAAAGAGTGAGTTGGAAGTTAGACAGTCATTGATCCGAGAAAGGAAAATCCGTTCAGTTAAGTTGAAAATGAAAGACGTGAACTGTAGCCTATTTTGAATTCAAACAACAGTGGAGTCACACATTCTGTCACCAGAAATCGCGAGTTAAGTTTTACCTTAACTATGATTCGATCTAAGGCGCTCTGCCTAGGAGGTCGTTAATGTTTACAAGAATTGCAAATTGGAGCGTGTTCATACTTATCCGCGGCTGCCATAAATGCAATCTCCATGTAAAAACTGGTTAAGAAAAATATTTACATGACTTGTTCATTTGCATGTTAATTATAATCGATGCACACGACTTCAACTGAAGGACAACATAGGACATGTTTAAGTTTTTGTTGCAGTGCATCATAATAAAATTGAAATAAAATTACTTAGACCGCGAAACTCTACAGAAAGGCTTTATGTTTGATAGCTAACACAACAAGGAATACAGATGTGCAAAGAATTAATTCTGGCCCAATTTATTCCTACTTGCCTTCTGAGCGAGTTCTCGCAAATTTACTCTTCCGACTTTGTGGGGGTTTTCTCATGCGAAGTCACTTATGACTGGCACTATAGAAACCGATGGAGAAAAGGCAGAAGAGGCACAGTCAATGCTGATTTGAAGAGAGACAGCAATAAAGGTTTTTATGGTATAGTTCCTGGAATAGCACGGTTGGGCGAGGAAAGATCTGTTCAGCTTGTTAATTAGGTTCCGGGTAAGCATACTAACCACCTTACATCAGCTATTTAGGCAAGAAAAATCACAGAAGGATCCTGAGGTTCAGTCTCAAACGTGAATTTCTCATAGATCGGCAAGATGTTCTGTTGGAGGTGGACCAGAGGGCTCTCAGGGCTCACGCAAAGCGAACAGATGACAGGAGAAAGAGCTGAGCTGGACAACTGATCGTTCCCGGTGGTAGCCATTCAACCGATAGTCTGGCAAAATGCAGTAGGCCTAAGCTCTGTTCTGCGCTGTGTCGGGCAGAAGGCGGACTTAGATGGAGTTTAAAGAAGACGGACTTAAAGACTAAAGTAGTTGTTTGGGTAGATTGAGCTACATAGTCATCGAGGCTGTCTAAAAATCGTAGCGCTCTCGTTCTGTGCAGCATAACTCAGTAAGAATGGACCATAGATCATATTACGTGGTTTGAAATCTGCTTTGGACGGATGCTGGCGACATCTAGTTTAAATTTATTGAACTGCTTACTTAGTCTTCCATTGAAGATGGACTACTATTACAGCGGGCCCCTCTCGGAGCCTCCTACACCGCGTTCCAGATTAGAAGTCTGGGGAGTGCATGGACTGCCTTATTCCAACGAATTTAATGTACGAATGAAGGAAAGAGTGAATAGACGAGACACGAGAAAGAAAGTGACAGACAGACAGATAGCAGACGGACAGCAGACAGACACAGACAGACAGCAGACGGACAGCAGACAGACAGACAGACTAACGGACCGTGAAGAGAACTGCTAGGACTGCGATGCCATCTCGACTGGACGTCGCCTCGGGGACGCTGTCGTGATCGTCTTCATTGTAGCAGACGACGTGCATCTGTTACCAGTCGAAAGAAATCCATTTGTAGTCATCTTATAGGCTTAGCATACAGTATCTATATGTCAAGCAACAGTAGACATTATGGACCTAGAAGACGTGTATCTTATGAGTCTCAGATGCAATGTGTAGCAATGCTATGTAGGCAACGGCTTCTCAAGTAAGAGTAACCAGAAAGAAATTCGACGCAACATAAAATAAGCAAATGAAGGAAAAAATAGACGTCCACAGTCATCTAGTTCTTACCCGTGGCTTCTTTCTAGTTCTCTCCTACTCCGCCATGTTATCTCTGTTTGTATGTCCGTCTGCCTCTCCTTTTGTCTTTCTGCCCCTCTTTTCTAACTGTCTCGTCTGTCTATGTAGTTCCTCCCCTCCTCCTTTTCTTCTGCTCTCCTTTCGCCCTCTCCTCTCTCCCTCAGTTAGCTCTAGCGTCTTATAATTTTCCACGATTTGACTTTAAACATAAGACCTATTGCAAATAAATAACACAACGTTTCAATAAAACCCATTCGGAATTCAGAGGAACACGAACTTACTCTTGATCCCACCCCTTTTCTCCTGTGCACTGACCACCTCGGCAAAAACTGAACCTGTTCAGGGTACGCTCAGTTAAGTTGTACCTTTTGCATTCAGTCAATGATCCGAATAGAATTAACTTATTTTCGAATCAATGATCCGAATAGAATTAACTTATTTTCGAATCGATGATCCGAATAGAATTAACTTATTTTCGAATCGATGATCCGAATAGAATTAACTTACTTTCGAATCAATGATCCGAATAGAATTAACTTATTTTCGAATCAATGATCCGAATAGAATTAACTTACTTTCGAATCAATGATCCGAATAGAATTAACTTACTTTCGAATCGATGATCCGAATAGAATTAACTTACTTTCGAATCAATGATCCGAATAGAATTAACTTATTTTCGAATCAATGATCCGAATAGAATTAACTTATTTTCGAATCGATGATCCGAATAGAATTAACTTACTTTCGAATCGATGATCCGAATAGAATTAACTTATTTTCGAATCAATGATCCGAATAGAATTAACTTATTTTCGAATCGATGACCCGAATAGAATTAACTTATTTCGACGCCTGTATGCGTTGTACCTCGAGTGGAAATTGTTTTCCGCTGATCCTGTGTTCCGATCCTTTGAGGTCGTCGCTGTCCCAGTGAAAGTGAACTCCAGCCACGCGATATGTGTGGTCGTAGGTGCCTCCGTCCAGACGCACCGACGAATGGTCAAAGGCTAAATTCACTGCACACATCACACAAGAGGTCAAAAGCACATCAAAGGCAACCTCATATGAGCAGATAGGTGAGCTCAGGTAAGATTAGGAAGGGTTAAAGTCATCATACCACAAATCAAAAGCACCAGACGTAAGAAAATCAGGTAGGGGTGAGCTCAAGTATGTAAGATTCGATATGATTACAGTCATCAATTAAAGCACTGAAATGCGGAATCCCCCCCGCTGCATGACTTTCAGTTGAAGGAATGCCAACAGCAATCCTGTCTTTCGTTCTCTGCATTCTTCTTCATCGTTCTTTTGGACCTCTTGCTTCAGCTTCTTGTATCCACTGTCAGCGCTATGTTTTTCGAATTGGAGGGGCAAGGAAAGGCAACAGCTTCCACGGGAATGGTACTTGAAACTTTAAATTTTTTGGCGAACTCTCATTGTCGTTGAGGTTTTCTCCATCAAGGGTGGATCCAGCGTTTCAGCAAACGAGGGCCAGTGTCATCTCTTGTTCCTCTGCCATCAGGTATCATCCCAAACTTGCTGCTGCTGCTGCTTCTGCCTCTGCCATTCTAAGTCTCACGAAGAAAAGGGTACAATAAGGCATGTATCGTTCGCATCGGGCCATCATAGGTCTCGGCATATAGCGAATCCATTTAATGGAAAGTGACGGCTTTAACCTTTCCTAATCTTACCATATTGGTCCTACACCATCCCATGTGGGGCTCATTTAGGGCCTGATGGTAAGAATAACAAGCTACACAGACAAAGACAGTGTTCAAAAGAATAGTTTTGACATTGACACCTGTTTATGATAATTCTAAAACTCAAACGGGCTGTTGAGAAACTACAGACCATGAAGATCAAATTAACGTCACTGGTCACAAACAAACTTGTCTTGAACAGCCTTTGAACCAAGCAAACCCGTGCAAGTCAAATCATCAAACCACAGGCCATAACTCAAGCCAGGCATTCGTTGACTCAATGAATTGTTTTCCACAACCTGCACAGCATTCCACAAGGTCATCAAGTTCTGAGGATTTCGGTTTGGATTTATGCTCATCACGTTTTGGCCCTGCGTGGGTTACTTTCAATGCACCTGCGTCCTTTTTTTGAAGCCTCAGACCTGTTATCCACGTGATTTGTTGACTGTGTAAGTGGACTGACTTGTCGATGAATCAACCAATCTCGATATTACAGGCGGTGCGTCTTGGGCACACGATGCGTCCTGAGGCACCTTCCCCTAATAATGCGAGCAATAAAAGCACTATAGAATTGTTTCCCGTCCAACTAAGAATTCTATCAGTTTTTTGCGTTTTTAAACTGCGGTAGCTTTCAATAATGGTTTTATTTAAAAGAAACATTTCGGTCTTTAATCGATGGCTAATAAACAGAAGTTGGGGACATATAGCTACGGACGAACACACACACACACACACACCCCTAAAGATTTCTATATATATGTGTGTGTATATATATGAAGGCTTATATTATATTATATATAGCATACGTCATATATGCATAGGCTTAACGTGGTAGCGTGACAGAATTAATTCCAAAGATTACAGAATGCATTGGAGTCTGTGTATGTATGTATATAGGCTTATATTATATTATATATATCCTACATCATATATGTATAGGCTTAACGTGGGAACGTGATGAATTAATTCCGAAGATTATAGAATGTATCGGAGTCTGGCATTGGCCGGTTTTGGGGCAGAATGTGTGTACTTGAACGCGACCTTATTTTCGACGCTCAGTGGTGTTGGGTCCAGTTTGGACTTGCTACGATGATTAGCCCCCTTCCCCTGCGTGAAATCGGTCTAATACTTCAAAGCTGTCGTGCGGTTTGTTTCGTGTTTCGATGCGTTTGTGCTTTTATTGCTCGCAAGACTTCTGTCGTTTCTTCTTACTTCCTCAGCCACCTATCGCGCTTGGATGGGCGTATGCTCGCTAGCACTTTGTAAGACTATTTGCATATGCCTCTGTACACGTGTAACAGCATCGATCGCTAATAAGACTCGCTTACAGACTATTTTTTATAAACAGAAATTAGAATGAATCATTTGTCTCTTATGTTTGTCATCAAGATGGGCTCAAGTAGCCCTCGAAAGTCTAGGCTGCATAAGGCCGGCACTTAAAACCCACCAATTCAAAGGTCTGGGGTGAAATGACGAAAAGTCAAAGTCACACTTATAGTCCAGTGAGCCAAAAGCAACCATTTCTTTTAATTCCTTCTCAGTTTCTTAGCTAATTTCCTACAGCCTTGAAATAAAAGCATCCGGAAAATTTGTAAAACACAACCAAAAACTAATTATGATATGGCATTCCTTATAAATACGCATCTTGCAGCAAAAACATCTAAAGAAAAACACTGTTTTGGCAGTTTCGTTTTCATTGTCAAATACGATAAGACTAATCGTCAGAATAGCGTAGGCCCACCACGTAGGCCTACTGGCATCTACTGCAGCTTTAGAAAACAGGACTGTATTTCAATTAATGTGACGAAATGATTTTCAAATCGAACTGCATACCTCTCACCGCCTAACCGCCTACGATTCCTCGCTCAGCCGACGGACACATGGCCTGGTAAGAGATGTCTATGTTACTCAACCGACCTACACGACCTAGACGAAGCAACCGACCAAAGCAATTGACGAAGCAAATTCACCCCCAATCGACCGAAGACCGACCGACAACTGATCAGGACTGACCGATGGGACAGACAGACTGACCGATGGGACAAACAGGCTGACCGATGGGACAGACAGACTGACCGATGGGACAGACTGACTGACCGATGGGACAGACAGACTGATCGATGGGACATACAGGCTGACCGATGGGACAGACAGACTGACCGATGGGACAGACAAACTGACCTGTGTGTCCGTTGTTTCTTATGGTGATGTTATCGCCTGAGACGCGATGAACGAGCAGAGAGATTTCCGACAGAAGTTCGTTGAGTTTCGTTGTTCGTGGTTCGATGTTGATTGGCGACTGGTGTCCTCCGATGCCAGCACAGTCCTTGTACATAGATGACCACCTTTCTGGACCTATTACACGAACATGACTCTTCTTTATAGGCGCAAGCATTTATAGGATAAATGAAATGTGCGATGATTGACAAGTGAAATTAATATAACTTACAGCGGTGCATCTTTTAGAAAAGCAACCGAGACTGAGAGATCTTCAACAGAGTCCAAAAGAAAAAGCTAGATCCTCTGGTTGATGTGAAAAACGACAGTGAGAGGAGTGATGGGGGAACAACTACCAATGAATGATTGCATCACCTAAACTATTCTAATAGCTTCTAAAATGTCACTGCAATAATGCACTGCGATGGTCGTTGCGAAGCGAAACCGATTGGCAAACCGTAATCCTGGATCGGTTCGGTCGACATCCAGAGCAGCAACCACTGGAGCAGAGTGACAGTCCCACTGGCTGCTGAACTGGAGCTGGAACTGGTTGTCAGAAACTAGATTGTGCAGAGTAGACTTCCAGAGTTGTTTGCAGGAATGATGACCAAATTCATTTGGACAGAACTACAGCTGGCACAACCATCAATGCTATGATTGAGGTTGCGTGTTGCAATAATCTTATGTTCTGAACACAAGAACTTCAATTCTCTACCTGTTTCGGCATTTCGATAGGAAGCCAAAGTCGAATGAGGACGTTTAGGTTATGATCATTTAATACTGATTGTAACTTATAACTAACTAACTAGATAGATAAATAGCAGACAGACAGATCGATAGATAGACAGCTGCGTAAATAAGTAAGTACTTAAATAAATATATAAAGGCAGAAAGCAAGAAAGGAAAAGGAAAATAAAGAGACAAAGGAATTTTTACCGTAGTCTTCGTGGTAATTCCAGTGATGGTCGTGGAGTATCTCATGACGGCCATTTCCTGTGCCGTCATGCTCCTGCTGTTGTCGTGCTGTTCGTGGATCCTCCTGCGCCTCCTGCTTCTCCTGTTCCTTTGCCGGTAGGTCGTCTTCTGTGTAGTAGTGCTTTCCTTCCTCTGTGGTGTAGGCCTCCGATGAAAAGGAACGAGGCTCAACTGGTTGAAAAGCAAAGTCCGAATTTCAGTTCAATATCTGATGCACAATGACTCCAAGGACCCAAAGACACTTCTTGAAGATCTGTCTCTCAGAAGCCGAAGCTCAGGTCGCATGGATCAATAGCCAATTACCAAATTCATATGACACACCAGGAATCGAACCCCTATAATCAGGACGCATCCACTGATGAAAGGCCAAAATATATGCATGTATGTATGTACGTACGTACGTATGTATGTATGTATGAATGTATGGATGTATGGAACTAGACGGTCAGTATAGCGCCGTTTAAGTACATTATAATAGCGCTGCAATGGGCAGGAAGCCATGAGATAACAGGTAACCCTATCTGTGCCATAATAAATAAGAGCTATTTATATAGTTTTCGCTCCCTCTTTTACGAAGCATCGAGACACAAGCCTGCTTTTTGGTGATACGAAGTTTTCATTCATTCATCTCGTTTATTTATCCCAATTCAAGAACGATACATGTTACAATCCTATACAATTGACAGGGATGCAAAAGGCTCTCCCAGAAGGAACAGAGGTTCCGCTTACTCGCGTAAGATAAACAATTGCATAGCGTTGTAGATTATGTGGACAAAGAGAGGCTTGTGTAGCCATAGAAAACACGAATGTGTGTAAAGAAACCGAGACGTTCATGGATGTGCATTTTAACTCACTTTTCTACTCATACATAGGCCTATATCTATAGGTCCATTTGGTCCTAGTGGGTCTATAAATCAGTACTAAAGCCGAATGGAAATGTAGACATTAAATGGAATAAAGGGCCTACTTAATGCACACTCACGCACTCACATGTAAATATGGGTTTCTATGATAATGCTGTTGATTTTTATAAAGCTTACATCGCATAACCTACATCTGACTTATGCATCTGAATATGATACATGCTGTAGGGCCTAACTGCATTTCGCCATCAGTTGGTTTGGCAGAGAAGCTACAGAGGAAGGATTCGATTAAATACAGTTTTCTCGACGACCATAGACGGAAAGTTCTTAAAGGCAACCAGGTTCGAACGAACCCTCTCCCTTCCCAATATGCTAGGTAGGTCATGGTTTAAACCATCCCAGTGTTTTTTATTAACTAACTCTATGCAAACACGAGTTTTATGACTAATCTAACGGCTTTTTCATTCGGTGAACCTCTTGAGTGGAAGCGAAGAATGTGGGAAGGGCAGAAGAGTTGCCTTAGCCCCAAAAGGCAGATTTACACAGGATTTGTAGATAATCTATGTTACCTAATGGCTAGCGTGCTATGCTGTCTATTCACGGGTCAGGGTTCAAATCCCGACAGAAAAGAATGATAGCTCGAGTTTTCTGCTGCTCTGTGCTCGGTTACATCGGCTGTAAAATAAGAATACCGACTGTAGAATTGTTGGAAGAATCTGACGGCCACCAGTTCTCACATGCCAAGGCAAAGAAAATGAAGTCGCTAACTATTTAATGGTAAAGACTGCCTCCAGAGTTTGGCTTTAAAGGACTGATCTTAAGCACAAAATGTCGGTCTAATGAGAGAGAGATGATGAACGTGGTGGTGGTGGTGATGATGATGATGATGATGACGTGGATGAGATAGATGAGTGAGACAGAGAGACTCACACAGACAGAAATGCAGATGTTGAGCGGAAAGCGAAACAAGCATACATTTAGATGTACACGGAGACATACAGAAGACACAAACAGTACATATATTACATGTACAGAAAGGAAGCAACGCATCATAAAGGCAGATAAAGACAGTCAGACAGAGAAAGACAGTCAGACAGAGAAAGACAGTCAGACAGATAAAGACAGTCAGACAGATAAAGGCAGTCAGACAGATAAAGACAGTCAGACAGATAAAGGCAGTCAGACAGATAAAGACAGTCAGACAGATAAAGACAGTCAGACAGACACAGAGAGAGAGAGAGATTGAGAAGCAGCAGAGAAGACAGAGACAATTCGTTGTTGTTCATAAATTAGAACATTGGTGACGAATTCTCCGTAAAGCCTTAGACCGACTTTCTAAGCGTCTAGTCCTATATATGAATATTCCACTCCTCTACCGTCTCCTTCCAACAACGAGACCGATCGGCCAACTGCACCTGCGCCAGGTCAAATAAACGCCATGCATACAAAATATGCGCTGTGTACACAAAGTCGGAACATGTTTATGTTTATGCTTCATTGTTAAGGCATTCGATAGGCCTATATAGACGTAGGCTTACATATAGGCCCGGCAGAGACCTACATTCATCAGCTGCCCATGTGCTTAGCCATCGCGTACTGTCGACCTAAACACGACACATGCTGGGCATTTATGTAATAACTTTTAAGACCCTATTAAAAACGCTCGAAGACGAGTTCAATACCCTGTAACTGTTACGCCAGGCACACATCTTAGCCCCGTCTGTAACATAATACTTCTGCATCTGCATACATTGATAATCATGCGTATATATGGTTGTCTGCTCATACACTGGACGGACCTGGTTTAATCTAATCTTGGGCTGTTATAGCACCGTAATCATACACACAGCAGGCCCATCAAATTATGCTTTAAAGCAAATCCGCAAATTTCGTAATCGTAACTCCTCAGACGAATTCAGTGGAGGTCGCAGAGGTCAGAGGAATCAGCAGACAGGTCACGAAGGATGAGCAAACCTGAAAAGATTTTTCAGTCCAGACTTGAATGACGAACTCAGTAGAGTGGACAGAAACAGGCAACAAATTCGAGAACTTCCGACCAGCTTCCAGTAAGCTCGTGGTGTAGCATGGATAAGTCAGATTAGTGTCAAATGATCGAGTCGAACACATACGAGTCTGATAAGCGAGGAGGATTAAGACTCTGCTCTCTGAATTTGAGTTGGATGCGATTCTTAATCCCCTCTAAGACTGATTTTGAAGTAAACTGTATGCTACATTGGAAGCCAGTGTAATAACTGCAGAGCATGAGGTGATGTTTCGGATGTGTTGGAATCTTAAGGTTTTCGTTATGCTCTAGCCAGGCAGTTCTGAACAACGCGTTGCTTGCAAATGTGCCTTTGCGAGACCAATGACAGTGAGTTACAATAGCCAGGTCGACTAGAAACAAGAAATCTAATCTTAGGTCAGTTCAGAACTTCAGCATAAGTTGCATAATTCATGCCATCCAAAACTGCATGTGTCCAAGTAAGAGGGGGGGGGGTTCAAGTAGTTGCGTATAGGTAGGGAATAAAGCGGTACAACCGAAATGAATCAATAGCGGATGCACCGAGTGGAATAGCATAAGTCTATACATATATATATTTTTGCAGATTGTCTAAGGACAGGACACCAGCTTTAGCATAAAATATATATTTTTTATTTTTGTCTAAGGACAGGACACCAGCTTTAGGATAAAATATATATTTTTTATTTTCTAAGCTTTTTAGGAAATAAAAATGCAAGCGAAACATAAATCACATAGTAACAAGGCGTCGACGTCAGAGGGCGACAGACCAACCAGCAAACAGCTGTGGCCTCCTCACGCAAAAAACACAACATTCACCAACAGAGGGAACAAAAAGGCTCAAAAAGACCAAAAATGGCTCAGGCGAACCAAATAAATCATCCATGCAGAGAGATAAAACACGACTTGTCGGCAGACTGGCAACGAAAACGGTCGCGAAGGACCAACAACCAACATCGAGTCTGAGCCAAAGTTAAACACAACACCTTCTATAAGAACGGCTTCCCTGCCAAAATGTACATAAGGCGTACAACATATAACAATTAACCCACTTGGCCCCATCTTACAAGCCGATTTATATATATATATATATATATATATATATATATATATATATATATATATATATATATATATATATATATATATATATAATATATATATATATATATAATATATATATATATATATAATATATATATATATATATATATATATATAAGCGGCTTGAGCCTTCGCCTTCGAGTGCGAAGGGCGAAGGCTCAAGTACGATGCGAATCAGACGACAGCAGCATCCGAACTCCCAAACCAGAGTTCCAGATGTCGAGGAAGTGCGTTCTGATCGACGATATCGATGATGCTGCTGCTGCTGAGAGGTTTAGCAGTTGCATTTCCTTTGTCCACAGAACGGATTCACATGATCGTGGATGTCAAGCAGTGCGGTTTCCGTGTAATGATATTTACGATAGGCTGATTGGAAAGGAAGTAACAGAGAGTGACCAGACAGGTTACAGCTAAGCCTGCTATCCACAATCATCTCAGGAACCTTGGAGATATACTTCAGGAAAGAAATGGGACAGTAACTGAAGAAAAACATGACATTTTAAGAAGTCACATGCATAGGATTACAGACACCTTCACATACATACTGTAATGTTAAAAAAGCATCATACCGGTCGATGACTTAATTTGTGCTACGTTAGTTAACAAGATGACTGTCAACTGTGTCAGCATCATCAGAAGCATCTTCTTCGTCTGCATAACTCTCGACACCTGCGGCACCTGCAGGTGATAAAAGAGTATATTAAGATTAAGTACCTTGGATTTATATCAGAAGTAAGGTTAAGTATCTTGGATTTATATCAGAATTAAGATTCAATATCTTGGATTTATATCAGAAGTAAGGTTAAGAATCTTGGATTTATATCAACATTTAGAAAGCTGTATAACAATGCGTCACAAAAACTCTTATAGTACATGCAAATCAATACACATCTATGTAACATGTTGTTATCATATATTATACATATGCATACATAGGACTGTACGTGCATGGATACATACATTTACATATTGTAGGTCTGACACATGCAAAGCCTAAACAAGCCTACTAATTCAGAAACTCAAATACATTTTCCAAAAGAAACGGCTGCAGAAAACATTTTCAACTCTTATTAAATCGCACTTTTTAGACCTATTATAGATAGTCATGGTTTAGCACGTCTGCGAGGTTCTAAAAGACGCTATATAAATAGCCAGATACATACATACTGCACTTACGCTTGCACCAAATCATCCTATACAGAATCAACCATCAACTGGGCCGAGGTCTCGTCGCTGAACATTCCGTCTTTTGCGGTCGCCTTGTCAGGGGACCCTATACCTAGAATCTTTCTGTTCGCTAGTGAGAAAGAATTTCAGGGATGCTTACAAAAGCTGAGGATAGTGGTCTGGTGCGATTCTACTCTTACGGCTTCTATGGTGCAAGTTATGTAATCCTAAAGCCACAGGCTACATGTGGAAATCCGGAAGAATTCGAGCAGGTCAGTCCAGTGAGCAGGTACACAGAGTGACGGAGAGAAACAGAGAGAAAGCGAGAGAGAGAAAACGAGAGAGAGAGACAGCTTGAGCTTACGAAATAGATCTAATTGTAAAGGTTGGTTTTACGCGGCGATCGGAATAACATCAAATTCATTGTAAGGTAACTTGGGAACCGGGTAGACAATTAGACACAGCCTACGTGTGAAGAAGGCGCAGATAGAAGGTGGGCTATACTCTGGTGGATTGTTGATACAGGATCCTAAACTAAGACAGGTGGAGAACACAGACAGCACCAACGCTGCTATGGCTCATTGGCTCAAGTGTTGTGCTTGCGATTCGTCGAAACAATACCGTCTTCGGTGTTGCAGTGTGTGAAAACGAAGAACGATAACATTGCTCCCTCAAGGCCTGCAATGTTTTTCCCTCTAGACTGAAAATGATCGATGCAAATCAACTGTTGGCAACTGTTAACTAATATATCAGACGAAGTTAGTTATAAAACGAGCCTGTCATATTCGGCCATTAATTCGAGACTATTCAGAGACACGAGCCAAATTTTAGACATGTTCTATAAAGACGACATTCATACCAGCGATGACGACGACGATTGCTCGATGTTCGGCACAGATTACTCTTCTCAGTGACTGAGCCAACGCTTTGACTAAACCTTCTGATTGTCAGTCTGATGCAGGGGGCGGTAGGCACTGGTCTCGACCGCCCGTCAGTCGACCGCTGACAGCTCTGTGCATAAATCAAGCCTGGCCTTTAATGCCCGAGGTATACTGAAAAAAAACTTCGTTAAATTTAAATACCACGGCACCTACTCGTATCAAGAGGATATAATCATATATATATATATATATATATATATATATATATATATATATATATATATATATATATATATATATATATATATATATATATATATATATATATATATATATATATATATATATATATATATAAAAGATTGGAATGTTCTTTGTATGCCTATTCGTGTGTGATAACCAGTCGTTATTGATCCATTGTTACTCTAAGACTTAAAGCACGACGCTGTAATTTAATACACTAGGACTATAACCTAACTTACACGTCCATGACTATATGAGCATTTTTGTAGGCTCATTTAGGGCTAATTATATGTCTATGTGCGTAAGTATGTATTTGGGAATATATTTGGTATTCTGTATGCATATGTGTATGTACGTATTTATTTTATGTATGCACGCATACGCATGTATCTATGTTGTTACATACGGGATAGGATGAGATCGTGTCTTGGGAGCGAGTTGTACGCCGTCTGGCGGGAAAACTGCCAACGTATAAATAGGCGTATTTTTATTGAGTCAGTCAACTCCACCACTGCCGTACTCGAGTAGTGCCAGTCCCAAGCCTGGATGAAGGAGGAGGGCAACGTCAACGGCCTTTGATGCCACGAGGTGTCGTTAAACATTGGAACTACTACTACTAGAGAATCAGTTCGGCTTTTGTTTTTCGACCCAATTGGTCTTTACATGTTGTTTTGCTGGACTCATGACATTTCGTTGTCTCTCAGAAGAGGAAGATGACTTGTTGTTTGAAGTTGACGTCTGTTGATCGTATCTTCCGTTGAGATTTCTGCTCTTCGTTTGACCGCTGTGGTCGTTTCTGTGTACACGTGAGTCTTATTTTGCTTGTAAGTAGCTTGGAAATATATTTTGCCATTATAAGCCACCGGTAGCTGATATGCTTTTCTGCCTCTAGACAACCTGCAACAATGTGTACCTATGTTTATGTATGTGTGCATGTATGTATGGTATGTACATATGTATGCATGTAAGTATATGTATGTATATCTAAGTACTTTTCTGAATATGGTATACGAAATGAGGGAATAAAGCTGCTTGTAAATGTGCGTGTGTGTTGTGTGTGAGTGTGTGTGTGAGAGGCTTGGCGCCTGAATTCCTTCCTCTGTGGCCAAGGCACAGACTTTTAAAAAGTTAAAATTCTTACTAAGCCATGCAGTTGTGACCTCATGAAGTAAACTAGGGGTGATATCATGCACAGTCTGATGCTTTTTCTGCCAACTGATGCCACATCATGATGCAACGTCATATACGAAATTTGTAAGTCCTAATCTAATCTAATCTAATCTAATCTAATGACTTCTATGGCAACGTTATCATAATGCCCAAGGTATCAGTCGACGGTCGCTTCAAGTAAAAATCCCAGTCAAAAAATCATAATCCACTGGAGAAACCAGGTCGAATTCCGATAGGGCAGGGAAACCAGAGGCCAGGCTAGGGTGAGTAAGCAAGTTGAAAGAGATGAGTCGTAACTGTAGACTTGAATAACGTCACAGAACTGACAGAATGAATCGAACTTGGCAGCGAATTCCAAAGCCGTGAACGAGCAACCGAGAACGCTCTAGAACCCAACGCTGTTCTGGTACGAGGGACAAGAAGAGTCATAGTGTCCACTGATCGAGTGCAATATTTATTGGTATGACGGTTAAGCATGGAATAGAGATAGATTGGCTTATATAAATGTAGTACTTAACTACAAGACAGATTTTAAACTGGATTCTTTGCTCGATGTGCAGCCAGTTCAACCAGTATTCGTGTAATATGCTGATACTTTGGTGTTTTTGTTATGGCTCTGGCCAGAGAGTTTTGAACCATCTGTAATTTGTACAGATTTCTCTTGATAATGCCAATAAGAAGTGAGTTACAATAGTCAAGCCTGCTGGAAAGCAATGCATTAGCTAGTGGGATTCAGACAGTATGAGGCAAAAGAGATCTGATTCTATGAATATCCTTTGTGTGAAATTGAACTGATTTGCACATGGCACCAACATGAAATTAAAACGACACAGAGGAGTTAAATACTATGCGTCGACTGCGCATTCAGTACGAGTGACAAGCAAGCCGTCCAACTTAATAGATGTAAGATAATCCAATTTACGGAGTTCTTGGCTTGTGCCTAAAAGAAGGAAGTTAGTTTCTGAAGGATTCAGAAGCAGTTTATTACTTCGACCTAACGACAGTACAGAACCCATAGAGCAGACAGAAACAGGAAGCGAATTCCAGAGCCCTAGGCCAGTGAGGCAGTGACCGAGAAAGACCGGAAACAGAGTACTGCTCTGGTTCAGGGTACAACAGAAGTCAAAGCATCTGCTGCTGAGCGAGTATTCGTGAATCAGAGGAGTAAGCAGAGATGACAGAGTTCGATGGCGAGTTTGCATTAGGCCAACTTTGTAAACTGACTATGATGCATGTTTCTTGACTTGGTTTCTATAGGCTGTGATAACATTTATATAACCTGCATGGCCTAAAGAGTCAGTTGGAACTGGATTACACGGTTGCAAAGTCCGTCTTTTAATTCCTGTGTAGTTAGAAACAGGACCCACTTCACTCGGTCACGGATCAGCTGTCACTGTAAAAGAGTGAGCCAGACACACCAGGGCGGACAAAAAACGCTGCCATAATAGAAGGAGAAAGATGGCGTTGACAAAAGCACTGAAGCCTAGAGTAAGCCGCTATAATCCGATTGCCCTTTGACTTTCATCTGCACTTGCTGAAGTGTAACCATTAAAAAGTAATTGCAATGCAGTGAAGTAATTTATGAGCTTCCCCTCCCGCAGAGTTCCGCGCAGAGTTGGATTAACCAGTATGTATGTATGTATGTATGTATATGTATGTATGTATGTATGTGTATGTATGTGTGTGTATGTATGTATGTATGTATGTATACATGTACGTATGCATGTATCTGTACTTTTAGAAAGCGCAATTTAGGAGCCCCTCAAAGCGCTGTCAGTGTCAAAAATATGCAATTGCATGGAGCCACCGATGACAGTTACTCCGACTCGAGTTAGAATTTTCTTACAGTGACAAAAACTTATAGAATTCATCATAACATCTATGTTAAGACCATCTATTTGGTCATAGGAGTGAGCCATTAGTTTTCATTTCTATCAAGAATTTGCACCATGACCCTCTTACAAAATTGGGAAAGTCAGACAACCGCAGCTGCTTTTACGTGATTTTCTTTTCAAGTAGTCGAAAGTTTTCTGTCGATATATAGGGCTTATTATTCTACGCTGACATGACATTTCTTTCTTATTTAGACGCATATAGTTTCGTTCATCTTGAACCACCGGTTAGTTAGTTAGTTAGTCAGTATAGCGCCTATCAAGTACCTCACAGAAGCGCTGCCTACGCTAACGTAAACGGTGTTAGCATTCATTTACTGTGCAACATAAAGTTGACCAGTAAGCAAACAGAGCTCAGCTACCTAGAGAAATCACCACTAGTGGGCTCCCGAACACACACAGGTCAAACTAAAGGATTCCCTTCCAGCGGCATACCTGGCGGGAAGTCCTGCATGGGTCCATACCCCTGAGGGCAAGACCATCACACTTGGAATTTGTCTAATTCCGATTAGATGTTTAGGCGTAACCCCATGTGGATCGGTGACTTAACTATCTGTCGATAGTGGAAGAGCTTACGACGGTCCCGCATACCCTCCCTGTCCTAAAGCCCTCAATTTTCATCCACTTACTAGGTCTTCCTGGCTAAAAAGTCCCTTCGTCCTTGTTCCCATCCAGAGTTGATAGTTGACATAGGTCTGTGCACAGCAGGTATTCGTCATCAGTCCGTCGATTTGTCCTAGAACCTCTCCGTGATAGACAATCGACGCCATTCCAAAGACTCTCCTCGCCTTTCAGGAATTCCCGGTTGCAGACAATATACGTAAGTCTTAGGTTCGACACTGTCCAGTTGGAAATCTGTCCACTGTTATAGGTGGACTAGTTCAGATTGGCGATTACTCTTCGATCACATATTCAGCCAAACACCGTCAGACAAACACGGCCTCTGTCGTGAAATAGATAAATAACTCCGAAATGCATACAGTACTCGGTCGCAAGAGAAGTCCGAACATACAAAAATTATCGAGAGTCTTCACCGTATGAAGAACTATCTACTTAATTAACTAGATATGGACAGAGCAACGTAGAATCCTACAATTTTTTAGTTTAAGATAGAAACGTCATGCCTCAGTCTTATAGAAATTGGCATTAAGAAAACTCTCGTGGTAAGTAAACGTTTGTACTACGTACGTTTGTGTAAAACAAATTTCCCGAAGTGATATGCATAGATGTGGCCCATGTTGTCAATATGACAAACAATTGAAGCTAATTTCGATAGCTTCCAAAATGGACAGCATTACAGTAATCAGTTGCATACGAAATGGACCACCTACTTGAGCAGCAACTTGACATAATTTCATATAATTTCATATAACCCTAAAGCAGCTTATGAGTGGCGCTAAGAAATTTCGGAAATTTACATTAACATATAAAAATCAACATCCTACTCTTTGAATAGCATGCCTTTACTGCATCCCATTATTCCGTGCGCAGTACGAAAGGGCCCCCATGTATAGTTTGCGTAGCCCTCTCCCCCGATTGGTTTATCCGGCTCTGGTTCTGCGTTAGTAGTGAACTTTGCTGGTTCCAATTTTCCGGTGCGTCGCATTAAATATAGACTTACAAAGCAAAGTTCGAATCCGTATCGACTTCGTTATATCTCAGACCTAGATAAACTGCCCGTATAACGATCCCGTCTCGAGCCTTAAGGTAATTCTTGTTAAGGTAAACCAAGGTAAAGTAGCCTAAAGCAAGCAAACGCGGATCCAGTACAACCGGGGGCCATGTTGTTCGCTGTGTTTTGCGATGGAAGACCCATACATGGGCTAGAATGCAACACAAAACCTCAAATAATGCAAGGAAATTACCATAAATGACAAATGCTCAGTTCCATTCGTTTTACAAAGGACAACACTTCTATAGGCTGTGCCTCTCTGTCTCAAAATGATATTTTTACCAGAGCAAACATTTACGTGTGTGTACATTATATAAACTAGCCAGTTAAGCCGGTTTCCTCTGATCTTGGGATCTTTACTCCTAATATATGGGAACCTTTGGAACATTTACATATATAGGGATATATAGGCCTATGGATTTTTTATATACAGCATAATATTTAGTAGGTCTATATGTCACATATACATTCATAAAGTGACTGAGTTCATTTTCTTTATGACTTAGTGACCGCCCTTAGCTGCAGGTTGTTAACCTAGCATAAGCCTGAATATTCTTATTAGGCCTATTTGAGCTTATTCTCTGCTTCTACAACACAGTTTGATTTTCATAATAGTTCTATCAACGAAATTGAATGGTTATCGACTAATATGTTGGCTTTATATTTACAAGTAGTCTACTAGACCTATTTACAAAGTTCCTACTCTCACAATGACTAAACATTTACATGACTCGAAATAAGTTGCGCGCAGATACATGTATTAGTATTAGAGGGAAGGGTGGCTTACAGGCCAACTCGCTAAAAACTAGGGCGGCTCACAGGCCAACTCGTTAAAAACAAGGGCTGGTTTCAGGGCATCTCTAAACAAATGTACAACAACAACAACAACAATAACAACAATAATAATAACAGTGAAAGCCTACAGAAAGTGAGTGCTGGCGTTGAAATAGTCAGTGATGTTATTGCGGCTGTAGACCTACTTCCTGAGACTGATTTGAGCTGTGGAGCAGATAGACCTACGCTTAATAGATGACGACTCATGACGTGCAATATATAGCTTGCTGGTAAAATCACTTGGCAACACGAATTATTTTTTTTTGCTCCGAGGTACTTATGATCTCTCAGGAAGTATAAATATTATCGGGAAGAAATTGTAGTCTGAGATGGCTAGTCTTTGTTGATGTATGGCTCCTCAAAAGTGCCCTGGAAGGCGATCGAGTTGAATCGCTGAATTGTAGAGGTCACACGTTGAAAAAGGAAGGGTCTCTGGAAATCCTGGTCAAATGTCGACCCAGATTGGTTTTGAACTCCAGGTCTCGTAAATTGATCGGGCCAAGTGTCTCAAAGGCCGAATGGATGAACTGGTAGGAAGCCGATAAATCAGCATATTTGGTAACTTTCCTCTGAGCAGCCAGCTCCGCGGCTGTACCTGCGTCAGTGGCTGTGTGATGCAAGTAAGAGTCAGCCAAAGTATCGACAGCAGTAACATCCCAGATCATAGACCTGCCCTCCTGCCATGGAATGAGAGTAGCGCCATCTGGGCGTTTACCGTCGGATCTTGAAAGTCCAACTGGTTCTTTAGAAGAAGGGAAACCCACTTTCACCAAAGCTCGCCAGATTAGGTCATTTAGAGCTGCGTGTCTGGCAGTCCTGCAGGGCCCAAGACGACAAGCCATACCATGAGAACCGTCAGTCAAAGTCATTGAACCACAGGGGCAAATCCACGGCCACTCGTATTGACTCGTCATCGAGTCTTAGACCGCAGACACTTATTGGTAGGGCAAACAACCAGTCAACAGGTGGGGGTGAAGCTACCGCCATGACCCGTGCCTTGTGTGTCCGATGTAGTGGATGCTTGCAGGGTGTCAGTATCCTGTACAAGCAAAGTGCGGTCCCACGCTGATTGCTTATGTGCGCTAGGTCGTCTGGAAAGGGTACATTTGATACTAAACTCCACTGGAACCTGGCCATGAGAAACGTCATCCCTCACAGCGTCACCCCCGGAACCGGCCAGGATGGATGCCTGGAGAGGCGTGATACCTGCGGCTGAGGCCAAAAGGCAGGAAGTTCCAGCGAGGTTGCGTGCCTAAAGCACAACCCACCACTTTTTAACCGGGAGCGACAAAGCCAAGTTCAAGGTATTCGATAGGCCCTCGCGCAGAACAAGATCGTAATCGCTCGAGCAGGGGTGGTCCTCTCAAGAGGCGTATCTGAGGAGCAAAATGAACGAGTTAAGAGAGTAGCGAAGGACGACAAGGGCATCGTGCCTACCAACAGATGTTAGGCTTGAGACGCCAGCCCGGAGTTCTGAACAGCTGGCCTCCAGAACGGACCTCAGGGTCCCCTAAGAGATAAGGGTGCTTCAAGGAGGCAGGCGTCATCAGGTAATGTCGCTGTTAGGCGGTTTAGTGGATTCGGAAGAGTGGGGTGTTGGGCCTGTGAAATAACCTCGCATTTTGTGGTATTCAGAGTCAGGCCCAAGGCACTAGCATCTGACATGATAGCCTCAACATCCCCCGCCACAACAGAAGTCCTACCTCCCAAGGTGAGGTCATCAAGATATCCCAGCACCAGGAAAGAGGACAACCGTGAAAGCAGCGGTTGCAGCGACAGACAAAAGAGGAGGGGACCCAGGGATCACCCTGCTGGGGAGCGTGTGTCATAGGATGGAGGAATCACCAAATTTCAGGACTGAAGGCGTTCCGTAACCAAGATGGCAGTAGGGTTATAGGTCGGGGGACCAAACTTGCCACCGCCTCCAGCATGTAGACCTACTTCCTGAGACTGATTTGAGGTGTGGAGCAGATAGACCTACGCTTACTAGATGACGACTCATAAAGTGCAAAATATAATTCGCTGGTAAATTCACTTGGCAACACGAATTACCATCCAAATTCATTTCTAGAGCTAGTGTATAAGAACTCAAAACTATGTTAGTAGTAAGCCTATATGGTCCTCTGCTTGTCCTTCACTTGCAACCTTTTCCCAACTTTTAGCAACAAATAATAAAAATCATCTCAGAGTAGTGACATTGGCCAATACTCAGTAATTGTATTTTATCTGAATATAATTTTCTCGTTAATTGTCGATATTACACAGTCGCGTCAGTGCGTTTTGGGTGTGCGGCAGATGGAGCGTCTTGAGCGCCAACTAGTCTACACACTAAAATTCATTATTATGAATCACGTTAGATGAAGCTGAATATACAAGGTTGTTTACAGTTGATGAAGCAGTTAACAGATACACAAAAAGATTTTTGCCAACCTTTGCATTTACATTGTAAAAAAACTCTATTCAAATGATCACATGCGAAAGTTCAGAAATGAAGAAAACTTACTTTTGTTGCAGAAACCGCGTTCCTCTCCAAACGGAAGAAACCAATTACTAATGACATAAGGACACGTGACTTATTGACTATGTAAGTAGGCTGCTGCGTTCCTGTATCAACCAGTCTGGATATTATGGGGAGGTGCGTCTTAGGTATACGGTGCATCTTGGGGTACTTTCCCCTACGATTTAAAAATTTCCTTTCAAAATTGCAAGCTGAATGTGTCATAATAAAAGAAGTGATCAAGTCGAAACAAAATAAGAATAACTGAAGAAGCACAAGCATCAACTTCTGTGTATGTGTCAACTTATGTGTATCGAGCCAGTTGTTACCCAATCAATGGGGCTAATTAAGGGATAAAGCCCCGCACCAAATTTAGACTCTGCCCTTCCCAATTGCATGACCTATAGATAATAGTTGTGCGCAACATTTAAATGATACTATAATTTAATCTTAACTAAAAACGATCGCCGTAGTAATTACGATATAAAGAAAACTTGTGCGATAGCACAGACAACTACTTGGTATAAGCAGAGCCGATAAGTAGCCTACACACGGCTTACAGAGAATTCAGAATAACAAGAGGAAGCAACTTAGAAAACATCGTTGATTCGAATTCATTCACAAACATTTGGTTTAAATAAAAGAGAAACTCAGTAAACTTCATTTATACGCATTTGATTTGAATTGCAGAGAAACCGAAAAGAAAATATGATCAAGACTATATTGTAGGCCTAGGTTGAGACATCAAACAGAGACACGGTGATACTGATGCATCATAATGTGACGAAAGCCGCAGCCTTATTCATCAACGACCACAGATTTGAGAGGATCGCACTCAGCGCCGACAACTAGACAGCATCAAAATACAAAAAGAATAACGGCGACGATAATGACACTAGCATAGAATACGATGATGATGTAACAACGACCGTGAACGACGCCGACGATGATAAAGAGAGTGTCTCTTGACTAAGGCCTATGTTTTGGACGTTGAAGATTTATCATTTCATTAAGACTATGGCTTGAGTATTAAATTGAAGCAAGTGTTACTGCTTATGTTTGCGTTTACAGCCTCCAAGTTACAAAATGTAAATGTACATGTTTTTCTATAGCGACCGTATGGCCTCAACCCTGCTCAGTTGGAATACTTTGGTCGCAATTTGGAAGAAGTCTTCAATTTTGCGTCCCAGACCTAGAACTCCATAATTATATCTATTCGTTGCTTACTGCGTAGATCAATCTAATTTTCGTAATCGTAATCTTAATTCCGAGATTTCTACAGCGTCCAACGAAAGCCACGTCACGGGAACTAGCTTTTTCACAGGCGTTCAGTCAAAACAAAATCGATAGACAAAAGTGTTCGGTTCCAGCTCAAGATCCAAGTCAGGCAGAGACAGCGTGGCAGCTACGGTTGGTGATGTTTGGGATTGGAGCAGAAAGAGGGATAAAAGGAAGAAGGGGAATTTTAGGCTCTTCAGCACCCATTCAAGCGCCCTACATGGCAGTGAAGCTTGCAAATCGATGGCTCGCACAAACACAATCGCAATTCCGTAGGCACACAAAGAGACAACGCATAATACCCAATCCCCAAGCCATACCACAGTACGCTGAGATAAGATAACGACGACGACGAAAAACCCTTTGGGATGTCAAAAGATAAACACAAAACTCTCTGCCATCGGCCTTCATCAGTACTCAGATATAGGCTTATACAGTTGAATGTGTGTGTGTGTGTCTGTCTGTGTGTGTACTATGTATACGTACCTGGTCGTCAACAAAAAGGCATACAAAAGAATAACACAGCCTTCAAGCAATATATATACTGCACTGTACCAGTACTTCTATGCATGCATAAGGCCACAAAAATTGCGCAACTAATTTTTACATATTACATAAAATATATACACTTCTAATATAACATAAAAATGTATACACTTATAATATACACGTAGAAGCAAAGAACAGTTTGGGGCCAACTAATGTCTTAGCCTAAACATCACCACCAGGGCGGTTTGGGGCCACCTAATGTCTTAGCTCCGACAAAACCAAAGCCGCTACCGTCTCCACTCCTCCCAGCCACAGTTTGAAGACCACTTCGGTTGACACCTCGGCGAGGCTGACCCCTCTACCCCATCTTCGCCGAGCCGCCACCATCCCACCGCGCCCCAGCCACAGATCTGGGCTGCCTGGGTCGATACCTACTACTTCCACAAGAGCCTCTCCAAACCACACCAAAGGGTGTGGTTTGACGAGGGTCCGGTCACCACATCCCCAGCCGCAGTTCGGTCAAGCCCGCTCACGAGGCCGGCACAACATGGCGGCGGGGTCGATGGCATTGGAACAGCTATAGGACCCACCAGGTGGGGTGCGTCGTTTCACACACCTATTTAAGTAAGTCTCGAGTGGGATGTACCACCTGAAACAATGCATTGGCAAAGAATAAGTGCACATGGCTGCTTCTCGTCTAAGCAGCGACATGCTACCACGCTGGTTTCGTAAGCTCTGCAAGCGGCATCGCGCCCTACTCAGAAAGGGCAAAGTCGAACAAAACCGTGCCGCATATGTGGTGCTGGTACACAATCGGGGATCCGGCTTTGTCTATGGTGTGGCGCCAAGCGAGTGGCACGACAACTAATCGGCATTGGAATGCTATAAGGAGATCCTTATTTAGCTACTAAGAACCAGTGAGAAAATTCCCATTTTTAGGTGTTAGTGACAGGCGTTATGCCGGCGCAGACATGGCCAGCAACGTGCCTACGACAGAGAATTTGTCTTATCTCCTGCATATGCACAAGCGAGCTGTGACAGATGAAGCGGACTTTAGAGTTGATCTGAGGGTCGTGCAAAAAATCAACCCAACTCCAATACCCCCAGAACGGCTGACCCCACAACCGGGCCCGTGCCAGCTCTGCGCGCCGGGCCACGCCAGCTCCAACGACCAGACCTGTGTCAGAATCGTCCACCAAACCAGCGCCAGCCCCAGTCGCTAGGTCCGTAACAACGCGGCGCGCAAAGCCCACCACCCTAGACTCACCAGTAAAGCTTGCTCTCTTCAGAGCGGCAGATATTCTGCAGGACTATCGAGCCACCGTCCCAGACGGCCAACGCCTCAACTCTGACCCGACTTGGATGCGGTGCCACCCAGTATGGTGGAATTGCTAGGAGGACATCAAGGGTGATTCAAGTTCACGGTAGTTCTGACCGCCGAGCTTGAGAAACAGCACTCACGCCGGACCAGATGGACGACAAGGATGCCGAGCGAGACGTGATAACCACGATGGCCTACTTCGGGTCCGCGGCGGCGGCGGCTTCAGTTCTTAACCTAGGCGAGATGAAGCTCCAGAAGCTCCATGAAGCCAAAGCGAAGATTCTTAAGCACCAGGACGAGTATACCAACAAGGGCTTGGGTTGACGGTGCAAGCGCTGTATGGTACTGGACGTAGGGTCGCCAAGTATAACCCATTCAGAGGGCGCTCACACATCCCAACGCCGAAGTGCATACCATCACATGGGTCATTAGAGTGCGCAGCAACGGCAGCCGCTGCTTCGAATAGGCAGTCCTGTCTGCGTTCCACTCCGTAGGGCAGAATTCGTATCGTTCATCCAGATTCCGAGTCCATCTTGTTCAGCTTAACTTCGCCGAAATATACATCCCAGTGAGGGTGAGCAAAGTTGGCAAGTTCGAACGTCAGAACTCCACCTTGAGGGCAAGCGTGTATGGAGGCAATAGTTATGTGTCAAAGAGCTCTGCGAAGGCGAACAACCCGATGTGCCCCGGCTACAACAAAACGAGGACAAACAACTCCACATACCTCGATACGAACAACCTGTACGGCTGGGCGATGATGCAGCTGCTACCCATAAGCGGTGTACAATCGGCAGACGTAAGTGTTGACTAGGTACTCGCGACGTCGGATGACTCCAGTAGTGGCTGTGCTGCGGAGATGGACACGACTACCCCGACCACTTGCATGAGAGCAGACAAAGGTGAGGGGTCCAAAGCAGGTCATTTCTTGCAGACAGCCTTTACGAACGACCCTCTGATGCTGCATTAGAATTTCATTACTTCAGCTTCCTGTTCGTTGAGTCAGACTTCAATGTAAGACTAATGGATGTTAAATGGGAGGAGTGTGTTTTTTATAGGTTTTGGAGAAAAGCTTCAGCAATTGTGCAATGACATAATGCAGTGGTTATCAAAATTTAATGAATCAGACAACAGTGAACCAAATTCTAAAAACCACTGTAAAAGTAAAAAAGCAAAGAAAGACAATTTCTAAAAGCAAATATTCAGTCCTCCACTTTGTTTTATACATATTCATATTTATATCACGCACATAAAATACACATATGTACAATTGTACATACACTGATATTATATACATAAAAACGCATATATACAGAAGTCATGGACCGCATGATATATAAATAGGAATCTGATCAGAAATTACTCAAAATTCATTTGATGAAGAGAAGAAATCAATGAAACATTCAGCAACAGAAATTCACCTGAAAAATAAAGACAAAATTTCCTTCACTGACACCAAAGCCATGACAAGAACTGGACATAACAGCAGGCTCAGAAACAAAAATTCCAGACTGGTATTAGAAACAATCTAGGATGGTGAAGAAAACTTGTCAAAATGTTGGTATATGAGCTTAAATAAAGCTCATGTTCTATATGCATCCATGTATATACATATATATACACACACAATTTAATATCTGTGAAGCATCAAATTATAGATAGCAGTGTACAACAAGGCATTATTAATCAGTGCAAAGCAAGCATGTAATCCACAACTCTTTAGTTGATAGATCTACTTTGGACCAACACATTTTGAAGACTTGTGCTATCAATCCAAGTCTGTATATCACACACCAACAGTTATTACAGAGAGAAGGACTAAGTCGGCTGAGAAGAAGATCCTACAGAAACCAAAGTTCAGAAGTGAGAAGGAAATGACAACAAAGGACTCAGCACAGCAGACAAATGGAAGAACTAACCGAAACCTACATACGTCTCCGTCCCACCAGTAACATATGAAAGGTCTTCAGATTTAATGTGTAAATGTTAAAATATGTAAAAAGCAGTTGTGGTATACCGGTTCATGGAACACTAGATCCCGTTTACTTACTTATATTAACTGGAAAGTTTATGTTCACCTATTTATTTCATTTAACATCTAATTTCTCCATTTGTTTCTTTGTATTTAACTATAATCTGCATCCAGTTAATTATTTAAATTGGTAAATAAGTTATTTCTGTTTACAAAATGTAATAAATTACATCAACTTATACAACAGGTTATATTTATTTCAAATCAAAATTATGCCAACCTGTGCTGCCTGTTTTGTTTAATTTAGTAAATAAATAATAACAGGCAGACTAGAGTAAATTCAATTCTCCCATGTTCTGCATAAAAACCCACACAAAATTAAATCAGTTCCTCGTCTCTTCACGTATGCTTCATATTAAGTGTTTTATGAACAGGTTCTGTCCTGGAGTGGAAAAGGACAGTTGTTACTTCAGTCAGTTCAAGAACACTGTCGACATATAACAGTACAGTAATTATATGCACCTCAGGAGACTGGAAATAATGTCCAACATGTGCACACATGGCATACTTAGTACAGAAATGTACTCAATATGATAATTACAGTATACTCAATATACAAATATTATGGCATGACTCATACAATTTAATTACGAAACAAAAGAAAAACCTTCATTGCAAATAGTTTGTGTTTCTTTCATAACATTTCGGGTTGCTGTTGCCCTCAGCATCCACAGAATTGAACTGTACAGAGGAACACACCTAAAAGGCCGTTCAACCATAAAGCTCTGTCTTTCCTCACCAGCTGATTATCATTAGGCTTCTAGAAAAGTGGACTAACCTTCTGGATTTCATATATTATAAACTAATGCCTTGTGCATATGATTACAGTGACACATTACGCTGGTTCCCAGTTAACATTGAAGATCCTCCTCATGATACATGTCTCAACAGTTGGTGCAGCCCCGGAACATATTGTTTAACTCTGCATTTCAGTTTCAAGACAGTGGCATCAACAGTTGTTACATTGTGCAGCCCATGGAGACCTTTTGGTTCTCTTCTCCTGTGTAATGATACAACACACCGTGCCTTTCCATGCATTCTTAAGTCAGACTGGCTAATAGATGTCTGATAGCCATGTTTCAGCGGTTCCTAAAAGGAGCTATATAATGCTCTGAGACATACATGCACATATATATATATATAAGTTGTTACATTTGTGGTAAACATTTAAAATGGTCAAATTAACTCCATACTTGAATGCACTGTTGTTACGTGAAAATGTCTCGTAACATTTTATCAAGTAACAATTTAGCTGTAAATACAAAGAACATTGTACTGAGCATTGATATGCTTCGTCAAACTCTGTGAGCGCAGCTTTCTACTGATGTGTGGTGTATCTCTGATTTCTTTCATGTTCTCCACTAGCAAGTAACTTCTATGCATTAGGAAAGCCTTTCCATTTTCAGTCCCTCATTCTCTTCAAATCATTTGCCAAAACTGAAACTGCTCTTAAAATAAGCCACTCTTGATGAATTGAGACAAAGGCCATTTGGCTAGGTTTTGTTGATCGTTCAACTTTGATCCATATGATAAAAATATGTATTCACCAAATTAAAAAAATCAAAGAACAAGCTTTCTGGTGAATTAAATATTCACAAACTCAGAAGCAAAATTAGTCACTGCAACAGTAAATGGACCCAAGAAATAAATTAAAACCTGTTAGTAGCCTATCTGCTAGCCTGGAAAATCATAAAACCGCGTAACAGTGGACAAACAGCTTAGCAAACTATCCTGTAACATTAGATGTCCAAATGCAGTATACTGAATCTGAAAATTCAGAAACAGTGGGGTTCATACTCTGTCTCCACAGTGGGTGCAGCACAGCTGTCAACAAAGGGCACTAGATCACAAAATAACCAAAGGATTTCAGAAACCATTAACATCTTAGCTAAGAAGGTCTTCATCACTGGATGCCACAGTTGACCTGAGCATTGCAACAGATACATCGCTCGTTTAGAGGTCGTGGGGGAATCAGGTCAAGGTCTTCATCATCAGGTTCTAGGTCAAGGTTGTAGCCATCTTTAATCAGCTGTTGTGTTATCTCCCGCTGTGCTTTTTTTGAAAGCTTTGGAAGAGCAAATTCATCCTCGCTGTCGAAGAAAATGCAACATTGAATTCATGACACAGAACCTATCAACTTTACACAAATTAAATATTCCAAACAGTGCAAACATTTAATACAAACCAAAGTTGGTAAGGTAAAATACAAAAGGGTAACTGGGAATATATTACATGCAATATATTTATAATAATCCTCAGAGGCAGTTTTTGTTACATATTTTATTAACCTCTTAATTGGGGAATTTATATGCGTTAAGCCTATTTTTGGACGTATATATACAGCTTCCCCAAGCAAGGGTTTAAGTCTCTTTAGATTTTAAAAAACTGTTACATCTGCTACCTTGTTTATTTAAAGAATATAGTAAACTCTACCAACTCCTGTTCTTACAGTTTGTCTTTTGATTGCTAAGCTTCAACCAGTTTTCATTTGATCTGAAACCGAACCCTTTCAGCCTATCAATTTAGTCTTGACTGAGCGACTGTGAATAAGCAGGTTTCCGTGACTAGGCTTTTGTTCGGTGCTGTAGAAATCCTGAGTTTACAATTGCAATTATGATTTGACTGGTATTTTTTATAAACTTGCCATATAATTTATTGAATTTTGGTCATTGTCCCTGAAGCCAACTTGTTAAGACATCAGCTAAAGTTTCAGAAACTGCACAGTCATTATGATAATGCTTCTGAATTTATCATAAGCAGTGCTCATAATACATATATCACACTAAAATCAGTCCATCCCAGAGTTTTTAAAATGTGGCTAATGTTTTGAGTGTATTAATCTTTAAATATTTACAATGATGCACCTGTATCAGCTAAAAAGACTCCGGGTATTCAATGCCCTATGAGTGAAGCATTGGCCATGCTATTCCAGTGAAGGAACTGTTATTGCACATAAGCCGTGGCACACTTAACACCTAAACAGGTTGGGGTTCAAGCCTAGCTACCTTATACAGTGCAGCTTCAAGCAGAACAAAGTTCTAGAAAGGCCTGGGAACTTCATTATAGATGCTGGGAAATTCACAAATGGTAAAAATTAATACTTAACGGTAATTATATGCATTATCAGCATGTGCATGAAGATCTGAGCCAGGTTCTGCATGATTCGGTTATGAAGCTGCAGACAGTATCTGAGCCAGCAATGATAACCTCTGTAGGCACTGAATTAGCTATGAGGAAATTAAAGTGCTGCCATCTTCTACAAAGGGTGTGTGTGGGAAGGGTCACAGGAAGGGTTAACGATACTGTTATTGCAGGTCAGCAAAAGGTATGAAGGGCAAACCAGCAGTAACTCGAGCGTGATTCATATGTTAGAAAACCCAGTGCATTGTAATGAATACTAATTTTTAAATAATTATTTTGTTTCAGCATGTATACATTCACCGACTGACGGGTAGCCATTCAAAATGGAGTCAAATACCCAGGTGGCATTTTACTAAAGCTCTGATACCTCATAAACAACACCTGATCTAACTTTGAAATTGATCAGTCTTGTGTTTCAATTTGGAGCAAGTAACATTGCTAACAAGGACAACAGTGCCACAGAAACCACCAGTAAGGAAGACAAAATATCTGAAAGCATGTGAGTACCTCTCATCCATATCTATTATCACCAAAGGCTGTGTGTCAGAAGCTGATGAAACGTCGGACTTTGAAGGAACAGAAAGCCTGTAACCACAGATTTTAATATACAAGTCAAATTAATTTTCTAACTGCAAACCCTTGCAAAATTAATGTTGCTTGGAAAGTGATGGCAATAAATTTCCCACTTTGGATTAACTAGTTCACTACCTAGCTTGCCAGATTTATCTGGCACAGGAAATAAACCATATTACCAAGAATGCTGGATATATCTGGCGACTTTATGCTGCCTGCATTATAACCTCGGAATAAGAAATAGCACTGTGTATGGTCACCCATATTCATGAGTACTGAAGCCTGCTGTGGTTTATCCCCATACCGTGGTTATGACTCGTGGTTTCCCAAGATGTCAGCATAAAAATATCTCACATCACACACATGATTCAGACAAAGCAGTCCTCATTTCCCAGAATTATTGTTTTTCAACCAGGTCATCTGATTGCCTTTCTCTGGTGATACCTATGACTAGAACTGTTCTTGGAGAATGGGCTTTTCCGGCTGTTGGACCTAGATTTTGGAACTCTCTTCCTGTAGCTGTTCTTTCTGCTCAATCTCTTGTATCATTTCTTTCTCAACTTGAGACTTACCTTTTCAAATTGCTTATGCACCACAGGCTGCCTCTGTGTCTTAGTGGACTTATCTCAGAACTGGATACTGTTCTGATTGAGCGCCATCGGTTGATGCCTTGTGCATCAGACACCTAGCACAACAGAACTTATTAATTAATTATTTAATTAACATTATTAACATAACAATCATTTCTAGTGCCTTTGCCATCAAACATAATATACGAGAAGAAAAATGCTATCCCTAATCTGTTTTTTTTTAAATTCCAGAAAAATGCTGCCCCTAAGTCTATATACTAAAATAAATAATAAGTTATTATTATTTGTGCATTACTAAGTGCATTACTAAAGACTCAAGAATGACAAAAAGACAAGGTGTTAGGCAGCATTAAAGAATGGAAAGTTTGCTTCTAACAAAGATACAACTTCTGAAAGCTCTCATATATATATGGCCAGTGGCACAGTATGACTGAAAGAAACGGACCATAAAAGAAAGATGAAGAGGCAAGAATCAACACATAAGAAAAATGAAGTTCCTGCAGCAGATTCTTAGAGTACCGTGGATTGCTAAGAAGACAAATGAGTGGGTCCTAGAGAACAGACAGGAATAGACAGGAGTCTGCTCAGATTAATCAAAAAGAGGAAGCTTTCATATTTTGGGCATGTGCCACGAAAGAGTGGAGACTGCTTAGAGAAAAAGATCATCCAAGGCACAATTCCTGCATTCCAAGCTCAGGAAACTCAAGATGACATGGATTGATAACAAACATTTTTGTGAACTGAATTATTGTTCAACCAGTTAATTACAGTAGATAAGGGACAGAAGCAGAAGGCACAAACTTGTCCAAGGTGCAGCCAATCCTTGGCTCAAGAACGGTTGAAGATCCGACAAGACAACACACAACCTCAAGCATTAATCGATGGCATTGAGCAATTGTCAGCTAAGGACTTCCTCAAAGTTCATACACAGTAACCATTTCAGATGATGCTTGAACCTGTATTCTCCACGTTACATGTCGAGCACTCTAGCCAATCAGCCAGAGTGCCCCAAAGTTGAAAGCAGTTATCTGTAACTCTATACCTATTTCTGGATAGGCCAGTGTGCCTCGGTTGTTGCGATACAACACCTGAACTGAGCTTCCGCGAAGCACTTCTTTGCTTTTCTAAACAAACAACCCAGAACATCCCTTAAATTGTTTAAAGCAATACTGTGTGTGGAAAATTGCAGTTCACAAGAATTTTGCTGCTAGTGTTCACAAGGAATATTGTGAAACTGTAAGACCTGAATTTCTCAGATTAAAGAAGAATTAAGCTGAAACCCTGCATTTCCACAGCACCTACAGAAATGCAGATGTTTCCAGCAGAAGGCCTCCTCTTGCTCTGTCAGTATCATTCAACCATTCAACCATCTATAAATGACCTGGACTTTAACATCATGTAATAAACACACAGGTGATTCTAAGAGGCTGTGGAGTGAGGAAAACATATCTGCAACAGCTACCATTCAAATGTCACATACCCAACTAATGTGAAAATGTAAGGCAAAAAGCTGAAGATTCAAAAGCTCAAGTTCCAAACAAAAATGTTGCAGAGTAATACGATCTGCCCCCTCCGAGTACCTCATTCACGTTTTACTTAATTATTATACAACATAAATATTTTTAGTTCTGACCATGTCTCTATTTAGAGAGTAGTAGTCTAACAAAGTGTTTGTATCAGTGACACAACCAAAGTGATACCTGGCTTCTTATGTACTTCAACGGATTGTTTAAGGCCTTTCGAAGAACTGGGCTCTGATCTGCCAGAGTTTTCAGAATGAATCTACAAACAAGGTTCTTCACAGATTTCAAATCTTTTTCATAGCATACTGACTGCATGTCCAGAATATAAAATCAGCAGCCAGTGACTACTATAATACTAAACAAGTCTAAATAAGTTTCAACAAGAGCAACCATACTAGTTGATAGCAACAGCCAAACCATGCAACTGTCAAAGCACAAACCCTAAGGCCATATCTGAGCTGAGGATTTAGTTAAAGTTTTAAATATTTTGACCATCTTCCTTTTAATGCTCTTTACATATTTTAACAGGGGATTAATTATTGGATTAGTTTACCTCTAATTTTCAGCATGCCTAGACTGGCTTCCTGTTTCATATAACTAACCCTTTTAAATGAAACAGAATTCAGTAAAATGCACAATTCACCGCTAAGCTGAACAATCCAGATAAAAGGCAATAATACTTCTGAACTGCTATATATAGATAGTACATAGATGCTTTAATAGCAAAAAATTATTTTTGAAATAAATTATAAAATAAAAAATTCTTGGGTCAACTGAGCCTTCCAAAGCGTAGTTGATCCAAAAATACCTGGCAACCTACTCTACCAGCTATCAACTGAATGCCTGCTTCACCAAGTACGATTATGCCATAACTGATATTCCTTTCCAAAATGATGACAACACTAAAGACCCAGGAAGGCCAATTCGGTACGAGTCGGTGCATACTTACCAGCTCCGATAATGATGATAATATTCCTGATGATAGTTATGAACGCACCTATACCCGTCTTCTGCAAACAATCCGGCGATTTTCTACGATTTTTTAAAAGTATACGGTTTCTATACGATTTCATGCAAACAAATCGACATCCGCCATGCGTAATCCCGGAGTGTAGATCGCTAGCCGGAGGTCACACACAGCGATGCATAGCATTTGTTGCCCAGAGTGTTGATACCACCAAGATATTATGGTGATATTAATTATACATAATTATATTAATATTAAATATATAAGGTTAATGTTAATTAGTTATCACACTTACCGCCGGGTTGCGTGTCACCTCTTGGTGGTATCAACACTCTGGGCAACAAATGCTATGCATCGCTGTGTGTGACCTCCGGCTAGCGATCTACACTCCGGGATTACGCATGGCGGATGTCGATTTGTTTGCATGAAATCGTATAGAAACCGTATACTTTAAAAAATCCTAGAAAATCGCCGGATTGTTTGCAGAAGACGGGTATGGGCGCGTTCGAATACTCATGTCGAGAACTATCATCAGCAATATTATCATCCGAATCGGAGCTGGTAAGTAGCCACCGACTCGTACCGCCTATTCTGCCATATTTGCCTTTAGCTTTCTCCTCAAACCCGAACCCAACCAGGATATAATTCTGAAGACATTACGATGACGATCCTAATGACGTCTATGGTGAAGACAGGCGATGATGCACTGATGACCACGATGAAGAAGACAATAATACCTGTGCTACAACGACCTCCTCAGTCGTCGAATGGAGTCGACAGCTGTTGGCCATTTCCTTCGCCTTCCCTGGTTTCTGTTGATCGCTGTCGAAACCGCTGTCCTCCACACAATCCATTGACGGCAAAATGTCTTCTTTGCCCTAATATATACCAACGCTGCTAAATACCCTACAATTTAAGATAAAAGACAACTAAATACTTAAACGCCTGCGTCTGAGAACATTATCAGCCTAAATAAACGGAACCCGAGGACACATCCGGAGTCACGACCATCTGTTGCACCCGTATAAACTGAACTGAGTTTCTCTAGCGCAATAGCTTTCCTTTTTTATTGCTATTATAAATATATACATATATATTTGTAATCGTAATCGTAATCGCAAACTCCAAATTTCTAAAGCTCTACTTAAAAGCTAAGCGCAGGGCACCAGCTTATTCACGGGCGCTGCGTCAAGTCCATGGGGTTGTCCAAAGATGCCATGTCAAGAACCAAGTCCAGTTGCCAGCAAACCAGAGGAGGAGGGGAGGGGAGGCTATGGAGGGTTGTCTTTAGTTATAAAGTGGTCAATTTGGTTACTAGCTACTGTATGTAAATTAGTGGATTTCTTTACCTCATTGATGTGATTAGAACAAAAGTCGTTCAGTCTCGGACACAGACTTCATGGTCTTTGAGGCTGTACTGGCTCCAGTGGCGGATCCAGGATTGTTTGCGTGGGGCAAGGGCATTTTCAGAGGGATGCCCGTTCTGGCAGCCCACCATGCTCGGGTCTGATCTGAGGGCCGACAGCATATAACCAAGAGGGGCGCGGGGCGAACCGTCCCCCGCTTATAGCTAAATCCACCACTGACTGGCTCATTGGTTAAAGCATCATATTAAGCCAATATTACATTTATTGCACTGCCTATCCATTCAGCAAAGAATTCATTTCAACATCTGTCTTATAGTTCATAACGTGCTACACTTAATTCAGCCGACTTATCTACATTCCATGCTCACCCCTAACACTTGTAGACATTGCACTCGATCAACGGACAGTGTGACGTTTGCTGTGCCCTATACACGAACAGTGTTATCGTAATTTCAAGATTTCTATAGCGCCCAATGAAAGCCACGTCGCAGTTGGGCTCTCGGACCTTCTCGGTAGCTTCCAACTTCCTTGCGTGCTTACACACCGTAGCCTGGCTCCTGGTTTCTCTGACCTATTGGAATTCGACCAGGCTTCTCCAACGGTTTACGATTTTAGACTGGGATTCTGACTTGAAGCGACCATCGACTAATGCCTTGGGTATTATGATAACGGCGCTATAGAAGTCTTTAGATTAGAAGGGTTAAGGCTATACGATCGCTATATAAAACTGTGTAGGCCTACATTTACATTTACCGGTATATGGGTAAGTGTATGCTTGGCTAATGACCTGCTCACCAGTCGTCTCAGCTGATTACTGAAGTTAGCATTTAAGAAGCTAACTTGACAAAACTGGCACTTGAAAGCTTGCCTGTGTTGACCTTGAGATCCCGACAAATTTAGACTAAACTCTCCCTGGACTCAATCATTTCCTCCTCAAACTATGTCGTCGATCTTCCTTTTGATTTTCGACCAGACTCATATTCTGGATTTTGGCATGCAGCCTGCCTGCTTGGTGGCGCCCATCAGTTACTACTGTCGCTACAGACCTGTTCAGATTAGATACATTACGTGTGCGCGTGTGAAGGCCGCGACGTTCGTTTTTACAGGCAATTATAGCTTGGCCACTGGCACGCCTTTGAGCACTTTTCCGGCAATTAACAGTGTATAATTGATAGCGAATCTAACTAAAAAACCTAGTTTTAGCTTTTTGTTTTTGATGCGGATATTGTTGCTTTAATTGTAAATACATATAGTCGTAGCATTGGTTGTGTCACAGTTTTAACAAATAAATTTATTGTTTATTTTGTTAGAATTATTTAGACTCTGTTAATATATAGTCCTTGCTGCTGACGCTGTGAAGCTCTTGTACAAATGCATCTTCACTGCTGCTGAGGAAGCTGATGTTTATTCGCAGCCAATCAAGGCGCGGCTTCATATCACCGGAAGCAGTACCTATAGACAGAGAAAGAGACAAGATGGCCAAATTGCTGAAGCACTTGGGCATCGGAGTGAAGAAGACGGGATCGAGTGGGTCACACCGCAGTGACTACAATGCACAGAAGTCGAACAGCGTTCAGGAGCTGCTTCCGAAGAGCCCAACCCGCTACCGGTCCAGCTCTAGTCTCTCGACGGGCAACCAGGAGTACGACACCCACTCCCTTAAGCTCTTTCCCGTCGATCCCACCAACCACCAGAGGCAGCCATATACCGACGGCAACAACCACCACCAGAGGCCGCCCTCCTATGCAACGAACGGCAGGCACGACCACAGACACGGGGCAGGAGGAGGAGGAGGAGGCGGAGGAAGCAGCACGAGAAGTAAGGAGCAGAAGAGTCTCAGTCCGAAAGCAAACTGCAACACCGATGCCTACTACACATCGTACACGGGGATAGAATCCACTTTGCCCGAAGAAAGAGAAGTGTTTGACAGCCTACCGGATGCATCTCTGTCCGCTGAGTCACCCTCACAAACGGCCACACCGGTATTTTGCAAGTTCATATGACTTTCACTTTCAACTGTCGTTGTAAAGTATCACCAGCATAATAACGTACTACAGTGTATATTGACGTATCGCATATTTTTGGCATCCTTAAAGCAATGTTCCTGCTAATAAACAATTATGAAGCTTAGTTCTTTGTTTTGTTAGGCGTGTAGGTGGTATCATGGTTATATTGGTACTGTGAGAGTTGTGAAAGAAAGCTAGTAGTTGAAATCAAGGAGAAATCAAATAAGTGCTGCTGTGAGTAGGGTAAAGTGAAGTAGTGGTGCATCTGTTACCAGTACATGCCTTCTAGAGTTGTGCTAGTCTTCAAAGCCGAAATTTGGGTTGCTGAATTCTGAAGTCCAGACGTGAATGGAGCAATGCAACAATTCATTGGGTGAATGCAAATGTGTTGTATCTGAAATGCGAATACGAAATGCTCTACATTTTATGCATCTCTGTATGTTTTGTTTATGTATGTACTATATATTTATAAAACATTAAATTTTTGTCATCCAAAATACTTAAAATGATCAGTCCTCATTTCTCAGACGTATCATTATTCAACCAAGTCATCTGATTGCCTTTCTCTGGCCAAAACTTGGACTAGAACTATTCTTGGTAAATGTGCTTTTTCGGTTGCTGGACCTAGATTTTGGAACTCTCTCCCTGTGTCTATTCATTCTGCTCAGTCACTTGTGTCATTTCGTTCCCAACTTAAGACTTACCTCTTTCAAATTGCTTTTCCACTGTAGGCTGCCTCTCTGTCTCATTTGGACTGACCTTCTTAATATTGACTTGATTGTGGCTTGGTTTTGATGTGCCATCGATTGTTGCTTGTGCATTAGATACCAGTGCAACAGAAGTTACTAATAACAATTACAATATGTAGGCCTATACCAGAAACTCTATAACACTGTCTTTGGGAGTGATATCAAGAACTGTCTGGTTGAGTCAAAATGAGGTCATTTTCTGATGCTGAACTCCATTTGGAAGCCACTTCTATGAACTTGTTACATCAGAAGTGTTGTTATATTGAAGCATATTATAATGAGATTCCTGTGTATAATTTATGTCTTCCTATCTCTGGTTGGTCCCTCAGACCAATCTGGCATTTTGTTCAGTCATGAGACACTTTGACTGGTGCAAAGCTGCCCAAAACTTTGATCCGGTTTGGGGCTCTTGTTTTTCTCAGTGGTTTATGTGAAGTGTTGTACCTTGCTTCCCATTTCTTTGTCTTTGCCAAATTTCTTACTCTGCGCCAGAATTCAATCATTTGGAGAGAGAAGCTGATGATAAAAGACTGCCTTATCATCCTACAATTATCGTATCCAGTTATAGTATCTGAACTTAATTTATCTTCTTTACCTACTAGAACTTGCTGACCACACCTTATATTGCTTTACCTTACCTGTCTTACTTGGCTTGCTTTTATATTGATGTTACTTGTCGTTTGTTGAATTAACTCCAGCCACGGTTACTCGATGAGTACTGTGACCCTCTTGATCTCAAGAAGACAGTGAGCGATGGGACGGAGCTTCTTGGGGCGATTGCACCAACCCCAGCCATTGAGGACGATTATTCAGTGCCGTATGAAGTGAAAAAGATCCTTAAAGGTACTACAGTTGGCCAAATTATATTTACTGATGCTAGAACTTTGTGAAAGTCAGCATTCTGGATGCATGATGGGAATATTTTCCCAGATGATTTGAGGGAAGATGAAAGGGGTTTGCTTGAAGAAGGGGATCTTGCTGTTAATTCTGGCACCATTAGGAAAGTGGCTGAGGTGACGTTAAAGAGATTGATCTTGGCTCTTATTATTGCCTGGCATTCTGGAGAGTGGAGAGAAGGAGGATTTCAGAGAACTCACCAGACTGTTTGTTGGAAGATGAAACTAGACAGATGTTATCTTAATGTAGCAAGAATTCACAAGCGGCTCGTACAAGGTGTGTTAAAATTTTTAGAGTATAGCAACAAAACTTTATTGGTGATGTCATTGTAATCGATGTTTAAAGGTGTTAACATTTTAGTAAAATGCAGCCTGGGTACGTGAGTCCATTTTGAGTGGGTACATGGTATCCATCGTTCCATCACTGGATAAATATTGTCACCCTCCAACATGCGTATTGGGGTGGGACTCTAATCAGTATATTTGTTAGCAAAGGCAAAGTCACCTGTGTGATTCTTAGATACATTTACATATGTGGTGAAGTTCTGCCGAAATAAAGAATGTTGCACTTTTTTTCTAAAGATTTGCAGTACTTGTTAGGTAATGTCTTGTGATAGTTTTGACAGTACATTTTACTACAGCACCATTAATATTCCCACCAAAAGTTACCAGAGATAATAAATATAGAAAGATACTGTACATTGCACCACAATTAAAGAGGTAAGTTAATAAAGCTTAGTTTTTAGAATTTATAGGTTTATTTTAATTAAAATAGAGTGCCTCATATAAATAATTTGATAACGTTTATTAATGTCGTCGTCATTGGAGCATAACTGTATCAACTGTGTACCACTAGTATAAACTGGACAGAGCTCCTGAGTAGGCAACATTGGTGATTGTAATTGTAATGTAATCTGACATTTATAAAGCACCGTTTCAAGAATAAACTCATCAGAGGTGCTCCGAAACTGAACCAGTGTGACCACTGTCAAGTAATACAGATTTTAGACGCTTGCGAAACTACGAAAGGGACAAACTGAGGAGCTTGAACCGCAGCTCTCAAGAAAGGCGATTCCTGCTGGTAGGTTCAATATAGGCAAACCTTAAAACTCAACAGCAAACAAGTCGGCAACCACATGCCGAAGCACAAAAATAAGTATATCTGATTGGCTCCAGCTGCTTGAAGTCCTTCTTGAGACAGGGCTGTTTAAGCAGGTGAACTGACCACAGCTGCAAATAACCTCAGACGTGATGAAGGGACAACATCTATGTTCAGTAGTGTCACTAAGATAAATTACAATAATTGTGCAGCCACCACAAGCCTAGCCAGGCACTGGTTAGTGTGTGGTGACTCCAACCTGAGCTCAGCTGCTGTATGAGCAGAAGTGATAACTGCTGTGTGCTGATATCCCAGGCCTTCACTTGGCTGGGTCATCACACTTAAAGTAATTTCTAGGGTATCAGTAGTGGATTCACAGCCTGGGTACTTGCGTTTGGTACTTCCGGACCTACGGATCCCCATTGACAGGCCCACTGATTTTATTATGAAATTCTGTTGGTACGAGTATAACATTATTACTTAAGTATTATTCTCTGTTTTGGAGCTTGGATGTGGTAAATATTTCTCATGTTCTTAGTGGGAATTGGAGCCACTGTTTTGGACTTAGGCTTGCAGCAGAGAAGAGATTGTAAAACAACCACATGATTATTTGAGTGTAATTGAACAAAAAGCGAATAACTTATGTGTAATCCGGAACCTGTTAGCAAGGTATTGGTCTCTGGTTGCTCTGAGCAAAGTGCCAGATTATTTTTAAAATAGGTGCAAGGAAACAGCCACAATTAAAAAGACAGAGTATGTTTGAACTGAGCATTATTCCTGTGTGGTGTTTGTAGGGGTGAGACCAAAAGAGCGTTATGGAAGCAGTGGGTCAACTGTAGATGGCCAGCTTTCAAATGGAACGCTGGGACGATCATCTGATATGAATGGGAGCGTCATGGAGGACAGCTTTGATGAGCCTTGGGAATGGTCGGCCAAACTGTCTGCTCTTGTCGCTCAGAACCCTTCACTCTACCCCCAGGGCAACTGCCTTACCCCAATGATGACCCCAAAGAAGACGGCCCGTCCATGCAGCCCAACAGCAGATCCAACTCGTGACACAGGAGAGGGTGTTGCCAATGGTGATATGCGATCTTCCTTCAATGCAGATATGACATCAGGATCTTCTGAAGATGATCTTGATGATCTGGGGCGAAAAAAGTTGGAGAACGAGGTGGCAGCGCTTGATCGTCAGGCCTCTTTGTCACCAGTGGGCATAGATTCACCACAGGGAAGGGATCCTTCAGCATCTGTTGAAAAGGATCATTCGTCTTTTGGCAAGTCAGACATCGTTACACCTGATCGAATTGGATCAGTGGATGGGTCATCTGGTGGGCTGCTGATTATCACAGAAATCCCACCTATAATTGATGTGGACCCTTACGACTGTCACATCATTATTCCTGACCTCATGAGGTGCCATCCTGACTCTGACTCTGGCAGTCTGCCAGATCATGCAGAACCAGCAATTTTGGCAACGAATGAAATGGAGGGTGTGACGAAGTGTGACAGGAGCTTCCAGAACATTGCAAAGGAGAAGCATGACAGATCGGATCTTGCAAACAGCAGAAGCTGGAGTTCGGCTTCAGAGTCTATCGCGTCTTCCACGCCACACAAATGCAGTCATGGCAGCAAACAAAACCAGTCTCACCACAACGACTTTGGTCATTTGAAGCCATCAAAGTCAACACCTAGCAAATCAGGAAAGTTGCGAGTGTTTAACTATGTTTTGCAAAAATAACAAAAATTTCTACAGCACCTTTTAATACCTTCACAAAGAAAACAGTTCTTAAGTGTTTTATAGGCAAACATGAGACCCTCGTCATAAAATGTGTCATTGTGAAACAGATTCTTATTTAAAATGGTTGGGAACTTGATTCTCAAATTTGAATCAGTTGTAAAGTGTTACCTTATTGTATAATGCAACTTGATTAAAATGCCCAGCAGAGATGCTATAGGTAATGCGATGTTGATGGTCCAGGAGGTACTTTTGTGATTTATATTCATACATTTATTGTCTATTTTCCAGATGTTTTTTAGAGAGTAAACCCTGAATTGGGGAGCTTGATAGAATTTCTCTGAGCTTGACCAACTTGACCTAATGAGGAGATGAATGATCGATTGAAGTTTTGTCGGATGTACTGATGTCTTGGTGTGAACTTGAAAGAAGTTATGCTTGAGCAATCTGTTATGGTTGAATGCATACAGTATTTCAATTAAAATTTTGCTTGATGTGTTCAGCAGTTTAGGTTTAGATCTGTATCTCTTAAAATTCGATCAGGACATTTAGTAATAAATGCCTTCAGTTCAGGTTTACTAAAACATCTGTACAAAGGTGTAAAAAAAGTTGCCCAAATGTTGAATAAAGGTCTCTGCTTTGGAATCTATTTTAAACATTATTTGAGTCATTAAAGTTGCCATTTCTGGTCATTTGTATGAAACCTTACCTGTTTTGGATTGGAGCACACGTCATGTATTGTTTTCTATATTGACATAAGAAGTGGGCCTTACTAGATAGCTACTTTGGGTGTGAAGGTGCTAACAGGGCCACCTTTTTGTTATGTTTAATATGCATATTGTATGAAAAAATTTTAGAATGGCTTTTGTGTAATAGGAAGGTCATTATTATCAAATTTTTCCTTTTACAGACTTGCTTCTTAGAGTAGTTGTTCCCAAACAATCAGATTTTGGTTGACTCACAGACCATAAATTAAAATGAAAAACGTTTGACAGAGATTTAAGAAGGAAACTCAGTGAAACAATAGCAATAAGGAATGACAAATCATTGTAAACTAGAATAAGTCTTTGTTATTTTTTTGTTTGAATAAAGATTGTGTCACATTTGGGCCACAAGATGAATTTGATTTAAAATTTTTATGTTGAGGACGAAATTGACAATATTGGATATCATCCAGCCACAAAATGCAGTCAAATTTCTTAAGCATTTTCTCAACCAAGTAGAAAGCCTAGACCGTACATAAACGTCTGGGTATCGTTGCCATGCTGGTGAGCCTTAATCCCCGAAAGAAGAAAGAATATAACTTGTATAAGCCAACCCATAATTGTATAAAATGACCCCAATTTTGAGGCCTGAAGTAAGGAAAATTAGGCATGAAGTAAGGAAGATATATCTGAAGTACGTCTGGTGCTGCTGTTGTGTCTGTAAAAATCTGTTTCGTTTCATCATATGTTTATATAAGTAAATACATAAAATAAATCTGTAACTGATAAAATTTTTCTGACTGCATCATAATATTTTGATTTGTGATAACTTAAACTTATGTTACATTACTGCATTATTGTTGAGAAAATGACTCAACATTGTACAGTGCTGAGATTATCTTTCAGTTGGTAGCCATTTTTTGAACAACCGTTCCCATGACAGTAGCTGTGGTATAGAATATCCTAACTCCTGCCTAATACACTGCATTCAATTGATGTAGTTCCTTTTTAATCGAGATCTCATCTAATATGTAATCATTTACAGTAGGATAAATTTGTAATGCCTTTCAGGATATTTACCAGTATTATTATTGCTAGTAAAATGACAGGTTACATCAATCTTATGCTGAATACTGCACATGACCAATATTATTTGCATTTAATTCTGTAGCAATATTTTAAGTAGCAGTTGTTTTACCATATTTTAACTGCCTGCTGTTATTCTTACAGGAGGCTGTACAAACTCTAAATCTAGTCATATAGCAGTGCCATTGTCGACTTTTAGCAATACAAAAGAAAAAATCAACCCAGACGTCGCTCTCGAACAGCAGTGGTAAGTATTTGATTTGGTATTGTGAATTATATGCACTGTTCTTATCATCAATTTTCTTGCTTATCCATAAGTAAATTAACCCTTTATTACCCTGACTTTATTACATTCAGCTGTTGCCTAATGTGTTTAATATGTTCTCTATTGATGTGTGTATGTATTGGCTAATTATGAGCTCAAGGCATAAAGAACATTCTGGAAGCTATATAAATGTTGGCTACTTAAGGTTTAACTGAATTATTAAGAAACATTTGGGAATCTGTTTAAATCAAGGGTACAAGAAGTATGTGTTTAGCTTTGAGTTTTTTAGGTTTTTTAAAAACTTACAAAAGACCAAATTTAGCTTTTGTTTTTTGATAGAAATGAAAAAAGAAAACTGGACCTACGTTTTGGTTGAAAAACAAATTGTAATTGACTAACATCACGGTGACTGTGATGTTTAAACAGATCGTGCTGCACCAGCGTGTAATGCAGTACTGAACTGGGAGTTGAATATTCTATGCACTGCCTTAGTTGTGTTAATGTCATTTGGAAAAAATACTAAAACCTAAATTGGTTTCTTTTCAGAAAGTAGGATTTATGCACCCCAGTTTAATTCATAGCTAAATATAGTCTTACATGCATTACTAAAGGACATTCGTGGAAACATTTAAATGTTACCATTTCAGTAACTGACATCATTGAGCCAATCAAAACACATTTAAATATCGTGGCTTTAAATCAGTTATTTGTCACAGTGTCTTTTAAAGAGGGCATTCATAGAATGAATATTCATGATAAACATGGTTAAACTATTTGACCGGAAGGTCATTTTGTTCAGGGATGTGTAACTTTTCTGTTACAGAGAATACTTGAAAATGACCCAAAATTTAGCCCTTTGGCCAAAAAACAAAAAGTACAAGGTATTCCATTTTGTCAACAAATCTTGAAGGATGTTGTCATAAGCAGCACAGAAATGTATGGTCAGATAGAAATACCAGTAACATAATCAGTGGCATTTACATGAGCCTCTCATGATCTGTGGTCTGCCCCGCTCCGGAGCATTGCTGTTTCCACCACACGCTGACAGCCGTCGCTGTTCTGGACACTTCTCCAGGCTGTGTATTGTCCAGAATTTGTTTTTCAAATGGTGTTGCTGGAGCAATAAGGTTTGCTAAGTATTGGCATTTGCTTGTTGCAGTTTTACCTGTTCTGCTTATGTTATGCTTACCAAACATTCTATTACTCACTTGATTGTTACTTGACATGCTGTTGCAGTTGGTACCATGGTTCGATTGGGCGTATTGAAGCAGAAGAGCTGTTGCAGCCAGAAAAAGAAGGAAGCTTCTTGGTTCGAATGAGTGAAAGCAGCAAACTGGACTATTCACTCTCTCTCAAGTGAGTGCAGTCGCCAATTCAGAGTCAGTCACTCTAAGAACAAAGTTTCATTGCTGCCTGTTGTGTTGGTTGAAGTTGATGTGATGACATAGACTTCAGGTGACAGTAAGGGAATTGTGATTCAGCTGAAGAGGATGACCTTGCTTACTGCACTGTTTTGACCATTTTCCATTGCAAGTACTTTTATTGTATATAATATAAAGATATGTAATTAGGCTGCCCTACTCAGAAATGCTTCTGCCTGAGCAACATTGAAGCAGGAAGGTTTTTAGGTAATCACCAAAGGCAGCTGCTGTGTCTTTAGACAAGAGGAGAGCCAGCTGTGTGTAATTTAACGGACATTTCTGTGGCTCATTTTAACGGAATCAAAGGAGCAACGTATGTGCTTTGATCAAAAAAGGAGCAGCTTAAGCAGGATTGTGTATAAGCCAAGAAATTTGTTCTTAAAAATTGGTCTAAAACATTGGTTTTGCTTATTCATGGGGAATAGGACTAGGGAGTTGATAGGGCTGGCAACTGGAGAGCTGTGAAACTAGAAATATACTTTGACAGCAGAGTTGTTTTCCTTTGATGAAACTGTATTGTTAAAATAGAGTTCACCATCGACTCGTTATAGCACACTCTGACATGACGTGGATTTGGTTGAAGCACAGTCACATTCATGGCTCCGGAATTTTTTGCGATAAACATTTAATTGTACCACAGTACCTGCTGGTGTTCAGTTGTTCTCACTATAGTAATATAGTGACTTTTGTGACATATTTGGATGCTATCACCAAGTATTTTCGTGTTCAGTCTGTGTTGTATCAACGATAATACATGTGATAATGGATTTCTGCATTTGATAACAGGATGCTCTGATTTAGTGGTAGTTTGTAGGTAAGGTTGAAAGGTCATAAGACACTAAGGCGATAACAGGATCCCTGATAATTCTCATATATATGTAAAGCTCGTTCTGTTAAGGATAAATTAGATGCTGTTTTTTGCAGTAAATGGGTATATAAGTCAAACAGCAATTAGCTGCCCTTTACCCAACTTTTCCTTTCATTTGATATTTCCACATTAAATCCTGCCCTCCAACTTCTTGCTTCTGCTTTTGACTATGTTCAGTCTTGGATGGCTAGAAATAAACTTCTGAATCCTTCTAAAACCAAATTTCTTCTCCTAGATACTAGCCAACAACTCCATAAATTTGATTGCTCTACATCTGTTCAGTTGGGTGGCTTAATTATTAACTGCATTGTGTGGGGGGTGCAGTTTGGGTGTGGTGTTTGATTCTGCCATGTCTTTTTTTAACCGTATGGTGTTTGATTCTGCCATGTCTTTTTTTAACCATATGGTGTTTGATTCTGCCATGTCTTTTTCTAACCATGTTCAGGACGTGCAGATTAGCTCAATTTCGTATACAGGATATTTGTAGAATCAGATCTCTCCTCAAATTGTCTTAATCCATCTAGCTAATGCATTGGTTCCAACAGACTTGATTACTCTACCTCACTTCTTTTTGGAATCACTGTGGGAAATCTGCACAAATTGTTTGAAACTCTCTTGCCCGAGATATAACAAAGACCCCTGAATATCGGCGTGCTAAGCTAATATTACATTCAGTGCAATGGCTGCTCACTGAGCAAAGCATTCATTTCAATTATTATAGTTTATAAAGTACTACATTTAAATCGCTGACCTATCTGCATTGCATGTTCACCCATCGCATTTGTAGTTACTGCACTCGATCAATGGACAGTGTGACTCTTGCTGTGCCCTGTTGCCAAACAGTGTTTTGCTTTCGGGCCTTCTCAGCAGCTGGTCTACGGCTTTGGAATTCGCTGCCCAGTTCAGTTCATTCTGTCTGTTCTTTGGTGTCATTCAGGTCTAAACTAAAGACTCATTTTTTTCAACTTGCTTACCCACCGTAGTCTAACTTCTGGTTTTCCTGACCTGTCAGAGTTAGACCCAACTTCTCCAACAGATTATGATTTGACTGCGATTCTTGGTTGGAGCTACCATCGACTGATGCATTGGGCGTTATGGTAATGACTCTGTGGAAGTCTTTAGATTAGATTCAACTTTGGGGCGGCAGAATGAACTTTCAAGACCATCGACAGCGACTGGGCAACTTGTAACAGCCGTGGGCCGTGCATGCTGCATGTTTGTATTAACCAATCAAAGCAATGTTTGGCCACATAATTTGGCCATCGTGCGATGCTTCCGCTGCACAGAACGACAACCATATGACAGTTTGTGTCCCCAAAACAACTCTGCACTAAAACACAACTGTAAGTTCATTCTGTATTTGAAAGTCTATGATGCAGTATTCAACATAACATGGTAGCACGTTAGGACCCCAAGTTCTGTGCTATAATGGGTTGTTGGTGTAGTATAAAGCTTTATTTGATGAAGCTATACTGTTACAAATATCCAGTTTAAGGACTCTAGTACCTTTTATTTAACTTATAATTAAAGTTTTCATTAAGATATTATACACAGTGTACTGTGAACTGCATTTTTAAGTATTACTGTTCTCTTCCTGCTTATTTTAAAACTAGCTTTTGTGCATATTTAGGCCTCAGAAACAGCATCCAACTTATGAGTCAATCGGCATACTTTTAATCGCATATGGTATATGATACATGCAAAGAAGTATGGATGCTAGACTTGATGTTGATTTTCCAAATTTTGTCAGCACTTTGAAGTGTACTTCACTGGCTGCATGTTTCATGTGCATAGAATGCTATATTTCTGTGTGGGCTGATGATGTCATTTTTGGTACTGTGTCTGCCTGCGTGCAGGAGCTTTGTCACTTGTCTCAGGTTTTGACAAGTATAAGTATTTAACAAGTATGTGCAACAGCAGCAGCATTTATCCGTATGTAGTAGTAACTGGATTGTGAAGACTGGTGCATTTTTTATTGTAAAGTGTCAATTCAGAATGCTGTCTTTTTCAATAGGCAGAATGTGTGAGAGTCCTTTTTGTATGTGTGTATGGTGGTTGATTGCTGTCTGGATTTAATTATATCAGGCACTTCCTGTGATCCAGTTTCTCTGAGATGGAAATGGAATTTAGCCCAGAATTGACTTTTCAAGTTCTGGCATCTAACTCAAATAGCAGAGAAGCAATTTACTGATGTTTTATTGCACTGAGCTATTGTTGTGTATCAGAATTGTTGATGGTGATTGTGAACACTGACTAGCTATCAGAGGTGATGATAATGATGATGATGATGACAATGATGATGAAGAGGATAATAATGATGAGATGAGGATGATGACAGTTCTGATCTGATCTGGTCTTTGTAGGAGTGGCCGTGGCTTTCTGCACATGAAGATCGTGAACCTTGAAGGCAAGTTCATCCTCGGCCAGTTCAGTCAGCCGTTCGACAGCATTCCGCACATGATCGAGTTCTACTGTATGAGTAAGCTGCCGATCAAAGGCAGTGAGAACATATCTCTGATCCATCCGCTGGCCAGCGAATGCTGCTTATGATGCGGTCGGTCGGTCTTTGGTTGGTCACGCCACGGTTGCTGCACGAAGGAATTTTGTGCTGCTTTGTATGTGTTGCTTTGTATGTCCGTTGGCTAGACATTATTCGTGTAGTTTTTAAGTTTCATGAGTTATCTCTGTGTCAAATTAAGTGTTGCCAACATCAGCTGGCCGTGTATCCTTGTATGTCTACTAAATCTCATGACAAATGGCCGTGTTATTTGTTTTGTTGACATGTGTCAACTGGTAATGTTCTTGCAAAGCGTTGTCGACCGTCAGGTAGGCGTGTTTTTGCAACAACGTTGTTGATTTGTTATGTGGCAACTGTAACATTGTTAAAGTGTTGTATATCAGTTGGCCACATTTATGTGTAGACTTGTTTCTGGCATGCCTCCTGGGTATGCTGTTGCATGAAGTTGTTGATATATTGCATATTAACTGGCTTTTTTCGTAACATCATTGAATTGATGGCCGGTGTTTTTGTTTGAGTGCTATAACTGCATTTAAAATTAATGTAATGGTTGATCAGTTACTGCAATGCTATTAAGTTGCAAACAATGTTATGGTTTGGTTCCCCTTCTCAGAAGCACTGTCAACTTATGGGGAAATTCATTCATAACCAATTTCATTCCTCTGTCATGAAGTCATATCGCGAGTTTTATTGGCTTTGAGGATCTGTCCCAAAAGAATGCTTTTGTCTGTGACATTTTCCTTGCATCCTTTTGAAAGATGAGCTCATGAGAAGACAAAAATTCTATTTACATTCTGTCCTTGGCTTGAAATCAGTGTATGAATCTCAGTCTTTAGGAAAGACAAGGGTAGCAGGGTAGTAGATGAAATTCACTCAGTTGTCAGGCAAAACTCTAAAAACATTCACAGAGTGACTGCTAAATTGTTCTGAATCTGTTCTGAATCTCTTTGACAGTAATGCAACACACTAACTTCTCTAAGTCTATTTGTAACAGTGCAAGACTCTGATTCTTGTCTCTGGACAAGTATCATCTTGGGTTTAGCTACAAGGACTGCTTTTTCAATTGGCTTTACCACAAACTCCCTTTTAAATTTGCTTATTCACCAGTATTTATCAGTTAGATTTATTCTGTGTATTCTTTCGCTGTTGAGGTTAAACGCGATTCAGTTGAATTCTGATTGGTAGATGGTTAACTCTTTGCTTGCCAGATAATTTTAGGCCTTATTTTTGGCCTATGCCAGATTTCTTTTGGGATTTTGATCCCATTTCACCCCTTAAGAGTAAAAGCATTACATCTCATCAACCACTGATGATAGAGCTAAAGCATTGTCATGAAATCTGTGTAAAAATGAATTATGAGCGACTAGATATCATCTGCTTGTTCTGATTTGCTTGTGTTTTATTAGATACAGCAGTTTGAACAGCCACCATGGCTAGAAACTTCATTACTGTCAACAGCAGTTTGAACAGCCACCATTGCTAGAAACTTCATTACTGTCAACAAGGAAGGACTTAATTTCATATAGTTTATCATTTAAGACTGCAAATTATGCTTATATTTGTTCTTTTAGAAGGTGTTCAAGTTTTATTTGAACATACAAATGCGGAATCTTGGATGAAGCCGGAGATCGTGGACAGTGAACTGGCTTTAGATGGTTATACAGAATGGATTGAGCTAACCAGAAAACTGCTGGACTTAAGGCTGGAAAAAGTTTTGCTTTATGTTAAAAGCAATATTAATGCATTAGAGGAGAGGTTTGATATGATCAAAAAGACCTTCAAAGAAAGCACCTGGTGTGAAATTTAATTGAACAGGTGTAAGGTGCTTGTGAGAGTTTGCTACAGAGTGCCAAATACCACAGGAAGCTGCTCAGGTACTATGCAAACTATAAAAAGGGCTAACAGGGAAATGTCATTGATTATGGGAGACTTCTACTGCCATACTGATTGGGAGAAATGTGAGAGAGAGAGGGAGGGAGGGAGGGAGGGAGGGAGGGAGAGAAAAAGGTAAGATTTTCTTAGATTTGATGAATTCTAGCTTTATGCAGCAGCACGTCATGGAACCTTTCAGGAGGGACAACGTTTTGGACGTAGTGATTATGTTGGATGCAGATATGGTAGAGAATGTGGTATTGGGGAGCATTTTAATACTGGTGATCGTCAGGTAGTTAGATGAGAATTAGTTATGGAGCTGATCCAGGAAGTCAAAGCTAACAAGAAAAGACAACTTCTTTAAAGCAGACTGTGAATTATTAAGGAAAAGGTTGAAGGAAAAGGATTTGGTCGCTGGAATTAAAGGTATGGGAGTGAATGAGGCATGGTGAAAGTTTGAGGAAGATTTACTGAAGAAACATACCTAAGCAAAAGAACCGTTAAGAAGAGACCTTGGGTGACAAGGGAGGTTCAAAAAAGAGAAAGGCATTGAACAAAGCATAGAAGAATTTTCAGAAAGTAAAGAAGAAATCAGTGGAATTAAAGGAAAATTAAAGTATTATAGAGAATTAAACGAAACTGGACTGGACTATGAGAGTACTGTAAAACTTGAGAAACTAAGAAAAAAGTATGTCAGTAAAAGGAATGTCTACAATAAACCAAACAAGGAGGCAACAGACAGAACCCATTGAAGAAGAATGAAGGAAATGGAGAAGTCTTTGTGAATTATGTAGAAGCTGATAAGTGCTTAGTAAATATTTCAGCTAAGTATTTACTTTGGAAGAACTAAACACATCCGTAAACCTAACAAAAAAATTGTAGGTAGTGTTGGGAAGGTATTGTCCCAGATATTGTTTACTAAGGAAAATGTGGTGGAACAGCTGAGAAGGTTAAAAACTGACAAGAGTCCAGGTATAGATGAACTACATCCAAAATTTTTACATGAAATGAGAGGAGAAATCAGAGAGGCATTAACGCAGATCCTCAGTGCTTCAGTGCAGACTGGAAAGGTACCATGGGAATGGAGAGATGCGCTCATAATGCCACTGTTTACGAAGGGAAGCAGAAGTGAACCATGTAACTATAGACCAGTCAGTTTAACTAGAACTGTATGCAGCATCATGGAGAGAATTGCTAAGGATAGTATAGTGGAAAATTTGAATGAGTATAATATAATGAGTGGCAGTCAGCATGGATTAACAAGAGGTCATTCATGTGTGACTAATCTTTTATAGTTCTTTGAGAAGGATTAAGAAAGGATGGATGAGGGTAAACCTGTGGACATATTTTGTCTAGATTTCAAAGTGCAGCTTAGGTGATACATCATTATCATCCGAAGTTTGTCATAAGATTTGCCGGAAAAGTCTGACAAATTCCCATTATGAATGCTACTAAGCATATGAAACATTTAACTGTCCCTATCAGTGACTATGCTGTACTGTATTCCTCAGTCATCCGAGTCCGATTCATTGAAAATTGCACACATGGCATTGCCTTTCCTGGCCATAGCACTTAATAACTAGCAAGTAACCATGAGAAAATCACCAACTTTCAGATCTAATATTTCCAGAACCATCCTGCATATTGTGGGATGGTTGTAGATGGGACTGTGTTCATCCCGCAGTTGAACGACCAATTGGAAAATTGTAGCTTGTGTATCACTCTAATTAATGGTGCACTTATTTACACAGGACGAACACTGGTACCCTAACTTTCAACTGCTTTAGTAAGCACACTTGTAATGCTGCAATTCTGTTTGTGTGGTGTGTGCAGAAAGGTTTTGATGTAGCAATTTTGTGCCTGTGGCAGGCAAAGGGTTAAGATCAACTGCCTTCAGTTGCAGTTTCTGGGCTAGAAAAATTTGATGGACAGCACTTATTTTGTAATTTTTAAAAGTGAACAAATGATCCTGAACAATTTTGTTTACACATTTTCATGATTTAATGTTGAACTGTAAAAGAACTGTACCAGATTGTCGGAGCTACTCACATCACCCAGTTTGCAACAGTTGTCTAGGTTTCTGCTGAAGTTTTTGTGGCTGTTGATGGCATTAAATGCACGGATTTTTCTTATAGACGGGATCAACTTCTTTGTTGCAGAGGTCCTAAGTACCTTGCTTTTTATTAGAACTTTGAAATGGTAGTGACTGGTTAGTTGGTGGGAGATTTAGGTGTTGACAGCTTAATCGAAGGAGATGTGGTGTGTATGCAGTTATTAGTAACTGCTAACTTTTGACCTGTTGTCTGTTTCTTCTCTTCATTCTTTTATCTCTTCGTGTCAGTCGGTTTGAACTCTTCTTCTGTTGTAGCATGCCTTCCTCAGCTGGGACGATGTTTCTTGGTATCTTCTCTGAGTTGTGCCTTATGATGTGGCCAAGCAAAGTTTGTGCATCATTTATTCCTGTCTGAGTGATAGTGTTTACTACATGCAGCGCTTCTGAACAGCTCAAAACAGATGTTATGAAATGAGTTTTTTCTGTTGATTATTATGAGGCATTAAATAAGAAACTTGTCATCAAAGTCAATTTCACATAATCTGACCATGGGAGGAATTCATATTTAACTTTTTATATATTTGATCATCTGTTCCTTTTTGAAACTGCGTCTTTTTCCAAATGATATCTTCAACTGAATAATTCAGTCAGTTTGGTAGTCATCAAGTCCGAGTAACAGCTTTTGGTAGATATTGAGCTAGTTTTGGTTAACCAAGTTTTACGTCACTCTGTTAAATATTTGTGTTTTATTCTTTAATTATATAGTTGTCATTTGGATTTTTGCAACGACTAACCAGGCTTTGAACCATAGCCTTGTTTTTATGCACGATTTTTGAGCATTAGATGTTCTGAATTTTGTTATAATTTTGATTTTTTAAGATGTTTCTTGTCTTCAAAACCTTAATGCTTTGTTTAGATGTTTGGGTTCAGTTAGAGCACAACGTGCTATTGACTAATAATTTATTTTTTCTGATAGGTTTTTGTAATTTATTATTTAGTGTTACTGTTTTTATAGATCATTTACTTATTGTGTTATCACAACATGTAATTTTATAAGATTGCATTTTAGCCTATATTTTTGGCCCAATTGGTCCATATCAGTATGCAGTGCATTACTACGTTACGCCTAGGCCCAATTTTCATCCCTGGCTGCTAGCTTTCTGTCAATTTCAGTGTGACACTCATATCTAAGTATACTATTTTACAAGTATCTTCTGAAATTTAGTGAAATTTAGTCCAGCTTGTGTTAGGATTTTTCAGTTGGCACATTGCATTTACACCTGTCATCATTAAGGCATATCCATGACTGAGTTTGAGGAGTTTGCTTCACACTGTTGCCTTGGTGTCACTAATTGTGGCCAAGATATAATAGAACTGTGGTGACTAGTTTGGCCAAGCTATTGTGAGGCGGTCATTGCTTACTATATCCATCTTTCTGATTCCAGTGCTTGGAATGAATCGGACAGTTTGTTGCCTTCTTGTGCAGTTCATCAGGGAAGGCTGTCAAGGGTAGGCTGCATTCTGAACAACATTTCAGTCATGATTTGTGACTTGTTTTCCAGTTTTTCCTATACACTGCTTCATTCACATCTTAGTACTACCATTTTCGACCCTATCTGAAATTAATATTAGTAATGTGAATGGTTTGCTATGTTAGCACAGTTTCTTTAACTGTTAGTCTTACTACAAAAGATGCTGACTTCTCTTATATGGCTTTGCTAATCTCTTCTTTGTGGTGCAGTGCTATAATACAGTACAGAAGGAGAAATCTCAGTCTGTTACATTATTACAAAGCTGAATGTGTTTGTTTTACTGCACATTTGTGTCATAGTGTTTTGGGGATTTTTCTGTTTTGCTAGTGTTGTTTTTTCCATATTACAGCTTATATTTCCTGTACTTATCAGAGCAGAGCATAAAGCAGCTTAGCATTAATCGGTTGTGGAAGTAGTTAGGTCAGCCTTGAGTTTGGATAAGGGAGTCGCCCTGTAAGTATTCTAGCACAGTTGGGATGCTTCCCTGATTTGTGCTATCGGATCATTTATGTCACTCAGAAGTTTCCATGAATTTCTGATCTCTGGATGTTACATTCAAACAGTTTCTTGCTGTTGAGCTAATGTTTCCAGTTGCAGATCATGTGGCTTATAATTTATGAACTCGTTTCATGTGTACCAGTAATTTGAATAATGCTAAAGTTTCTGAAAAGCTGATGGCAGGTGTGACTCACTCAAGCCATTTTTAGATAAGATATTTGTTGTGAAATGATATAAGACAAACATCTGAATGGTATGTTGTGCTTCAGTGTTGTGCAAATTCAAATAATCTTGGGAGTTCTTCAAAATTCGTAAATTAAGACGTGTCCTGAATGGTTTGTCAGTCCTTTTGTTCTAAACTTTTCATGCATGAGTTTTATTGCCACTGCTGCCTGAAGTAGGGTAATCATAGTGTGGGGATTCTGATGGGCTGTCCAGAAATATGTGTTAATTTCTTATGGATATGTTGCACAGTGTACCTCTTGTCAGAAATTGCTGTAGGGTAAATAAAATAAAATAAATACTTTATGGCATGACTGTATTAATAGCAATAATATCTTTTATTGCTCCTGTCACAATTCTGCACTTATTATTAAAATGTTAAAATAATAATAATACAGCCTGGAGGCAACTTTAAGCAGTTTTCTTTAATTTCGTTTCTCCTTGGCTGGGATTTGAACCCAGTGCTCTGCAGTTCTTTATTTGACACACCTCTTTCAGATATTAGCTGAGTCGCTGTAGGCTGCGGCTACTTGAAAGGGTAAATCCATCCGAAATTAAAGGACAAATTCAATGGTTACTAATACCTGACTTTATTTTAGCACTTCACAGAGCGATGGCACTTTTTCCAACTTTAGATATGGAAGATATACTATATTTTAACATTTTATATTTCACCATCATTTTAAGTATTTAGAGATAAAAAAAGTGATGAATTGTGATGAGTGTGCGATGTGAAAGATTTGGCTAAGAGCATGCTATTAATTTGCAGAGAGAACCTGTTATTTAGGAAAAGCATGCTTTGATCTGCACGGTCTAGTTTGGCTGTTGTTGAACTACGACTGTGTCTGGGATTCTACTGTTCAAGTCTTGGTGTTTCATGTGAATTTCTCAAGTTCTGCTGGATGGGCTTTTCAATTCTGCAACAAAAGTAGTTGGGTTGTTACAGCCACATTAGTGCTTTCTTTGATGAACCTTAAAACGTTGTGACTGCAATGTGGTTGATAAAAGCATGTATTAAAAATATTGGTTTTATTATCTTCCCTTGCCATAAATTGCATGTTTTGTTTAAGAGACTTTTGGCAATACCATACCTGAAGAGGCTGTCATGTCAATTTGAGCTTTGTTTATGCTTATGAAAGTAAAATGCAAAAAGTTGGTTCACTGAGCAGGACTGAAACTGGGAGAATTATTCTGAAAGCACGAGCTATACATTATTACCCATTTTTTGGCACACTTTTTAAAGCAGAAGCACCAGTTGCAGCATCACACAAACCAGAGCCAGAAAATAAAAGGAAACTTGCACAGGGAACATACTTTGCTGCTTGAACATATTTCTTGCCTTCTTTTTTGGGCAAAACTTTGCACAGAGTAGTTTAAAACTGACAGTTATGTGAAAGAACAAAAATTTCAGATTTAAACAAATGAACTGAAAGGGAAACTGTTTATAAAATGACTCTGACTTAGATTAAAATGTGAATCTGATAGTAAATTGAAAAGAAGGCTATTTTGATAACTAACTGAATAATTCTTCTGCCATGTTGGCAGAGATTTTAATCTGAAAAGTGAAATGCTCTTTCACAGCGATGGCTCCTCTAAGTTGCGTTGTATAATAGGTTGGCAATTTGTTGCAGTGTTTAGACTTAAATTGTGTTTGAAGAATTAACTGTGACGTTAATCTTTTTGTCTTTGATCGTTTGTGTGACTTGTTATATCTGGGCTATTCTTATTATTACCAATATTGGTTTTCGTTATTGTACTTAAGATGCTCTGCTCAATAACGAAGTTTTTATGTGTTGGCCTGATTTCGCTTTGCAGAGTGAAGCATGTTACCGTAATTTGTGTAATTGCAGTGATTTGTTTTTATCTTTAATGTACTTGTTGGTGGTAATGCTGGATTAACCTTTTTAACCCGGTTCAACTGAGCAGCAGAAGCTTTGGGTTTTGGATGGTTAACCCAACTGCTTAACTGTAGTGGCTTTTGGCAAATTGAAGCTGTTTATTGGATTAGCTGTGGTAATTCTGATATTATTGCGAGCGTTGTTTGATTGTAGGCGGAAGATTTTCGGGTTTTGCCGAATGGCAGTTGTGTCTGTTTCTGTTAGCAGTCTGAAAACTGTGTATTGTGTGTCTTGTGCGATGTTGCACTCTTAGTTTTTGTTAATTTTTGTGAATAGTATACGAATTTAGTATGATTACAAAAAAGTGTGTTACAGTAGAAAGACATTATTTATCAGTGTCACTCCTGTCGATTAGTTTTTCGCCTTTTGGAATTGTATTCTGTAGCATTTCTGTATATATATGGAAAATGTCATTTTGTTCTATTTATTTGAAATAATGTCAGGTTTAAAAGTGTTTTGTTAGAATTTTTACTTTGCAGTTTGCTTTTTGTCATTTTTCATTTTACAAGTCATCCTAGCAATATAATCTGTACGGATGGTTATTCCTTGGCGTTTTACCACTTTATGGATTTAAAGAATGAACTGTTATTCTTTGTGTAGCATGACATTATTATTATTGTTAACTGAATAACTATTATTGTTTATATTAATCTGTAGCTTTGCATGCTTTTAGTGATCTTTCTGGAGAAATGTTTTTTAGATGAAATTTCTGTCCTCGCTGTAACAAGGGTGACTTTTGCAGCATCGTAGCAGAACGAGAGTCTCTGAAATTAAAGCTAAGACTTGAAACATTGGAGCTTAATGACCCAGAAATAATTGATATTTAAGTGAAAGATGCATGAATGGCAACAGTCACCTAGAAATGGCTGTACATGAGACAGGCATTTGGCTTTGGCATCCATTCTGGGGCATTCCAACATTGGAAGGCATTTCATTTTGCCAAGAAGAGTTCTGTTCTGATTGGAAATTGTTCAGCATTATGCTTATAGTTTGCCTTTTGATGTCCACCAGGCACCAAAGAAATGCCCTGATGTGCCATATTCTTAACACGGGGTGTAACCGCTGCAGCGGTTCATTTACATATTGTTTAGTTGTTGACTTATCTGATGATTGATCATAAATTCTTTGGGTTGTAGTTTTTTTTCACATGCCTGTTGGTATCTGATTCATTTTTCGATTTGATCGTATTATGTTGCATCTAATCCGACTTTGAAGAGTCTTGACTGTATTTTGATCATATTCATGTTTGTTCCTGTTCTGAATTAATTACATTCAGATTCGATGGTGTTCCAGTTTGGTTGTATTTGATTCAGTTGTGATTTGATTTTGATCCAGTTTGGTCATATTTCAAGTTGATCATACTCTGGTTGTACTCTTCCATTATTTTGAGGCACCTTTCAGTCTTGTGGTTGTTTTTTATGCTGACTAAACATTACACATTTTGGGCTGCTGGCACCATCTGTCAATTTGCGTGTCATCATTTGACTATATACGTGTACTGATGGTCTATGCTTTTAGCGTCACATATCAGTGGTGTAACCACTTTGGTCATCTCCAATCAGAGGTTTAGTTTCTGTCATCTTTGAGGTATTAGCAGACTGGCTTCTTGAATATGCGTGTGATGAGTGCCGAGTGAAGACTGCTGTCTCTCACCTCTGCAGCCAGAATTCAGATCCGGGTGCTTTGGTGGGAAATTGACAAATACCGGTAGCTGTTAAGTGTTGGAAAACTTGGAGACTGGCAATGCATGGACTGTGCTTTAGAATGATTAAGAGGATCTTGATGTCTGACATGTGACGTGATACTTAAACACTGTTGGAATGTTGTCAGCTTTTGTCAGTTTGCATGAATACAGTTTTTAGGTGTTGACTCTTATCTGATTAGATCGTGCAAGTAGGTTTTTGAGCTGAGACATAATTATCAGTTAATCATGCTTTGATCGAGCTTTAACCCTGTACCCGTATAAGTGTGACACATGCACTGGAGCTCAAGTACATCACTCTAGTGGAGTACGATAGCACAAACAAGTGTCTGGTGTCATCAGAATGTCTCTCATTTAATATTTTCTGCACTGACTGATAAATTATTCTATTTGAATGTGTTTTTCTATGGTAAGTGTCACTTAACTGTGTTGGCCTTCACTCACTGGTGATATGTTATGAGACTGAAAACATTCTCGGCAGACGTACAGTAGTTATCTGATGATGTGCCATTCAGCAATGCTGAGCCAAGCGTCTCGTATCTATGGCTTCCTGCTCTCACCTAAGTATCTTCTCTTTGAAGGCCATGTGTGGCTCATCTATGCTGCCTTTAATGTGGCTTATCTATGCTGTCTCAAGTGAGCTTAACATTCTGGCCTAAGTGTAACCTGTATATGCTTGTCTAAATTGTATCCAAATCTTTTATATGTTCTAGCCTGTACAGCTTATAGTGCTGGTCTGAGTGTGGCTTACCTATGCTGCTTATATGAATGTTAAGGATTTTGCCACAATCTGCAAGGTATTAGCAGACTGCAAGAGCTACTTATAGTGACCAACCAGTTACTGTGGAAACCTTCCCAAGAAACAGCCAATGGTTACATGACTGATGGCATTGTGAAGTTGGTCATTGTGTCCTGAATTGATAACAGTGAATGTCTTGGCCAATACTTTTGGGATATGACATGCAGTAGTCCACCTAGTCATTAAAAAATTACCTGAAGTTGATTTACTTTTAAGGTGCAGCAGAACATGTGTCCCACTTGCAAATGTGCAATATATTTCCATGTCCCTTCAGTGCACGGTGTTGTCTCACTTTTGAAACTGTGGAACCTGTAACTGTAACGGACTGTGGAAATGTCTAGCGACCCTCGTGACTCCAGTCTGTTGTTTGAGCACTTTGTATGTCCATTTTCACACATAGCAGTTTAATGCTGTCACGTTCAAGGCACATTTGAAAACTCCATTTGGGAGAATTTAGTTCCAGATAACTTCATTTGCTCTTACTGTCATTTTTCAAATCCTGAGGGATCAGTTCTACCTCGGGTAAACACTAATGCTAAGAAGAATTTAATTTGTCGCTACAAACATAGCAATATGAAAATAGAAAAAACCTGGTCTATGCACTTTTATTAAAATGTGCTTTTCCAAGAATTTGTTCTGAGTTTTGATAACCTGTTTGTTAGCCTGCTCTGTTGAGTGCTTCAGTTGTAGGTATTAATGTTATGAGAATAATATAGTAATTTTTAATAAATTACAATAATGATGAGCATATTTTTATTTATGATAATCCTAGTTCTTTGTCATTTTGCTGCAGCTCCACTTTCATCATGTGCCAAATATTCAGCAGTGTTGGAGTTGAGTTGACTGAAAATGATACTCTTAAATGTTTCCTAGTAGAGAAGTGATTCCCTTCTGAGAGATATCACAGAGGGAAGAATGGAGGGAAAGAAAAGAAGGGGAAGACCTTGACAAATGCTACTAGACTGGATGATGGTGGACAGATACAGTAAACTGAAGGAGGCCCAACAACATCAGGAATGGCACCACTGAAGGTCTGAACCTGCCTGGGGGCAGAGAACTTGAACAAGAAAAAGAGTAGTGTTACTAATGTTAACCAGAAATGGGCTTTTAAGTCAACTATTAGGCAAAGGACAGTTACACTTCCACCTCTCTACAGATAAATCATTGACTAAAGCTGCTCAGTTAAGGGGTCATCCATAAAGAACGTCTGCAAAAAATGACCTCTCCCTCCCTCTTGTCCGCATTTGGCTTTACCCTCCCCTTCCCCCTGTGCAGACGTCTGCGCTCCACAGCCAGTGAACCATAAAAAGACCAACATAGTGAAAAACGTCATTAATAACTACAAGTTCTATCGTATTTAAAAGCACCTCACAATGGCACCATACATGGCTGTCTAAGAGATCTAAACAGGTGTGACTTAAGACAGGTTGAAAACCTGAAATGTTTCTTTAGCTGTCTGCAACAGAACATTACTATTGATGAAACAATGCAGTATAGAATGTCTGCCATCTGACTAAAGTTGGTGTTTAAAGCATGGCGCCCCCTAAATTTATTGTCTGTGCTTTAAACCACCCTATAGTACTTGGGTAGGCATTGGACCACTTGACCTCTATATCACATCTTTGCCAGTGATATTTTGGCTGTGCTAGCTTCAGAAACACTTCAAACGAATATTTTCAGTACATGGAGACAGCTTTTAAGTTGACTGGGAACCAAACCTGACCATATTTGCATCACTAATTTTGTTTCATTGAGCGCCCGTGAATAAGCTGACTTCCATGATTTAACTACATGTATTTGGCAGTTTACGATTATGATTATCACTAAAACATAAAGTTCTGTGCCTTAAAACCCTTGAAATGAAAATACACCCAAATAGAAAACTCTAACAACTGTAACGACAACTAAAATTCAGAATATAATAACTAAAAGTCAAAGGTTTTACTTGTTATTGACTATCACTACATCCCATGATGTAAAAAAATATATGACAGTAACTACAACTAAATGGATAACTAAAACTTCACAAACTGCAGCAGCATTTTGGTTGTGAAGAGTTGTCTGTTGCAAAGGTTTCCTCATCTTCATCCAACTGTTCTGTAGCACTTGTATATGACGAGTTTCCACTACATCAGATTCAAGCTGTTCACGCACAACTTTGCTAGCATAGGGTTCCATCTCTTCTGCCAAACTTCTACATTGTCTTGTGTCTGCTTATAAGTGTCTTGCTGTTTTAACAGCAACTGGCACCGTTGCTTTAGTAAACTACACGTAGTCTGTTCTCATGTAAACAGTTCCCTTCAATGCATAGTTGAACAGTATGTATGGCTTACTTTAGAGGATTTAGAAATACTTTGTCTACACAGCACCCTACACTGGACATTTCCCAACTGAACTGTTGGATAAAGCAGTAAACATTCCTTTACCCTTAAATTACAGAATTATGTTTACTATTGGCTAATATGGAAAATGAGACGAGGGCAAAACAAGAAAAAGTATTCGCACAAGACATATATTAAATTTAAATTTCACTGTATAACAAAATGCTTTCCAACAAAATACTGATTCTACAGAGAAACATTTCTACAGTACATATGAGATCAGCCAGAATAAAGGAGGAATATGCAATGAAAATGTCATACTAATAATTTCAACACTTGATGACATTAGATCAGACAATTTGCAAAAAATGTTCCATAAAGGCAGAAGAAAGTAATTAGTTAACGCAAGCCGTAATTTACTCAGAAGCTTCAATCCTGCAATATTTCAGAATTTCACCACAGAACACTTGTGACTTCATCACTGTCTGTTGTATCTCTGAATCCAATCAGGTGAATCCTGCACTAATTCGTACAAATGCACTAGCTTGCGATAAATAAAAAGATTTAGATGCTTTGTCCGAGCTTAAATACAGTCCATGGTAACTTTTCTGCAGCATATACACAGTCGTGCCATTTAAAACTATACCTGCTCACTGTGCAGTTAACAAGCATAATCTCTGGGCAATACGATTACACACAACACTAAGCAATAATAATTATCGAAGGGCACATATGGTCCATGGAAATTAAAGAATTCATTAAATTTGTTATAAGGCCATTCTAACCAGTCATAACAAGATCCAGGCTTTGGAAAGTCACTCCTGGCCATAAAACTTAGAGGTTAAAAAGTTAGTAAAAAGCTATCATTAACCAAATAATTTTTCAATAATAAAGTTAAGCTAAACAGCACAGAAACAGATGAGCATTTTATAATTTTTCTGCTGTCGATCATGGATGAGCTAATAAAGACAAAGATAACTGCATCACCAACTTGTTAAAATTTGTTCACAGTACAAATGGATGCCAGTTTTGAAGTTCCATCACAATTGTTGACAATGAAAACTTCCATCTGGCCTATTGCACTGAACTATTGCTATGCATTACCAAATGTCAAACTGCATAAATGATGATGCCAACTGCAATGGCACAATTGTCAGTATTGGTTGTAGACTTTTCCAGTTCCAGATTCATTCCAATAGGAATGCACTTGACCAGTCTTCTGTACTGGTCTAAATCTAACATCACCTCACTTGATATTCACTGCAGCAGCATCAAGTACACTACCTATTGTTTGTGTTGTAAAATGCGGAGACAGAAAAGACAATCTGTCAGTTGCCAACAGACAACCAAAAACTTATCATATCAGTGCAACAGTTCTAAATGTGCCAACACGTTCTGAGACATGATTTTTAAAAAAGCCGAAAACACTACATTGCTGAAACGCTCGTTAACTTTTAGGGAGTGGGCTATCGACGATAAGGGTGGTAGCCATGATGGCTCAGAGCTCCGGGGCTTGAGAGTCGAGTGTAGGCGAGGGATGGGGAGGCTGCGAGGAGTGCACTCTGTGCGGCATTTTCACCGGCCAATACAGATGCGCTCAGACCTGGAAAAGATAAAATAAGTAAGTAATGAGTACACTGTACAGATCAGTTACATACATTGTTGCAGGTTGTTTAGGGGAAGAACTAAACACCCGCAACAGTTTTAAATATTATTTTAAGAAGCTATTTACAAGCAAAATATGACTCACATGAACACAGAAATGACCACAGCAGCCAAAAGGAACAGCAAACTCTCTCTTGGAGAAGCGTTCGACAAAACCATAACGCCACACAGGCAAGTCATCCATGACAGGGAGACAGCATCAACTTCAACACTACAAATAGTGAGTCCGGCCAACCAAAAGAACAAACCGAGGACGAAACCTCAAACGACCAACAGGGTCAAACGCCAAAAGCCAGACTAACCTCACCTCACACTCATGCCTATTTATAGGGTTGGTGTTGCCGCCCGACAACTGACACTCCTACAATACAACACCCGTTGCATGTGGCACCCACAGGTAGCATTCTAGCTTTCCCTCCAAATTTTAGTCACTATTTTTCAAATGCCAGCATAAACATTTTTTCCAATGGTTTGATTATATCAAATAGACATACAATTGTTTACAAATAATCTGTTACTTTAAAGCTGTTGTGCTTTGCTGGCGTTGTGCTTTTGCACAGCACTTGAGATCATTGTACTTTCTCCCGTGTCAGACTGCTCTTGGCAAAAACATCCTTTGAACATATATACTGTTTCAACAAACTATTCTCTGCATCGATCCTCAATCGACTATTCGCATCGATCCTCAATCGACTATTCGTCCCTCCGATTCGCATTTCGGCATGACTTTGTGCGCATTACAAATTTTCGTAATAATAATAATAACAATAATAATAATAATCAATCCTTAATTTCCAACTGTTAAGAACAGCTAGATATAGCCACACATGCAGCCCATGTAAGAGGTTCTTATATTAAGTGTCTTGATAGGTACATAATGCATACATAATGAGGTTGTGTTATAACAAGGTTGCATTCTCAAGCTGAATTAAATTTGGGATCTATATGCCCAAGCATCCCTATTTTCAGATTCTGCTTTATAATGAAGAATATTAAAGGAGGCTCTGGTGTATTATAAGTATGTTCTTCATGTAGTTGGTGTAAAAAGACCTAAACGAGTCCACAACTAATGGAATCCAAAGAATGGTATCTTCTTGTTAATACATCGCTGGCTGGTTTAGTGAATAAGTAACATTTGGCCAGTTAGTATTCAGAAGGGTAAGCATCCACAAAATATGAGGCCTTCCACTACATAAATGTTGCCTGCAGTTAAAGGGTTTTGCCATGAAGTCATCATTTTGAAGACTTATATGCCACTTTGAAGACAACACACACCTGGGAGCTGCGCTTGGTAGCTTGGCAACAGGTAGTATCCCATTCGCTGGGTCATGGCCAGCTGCCCGGCAGCATTTGTCATGCTTTGCTGATTTTCACCAGAGACTGGAGCAAGAACCGTTGGCCTTAGTGCACCGTCTTCCTGAGATTCACCTGCACCACCAACTAGACCTAAAACAAAGCACAGTTACCAGCGTAATCTGTACAGTCATGTCTTGCCCATCAATGCAACTGTTACTCAGCCCTTACACAGCACATCTAGGAGCTTTTCCATACATGGCTACCAGTCTGATGGAAACGTGATCTGACAGATAAAACCTTAAGCAATGCCAAGATCGTGTCAGTGCATGCCATGCTTTTTACAATCACAGTTGGAATCGCACAGCAACAGGAGACATGATCTGTGTTCTGTACATTTCCCGATGTAAAACAGCTAATGAACCATCATTCAGGAATAGGTTTTCTAGCAATTCATGACAAGTTTCTGCCCTATGCATGTTTCATTCTGTGAAGTGCTTTAGGTAGTCAAATATGTTGTCAAGTAATGAAGTTAGCGCGCTGGTTCCTCAAATGGTGCTCTTTCAACGTCCCATTAATAAAAGTAATAGCTGCTGTCGTTCAGATCTATCAGATGGTGAATGCAAATGCATTCACAATTTACTTTATCAGGTAGGTCTTTCATCTACTCTTCTGTATGAATATTGTAGCTGTTAGTATCTACGTACAGCTCAATACCAGCTTCTGGAGGATCTTATAGACAACAGTTAGACAACAGTAGACTGGCTGCCAGAGGACTCACCAAGGGTGTACGGACTGATGATAGGATAAGACGCAGCAGCAGCCGTTGGCACAGTCTTCTCAGATAGAACGCTGTCTGCTGCTGATAGAGAAGTGACTGCACCTGAAGGTTCAGTCTTGGCATAAGCTACACAACAAACCATTGACAACTGCTGAAATTTTCTCATGAACGTTCTCCATACCCTGTCCACCTCTGTCTCCACTTCCTCTTTCCACAACAGGCCTCTCCCTCCCATCACACCCACTATTATTGCATAATGCAACACACAACCTAACCCAAGACTGAAAGCACAAAATAAACTCTGCTGTAAACAACACATTAGCAAATAATAAGTAGAGTCGTTAACCATACTTACTGTACAATGCCTGTGGCAGTTGAACGCCAAAGGGGTTTGCTGAAGACCCATATCCATAGGCTGCAGCAGCAGCTGCAGTCATATCTGCTCCCATGCCACCAAGGGCAGATGCCTGAGGCTGGACTAATCCTCCACCTGGATAAGTCATTAGGTACTGGGCACCAGTTCCATTGGCTCCAGCAACAAGAACTCCACCTGAGCCACTGCCCGGAAGGAAGTAATTTCCAGCAGCACCAGTGCTACATGGAACCAGATAACTTGTGCCACCAGCTCCTGGAACCATGACAGCACCAGATCCACCACCTGGAAGAACAAAACCTGGATGCTGACTGACTCCAGCACTAGGTAGAAATGCCATCCCCGTATTTCCACTGGCTCCAGGAATCAAATAGGAGTTACCAGCACCTGCATTGCCACCTGGTGCTAAAACAGATTAAAAACAAGACAGGATATGAAGATTTCCTTCGTCTAAATATACATTCAGAATCACGATTACCAATAACTGAAACATGGGCTATCTTCTCCTAAAGGATTGCTGCCTACTCCACCAACCCCTGAATAGCACGACGCCAGATTGCTGTGTTTCATGTGTTCACCTTTCACCTCACCTCTGCATCTAACTAAGGTTAAAATCCCAACATCTCAAGTGTAACTAACCATTCACTGTCAATCCATATATATATATATATATATATATATATATATATAAGTATGAATTTGAACAATTGTATAACAGATTTTAAAAACCTCACAAATGCGCCTCATGGCTATCTAACAGATCTAAACAGACAAGTCTTAATATAAGCTGAAAATGTCTCTAGCTATCTGTGACAGTAAGTTCTTATTTTTGGCAGAAGACTGTTCCACAAGGATGGTCCTTAACCAAGAGACTGAACAGTGTGTTTGAATCCCTGAATGGAAGCACAGAACTAACAGGCCCACATGCTGCATAGTACAACGTTTGTCTACCCAACTGGCTCAATACAGGCACCACCAGCTCCTGGAAATATTTGGAGGCCAAATCAACCATCGAGGAGGATCTTCAACGTAATTCAATCCTCAACCGAGAGCTAATTCAGTGTCTCTCACATACAGTTTGAAACAAGCGAGAATTCTGGCACACTGGCCATGACCCAGGCAGCACAGTCAAGCATGGATTGGTGCCGGTGAATTCAAAACTCTGGAAGCCTGCAAGGACAGCAAGGCAATAGTCCAGGGGCACATTACGAAGGAATGACTGAAGACTGATGGAGGCTCAAGGAAATCTGTGACCAGGCTGCATTCATCTCAACTGATGTCCAGATTGAGACAACTATTTTGCGTATATGTAGGCATAGTGAAGTGCTGCTTCATTACGAAGCTGGCGATGAGCAGTTTCAGCTGCTTGACCCAAAGGCATCCCAGATCCTCCATGTGGATGTTCAGGTCTCCTGTCATGACCAGCTGGCTATTATAGGTGACCAGGTTTTCGAGAAGGACCAAAAACTCTTCAATAAACACTGAAGACGCCAGCTGAGATCCTGGTGGGCAGGGGGCAGCTATAGTGGTGGGCCAAACACCATAGTGAAGAAACTGAGTAAGACCTTAAAGGTGGTAAAGTATACATCAAATTCCACAAATCTGGCACACAGATCTGCTCTGTGGAAGACTGCGATCCTGCCACCTTCTGATTGAGAGCTGAGCAGATCAGAATTATACCATGGTGCATCTACAATATGGTAACCTGTAGGTACAGATCTCCGTAGTGCAACATCTGAGGTGGACTGATCCTATGTTTCACCACAGTTAGGGTGGGAAGATCATGGCCGGTGATGGCGTCAACTATCGCACTGTTTCCACCAAGGCTCTGGATATCCCATGCCCCAAACTGCAGACCAACTTATCGCCTTGTAAGGTCCGTTCTTGTGCTGTACAGGCAGCACATGTTGCCTGTACTGATGGGCTAACTAGTTGGAACTTATGTGGGTGCCAAATTTTCAGTGAAAACAAATTTTTTCTTACAACGTGCTTCATCTTCAGACTGTCATGGTCGAGATCCAGGTCGGTAGATGGCAATCTCTGAACTACACTGTTTTCTCTTGTGCATTAGACATCAGCACATTAGAAGTCACTAATTATTATTATGAGTCATTATTATTTCTCTGGGATGGGTATGTCCATGTCGTATCAAACACCAATTCAAGTCCAAAATTTACATTTTAAATTTAGAAATTGTACAGAAATGTTAACTTTGGTATATCCTGGTCACATTTATTAGAAGCTATCCACAGTCCAGTAAATATTATCCATGAAAACTCACAGAAATAGTCAAAATTGCACAAAACAGCCACAGTCGGTGTCATGTGCCCATCCAGATCAACTACGACTTCAACAGATTCAACCTCAGCCGACAAGAGGACGTTCAGGTGTATAGTCCGGTCACAATTACTCTCATTTTAGACACACAGGCATCTAATCCATATAGAAAAGTTGTCAAACTTCAGATTGCTGTTGTGTTCGAACATTAGCCAAAATATCCTTCAATCCAAAGGCCACATCTTTGTAGAAAGAAGTTTGTAATAGACAAGTGATTATCTTACCTCAACCTGACATGCGTAAAAAACAACAACAAAGGTAGTTGGTGACCTACCAAGCATGAAATATTGAGAATTTTGAAGACCAGGCATCATCAGACGAACTCCACCTGAGCACAGAAATAATATGTAACGTCAGATGTGAGTGTGCTGTTTTGATACCAGATTTAAGATGTATTACACTGAGTACTTCTGCCAAGATTTGAACTGCACCATTCTAGTCAGTGACAGCAGCAGCAGCAGCATTTTATTTCATCCATCCCACTCTCCCGAGTGGTTGCACTCCTACCTTGGTTGCTCAATGCTACCACAGAGACTTTCCCCTGTAAGTTCAAGGGTTCAGGTTCTAAGGCACACTGGAATATGAGTCAACTAATGTCAATCCAAGCAAACAAAGAAAATTTGCTCAGTTGCATGGACTGCTCATGTTATGTTTGTGCTTCATACACCAATATCAACAATTTTCAGAACAGCATAACCTAACGTGGTCACTCATTTGTTTGCAAGCTCTGGTTTGTGTTCTAACTAAGCATTTTATACCTCAGTGGCCTCGAACATAACACGTGATGTACCATGATTTGAACTGCACATATAAGACAACTCTTACCTTGCACAGCTGGCTGCATCATCTCTGGAGCCATTGTACGGTAAGCACCAGCCAGTTCGGCGCCAGGTGGACAAATGAGTGCTGAGCCAGCAGCTGGCTGTGCAGACACTAGACCCACAGTGCCATCTGGAGCCTGGGCAAACATCATCACTCCAGGTGTGTCTACTAGAGCCTGTGCATCACGCGGCTCAGCACGCTTGCACTCAACCTGACCAAGGCAACCAGTCAACATCTAAGTCAGTACAATGTCAGTATATACTTGAGCCTGGCTGAAAAATCACTTCATTCTGATTGGAACAACCAATTCTACCAGCCACATTAATAAACAAAATTTAAGGTTTAATGACTCCAGAGTACAAAATTTTACTCTGATCATAAGTTTAACTTGGCTCATTTCTAGTCACATGAATGCCATGGCTGCCTTAACCTTATGCCATCTTGACCAAGTTTTGGCAAGCCGATAACAATCATCCAATGCTATGGTTTACCAGGCTACTCTATAATAATACTCCAAATAATACTGCTATAACTAACACTATTACTACCACAAAAGCAAACAACTAATAAATAGAGAACATTTATCTTATGCAGTGATGAATGATGATTGGAAATAAATCATACTTGAACCATTTAAATCTAGTCTTACTTCATATGCATTGACACCAGGTTTTAAATGGTTAGATACCAACCTGCGTTGACAAGCATCACCAAACAAAGTAACAGCGTAAGGCTGCCCACAATGCATCAGAAGCTATAAGAAACCTAGCATGTAACGGAAAGGAAAAAGAAAAACTTAAAAAGGCTTAAGGTGAAAATAATTGGCAAGCCATTTTCGTTTCATAATTAGTAGATGAAAAGCCAAAGCCAAAAACTGACCACCAGTGAGCAAACTGGACAGTCAAAGCAATGTTGTCCATTCACAGAGGAGTGGACACAACGAGCGGACATTAAGAAAGTCCGAAACGACAGGAATGGGCAGACTAACTGACATGCCAAAGTAACATAATGACTAATAATGCTAAACAAAACAGAATGCAATAATTATCACCCTCATATCCTATGAATATACATGTACATGTATACAGAAGAACTGATCTAGCACATAGTGGCATGCACCTAACTGCACAGAAGTGAACAGCAACAACAAGGAAACACAAGTGAGAATGGCTATGCATCAAATTGTTAGCACAGAACTATCAGCAGCAGCAGCAGCAAACGAAACAGGTGCCAACTAACTGGAGCAGTGTTAAAAGTCAATGGCCAAGAGCCTGTTATGTGTTCTCAATTAACAGTGGCATGGGCCTATAAAAGCCAAGAACTGTGATATAAAATGGAGAAACTATTTATCAATTAAAACAAATCATTTAAATAAATGTCAAACTCATGACAGGTTAAATCATAATGTGCATCAAATCAAGGACAGAGATTGAGTTTCGTTGACTTCCATGAGTTTACAGAAGTTGAGAAAGAAGAATCTGGTCAAGCACAATAAAAATGCAATGTGCGAATGAAAGCACTCGCTATATTAGGAAAAGGACAAGACTCAATAAGAAAGAGAACCCACATGTCAAAATACATACATAAGAACAGAATTCCATTATATAAAGACTTGCTACAACAGACAACCAAAGTAACGTCCAGCGTTACCAGCACAGCACGAGACAGTTGCACACTTTCCAACAAAAGGTAGGCATTTACCAAGTTCCTAATGGACCACATTCCAAGTTTACCTTGTCCACATGTCAGAAGGCTGGTCCAATTGTCGTCTTGTCCTTATCCTTTAAAACTAAATTTTGAGACCTCACGGTTTTTCTTTCAAGAAAAAACTTCCTCTGGACTCTGTTATGATGAAAAAGCCCAAATACTTAATGGACAGACAAAGAAGCCAAGAATAGCACAAGTTTCCAACCAGATGCAAAACACAGCTTGGCAGATATAATACTTCTGTTTACATTACAGATAACATCACAGAAATAGGCAAAAAACAGACAAATAATGCATAGAAAGTTCTAGCAATGGAGCAGAAGGAGCAAAATGTACATCCAATGGCAGGATCAGATGACAGAGCCAGTAGAGAAGTTCATGTTCAGAAGAAAAATCTTTAAAGACAATGATTAATAAAAAAGCAGGCAAAATGTAAAAATATAAGCGAACACTGAACCTGTTTGCCATTGATCTGCACGTAACGTTCCCGGACAACCCTGTCAACACTCTCTTCGGCGTCAAACGTCAAAAACCCAAAGCCTAGTGAGGGAGTGGCAGATTAATAGAACGATAAATATATATAAGTGTGCGAGTGAAACAGCCTCAACAAAACTTTTCCACTGGCAGCCAATGCAAGAGAAACAATTTCTTCTGGCAATCTCAATGAAAAATTTTAAAGGAAAAATTCAAATTTTAATAACATTCAAATGTGTCTGAAAATTTCTTTAATCTCTGTTTAGTTACCTACAGATTTTAAAAATCTGATTTTGATACAGAACAAAATTTGGAAAGCACTGGTGACTCCAGCTGTCAAGTTTTGCAGATTTTTGCTCAATAAACTTAAGACATTAACTAGACAGCTGCAAAATAAACACAGCCGTAATTCAAATGCATGAACGTGGAATAACAGTCAAATACAGTAAAGATGTCTAGTTAAGCAGCGATGAACGTAAATTGAACCAAGCCATTCAATGTTATCACAGATCTACAGTCAGGCCTAGATGACAACCCACATAAGCATAAAAGTGATTATGATTTCAGTTAATTCAGCCCAACTGTCCATTCAGGTGCCAGTTTTTTTTACCACATTCACAATTTTGTGACATTTCTAATCCCTCAACACGATGATTCATAAGTAACGGATCAAACAATAAGTTGCCACAATGTTTAATCTTAACATTGCTATCTTGCATTTCTTGTCTCCATATTTTAGTTGTCTTCTTAAACCCTAAGGACCCAGGTTTGACTGTATAGGCGAAACTGGGACAAGTACATCGAGCAAATTGACCACAAAACAAGTTGTCTAAAAATGCAAAGCTAACTATTTGTTGTTCATGTTTCCACATATCTGATATATAAATACACATGCAAATTTACACATATGCAAAAGTGCATATGTATATATGCTAACACAAATATCCAACCACAGTGCTTACATGTAAATTAATACATACAATAGCTTATGCATGTAGAGGATGCAAATAGATACAAATCATGATGTTAAAAGATGATCTCTAACAGTAAGCCTTGTAATAGAAGATAAAATAGTAACATTATATATTCATTTTGCCAGAACATTCCACAAAGCATGCAACCTTTGAGTTATTGAAAACAGTAGGTGAGGTTAATCAACTGCTGGCACATAAACTTATTCTACTAAGTTTCCAAAGTATGCATGCACTTTTGTGCAACCATCTGTGACTGAAACAGCACATGTTGGAGATGCATACAAGCTGGTAATGCATAGAAGTAAGACACAATTCACAGTAGCAATAAAGTAACAAAGCAGCAAGAGAACGTACTGACAGATTAGTGCTATCAACAGAAAGAAATTTAAACACATTTCAACTCTGCAGAAACCTGAAAACAAGTAAGTAACTGCATGGCTCAAAACAATTCTTTATCAAACTACATATTTCACCATTACAAGTTAACATCAAAATTTATTTTTCATAATATAATGGTAGTAAATTTCTTTAAAATTCAGTATAGAAATTGTAGAAAAATTAGTAGTGGTTTAAACTATAATGTTATTAAAACTATATAATAGAAAACTTTTATATCTAAAAGCAACACAATTACCATTAAAAAGCTATAAAATATATTGCTAAGTCATTGCCTTGAGCCAAGAAAAATGCAACAATTATATAAAACTCATGAATTCAGTTTTTTAAATTTTGTTCAAATATCGTTAACTGAGCTTTTACTGGCATAGAATTTCTCAGTTCACTTCAATGCAACAAATTTTTATTCTGAGCTCCCAGTCAGCTTGTAAAAGGTCTCTCAGCAGTCACATATTCTTCAACTGAATTCATTGTTTTTATATATCTAAACGGTTCACTCTAAAACAACCAGTTGAACAAGAAAGATGCAACAAAGGCAATCCTGAATCTAAAGGAAAACAACATCGTTCGAGTTCTCCATGTCTGCAGCTAATAAATAAGAATGCAGTTATTCTGTCAAACACGAAATCTCTGTTCATGTCTGAAAAAGATCCTGTGTCTGACAAAAGGTGTTAACCCTAAACTTTATCTGCAAAACAAGCACAAGACTAAACATCTAGCAAGGCAACATTAATAAAAACATACATTTTCAATGATTTCTGAAAATAGCTCCTTCCAATTTCAATTAATTTAATATCTGTCATACTTAAACAGTTAGCAAAAATTAAGGACCAAAATATGTGTCAATCTTTAACTCTTAAAATTTTACTGAAACTTTAATACTACAATTAGTCCTTTTCGATACATATCACATTAGGGAGGCCTATATAAGATGCATCAGTTTTAAACTACTTGTAGCATTTTACATAAATTTGTTGTGTTAAACAGTTAAATTATCGATTCTGATATTAAAATTTTATTTTCCCACTAGTTTGTCTCTTTTTCTTCGCTGTCAGATAAATTTTCTTCTTTGTATTGATTTTTGTGTTGTTTCTAACAGACATCAGCTGGCCTGTATTTTCTATACATCACGAACTGGATGACACAGCAGAATTTAAACCACAATCTTTTACTTTTACGGTTTTTAGGTCCAAACTAATACTGGCTGGCACTTTTCAATCATCTGCATTCATCTCAACTTTTAATTTTGTATTTAAAATTCTTCAACAGGTAGCTATAAATCGTATGCAAACTCGCTTACCTTCCAACTCACTAATCTTTCCAATTCAGTCAGCATACTGTAAGTTTCATTTAACAGATTCTGCCCTTCTTGTTGTTCATAATGATATCATGTGCTCCACGGATAAGGGTGGTGACAGGGTTTTGCTCCTGTCCTGCATTTGTTTGCTACATATCTTAGGTAAGTCATTCAATCTGTATATTTAAATAGTAATTATTCATCTAGTGCTTTACCGATGTGGGGTCCCAGAGGGTTCAATGCTTGGTCCTCTTGTTTACATTATTCACCGAACCCTTTGGTCATTGCTTGACTTTAATTCATTAGGATTTCTATGCTGATGATATTCAAATCTACAATTCATTCGACAGGTGGTCTCATCACTTGTCTCTGCAGCTGTTTTCGTCAAGTGCCTTTGAGGAGTTGCAGTCTTGGAGGATAGCCAATATACTCCTTAACCCATCAAAACGAAACTTCTACAACTCGGCACTCTGCAACACCTTTAAGATGTTTAAAAGGCTTAAATCCTTAAAGCTGGGTGAACTGCTTGTTGAGGGTGATGCTGCTTCTAACTTGGATGTTGCTTTTGATTCGACTTTGTCTCTCAACGACTACGTAAATGGTATCCGTAAGTCATCATACGTGTATATCAGTGACATATGCAGAATTAGACATCATAACACCATGTCTTCTAGAACATCAATGACAAACACCCTGGTCTTCAGTCTCCTTGACTACTGAAAGTTGCTATTAGTCGGTATCGCAAAGTCACACATGCAGAAACTCCAGAATTTGGAACTCTTTGACTAGAGCCATAACAAATACTTCACAAAACATGAGAATATAAACCCGGTACTAAAGACTCTGCATTGGCTTCCTTTTCAGAAAAGGATTCATTTCAAATTGGGGCTTACAGTTTACAAACCCGCTGAACTCTGGCTAACCACAATACTCAGTATCAGTCCTCACTCACCAGATTACTCATTAGTCAATCAGGTCATCTGACTGTTTTTCTCTAATCATACCCAATACTAGAACTGTTCTTAGTGAATTAGCTTTTTGGCTGCTAGCCCTAAATTTTGAAATTCCAATAGCTTTTTGGCTGCTAGCCCTAAATTTTGAAATTCCCTCCTTGTGTCTGTTCGTTCTTCTCAGTCACCTGGGTCATTTCATTCTCAGCGTAAGACTTGCATTTTTCAAATTGCTTATGCACCACAAACTGCCTCTCTGTCTTAATGGACTGATCTTCTGGATACTGACCTGATTGCGACTTGGCTTAGACACTAACCCAATAGAAGTTACTACTTAATAATAATTAATTATTAATAGTTTTCAAAATAGGAGCAACCAATAACTTAAATGCCTTTATCTTTATATAGATAACTCAATTAAACCAACAGAATTAGGTTCCAAATATTTCACTGTGAAAAATTTATTTTCAGAAGAAACTGTGTCCCAGCCTAAAGTAGTTCTATAATTATCTAAATTTGTCACAGTTCCCCTTCTCTTGGTATGAATTAACATATAGGAATGGGTACATCATTGGATGAATTAAGGCATTTACTATGAATTTGCTTGCAAAATGCAACATTATAAAAGCTTGCAAAATGCAACATTATAAAATGTTGCATCTGCAATTATTTCTGACATTACCTATAAAAAATAAGGTTGTGTATCAAAACTAAAGTCAATTTTTTAAAGCAGGCAATTGCACAATAAAATTACAAGTAACCCATGTCATCAGCACATACAGAAATTTTACCCTGTCCTGAAAAGTTAGATAATTTAAAGCTGATTTCAATCACACCAGAAATCTTTCCTACAAATGATGAAAAACAGCACCACAAAGGCAGATCAGCTTAAAATGAAATCGAAGAACATTCAAGTGCATAGTGTTAATCATTGTCAGGAATGATTCAATGTGACACTCAGTAGCACTTTGAAAATGAAACAATTTGAAATAAACATGCACAATATCTACAAACAAAGTCTGGAACTAAATTACAAGACATTCATTGGCCAACTCTACATGTTATCTTACTATGCGTACAGTGGCTTCCGCTTTTAATAATCACTAACAGTCATATGCAGAACTTGTAATGTAATACTTCCTAATAAAACTATTCATGCATATCAAAACATATACACGTATGTATATGCATGTATCAGAGTAGCACCAAAGCATAGCTGCTTCAATACAAGATGAGCGTATTTATATTCAGATAGAGGAATTTAGTAAATTTTGTAACCAACTGTTTATCAATGCCTTGTCAATAAGTTTTGCTTAATACCAATTTCCTTCACAGCTTCTGGTTTGAAAAGCAAAGCCTACTTCAAGGAGTAGACTTTGACAAAACATTGTTAACAGAAAATATGAAGAATATTTGAAAAAAGAACAGAAATTCAGAACGCTTTTTTCTCAATCTGGTAGATATAACTTCAGCTAAAAACAGCCAAACTGGCTGTTCACAAAAACACACTGATAAAAACTTTTCCATACGGAGAAATCAGCAAACAAATAAAAATGCCTCAGTAATTGATTTCCAGAAATATAACACAGATATAATTCAGGCAGCAAACTGAAACATTTTTCACAATGTAAAAATGAATCACATGACATTCATTTTCTTAATGCTCTAAATTTAAATAATTTTTGGTACAAACATTTAAAAAATTTGAATTAAAAAGTCAAAATCTTGTTGATCAAATATCATCCAGAAAAGATAACTGATGGCAAAAGCATCGGTGGAGTTTGGTATGCTTAGTATCATTCCAAACTTAAAGTTAGGAGCATAAGAACCATGTCAAATGTGATGCTCAGCTTGTCATACATTGTGAGTGTTTGCTGTTTGGTAATTGAATTAACACACGAAAGGTCTGAAACATAGTAAGACAACTCACAGCAGAGCTTGGCACATCAATCACAAACACAGCAGATGTTATCTCACTTAAAAAATGACACCACAAAACCGACATACTTGAATGATTATCACTATCAACATTATCCCAATTGAAAAAGCAACAACCTGGCGCCTGCCAAAACGTTAGCTGTAGGAAACCAATGCCTAAGAAAAAACAAGAACAACCAAAGAAAGGATAACAGATCCAGCAGTCTCAAAGACTGGTACTTACCTCGTGGCCTCTGCTTCTGCTGATCGTAGACTATTACAACATCGTTCACCTGGTGAATATTCCAGTGAAAACTGTTATTTTTCCTAACCTTCACTACCACTCCTAATTTTATCATAGTTCAAATTAGTGAAAAATCCCGTTTTTGGTGGGCCCATTGCCCACATGAAATACCTCAAAACTCATTAATTCACATCAGTTTCAAACATTTAGATATCTCACTGCACTACTACCTGGTGGCTAACTAGCCTAGATCTTCACTTTACACTACTCTGAAATCTTACACACAATAGTTACATTATAACAATTTTTAAAAACATGCTTGATAAGGCCTGCATTGTACAAATACTGATGCACAAAAACTGAATAAAATTAATAGAAATACACATTTATTCAAAAAGATTAAACTAACACAACTTACAACAGTAAAGCTTAATAAAATCCACATACTAACAGGCTCAACATCACCAGCAGTCAAGGGTTGGAAATGCACCATACAGACTTTAAAAAATATGATTTTCCTTAGGTCAAACACAAGTGCAGTTTCTATCATCGAGTCAAGTAAACGTATGAAAAGTTGGTTGATAAATTAAATGTTGAAATGAAAGGTACCTTTCCATATTTGCTAAAGCCTTCTCTCAGTTGGGCTTCATCTATATTAGCCGGCAGTCCACCAACAAACAGCTTCTTACGACTTGTTTCAGCACTCTTTTGACCCTGCATGAACAAACACAAAATGAAGCAATTACACTTGTTTGAATGCCTTTATCAACAAGTTGGTTGTAGCAGGCAGGTGTACCTCTTCCGTGTTCTTAGATTTATTGCCATAAGCATAGACATGATAAATGATCTCACAGCCACAAAGAGTCTTCCAGGTTGCACATGTCATCAACAAACTGAAAATATCATGCATGCTGCATCAGGATATAAACACAAAACACACACTGGCTCTTGATTTGTCTATCATGTTCATTTTGCAAAACAGTTGATCTAGCATGGGACTTGCTCAGTAATTCTTGTATATCTGGACTTCTAACTTGATCGATTCTGTGTTCCGCATAAATTTTTTAGTCTCTGCTCAGGATTTCTCAAGTTTTGTCAGTGCTTTTGAGAGCAACCAGTGTGTTCATCAATCGGACCATTCCACCAGCAACCGGGACTGGTACTCACCCAAACAGTATCGAGCTTCAGTTCTGTGTATGCCATTGCAACTGAGAAATATCAAATTGGGTGAAAGAAGGGTGAGAAGCTTCTGGAGTAATGTCATCTGTTGTACAATTGGCCAAATGGCAACGAATATCTGCCCGATGCTGACCTCGTGCTTTGAGAAGTATATATAGATGCTGCGTCTTATTCAATCTGTGAGGGTCTGCTGTAGGTGAAGCAACCGTGCAGTCCAGTGGTGGCTGATCATATCACCTGTAGTTGTTCCTTACCCTTGTTGCCATGGAGTCCTGGAACTCTGAACATAGCATCAACTAATACTCTGGATGGGAATTCAATGGCTGGGTTTCTGCATGTAGGAGCCCACCACTGGTGACTTTTTAGTTCACAGAGCATTGTTTGCTGATTGATGAACTTCTGTTATTAGTGAATTTTAACATCATGTATAATACCATAAAGAGTGTCACCAATTAGTTTCGCTTTCAGCAGCAATGTAAAATTTCTGACTACAGTTACAATTACAGTGACATATGGCTACTTTTCATTCACCTAATCACGTAAAATACTTCTTTTTGTTTACACTATTGCACAATTTTAAAGAAGAGCAAACAAAGAAGGACCAGGACTGTTCATGACAGACAAAACGCAATGTAATGTAACTGAATATTTCTATAGTGCCCTCTAAGTAATTCTCAAAGGCCCTCCGTGCTCACCTAAATGATGTTAGAGTTCATCAAGAACAACAAGTTCATCTGTAATTGAACAATGTCCAAATAATTGGAAAATCGCCACTGAAGAACTCCTGCACACATTCTCAAAGCAACCAACTGAGTTCAAGGCAGGCTTCAGTCAGCACACTGATCCAAAGAAAAGGTAGAACCACAGATGCAATATGTGAAAGCAATTCATACCTTGTTTACTCGTTTACGGTTGCAACCATTTGGATCAATCTACAAGTTACACATGCATATTCATTACGTTTAACTAAATACATACAAAATAGCCCAAGCTTATGGGAATCATGATGGTCATGTCAAAAATGGGGGACCTTTTCCACTCAAAATAACAAATTGTTAATAAGTTTTCCATAAATTCAAATATTGCATCATATCTTTGAGATAAAAATGTGTACCAGGTAAACTCAAGTTTTTTTTCTAAATGATCATTTAAACTTAAAAACCAGTTTTTACTTTACAATATACTTATAGTGTAAATGTAATCCACTGGAATTCCCTGTTTTGTAGCTATATCAGTTTGCTACATTAGAACAAGGCCATGACATATCAGGATTCATACCATAAATATGCAAGTTCATGATATCCCAGGCAGTAAGAATGATGAAAGTAAGAAATGTGATGCATATTACAAGAAGGATCTTGTATCCATGGGATTTTAGCTACGCCTGTATCCTTTGGTGGTAATTAGAAACTTCTATAGTGCAGTGTCTAATATACAAGGTGTCAACTAGCGGTCAGGAGATCAAGTCATAAGCCTCAACATGTTACACACTTCACAAATTTATGCATCCCCAATGAATGTGCCTGTCGGGCAACAGTCACAACGCATACACATATCTACAAGGGTACTAAACATGGCTATCTAACAGATCTAATAAGCTGCAATGAAAGACAAGTTGACAATGTTTCTTCAGCTGTCTGTGACAGAATAAGAACACATGTTTAGCATAAGTCTGTTCCAGAAGGATGGACTAATGCACGAGAAAGCATGATGTGCCTGCATTGTCATACAGATGTGCAGGACCAACCAGTCCTCACAGGCCACTGAAAACAATGACTGTGGACCACACAACTAGAAACTGAAATGCAGAGCTCTCTGATGTAGTCTGGGGCAGCACCGACTATTGAAACTCATCCCGTGAGTAGAATCTTGAACATGATCCTGTCTTCGACCACACACTAGTGCAGCATCTCTTGCATATAGCTTGAAAAATGCAAAAATTCTGGCAGGTTAGCAATGATTCGGGTGGTGCAGATGAAGATGGACAAAAGCGGTTGTATTCCGAACATCAGCAGGCCTGCAAGAACAGAATTACATTAGTCCAGGCACATCAAAAATGAAGGAGGGGACAAGAGTTGCAGCATGACTCTTATCTGATGCATTTGAGAGCACTAGATTGACCTAACCCTCCATGACAGGATCACTCCAAGGTCCAAGACAACATGCTACGTACGCTTCCCTAGAAAAATGCTGCCACTATCACTAGCCTGTCAATCTATGTTTATAACTGTCTTGGGCCTAGGCATAAAAATTCTGTCTTTTTCTGGTTTAATTCTAAGCCGATTTGAAGAAATCCAGGTCTGCACTTTCATCAGGATTGCCTGAATTTTGGACACACAACCCAGTGTGTCAGATGAGTGGCACTCGAAGTACAATTGGACTTTATCAGCACGCTGATGAACCTGGGCTCCAAAAGAAAAAATTATCTTGGTCAGATTGGCCTTATACAGGATGTACACATTGTACAGAAGCAGTCCAAGGGCAGCCCTAGTCAACAGCAAATTGAACATATGTCCATGCTGAGTTGCCCAAGCAAATGGCCACCTGTTTGCCCATTCAGGAAAGAGCAAAGCTACGCCAGTGACTGTCCTGCAAGTCCAGGTGTTTAGTCTGTTCAGCAGAATGTCATGATCCTCTATATCAAATGCCATGTGTACATCCAGAAACATAAACAACATGACATGTCAGACGTTGATGGCATCACAGATGTCAGAGATCAGCCTAAGAAAAACTGTCTCTGTTGAATGGCCTTTTCTAAACTCGGATTGTAGCCTTCACATTAGGTTGCAAGACTCCAAATATTGCAACAGCTGATGCATAATTACTCTCTCAATTACACTAGGCAGTAACATAAGGTTTGAAATTGGCCAGTATTTGTCGACATTATCGGGGTCCATTCTAGACTGATGGCCTCTAATAGCATGCTTCTGACTCGCTGGCAGGCGTTGCTTAGCCAATGATGTATTGCAGAGCTGCACAAGAAATGGCAGCAGCTCTTCAATAAGTTCTTTTGAGGGGAAAGATAAGATAGGGTTAAGCAAGTAAGTTTTGGATGGTGAAAACAGAAAAGTGATCTGTCATCTTTTCAAATCAATCAAAGGAGTCCTCTGTTATCTTGGCAGACATCTGAAACTTTCTTTATTGAGGGCCAAAGGTAATCCTTTTACGAAAAAGATCTGCCCAAGAGAGCTGACGGACCATTTCAAAGCTGCTGACTATTCTCAGAATCAGTTCCAGTCCACTTCTTCTATAATGTCGCTTAGCACAACTGACTGAAGCATCGCTCTGCACTCAGCATCAAATCACGGAGAGAAACTGTTACTCCAGGTGCATACCATTCATAAAGGAAAGCATATTTTTTATAGGGCAAAGGGTTGCTTCATACAGATTGAACATTGCTGAGATTAGCCTTTTCAGAAGCATGAAGTCGGTTTGGTGTCAGCAGAAAGCCTCTCTGTTCAAAGATTTCACTCTCTGATAGTGACCTCTGCAACCAGGGGATTGGAATGTAGGAATGGCATGTTGTACATGCAGTTGTCCCACATGATGACGAAGGACAGACACCCACCACTGGTATGGGCAGAAATGCCAACATGTTGAAGCAGGCCTCGGCTACCAATGCGTTACCTTACCTAATTTATGAGCATTACAGGTCCTCCATGTGTATGTTCTAGTCATCTGTTGCAGTAGGTAGCTGTTATATATATCCAGTGTTTCCATGAGGGTGGTAAATTCCTGGATGAATGTCACAGATGGTGGCAATGACTCAGGTCAATATACTGTGGCGATGGTAAGTGGACTTCAAGATGCAGAACAGAAACTCAGAAGGATCTCGATGGTGGTAGTAAAGGTCTCAGCAAATTCTATCTGCTTTGCCCGGATATTCCTGTGATTGAATATCACAAGCCTTCCACCTCCATGAAGTGAAGCATGGAGACACGCGTCCTTGCATGGCAGGCGGCGATATAGGACCCAAAAAGAGCTGATCTCCACATCACAGTGTCAGCAACAGACAAGTGCCAAGTTTCAACATCAACCAAGATGTCCAAGTTGTGTCAAGTTGTTGATGGCTTGGACCACAGAAGTATATTTGTTACCAAGACTTCTGACATTCCAAGTGCTGCACCGCAATTGGCCTGTGATTCATGGTCATTGCCTGCAGTGTATGGTAACCGTGCTGGTTAACTGCCTCACTGTGACCACGGTCACCAAATGCACAACACAGTCTTCCTAACAGCACTTGCAAACTCTGTAATGGCCACGATCAAACTGTCTTAGATATTTGGATATCTACACCTGTCCAGAGCAAGTTGACTAGACACTCCCATCATGACACAATTAACTCAAAGCTTTGTTCACATGACCCACAAAATCTGTTCCTGCATTTCAAAAAGACCAAACTTTCATCAGCTGTCTCAGTCATTATCTCGCATACATAAAAGTACAGTGTTGTCTTGTTTACTCACGACCATTTACGCGTGAATTTGCTAAGCATGGTTACGCCATGACTCCTGGCAATACCTATTTAACACATGTGACAGGTTAACACATGGTATTGAAAACCAACATACATGCTGCACCGCCTAATATTCAGTCTCGTAGTCATTATATTAGATAGCCAGTATGAGCTGTAACAGGTTTATTAATTTATCAAAATACTATCAAATAATAAATAATAGCAATTTGTCTGATACCTGTTTGCCATCCAAAATGTGAGGTCCCGCTGCTTGAACTGTTTCAACACAGCTAGGGTCTTTGAAGGTTACAAAACCAAATCCCCTGGATTTGCCAGTGGTGGGATTCATGACCACAACGCAGTCGGTCACCTCGCCAAACTGACTGAAGTAGGTCAAGAGGGATGCTGCAAAAACAGAAGGTCGTTCAACAGATGTCAGTGTAAACCAAAAACAAAATACATTACTAAAGAATTTATATTTTGGTACTAGCGGTGTCAAATTGTACTAACATTCGACCTGAGAACCCATATCCATTTTGGGCAGGTACCCAACTAGCCACTGAATAAAGTTGCCCTCTAACATGCATATTTCAGGTGGGAATACTAATCAATATATTTGTCAGCAAGGGCAAATTCACCTTTAAACTTCTTAACTACATTTATATGCAGTAAATTTCAGTTGAAATTATAAACTTTGCACTTTCTAAAGATTTGCAATATTTGTTTTTAATGCCTTGTTTTGACATTTTTGATGGTGCCCACTGTACTATCGTACTATTAATACTTCAATCCAAAATTACCAAGATACTAAATACAGAAAGGTACTGTACATACTGCCACAACTAAAACGAGTAACTTAACAAAGCTTAATTTTATGGGTTTATTTTAACTGAAATAGAGTGTCTCGTATAAATAATTTGTAATATTCATTAACATCGTCATCATTGCAGAAAAACTGCATCAGCTGTATACCACCAAATATCAATGGCACACAGCTACCTGTGTATGCAACAATGGTGACTGGCTGCTGTCGGCTTGAATTCCTTCATCAGAAATCAGGTGAATTTACCATAGCCCCAAGTGCCCCAGATAAGTTGAAGGGATCTGACCTACATTCACTAGTATTGCTAAGATAAATCATAGTAATGGCATCCCCCACCAGCCACAGCCACTATTACCCTATCCAGGTACTGGAAAGTCTGAAGCAGGGGCAGACGCAACAACAGCTGCATGCTGGAATCCCAGGCAGTTGCCTGCCGACTCATCACACTTAAAAGTAATTGGGTCTTGGATTCGCAGCCTGGGTACTTGCCCTTGGAAGGGACAGTATTTTTAGGTCTGCTTTGGTCTTAAAAGAAAATGCTGTTATGATATGCTTACCAGTAAAAGACCCTATAAATGTTTCGACACAAAATTCAATACATTTCTGTTGATAATATTACAATAGATACTGTAGCATTTAACTCTTCCCAGCAAACACTTTCAAAAGCGAATATTTTCAAAAGGCCTTAAAATGCACATGCTTACAGTGCTTTTGATAAATACTTAAAAGGAACTATATTAAATGTTTTAACACACACACACACACACACACACATATATATATATATATATATATACATACAACTATACAAGCTTGCTTCACTGTTAACTAACAGTTTCTCACAAATCTTACTTTGTGTTGTATCCCAGCTTAAACCACCAACAAAGAGCTTCCTAAAATGAACAATTAATAAAAAAAATAGTTTCACTATGTGTTTCCTTCCATGACTTTATTAATAAACTCCAGCCATAAATAATATGTTACTGTCAGAACCAAGTTACCAAGAATTGTCGACATGCATTGGGAAGCACGGTTTTGGACTACACAAGGGCTGAAGACACGAAGGTGTGGCGTCCCATTCAGGCAGGCATTCAGGCAGGCATTCAGGCATTCAAGCATTCAGGCAGGAAGACAAAAGGTCGAATACCAGTAATCTCAATTTTACCACGAGTAAACCCACTAAGTAACACAGACTAACACAAGACTAAAATATCTAAATATTTTATTGTTTTAATTCCTGAAATTCTTTAAAAACATAAAACGGAGAACAAGCGGACTGTGACAAATGCAAAGCAAAAAAATAATTCAATAAATCTGGCAATCTATCTGGAGAAGTTTTCATAGCACAGTGCTTCATATTGTTAAACTTATGTACAAGTGTGTTTTTTTACCAAGTAGTAATTTTACCAGTAAGTACTTAACAGTAATTTGAAAAAACTTTACTGATTATGTATTTGCTTATTTATTGGATAACTGCTGCTTGGTGTGCAGCAATCTATTTCTGTCATCTGCTATTCGGGTAAAATTCAACTTTAGTCCCCTATAGCCAATCGCGTATAAACAATTTGGTCACACCAGACTGTGAGAGGAGAGCTGCATGCTAACACATAGGTTCTCCAATAGTGGACACAATAAGACAGGTTTGCAACAAAATTTATTGCATGAAAAAATTACTTAATCAGGTAAGTTTCTGCTTTACATGCAAGAAAATATTTTCACAATGAAATGCGCTTTGTAAGAAAAACTCCTGCAGACACGTTGAAAAGAAATCTCAACTTGTGCCAATTTGTTTCTCAGTTTCCTTTGAGCGAGTATCCACGTTTTGTGTATATACCTCATCGTTGGTTGGATCTATGAACTTTCATGCCCAACAATAAAGTGCACGTTTTCCTGATTGGAATAAGCTCGCCATCTGTCAGATGTGAAATGAGTTTCCGAAAACATTTATTGTAATATCCCTTGCGTGAGCCAAAGGGGACTACCCCATGTCGTTCATAATTTTGGTGCCTGTTCGAGTTCTATTGAACGAAAACTAACATTGCTACAATACCCCTAGATTCTTCACCCAGCGTTCTGTAACGTCAAATGGAGTATTGGATAATTGCTGCTTGGTCTGCCCCTGATGAGTCTATTCTTGAAAAGGCGCTTTTTAAATTTCAGATTACGATTACAATTATACATGATGGGCAAGCTTGCGCGTTAACAATTGGGTTAAACCTTGCCACGATAATATCCACAATGAAATGCGCTTAGAGTGCAATATTTACAAACATTCAGTAGTAGAGTTTCACAACATTTACAAAATTCCGAACACAAAAATATACATATATAAAATACCCCTTTTCTTCGCTGTTCGACATTTTAGGTATAAACTACTTTTAAACGCGAAAACACCTCAATAAAACGTCTTTGTCTTAATCTTTAATCCCACACCAACGAGATTTTACAGCGAGATTTCATGTAATCAGTTCAAAAGTATTGTAGCGCATTTCTTTTGCGCTAATTTTATTATTATACTCTTTACCCGAGGTGTCTTAGAGCCCTCAGAATTGCAACATTAGGGATTGCATTGTTCTGGCACGGATAGTCCTCGGTGATGTCCTGCACGGTGTTAAAAGTGCTGTGAAAGCGATTGCGTTGAAACGCTGGATGACAATAGATAAGCGTTGGTAAAGAAAAGTGAATTCTTTGTTAGCTTCAGTTACCTTGGCAAGGCTGTTGAGGAAAACCAGGCCATCCTGGTTTATTGGGCCGAGGGTTTCGAAGGTCAAGGGCACAAAGCAGTATGCGTGTAAAATGGCTGAATATTTTGCTGTTTTTCTTTCGGCAGCTATCTCAGCAACAGCATCTGCAGTCTGAGCAGCCCTGGAACGATAGGATTCTGCCAAAGTATCGATGACAATGGCGTCCCAGGCCATGCATTTTCCACTCTCCTATGGGATTAGAGTGGCACCATCCGGACGTTTCCCGTCTTACCTGACAAGACCCGCTGGCTCTTTTGTTGCAGCATAACCAGCCTTGATAAGGCTGCGCCAGATGATGTCGTTATAAGGGCGTGTCTTGCTGTCCGATCATGGCCCAGGTGACAAGAAAGGCCATGTGAGCCGTCATAAGTGACCAACGCGCCGCAAGGGCATTTGTGTGGGGCACAAAGATCAACCCCGAGACGCAGGCCAGTAGCTATGCGGACGACCTCATCATCGAGCTTGCAGCTCGCCAAGATTGATCTCTCCTCCTTACGCCAGAGATTTCCAGATATCTCCTTTTCTACTACGGTCCGGGATCTCGGGATTGTACTGGATCAGGAGCTTACCCTGTCTGCTCATGTTAACACCGTCTCTCGCTATTGTTTTTACCATCTTCGTCAGCTCCGCACCATTCGCCGTACTCTTTCCTTCCACGCTATCTCCACTCTGGTCCATGCCCTCGTTTGCACCAGGGTTGACTTTGGTAACGGCATCTTTACCGGCCTATCGCTAGCCAACACTGCTAAGCTGCAATCTGTGTTTAACTCTGCTGCTCGTCTCATTGGGGGCATTCCAAAATATGGCCACATCTCGTCTTATATTCGTGACATTCTTCACTTGCGCCCTGTCCAGCAGCGTGTCCACTTTAAAATCCTCTCCCTCATGCGCAATTGTGTTGTTGGCTCTGCTCCCCTTTACCTCATTGACTTCTGCACTTTGGTCTCCTAGTTGCCGGGCCGTAGCACCCTTCGCTCGGCCACTCAGGATCTCCTGTTTGTCCCTCGAATGCGCACCGCTACTGCCCAGTCCAGAAGCTTCGCCTACGTTGGTCCCACTTGTTGGAATCGTCTCCCTCGAGAACTGCGACTTGAGCTCCTTTCTCTCCCTCTCATTGCTACGTAGGCGCCTGAAGACTGTACTGTTTAACAGTGATTTTACTCCTTCGGGTCGGAAGCACCTCTGTTGAATTTATCATCTAAGAGGCGCTTTATAAATCTCAAATTACAATTACAATCAAGTATCAGGCCGCAGGCACTGATGGGAAGTGCCAGAAGCCAATCACCGGAATGTGGTGAAATAACAGCTCTTATTCTGGCTTGGTGGTATTCAGATGTTATAGAGGATGTTACTGCTGTCAGGTCCCTTTGGATGAGGGATCAGTCCCAAGCGAATTGTTTGTGAGACACAGTGAGACACAGAGCTTTCTGGGACAGTAACTCCCAATTCGGCTGACCACCGATCCAGGGCCAGTGTCAGAGAGCGATCTTGGAACCAATCAGCGAGACAGGATGGACGCCGGCAATGACAGTGTCTGCGGCTGAGGCCAAGAATGCGGGTAATGCCAGCGAGGACGCCAATCGAATGCCAAGACCCCCATCCAGTATGGGCAAAGTGGCTTGGATCCAGTTTCAATTGCTCTCTACAAGAGCAATGTTTAGAATAATTGAGAAGCCGTTGTACATTGTTTGATCAAACTGGGTAAGGAGAGAATAGTCCATGCACGTAAGGCAGCGGGGAATATGAAGAAGAGTAGATGAACTAAGGGAGCTCCTGAAAAGGATTATGGCGCCTTGTTTAGACAAGGTGGTCAAGCGGGAGTTGAAAAATGATGAGACTGTGGAGTGAGGACTGAATTCACGTATTGTAGTTGGTCAGTGTTCAATGTTGTGTAAACTATAAGAAAACTATATTAAAAGAAATTTTTGCTGAACAGGAAGTCAATGCGAAGATTTAAGTTCAGAGGTTATATGCTCATATTTTGACGTAACATTTGTGGTTCTAGTCGCGCTGTACTCTTTGGTTACCGGTAAGTAGCGAGTTACAGTAATCAAGGCGACTTGAGACCAATGCGTTTGCTAGAGGTATCCTTGAAGACATGAGGACATAACGCCGAATTCTCCATATATCACGAATATGCATGTACGATGACTTACAAATGCCATTTACATAGTTGGTGAGAGACATATTAGAATCGAAAAAACGCCTAAGTTATAAGGCAACATCGATCAACTCCACAAGTTAGTCACCCAGCTTTAAAGATTTAGGCCATTCGAACTTCTCACGCTGCTGTGGAGTGTCCAGTAGCAGAAATTCACTTTTCGATGGGTTACGGAGGAGTTTATTTGCCACCATCCAAGACTGCACCTCTTCAGTGGCAATGCATAATATACACAGATGAATGACAAGACAAACGATAAAAAGAAATGTACATTTGAGTATCATCAGCAAAGAAGTGATGTCCTAGTGAATGATTGTCTAATAGTGTACCTAATGGCGTAGTGTATATTGAAAACAAGAGGACCAAGCACAGAACCCTGTGGAACACCACATGTCAACAAAGCACTGGAAGAATATATATATATATATACTTTTATATCTACCTTTTATATATACTGCTTGAGTGTGTGGACTGAGATAGGTAGCAAACCAGTTCAGGGCAGGACGAGAAACCTCAAACCAGTGTTGCAGACGATGCCACAGGAGAGAATAATCTACCGTATCAACAGCAGCAGATATGTCAAGAAGAACAAGACTTAATGCTGTCACCCTACCCTTATCCATAGAGCACATGATGTCATTATGAACAGCAAGAAGTGAGGATTCTGTCGAATGAAACTTACGATATGCAGTGTGACGTTTCTGGGGCTGCTACTAAGGACCCCCGAGTGTTTCCTCAAGGCAGCTGGTCCAAACTACACCAGGATGACCTAACCAGCGCCGTTCTGGGGTCGGTCCGCAGGATAAGGCTCCCGTGATCTGTCAGGAGGCTGAACACAGAGTCTTCAAGTTTTAGTCGTGTATTATTCGCAACTCAAAACGACAATGAATACAACTGAAGTACAATTACGTCAACGACTTAGCGTCTATTCCACTAAACTACAGTAGGTTAAAAACTCAACTTGACCGACTAACTGGCTAAACCACGACTGCGGAGTCGAACTCGACTACTGCTGACGGTCTGCTGCTGACGACTCTTCTTGCTGACTGCCAGTCCTCCGTTTCTGCTGACTGTACTGACTGTGCTTATATAGGCATCCTTATAGGCTTAGAGGCAGAGGCTTAGAGGCTAATTAGCATAGAGACTAATTAACATAAAGGCAGAGGCTTAGAGGCTAATTAGCATAGAGGCTAATTAACATAAAGGCAGAGGCTTAGAGGCTAATTAGTATAGAGGCTAATTAACATGAAGGCAGATGCTTAGAGGCTAATTAGCATAGAGGCTAATTAAATAGAGGCAGAGGCTTAGATGCTAATTAGCATAGTGGCTAATTAACAGAAAGACAGAGGCTTAGAGGCTAATTAGCATAAAGGCTAGAGGCTAATTCGAATAAAGGCTTAGAGGCTAATTAGCACAGAGGCAAGAGGCTAATTAGAATAAAGGCTTAGAGGCTAATTTGCATAGAGGCTAATTAGAATAAAGGCTTAGAGGCTAATTAGCATAGAGCCTAATTAGAATAGAGGCAGAGGCAGATTCTCCACAGCAGGCTGAAAGTTGTCTTTGTATATCTTTCCCTTTCAGTTCACCTATATCGCAGTCTTGGCAGAGCCGTCACCAGGACACCCAGTCACTATATCAATCCTGTTCTGAAATCACTCTACTGGATGAAAATCTCGAACGCATTCATTTCAAAATTCTTGCTCTATCCTCTAAATCTCTGTATTAATCCAACCTACTCATCTTCGCAAACTCTTTACCATCCAACCACTACGCTCTACCCCTTCATCTTGCTACTACCACCAAGTTAATTTGAGTACGTATGAAAGTATTACCAGACTCACCCATTAGTAGTTGCTGAAGTTTGGGAGAAAGACCGGGGACAGCTAGGGCAGATATATCAACTGAAGTCAATGCCTGGTCTTGCCAGCGAAGTAGGGGTATGACGCCTGATTAAATGTTTTGTTCAGACAGAGAGATGGGATCTGATAATTGGGAAGTGAGTCAACCGGCCACACAGGGCGACTGCACAACCAGATGCAATAGAAACAGGAAGCCAGACGGGTACAGATACAGGGAGAGATACGTAGACAGACCACGCCCAGTAAAGGAGTCCCCTTAGACGCGAGAGAAGTCAGTCGAGAGTTAGACGCCAGAGAAGTCAGTCGAGAGTTAGGCGTCAGAGAACACAGTCGAACAGCTCTGAAAGGTTCCACTCTAGGAGATAGGGCGCTGTTGAGAATGTAACCGAGTTATAGAGTCCGGCGTCTTCTGGCGCTATAGCAATAGTTATGGGTAGATTAAAGTTCGTCATAGGCTATGTGATCTTCGCTCACTCCGTAATAGACTCTGACTGAACTAGAGAATCACGCTCGCGTTGTCAGACTTTGATTGAAAGACATTCATGAGAAATATGACAATCCGAAATGAACGATGGAAAACTGAACAATGCGCTCCGGACGTGAAACCAATATCGTAACTGCTGGTAGCAGAAACTGTATATCATAATCAATAGCGAAAATGAACACTACCACATTTGCTGGAACTGAACTATACCATACTACCTTACTCTTGCCAGTACCTCTGTAACTACTCATCTGAAGTTCTCTAACCGATCCATAAACCACACTGGACCTCAACTATGGAACTATCTTCCTTCAGAATTTCTCAAATTATCCGTTCCTCTGTCCCTTCTGTCTTTCACTTTCCGTCATGTTGTAACGTTACGCCCCTGCTAATGTTGAACTTTTGCACTCTTGTGTTTTAGTTAAGTGATTTTTGTGGATTCCTAGTTAAGCGGTTGGATTCCATGGATTCCCTTGGATTCCATGGATTCCCTTGGGTTCCGTGGATCCCCTTGTATTCCATGAATTCCCTCGAATTCCATGGATTCCCTTGGGTTCCGTGGATTCCTTGGATTCTATGGATTCCCTCGAATTCCATAGATTCCCTCGAATTCCATGGATTCCTCTTGGATTCCATGGATTCCTCTTGGATTCCATAGATTCCCTTTGGATTCCCCTTGCATTCCATGGTTTCCCCTGGATTCCGCCCTGATATATAAAAGAGCGGTGCGGAGCTGAGCGAAGCTAAGCGAGAGCTCAGCTAAGAAGAGCGAAGCTAAGTAGAGTAGTAATAGAGTGTTGGGCGAGTGAAAGACAGTGCGGTGTTACTTAGTGTAAGCCTCGTTTTCTTGTTGACCGTTGGTTACTGAAATAAAAGAGATGTACTTCAAACGCTGCTGTGAGTAAAATTATTAAAATCCTCTGATATACCACGGAGGTCGGACCGCAGGACATCTTCTCCGGTTCCTTGCCACAGACACACTAGGAGGCAGAGGCCCAAGTTCGCGACAATATGTCTCAAGTTCCTTTTATTCTATTACTCCTCAGGCATTTTATTAAAAACCGGTCTCACCTTTTATGAAATCTTGCCTTAATCTATCCAATCCGCCGCCTTTCTATTTCTCACAATCTTGACACAACCCGTAGTATCAGCTCCTCTGTCCCCTTCTCTCTCTGGTCTTCTGACGACAGGACTGTTCTTTTCGCGGCATCTTTGGACTTGACATCTCTGACGTGACACCGCGCTCATGAATAAGTTGATGCACTGCGCTTAACTTTAAAGTAGCGCTTTAGAAATTTCAGAGATTAGGATTATGTTCGTATGTTTCTGCAGCGAACGTAGGGTCTCGATCCTACTCAGTTTTCAGTGAATTTATCATGTGAGATCCTTTTCCAGCGGTGTCCGTTTGAACGGCAGCCACACCGTGTGCAGACTGTGTTAGCTTGAGATTCAAATCTCTGCAGTGGGACAAAGGTATATTTGCTGGTATTAACATTTATCTGCATCAACGTTTATTTTATCTTTTATCCTTCAGGTTTGATGTTTGTTTCCGAGACTAGACCTTGAAGAACGAAACAGTTGCTTACTTACTGGCATATCTCGTTGGAATCTCGGTTATTCTCGCGTGTTAAAAAAATGTCGGAATTGTTATTTCACTGTTGTCATTGAAATATAACAAAAGATTTCGTTCAGTCAGAAAACCAAACAAACAGACTTTTCTTTAGAATTTGATATGACCTCGACAATCCCGGTAGAAACTACAATGGAGAGCGAGAAGTCGACAGAAAAACTGGTAATTTTTGTTTCAGCTTTCACAATCGAACTGACAACGTTAACGTGAAGAGAGTTCGTGGGTTTCGAAAGATTAAAATTTGAAACAACAGTTTTTCATGCTTAGTAAACTTCACAACTCCACGAAAGCATGAGTGTTTGATCATTTTAAAAGTATTTACGAAACATGTTTTTTCGGCTATTTTGTTTCTGTAACTCAAGTTGAAATACTATTTAGCTTAAAATTAATAGCTGATATCAGCCCAGCAATTTGACTGCAACTGGTGTGTTGGGTGTGTGGTTTTCCAAAAGAAACGGCACATTGCTGTCGTCCTACTTGTAAACGATATAGCTACCATAGATTGCGAGAGATTAGAGGGGGGAAGCTACCGGACGGACTATCGAGGAAATGAATAAGTAATTAATCAGTGGTTCTCGTGACAACATGAGGAGGAGTTTATCCATATTTCGTGATAATTTTTCTAACATTCTTATACGCTTAAGAGAAACTTGCACCATTTCAATACCAATTAAAGTATTTTGAATGACTTTACATTACTGTTACTTATTTATTTCACGTCTAGTCCTTCCAGTAGCTTGCAGTGCTCTTATTTCTCTTGCAATTTGGGGGGGGCTGCGTTGTTTACAAGTTAGGCAACTGCAATCGGTCTTCCAGAAGAGGAGAGAATTCTTCTGAAATTTAGTCAGAAGAGATTTCAGAAGAATGAATGGCTTACATTTGTTTACACTTTACCTTATCAACATTTTGAATTACTATTGTAAATCTTATAAAAAAAAGTGGAAAAATTATATTGCTGCAATCCTTGCAGCTAGAAGTGAATGCAAAACTGATGATAAAGACTATTTTATATGCTGTATGGACCTTTTAATGCAAAGGTATAAGGGTACACGCCATCAACACTCCATGTAAGCCTGGCCACATGTAAAATGGGGTAATGCTGAAATACTGTAAAAAAATTCTGTTATATCATAAAATATTCTGTAACTGAACCGATACATAGTACAGTAAAGCTGTCTAAATGTGAGCTACCATTTATTTCATGTAGCAAAATTAAACAATTTTTAATAATATTACCAATAAAACTTGAGATATAATACTATAATGTTATAGTTGTTGTAAATATTGGCATGTAGAGTGAAAAAAATGAGAGCATGAGCCAAACTTTAATGGTTATGGTTATGTTGAAGGTTGTGTTATTATATCTCTCTTAGTACCAAGCACACTGCATTCATTTTTTATGTGTTTATTGTCTGTGTAAAAAAGTTAGTTGGATGGAGCACTTAACAAATGAGGAGGTGCTGAAAAGAGTTGGAAAAGAATGATCTATGATAGCTACAAAAAGGAGGAGACAGAGAAAATGGATTGGTCGTACATTGAGTGGGGACTCATTCTTGAGAACCGTCATTGAGGGCAGAATGGAGGGGAGAAGGACAAGAGGAAGACCCAGACAGATGCTGCTGGATTGGATGATGACAGACAGATACAACAGGCTGAAAAAAGAAGCTCAGCACAGAGAGGAATGGCGTCATTGGAGGTTGAACCTGTCTGAGGACAGAGAACCAGAAGAAGAAGATTGTCTGTGTTACTGGCAAACAGTAGATAAAGTTTTACTTGATTATGTGTTCATGTTTGCTGGACATAGGCTGCCAGAGTTGACCAGATCTGACAACTGGGTCACAGAGAAAATATCAAGAAAATATTGTGCCTGGTACTTACGGAATATTGCCCGATTTAGACGTAGAATGAATTTGAAGGCACCTTTGACAGTTAATACAACTGAGATTAAAAGACACGCAGTAACTGTAATTATATTTTTCTAGCACAAGGAACTGTACAGCTGAAAAAATGTAACATATTTAATTGCTGACAGTCCGGCGTCTATGTGAAGTTACGTTCAGCCCCAGACGAAGTAATGTTACTAGTGTCATTCAGCAGCAGAACACATGAATGGATTCAAAAAGCAGCACCAGGAACCAAGTAAAATGACTGGGCTTGAGCCAAGTTCAAAAATAGACCAGACTGCAGCGATGCATGTGTTTGGATTGGCAAGCAGCAGCAACATGAACAAAATACAGTACAAAAGCAAGTAATGTAATGAGGCAGCCATAATCAGTGACACAGAAATTGAAAACACAAGGAAACCGGCACCAGAAAAGAACAGTTCTTTAGTTCGTGGGCAACTCGTGAACACAGATAATTAAAAGAGGGTCAGCCAGTGTTTGTTTGGACGTAAAACCCATGAAAATTAAAAGATTTCTGGTCGGGATTCTGCTATACCATACAGGTCAAGAAGCATAGAAGATACAGGCCACAGGCTAGCCAAAGTGCGTTCAAAACAACACAAAAATCGATATAAAGAGGAAGCAAATAATTAAAACTTTTCTGAAAGGAACCTATTTCTGATTTCCTGACTGCAAACAAAGGAGCTTAAATTGAAAGAGATTTGTTGGAGTTTGCTTGGGGTTCCTTAGCTGAGGATAGTTGCTGCTGTATGCCACATGGGGAGTATCATTGCAGTATTCTGTAATATGGCCATATCCTAAATATTTATGACTGATTTGTGTAGCAGAGTTGCCTGAGCATCACGAGTACATCATCTGACTTGGAGCTTGAAGAGAGCACAAGTCTTTCACCAGCGTATCTAGAGCAGCAAGCAATCATCATGAAGTACTTTCTCGGATGGTCAGAGGGAGAACAGGTGCATTTCGTAGAGGAAGTACTGTCACGCATGTGCCACCACCAACATGGCCAGGTTGACCTCTTCCTCAAACCAATGCTTCAAAGAGACTTTATCTCTGCTCTTCCAGGTCAGTTTATTCTCTGTTCCACAAATGTCTTTCGTCTCTTCTATCTTCCATTCATGCTCTTTCCTGTCTTTGCTGTTGTAGCACATGGCACACGCATACATGAAAACATTAGTAGGTGACAGGTCTCAGGTGATTAAACTATGCTTGGTTCTACAGTTTGTTCATTCAATCCCATGTAGTTTTACCATCTTTTCAGAAGTCGTGGGAGTGCGTCCAGTAAATTCTAATGTCCAATAAACCGGAAGTTATAGATAGCACGTAATTTTTACTGTTGTCGATGTTGTTTTTGGTAAGTTTTAGAACTCCATTTGGTTTTCAGTTATTTTGCTACAATTATTTCTTTCAAGTTTCAACTGAACTGATGTGACATTTTCTTGCAGCAAAAGGTCTTGATCACATAGCTGAAATGATCCTCTCCTATCTGGATGCCAAATCTCTCTGTGCCGCTGAACAGGTGTCCAAGGAGTGGAACCGCGTTATTTCTGATGGAATGCTGTGGCGAAAACTAATCGAGCAGATGGTACGGATAGATCCACTTTGGAGTGGATTGTCTGAGAGGAGAGGATGGTAAGAAACTCAGCTGTCTACCAAGATTCTCTGTGCCAGCACCTTCTCGTTGTTGATTGACACTTGTAGTAGTGCACTGATTTATTATATTGTAATAGATTGCACATGAAATTTAATTAATTGTATCTCGACTGTCCCATCTTAAGTCCTAACATTAAAACAGTTTAATACCAAAAGCCAGATTTTGGAAGGGTTTGTCAGTCTGAAATAAAAAGACAAACATGAATAATCAGACCAGCTGATTAGCTGGACGGACATGAAATGAATATCGTTTTGAGTGGAGTTTAAGCTGTAATTTGGCCAAAACTACATTTTTTAGATTGCATTTAATGTCTTTTCTGATTTGCAAAACGAATTAGGATTTGCTGCTTTGTCTTGTTTGATGGATCAGTTGATAGAATGGTAGGTGGTTCAAAAATAGAGATTTAGAAATAGAGATTTAATACGTAGATGTAAACTGATGAATCATTAAGTAGATTTATGGCTAAGAATAATGGATTATTTCGTCAGTTTATGGATTGGCATGTCAGAGAAATTGTTGAGATTTGTAATGAGCACTGTGTTTGACCTTATGTATTTTCATAGGGGCGCTTACTTATTTCGTCCAAAACCAGGGGAGCGACACAAAGACCACGACTTCTACCGAAAACTTTATCCACAAATTATTAAAGATATACAAGTACGTTTGATAGTTATCCTTTATGCACTTAAGTTGAGGTAAGTAGTCTGTCATATCCCATAGTTGCACGAAGGAGAGACAGGAGTTTGATTCTTTTTTGTTGGCTGTATGCCATCAAAAAGTGAATCTGAATGTTCTTGACACTGGGTTGGTGTGCAGCATGGTTTACTGCTTAGATCCTAAGATTGTGGTGGTAGCAACTTATGCTCTTTGGTGACTAAGACAATCCTGAAAAGTCACATTGCTTAGGATATTTATATGTGAGCCAGTGGCTTAGAAGCGCTGCAGTTTCAAGTTCTTATGTGTCTGCTAGTCAAAATATTACTAGTCAAATCTTCTACAGGACTTACGATAATCTTATTACTGATTTGCCTATAATCATGAATACTGGAGAAAGATTGTTATATGGAAAACCTGTTAACCCAGCTGAAATTTGAAACTGGTAAATAAAGAAGTTGTTAGTGGTGTTGTGACAGTCGTGCTTGTGTCATGTGTGCCGCTTTATGATCTGACAGAACTTAGAGAATAACTGGCGGACTGGTCACCACACACTCCAGCGTATCGTTTGCCGTAGCGAAACAAGCAAAGGCGTCTATTGCCTCCAGTATGATGACAAGAAGATCATCAGTGGTCTTAGAGACAACACGATCAAGGTATGTGTGTGTCAAAATAAATTTTCCACTGTTGATTAAGTGCGTTTTTTGCATAAGAAATTTCAATGATGTCATACTGCTAAGTCATCTGGTTGAACATGCTCCAGTCATACACTGATCATGTGCTTGCAGTTATTGGGAGGGCCTTGCTGCCATGCATCAAACATGTGCTGGGGAGTTGGTGTGACATCAGCTGATGCCGATTTTCTGAGACGTAACGTCAATGAGTTATCTGGTTGTTGACTTGTTTCTTCTTAATTGACAATTGCATGCATTTTAAATATATGCTGGTTACTGGTGAACATTCACGGGCAAATTTTACATGCATGCTTCTTATTGGTTGGCCTTCACACATAGTGTCTCACATAAGTGTGACTTGGTGAGAAAGGGCCTATAAAAGCAGATGCAGATGCATTGTTGAAGAGAGTGTAAGAAAGCTTTTGTAGTGGTTGTTTGTTATGTGCTTAGTTGGTATGTTTTTTTAGTTATAAATATCATTGAAAGATTCGTGCATTTAGAAAATGTATATTGACATTTAAAGTACTCTTGTGATCGAATTGCTAGTTTATTCAATTATATGTACGAAATCAAAAACTGTGTTTTGTCTTAGGGTAACACCACACTATAAGTTGGGTGAGTCGACAGTTCAAAGCCTGATCGATTGATGCTTTGAAAGGTCTTCGACAGTATATAAATTATGTTACTGGTTTATGGCTGGGTAACATCTGTGCCACATAGTCTCTTTGGTTTATGACAGGTAATTTGTGAGGTAACAGGATGCAACACATGTGAGCCTGATTGAAATTTCAGGTGTGTGCAAATTAATAGTTACATTATGTTGCTAAAAAAATATTAAATGATTTTTGGGGAGAAATTAGTGTTCAAAAAAAAATAAAATTCTCAACTACATATTTGAACTTATATTAATGTTCGTGCTTCTCTATTTTAGGATTCCTAATGCAGTGTATTTTCAGTTATTACAGCACCTAAATTTCAGTGTACAAAAATTGGTGTTTGGTTAAACACGTATTTGTTCTTTAGGTTCATCCGCAAAAATCACTTCCAGCCTGTTTCAAGATTTTTGTAGGCTCGAGTATGGATGCAAATGAGCAAAAATAAGCTGGTGTAAATTATAAATAGTTGATTGTGGTTCTTCTGCTTTATATGCCTCTATTTTGCTGGTGGTTGAAGACTAGTCTGTTCATTCGTGGTCTTGTATTGTCAGGTCGGCAGCACCTATGATGAGTTTTCTTGAAAAGGCAATATAACAGATGCACTTATTAATTACAAATAAAAAATGTCACTCACTTCACTGAGCTGGCTAATACAAGGTTCAAGCCAAGATTGCAAGATGCATTGAAGTATTTACATTACATGTCTTACATTAGTATTTGATTTTTTTAGTATCACAGATGTGAGTTGACTTACTTATGAATAAATTATTTTAGATATTGACTCATTAGACCTATATATATATATATATATATATATATATATATATATATATATATATATATATATATATATATATATATATATATATATATATATATATATATATAATGTGTGTGTGTGTTTATTTATATGTGGTGTCTACTTTCTTAAAAACTGGAAATTTGTGTGTGTATGTATTTGTATAAGCAGCACCTTTGAGAGATTCTTCAGAGCTGCTATACAAATGTTCAGATACATATGTGCAATGTGCATCTTACATGAATATATGTATAGTGATGAATATACATGTAGTGTCTTTCTAAAACCTCACAAGTGTGCTGAAATGGGATATCAGTAGGACTCATTCCATAGCCTTAGCCATGTAGCAGCTAGATTGTGTATATGGTGAAACCAAATGAAACCATATGTTAATATTGGCTGTTCTACTGTGGCAGTCTGTGATGGTCTAAACAAGTTGCACTGCAGTGCTTCTGTTAGGAGATCATCATGTGATAGAGTTGTTACTGATTTTGTTTTACTGAGATGTTCTGAATTTATTTTCAGTTATGGCAACGAGATACGCTCGAATGCTCACAGGTGCTTCATGGTCACACTGGTTCTGTGCTGTGCTTACAGTATGATGACAATGTCATAGTGTCTGGTTCAAGTGATGCAACAGTAAGGTGAGTGACTGGTTTTGCCACAGGCATTTGTTTCTTTGGGATTGATGAAGACCTTAGGATATGAGCAGCATTAAATGGCCTATGGTGAAGAAGGCTACATAAGACTGCTGTCTGACAACCATGTGAACTTGCACAGTGAGAATGATCATTCCTCACTTGGATGATTAACATGGGATCTTTGTATGGATATGATGAACTGTGGCAGTCAACATTCTCTAGAATGCGCCGCAAAATGCGTCGTTTGTGAAATGAGCAGATTGTGGTTTAGTAGAATGACCACAGAGTCTATTGAACTGAAATTTGTGCATGATGTGGCTTTGGTAAAATTGGATTATGAGATAAATTTATGAGTCTATTTTCAAGGGATTATCCTAACAGAGCATTAAGAAGAATTATTCTTTAGTAAATTTTTCAGAAGCCAGGCAATCTGGCTACATCTTCACAATGTGTGTTGAAGTGCTGAGCTTTTTGTAGAGTCTGGAACATAAAGACGGGAGAATTGCTGAACACGCTGATACACCACTGTGAAGCAGTCCTACATCTACGATTTGCTGATGGCTTGATGGTCACTTGTTCTAAAGTAAGCACACACAAAACCGCTTAAGTAAATCCTCTTAGAGTAACACAGAGATATGAGATAAATTTGGTAATGGTAATGGGATATTCATGTAACTGCTCTGTCTGGGGTTAAAATCACAGTTCATGTGAAATTGATGAGGAATCGATGAGATGTGTGTAGTTTGGTAATCTAATCCAGGAATGTCTAATCTTTTTGCAGATGGAAGAAAATGCCATGCACCTGAAAGCCAACATGCTGTACTATTTTTGACAGCTTAACCCTTTGAACAATACATCTTTTTAGCCACTATTGTCCCCACGGTCACATTTTTGGGCATTTGTCTTAATTCCACCTGTTCATGTAAAACAGGTTTATCTCCTCAGCTGTTGAAGGTAGAGATTAAGTGTAAACAAGAAGTCTATTTAGAGTTGAATTTTGAACAAAAATTTGTCATTTAAGTGTTTGTATTTGTTTGTATTTAATAGATGACAGCTCAAAAGCACAATGATGTGTGGCAGTTCAAGAGCAGCCATCATTATCTCTTTTTACATTCTTTTGATGTTTCATATACTATATACATTGTTTAAATGTATATTATTATTATATACTGTTTCTTCTGTTATTAAGAAACAATTTGAAATAGAGTACAGGTGACAGCCGTTGTTATGGCTTGTTTGATATATAATCTATCATTTGTGGGTAGCTTCTGGAATGCACTAATTCTTTCATCCATGCTCACTTCAAAATCTGGGTGATATGTGGATCTCCGGCAGTGAATGATTTGAACAAGAACCAGTCGAACTTTATGCGGATGGTAATGGTTTGACTGGTCAAAAGGCAAAAAAATGGCATCAGGATTCAGGTGAAAAACGGCAAAAATAGCTATTACGTCTTGTGAGGCATGATAGGTCTCAAGGCAAATCCCAAAGTCCTGAACATATGGCTAGTCCATAACAGGATGTGTTGTTTACCTTTCAGGTGATGCTTGTACCAAACGGTACTACAATGTACTTGGTGTCGTGGTGCTAACAGCTTGCCAAAGCTTCTTTATATGGAGTCTGCTCCAATGGGCTCGCACCTGCAGTTAGGTGACGAAGCCAGTTTGTTAGCAGTAGAGTACTGTGTTGCTCGGTGTAACTGTACAGACTGATGTATTTGTGTCCCTTCAGGACCGGTCAATTGCTGTTTGGGACATGCAGTCTGCAACTGACATCAACCTCCGACGCGTTCTCGTCGGGCATCGTGCAGCCGTGAACGTTGTTGATTTTGACCAGAAGTACATTGTCTCAGCGTCTGGCGACCGCACCATCAAAGTTTGGCACACATCATCATGTGAATTTGTGCGAACGCTCAATGGTCACAAGCGTGGGATTGCTTGCCTACAATACCATGACCGCCTTGTGGTCAGTGGCAGCTCTGACAACACTATACGGTATGATACCTCTTTTGTCCTATCTCATTTAGCCCAGACTGCTGTATGCAGTCCTTTCCCAACTCTCACAGCATGTCACCTGTGGTGTGCCTACTCGTGTTTTTTAGATTAATTTTCTTGCATTATGGACAAAAAAGACAGTTCTTGTGTGTGCTTGTTTTTTCATGGCTATCAGAATAGTAGTTTTGAAATTTTAATTTCCTGACAAATTAAAGAAAAATAAATTTCTAAGGGAATGGTTTATTATCTGAATTGAAGTTTTTGGAAACAGCTTGTTATGATTGAAACATCTTGGAAATAAAGTGTATTAAATTTTTATTTGACATAGTTCAACAGAAACAACTCTACTAGGGCAAAAGTAAGATCTGCAGTTAATTTTAATGTCCGTAGGCACGGGGCTGGAATACATATAACCTGAGTACACACCACAACTTTAAGATGTATTGCACACCTGATGTTTATTGTGAATTTGGTGATGCTTGGATTACAAATTTTATGTTTGTTTCCATTGATGCATGCATTGTTTCTGTTTGTTTTAGCCTATGGGATGTTGAATGTGGGGCATGTCTTCGTGTTCTGGAGGGGCATGAAGAGTTGGTGCGGTGCATTAGATTCGATTCCAAGAGAATAGTCAGTGGAGCATATGATGGGTGAGTTCTGAGGTTCTTTTTTAGGAGCTGTGCCTTTACTTGGGTATAAACATTTTTCTGTCGACATATTTTTGGTTTTTGGAGTATCTAATAAGTTTAATAACTGCATTTCGTGACTCTTTCCCTGGCCTTTTGCCAATGTCCTGGAATGTGATTATTGTGACCAGAGAATTTAGAGGTGGGCACGTTGAGCAAACACTGGAAATAAAACTGGAGCTGGCCAGTTCAGAGTAGTGAATACTGAGAAGAGAAACTGAAAAATTAGGAGTGACAGAAAAGTAAAAATCTGTTCAAAGTGAAAATGAGCATTTGAAATTTACATATGAATTGTTTTCATAATAATTAAGTAACATCAGAAACCAAAGCAGTTGCTAGTGTAAATAAGACAGTCTGAGGCACGTGAGGGCTGATTCTATGAATATCCCATATGTAAAAGTGTAAAACTACCATCATTCAGACCAAACGGGAGTACCGGCAACCATTTTGGACAGCATATGTTGGGCTAAAGGTAGCCGTCGAGTCGGTGGATAGGGAAGCGCTGTGGATGCTACTTTGCAGCTTGAGAATTCCACCAAAGATCGTTGACCTCATGTGGGCCTTGTACACAGAGACTCCAAGTTGCACGTGTGTTGATGGAGCTATGAGTGAATGGTTTGAGAACCACAGTGGAATGAGACAGTGCTGTCCTGTGACTCCAGGTCTCTTTGTGGCACCAGTGGGTGAAATCACGGAGCCCATTGTCTATGGTGGAATGCTGGGTGCAACCTTGGGAGATGAAATATTTACAGACCTCGACTTTGCAGATGCCGCACTACGATCTGGTTTGACCGTTCCTCTAACCTCCTACAGTGCACTGAACTTTTGCTCCCTACTTCCTCCTCCTCACTCTCCCCATCCTCTACTGTCCAGGGTCTTGGAATCTTGCTTGACTCAACACTCTAAAACCTCAGATAGCTGCGACTTCTCAAATCTGCTTGTTTCACCTCAGAAAGATCCAAGAACTTCGCTCTACTCTAGATTCAGCATCACTCAAAATACTGATAGCCTTATACTGGCAAGACTTGACTACTGCAACTCTATGGTCTCCCTGAGTGCAAACTTCTTTGCCTAACTAGAATACTGCACCAGGCTGCAAGAATGTGTCTTGAACTCTCATACCGAGATCACATCACACCTGCTCTTCGTTCTCTACACTGGCTTCCTGTGTGTGAGTGTATCTGCTTCAAGCTTGCACTCTTCATCTACAAAGCATGTGCAAATCATCTACCGTCCTACTTATCTTCTATGGTTACACCTTGTATCTCTGTTAAAGGCCAATCCTCTCTTCAGTCAACATCTGCTGGAAAGCATGTTGTTCCTGGTACACGACTTGTCTTTGGCCAGCGTTCATTCACAGTTGCTGGTCCCTCCATCTGGAACTCTCTACCTCCTCATGTTTGCAACTCTCCTACTGAGACTGTCTTTCGCTCTAACCTCAAAACTTACTTCTTCCAGTCTGCTTATGTTTCTTAATGCTTCACATAACCCGGCTTCAAGTGCACTTCTGAACTTTGTAAGGAGGGCATTAACAAATTTTAGTTGTACTGTATCGTATTGCGCTAGCAGAAATGCTGGAAGTTCTGTTGCTGGCACTGTAAATGCATATACTGCCTGCTGTAGCCAGGGTAATAGTCAGAATTCTGTGTGTCGTTGAGCCTGTGTCTGCAGATATAACGGCTCACTCAACTCCAAATGAATTGTGCATTCTTCTCAAAGTCTATCATAATGTAGTGTATATAGTGATGAAAACATGTGAGAGTTCTTTGCAAACATTTGGGTGTGTACATACATACAGGAAAGCAAACTCAGTGGTACTTTTCTAGCTGATTAATGAATGATCACCTTCAGGTACGACCATGTTTTGTTAGTACAAAGTGGAGCAGTCAAACCTAGCAGCTCATAACAGAAGGGGTTTCTGTAATGGTTGAGTAACAGATAACAGAGTGGAATCAGATATTTCTTATGCTTAAAGTGATGCACATGCTGTATGGTACATTCTTTCCTCAGTTCTCTGAAGAAGGCACAAAGGGTGGCAAGGATGGAAGGATGGATACATGGATAAGTCCAATTTCTAGTCTATTAATGACACTATACTCATTTTTGCCTCTTGTTTAGCATCATTATACAAGTTTTTTTTGTAAAATAGAGCTGTTTTTTTCTCTTCAGGAAGATAAAAGTGTGGGACTTGGCAGCAGCTCTTGACCCCCGTGCCCCAGCGGGGACACTCTGTCTTAGGACTTTGGTGGTAAGTTTTTGTTTCATTTTGATCCACATGTCCAAGCAGAAATATTCTGTCTTAAAACACTGTTGGTAGGCTCTTGTTTCATTTTGACTTGCATAACCAAGCATGGACATTTTGCCTTATGGCAGTATTGGTTTAATTTTTGCTTCATTGTAACCTCTGCCCAAGCAGGGAAACTCTGTGTCTTAGGACACTGGTGATGAGTTTTTGTTTAGTTTTGACTCACACAATTGTCCCTACACATTTGTTTTGAATTCTCTACTTTCATTCATGTATGTTTGGCTTTGCAGGAGCATTCTGGTCGGGTTTTTCGTCTACAGTTTGATGAATTCCAGATTGTCAGCAGCTCACATGATGACACGATTCTCATCTGGGACTTCCTCAATGTTGCTGCACCCCCAGTTGAGGCCGGGGCATCTCAGTCGCCCTCGCGAACATACACCTACGTTTCTAAGTGACTTACCATTTCTTTCAAGGCTAGGCTAACCATGGGACGGTTTTCTGCTTTCATTTCTTAGAACTGCAACTTATTCCGATGAACTGTTGGTTGACTTTATGGATTTTATTTTGTAAATGATCAAGTCATTGTATCTGTGGCAGTTGGTCAGCTTCTACTCTCTAAGGCTATAACTTGGGTGTTGGCTGAGTTAGTCTTGATTACTGATTAACTGCCTAACGCTATGGTGACAATTCTTTCTTCAAGTATTGATTTCCAGAAGTCAGTCCATTTATTAATGGGAGGTATGTTGCTTTGTGACCTGTTGTGTTGCTACAGTTCTGCCTCATTCATAGGCTTCTTGCTGTTGGCTCCAACTTACTCTTTTCCTAGGAGTTCAGTGTGTGGTATGTGCCCCTTTTGCCTGCCATCTCTCTACTTATTAATGGGAGATTTATTGCTGTTACTTGGTTGTCTGGGAACTATGCTGTCCTCAAAATCCTCACTTCCTGTTAGTAACAAACTCTGCTTGCTATGCATTTGCTAACCTATTATGTGCTGTGCAGACATTGAATGTACATAGCATGTGTTGTTAATAGAATCGTTGACCATTGTCATTCGGTCAAAATATGTCTGTATTGGTACAATGTGAGTGTGTGTGAAAAATAAAACAGGGATCACTCATAAAATACACAGGAAGGCAAAACCCAATGGGAGAGGTCTGTTTGGAGGCTCTGTGGTACATACAACACACAGCTGACAATTGTTGCTTATATGCTAGGAGAGTATAAAAACGTGCACACGTGAACATACTTGCACACGCTGCTGAGAGAAAATCTCTGGATCAAAATTATGGCATACTGTTGAAGGTCTTACCTTGCCTTGCATTGGTCTGTTATGGGTTCATGTTCTGTTACGATATTGTTGAGCTATTTAGGAAAGGGTGTACTGTTGTTGAAGTTGTCATATTGCATGCTAGCCAAGCATAAAAATAGTGTAATAAATATCTGATAACTTTGCCCATCCTCTTATATGTGTATTGCTGATTTGGCAAATGTTTTTTCTTGGCTAATATGTTTACAGCTGTATTTAGAAATTAAAAAATCTAAACATGAAGACCTTGTTTGAGCTCAGTATTTTACTACACTCACTAAAGACTACGGTACTGACTATCAGAGTAATATATATGTATGCATGCATTTCATATATGTATGTATGTATCATATGTATACACCAGTGTATGTATGTCTTTGAGAATTTCTATAGTGGTTTTAAGGGAAGGTATGGTAATGGTCATGGTATGTTGTGTGCATGTGTTTGGGAATTTCTCTTGTGGTTTTTAAGGCAGGGTAAGGTCATGGCTCATTTATTACATGCATCTTACTACATTTGTCTTCAGAGGGTGCAACATCTTGTCCTGTATTTGCATTAGTTTGGTGCCATAGGCATTTGTTTACTGTACGACATGGTGCATTAACTAGCATGAACATAACAAATCTCTGGCTTGTTAAGTATGTCTGTCGTGCTTTTGCAAATGATAAAATATATATATGTAAATGTACACGTTTTCTATAGCGACCGTATGGCCTCAACCCCGCTCATGTTTCAATGAATTTATCTGTTGAGACTTTTTCACCACCGCTGCCCATTTCAATGGGCACCACGCCATTTAAGGTCCTTGTGCACGGACCATACTAGCCCAAGATTTAAATCTCTGAAATAAGCGACGATCGGGATGTGAACGGGGGATCCTCAAGCACAGAGGGTCCTTGGTGTACTCCTTCACCGATGTAGCCAACTAGGCATGTAGTGTGTGTAGCATAAGGAGTAGTATTAGTAGTTCCAATGTTTAACGACATCTTATGGCATCAAAAGCTGTTGACATCATTCAGAAGCTGCAATCATCATTAAGCTATCTAGGCTGTTATTACCTCATAAATATAGTCTGATCTTGTCCGAAAACTTTTGTAGCACAGCACCATTGCGTCCAAGACATTATTGGCTGGTCACGAGCTGAAGCAGAATAATAATGACTGTCCAGTCAAGATCCAGAAGGCAGAAAGCACGTTTTTGTGGATAGGCAAGTGGGAATGATGAGTTCTCATCTTTGACATGCTCAGAGATTTGAAAAATCATCTGTCATGTCATAGATGAAAGGAAATTCTTGCAAAAAGTCCCAATGAAAAATGTTTCCAACAAACAGAGTCCACAGAGTCAAGGCAGTTGCTTGGCGCTGGGAATGCAAGACCGGTAGGTACACTTAAGGCAAGCAGTGCAATACAAGTGCAAATTGGGAGGTAAAAATGTGTGCTGTCATTGGATTGCTATGGTCGTGTTTAGACTATGCTTGTGGAGTTTCTCCACAGGCATTTAAAAAGATGTGTTACTGTTACCATTTATTTTCTATATATGTTTGCACAACATATACGTGTGTGCATATGCACTAAGCACATGCATCAACCATTCAGATATACCTGGCACTTGTTCTTGCACACATTTCTTTTCTTGTCCTTCAGTAATTTCTCTTCTCAAATTCTGTAACCACTCCAGTCTATGCTGCACCAGCTGTTTAGAATGAATTCCCAAACAACTCTGACAGACACTTTGCCAATTCTCTAAATGCTGGTCTCCATGGACTTCCTCTCCTCTTGCCCTACCTCCTGAAACATTCGGTGAAAAATTGGAAAGTGAAACTATATTCTTCAGACTGCATTTTCCCAATTTTATTCTTTCACCACCAACATCCTCGGCACAATGAACGCCTCCTGCCTTGGCTTCTTAATGCTGTTTTGGCCGATGTCTCTTGCTTTTGACCTAGCACTGAAACTGACCCATCTGGCTCTAACAGGTTGATTTTGTAGTAGTCTTCTGGTGCAGCTTTCACACATGTAAAATTTACCAATTGAAAAAATTTCCTTTTAAAAGCTTGAATAGCAGGAAGTGTATTTGTGACTAGATTAGAAATGAAATACATGATGTAACAAAAAATCTGTACCAGCTGGTGCAAAAGATGCACCGTTCAGTAACTTGATACACGTGCCCTATGGATGATCCCTTCAGACGAGTATTTAGTTTGTTCATTATTTATTTGACTGGCACTGATATGCTATTATTGGCTAAAATGTTCGGAAGTAACTTGGACCTTCAATGCACTTTGTTGTAAAGATGGATTAGGTTGAATTGTTTCAAAAAAGTCTAGAACTTATAAGTATTTTGGTGCCTACACAGAGAATCGGTATTGGTGTTGTTAGACTGAGCTCTGTATTTTGAATTTGTATAACTCACTTTGCTGTTGTTACTGTAATATGCAAGTTTCAGAATCATTTGATCTGCCAATCAATGGCATTATAATCCAGTGGTTAGCTTGCTGGACGGCCAATCCAGGTTAGTAACTGCTTTACATGGGATTCATTTCCACTGCCTTGCCCCTTAAATAACATTTGTGTATAAAATGTTTTGGATTGTAACGCTGTTCTGGGTCAGAATTTGATTGATCATCTGCATTCTGCTTTTTGGCCTATTTGAACTTGCTACTAAGCTGAATGTCATCTCTATTGTTATCTCTTGTATTGTTATCTTTTCTGTTTAATATGCTTTCAATAACAATAATTGTTTAAATAAAATCTTACTAGGATACAAATTTTTTCTTTTTCATTTAACTCTTTCACAGGGCTGGAAAATTACCACAAAGTATTCTGTGTTCTTATCTTTATTTTCTCATCTGTACTGTATGGTGTACATTTATATAGCGCCTTTCTAGAACCTCTTTCTGGCGCTCATTTTACGTCATCACATTTGATGTGTTATTCTGTCTACTTTTGAAACTTCTATCCATTTTTCATGAATCATCTTCCCTGTATTGTTAACAAGTGGTTGTTCTGCAATGCATGTACTACTGATAAAGACACTTTATTGAATCTTTGTTATCTTAGTTGTGTATCTCTTTATCTAATTCTCTTTTTCTTCCGATCTCTGCACATTTGAGCTGATCATGATTTTGATGACTGTTGTATAAAAATGCTGTGGTGGTCGCTGTATCTCTCCTTTCTTGTTTCTGATATTATTTTTAAAGTTTCAGTTTTATTGCCCTATGACATTTATCTGTTCTGATATTATCATAGCCATGCTACTTTTTCTAGAACCGATTTCTTGCACAGTGGTGACGTCATCATCCATGGGCACATAGTAAAATCATGTGTTCCTACAAACAATTCAAGATGCATGTGCATTTGAAGTTGTAACCTGTCACTGAATAAACTGTGTTTAAGGCAAATGTCCACTGACTTAAGCTGTTCTTGTAAATTTATGTAATTTAATGTCATGCTACAGGAAATGTTTGCACAGCACCGTCAGCGAGGTATTGCTTGAACAGTTTATGTGTAATGGTGATTGTATGCACTACGAGTTTGAGCCTCTTCTATGTGGAAACCTCAAGCAAGTTCCTGATGAATTCATTGCTTCAAGTCATCGCTTGGTCCACTCTGCATCAGCTATTTCTTTAAGTCTAGGCATGAACTTGCTAATGGCCTCTCAGAGGCACTGTGTACAAATAAGAAATGATGTTCGAGAACGAACATCAGTAATTCAGAATTCAAACTGGGAAAGGTTTCCCTACCATAAACATTCTCAGATACTGAAATGCTGACTGACACCCAAGATCAAGAAACTATGTGAGTTTGCTACAATTAATGTTTACTTTCAAAATCCTGTGCTTAAACTAGGCTTTGGTAATACAGTGCTACTGATAAATGCTTTATCTTGAAATCACCACACTAAACACATTGACTGTCTGCTTTAAAATAAACATTTCAGAACATTAATCTGTCCAACCTGGAAACTTGTGTAGCGCCATTATCAATGAAAAGTGAAAATAGTTTTAATACTCCATTTGCTGTGAAGCAAATCTTCAGTAACTTTGCAGTTAAGTAAATGCAGCCATGCTATTCCTTGGCCTTTAAGCATTATTTGTGTGTTATACATATTATATTTATTTAAAATAAGAGACAGACACGCTAAACGTCAAGACTGAATCAGAGCCACAAAAGAGGAAAAAAATCTCATAGGCATTCCTGATACAGAAATATAGCTCATTTAATGAGATGAGACATAAATTCATTGTTTCACTTGGTCTTTTGTCTGGATAAATGCATCTTGAAGCAGTATTACATTATTGGCTGGTCACTAGCTGAAGCAGAATAATAATGACTGTCCAGTCAAGATCCAGAAGGCAGAAAATTTTTAAATCTGTAAGCACAAAGGTTGTTAGGTCAGTTTCAGTGCAAAGTCAGCATCAAAAGAGGCCAGAGATTGTCAGCTGCTTGCTTGGCTTTCTCAGTCTCACCTGGTTTGTCATGTCACCCCTTACTTACTGTCTATGTAAGCTGACATCTTTGGCTGGGTTCCTTTTTCTGTCTGATTATACACAAAAAATGATTGATTCTGTGACAACTTGTATTAGCACCACTGGTTTCTTTGTGGCAATTTAGATTGACAGGTATCATAGAACACACACAAACAGTGGATCCATACATTTCGAACAGCTGGGGTTCAAAATGAATGCTCTTAAAACCTTTAATCATCTGCCTTCTTGTGATAAATATCTGTGGCTTTGCAAACAAATGTATGCTTGTACAATACTCCATATATAATACGTTATGGCCATTCCCAATCTACCAGACAAGAACTTCACTTGACTGCAAATAAACTGGACTTTATCCTGACAGCAATGTTTATGCCATGCACAGTTGGAATTGTGCGCTTTCTCGGTTGCTGGTCTTCGACTCTGGAAGTTACTACCTGTTTCTGTCCAGACTGAATTCTCCTCCATTTTATCCTCTTCTGATCTGTTATAAACTGCGAGATGGATTGTAAACTGGACTCTGCTTATGACAGAAGTCCTTGTAATGACTGCAATACGGTGGTGATGTATTGTTGATGTATTTGCATTTTTTACGTATTTGGAGATAAAAAAATGGAAATTTTGTCTTGAAGGTGGAAGACAGTGTCTCAAAATGCTGCGTGCACATAACGATAGAAGAGAAGGTGCGGTAAGTGGAACGCAACTGATTGGAAAAATGAGAAGTGTTAATCCCAGTCCTAATTAATCCTTTAATATCTGAGCTGTTGCCAATTAGCAAAGTCTAATAACTTCTGCTTGGTTTTCAACATTTCTTCAGACATTGAGTTCTTGAACAGACATTTGTTTAGTGGAATGTATGCAAATATGTACTTGAATTTATGCAATGCCTGAACGTATTTAAGCTTCTAATAGAATTCAAAAACAGGATTTTCCTGACCAAAGGCACTTGTCTGATTCTTGAAACCTTTAAATTCAACCTCCTGAAATTCTTCTGCTTCGTTCAGTCGATGGCTGCTCATGCGATCTGGTCGTGATGAGCGTTTGAGCTTAATGCCTGATGCAGAAACTGCTTCATTCTTGGCCTTTCCTCCTGCACCACAACAAGGAATTGGGCAGCCAACATCGATCCCAAAGATAACACAAAGGCCACATGAGACGGAGAAAACAATGATGAAGCCAAGAACGACAATCATGACGATCATGGTTACATGGAACTGATCTGCAACTGAACACAGTGTAAACATCATATATTTTCAAAGTCTGGTGACAGAATTTAAAGTAGCATATCAGACACAGAAAATTGTGGCATGACTGTGCAGGTCAAAGCCCATGTCCATTTAACCACAGTTGCTTAGCAGAATTATCTAAGCAGAATTGGGATTAGAAAGTTCTACCTTTTCACTCCGGATTTGAACATGACATGAAAATAGCATTCTAACTTCTATAGCACCAGTGTCTGATTGATGAAGCACCAAACCAAAATATGGTCACATTGATACCCAAAAAGCTAGAACCCAGAAAAGATGAAAATTGACTTATTAGCAATCAGCCGTTATGCCAGAAAGAATACTGGAAGAACCAATCCTAAAAAACTGAGTTGTTAGTAGCAAAACTCCGATCAGCAGAATTACTTGTTAAAAAATTTCAGAAGTGTCAGTTTTCATCTCTGCCAGAAACAGTACTTTGCTCTTTTGCTAGATGGCGCTGCAAAATTTGTCATCAGATTCTGTAAAATATTGGGTACTTTTTCTTACAATTTTTGGAGTTTGTAGGTCTTATATTTGAAAAGTAAATTTTTTCAATAAGTGCCAACCATTGCTATGTTGTCTCTGATACGAAAGTATATTTAAATGAACTAATTGAAAATTGCTACAATACTGAAAATGGGTAGAAATTGAGGAGAACTAGAAATCTTGTGGTGAACTCACAAGATCTAGATAAGTGATACTGACTATAAATTTAGAACATAGCACAACATCCATGCTTTCACAGCTCAGGAGCTTTGTGGATGTGGCACTATATAAATGCACCATCACATAAATGTTACATTGCAAAGGCATAACTGATTTGTCATTAGAATGAAACTTAAACTGTACCAGTTACTGAACAAAAATTGAAAGACTACCAGAATCAAAAGCAATATACTGTAAAATGGAAATGGCAGCAACTACATTCATCAGGTAAATGATCAGATAAGTTGAAAGAATTTGTCTGATTCACTGCTCTGAAGACAAATTGTTCCATTAATGATGATGATTGTTTTTAAGAAAAACAGATTACATTGGACAAAAATCACTGAATGAAAAATGATGAACATAATTCAACGAAAGCATGCCAAAAGTACCAATAACTGAGCAGTAGTGTTTAAAAATAAATTCAGTATTGTACATACTTGATGGTACTGTATTTGTGTTTGCAGTAGTGGTGGATCCATTTACATATATGGTGGGTTCAGCTGATCTGGGTGTGGCAGTGGTCGATTGGGTTGTGCTGGTGGTAGATTCTCTTGTGACAGTGGTGAATTGGGTTGTGCTAGTGGTGGATCCTGTTACAGTAGTTGTGGAGTGCTCTGTGTTAGTGGTAGGCCCAATGGTCTGTGTGGAAGCACTGTCCAATCCATTTGGGCTGGTGGGTTCTCCAGTTGTTAGAGACTGCGTCACTGTTGTTGATGTAAAAGATACTGTACTTAAAGTACCGGCACTGACAAAACCTACAAGTACATAAGCAAATGGATAGTAAGCAGGCATATGAGGCAGATTTAAAAACTCAGCAAGAAAGAGCACCATCATAATTTATTGCTATTTCTGTCATCACCATTAATTTAAGCGAGTTGTATTATACTGAAAATAACAGTAAACACGAAATACTGGGAGTGTAGCATTGTAGTAAGTAATATACAAAGATTATGATATCCATTGTTACCATTTTTATGGCCTGTTAAGACAATCAGAGCAGCGCTAATGAGAGTTACTGCAGCTGTGTGAACTTCCATTTTCTGATTTCCTTGAAAACAAACATGTTACATATTTACATTACTATGCTATATCACATATTACAAACTTCACACCCTCAGTGTGTGAGATAACCAGCAGAGTTTGAGACGAGTGGCAAAGTTTGAAGTGACTGCTAAAGATTAAATTTATTCTGACTTAATTATTTTTACACTTTCTGAATTAAAGATTGGTTAATTTTGTTGTGTGTTGCCCTGGTATTGGATTTGATTCCATGGTGCTACACTAACAAATACAGCAACTAAAGATACTATATACTGGTAAAATCCACTTGCAAACTATTAGGTAAAAAAGAGTATTATGATTGTCTGGAAAACTTTTAAATTCCTAGTCTAAGCATATGTGACTGCAGCAGAGGAAAGGAACCACATGCTGCAAACTGAAGCAGCCAGAAAGTGCCCTTTTCAGTACGACCATGAGTACTAAGTTTTCTGTCTAAATATTGGAACTGCATCTCAGGCTCATTGTAGAACAAACTCTGTTATGTTGTATGCTACATTTTGGCCAAATTCTGTTATTAATTTAACACATTGGATACATACACAATGATTAGGTATGTACTACTGCTATGTTATCGAGAGAGAGGTTGAAAATCCACATTTTCATCCAATTTAATGAGAATGTAGTTCAAGTAAATCGTGCCACAATCAGATATGTGCTATAAACAGGTCTATCTGTGACTGCACCTGATGCAAAATTTCTGGAGACGTTCTTTTCTCACCTGATGCAAGTAGTGTGCAGACTAAAAGAAAACAACTGCAATTGTAAACTCAAGATTTCCACATCATGTAAATAAAACTAAGTCGCAGAAACCAGCTTATTCACAAGGGCTCAGTCATAATAAAATTGATAAGCGGTCAGATTAAGTTCCAGGTTGAGATCTAAGATCAGACAGGCAGACAGTCATATGGCTATGGCCAATGGTGTTTGGAATTGGAGTGGCAAGATAGATATGAGGACGTGTTAAATGTCCCTACACATTAATCGTCTCACGGAGGCTCAAGGTGAGCATTCAAACAGACGGCTACCTTGTCACGCAACCCAAAAATGTATTTGTATCAAGACACTTATGTGGCAACTTTTAAGAATGCCTCAAAAGCACCGACTTCACTAATTGACTAATCTAAGCATCCAGTTATATCATGTGACTTTAAACTATTGCCTACATCCAACCTCTGTTCCTTCCCCCACACTGCCATAAGAAGAGCCTCTGGAATACTACTTTATCTTTAGCGACTTTTAGCAACCATTGACTGATTGATACCTTGAGAATTATTACAGTGGCACTACAGAAGTTTTTGTGTAATTATTTTTCTTTGCCTAGCCAGAAAGAGTTGTGACAAAATAATGCCTTAAGTTTATTGATAAAAAACAAGCACATCTGAGCTATTACAGTAATAATTACACTAGGTTACACTACATCACATCACAATGATCATGCAGATATTGTCACTATTATAATCTAGTTACAATGATGTATTTTTAAACTTAAACTACTTTAACTTAAGCTATAAAATCAAGAAGATGTAGAAAAGTATGCTATGCAGGGAAGAATGTCTCTCTAGTATGCCTATCCTAACAGATAACCAGCTACTTAAATGTGCTCTTGAATGCATTAAACCCCAAATATAGGCCTAAACCCATCCGGAGGAATGTGCAGGTCAGTATTTCACCTCTGGATAATCATGAATACTGGTACTGACCTCTGGCCACACTTTGACTGATAAGTTCATCTGAAGGTGACTAATGTTCGAATGATGGGATAAGTCTCCATGAGGAGGATTTCAACCCCCATGGAACCATACTAATGGATTCTTGCAGAATATAAAGTGCTAGAAAATACTAACTTGTAAACCAGCTTTAATTTGCATTTCTGTGCTTTTGTGTCTACACACTTAATGTAGCTCCTTTATATTACCTAACAAAAGTGCTGCCTACGCTAGCCTAAGTGGTGTCAAAGCTCGTTGAAGGGTGCTTCTTGTAGAAGGCAGCAGTGAGAGGGAGGGGAAAATCCAAGGGCAAGATCAGCGTCCAGGAAAATTATATTATTCAACGGAACACTGTCTCAGTTTTCTTATTCTGACACAAATCAAATCCTAGTTGTTTGTCTGAATTTCTGTTTCATTTGGGATTTGAACATGAAGTCTTTGCCACAGCACCAAGTTTGTGCACCTTACAACTTGGTAAAACATTACACAGTGGGTCTAATTATCTGATTTTGCAGAAATCTAGTTCTAATTTATAGGAGAAAATATTATGTGCATATCGGGGTAGTGGTGGCCTACATCGCTTCACGTAAACGTTTAGTAATTGGTCTACAATTTCGAGTTACGACTACATTCTGGAAACTTGACTGTTAAACTGAATTATTAAGTACTCACAGATTGAAACTGGGTTGTAGAATATTCCTACTGCATTCTGTAAACTTAGTACGCCGACATGCATCGACGACCAGTAAGCTCTGTGACGATCTGTCTATGCAATTCGAACAACAGATAGTCGACGAGGCTGAATTGCCTCGTAACCAGTCAGCTGGTCGACTGTTCAGGAGAGAACCAGTCACAACCAACACGGGCGAATTTCCATCCAGCTCGACTGTCAGCGTTCGGCCGTTGACGAGAGGGGATGCGTCGTAAAATGTCGGCACTCGAAGCCCACTGAACGTCGTTAGTTAAGCTGTTGTTCAGACCTCCGAGAACACGCTCGGACCAGAAATAAAAGACTTCGGCCTCCGACTTACAAAGGAACTCATGACTTAATACACATGGCACACTTTTAAACAAACACAAAGTATGGATATGGACCAATAATATAGCTATGTGCATATTTTATATCATATGTAGGCGTATGTAGAACATTTGTAGCACATTTTGTGCTCTTTCATACACTATTCCACCACATAGATACATTGCATGCATGCATGCATATATCTATATATGCATATATGTATGTATCCTACATACGTACATAACACATGTATATGCAAACATACACATCTGATGTAAAATAATGACTGCAATATATAATGCCATTATAATCGTACACAAGCCTCAACTGTTGGTCTCTTCAATTGAAATCTTAATTAAAAATTTTCATCTGTTGGAGAAGCCAGGTTGAATAGTCTGATAGGTCATGGAAAAGCCCGGAGTGGGCAAGAAAGCTGGAAAAAGACCAAGTCTTAAGTTTAGACCTCGGCAGCATTAAAGAGTTGGCATAATGCACAGAAATGGGCAGTGAATACCAAAGCTCTGGGCCAGCCACCGAGAACGCCGGAGAGCAAACACAGTCCTGGTGCAAAGCACAAGTCACAGTCCATTGTTGAGTGCAGTGAGTGCAATAGTTGTTGGTATGAGGGATGAGCAAGGAGCATAGATAGGTCTGCTGATTCAAATATAATATCTTGTGGAATAAAAGACAGATTTTAAATTGGATTTCAATGCAGTAAGGACAACCAGTGTAATGAATGCAATATGGATGTAATATGCTGATGTTTGGGGGTCTTTTCGTATGGCTCTAGTCATTTGGAACCATTCGTAGTTATGCAAATCAGTCTTAGCAGTACCAGTCAGAAGTAAGTCACAGTAGTCGAGCTGGCTAGAAACCAGGGAATTTGCTGATGTAAACAAAGACAGCTTGAGACATGTGATCATGTGAAAATGAACTGATTTGCATATATAGCCTGGACATAGTCAGAAATGACATGGTGGAGTCAAATATGTCCAAACTGGTTGTACATTTAGTGCAACTAATAGGCAATTTGTCCAACTGAACAGCTGTAAGCCAATCAAATTTACAGAATTGTTGAGCTGTAAGCCAATCAAATTTACAGAGTTGTTGACTTGTGCCAAAGAGAATGTTTAATGATTCAGAAATTTATTGCTAAGACTGCACATCAAGAAAGCAGAAACAGATAGACAGACACTGTCAAATGAAAAGAGTAGCTGGTTATCGTCAACACACATATGGTAGTCTCTAAGATATTTGTATAATCTAGTGCTTTTCCCGTGTCTAGTTTAAGTCTTCTGATGTCTTTGTCTATCCAGTGGCCATGGTCTTCCTTTGTTTCGTTGTGAATAAGTCACCGCGACCGAATGCTAATGAACCACGGGTTAAGAGGTCCATGCTGAAGTGGCGGCAACAGTTGGTGGCTACAGCTGGCTTTTAGCCCTGCAAGGGGACATTAGAGTCCCAAGATAGGTAAAGTTAAAAGTTTAGAGTCACTGATCGGGAGGGGGAACACCTAAAACATGTCATCAGTTCTACGCAAATCCCAAGGTCCCCTTCCGTCTTTGGGTTGGCATCAGCCGTCAACCACCGAGAGGTACGTTCTGTGACCGTCTTGCTCGGGAGATTTCTGGACACTCCGTCTTCTACTATCTACGAGGGACTGCTGGACGATGGTGCTGTGTATTGCGGACATCACCACCCGTCGTCATTCCTCATCTTCAACGCAACTTGGTCCAGGAACTCCAAACATTGTGTCAACTGTTAATTCTGGATAGAACTTCTGTCAGCTGTTTGTGTGTGCTGGGGCTTACCAGTGGTTACTCTCCTAATAACCTGAGCATCATTTGCTAATGACATTTGTACTTAGCAACTAACATCATTTAGGCTGGTGTAGATCGCGCTTTTGTGAGGTACTTGAAAGGTACGATATAAAGTGTCTAAAAAAACTAACTAATCAAAATGCCCATTTTGACCAAGGGCTGTATTGCTAAGCAGCCCTATGACTGCCAATCACCGTCAGACCCCACCTCAGTTCGTCCTTCCATCCACCCATCCAACTGTAATCTTGTGTCAACGTATACCTTGATCTTGCAACCAACATTGACTTTGTTTCGAAATTAGCAGTCAGTAAAAGATGTGTTCACTTCAAAAGTCAATTGTTCCAGCCATATGTGCATTTATAGTCTGCCTGTCTACATGTATGTCTGTTTATATGTCTGCATTGACAGCATAAAAATTGTGGCTTGTAACAAGGCCTCTGTGACAACTATACCTAGTCATATTATTGTGTGTATACAAGTGACTACCCATCTCTCCGATGATACATCTGTCTGTTTTTTCTTCTTACTAAGCATTTTACTGCTGGTAGCAGATCACTCATCAGTTAGTCAGGAAAACAATTAGCCCACCTTAAAAATCCAGTGCACTGCAGTACATATTTTAATAAGCTCTACAAGTATACTGACATACTCGTGGCACCACACAGATTTCAGTGCTTATTTGTGTAAGTTCATGCTCAAACTTACCAGTTCTACATTACTGATAATATCCCCTCGATCAAGGATCATGCCTACATTCATATATTAATTAGTTAAGCAGATAGAAGCAATAATTATTCTCAGCACAAGCCGTTACACAATGAAGCTGTGAATGACTCGTTAGACTGTACGTGCTTTTCTTAGACTGTACAATCCTACCTGAATAACTGATAATTCTGAATCTAACAAATGCCAATGTTCCGGCCCCATATAAGAAAATGCATGTTTAATGGCTCAAACCAATCAAGTCTTTGCAACCTGTAATTCTGATGACTTCTTTTAGCATGGGCCAGAACTGACCCTTTAATATACTACTTTGTGTACATGATTCCAAATTCCTAGGTGACATACAGAGAATGACCCGAAAATATCAATATCTCATTCCCCGATTGCATTCACTACCCAATACATTACACTTAAACCAACCAAACAATCTCTACAGTGCCCACTGGTTTGCAACCCAAAGGTGGCTTATTTAAGAGATTTGAATCTTGGGCTAGCATGGTCCATGCATGGGGACCTTAAATGCTGTGCTGCCCATTCAAATGGGCAGCGGTGGTGAAGGATTTCACCCAAGTAGGGTTGAGGCCATATGGTCGCTACAGAAATCCATGTACATTAACATTTCCACCCTTCAGAGCAACAGACATTGCACTTAATCAACCAACACTTTGATTCTTATTTTGCCTTGCATCAGGACAGTCCTGGGCTCTCAGGCATTCTCCGTAGTGTGAATTCAATGCCCAGTTCCGTGAATTCTTTCAGTTCTTTGATGCAATTCAAACCTAAAATTAAGACCATCTATTCGTCTTGCTTACTTCCACTCTTCCTGATATATTTTACTGCAACTGTATTTCTTCAATGGATTAAAGTTCTATGGTTGCACTTGAAGGACCACTGACTGATTGATGCCTTAGTGCTATAAGTCAAAGGCATGTCTCCAAAACGTAATATTTTCTTATACTTGGCTTACTTCACGATAAGGAATGACTTTACTTAGCCTTGGGTGCTTACATCTCAGGGTAGAAAGTTTTATTAGTTTTAAATAGTAGGTAATATTCTTATGACAAAACATAATATCAAGCATTATTACACTTTAGTAATAATAATAAATAAAAAGATGAAGATGGAAAATGTCAATGATTTCTTGAGAAGCATGTATAAACAGTGTTTGTTAAGCATCAACAGGGTTTACATGCTAGCTCTGCATATAGTACTCGAAGGCTAAAGCGCAGACGCACCACGAGCAATTCAACAGTGGGACAATCTTAATATTACTGTTATTAACATTGACATAGCATCCCCTAACATTCCTGTAATGGTAATAAATAAAACTCTGAATGATTTTCCAGTTGGGTTGAAGTCAATCTCATTCAGAACTGAATGAACACAACTTGGCTTTACCAAGAGGCTGGCCAACAAGCACAGATATCTAGGAGTCAACCAGCTAAATTCTACTTTGGCCAACAGTTCGTGTCCCTCGTGAACTATTATCAATCCATACTGATGACATGGATCAGCAATGGATTGCCAATTTCCCAGAATACAAACCACAACAAGCTGAGACTGTTGCATTAACTACCTGACCATCGCTGTTTGCAGTTTTACAAGACAGTCAAAGGCTGGCAGCCAGTGGTGGGCCATCCGTCTTTCCTCAGATTCTCCACAAATCCTGGTGACTCAAGTGTTCCTGATAAATCCATTAAACAGTGAGCAGATGGGTACATGGGTGTACATGCGGGTGTGAAATTAGGTGTGCATAGTTGCAAGTAACATTCCTTCAGGCTCCCAATTCTTACTAAACATTACTTCCTCGGGAATAAACAAGAATAAAAACTTTAGCAGAAAAGTCTACATTGCGCAACATCACATAACATCCCAGCAGGGTTTGCAAAAACATTCTGCTAATCACTCGGGATTCAAATTACTCTAAATCTGATGGTGCATAAAGAAGACAAGCAAAAGTTGAAGTCAGTTCCTTTTGCCTAAATACAGGCAGTGATAGCACGAGGCAAGTTTGTTTTCTAGGACATTGCCTAAGAGGTATATGGCCAAATCTTAACAACAGAAGGCCTCAGCAGGTGAATTCCATCATAATGTCAGAATATCATCAAGTGAACATAAAACTGCACAGCCAAACTGTTAATTTGGTTCCAACTGTAATATATAAACAAAACAACTTAGACAATATTAGTTGTTCATCTAAGATTGCCTTCAAAACACAGAAACAATGTTGTGCAGCTGTTTAAAGCATAATCAGCTTAAAGCAAAGGAAAAACATTGTTCTACATGGCAGCAAAAATCGCAAAACAATTTCAAATTGTATCAGAAAAACGCAAGCAGCCAAGCTTGGTAGTGTTCTCAGAAATCGAGAGACATATTTCGAAAGACGTATGTCATCGTCAATTTTACATTTTTCAATTTTTTTATCAACCACAGTCGCACCAAACTGGTTGAATCAATTCAGTCAGAGTCTTTAAGTGGCACAACTCATGAGTCACCATGACCAGAGTCGCCCTCGCCATCATCACAGTTGTTTTCTTCTTCATCCTCACCATCTTCTTCGTCATTTTCCATGTAGTCATCGTCATAGAAGTCGGGATCTGTGCTACATTCCTGCGACTTCGGCTTTGATGTGACACAATATTCCTGCAGTGTTGTTGGTACGACTACTCCATCTTTCTCAGCTTCAGCCTTTGTCGCTCGCACCTGCTTCCTAGAAATATAACGCACACTTGAGCTCTGCACCAGAACAAGAAGAAAAAGTTCAGTCTCTCAAGCAAACCCAACAGGATACATACCCACAGATATGAAGTGTTAGCAACTTCATTGTCTTAGACAAGGCATATAAACATAACTGCTCAGCCCTCTCCCTCTCCATCTGAACCTGCTATCAACAGTGTACTAGTTTTATACTCAAATCTCTCTCTCTCTTTCTCTCTCCTTCTGGCTGGAATTAATCCCTCCTAGGGAGGGGTCAGCCACATGGATCCTTCTTTTCCATTTGTTTCTATCTCCTGTATCTTTCTTCTTCAGTCTGAGGAGCTTTAGGTCTTGTTGAATCATGTCTCCTCATCTCTAATTTTGTCGTCCCTGACTATGGCGTCTGAAACCTCTGCTCTCAAAATTCTTTTAACACAGCTTCCTCCTCTGTCCTCATCACATGACCATACCATCTCAACCTGGCTTCTGAGACGATACGGTCATGTGATGAGGACAGAGGAGGAAAGATGCATTAAAAATACTCAAGTCTGACAGGGTTCTAATGGAAGGAGTCTAGAAATATTTCTACCCTGTCAGGGATATGAACCATCAACCTCTGGAATGACAACTGAGCGCAATAACCACTAAACTATCATGTGCAGTGATGTTATAACTGAATGACCTCAGGTGACATGGTAGTAAAGGCAAGACTCTCGGTTAATGTTGTGGTCAAATGTTTGGCATGTAAACTTCATTTGACAGTTAAGTTAAAAGTCAGCTTTTGTTAACAGTCTACTTCAGTTAAAAGTCTATGTCCATTAATAGCTTAACCTAAATAACAGTTTACTTTAATTAACACCTACTTCAGTTAACAGCCAACTTCCAACTTCTAAATTAACAAACAATTCTGGCATACACTCTTGTTTCCGTGTATCGTTATTTTAGTAGGGCACATATAGAAGTGATTAATTAAAAGGTTGCACAAAACCATTTCCAACAAAATCTGCTTAATTTTTCTCAATACAGATGGCAGGGAACCTTTAATTCTAAACATCTGGCACATTCATTTTGTTCTTGACTTAAGACTCCACTTTTTCAGTTGGCTTATCTGTCATTGGACTGATCTTCTGGACACTGACCAGAATGCAGCTTAAATTTGATATGCCATCAGTTGATGCCTTGTGCATTAGACACCGGCGCTCTAGAAGTTTCTAATTAATAATAACAATAATAATTCTTATAATTACAAATCACAGCCACAAATATTCAAATACAGACAGTTTTTGCTAATCTAAAGCTGCACCGTTTTATATATATATCAATAGCCATGCTTTACTGCCTTTAAGAGGTTCTTAAAAAACACTATATAAATATCTAAATACATATGTAGATATATGCATACATACATACACACTCATGTACATGCCATTGTTTATACTATCAAGCTAAATGGTTTTCTAACCTCTTCCAGTAGCCAATCATTACCTTGTCTTGCAGGATCTTATTGCTTTAGCAGGCTTACACTCAGCAGCCTGTCTCATTGTCTCAGTGAACTGAAATTCTGGGATTCAACCTGATATGCAGCTGGGTGTAACTGATTTCTTCTTTGGGCTTTAAGTACTGAGGCTGCAGCAATCACCCGATCAGGTCACTTACTAAGTCATCATAATCTCGTGCATTGCCCATACCCGGATCTCTTGTGCCACCTTAACTGATTCCAGCCAAGATGGTACACATATGCTCAGACTGATTAAAACCAACATCTGATAAGTACTAGCAGACATTTTCAAGTTTATACAGGTTGGCCAGTTTTCTCAAGTCATCCTTCTGCACATTCCACAATGCCAGACAACTTTAAAATATCCTGTGTTTGAGCAAGGCTTAAATGCTTTCATTGCTGTCTGCAAGGCTGAAATCTGGTCAAGTCCAATGAAATTAACAACAAGCCATAATGCTTACAAGTTATCTGGTGGTTAAGATCAAAGCTGCTTCGCTTGCCTGTCAGCCAAATGAATGTATCTAGATATTTATGTAGTGTCTAAAAACTTCTCCAAGATGCTAAAGCACACCTATCTTTCAGACACAAAGGTACGACTTTAGATAAACCAGAAAGGCTCTTGAGCTACCTCTATTCATAAAAATTTCACTTTTGAGTGGAAAATTGTGCCAGGATGATTGTCCAATGTACAAGAAAGTATGATATGCTTGAGTTGTTGTACAGCAGCCCAGAACCAACAGACCCCTGGCCCACACCAGTTACAGAGTGAAGTGACTCTCCACCCAGTTGGTTCAAGACAGGAACACAGCTGATGTACTTGATGTACACCGAGACCCATCGAAGAAGAAGGACCTTGAATGTGATTATCTTCAACTGCAAGCTGTACGGTGTCTCATCAACTGCAATACACGTGAGAATTTCAGTAAGTTGCCGCAGTTCGAGTGGCACAGTTCAGGACAGACTGAAGTTATATCCCGAACCATGGGAGGACTGCGAAGACAGAGCTACAGCTGCTACAGTAGTCCAATCATGTCAGGATGAAAGATTGTATGAGGGTCACAGTGTCATTGATCCATATGATCCTGATCTGATACAGATCATGTAAGCAGGATATGCACAGGAACAAAGATAGCACTGCTGGAACTATTCTGATCAAGTGCCTTAATATACAAATGATCAGCGCATATTACTTTGCAGTACCAGAAGCCAAGCTATTTTGAGTTTTGAAGGAGACAGTGGACTTATTTTAGACTTGAAGTTAGTATCAGATACTGATTGTGTTGATACTGGCAGTAACTGACCTGATGATGTTCTCATATTCTTTGTTCTTCCCTTTTGAGTCTCGCCATTTTCGAAAAGCGATTGATGCATCAACATTGGCAGGAGACGATGTGTTCGGCTCATTTAGTAGTGATATGATGCTTAACAGTATGGTTCTAACACAGAAACACTGTTAATTTTTATTGTTAATTAACACATTTTATTGCACCAATGTCTAACTCACAAGGCACCAAACCCAAGCCTTAATCAGGTCAATATCCAGAAAATCAGTCCATGACAGAAAGGCAGCCTATGGCAGATAAGCAGTTTGAAAAACATTAGTCTTGAGTTCGGAATGAAATGACACAAGCAACTGTGCAGAACAAACAGACACAGGAAGATAATTCCAAAGTCTAGGTCCAGCAACCAAAAAAGCCTGTCCACCAAGAACAGTCCTAGTTATATCAACAAAGAAAGGCAATCGTGGGGCCCAGGAGCTGAGTGGATAGAGTGCTTGGCTTGTAACATGGAGAGTACGGGTTCAAGCCTCCCCTTAGTCAGTTATTGTGTAGTGACCTTGAATAAGTCCTTCACTCACAATTGCTTAGCACCTCAGATTCAGATTCACTGACCTTGCGCACGTAATAAATGCAAAATAACAATAATAATAATAATAATCAGATGACCTGGCTGAATAATGATAAGCCTGGGCAATGAGGACAGATCTTAAAATCTGTCCTCATTGCCCAGGCTTACCATTATTGTGGTTGGCCAGAGTTCAATGTTTCATAAACTATAAGCTTCAATTTGAAACAAATCATTTGCTCAACAGGTGCAGAGATTTAAGTACAGGGGTTATAATGCTCATGCTGAGTTAGTTATAGCTATAGCCAAAGAGTTCTGAACTCTACAGTTTCTGAACATTTGACTTTGTGATACCAATAAGAATCGAGTTACAGTAATCAAGGCAACTAGACCCAATGCATTTGCCAAAGATAGCCTTGAAGACATAGGGACATAATGCCTAATTCTGCATATGTCATGAATATTCATGCATGATGACTTACATATACCACTTACATAGTCAGTGAGACAGCAGAATGAAACACAATGCCCACATTACAAACACCATCAACAAACTCAAAATGCAAGTAACCCAGTTTTAAAGCTTTAAGTAATTCAAACTTCTTAAGCTGCTGTTTAGTGTCCAGTATTAGAAATTCAGTTTTGATGGGTTAAGTAGGCATTTATTAGCCACCATCCAAAACTGTACCTCCTCAAAGGCAGTGGACAGCAGCTGCACAGACAAATGGCAAGACAAACGGTCAAATGAAATCAAGTGACAAGACTAACTGTGACACGAAATGTAAAGTTGAATATCATCAGCGTAAAAAACGATATCCTAGTGAATGATCATCAAGCAATGTACCTAGCAGAGTAGAGTAGTATAAAGAAAATAAAAGGGTACCAAGCAGAGAACCCTGTGGGATTCCACATGTAAATTTGAGTATCATCAGCACTAGATCAATAATTACCATTTAAATATGCTGATTGAATGTTTGGACTAAGATAATTAGCAAACCAATTTATGGCAGAACAAGAAACCCCAAACTAATGCTGATGACAATGCAAAAGAAGAGAATGGTCCACAGTATCAAAAGCAGCAGACAAATCAAGAAGGAAAAGTGCGATCACCCTACCAACAACAAGAAGAGCGCATTCTGTTGAATGAAACTTATGGTATGCAGACTGCAAGGGGAGAAAAGTGAGTTGGAAGATAGGTGAGTTTGCACACGATTCATAAGACTTCATAACTACCTGTTTAAGAATTTTAGATACAAAATTCAAAGTTGAGATGGGTCTGTAATTAGACAGGTTGCCAGGGTCGAAAGAAGGTTTCATTAGCAGAGGATGAACTCTAGCATGTGTAAAAGCAGATGGGAAAATCCCTTATGCAATGAGAAATTGATTATCGATGTAATATTTGGACCCGGGACATAAAGCACTTTCAGCATATGTGTAGGATAATGTCAAGGAGACAGCTCGTTTGTTAGTTGTAGAAAGATGATTCTGCAAACCTCTGCAAGAGTTGTTGGGTGAAAGTAGTCTAAGACAGGAGGTGAAGAACTAGGATAAAGAAATCTATAACATACTGAGTGACAAACAAATTTCAGCCATATACAAGAAATTGTCTGCAAAGAAGGTCAAGCTCTTGAGCAGCCAAAAACACAGCAGCGGATAAACTTAACTTTCCTCTATGTTATAACTTATTCAACGCCATCCACAAAGTTTTTGGTGATGCAGAACTGTCAGCAATTAAATGTGTTAAATATGGAGACCTGGCAGACGAAACAAGTTTTCGCACAAGCCTGCACTGTTGATTAAACCTAGTGTGGTCCAAGTGAAGACAATATTGACACCACTAACATTCTAACTGGCTTCTGCGATACCTACTACTCTCTTAGTTCTAAAAGGAATTTGCCCTGTCAAGGTCCTCATTTAAAGTAAAGAGAAATTGCCCTGCCAGATCATTAGCTGTCTGTGCAGGAGATAACCATAACGGAGATGCCAAGATATCATGCCTTAGTTTATTTAAATCAATTTTATGCCAAGGGTAAAATGTAACAGTTTTGTAATTTGGAGGTGGCTTAAAAGGGAAGTCACATTTTGCGAAGATGGCAATATCAGCTGAAAGATATGTATGATTCAATAGCAGCAACAATAGTGAATCACAATGAGTTATCAAGACATCCAAGGTATGGTCTTTACTGTGTGTAGGAAAGGTAATCAGCTGTTTCATGTCAAACCCTTCCAACGTATCAAGAAATGCTGAAGAAAAATGAATAGCCACATCAATACAGTCTAAAACCATGCAGCATCATGGAGCAGCCGTAATCACAGTGACAGAAATTAAGTCAGCAATCACTGTGACAGAAATTACAACATAAGGCAAAGAGGCATAGCAAGTAAAAAAGGCTTAACCTAAAGAGAAAAGAACAGATCATCAGTTCATGGACAAAGCATGAACACAAATAATCAAAAGTATGCCAGCCACGTTAGTGTGGACCTAACAACCATAAAATTAAGAGAATGTGGAGGGGTCTGCTGTCCCATCCAAGTCATGAAGAGCACAGCATAGGTCACCAAACAGCACATGCTTGAATGGCATGTAAATCAACACAAAGAAGAAATAAATAATTTAAACTTATTTCAGAAGCAGAAGAAAAGCATGAAGTAGCCAGAAAATAAAAATTTGAAGAACAAAATCAATAACTTAACTGTTAAAAAATGAGAATTTATGTAAAATTGCAACAAGAAAATTCAAATCAACATATCCTCTAGACTGCCTCCCTGCTTTTTGATAATTAATACAACAAAATTACTATAAATAGCATTTCTATCTGAAAAGTGCACTTTATTCCAAATGATTGATTTGGATTTTCATCTGTGAACTTCTGTCTATTGTGAGCTTGAGTTTTGTGATGATGATGATTCATATTTTAAGAGTGCACTTGTATTGAAAGCTTCTGTGAAGTCAAGAAAATGAGTCATAGGGATTACACCATGGAATTTTCCACAAAATCAGCTGGCATGTATTTTATTACATGGGCTTTGCAAGGGAAATGGACTAGCTAAACCAGTCTGGTGCAGTTGCAGGAAAGAGCCTGTAAAAAAATTACAATTCAACACACTGTTGAGAAAAGTACAAAGATTTGGAGCAATAGACCGTTGGGCATTCAGTTTGTGTTTCGAGTAACAAATGTTGACAGATTTGATTGTTCAGAAATGGATATTCTACATCTGAAGTATTGTTGTGATTAAACTGTTCACTTTCTTAATTATATATATGAAAATCAAAGACTGGTCATGCTAAGAGTTAATGCTATAAATTGAGCGAGTCGACAGTTTAAAGCCTGATCATCAGTATTTAATTTTTTTGCCCCGAGGTACATATGATCCCTCAGGATTTAAAAACTTATTGAAGAGGAACAGCATCTGGAATGGCCACTACTCATCAAAGCTCGGACACAGAGAATGAGCTGTGAAAAGCAACTGCTTTGAAGCAATGAATTGTTAATGGCAAAAGTTGAGTAAAATATCGTTATATTTATTATTTTACATTATGCTAACCTTCTATATAATTGCTATTTGAGAACGAATATCAGAAGTTCTCTGGTAGCAGATGACTTTTTGTGATTGAAACCGACACTATATCAGCAAAGCCGTTATGTGTTAATGTTAACCTGGTAGTAATAGATTTTATGCATTTGAAGATATGCATTTTTTGGTAAAACTGAAAGATTGTGTAGTGAGAAATGTACACAGACCAAAGTTCAATTAAATAAATCATTAAAACATGTTTGGTAAGAAGTATACCTTGATCACGTGGTACTGATATAGGCCAATCAATTTTCCATGATCTTAACTCAGATTCCTGATCTGAACTGAAAAATGCTGTTTGAATAACACAATTATTCTACAGATTTGCAAAACCAAAACCATTAAATATACTTCCTGTAATCAGGAAGTATATTTAATATGCATTCAGGCTTAACAGTGTCTCACCTGACATTTTGCGTTGGATTCCACCTTTCCGACGGCAGCTCTCCACTCTGCGGATCATCCACGGGCGGATGAAGAATCGATATACAGACCTCTCCATTCTGTGACAAGTTGGCAATCCATAGTTATTTTATCCTGTCTCTGTCTGGCTCTCTTTTTCCTCAGTTATTCCAACAATATAATCAATCTTAAATACAGGAAGTTTTTACAAGTCTGACGAGAGCTTCTCATTGGTTATTGCAAAAGCCATGGCTCAAGAAGAAAAACACTCAAGAAGAAAAACAGAAGTTCCTTGAGCTAACCCTGAGAGGAAGTCATGAGTATGAAATGTTAGCAAATTCATTTTCTTAGCCTTGGCATGTGAGTGAGGTCAGGTGACCAGTACTCTCCCTGACCACCTGACCTTCCCTCTGATAGTGCACAATCAGTTCACTCATTTGATAGCCACAGGGCACAAGTGGAGAAGTCTTGAATTATCTCCTTCAGTTATGAAAATATGTTCAAAATTTCTTTTGGGTTTTTTGTTACAAGGGTGAAGGTAGACGCTTGGACTGTAAGCACTACCACGGTATTACCCTCCTATCCATGCTTTGGTAGGTCTTTGCAGGTGTCCTCATAGTGAGGATCAAGGATTCCCTGTTACAACTAAGATCCATAAAACAAAGTGGCTTCACTTCTAGTAGATCCACAGTTGATTATATTTTCATGCTGAATAACCTGATTCAATCAAGAAGGAAGTACTGGCAGCTGTTGAGAATTGCATATATGCAAATTTGAGAGTAGCTTTTAGTTCTATAGACCACACACTCTCTGGAAACTGTTTCTCTCTCTTGCATTTCCCAAAAAGATTGTGGGCCTTATTACACCAACACAGTGAGTGCTGTTCATACTGAGGGTGTGAATTCTGATTGGTTTAGCATGTACAGTGGAACACGACAGGAGCCCTGCAAGTTTGTCCTTGACCTGTTCCTACCACCAATGGACCAGATCTTAGAACAGACTGTCACCAAAAGACACACAGGCACACACACAGGATTGGAGATGTTCTCTGACCAACAGTGTAGCTCTTCTAGCCGAAATTCTGGAGACCTTGGTACTGTTGTTGGAAATACTGGCACGTGAAGCACTCCAGTTTGGAACAGTGATTAACTGGGACAAAACTTCACTCCAGACAATGGTGGAACCACCCCCTAATAATGGATCACTTGCAGGTTACAGGAAACATGGAGGAACTGGTGGGAGATTTCCATACCTTGGGTCAATGGCAGCTGTGAGCCTGAGGTCTGACAGTAAATAACAATTGGCCAATTACTGTATGAACAGCGTCATTCAGGCAATTTGGAGTATGAATATTTGGCTTGACACAAAGCTCCATCTGTCTGTCTCACATACCGCCTGTGCTCCTTTTTCTGAGCTGAGATCTGGATACTCATGGTGGCCCTGGAGAATAAACTGGATGCCTTGCAAAAGTGGTGCTTGAGCAGAATTAAGCAAATTCTATATACTGCACACATCACCCAATGCAGAAATATACCGGTGCACAAGAAGAGATGAGCATGGTCTGAAAAATCGCGACCTGGCCTGCGCTGAGCAGGCCCCGGCCCGGCCAGGCACGCTTTGTAACAATTTTGACTTGGCCCGGCCTGATGCGTATCTCTAACCAGTATGCGGCACACCTTTATCCACAGATTGTTTGATGTTCAGTAATTACTTCCTCAGTGTAAGTATATATTAGACATTTGAAAATGCTAGCTTAAACTTACCAAATGGACAAAATCTAATAGTAAAATATAGTGACAGCACTTTTGCATAGGGACTGAGAAATGTGAAAAGCAACATTTAAAAAAATGCGGGTTGAAACTTCTCGGCCCAGTCCAGCCCACAAAAAAGGGTGAGCCAGGCCGCAGTGGTGGATTTCGCTATAGGTTTGCCCCCGCGCACCTCTTGGTTATATGCTGGCGCCCCTCAGACCAGACCTGTGCATGATGGACTGCCAGAATGTGGTGCCCCTCTGGAAATGCTCTTGCCCCCACAAAAGCTGTCCTGGAGCCACCACTGCAGGGCCGGGCCAGGCCACTTGGCCCGAAGCTCATCTCTACACACGAGACAGACCCTGGTGGCAGCAATGATCGAAACAAGAAGACTCCAGATGTTTGGGCACATCACCAGGTGTGATGGCAGGCAAGATCAGGCCAGGGCACTCCAAACCTTGATTTCAGGCTCCCTAGGACCTGGAAGAGACCAGTCGGATGACCAAGGAACACATGGTCCAGGACAGTGGAGGTGGATTTGCATGCGAACACTTACTTTTGGGCTACACACAGTCTGGAGATGAGCTCAAAAACGCAGCAGTTGGCAAGGAGTCATGGAAATGGCAATGCTTCAGAGAGGCATGTTGCTGATGATGACGATAAGTAGTCTTCATAGCTGGGCATTTTGATGTGTCCCATAAACAGCATAGTACCAGGATTGCCCAAATGTCCCCCATTACATCAGTCCAACTACTGGTTTGTGTATGTGATCCCAGGTCCTTGATAGCAAGGCACTCATTTGCAAATTGCCTTGGTTCAGTAACACTGTGATCTAAGAAGCTGAATAAAAAAGTGTGAAAATATTTCACACAGCCGCCTCATCCATGCAACAAGACCAACATGTTCTGTAACATCATTCAATCAATTACCGTCACATCGGTTGATGAAACTGCAGAGCCCATCTTTGCCAAGGCAGCACTATAACCCAAATTTTGTCCTCAGATTTGCAGGGAAAGTCCAACAGATTGCTAGAATGAATCTAATACCTGTATAAAACTTTCACTGTCCCTATGAGTAGCCATATCGAAACCCTCAAAGTCTTCATCCGAGTCCAATTCTCCAAAAATTGCACACGTAACGTTGCCTCCACTGGCCATAACTAGCTGGTTTTCAGCTTCAACATCTCCCCAACCATCCAACATGTGTATGAATAACCAATGGGAAAATTTTAGTTTGTTTATTGCTCTAATTAAAAGTCCACTTATTACACAGAATGAACGCTGGTATCCTAACTTCCAACCACTTTAGTAAGCACACCTATAATATCACAACTCTGCCTGTGGCGTGTGCAGAAAGTTTTCCAAAATCATTATTTTGCACCTTCAGCAGGCAGGGGCTTAAATACAGTTAAAACATGTCAGTTGATACAGTATCGAAGAAGGTAGAAAGCACTCGTTTACATAACTTTTGTGTGAATATATGTATGAGGAAAATGCCTTTAAATGCTGCTCTAGAAAACGGCTGGTTTTAATGGACTTTAAATGTCATATCTTCCTTTTCAAAGAAGTATCCTCATCTTCTGTCCTGTCCTAGTGACTATTCAAATGCTTAACCTGTTGGGCTCATCACTTATTTCATGGAGCAAGTGCATATAAATAAGACTAAAGAAATTATAAGTTTCATATTATATTACCAGACAGAAATTACCAACTGTAACAAATTTACCTCATAGACATTTGGATGCCACATCTTGCACAAGAACTTTACGGTTGGAGGCGAATATGGATAGTCTTGTGGAAACTTCATCAGGGCCTGAAATATTTAAGATAATTCTTTTATTTCTTAACCTGCTAAATATTCTGACAAGCAATGCCTAAGGAACAAATTCATGGAAACTATAGAGTCTGTACCTATAGTGACTTTTCTAGGCTAACACCCAAATGCAAGCTCATTTGGACCTTGAATGTAGGTATCGCCATTATATATGTATTGCAATGGTACTGCTGTAGGTAGATATTGGCATTTCAAGTGGTTGGAATGGCAGCAGGGTGAATAAATAGCTTTTTGCCATCAGTTGCATAACTTGTGGCACATTTGGTACCCATATGGTACCCAGAGTCTATCCTTACAGACTTCACACACCCATGACTGCTGCAAGATCACTGCCAAAGAATATCAGTTCTGATCTCTGCTACAAAATCATCATGTAGCAATATTAGTGTTAATAAACCTTATTTCCAAATGCAAAGCGTCAGCAGACTCACAATGGAATATCAGCTCATGGATATGTAGCAGCTGAAACAGGTCTGCCTAGTCCCCAGTACATCTTACTAGAATAGAGGAAAGGGTGGCTTCCATATCTGACACCACCAGCTGAAGGCTTCACTTTGTAGTTACTGAATCAACACACCCAAACTTGACTAAATCCAAATATACTTTTGCAACATAAACAGGACAGCCAACTTTGTTTTAGAGACTAGTTATTATTATTATTATTATTATTATTAATTATTATTAAACAGTGATGCATGCACAATAATGCATGCAATTAACAACAGCCTCAAAGGCGCATAAGTGTATATTAGGAGGCATATCTCATATCTGGTAAATATTTGGTATGAATTCCCAAAAGGACTTCACCAAATACAGTCAAAATCTTTTAAAATTATTATTGCAAAGATATTTGTTCTTAAAAATTTCTGGCAGTAATAATTGTAGTTCTATTTATACCCAAGTTCTGCAGTCATCAATTTTTGTTCTTACCAAGGTATTCTAATAATAATGCACAAAACTAGGAGTATTTTTTTTCTAATTCAGTTCTCAATAACAAAAGTATCCCTGAAACACAGACAATGACGGACTAAGTTGGAAGGTTTTGGGAAATAGTAATAGGTGGTGGCAAAAGGGTAAGAAAGGCTCAAATAACTGCAATTATGAATTGCAAATATTCTGTATGTTTAAGTCAAGTCACATTGTACACTGAATAATCACGTCTAGGGCTGATAAATACCACGTGAATAAGGAGTCACGTACACATGAGTCAAATTTCTGGTCTAATGTAACATGGTGGTCTAATCAGTAGTCAGTGCTATTCAAAGCATCTGGCCAAAGTACTTTAGCAAAAATAGAAAAACATACACAGAAGACTGAAATAAAAGTGCCCATGAAACCATTACTCAAGTAAAATTAAAACAGTATTCTTCCAAATCATATTTTTAGAGTAAAGTACCAAGGGTCTGGTGAACACCAACTCCATGAAAATTTTATTTTTTATTCCAAAGTGCTTCTATAATTCAATCCATTTAATTACTTGCATTTAATGTGATGGCCACCAAGGAATCACACACAGTTAGATAATGAAATCTAAATCCATAGCAATCTACGAGCAGGCTTGCACTTCAGTGCATGCATGTGTGTGTGGACCCATGTTTGTCAGTTTTGATTTGTTTTTCATATGGAGTCAATAAATGCTCTTCTCTCAATGTTCTCCTAATGTATTATATATGGCTCATCCTCCACCCTTTCTTCTGTTTGTTTCTGTAACTTCCTGATCTGCTGTCTGTGACAGCTTGCTACAGAGTTTAAGGCCAAATGGAATTTCAAATACTTCTATAGGCATGTTCCATTTTAATGAGTGAGTACCTTATACAGTGTAAAGCAAATGTGTCTTGTGATTCAATTACTCAGAATTCGTGCCAACTGAGCAGTATTGTGTAAAGTGCAATTAAAGCAAGTTGCTTGTGCAAGATTACATCATTTCCCATAGCAGCAAAATTTGGTACTAGCAAGAGTTGAGACACAAATGGCACAAGTCATGTGGTGTAACTGAACCATGTTGAGGACTTTGGAATTTGTTTCTTGTCTGCTCCATACCTATCTGCAGAAAATGATAGCTGGCAAAACATCTTGGAATGATTGTTGGGGAAGCTTTGAAAGTTACCTATAATGAGAAATGACCAAGACAAATAAACAAGGTCTTCCTGTTGCTGCAAGCGAATAACGGCATTAGGACATAGGTGATGGTGCCTTCACTGACTTCATACTGATGCTGAGTAAGTAAAAGGTGCAAACTAGCTATTCAGATTTGAAGACGACTTGCTGCTCTATTCAAAGCCAATGCAATATCATGGCAGAGGTTACATGCTCACACTTAGCAGTTTTTTTAATCTAGCATTTTTCATGCTGAGGATTTCAAATCTACATCAGAAATTAATCTGATATTTTAATGGAATATTTTGATTATATGGACATATGGATATAAAGTATAATATAGTTAGTTCAGGGATTAACCATAGCCCCTTCAGTTATAATAATATGTAATGTCCAATAACTAACAAGAACCAAGTCACAACAATGTGGAATGCACAAATGTGTGGAATGCACAAGAGCCCAGTACAGTTCTGCATCATGGCTCAGCAGAACTGTCCTGGGCTCTCGTGCATTCCAAACCGCTGCCCTGAAGGAATGGAATCTCCAAAGCTCTAACTCTTTCTTTTTTCAAGAAATGCCTGAAAACTCACTATTACTCACTGGCTCTCAAACATCTGGATGTCTAACTCTTTTCACCTGGCCACTGACTATCCATGCTTCCAATTTGCATTTCTGTGCAACTTTGCACGCATTAAAATTTTTCGTAATAATAATAACAATGCAAAATTAATCAAATAAGTCTAAATCTTAGGCATATCTATACTAATCCTACCTAACCAGCACCTGATTTGCTAGATTAAGTATGCCACATATTAGATAACCTTCCTCGTTGGCACACAACAAGTCCCCATTCATGGACCCATAGTAGCAGACAGTCTTAGCAGTAGATGTTCTACACAATGAACCACTTTCTCTTGATTTTGTAGACTCATCTGTTGAAGCAAAATTCGATGAAGTAATCAGACTCCACAGCCTCCTTTCATCCCAATGTGACAAATTCTCCATGACAACGCACTGGCTTCACATATGAAATATTAGGAGCACAGCTACAGCATTAGCCAGATAGTTCTGAACTCTCTGTAATTCATCGAATTAGACTTGGACTAGGTCAGCTGATTCAAATTATAACACTTAATAAACTGTAAGGCATATTTTGAACCAGACTCTCTTCTTAACAGGAAGCATATGCAGTGATTCTGGTACTGGAGCCCTGTATTCACATTTTGCAGTACTTGTTATCGCCAATACTGGACAATTTACAATATTTGCAAAATTGTCAAACACCACTGAGAAGCAAATTATAATAGTCAGGTAACTTTAAATCAGAAAATTAGCCAGTGAAACCAAGATGGTTAAGGCACCAACAGGTTCAGAAAATGTTGTGCATTTAACATTCTGGAGTAAGCAAATGTTTGCTGACTTAGGCGATGTCTGAGCCAGTGCTTCATTTCCTAAGGAAATTTTCCAATTTACTTCCCGACTGGTTCCCACACAACTAAGAACAAGAATTTACAAGTTCTATGAAATAGAACTAGTAACTACCTGTGACTAGAATAACTTGCCGCTGGTTACCTGTACCAGTCCCAACCCAGAAAAAAGAAGCTGGGTGGTAGTGTGTAGATACTACCAGCCACAAACCTAATAAGACAACAGAAACTGATCATATAAAACACTGCACAGAAATCCACAGCCATGACAATCATAAAACTGAAGCACTGGCTCAGACTTCGCCTGGATCAACAAGCATCTGCTTACTCTAGAATTTTAACTGTACGACACTTTCTGCATCTGTTGATGCCTTGATACTGGGCAGATTGTTTTATTTTCATTTATTTCTCTGCTTTGCTCTGGGAAATGAATAAGTGCATAGTGGATGAACAGCGATGATGATGATGAAATATGTTGGATAAAACCCAGATGGTCATGTAAGCAAAGGCATGCAATTAGCTATTAAACTGCAAGTTTCACTGTCTAAGTATTTTATTTTCAATTTATAATAATGCTCTAAGAACTACTTAATTTAACATGTCCCCTTAATTTGAAGTCATGTGCATCAGTTATTATGCAACTAACCAAGTCCTGTAAATATTAATCTTAACCAGTTTTAATGGAGCTTTCATTGATGGCAGTCTCAGAATGAATGCCCTCCTATGCTCAAAAATCATCATGAACTCTAGGCACAATGACTTAGGTAGGGTCACGGGTTATAGCTATGGTAAACTTTAACTCACGAATTCTCAAAAGCAGCCGCAGACCTGTGTCTTTAAAAATAATAACTTTATTAATAATTGTGTTAGAACCATGCTGTTTTCACCTCTATCATTCAGCATTCTAACCCAATCCAGTACCATATGAAACCCAGTTTGGATTTTTCAGTTATATATAAGGGTTTTGCTCAAGCCCAGCCACATATTTACATGGAAACCATACAAGTAGGTGAAGCATAAGATTGCCAAACCTGATTGCATAAACATCCAATATGTGAATTTTATACAGAATATCAATAAACTAGGTCTTCTGCGTTTATTTGGCACTGTTCAGTTTTTCTATAATGTTTTTTGTAAACAACTATAAGCCACTCTCTTCTGAAACTGTTCCACCTTTTCACAAATGATCTGAAAAAATGGTATACCTTGTAAATAATAAAAGCCCAAAACTCCGCAACTTTCCATATCGAAAAGCGATCTGACGATCTCTCACGAAAGAGCTTAGGGCCTAACTAGCTACCAGAATAGTCATACTGGTCAATGCACACAGCCAAGATCAAAACAGATAAAGGAGTTTGTCATCGAACCTTAAAGTAGCCGCCTTCGTACAGTGTCCCTGGCGGACCGAATATCGCTACTTCCCACTCGAAGATGTTGTCATCATTGACGAGTCGAACCTGGAACCCTTCGACTGGTTCGTTGTGTAACTTCTTCAGTTCTAACTGCAGCGCCCTCACGGCGCTCGTCAGCGAACACTGAACGGCCATTTTAAATATTTACCAGATGAGCCAAACTCACACAGGGCACAGATTTATGGTTGATTTTCTAAAGAAAAATAAATTGATTGATTTTCGTGTTTTTAGATCCCGTTGCGATTTTCGAGCAAATATGGCGGACGGTCTATGACGTCATTACACATGCGATTAAACCACACCTGGTGTGGTAGTCGTAATCGTAATCGCAAACTCTAAAATTTCTTAAGCGCTAGTCCAAAGCTAAACGCAGAACACCATGCTGCTGATCCACAACCGTCGCATCAAGTCAGAGGGGTTGTCCAGACTCCACAGATACCGTGTGAATAAGATACGGTTGCCAGGAGACCAGACAGACAGACAGACAGACAGACAGACAGACAGACAGACAGACATAGAGAGAGAGAGAGAGAGAGAGAGAGAGAGAGAGAGAGAGAGAGAGAGAGAGAGAGAGAGAGAGAGAGAGAGAGAGAGAGAGAGAGAGAGAGAGAGAGAGGTATGAAGTGGTAGCACCTTCATTTTACTGAGCCTTGGCAAATGAGGGCGGGTGGTCATTGGTCAGTGTTCTCCCTTGCCGCCTGATCTTCCCATCAACAACGACGCTCCCTAAACTCCTGTCGTCACTTGGGGGCAGTGACAAATTTAGCCATAGGCTTGAGTGCGGATCCCCCATTCGCCCCCATGGTTGTATGTCGGTGCCCCTCAGACCAGGCCCGTGCATGGTGGACTGCCAGAATTTGGCGCCCCTCTGGAAATGCTCTTCCTCCACGCAAGCAATCCTGCAGTTGCCACTGCTAGCCGTGCTATGGGGTTTCTGTCCCAGACCCATCAATTTTCCTACCATATATAACTCCCACATATAGTAATCGACATAGGACGAACATATTGCCAACGTTCATGATATTTGCAACATTGGATATAGGCCTACATTGCCAAACCGTTGGTATGCTGAGTGAAATCTGGCGCTGGTCGAACAATTGGTTCCATGTTAGTAATGTGACAATATAAATCATAAATACCGAAAAATAACAGAATGTAGAAGTGTCAGTATACACGTGCTGAGAAGGTACACGCACAAAAGAGTAATATACGTCGCACACCTTGTATTACGCCGACATAGGGCTAATATAGAGCCAACTTTCATGGTGTTTGTGATATTGAATATAACCCCTACATTGTAACCGTAATCGTAATCCCGAGACTTCTACAGCGCCAAACGAAAGCCACGTCAGGAAACAGCTTATTCACCGGCGCTCAGTAAAAACAAAATCGATAGGCAAAAGGGTTCGGTTCCAGGTCAAAAGTCAGGCAGAGAGACAGCTTGGCAGTTACGGTGGGTGGTGTTTGGAATCGGAGCGGAAAGAGACATAAGAGGAAGAAGGGGGGGTCAGGATACGATCTGTGAAGAGGAATATTTTAAGTTTTGAGTGAAAGGCCAACACAGAAGCTGCAAGCGTTGAAGCATAGATGAGTTTGTATGATAGGTCAGATAACTGTCGCAGTTCTGGGGGAGTTTATTCCAGAGTGGTGGGACAGCTATGATTGTGGAGCGATTATCAAATTTTAAGGATGAGGTAACGGACGGGTGGAGAAGTGTTAGGGCAGAAGAGGAGCAGGTTGAGCGGAGTGGTTGGATTGTTAATAACTTTAATGTTAATTATAGAAACAAATGAATATTGTTTAAACATGTTAAATAATAAAATCTACACTTCTAATCGAAACAAATAGCCTATCGTCGTCATGCCCGCATTTCACTACATCAATATGGCAATATTGCAATAATCAGAAAAACCTAAACCGATATCCAATCGACTTTGAAACGAGTAAAAAAAAAAGAAAACTTATACCAACTTTAAAACTGATAGCGACTCAGCTCTGTAGTTTACGAAGATTATTATGATCAGTAGGTTGGGAATACTGCAGAGAGTCATTTACCATGGAGAGAATTTTAAATTGTATTAAATTAAATTACTAATCCTCATGCAGAATGAACTAATCTGCAATTTAATTAAGCATATCTTGAAAGTGCTGTAGAAATTCTTGTGCTTATTGACTTGAGATTTAAATCTCGGGCTAGTACGGTCCGAGCACGGGGACCTTAAATGGCGTGGCGCCCATTCAAACGGGCAGCGGTGGTGAAGGATCTCACCCGATTAATTCATTGCAAAATGAGCAGGGTCGAGGCCATACGGTCGCTATATAAAACCTATACATTTACATTAGCAATATTTTTATTTAGGCAATTGCCAGATGACGCTAATGGTAACATAACTGCGTCATTGAAGGGCTTATTGAGTTTGCATATGATATGTGATCTCTGTCTTGGACGTGTATTGGTGTATTGGTTTTTATAATTCTGATGAAAGATTAAAAAGGATATTTGTTAAATAGTAATAAATTGCGTATCCTTATAGCGGTCTTTTAGACATGGATTCATATAACGTGATTGCAAACCAGCCAGTAGTCATAGACAATGTAAGTTGTATGTTTTGTTTGCCGAGTGTGCGATGACACACTCGTTCTGACATCGTTGATCTCAGCAGAGGGAGTGGAAGGAGGAAGGGAAGTATTAAACAAGCAACGACCGCCTATGCGTGTTGGGGTGTTGCTTCGTTGGCTTTAACCATTTCAGGAATCAGATGATGAAAAGAAATAACGCGGACTAAATTGCAAGTCTCGCATAAAATCTATTGGTTTACGTGGGAACTTGCCTTATCATGCCGTATCTGGGATCAAATTCAGTCTGATTTAATCGAATATGATCAAGTAACTTTCTAGCGCTTTTAGTCTAATAGGCACTTGGCAAATTTGAGGAGGATGACAAGTTATATGCTTACCTTACCTTCTTTACTCGTACGGGTTGGGTTTTGGGGACTGTTACCGAATCACATCAAATTATACCTGATGATACGTATGAACACAAGTAGTGAAATGCGCCTTTTACCTCATCTGGAACCGATCTGCCAATTTTCTATGAATTTTCAAAAATTCAGCGCGACTCAATGGGAACTGATCTCACGACACAAATTTTACACAAATTTCGGAAGTGTTCATATGCAGATGTTTCAAAGGATTCACAGCTCAAGAATTGGTTGAACTTTAATAATGCAGTTACACATTAGGGTAATTTTTACTATAATAGCATATCAATCATCAGCATATTGTTGTATTAATATGTTGAAAGATATTGTAATATGTGCAGATTATAGACATTGATATGGATTATGAGTCAAATATTCTGGTTTCATTGCTAGTCTGTTATATGGTACTGGATTAAGTGTAACAAGTGACGTTTATAGTGGATTACCAAAATATTTACAATGGATATGTGGCCATAATTATAGCTTGTGAAAATTAGGCTGTATTTAAATTGTTTAAAACCTGACTGCTGCTTTACCATTATTGGCATTTAAATTTGGCTGGTTTACATTTTATTTCTAAAATTTTACTACCAGTATAAGTTATAAGCTAAAATTCCAGGTGAAAATTTCTGCAAAGTACTCACTCAATAAAATCTGAAATTATGTTGTGAAGAAACTTTGGATTTAGACCGCCTGACCCTTGGATCTTAGCCTGAAACCGAATCTGGCCTCTTCTGCCTATCAGTTTTGTTTTGATTGAGCACCCATGAATGATATAGCTGGTTCCCATGACTTAGCTTTTTGGGTGCTTTAGAAAACTTGAGTTTATGATTGAAATTAAAGAGGGTAAAATACCCATGTATTATGCTTAAAACATGTCATCGTTGATGTCAACCTGTAAGTAAGAAATTCTGTTTAGAACAAAGATAGTCGTGCAAAAGACTCACCAAAGGTGATTACACTATCTGTTCAGCAGTTGAAAGACAAAGGAAGAAAGAGATAGAAATCACAGATGGAAAGAGACAGAACAAGATCAGTAGAAAGAGAAATACAGGAAATTACAGATAGAAAGAGTTAAAGAAAAAAACATTAAAGACAAAGTAACAGTGAATGTAAGGAGAGAGAATGATTAAATATGTAATAATACCATTATTGAAAAAGTACAAATGACAATAATTACTTGCTCACTTAATAATTCTGTTGTGACATTTAAAAATATAATTCATATAAGATATGTAGCATTATATAGGTAACTAATATATTATTGTAATCACTAACACATTTATCACATTATCATAATATGCTCTGCATATATTACAATATCTTTCAACATTTTAGTATGATTTTGCTAATGAATGATATATTATTGCAGCAAAAATTTACCTTGATGATGTCTTTGTATAGTTGCACTATAAAATTCAGCCAGTTATAATTTTATTGAGCTGTGATTCCTTGGAAACATCTGTTTATGACCAATTCCTGAATTTGGGTAACCATATGGCGAGGGACTGTTTTCCACTGAGTCAAGTTAAATTTTAAAAATTCATAGAAAATTGGAGGATCAGTTCTGAAGGTTGGCAGCAGGCGTGTTTGAGTAGGTATCATCAAGTAAAGTTTGATGAGATTTGGTAACACTCCCCAAAGCCCAACCCAAACCTCTGTACCTTACCTTATACCTTACTCACTTAACTTGGTTAAGTTACCTCACTTACATTACCATAGTTTGCCTACAATACCTTAGTTTGCCTACAATACCTTAGTTTGCCTTACCTTTCTTTCTGTAACTTACTTTACTGTACATTACTTTAATAGACCTAGCTTGTCCAAGGTGCACTTAGCATGTCTGTTTCGCATTGCTGTGATATGTTACACAGACTATAGTACCTGGCATTATTAGGCACTTGGTCAACCATCCAAGTAGTAACTGGGCTCAGTGTTGTTTAACTTTGGTGATATGAGGAACCAGTGTTCTGTTGTGATATGTCTATACTCTGGATTGTTTAAACTTATGTCATACACACGCAAAAATTTGTAGGCATAGGATGGAAATATGCACTTGCAGTTTTTATTCTGTAAGTTTGATTGACTTGTAATGGTATCATCTAGGAAATATTTTGCCTCTTTTATCATCAAGCCTAGGCTTATTGGCAGATCTTAATACCATCTAGCTCTGAGTTCTTAGCTGACACCATGGCCATGAGGCATACCTACTGCTAACTTTTGATGAAACTGTTCAGAGCCAATCTCATTTAACCTGTTAAAACTTCCGTAACTTTTGTGAAAACCATTAAAAGAAACAGCCAAAGTCAAGTCGTAAGAGAACTTGTGAAATGAGCCTCCTTCAAGTCCATTTTATCAGTTTAAATCTGTTTGGTAAGTCCAGTCAGAAAATGCCTTTGGTCAATCGAGTCATTTTAATTGATGTCTCACTGTGTAGTTACATATGTCAACTGCTTTTTCTATTCATCTTAATGTCATTGCTTGACTGAAGTTGTGTTTCTGCAGGGCTCGGGTGTAATTAAAGCTGGTTTTGCTGGAGATCAAGTTCCAAAATGTCATTTTGCCAATTAGTAAGTACCTGTTTAAAGATTTCGTAGATAATACAATGGTACATGATTGTTATTAGTACTTTATGTCCACTTTAATATAATTGCAGACTATAAATGCTACAACATTAAGGGTTAACTTAGGTTTGTTCTTTGCTAGCACAGAATACCATAATAGGGACTTATGGGTGATGGCAATGCCGGTCATCTGACCATAGAACTGCTGCAAGCTGCAAAACAGCTTTTGTAGATTAACTAGAGGGAAACATACCTGATCCTGATCGGTTTTGTATTTGATTCATATATTCTGGTTTCGGATGAATATTTTATGCAGTTTTAAAGAAATGTCTCAACCAGCTACTGAGGTGAGTGGTCTAGTTGTACTGCTGTGCAAATAGCCACAAAAAGCACCTCGTCATGGTCATGCCCAAGTGTCTACATATTTATGTATGTATGCATGTATACGAACATTGATATATCACTTTTTGAGGACCTATTTAAGGCACAGACTATGTTAGACCAAGTACCCACATGTATTAGGAAAAGAGAATCAAAATTGGAACAGCCATACAGTGATCATCTGAAATCTGAAATGCGGAAGATTAATTGTACTGTAACTGATTAGCTCATTGGTTGATATAATCTGAAGTATTTTGCTTGCATGTATATACATATATTTGTATTTAAAACTTCTGTTTTAAATTAGCATGATTTTGATGCTGTTCTGAATGAGCAGGATTTTAACTCTCTTTTTTATGTTTATCTTTGATAGCATGGGACGGCCAAAACATGTGCGTGTCATGGCTGGTGGAGTTGAAGGCGAATTGTTTCTTGGCCCAAAAGCAGAAGTAATTAGTGACTTTGTTATTGCGATGTTATAATGTTATGACTAACACTTTCTTAAAAGTTTCAACAGCCGCCATGAAGAGGTTCTCGACAGTCGCTAACTAATCAGCCTAGCCCAACTCAAAATCTTTCTAAAAATTCTATTTTTGTACCAGCTGTGATTTCTTTCCAAGACCCTTTAATACTGCTGCATCAGGGGATAACATTGCATTCCCTTCTTAAGGGAATTTTATTATTTGGTTGCACTATGCGCTTTCTGGCATGGCTATTTCCCACCCCAAGACCATGACTTAATTTGACTGTTGTGCTGCAGACTTGCCTTTTACTATCAGTTGCTTGGTGCTCAACATGGATTATTTGAGTCTTTGAAGAGCACAAATCGGGGACATCATTTACTTTTGCTTAATTCCTGCTCTCACCTCAAGCTGTAGGAAGGACCATCTCCTCTTCGGTCAGTTTGCTGTGTTTTGTATGATGCTTTTTATATGATGCTGCCCTAGTCTCCAAATGCATTGTCAGTCTACCAACAATGGTGAGGGTTTTAACAGTTTGCTGCTGCACGAATATGTTGGTCGTTGGTGAGGTCATATCATAGCCTTTCGTAGCACTGCTTGATTATGAACTAGCAGGAATGTAATTATAACGCATTTTGACTTGGAGCAAAGTAGAGCAAAATATGCAAATAGTTAGCTTTGGAAAGCCTATAATATTTCTCAATGCTTTGTGAACATTTCATTAAGGGTTTTTTGACATTGTGTGCATTACAGATTTTTGTAATAATAATGCTTTGTGTAATCTTTGTTGTCGTTTTATATTTTACACACTTCAGATGCTGTTAAATAATGTCTTTTGCTTCTTGTGCAAAGGAACAGTAGCATGTAATTATTGGTTTGATGATTGGTTCTAGCACATTTGTGAGGTTCTCCATAGATTCTGTATAGTTCCATGCATACATACATACGTACATTGTACATACATTCACACATACACTGATCTCTGGATGACTTCCATTTTACTGAATGACACCATTCTTGACATGTTTAAAATGCTTTATCCTAGGAACACCGTGGACTTCTATCCATCCGCTATCCAATGGAGCATGGAATTGTCAATGATTGGAATGACATGGAAAGGATCTGGCAGTATATATACTCAAAAGATCAGCTCCAGACATTTGCAGAAGAGGTTAGGCTCAGCCTGCTTCTATGTTTCTTAGCCTGCAGGTGTTTTGGAAAACAAGTGATGTTGCAAGACATCAGTTGTAAGTGAGCAGACTTATTGTGAAAAGAAAGGGAACAAGAGGTAGCACTTCTGAGACAGATATTTAAGGACCAAAACACAGAGATGAAAATTAACTAAACAGCAAGCTCTGAGGAGAGAAATAGGCAAGGTGATTTAGTCACACATTTATTCTGCACTCTGTTAAATAAAATGTTCATTTGTATGAGGAACGAATTATAGTATGATTAGTGCATATTATTTTTCCATCATGAATCGAGCTGATGGCCTTAATCTGAGGGAAAGATCAAACTAAGGGAGTTTGCAGCACCAGCTGAAGTCCCAGTGTGACAAAAACAATTCATCTTCCTGAGGCTATGTCATGAATTGCAGATGAGATGAAATGCAGTATTGATTTGCCGTAGCAGTTCAGCGCTTCGGGCCACCATGTGAAGAGAGGCAAACACAGAAGAACAGAATATGTCAGTGCCGGATGCAGCAAATGATGCTGGTGTTCAAATGATGAATTCTTGTATCTGACCATGTTATTTGTTTGATTTATATTTCTGAACCTGACAGCATCCAGTCCTGCTGACAGAAGCACCTCTCAACCCACGACGCAATCGCGAAAAAGCCGCAGAAATCTTCTTTGAGACTTTCAACGTTCCGGCCCTGTTCATTTCCATGCAAGCTGTTCTTAGCCTGTATGTTAGACTGGCTCTTGTTGTTATTACAGTTAACTGCTACAGATCAGAGATCAGTTAACTGCTACAGGGCTTCGATTTTTTTCTTAGATTGGGTGCACTTTCCAAGCCTTATTAAGAACCTGCAGTGGAGCATAGGCAATGATAGTTTAGACAGCTTTTCCTTGTTACGTGATCTGATGCTGAGGATCATTTCATTTACTTGCTTTTTATGTTTATGCATACCAGTATATTCCAATATATGTACTTTTTTATCAGTTTACAGATATTTAGGTCTTAGATTGGTCCAAATTGCATATGCTTTAGAGTTCATGTTCTGTATAGGGCAACATTTTAAAGAAACGTGTGTTCTCACTCCCATTTGCTGCATGGATTGAATTAACATTAAATTCCCAATTAGAGATAATAGTTTATGGACTAATTAATTATAATATAAGTCATAACCTTAATAATAATGTATTAATATTGCCGTGCTTGCCTTATCTATACGTATATGAATATAAATTTGTGCATGGCGCATGGTTTGACGTGTTTCTGTATAGATATGCAACAGGAAGGACAACTGGTGTGGTTTTGGATTCTGGTGACGGGGTCACACATTCAGTTCCAATCTACGAGGGATTTGCAATGCCACACAGCATCATGAGGTCAGATATTGCTGGCCGTGATATAACCCGCTATCTGCAGCTGCTTCTGCGCAAAGAGGGACATGATTTCCACACAACGGCCGAGTTCGAGATCGTGCGTACAATTAAGGAGGTAAGGCAGATTGAGGTCAGTGCTGATTGACTGGTAAAATCAGCGATGCATTGGAACTGGCTTCTGTTGTGGTCAACTAAGAATCTGTTAGCCTTAAATGATGTTTTTGGGTTTGAACCCATGTGCTTTCTGTGAATTTGATGAGCAATTGCAAAGCTGCAGCAAGAAAGGAAGATTGTTGCTAAAAATTCGTGAAGAAATGGAAAATAAAAAATAAACAGATTTAGCCAGAATCATGGCAAAGTGTAAATGGAAAAGCAAGCATGCTGTCCCTCAAGTTATCAAAAGATAGGAAGTCATTTTGGTCACCACTGATCTGTAAGCTAGTATAAATGTTTACGCTGTTTTTCCTGTGTAGCGTGCCTGCTACCTGGCAACAAGTCCACACAAGGAGGAGACCACAGACACAGAGAAGGCACAGTACACCCTTCCAGATGGCAGTGTTCTTGAAATTGGTCCTGCTCGCTACCGGGCTCCAGAGCTTCTATTCCGACCTGATCTGATAGGAGAGGAGTACGAAGGAATACACGAGGTTCTTACATTTGCTATCCAAAAGTCGGACATGGATCTCCGACGGACGCTGTATGGAAATATTGTGCTTTCTGGAGGATCTACTCTCTTTAGGGGTGAGCACCTTTCAGTGTTTCTGAAACATCTTTACTTCAAAAGCTATTACTGCCTACTTTGGAAATTATTTTTATTTACAGAGGTTTTGCGTTGATTAAAATTTTTGATCTCCCTGTCTACGATCTTTCTTAGATGTCAACGATGGGCTTCAAACCGTCTGTTTGCCCATTTTGTAGCTTAGCATTAACTCAAGTAAAGACACTCAGTCTTTGATTTTAGAAATTATAATAAATCGAACACTTTAATGACAAAAGTATTTGAATTGTCACAGTTTCTAATGCATGAATCTATCAACAACGTTTGTAACTCAAACTTTCAGCGTCACACATGGCACAACAGTGCTACAGATCTGTGCACTATCTGCTACAAAATCTTCATACTTGTTTATATAGACCCTTTCCCACCAAGAGACCAGACCAGCACAAACTGGTTTAGGCTGGCCTCCCTCTACTGTGCAATCATGAGTTTTCCAAAAATCTGCTGACTCATTGCTACATGGGCCACTCGAAAGCCCATGTGACAAAATACACATCAACAGTAATAATCCCAGGTGTCAGCCCACTTGCCCTCAGGGCTTTGCCAGCCAATCAGACTGCCCCACCTCTTGTTCGGTGCATGCCAGCCAGCATGCAATCCACATGTTCATTAACAAATCAAAAACCCGATGACTCATGGAAATTTCCTGTGCAAACGCTTAAAACTTGCTGACTAAGTGGCACAATACTATGTTCACACTCACTGTATTAGTTTGTCAAATTCTTTATTTTTTCAGGATTTGGTGACAGACTTCTTACTGAAGTAAAGAAGTTGGCTCCAAAAGACATAAAGATCAGAGTATGCTGAATATTTTTCATATAGTTACCAAGTACCTAATTGTAACTGTAATTAATAGCTTCTGATGTGCTGGTGTCTAATGCATGAGGCTTCAACCGATGGCCCACCAAAGCCATGCCGAAATCAGGTCAATATCCGGTCAGTCTACAAGCAGAGAGGCAGTCTTTGGTGGATAAGCAGACAGGCAGCCTATGGTGGATAAGCTACTGGTATCTGGATACTTGTACAGCATCTTTCTAAGAATCTATCAATTGCACATGGGTGATACTGTTTTTAAACACACTTTCTACTTCAAATTGTGATTCTGTGACATTAAAATTTGGTGAGTGCGTTGTGAATTCACCATTCACACAAAAAATGTTGTTCTTAAAATAATGATTTGTGGAAGCAGGGCTATGGTTGTATTTACATAGGGACTTTGCAGGTTAATACCCCAAAACCTTTCTGATTATACTAATACTGATTAAAGAAAGCTGTGAGAGAACTAGGAAAGCCAAAAAAGACAATAGGAAATAGGTAGTGTTTTGAAGGCGCTATATAAATTTATACTTTCTAATTTGAAGTGTGGTTCATGTCCTCTATCGTTGTAGTAGTAAGTTCTTATAAGGGATTGCCTTATTAAGTTTTAACCTTTTGCCTGCCACATATATTTGGCTGTTATTGTGGCCCATACCAGATATTTTGGGTTTTGATCCCATTTCACCCCGTAAGGGTAAAAACATAATATCTTGGCAACCACTGAAGATAAAGTTAAGTGTAGATTTGAAATATGTGTAGAACTGAATTTTGAACAAGTGGATATCATTTAGTTGTCTGTATGTGCTTGTATTATTTAGATATAAAAATTAAAAAATCACGGTGTGGCAAATGTGTTCAAAAGCAGCCATCATATTGTCTTTTTACATTCTGCCAATGTATTAAATAAATATATGTTGCTAATGTATAGTGTTTCTTCAGCTATCATTAGATCACAGTTAAAACTGGGGTTCATGCAACTGTCTTTGTCGTAGCTGCTTTGGTATGTGAACCATCATTTTTTGAATGCCCCATTGCTTTCTTCAACATTCATTTCACAATCTGGGTGGTATGCATATCTACAACAATCACTGATATTAGTGAGAAGCTGTTGAATTTTGCATATGGTTATGTTTTGGAAGGGCAGAGAGCAAAGAAGTGGCATTGCCATTTACATGAAAAGACTTCAAAATTATCTCTGATTTTTTGCATGGCATGGTAGATTGAAAGGTTAAGTTTCACAATTCTGTTTCTGTTGAGTTCAGTGTGAGAATTTGGTTGAGTTAGAAGAGGACAGTTGCTGAACATTTATGCACGTTGAATAGGGACAGTTGAAATCTCTAATACTAACGTAAAGTTCGACAGTGGTTGTTTTTTGTCATTGCTATCGGGCCAGTTTCGAAACAGGACATTATGTAAAAAATCAGAGGACTAAAACAAAAAGTGTCAAGACATCAAAGAACCAGGGGACTAAAACAGAGAGTGTATTACCCTACCTTATTTTTATTGAAGTAAACAGCAAAGCACATTTCAGCTTACATGCCTTAATTCTTATTCGTAACAGGTGCTATAAAAATGCTCTGTTACAATTATGATATATCCTATGTTACCTCATCTTACTGCATGATTGTTTCTTAACAGATTTCTGCACCACAAGAGCGACTGTATTCGACTTGGATAGGGTGAGCTGATTATTCAGTTTCTCTAGTGTAACAGTACTCTAGTGACTTTGTTTGCAGCTGCTTCAGTTCAGTGTAAATAAGTGTGGAAAAAGTTTATGTGAGAGTTAAAGTTCTAGGCATTCTCTGAAAAATGAAAATGAAATAACTGTATCAGGTAGGCCGAAAAGATAAGCCAGTTGAAGGAATGAGAGGTGGAGAAAATTGGGAGAGGGATTGAAAGAAGCTGATGTTTTACACTGATAGAAAAAAGGTACACGTCGTATCAAAAGTTCTTACAGAAGGTATGTTGGGTGACTAACCATGTCAAAGCTCCCATAATTGTGAAGTGGTTGCCAACCTTTCTCGTATTTCCAGGATTCTCTTGGAATCAACTTTTTGCCTTCCATCTCTAGGGTATCGTTACCATTAATTATAACAATTACTAATAATTAATATTAACCAGCCAACAAGTATGACATGAGCAGAGATCCTTATCGAATCGAACACTTACTATACCTCGTATTATAACATATATTTTGTCTACAGTAATTGCTTTGTTACTACACTACAATCTGCAACAATATTAGTGTACTTAGTCATCTGGAGAGCCATGGTCCTTGGGGCTGAAGGGGGTCTTTAAGCTGAAATGCAAAGATGATATTTAAGAACCTTTTTTGATGGGTTGAAACAAAGATGTAGCAGAGAATGGTCAACACATAAACAGCATGCCACTGGCTTATTATCAGCTTCTGAGTAACAATTCATCTGGAGACAGCGCCTTTTAAGAACCTCAAAAGGTGGGACAACATTAGTGAGTATTCTGTAGCTTGTGTTGTTGTGCTGTTGTTGTCTTTCAGTGGATCTATTCTCGCTTCTCTTGACACCTTCAAGAAGATGTGGATATCCAAGAAGGAGTATGAAGATGATGGAGTGAAGGCTGTACATCGAAAAACATTCTAAGGTTGAGTCAACCATGCAGACTAAGAAAGACATGATTTTTCTGCTGGTTTCGCTATCTTAGCTTAAAAATAGTCGTCATCCATGCGATCGTCATCGGCCGCCATGTGTTGTTGTCCGTCTAAGTGACCAGTTGTTGTGGCTTCCCTGGCACAATGGAACTATAGGTTTTTGTGCTGGTGCTATGCTGTTATTTGGTCTTTTTGTTTTGTCAGAATTTATGAAGGAATATGTTGGCTTCTGTTTAGTTTATTAAGTGAAGTAATCTTGTAGTAAAGCCCATTTAACTTAAGGTGTGCTGCTCTCTAGTGCATAGACTTCAGTTTAAATCTCATTGAATTAAAATATATATTGCCTACAGATGGCTGTACAATTATATATTTTATTTTTCTACCCTTAAAATGAATGCAAATTCAAATGTATATGTATGACACCCACGTACATAGTTTTGTACATGTAGATACATTTGCTGAAATATCTTGAGTAGAATTTAAGACTTTACCGGTATACAGTACATTTACGTGCATGCATGTTCAGACGGTTTCTCAAATTAATTTACCATTTGCATTTTTTCCATGTAGGCCATCTTTTTCTGGGCTGCTGTTTTTTAACTTGTAGTTGTCAGTGTCATGGTATATCGTAGCATGAGCACAGTAAAAGTTGTTTAGGTAGTATAAGATTTTTGAACAAATTACCCTCCCCAAATTTGCCGTTGTGAATGTTTTGTGCAAATTTGACTCATTTGAAGAAAAACGTCTGTTGCTCTCAAAACCTAAGATGTGGTAGTTAACAAAGCCATCCAACCAGTTTCCCCTTCAGATACATTAATGAAATTAGTTCTCATTTTCCACCCCCTGATATCATTTGAGATTGGAAATTCACTGAATTTATGTTGGAGATCCTTTGATTAGATTTTGCTCAGAATCTGAAATTCCAAGAGCAAGAAATTTCGCATGTTTGATAATGAGCCATTGCCTCACTTTGAATTAGTAATTATTTGGTAGTAATTAATGTTTTAATCTTATTCAGTGTGTGTTAATGTAATAAATGGGCCAGTTCATACATTTTGGTCTTCAGTAAACACACTTGAAGACATTCACTAATTCAAAGTGGGTGAATATCAATTACCTTACCAGGCAGTTGCCTCAAATTGGTGCTTATGCAGGATGTTGAGACCTCCACTTAATTTCATTGTGTTACATTTGCAGAAAACAGTCTTTATTTTCAGTTGAAAGGCCACAAACCAGCATTCGAAGAACCAGACTTCTTTAAGCACTTTTTATCTGCTTGCTTGCCAGCTAAATGAATCCAACAATTGATATTTTGTACCTCTTTCCATGCTGGTCCATTCTTGCCCAAGTCTTTATGATGCTTGTCTTTTCTTTCCTAGTCAATTATGCCTTCTGGTTATGTTCATTTCCATAATTGGGACTACGTAAATGCCCCTTATCAACTAGACAAAAGGGAAGGCAATGGAAATCTATTTCCTAGCACCAACTTCATCTGATCTCAATATTTCAACTGGCTACAAATTTTGGGTGGTTAAAGGGCAACACTAATCCATTTCAGAGCTGCACTGAGGGTCGGGTTACAATGGATTGTTTGAACTTTGCATTCCATTACAAGGCCATACAACCGAGAAAAAGCAGATGTTACCAAGGAAAGTGTGCATCTGCCACTCTGCACCTTTGTTGAAATGACTTCTTCAATGACTAAAAATGCTTATACCCCGTAACCAATAGCAGTTAAGTACCTGATAATTCACCTTCCCTTGTCACTCGTGATATCTGCCAGCTAACTCTAAACGATTATTTTAACCTGTGGAAATTTTGTTTAGGGTGCTATCAATTTAAATTAGTGGCTGTGATGTTCAGAAATGGTACAAATAACAACTAGAAAAAGTATTTAATAGCATGCAAGAGATACTCGTAGCTACTTAGACATGCTCTTTCTGGATAAATAAGACCTTTAAATACACAGTTCTGTATATGTATTTGTATTCAGTGTAAACACTGATTATGTTAAGAGGTAACTTAAACTTGCATATTTAGAATTCCACACTTCTGAGGTAATTTCTTAATTGGTTTAATTCAATATCGGATTAAATGTGATTTAATAGCCCTTTGCCTTTTAGTTCTTGGCTAACCAATAGCTAAATGGGTGGTGCTTCAGCAGGCTCCTGCGATGTGTACAGTCTAATCCTATGCCCACACAGGAGTCTTCTCTGAGCCATGTACACATTGTAGATAAGTTACTAGAATGTTGGTGTTTTTATTTCAGCTTGTGCAATTACAGCATTTATCAGGTTTTTATTCTGCTTTTGGGGGAAGTAATGATACATGTATGTTATGCCAAACTCCATTTATGCCAATTTAAATTAGATTTGCAAGACACTTAGGTGGTGTTAGAGTTAAGTTTTTAATTATCATGCAATATTAGGGACTTCATCCAAAGGGTTCATATATTTTAAGGGGCAATACTGGCCTATTTTGCAATAAAAGTGTTTCAGCTGGTTGCAAGTTCTGGAGTTGTTTGCTTAAGCAGAGCACATACTTTGCACAGTTTTATGGAATTTGAATTCTCAATGGAAACACTGTTGTAACCTTTACGAATAACAAGAGTAATTTCCACATATAGAATTATTAAAGTGTTACGACATTGAAATGTGGTGTTAATTCAGTTTAGTGACCAGCACCCAAGCTTTGCTTGTTTCAGCAGTAGCTTTGCAGTAGCTTTTAAGAAATTCTTGTTAAGACTTTCACTGTTATGGAAACTGATTGGTGTTTAGATCTGAATTTGACTTGTAAAGGTGTTTAGTGTTACTTTACAACTGACAGTCATGGCACAGTTCCATTCTGAAGCACAATTACACAGCATGCCTGTAGCAAGAGCGAAGGCTGAACTGCTGTTGTTCTGGTGGATGTGTTCATTCCTTAACCCATAGATATTGCTGGTTTTTTGAGTAGCTTCCATTTTCTTCATTGGAGGCAGGAAGTGCACCTCTTGAACCACAACTCTAATACTGTCATGATGAAATTGGCAATCTTTTTCCAGGCTGATCAATTTTCCACTGTCCACTACAGACACAGTACCTCTCAAATCGCAATTCCCAGGCCTTCATTGCTGGCATTTTTGCAAAGCTTCTCATGAGCGAGATACAGCCGCATCGAACACATACTCGCATTGGCTCAGCTGTGTGCACTCCTAGCACAATCTGGCGCACCACGTCCTTTCGACATTTGGAATGCAGCACTCCTTGTGGCAGCACGAAAGCTGAATGGCCATGCGAGGAAGAAGCCACATGACTCGGCATTTCACCGAAAGTATACTTGAGTGGGTAGCTCTGTGCAAATATTGAGGACGAATAGTCAATGTTACCAAAAAGACCTTCATCTGGTGCCGGCAGCATGATTTGGCTTGCAAGCGCTGAGCACTCATCTGCAAGTGCCTCATCAAAGTCTCTCCCGGCATCAACATGAAGCCAGACTTTTGTGAGTAGTTTAAACAGCTGTGGCAGACAGTCCGACATATTGGTGGTTGTTGTAAAGTTCGGCAGGCAGCTTGAGTTGATGAGGCCCCACATCCGTACAACAACGAGCAGCTCTCGGAGGGTGCCAATCACGCGAACATCGTGCAGCAGTGTGGCACCAGGAAAAGCTGTGTTCTGGCCATGAAGCAGAAGAGGCAGTGAAGCAAGTACGTAAGCTGTCAGATCTGCAACCCACTGAATCAACTGCTGCATCGACTGAAGTGTACCACTGTCAACAACGAACTTCTTCTCTGAGTTTAGTGTCATGAGTACGGCGTCTATATCTGTGTCAATACTCTTGTTGCACGTAGCAGTCAGCTTCTCAGAAGGAGACTACAACAAACGAAACATCACCAATGAAAACCTGACTTCCAAAGAGTGGCCGGAATTCTCTCATGTAAAATATCTATGTCATCTCAATAAACTAGCTCTATCCTTTCTTGCTTGCCTGCTTTACAGCTGCCATTTTGCATTACAGGGTCATGTATAGGGCTGCCGCAAGAACACGAGTCTAAAAAGAAGCGAGTACATAGTTGTTTTACTACTCAAGAATATCAGCTATGTTCTTTTTTCAGTAATTATTTCAGTCACCTATATGTAAATTCAGCTCAGAACCTCAAAAGAATGCTTCCAATGCTATCAATTTCACATGGGGGACTTGGCATTTGAACCCAGACCACAGAGGTCAAAAGGGTATAGACTATATACTTGCTCTGCCACCATGCCAAATCTCTCATCTTAAAAATTTATCAACATTGTCTCTGGTCCTTTTTCCCATGTGACACATGACACATCACATCCTAACTTCCCACCCCAACTTACCACCCCTTCCTATTCTGTGATTTCAAACAGCTTAACAATCGTCACTGCAATTTGTCAACGCCATGCTGCAATCATATTACTTATCATAGTTTCTTCTGCTCAATTCTCTCAAAACAGGTGTCCATATGTATAAGAGTGGCCAAGTGATCAGGCATTTAGACTAAAATTACTATGAAAGCACATACAACAGCAGAAAGGCTGCTAAATGGTTCTTGCATGACCAACCTAAAATAGACTCACCACTTCATTGGCCGACAGAATCTTTGGCCTGAGCATTGACCGAAAGTGTGATGAAATAGAATGAAGAACAAGTCGACTGTGGCAGTCAGCAGCACGAAACTGTCCACTTGTTCCGCATCGATAGAGTGCAGCCTTCATAGCAAGAAGTCGACATATCAGTTGATCCTGGAGAAAGCCCGTTTGCTTTGAAAAGTTATCACACAACTTCTGGACCACATTCTCAATCATACCTAAGCAAGTAAATAAAGCACAACATTTAAGCAGAAGGTCTCACACTCAGGAATTCTCTACCAGTAAATGTTTGTTGCATTGGTTTGGTTGGCATTTCCTTCCCATTGCAAACAGCTTCCCTGTTGATTGTTGTGCTGGATTTCAACCCGACCACGTACTCAGACTCATTCTGTGAGTCCTTACCACAGACAAAGAGTAAGTGCAGTGCCCTCACCTAATCTTCAATCCCAGGACATTCCTCTTCCTCAGATGTATGGTCTAAGGGTATCAGTTAGCAACAAAACTACACAGCAACCAAAAGCAACATAACCTGTTTCGCCCAAAAATGAAACAGAAGAAGCAGTGTCATCTGCAGCTCGCTGAAACTGACACTGTAGTTTCACTATATAACTGAAACTGTACTCCAAACCTACTGAAGTAGAATAAATTGATAATCTTACAGTGCTGACTGACCATGTTAGTTACTAAAGATCAATGAGCAGCTGTTGGTTAAAGAAATGAATTTCAAACTTGTGTGCATTAAGCTGCTAAATATTTGCTATTGCAAATTCCAAAAAAGCACTGCTATGCCGTTTCTTAACAAGTGCTGCACATTTTAGAATGCTGCACGAACCCAAAATACAATTACAAACAAAACCAAAACTTTGCTGAAACTGCTTATTTATTCCATAAAGTTTCTGAGCTGAAATACAATTTTGGTCAGCAGCTAGATAAAACAGTCGGTTACCTGGCTTGACAGCAGTTAAGACATCCCACCAGTCAAGTCCAGTCAGGAGGACGTACTCCAGCATACAGACAATGAAAATGGTGGGGACTTGAGTCACTGGATCACGAGTATTGACAACCTTCATGACATACATACAGCTGTACTGGTCGACCCCCACAAGTATACAGCCTAAGAAAGAACAAAATAAACAGCATATCTACCATACTTGTTACAACATACTGTCAAATGCACACAAAAAAGTCAGGAAAATAATATTCAGCAGCAATTTGTTTAAGAGTATGGAGAAGTAATTAGTGAATTTTTAGTAATTCTTGACAAGCTTAAATACGGATATGAAGCCTGAAAAAATTCACTTCTAACACAACTAAAGCAATTTTATTTTGTATTTACTAGTGCCATGTAAATAAGCAAATATACATGCAATCCAGTGGGCACTGGCCATTGGGACAGAATTCAATGCCAAAAATTAGATAGCAATTCCACAAGGTAAAGTAAGGATTAGCACTTGCCAGCCTTCAACAATATGTGATCTGTGTGTGATCAATGGGAGTATGGACAAACAACAATCCAAAAATCAGTCACGTTTTGGTTAAAATATCAGTTATACACCAACCACAGGAACTGAATTGAATTTCAGATTCATTTGTTCCAATGCATGAACAATCAATCACCATGTTACATACCTACCTACCTGTAAAAGATTGCTGCATGTATGTCATATAGGCAACAGATTTTCGCTTCTTGTCAGGGTTTTCAAGATCAATAATTCCAGTGTCCAAGTTGGTTGTTGTCACAGCTTGGAACGTGTGTTTATTTACAAGCTTTACCGAACCATCTTTGTACGCGATTGCAATGTACTGAAAAAGAAGTGATGATGAATCAGTGGGCAGCGTGGTTCCGTATGAAACCGGAAAGCAGGGAACTGCTATTGATGTTGGTAGGCTTGTGTGTGTTATGCTTGACTTGAGGATCCATTTTTCCTGGAGGAATCCTGTCGACTTGTCAGGCATCACATTATTGAGGAAGATGCGGTGAACTGCAACAGGTGATGCTGTAAGGTTCCACAGTTCAACGTGACTAACATTTGTGTCACCAGCACTGACGATCAGCATGTCACCAGACTCCTGGTGCATGTACTTGACATGAGTAATATGCGTGGTTGGTGACTCCCGAAGGGCTAAATGGAGGTGGCAGCGAGCATAGAAGCTGGTCACTGGTGTGCACAGGATGTTGCAATTATCACCGTCAAGCTGCAGCAAGATCTTGTAGCAAAGGATGGCCGATGTGACACTTCCATCACTTGTTGCAACCAATATGTCACCCTTGCTAGAGAATGCGATGTCAGCTACACGTATGCGCCGACGTGATGGACATAACATCTCCATGTGTATCTTCATGTCAGTGCTTCCCATCTTTGGCAAGGTCACCACGGCCTAAAAACAAACAGCCTTTAATTAGCCTACACCACACACGAAGAAAAAGAAGGCTTATAGAACATCTTCTCAAGGTTTCTACACAGAATAATAGACACTATAGAACAACCATCTGGTGAAGTCCTCAAGTCCCGAACAGAACAAAAATTAAAATTCTCCCAAGTATTCCCCATAATATCTTTTGTAAACCTGACTCTGTTTGAATTTCCTGTAGTAGACTTCATATATTTCTCTAAAATTATCACCGTCACTGACGTTGGTAGCTGTAGTCATCAGATGTCATATGGTGTAGCTTTGAAACTTCAGATGTCTTATGCCAGTATAGTAATAACAGCAAAGGAACCTTTCCAGCAAATTTTAAGACACATTTAAATTTTTTACTTCTTATTTCAGTTTTTTATAGATTAATTTCTTGCTAACCTAAATTTTCATTCCTGAGCAATTATTTCTATCTCACGGAAATAAAACAGTAATAATAATAAATGTTACGTACCATGCCAGTGGCAGTGACAGCTAACAGCCCATCAACTGCCTTACCACCAAAATGAGAAAGAGATGGTGTGAAATTAGCATTGACATGTTTCTCTGCATAATTTTGGCTTTCTCTTTTCTCAGGCATGAAAGTCATCTGCAAGACAATGCAAAGTCAGATGGCAATAATAATGAGCACTTCAACATTCAAAAGTTAAAATATAGCAATAAGACTAAAAAACCATCCACTCAGTAAACCAGTACATCTCAGTTTGATGTCTATTTGATGTATCTGTATGTCAGAATAAGGTTAACATCTAAGCAGCACTTTTATTTGACATTTTCTAGATGCCCTGTGGCTGCTGCAAGCCACTATACTCAGTTGCAGCAGCTGTCAAATAGACAACAAACAGATATCTAGCGGTTTAATAAACTTGTATACATCAGTCTATTCAATGTGCCTATTCAATGTGCCTGTATGCCAATATATAAGACAGGCTAACATCTACACAGCACTTTTATCTGACGTGTCCTGAACATCCTGTGGCTGCTGCAAGTCAATATATGTAATGGGTTGCATCAGTCATCAAACAGATATCAAATCAAAGTCTAACGGTTTAATAAACTTGTACACATCAACTGAACGTCTATCTGATGTGGTTTTGTGTCAATATATCTAAACAACTTTAAAATAAAATACTTTGCTAACAGATAACATTCTGACATTGATAATTTCATTTTGCAACAAAATAATTTTTAAAGTACTTTAGACATTCTGTCTGATGTTCAATGACACGACAAGGTCAACCCCAGACAACTAGTAGCAAACTTCATGTAGAAGAATTCTGTATTAAATCAAGACTAGAATAGAAAATGATATAAACTAATTGTCTTAATTTGTTTTAAGGTCACCAATCTAAATTGGAATCAGCTGCAGTTAAAAGACAGAGTGTATTGTTTATCAACAAAAGGAGGCTCTGTTGTCTTTTAATTTTCATTATTAGCATTATACCTCTGGCATTTGTAATTGATATGAATTTCACATAGGTGTGTTATCTGGGCATGAACTTTGCATCACTTCTGAAAAGACATTTGTCAATTACTGTATTTGTTCAGTCATATTCTGAGCTTCTCTAAAGTTAGACGCTGTGATGAGAAAATTTGAGGATTTGATTCTGTAGTTGTATGTCAAACCCTTAGCACTAGTGTCCATTATCAGCTTATTATGGATTTCAGTAAGCCACTGCATTACCAAATGATGTGGCTAGTTTCAACCAACCACTGATATAATTACAAAAGAATTTAACGAGATCATGTAGCAGCTCTGGGGTTGTCTATAACGGACATCCACAATGACCTACTTTGGACCTCTCCCTCCCATTGTCCGCATTTGGCATTACCCTCCCCATATCACTCTGCAGACGTCTGCACTCCAGCAGAGCACTGAGGTGTAGGCTATCTGATTCTGCAGGGGTAACTGTGCTACAGGGTGGGGTACTTTGATACTGCCATGTATCAGATTAATTAGATTCAACACAGTACTGGCTGTTTGCCGTCTGACAGAAGCTGGTGTTTAAGGCACAGGATGTTCTGAAATAACTGTACATACCAAATTTAGATGCAGAAGTCTGCATTGGGCATAACACTCTCTCTTTGTGAAAGCCCTTAACAGATGACCCCTCTAAGAGATATTTTTAGGCACTACAATGTCAGAATTCTGAAGCAAAAAATGAAAAGAAAATACGAAAAATGATAACAAAGTTAAAGTCAACAAAGAACTTCAAAAATGTTTAGCAAACCTTATTTCCCAGATGCAACCAGGAAACAGCAACAATCTCCTCACCACTAATGTTTGCCATCCATGGTGGATCTATCCAACTGTTGAGTAGGAAATCCTAGTATAACAGATAAAAGTCAAACGTGACCAAGTGAAGACATGGTTGACAACAACAGTTTAACAGCTCTCTGTCAGCCACTGTATGAATCTTGTTTAAATTCATTGTGAATGTTGATGAATTAAATAAGTTAAACAATTAAGATATTAAAACTCACAGTTTGTGAACATAATGAGCTACAAAAGAAGTGAACACACTGTCGCGAGATAGTCGCAAAGTCAGAATTCAGAAATAAGTCAATACAATAACTTTTCACGCGTTTCTTCTTCTCGTTGTGCAATCTCATACCGCCATAACTCAAGTCTTCCTCTAGACTGTCAACCTGCCCCTTGTATATGAGATTTAGTAAGTAAGTGGAACTTGCCCACCCCTTGGTCCTGACACACATGTTACAATGCTGATCTAATTTTTTATCCACCACTGTCAACCCCTACAATAATTTTGCCAGCATGTATTGTCCTTTTATAAAATTTAAATTATAAACAATGTGTGTATATCCAACTAAATGCCATACTTAATGTTCACATTTTGCTCATCACTTAACATTCCCTACAGACCAAGTGGTGGTTTGGTGCTGTGGATATGACGCTGGCAAGCACACGAAATTAAGCAATGCAAAGTAGTGGTATTTCTTTAAATGACCTTTTTAACGGCATATTAGCTCATGCCAAGGAAGGAGAAAGGCATTCCTAATCATATGTACACAGTATTCTAATTATTTGAAACCGAAAATGACAAAAAAATGACAACATAGCCAACAGTTGATTACTTGCCTTCATCTGCCAGACATAACAAGTGCCAAGTACTGTTGCAACTAAAAGTTTTGACCCAGTCTGATGCCACTCCAGCCCAACAACTTTTTCTGGTACTGAGATAAGACGACAAAGGCTCCACGGCTTGTCAATATCACAGACATACACATGATGCACCATCTCCACCAGGCTCCGATTTGTCTGGTTACTATGGCAATTACAGAACATTCAATCGGTTACTAACATCATATTTAAGACAACTACTGACTCATTTACTAAGCACTTGTATCAACTACCGCGTAGCCTCAGACATGACAGAGAAGACTTGAAAGATGTTTTGGCAGAAGCCCAGTCACAATAGCAGTCCAACAATCGGAAAACCTTTATTCATGGATATGCCTCGACAATGACTTGCCATTTTTCAAATGATGCACCAAGAGAGGACCCCTAGATGCAGAGGTGAAAGGCAAGTGCATTAGCCATCAGCTGCCAGTTACTTTCAGATGTTTCCTGAATGAAGAAATAGAATTTTAACACTGAAGATGACTTGGCAGTAGATTACACTTCCTGGAGGCAGCAGAGAGGAATGCACAAGAGCCAGTAATGACACATTTGGCAAATGTGAGGTACTGTAAAAACGTAGCTGGCAGTTACAATAAAGTTAAGCAATACTGAGTTCAGTGAACACTTGGATGGGTGTAATACTACCACCTGGTGCCCTCTCAGCCCTTTCACAACTGGTAAACAAGTACTAATGCATGCTGTACAATGTAACACTAAAAAAGGCAGGCTCTCTCATTGAAGTGCTGTGGTCAGGTTTGCACTTCAGCCAAAAGATCCTTCCACTTCTGAGTAGGCACTTTGCAAGCTAGTTATTTTTACCTTTTCAACATTCAGAAGACCTGTTCCTTGTTCAAATGGAACATTCTTCTGGGTTTCAACCAGATTCCCCAAACTCTGACAAAAATCTGCCTTCCACCTCTTGTTCAAAAACTTACTCATTTCCACAGGGTACTCATACTGAGGGTATCCTTGATTGGTTTTGTTCTGTAAGAGGTGCTATATAAATTTCACTAAAACAACGCAATACAACTACAAGCAACAATCAGTTAATGCCTTTGCACAGTAATATTGCAACTTTAGATGCTATAGAAGTTTCTGACAATCTAGAGACAGAGAGTTACAAATCAGTTGGTCATACGTCAAAGGAGAACCAGGCTGATGGGGCATAGTTTAACTGCTGAACATAGAAGACAGTGATCACATTCAATGTGATGCTGCTGGTAGAAGTTAAGCTGTAAATTCATACTTTAGCATCCCAAATTATTCTGAAAGTGTGCCAATTTTATTATAGTGTCTAAAATTATCTTCCTAAATTGTGCATTCGAAAAGGCAATTTGGCACCAGCAGAAATAGTTCTTGTTGTAACTCTAAGAATTTTACTTCATTAATCTTTTCTAGGAAATCTCTTGGTTTTCTACTTAATGATTTCTGTAAGAGAAACTGTCTGCTATCTGAAGAGACAACTGTGGCACAAGTAGCAATTTGTTTCCAGCATATCTACCGGAGCTTATCTGGTGAAGCACATTTTGTCGCAAAAACACTTTCTCAAAAATTCTTTTACATGTAACAGAAACTTAACCAATTTCATAATTTCTTCTGAGAAAATAAACTTTTTCACAAGCGTTCGTTACACGTTGATTACTTACTTATCTCTGTGGAGCTCTATTTTCTCAGTTTACGGTACTAAAATAATTAGCGGCAACTTACTGTTACAATTTTGGCCTCAATAAATAATATACAGTAACTAAGAAAATTATTTGGGCTTTAAATAAGTATGGGATGGTATCTTCTATGCTCCACTGTTTGCAATTTCTGCATTGGCCTTCACCCAAAACTGAAAACATTCCTCTTTCACAGATCCTTTCCTGACTCCCCTTCTTCCTCATATCTCTCATTCTACCCCAATCGCAAACATCACCCACCATAACTGACTGCTGAGCTGTCTCTCTGTCTGACTTTTGGATCTTGACCTGGAACCGAACCCTTTTACCTATCGATTTTGTTTTGACTGAGCGCCTGTGAATAAGCTGGTTTCCGTGACGTGGCTTTCGTCGGGCGCTGTAGAAATCTCGGGACTACGATTACGGCAAAGTAAATTCCGCTTTATAAAATAATTGGTAAATCCTGGTACTCTGGAAGGCACTCATACAGAAAGCCGTACCTATCTTCCTCTTCTTCGTCATCAAGATCAACTGTTGTGCAGAATGCAATAGCATTCCTGGGTGACAGGCTGATCATTGGAGTCTCATCTCGAAACAACCAGCAGTCCCTACGCCAACCTCGGTGGGGCTTCGTCACTGTGTAGACGAGCTCCATTTCAGCAACTAATCTCGACCGATTGCCTAATTCCGAAACTTCATATATAGTATGAAGTGCTTATTTTAAAATGTCAATCACTACAATTTACTTGGTGGCGTAAATTTGGCTATTAGATCAACGCTGTAGAAATGTCGAGATTACGATTACGATTACGATCATTTCCCCGATTCTTAAACGGGAGGTTAATCGCTATTGGTTGGAAATTTATGAATAATAATGACCGCGGTCGCCGGAATCAAAGAGGTTATACTACTTACTTAGAGTATATATCATTGGCCGGAATCATCTATCTAGTCTAAGAACTTCAGAACTTCTATAGCGCCACTATAATAATGCTCAAAGCATCAGTCGATGGTCGCTGCTAAGCAAAATCGTTATCCAAGCCAAATTCCATGGCAAGTCCGGGTCGAAAAGCCAATGGGGAATCCAGAAAACACAGAGACCGCCTACTCCCCTTATTTCTCTTTTCTCTCTTTCCGAGTTGCCCTGCGGTAGGCTATCTCCGGACAACCTCTGACTTGACGCAATGCTTGTGAAAAACTGCCACGCCATGCTTAGCTTTTAGTAGCGCTTCAGAATTTAGAGATTACAATTATGGCCTAACTATGCTGTCTCAGCAGACCATGTGAGAAATCAGACCTTCAGGAAACAGACCTGGTTTTCGTCTTGCCATGGTCTGTTATGCCAGTTAGCTGTTGATGCTTTACATGATGGGCACCGACATCACAGAAATTACTATTATTTGTATTCTTAGCAAAGGGCCTAATAAGCTTGTACAGCCCAATTAGTTTTTTTTGGTTTGATGCCTTTAACCCACCAAACCAATAAATATGAATCCAAGGCACACATTATTCACTTTTCTAACTGTACGCAAATACAAGAAAATTCTTTGGCAGTTGCATTCTTGGTCCGTAGCTAACAAGGCAGAAACAGTGTGCGACAGGTGATTTTGGTTAGCAAAGGGACATTTGTGCACAGATGACCTGAGCAGGATGACAAATGTAACACATACAAGCTTGCAAATCTTATGGCCACTTGCTACACTTACGCATTAGTCTAAGTCTGTATGGCGGTAAAAAGCTAATCCTGCATCACCCTGCTAACTCTCGTCTGTTTCATGTTACCCTAAACAGAAGTTACACATGTAGAGCATATGAACACACAAAGACTTCCATAAAAACTCTTAAGTCATACATATGGAATATGGGCCCATGTGCAGGGCATATGAAGCCCATATGGGAATGCTGTTATGTGAGCTTCATATGCCCTGCATATGATGTTGCTGTTGGGGTAACTTGAGGAATTTTTAGCAGTTTCATTAAGTTCTATTTGTACTATTCTATTGTTGGTCTTTCAATAAATCAAATATACACATATACACATACAAATCAGAGAACAAAAGCTTGTATTCATGAAATTTTTATTTTCTAGGTTTCTATAAAGTATACACAATTTAACCCAGAAATGTAACTGCTGCCTTAACATTAATATTCAATTCAGTTAATGTCACAACATTTACACATAAAACATCAATGTTTGAAGACATTAAGACCAAGAAAAGGTTCATATGACAGATCAACATTCAAAAAAGAGCCTAAGGCCAAACGGGGCACCAAGGCTTAGGATCCAGACCACTCCTGATTTCAGGAGCAAGGGTTATTTGCCAGGTTCAACTCAAGTTCATAAAAACAGTTCATGGCAAAATGCCAATTAATACAATTGATGACAAACATAATGGGTCAAATGAAGACTGTATCCAAACTTCAAGACCAACAAGTGGAACAACCACCTCAGAGGAGACCAAGGCTATTGAGCCAGACAGTGAGATGCAAATTCTAGCCAAGACTCGATGATCAGTGGCCGACCACGTATTGTACACTGTGAGCACCAAGCACTGCTAGATGAATACAGTGCAATTCACTTAAGACGAAAACGGATAGGACAAAACATCGCTTAGTACGAAATGAAAACTTGGTCCGTGCCGATGTAAATCAATAATAACGTTAAATTATTCTCTTAAGACAAAACTGATAAGACAAAAAGATTGGTTATTACGAAAATGATTTTCAGTCCCGTGCATTTATTTCAGAGCTAAGTCCGTCGCATAAGACGAAATATTGACTGAAACACAACAGCTGCAGCTTTCAGTAAAGTTTCAGGTTCGCATTTCTGTATATGCCTACGATTGTTTGATAGCGTCGGTCTTTGAAGAATGTCACCACTTGAGGATTGAGATAGCATACATGTTTATACTGTAATTGGGTGATTAACGGTAAGAGACACGCAGACCACAGCATCAGGCTTGTCAAAATGTGTTTGTGCATGAAACTTTTATAGCTGTCTACAGTAATGTGGCCATTTCATACGTGGGTATATTTTGTCTGACAATAAAGGACATTAAGCTAGTCATGTGGCACATTATTTTATGGTAGTGAGATATATAACCACAATGGAAGTGCTCTACTGCTAGACGCATTAGACAGTTTAACTATCTTCGACTACTCTAGCCAGCTTAGTGCCTGCTGTTATCAGACATACATGCAACTTTCACAGCTCTTCTCAAGTAGCCTAATATCCTCGTTGACAAGTCTTTGCCATATGGAGAAGACACTGGTCAATGGTCAGAATCTCCCAATGCGCCTTACAAACTACACAGGCATCCGCTCCAAATCAATCAGCACATACATTTACATGTGCTGTACCCTAGTTCAAAGGCTTCTCTCTGTCCGAGACAGATTCGGATTAGCTGTCAAAATAGCGTGGTAATGGAATGTATCGGCCTTAGCCCTTCCATAAAACCTTAAAATACCCCTCTCTTGCTGCTTCATTGTGAAACAGACTAGTGGTTTACCGACACTCGCGCCTCAAAATGGCCGCTAAAGTTCGTAGCCTACCGTGATCATCTACGGTTATGCGTCATTTGCTGCTGCAGTTAGTGATGCAGCCATAACGCATTTCTGGTTGGCATGCTGCTCTTAGGTTTGCCTAACGGTTAATAAGAAATTCGGTTAAGACGAAATGTTTACGCTGGTACCCTGTCTTTCGTCTTAAACGAACTGCACTGTATATGCTTCGATTCAGCTTTGCCTAGAATAATTCTATTTCGAAAGTATATTCATGACAAGCTAAAGCCTCAGACAAGTACAGCTATACTTTGACCACAATTACTTTGGAGCTACTCCTGCAGAGTGGGGCTCAAGATCTGACACACAAGTAAAAACTGAGCAACTGTTCTTCATGGACTGTAAGAGTTAACACGCAATGATTTCTACACTTCTTTAACCTGATGTGCAGGTTTGAAACCCAATTTTACAATGGCGTAAGTTACCCTGGGATACATCCATAATTTTCTAGCTGATTCAGCCCTAAGTACATGTACAGTACATCATGTCCAAGAACAATCACAGAATGCACGTATGAAACCGTTTTATGAAGTCATAGACAAATGTTTTTACCAAATAGGTTGCAAAATAACTAAATTACACATTTTATCAAAACCTCATGGTAAATGCTGTGAAGTTAAGTGGCTGCTATTGTACTATTACAACAGCATAGCCACTAATTCATTGAAACTGCTGATGCAGTTAAAGTTTAAAAGCATTACTGAAACCAGTATATGTTGCAAAGCAATTTAGCAAATCTTTGGGCACCAACAGCTTATGGCAAATACACAAGAAATGACCCATCAGCAAGAGGTTAAAACCTATTCCCAACAAGAAAATGTCTTAAAATTGTGTTTCACAAGCATACTTCAAACTCACATTCCAGCAAAGTACCTATCTTCCATACTTTGTATGACCATGTACAAGCTAATTCATGCACAGGCTGAATACTGTTTTGAGGCGAATATACGTGTAAAACTGCCCTTTGCAGAGGGTAATCCTAGTCTGAAAACAAGCAATTTAGTTATTGCTGCCACACTGATTATGTTTCCACTTGGATGCTGCAGTGTTAAGGGTCTGGAGGCAGATCTATAGCTATGGTTCAGAAAGAGGGGTTCAACTGAGATGCCAAAGACCTCAAGCGGCAAGATTTGTAGTGAGAGGGATCCTGCAGATCAGCAGGAGACTTGCATCCTGCCTCCCAGCCAACCAAGGGGTCTTGGGAAGCATCATGCACCCCTCAAAAACAGTTTTTAGTGAATAAAGCATTAAAGTTATCAAGAGCCAAGAGTTTCACAAATGTTTAATCCATCATTGATCCCTCCGTCATACCCGAACAACATCATCAGATTTGTAGCAAGCCTGTATGTCATACAGGCCACAGTTAGGGATCCAGATCCCTGACTCTACTGAACTGGAAATGGATTCATCACTGAGTTTATTGAAAACTTCAATAATCAGTTAAATAAGATGGTTTTGAAGCCCTTAAAACCGAAGTTTTTATTTTCTGAGCTGCTGCCATCGACTGCATTAATTGTAAGGTACTCTAAGTGGGTCAACAGTGTGAACACAAATGCTTTTGATTTTGATCAAATAAAGCTTTAAGCTATTTTATTGTAACAGCAGTCTCACAGTTGAAAGTAAAAGCATGGGTTCTCTTGTGAAACACACTGCATAAGTGACTAAACTGACATCATAAGTTCACATTAAATTCCTGAAAACGGTAACCAAAAGCTGCCTTCTTTGCTGTAATCAATTCATTTGTGGTTACCATGCCCCTACAACTTAATTACACTTGGAAAAAATTCCTTATAAACTTCTACGAATTAAAAATATACTGGATGGTAGAAACAGAAAAATATCTAACACCTGATCCATAACAATTTCAAAAGGATTTACTTTGTTAGCTAAAATATAAAAATTAGGGAAGTAAACTGAGCAAAGCATGCTTTCAGTCACGTGAATCATTCAGCTCCAATTTGGGTATAAAATTTCTAATGTCCACCTGTTTTACAAGATATTTTAAGCAATAAATTTTTCAGCACATACAGCAAATCATCAATACTCTTAGCAAGGCTTAAACTCTGTCAAAAAGCAATGGAAAGTGGAATGCTATTACCGTTAGGATTTGTCACACTCTCGATTCCATTACCATGGTTGTCAATGTCCTTTGAGGACACAGTAGCTACCACCTTTCAAGCTTCATGCCCAGAATGAATTCTTGCACACAAAGTCATCTAGTATTGACAAAAACTGGTAAAACAGAGAAAGACAGAAATCTGGCAGCTCTGTGCTATAGATAGCCAGCATGGTCATGCCTAAAACAATATTTTACGGACAAAGAAAACAGGACCAAAGATCACAACATGAACAACAAATGACCATTAAATACTAAATTCAGAACTTTTAAAATGCAACCATAAAATAATTATAATTAACAGTGAGTAATTGAGACTGTCTGAATTTTAAATGAAAACTATTAGTTTGATCAGAAAAACTGCCACAGTCTAGCTTTGCAAATATTACTTATGCACAGAAATGTTGCAACTGTCAGACAAGATAAAGGAATGTAGAGCTGTTACAGATGACTTGATAAACATGGACTGGCACCATGCTGACCGGAAGTTCAGCACATTAGCTGGCCATTGCTTCTTGTGACATCCTTATTCTCATTATCTTATCTAATGACTTCTGTAGCGCTGCTATCATAATGCTGAAAGCATCAATTGATGGTCGCTTCAAGTGAACTCGCAGTCAAATCATAATCTGTTGGATTACTTCATGCCAATCTGTAAGCAAGATGGCAGTCACTGCTCTTGTTCCTGCAGGCTCAGTTTCTTATTCTGTGAAGGGTTCCAGTGACCCATGCTCAGTAGAATGACATCTTTTGCTTTCACCAGCTGCCACCTCAGCAAATCCTTAGGTTTAACCTCACAGGTCTGAGGCTAAAGAACTAAAAACAACAAATAAAAATTTATCAACAAATGCACAGACATACATGCACACATGTATGTGTACCCTCACATCCACTGCACTGTAATCAGCACAGCAACCAGTTCAGCAACCAATGAACAGTCTCTTTAAAGCTCACTGCATGATTACGAGCTCTCTCAAGTCGTTTTTTCAAGTCATTTTTTCTCAATCACCCTACTCACAGGTTTCTCCAAATCAAGCTCAATCTCTGTGATTCCCATTGATATTGATTTCTGGATATTGACCTGTCTGCAGCTTGATCTTGCTGCACCATCGGTTGATGCCTTGTGCTTTAGTGGCAAATTACAAATTACGTGGACATATGTACATAGTCTTATATTAAAACAGTAACAACACTGCCAAGTGCTGACTATAAAATACACTTTTAGGAGCATCACAGATTCAGTCTCGTCTTGGAGGCCACACATCACAGTTTAGTTTCAGAGTCCACAGATCTTGGTCTCGGTCTAGTCTCGGAGACCGTAAATCTCAGTCTCATCTCGAATTGCTACGGTCTCTCCACGATCTCGTCCATGAGGGTCTCATGGTCATCTCTGTCATCCCACTTCAAAATATCAAAAATCCTATGCCAGACTTCATCTTCATTCAACACTGCGGTCAATAACATGAACGCATAACAAAAAAGATAGCTGACTTTTCACCTTGAATATCTTGGCAACTGCTGCACGAAGGCACAAGCACCCAATGGCAAAACCATAGCATATTTATCGATCTAATTATCTATGAAGGGATTTACAAAGACTGAACGCTTGTTCCCCATTATTCAACAGCTTTATTAAGGACATCTATAATGTCACAAATCTGTGCCTCTGGAGCACGCAGAAAGTTACCGATTGTTGCAAAATTATACCTGTGGCAGGCAAAGGGTTAATCAGTGGAAGCCACTGTGAAATCACTCTACTGTTCATGCTGGCTGCCACACCACATTTGCTCTGTCTGGTGTTTCTGTTTAAGCACCAGTTGAGGAAGATTAAGGTGGACTGTCTGGATGATATCATTAAAGTTGGAGCTGCTTGCTCATCAAGTGGACTGACTCATCATCCCACAACTGTGTGGTGCTGATGAAGGCAAGGTGATGGTGCTAATCTAAACTGAGACAGTTACCTCTGTCCAAAGATGTTCTGCAAGCTGCCATCATTCATTCATCACTTCATCACAAAAACAGATGGTTGAGTAACCCACACGGAACGAGCAGACAGCGTGCCAATAACATAGCAGCTTCTGCAGCCGAATGGTATTAGCTAAGCAACCGGACATTATTCAACCAACATGACAACGAGCATTTATACTGGAAGATTCATAAATTTGTTGCCACACAATGTCGTGATTGTGTCTGCTCACTGCCTGGGCCAGAATGGCAGCTGACTGCAGTTCCACTGCCTACAGAAGCAACTCTCAAGAAAACACCAAATGAAGAAGATACTGATGCTGAATGATCACGAGTGGAAACCAAAAGCACGGTAGCAGTTGATGATAGGTTTCATTCACTGGTTGACCCAGTAAAATGTTCTGCCTGCTAAATGAGTGACAGACTGCAAAGGGTTGACAGTTAGACTCACCTAATTACAAAATGTTTTCACTCAGATGATGTGTGACTTTGCACTCGACTAAATAAAGACTAAGTAAGATCAGATCTTTGGATTTTTAAAAATCCGATTTTAGATGCTCACCATTTTGTTTTTATTTTTAAAAATCCTGTTATTATAATCAGTTTTGTAATATGTATAATGCACTGTTATCTTCTGACTGTTGTTTATATTTTTATGCTACAATATTCATAAACAAGAGATTTGAAGTGAGCCAATTACCGAAATCTGATTTTTCTTGCAATGTCACTAAGCCTTAAAATTTATAACCAACATCTTTAAAAATGTTAACTTCTTCACTAATTGTAATAGAAACATGCAGTTTTCGCCTAATTATTCAGAAATATCAGCACAATCTATTACAGTATTACGCCCAGTTTTAATTTTTCTGCTTTATGACAGTTTTTCAGGCACGGTCACATTTGTCAATCGACAGATAAGAGGCTGGTAAAAAAACTGGGTTTCCAAGTGATGAATGGAATGAGGAGGTGTAGAAGAATAAAAATACATTAAGGGATAGAAAAGGTATTTCTGGGAAACAGACATCATCCCCAAGACCATCCAGATAAGTGCTTCTGAAGGCCCTTAATGGTTGGACATCAAAGACAAGCTCCAGATGAACAAACAACAATCAGCAACATGACTAGGAACTATGAAACTTGAAAAAAGTGTAAATGATATTTTGGAAACCAATGGGTGACAAGTCTAGAAGCTAACAGATACACAAGTAGTTGGCCATTCATCAAGGAGAAGGTTGCATAATAATTTACAAAAGTTATGAAAAAACTGGTGAGAAATTTAATGATGAAGTTCAAAACCTTTGCAGCCAACCTTTTGTCTGCAGCTGAAACCCATATTCATTGACTAAACCAACAAACACCCCCAACAGAAAACACAGTTGTACCTGATGACCTGTTTGCAGCATCGATTACTTGCTCAAGACAGCGGCCAAATTCTTCTAAGATTTGTCTTTCTGTGACTTCATCGCTGAGACACATAGCTATGCATTCTTCAGCCGTGGCAAGCAGACAGGCATTGGTTGCCTCGACAACATCCATCGTCATGAACAAATGAGGCGGCCTTCAAAAATTGTACAAATGCAGCAAATTAAGGAAAACAGCATCATTTCTCTGACCTCGGAAAATAGAATCATTTCTCAGACCTATTGGAATTCTCTGACCTACTGGAATTCAATCCAGCTTCTCCAACAGATTAGGAATTTGACTGTAATTTAACTGGAAGCAACAATTGACTCAATGCCTTGGGCATTATGATAATGCCTCTAGATTAGATCAGATTAGAAAATGATAATGCAGCTTGTAAGGCAGTGACAAACCAGGCTTCTGTGACTGTAGCTCTTCTAAAGACAAAATTCTTTCAAATGAGACCTGGCTCGGTAATTAATAAACTGATGCTATTTGCTTAAAATGTCATCACCACAAAATTGATCAAATTGCATTGCACCAAAAAATCCAGTTAGTATCTTAATCACCAATTTATTACCTGCCTCTATCAACACCTCTCAGGTATAGTCAAAATAAGACAGAACAAGCCTGACAGCCTTAACTCCCCGGCAAACAATGTATGTAAGCATGTATGTGTTCAAGCACTTAAATAGCACATTTTAAGAACCTCACAAAGGCACTACAACATGATATTCAACAGTTATAAAAAGGTGGGTCTTAAGATAAACTGAGAACATTTCTTCAGGTGTTTGGAAGGAAGAGTTCAAATTTTCAGAGGAAGATTGTTCCAGAAGGATGGTCAAATACATGAGAAAGCAGTGTGCCTGAGATGTCATACAGAAACGCGGCACTATCAGTTCTCCGTGGGCCACAGACGCAGAGATTGTCGACCTGGCTGGCTAGAGACAGGAATAAGAAGCTCTCTGAAGTATACTAGAACAAACCAACTGTTGAGGCCCACTCCATGAGGAGAACCTTGAATTTAATTTGCTCCTCAATTCAGTGGCTCTCTCAAACAGTTCAAAATATGTAAAAATTTGGAAAGATGGCCACAATCCAGGTGGTATGGTTGAGGACACACTGAAGCTGACAAAGTTGAAACTTCAGCAGGCCTGAAAAGACTACATTACAATTATCCAAGTGTGTCATGATGAAGCAATGAACAAGAGCAATAAATTATGTCGAATGACCTTGATCTGGCGCTGTACATAAAAGCAGAACCTGCAGAGAGAGTCAACAGGGGCCACCAATGACAGACCTTAATCTAGGAGCAAGGCCCAGGATGAAGCATAATGGTTCCCAGGCCAGGAATGCTGCCACTACAATCTCCCTGTCTATCTTTGTTTGTGCCTGTCAAGAGCCAAGTCATATGAATTGTGTTTTGATGGACTGAAACATAGCTATTCAATGACATCTATGTCTGTGCTTCTGTCATAACAGCACATACCCTAGATACACAGACTAGCGCCCCTGATGGGTGACATAGCAGTTTTTAAGGCAATGAGTCAGACAAAGAGCTAAGCAAACAAAAGACTGAAATTATTCATCTAACAAACCTCTTGCCATTTGTGTCTGTGGTTGGCTTCTGCACTGGATAATCAATTTCTGAGTGGAATCGATTTGTGGCTGCAAGCTGCTGCTGCACTCTCGAGTCTGCAGCATCGGCAAGTTGCATCAGCGACTGCCTCACGGTGTTCAACTCGTAGTTTTTGCATCCAAAGCACTTGCACAGATCGGTGCATAGTATTTTAGCCTAAAGAAGCAAAGAAATTTAGAAATGATGCTTGCAAATTATAAATAGTCGTTCGTATTTTACACGACCATTTCAAAATTAAGCCCAACAGCAAAAATGAAGAGTCAACTGATAGCAAATGCCACATTTAAGAAAACCAAAACCACATAAAGAGCAGCAAAACCCACCCAATCAATCAATAAAAATTCCAGTCAATCTGTAACAAAACTACTCCATCAACAAGTGACAAAAGCCAATCAGTCATCAATAAGGGCCGCTGAACAAAATGCTGTCAACGGCCTTGAGGAGGAAAATGAATTTGATGAACATCTAAACAAAGCAATTCATAATCTAAAGAGTAAATTTAAAATCTCATTTTAAGCTAAGGTTCTTATCACATGCATTCATAATGAAGCTGTAAGGTTTAACATTTTTCCTTAGCAGGACCTAAACCAAATATCTCCCTACTTGGTTACAGAAGTGAATAATTACACTACAAACGCCTGAATAAATTGGTTTAGACCTCAAAGCATTCGCAGTAGTTTTTTAGACAGGAGGATCTCTTGCAGTGGCAGCCCTTGCTGTGCTGCCGGCCGATATCACCCTCACGACTTTTCCCTACAAAGCATCACCAAAAACTGACTTCAGTAAAATAACAAGCAGCATTCCACTACTCAGAACTTGTTAACCTGTTTATCATTTATTAAATAATTTCAGGTTCTGCCCACTGCATTCATTTAACTTCGCATAAACATGCTCTTTTTAGGTGTAAACATTAACTGAAAAAATTAAAATTGTTATTTGCATATGGCACTTGTTTCTGGTCACAATTCAAAAGAAATTAGCTGAAAATAAGTTATCAGTAACCTCATAACATGGTACTATGCCGCAAAGTGGAAAAGGAATAATAGGAACATCACAGTCTGGAAATAGGGCCTATCGTGTTTCTCTCAGTATAAGTCTCTCCGACAAGTCATCTGAATTCTCTAGTTCTGATAAGTTCGATTCATCAGATGAATCTTCAGCTAAAACCTGCTCTAGAACGACACTGACAAAACGCGTGTGAAAGTTACATTTCTTAGAAGAATTTGACATTTTTAGGGAATGTTTACAGATAACCTAAACTATATTTTGCAACTGAAAATACCAATATTAAAAATAGAATGGTAAAAATAAAATGATGCCATTTGTTTCCGTAGAGCAATACAAGAGTAATAATAAAGTAGATATTTTGTGGTAAACTGTAGGGGTAAGGTTACGACTATGACCCACAAGTTATCTCGGGGTGAACGCTGCAGAATAGAACGCCACCGGCGAGTATTCTCAGAGTAAACGGGAAAGAGGTTAATAATAATACTCAATAATACTGACAGTTAAGTAAATTGGTTAATGCGCTCGCAGTTACTTAGATTATAATATTAGCTTAACTCATTAATCACAAGAGCATTATTTTCACCTAGGCCAAGGCGAAGAGTGATTACTCAGTAAAACACCATATAAATAAAACAATTCTGAACTCGTAAAATCTGTCAGTTCTTGACCTCCAGACATAATGTAAACATCCCTCTAGCATTTTATCTCCTGTTCCCATCCATCCATCCAGTTTTTTTTTTTTTAATTTTGTTTCACCCAAAGTTGCCCCAAGCTGTACCACCTCCCAAATTTTTTGCTACTTTATGTTCGAGCTCTTAATACAAATATTTTCAGTGACAATATATGTTGTATGAGCACAAAATTTGCAGAAAGTAATGCTGGACAAACCAATTATACAAATTTTGCAAATATCTTCATAAATGGAGATAATACGTTTTAGTATTTAAGCCATTAGGTGTGACACAGTGGTCTATCAGTAAAGCGTTTGGTCAATGACCATGCGGCTGCGAGTTCAACTCTGTGTAACAACCTAGGCAAGTTGTTTGCGCACACCATGCCTCTGTCACCAAGCAGCATAATTTGGTACCAGCATAAACTTGGAACTAAACGGCAAATCCTGCAATGCACTGGCCCTACGTCCAGGACTTTGGGATTCGTTCATTGCTGACTCAAGGGCCAAGAAAAGGAGATGAGCACCTCCCCCACGTCTCATTGTGAGATATGGGATACTTTACTTACTTTTTACTTTACTTACTATTTAGGCCAGAGTGGTAAAAATGAAGGAAATATAAGAAATTGCAAGAAAAAATTGTTGAACTTAACATATCTTGGTCAGTTTTTACCTAAAGACATGAGGTCAATACAATTCTTTAGCATTAAATCTCCTCTTCCCATCCATCTATCCAGTTTTTGAAACAAAAGTTGTTAGTTAGTTATGTTAGTTAGGTGTCCACCCCACCCTCACCAAATAGCTGCACAGCAACATGACCACAACATCAACACCAATACAGCATGCACAACAGGGCACCAAGAGAAACAATACAACATGCCAGACAACTAGAGAGGGAAACAGATTGATGTTTCCTTTTCAAATACATGGTGGCTCTGAACAGAAATGGTTTGATCAATGCTCATGCATGTTTGATCGGTAGTGGATGATCATCTAGAATATTGCTTCTTGGATCGACTCCTCTGTGTCAACAGACTGGATGGAAAGAGGAGGGTTCTCTGTTTCTACAGATTGGACTGAACAGTTTTGCAAGGACACTTTAGCAATGAAAATCTAAACAGCTGTTTTGACGAGCTATACAGGCAAGTGAAGGGCAGTTCAAGGTCATCAACTGATCCCTAGTCATGATCCCTGAAATCCAGGGATCACTGAGTAAGCATAATGAGTCATTGCTCAATTGCCCCCAATCACCCACCAAGACTAGCTAAATTGTCCTGCCAAGGGTGATGACAGGATGAATCCAGGGTTTGGACTGCTGAAAACTGAGTCACAAAATTTGATATGTACAAACTGACCCATATCAAGCTTAATAGGCTAAGACTGCTCAGCATTTTTTGTAAATAAATATTAAGCATTCTAGTGAACATATCCGGATAGAGCTTTCAATTACCTTCAGTTTGGCATAAATATTATCTCTCTAGGCGCCACAGAACCCAAAATACAGCAGTTTGACCTGAATTGTTCTGTCAAAGTTCAAAGACCCATAAGTTGGACATGGGTCAATCCAAAGATCTAAAACTTTGATTTTGAAGGTTTCTCATCAAGCTAAATAACTGTGGCAATTTTCACCAATTCAGAGATAGTCATGATGGATGCTGTGTTGATCTGACATGCAATGACTTGGTAATAAAATGTGCACATAAAGGATTAAAACTGAACATGATCAGAGACGAGTTGAACTGAAGATGTCTGTCTGCATAGGAAAGAAACAAAGTTGTTAGGAGCAGTGAAGTTAGTCAATTAGTAACTTCTATCATACCAGGGTCTAATGCACAAGGCATCAACTGATGATGCATCAAAACCAAGCAGCAATCAGGCTAAACAATACCACCTGGCTAGTACTTGGATGGTGACCATTTATTGAACACCAATCCACCTGGCACCCACTCATCCCTGCATCTTTTTGGGGTCAGTAAATGAGTATTAATATAAGTCAAATGGGTGTTCTGTCAATGGACTGCTGTCTATGTTTGCAGTCCATGAACTTCTTCTCATATTTCACCAATGCATTACTTTTTAGGTAAAGCAATTCAAACAAATAAAACTGTACAACTCATTAAACGTTGTGAAAGAATGCTGCAAAATCAGACTAAGTGAAGTTAAATCACAGTTACCTGTAAAAATATTGAAAATCTGACATTTTAAAAAAAGATGTTGTGTTTATGGTTTTAAAAGCTGACAGTAAGTCAAAAGTGCAAACAAAGATCATTAAATGATAAACTTACCGTTTTGCCATACGGCGTAATAACTTGAACAATGCAGTTTCTTGAAAGTGACATCAATGGCTCTTATTTATTGCTAGCAGACAGCAGAGAAAAATTAGACAGTGACAGACATAGCAGACTGAAGGACGATAATCAAGAGGAGGAGAAAGCCCGAAAAGAGATACACAGGCAGAGAGATGGCACATCGACAGAAAACCAATAAAAGGAGACAGGAAGACAAAGACTTGCCTATTTTTGGATGAAATGCATGTGGATTCCGGTCAAGACAAGCCTTGATTGCCCTCTGGCGATCATCTTCGTGTTCCAAGTTGTTGGCACAGTTAATGCAGTTGCAGTCAGAACAGAACTCGCCATTCGCAAAACATTCACAGTAACTACAAACCAACAGAAAACGTTTCAAACATTGAGCACAATTAAAAACAGTCAAGAAAAACAATGGAACTTCCGTATCTTCAGTATTGAACCATAGTCATTATATGATTCAAAATTCCAGATGCATCAGAATTACAAGTGACAGGTTGTCAAAGTTATATCTGGCAGTTTTTGCCCGTATAATTGTAATTAGAAATTTCCACAGCAACAGCATCTGTTATTAATCAGATAGTTACATCAAACTAATTTATCAATTCACCTCAAAAGTGTGGATAGCTGGAAAAAGATTATAAGTCTCGTTTGCGAAAAATATGAGAAAGAGAAGGGTCCCTCAAAGCCGGTGGTAGGCATCAACCGATGGCACAGTAAAATCAAGCTAGAGTCAGGTCAATATCCCGAAAGTCAGTCCGATCAATCTGAGGCAGCCTAGGGTGGACAAGTCAACTGGAAAAGGCGAGTCTTTAGTTGAGACTGAAATGACACAGGAGACTGAGCACACAGAATAGATGCAGGAAGGGAATGAAAAACTTTACATCCACCAACTGAAAATACTCCTCCACCAAGAACCGTTCTAGTTTTAGGCACAACCAGAGAAAGACAATCAGATGACCTTGTTGATGTCTGGGTAATGTGGACTGATTTAAAGTATTGTGGTTGGCCAGAGTTTAATGCTTTATGTACTATAAGCCCCAATTTGAAATGAATCCTTTTCTGAAAGGGAAACCAGTGCAGACAAAGTGAGGTAATTTCAGTAGGTGTGGATGTATATAATTTTTTTAGCATAGACTGTTCTCCAGGCTTACCAACAACCTATATTGAAAAGTCTCTAAAGTCCATTATATCAGACTTCCCTGGCATGTGTTGGAGTTGGTTACAGAAATAGGGTTGCTTCTGAAGGAGAAAAGCCAAAACTATTATAGCCTTTATAAAATATTTCAAACAAACCTTGATTATGGGAAGAACGTTTTATGCAGTAAACATTAATCCTCACTGTTTGCATGTCATAAATCATGGACTGCTAACCTGCTTACACATTTACATTAATTAGACAAACAGACAACATATATTAACTTAGAGCAGCAGAATTTGCAAAAATTGTGCACTTGTTGAAGATCTGGAGTCAGAGGTGCTATTAAAAACCTGACTTTCAGCCTTATAAGTTCCACTTACAGCTTAAGGCACTGTGATTTTGAACAGTTGCATGGCCGACGAGATTTTTCTCCACAGAATTTGTCCACACTTCTAATAAAGAAAAACAAACTCATCAAAATCACAGTGTTAATTATGGACACCTCACCCAATGCTGTTTCAAACCTGCCCTTTGAGGAACAAAGGTTAAAGCATTACCAGTAAGCAAAACATAAATAAATAATAGCGATTTCATAACAGTTTCTTGAACATTAAATACACCTTTTCCCACAGCATGTTTCTATCACACATAGCAAAAAAGAGGCAGTTTTAAATATGTAGGTCTGTTCATTGCTATTTTTGAGAAGCCATGAGTTAAAGTTTACCAAAGTCACTGAGCTGATTGATCTTGAATGTTTTAGTGTGAACCTAATATTGCAATGCTTAGTCAGCAAGTTTTGAGTGTGCATTTGCATAGGAAATTTTCACATTTAAAAAAAAAAATTATTTAAAAAAAATATTGATCAAGTGCCGCTGTGCATCAGATGCTTGGGGTGGTGAGACTGGTTGGCACAGCCTTGCAGGCTAACATCAGCATTAATTAATTATTGCTGATGCATATTTTATCATGTGAGGGGCTACATACAAAAGCAGATGCACTTGTCAAAGAGTGCAAAGAGCTTGTAGCACTGGTCTGGTGTGTGCCAAGTTGAAAACTCGAGTTACAAATGTCATTGATAGATTCATGCATTTAGAAACTGTGACGATACAAGTATTGTAACTTAACTGTTTGTTCTAATTATAATTCAGAAAATCAAAGATGGTGTCTTAACTTGGGCCAACACTTTGCTACGAAACAGGTGTCAACAATTCGAAGCCTGATCGTTGACAACTACGAAAGAGCGACAGTAAGCATGCTAAATTCTAGGGTATGCATACACTTTTTAGGCTACCTTAAATAAAATATCCATAAAAAACTTATATCACATGGTTGCTTGTATAATAAACAATGCATATGACTTCACATTAGGGCATTAAAGGACAAGTTAAATTGAATTTTGTTACAGGGCATCACAATGAAATTGTAAATAAAAATAACTAGAAAGTAAAACTCTACATAATGGTTTACAGTTTGATAGCTAGCACAACAAGGAATATAAATATGCAAAGAACTCATTTAGACCATTTTATGCCTAACTGCCTTCTGAGCGTGTTTTTCACAATTGACTGTTCCAACTTACAAGGGCTAAATCAGGCACAGTCACACATAACCTATTCCAATGTTTTAGATGAAAGAATCATGAAACAGTTTACGAAAACTTGTCACATCAGCATAGTTTAAAGCTCAAGTAGTTTGCTGCAGCTGACCCTGTGCTGCTGGAGACGTGAGACCTTGAGAGTGGCTTCGTTGGGGGAAGCTCATAGATCGACAGAAATGAACCAGAGTCATTCGTCTTTCTTGACCTTGAGACCGCATTCTGAACTTTGAACTGAGAAAAAAACAGTCAATCAGCTTAACTTTTTACCTTTCACTCTCTCTCCAAATAGTAACATGGTGCAAATTCTATTGGAATGGAGGGAATTACTAATTCATTGCATTCACCAAGTATCCAAGAGCATCAACACAGTTATCAGAGTAGAGACATAGAATATATCCAGGAGTTTTGAAGGAGGGGTCAGTTAGCTAGGTTATTGCCAGGATTTCCATGTGCTTAAGCATTTCACTTCCATGCTTCAGTTTAGCCATACCCAAACTTATGGTTATGATTAAGCATGCCAAAAAGTTTATTCTGTGTGTGAAAAGTGGAAAAAGCACCTCTGGTCTCTTCCTTTTCAAGTCGGGCCATGCCCCTCATACCAGTGCCCTTGGTGGGGTTTGTTAGCAACATTTGCCACCCACACCAGGATTTTCCACTCTTTGGTCCCTCTGTCACATCTACCATTGCAAAAGTTTCTAGATGTGAAATGTCTGATTTTCTTAAATTAACCTATTTCCACACATATGCAATAACTGACTTTGAAAAGCAGAGACAGATACGTCAAATTAATCAGAAACTGTGTGATACTGTACAAAATCACTTTTAAATCAGGCCACAAGAATGTTAAATTAATGCTCAAGTGCACAAAACCTCCTAAAATAGAAGCAAATTTAAATGGCTGCAACATTAAACTGACATAATGGCGGTCAGCGTCCAGAACAAAACCGGATCAAATCTGATCTAACTTTGCATGTAACAGTAAAAGCATTCCGGAAGTATTTAGATCATATAAAGACTTATGCAGACATAAAAAGACAGAGACTTGAGGTTTAGATCATATAACCATTTAGATTTAGATAATATAAAGGCTTATAACGACAAATAAAGACAGAGACTTGAGGTGCACCATTTACAGCCTTTCATGTAAGTCTGTCCAGACAGTGAATTCTCTACCTGGCCAGTTTTTCTCTGAATATCCCTCATGGTAAGTGCTGCTTGTTTTGTCATATGTGCAACAGCTGACTTCAGTTCCTCAGCAGAAACATTTGGATCGTAAGCTGACTTGAAAGGAGATGGCAGAATCGTTCTCTTTGAAGCACTGATCGTTCGACTTGATGTCTGGTCATTACAAACAACAAAATAAATGTTAGACTGCAACAAAGAACTACACAGACATTAAGAGAAGTCAGCCAGACTCGGTAAAACCTGGAAGATGGCTGCCAGTGTAAGATTTGGTATCATATTTGTAGTCAAACACGTATGTAATTTTTTTAACCTGTCTTCCATTCTTCATTTAAAGAGAACTTAGTGATTTTGAATTTGTACTGAAGAGGGAGTAACTCTGCTCTGTAGCAGCAAATGCCTCAGGCCAGCATGAACCTACATCGCTCTGCGTTGGCCGATCTGTCCACCCATATTGTTTTCATTAAGTGAATATGTAAAATTTGCCTGCTGTTTATTTTAATCTGCTCATACAGATGTTGCACTTTCAAGCACTTGCTGTTGACAAATGCACACAATGGTTTTAATAGTACCCAACCAAACTTTTCATTGTTGTTATAAAAATATTCCTACTTGACTTGTGCTGTCTGCCTGAGATTTTCTCCAGTCATTCATCTGCAGCACTCGACACACTTGCGGCAAAGGCAACCGCGCGGATGAATTAGAGCCAACCACCTGTGATGTACTAAGAGCCTTGTCAGCTGTAATGACCAGTTGCAAAGGAGATGCAGATGGCTTGAGCACAGATGCATTACCTATATTTAAATCAGTCAAGAGACACAAAGTCATATCATGAAACAACAGCTTGGTTTTCCACAAAAGAAAATTGTCAGCTTCGACCAGATGACCATTACATTACCTCTGATTAGATTCATAACCATTCAACTTCATGCTTTGTATTCAACCGTTTGTGAATAAATAAAATGGTAAAATTAAAATTATGCAACAACGGCATTTGTTTAAAAAAGAATTTGTGAACTATTGAGACAGAATGACGAAACAAATACATCAAGACTGAACTGCCATCATTGGGTTAAGAAGACATTTACATATGCGATTTTACCACTGGTAAAGTATGGGGCAAAGGGACATTGAATTATTTTAACTGACACCTAACATACAAAGAGGGAGAGAGCAGTAAGGTTTAGACCCCTTTATCACGAAACATCCATCACACATAGGCTGAAGCTTAGAGTCCACACAACCATGTTTATTAAGCTCACACAGGCACACACATTACGTTACCATAAATTACAACTGGTGGCTGCTATTGCCCCAACGTATGGCAGAACAGTCATTATGGTTTCACAGTGGAGGCTTTCTTTGGACCTTCTGAAAATAGTAGGCTAAAATATGCCAGCAGCTGTAACAATGTGCTAATTTAACTCTGAAATAAAATGAACACTCACGAAATTTGTGCAATAACAGAAACTGGTTGCGCTCACTATCTGCAAAAGTCATGCACACATGCACCTCTTACAGAGAACATTGGTCATCACCATTACTGCAGGGCTGGCAGACACCTTGTAGGCACCCACTGATCAAAATTAATTTTTGCTCAGCTCTTTTGCTCCATTTTTCACTACCACAGCCCTGAACAACAGCAGAGCAAGCAGAAGTACCACAAATAGTACTAATATACAATTCACAAGCAATGTATCTAACAAACTCACTGTTCTTTTTGAGTGTTGATTCCCCTGATGGCACAGTCAGCAGTTTCACATACTTCACTTGACCAGCTGTTGTAAAAGCTGATGACACTATCGCAGACTGTGACAACTGCTGCTTCAGAGTTGAAGCCGGTCCAGTCAGTGGCATATCTTGAGTTAGCGTAACAGGACGATTGGCTCGTATTGAGCTCTGAGCACCTGGATGCTGTCAATGAGGCAAATTAACAATTTCATTGTTGTAAGTGCTGCCTTGATTCAGATTCTCAACAAGTACTGCATTACTGCGTCCAGTCTTTGAGCATCATGCAAAAATTAGCAATTTATGTTGAGGCATGTTTGCCTTTGACTGAAACATCCTTCAACTTGTTCTAACTGCCTGATAAGGATGCGAGGAATAATTAATACACAGTAAAGCTGTTAAAATGCACTATATAAGTGATTGGATACACACATCAGCATGTAGAGAATGTAAAATATTGCAGTAGGGGATCTAGCAGGACCAGGGGCCTGTCTGCAGTGTTAGGATGGAAGACCCAAGCTAAGGCTAAACTACAACAAAAAAACTTAAAATAATGTAAGGAAAATACCACAAATAACGAATTTTGCTGTTCTATTCATTTTACGAAGCATATACTGTCGGACTGACAGTATATCAATATCTCAATATCATACATGTATTTCCACTGATGCAGACATGTATGAATGTAATGTATAGACTATATTCAAATTACATTACCTAGCCAGTTAAGCCAATTCCCCAATTCCCTAAATCCTCAGCCTGCTATAAATAGCGACATTCTCTCTCTACACACAAATGCGCACGCACGTGCCACGCATACACACACAGATATTAGGGTGTTCCAAAAGTGTTTTCAAAAATGTAAAATCCTACCCTCAAGTGAGTTCATAATTGCTACTATTTATATCAAAATAACAAACAAGCATTGGAAATCCGTAATTTCAAAAGTGCAAAAGTTTTTATTTCAACAGAAGTTAGTTTTAAGCAAGTATTTGCTAATGATGGCCATTTATTTATGAACATTGTCAGCAAATGCGCTTACATGTGTTCTGCTCGGAAAGCTGTGTATAGGCGCACCCTGTATACCAATGCGACCTACATATTCACTAAAATTTAGCCTTTTTTTGAATCACTGCGACTAATAGTAAGGAGGAACTAATAATCCGGAAAATATGGTACGTATTTATGCATACATATGTGCAGGTAATATTAGTGATTTAAAAGGTTATATACACTGTATCTGACACTTACCATGCCAATTGGTTGCAGAATAATTTTTGGTTGTGTTGTTGCTTCAATCTTGACAGGTGAGTTTACCAGATCAATAACTGGACTTTCACCAACCGCTAAATATGATGAGGTTGTGGAAACTCCCACACTCTGCTGTGATCCAACAACAGTGTGACAAGCTGACTGCTTAATAGGAATTGTAATCACAGCTACTTTCTTCGGGGAAGACTCCCTGATTACAGTTAGGTTCTCTTTTGGATAAAGCATCGTCTTTTTCAGACTATTCACGGATGCCGATGTATTGGAAAGACACACTGCCTGTTGCGCTGCTCTGAAAACAGTTCCTGGGCTGATCTTTGGTGAATTAATTGGAAATTTTATTTTGTTGTTAATCCTTTCAGCAACGACAAGTTTAACTGGAATCTGATTACTGGTGATTGCATTTGAAGCAGAATTTAAACCTGTACAATTAGAACTTGTTGTAAGTATAAGCTGAGTCCCAGAATTGCCAACAGTTGTTATTACTTTCACGATATGATTGCCCCATTGCCTTTCAACTGAAGGAGACATCTGACTGGTGTTTATCAACTCCTGGCTAATGTTTGAACCACAGTTGGTGACTTGTGCAGATGTTACTGTGCAACTGTTATCGAGAGAATCACATTCTGAAAGGGCAGCTGATCCATCATCTTCAATCACACTTATATTCTCTTGTATAAATTTACTTTCATCATCCATTCTGGATTACAATTCCATCCAGTACCTAAAAGAACAGAGTAATTGAAATGTTCACAGCACATTTTCACATGTTCAAGCACAAAATTCACTGAACCTGCTGTGTGGATACATTGTCTGGATTAATTTTATTGGTTGACCAGTTTTGTGGTGCACACAGAGCCACAAAAGCTGCATGGCCACGCTTAGAGGAAACATTCTTCGTTTTCCCATCACAGTTACAATAGAAGAATATACCTGCACAGCACAGTTTGTCAAAGACATGAATTCATGGCCACTGATTGAACATTCTAGAATCTTTTTTTATTATTTTACTGTTACTCCAGTTCCTTTGCAACATTTAAGAACCTACTTTTCCTATCATGTTTATTCACAACATCTCTGAACTGATTTAACCAAATACAGATTGGTCCTATAAAGCATCATTGATATTCAACAGTAACCTGTATATACTGGGGAAAACAACAGAACAGGAATCATTCAAAGTTCTAACTTGCATGTTCACAGTTAGACTAAAATTTGCTTAACTACTTTTAAGACATTCTAGCCTACGAACTGCATCCTTGTCTGTAATAGTCCGCATCTTAGTCTTGACTTTTATGTTGCTGGACCTGGACTCTGGAACTCTCTTCCATCAAATGTATGCTCCACAGTCTCTGTTGGCCTTCTGACCTCCACTAAAATCTTCTCTTGGGACACTCATTTCCTCCATAGACTGTTTCTGTGCTTTCTTGGATTCCACTCTTGACTTTCGACCTAATGCACTCTGGGTCAATGCATGTCAACTCAACCAGTGAACCCATCTTTGAAAATTTTTGGCCAGCATGTAGATAAATATATATCCTGAAGGTCTGCATTGTTTCAGACCTTAATACTTAGTAGTTCCTGAGATATGAGGCTTAGACACACCTGGAGTTGCCCGATTTTCAGTGACACAGCAAAGAACATGTTTTCCAGTCACTGTGTTTCAGTAGCGATTCCACACAAAAGCATGAAACTTTCCACATAGCTTTGGTCTGTGGTTTAATATTAGGAAATGTAAATACTTAGCTTTATCTAACATATTTTAGATATATGGTAATCGTAATTGTAATTCTAAAATTTCTACAGCACCCAACAAAAGCCACGTCGCGGGGACCAGCTTATTCACAGGCGCTCAGTCAAAACAAAATCGATAGGCAAAAGGGTTCGGTTCCAGGCCAATATCCAAAAGTCAGACAGAGAGACAGCGTGGCAGCTATGGGGGATGGTGTTTGGGGCTGGACAGGAGAGAGAGATAAGAGGAAAAAGGGGTGTCAGGATAGGATCTGTGAAAGAGGAAAGTGTGCCAAACAAGTCACTTGTAGAAATTTAACAAAATACAACAGATAGTTCTGCATGAAATAGGACCATTTACCTTAAATCAAACTCTTACAGCAATTTTTCCATTACACTACACTAGGTCAAATACTCAGAATTTGATCTGTTACTGTCTGCAATAATTACTTCCTTCACAGCTATAGTTCAAATTCTTCAAAGTTCAAAATCCATAACTTCGGACACGATATTAGGTGATTTTCATTAGTAACGACCATCAACTGATACCATGAATATTATTACAGTTGCACTAAAGAAGTTCTCAGATTATTATTATTGTTGTTAAAAGCATCCAAGAAAAGGCCCACTTATTCACATCAAATTCATAATACATTTATAAAACAATATTTAGAGCATACACACAGAACATGTTTCATTTTCCTGAACAGTTATGAGTCTCAGCATAAATGTGAGTAAATGAAATATCCACAATCCTTCTCCACTGTTGGGCACTAAAGCCCTGGTGTGTCAAGTTAGACTGAAAAACCAAGTAAAACTAACAAGGTCATAACAAGAATCAGTTTGGTTACCTTCCACTGCCTGAATCAAGTGGATCTGGGTTTAAATTTTAGCTTGGAAAAATTAAAATATATAAAAATTTATTCTTTATTCAACTTCCATTGACCAAAAAAATATAAGAACCTTACAAGTCACTTAGTAGAAAACAACGTTTGCAATATTTTATCACTCAGTCTGCGATTTTATAACAACCCATTTAATATTCGCCCTCTACAAATCTATCGCCAACCTGCGCTCATTCTCTTCAAAAAGGAATATTTAAAACAACAACACATTCAATCCTTGCAGTTATTCGTCTTCATCTACCTCAACTTTATGATGTGTGCAACAACTCAAACGCCGAAAAACATTTTAAAATCCTACGCTGCGTGCGTCTTATGCATAATAAGGCCGAGTACCAACTTCTCGATGTTCGTCAAGTCCCTGGTTTCGTGCAAGAGTAGGCACCAGAATTTGATCAGTTAGAAAGGCCTTGTTGTCGAGGAACAAATTTTCTATACAGATGTAAGATCGTTTCATATACAGCTCGTATTTTGTATAAAATTACGAAAATTTCAAAATAACGCGCTCCTCTCCTCTGCCATATTTTTCCCACAAACACTGCGACTCCAATATTTGTCGGGTACCCGATATCTTATAAAATCACCATATAATGGAGGCATGAAGCGTACTACCGTAAACTGGAGGCTGTAACGACAAATGATTGTACCTAAAAAATCTCCTTCAAAGATAATTCTTATATCACGTGGTGTGTGTATAGCGAAGTACCGCGAAAATTCAATTTTGAAGTTTTAATTTCGATTTTTTATATTTTACAAAATATTGTATTTTACGAATTACATCTGTGATATTACACTATCTTGGTACCTGCTATTCGCTCGCCGCTGTGGAAATGGAACTGAAAAGCTTGGCCCCCCTCCAGTGGCGTAGCTAGCCTTCTGAGGGCCCTTGTGCAAACTGAACTTTGGCTATGTAGCTTTAAGTAATTGAGCAACCGGACCTTGGCTCCTTGGGGGCCCAGTCGGCCCCTGGCCTCGTGGGCCCTTGTGCTTTGCACAACCTGCACAACCTATTGCTACTCCCTGGCCGCCTCAGTCTGCAGCGTCGCGAGTTCTGAAAGTCCTTCTGCGAATGCGTGGACACATCAGCTAACATATCGTTGAGGCATTCGCCTGCTGCTGCAAGATCTTCGCGTATGGTAGTGCCTTTAGGCCCGCGTAGGAATTCCATCTGTCAAGCCAGCTGTTCAAAAACTGTAAGGCTGTAAAACTCAAAGGCTGTCGATGAACTGCGACTGACCGAGGCCAAAGGTCATGTACTTCTCCGTGTTGTTTGGGATGCAGGCGATTTTATCTCCTTTTGGATTACCCGCTGCACCTAGTGCGGACATAATCAGCTGCCGGCCATAATCGCGCAAGTTGTGCAAGACGACCAGGACATTCATTTTGTCCGGGTAAATGCGCAGCTTGAGGTTGCTGTTCTTGTGGGTCACACCGCCGAGCTCCTTGCCCTGTGTGGCACTCGTTGGCCCTGGAGCAAAGCTTTGCTTATGATTTAGCGTCTTTGCTGGATGTTTCAGGACCTCTCGGATTTGCGCCAGCTCTTTCTGGAAGGCATCCAGGAACCTCTCCACCGCATCTTCCCCGCTGTACAGGACTGGCTATCAGAGCTGTCCACCTGGAAGTTCAGCGCCTCGAAGTCGGCGAAGATTATGTTTGAGGCGCGCGTATGCTTGCGGTGGTTCTTCAACTGCAAGATGTTTTTATGGCATGGTTAATGCTCTGAGGCTTCTCGTCGATGCCCTCGCAGTTTTTCTCGTGTCTGTCGAGCAGGTCCTTGGTCGAGAAGACATCCAGACAGAGGCAGCAGGGGTGCGTTCTCTTCTCGTGGATGATGTTTTTATGCAGCACGCGAGCCAGGTTCTCCATCCAAATGTAGTGCTTGCTTTCGGGGTTGTCGGGTCGGCCAGAAGCAGCAGGTCAACCCCGTATCCCAGCGCCCGCAATACATAATTTTTGTTTCAATCTTCTGGCCAATCTCGCTCCGGTTCTGGACTGGCGCCGCCATAGACCTGAAGTAGGCCGTCTTGGTTATCGTGGACATCCGTGCTAAGTGGACCACTGACCAAGCGTCTAAAGCTATAATAATTATAGAAAAAACAGACGTATGGGTGCCTGCAATCTGCCCTGGTGTCAAGTGGAAAATTATACTTTGTTCACGTATTATTCGTGAGATGGCGCCGGCGTTATATGCCGCCTTCTCTAAACGTACTAAATGGACGACGTACGCATCTACAGGGTTTATAATACCGATCTAACAGCACCAACTTACGAACAAACAGTACTGGGGGCCCATGGCCAGTCGGCACTTACAACTGGTGGTTAGCAGTGACCAGCTATGGGCCCAACCAACTTGGTTGTCAAGAAACTGTATGATCTAGTGGTCTGTCCCAGTAAGTTTAAACACCCAGCCTACCCTTGGGATGAACTGATCCATATAGGACTTCAACCCTACGCTAGCTCCCCATATCCTGAAGATGTTCACACTTAGAAGTCAAACAAATCATGATGCAAACTACTAAACAGCAGAATTTAGCACCTTCTAGAAATTGTATAAAAAAATAAATGTTAGTAGTGGTGCTATATTGTTTGCTGATGAAAAGGGGATTTGGTGAATTCCGGTATAAAATGCAATGTAAATTCTTGTAGATTTCCAGTTTGTATATATGTATCTGTATACTTATAATTCCACATTGAGGTCTACTGGTAATAAATTAACATAATGCCTACCTGAATTACTTTATCACAAGAATATGAACAAAGCAAGCAGTTCATATCAAAATATATTTGACAGCAACAAAATCAATCTTACACTAAAACCTTTTACAAACAAGTGATGAACACATTTTATAACTGCTAAGAAAAACCATCAAAGTCGAACAGTATGCGAAGGCTTTGCATATCAGTACAAAAGCTGTGCTGCTCTTCGACTGCCGTCATTGGATTGCCGCTTCTGCTTTAAACTAAATTCCTTTAACTCCAGGGCAACACTTTCAAGCTTCTGCAGCGGCATGTAAGAACATTTGTTTCCTTGACCTTGTCACCTGTTAGCAGTAAAATCTTCTGTTTTACCACATTACAATTTCACCACAGATCATTTTAGTCAAGGATCTGGAGCAACCATTGAACCTTGCTTTAAATATTTTAAGTACACAAAAGGAAATTTTCCACAATCATATTGACACAATGTATACCAAAGTTTACAAACTCAAGTGCCAAAGAAAAGTCAACTGTGCCAGAAAAATTCTGTCTAGAAACTAAATTCACATGTATTCAGGTCAGTAGGACCACCAAACGATAAAAGGTAATGTGTTAAGCCTGTCACTGCTATACTTAGCATCAATATTTGTTTACCAGAGGCAATTAGTAACTCTTTTAAGTCAGTTTTTAAATACTGAAATCACATTAGAATTTCAGCAGAAAGATAAATCAGACATATGCTGGCTGATGGCAAGGTGAAACTGTTGCCCAAGTTCAGACAACTACCTAAGACAAAACCTCATTTTACATCCAGCATTTACCACAAATCTGTTATTTGCTTAAATCCTAAAGAAGGATTGACAGAGGGTCACATCTCTTAAAAATGATAAATGTACAATCATGAAACAAATCAACCAGCTAGACTTTAAGAAAGGGTCTTGACATCAGTCACTGCTGAACTGCCAAATACAACAGCAGAACAATCGACATTCCTTCCTCATTAGGATGTTATCATCAGCAGTAACGTAATGGTAATACTGTAACCATTCCGGCAAATACGAGTAAAAGTATACCACTGACTTAATGTAATTTTAAAAAGTGGAATAATGTTAATGCACAAGTATGACCATAAGCCTATACCATGCCAGAGAAAAATACAAATTCCACAAATCTCTGCAATGCACAAAAGTAGTGACTACCATATAAATAATAAAAAAATCATTACATTAGAAACCAAAGCATCATAAATGTGGCATAAGAGACTAAAACAACGAAATTACTTGAAAATACAGTCAGAACCTGGCATTAATCCTCAGTGCATCAAAGAGCAACTACAGATGCATGAAAGTGTACTCACTAACCAAACTTTAAACCTAGAGTTGAGGACTGAGTTAACAACATGTTGGCATCATGGCACATTTAAAACTAATTAGCTATAATTCTTTGGATACCACACTGACTGAATATGAACTGAACAAAAGTGAAACACATAACTGGCACTGTAATATAACAAGGTGAATAACATAAATGTCAATGACGTAAAACACAACACCTCAAAATGTTAAAAATGTAAGATGTAAAAAATATACAGGCAATCCAAAAAGTGTAGGTTACAAACAGTATATTTTATAAATGACTGAACATAACAGCACACATCACAAACTAATATGAGAATAAATGCCCAAAACAATCTCATACATAGTACTGTATATAATTGTGTACAAGACGATTCCACCCCTAAGCGCATAAGTTTGACGACCTCTCTCAGTCCCCTTTCAGCATTTATTGGCATGTCCATAACCCTCCCCATCCCTCTTGGCCACAGAGTACTAAGACCTACTGATCTCACAGGTCTTACTGTGCTGGGCAGAGTGCTTTCATACTGCCAAGTAGAACAAAGGGACCAAAATTACCTGTATATTACCATAATGTATAAGGGTCCCCCTCTGCCTTCTGACAGAAGTTGGTATTTAAAGCACAGCCTGTGCTGAAATAACTGTCTGGGCGATGTGTCAATGTTCTTCCGTGGATGCATCCAGTAATCTCCTGTTGATGTATCTACCAATCATGGCTTGACCCTTGTATAAGGTGGTCCACTAATTTGGACTTTCAAAATTGCCCAAAATTTTGACATATAAATGAGTATATATGGTAAGGATTTGCTGCAAAGTGTAAATGTAAACAAAAATCAAAGACCTATAACCCAACAAGACCAGCGTAAGTGTCTCAACTGGAAATAAGAAAAATATGCTGGGTAGGCAACATGAAGACGAAGCTGGGACTTTAAAATATTCAACAGATGAAGCATAAAACACACAAATGTTTGCTACACATGCTGCCGATACGTACAGTATCTGATGACTGCATTTGGTAAATGCTAAATATATAAAACAACAGGCAAGAGAACAATTGCTCACAAAACAAATCATGAAACATTTGTGACATAGAAAAACATCTCTGCAGTTTTTATGTCAGCTTTTGTGCTCTCTATCTGTAAGAAGACACAGAGCCACAGAAGGGGCATATCTCAGTTTGATCTTGTGCAGAATTCTGTTCTTTTACATGAAGATGCTGCGTGTTTCATCCATGCACCAACAAAAATGTGAACAATTTTAATGCTGATAATGTATTATCAGCTCCCTAAAATTTCCATAAAGAATCATATACAATTCGTAACTCTGGAACTAGAAAACGAGCAACACTATAAAAATGTCAAAAAGTTATGGAGTATCAATAGCATGACTGAATTTAATTCATATTTCCCAACTAAAAATAATGTTACCCCTAATCACTTCTACTGAGACTCACATGAGCTAAAGCATAAAATGTTTCATTATATTTACATACAAGTGCACAGTTACTGCACTCCATTTCTGGTTTGCCACACAAAGCCTCAGATGCACTACTGAGCTGTGTATCAGAGGTTTTGTGTGCGCATACAAAAAGTCATATCAATCTTCACAGTCAAGGCAAACCACATTCAGCAAAAATCCGATTACTAAAGAAAAATCAAAAACTCAATAAATATCAGTTTAAACAAGGTCACTAGATGTCTAAGAAATTAACATAATTTTGCATTGAATTGCACAACAGTAAACACAACTTGCACACGACTAAGTTTAAGATATTACCACACAGGATATGGATATCTATAAACCCTTCTGTTCTCTAGTGACTTCTTTTGTACCAGTGGCCAACATGCAACAGATGATACAATACAATACAACTAAAATTTGTTAATGCCCTTTTTTACAAAGTCCAGAAGTGCACTTGAAGCCAGGTTATGTGAAGGAAGCCATAAGACGATACACTGGAACAACCTTAAAGCACCTGTGCAGCTATTCAAAGAGCTTCCAGGCATTAGCATAGCGACTGTGATGACTGGATTGTTAAAGATTAACAAATCTTGTCAGATGCATCAGCAGTACTCTCTTGCCAGAGAATTTTTCAGCAGACCTTCAGTTAAAAATCATTGTACAAGAGAGAAAAAACCCGATCTGCAGAAATCCGCTGCAGCAGTTCATTTCCATCGACTGTACCGATAAACAAGGCCGGTTTTTCGTTTGTGGAGGATCTTATACAGCAGCCAGACAAACAAAATCATAACTCCAAGCAGCACTGCATACGTCCTGCCAATGGCCATTGCCATGTCGAAACTAGAGTCCACTCCAGTAAGTGCCTGAGAGGAGGAATGAGTCGACTTAGCCAGCTTATCTGACCAATCATGATCAAAACGCCAGGGGAGTGGCTGGTCCCCTCCATTGTCATCATCCATGTTGTCATAGTAGCTGTCATAGCCTCCATCTTGCATGCCTCGGTCTTGCGTGCCTTTGCCTCCAAAGTCTCGTGAACCATCTTCCAGGTTTATGGCATCATCAGGTGGAAAACTGTAGTCCATGACATCTTCTTCCTCCTGCACTCCTAAGACTAGACCCCCATCCTCATCACTTCGATCACTCTCATCGAATGCCATCTCAACTGTATTAAGGTCGGCTTTAATGGCCACCTTTTGCAGATCAGGATCTGCTTCCAACAGGTAGTCTGTGTTGACTTCTTTCTCAATCTCATGTTTACTGCTTTCTTCCGCAAAATTATGATTCAAATGCCTGTCACCGAAGCCATCCATACCAGCATCATTTGACCTCTTACGAGTCTTGTACGCTGCGACTGGCAGACTGGCCTCACTTGCATATTTGGCCAGTTTGTCTGGATTTAGAATGTAATTAGTGCCAAACAGGTAGTCAATTGGATTGATCTGTGACAGTGGGGCGACCAAGCAGAAACGTAGATACTGACTAAGAGCACCAACGGCTATTGCTGTTAAATGTGCCACACATTCACCTGTCAAATCAGAAGAAAATTTTTATTTTCAGCAAAATACTTCAAATTACAATCAATCAATCTGATGCACAGAAAATAAACTAGAATGTCAACGCATACATTAACTGATTTATTAATTAGCTAAAAGCTAAAGAATCAAAAAGATCAAAAGAATCAGAGAGACAGTGACAGACAGACAGATAGACAGACAGAGACAGATAGAAATGGGCAATTATGTTAGTAATCTGATGCAGATGAAGCAGCCAATTTCAACCAAATACCAAAATTTTATCTGCAAAGAAAGTGAGGAATTTAAAGGCAACCTCATGGGCACCTAAGTACCCAATAGAGATTAAATTTAACATTACTCGATGTAATAATTTATTCAAAGCCATTCACATAATATTGGTGATGCCAAACTCTCTGAGATTGATTAGTCAAATGCACAGATTTTGAAGATGAAACAATTTTCACAAAAATTTACATTTAAACCTAGTGAGGTCAGAAGGAAGGAAAGACAAGAATAGCACCAACATTCCAACTGATTTCTGTACCTTCAGAAATTGTAGGGTTAAACCAAGGCTGCAGTGCAAGTTCTACAATTCTCCTAGTTCAGAAAGAATTTGCCTATGAAGGAGCTCAGTTAACATACACTGAAACTGCCCTGCCAGCTCATTAGCTGTCTGTGCTGGAGATAACCACGTAGATATCAAGCTTTAGCTTATTTAACCCTTAACTAACGACAGAATTTTTCCTCCTAGGCCCTGACGATGAGCGATTTTACCGTAAAATGCCCTATCAATTAAATAGTTTTCAACTCATGATATCTTGGTAAGTTCTTGACCTACAGACATAAGGTTAACATCATTCTTTAGCATTTTATCTCTTCTTCTCATCCATACATCTCTAGTTTTTGGTACAAAAATTTTTGTGATACCCAAATTTGCCCCAAAACTGTACCCCACCCCATGTTTTTACTTTTTTTTCATGTTCCAAAAAACTGTGCAGAAATCAATTCCAGACAAAACCCAAAAGAAATTTTGAAAATATTTTCATAAATGAAGGAGATACAATATTTTTAGTATGTAGACCATAGTCATAAAAATTGAAAGAAATAGAAGAAAATGCCTGAAAAGTAAGAAATTCTAAACTTATCGTATCTTGGTCAATTTTGGACGTACAGACATGAGGTTAACATCATTCTTTAGCATTTTATCTCCTCTTCCCATCCAGCTGTCTAGTATTTGGTACAAAAATTTATGGGGTACTCAAACTTGCCCCAAAACTGTACCCACCCAATTTTTTCCTTTTTTCATGTTCAAGATCCTATGGTAAAAATATTTCAGTGACAACATATGTAGTGTCAGCATAAAAACTGTGCAGAAATCAATACCATATAAAACCAAGCAGAAATTTTGAAAATATTTCCATAAATGGAGGAGATACAATATTTTTAGTATGTAGGCTGAAGTCGTAAAAATCGAAGGAAAAATAAGTAAGCATCTAAAAAGTAAGACATTTTTAACTTGTCTAGCCTTGGTCATTTGTTGACACACAGACTTTAGGTTAACATCATTCTTTAGCATTTTATTTCCTTTTTCAATCCTTCTGTCCAGTTTTTGAAACAAAATTTTGGGAAACTCAAAGTTGCATACCTACTCTACCACCTCCCAAACACACGCACAGCAATACAACCATAATATCAACAACATTGCAAAATGCACAACAAGGCAACAGCAGAAACATTACAAGCCAGGCATATGAAGAGGCAAACACACTGACGTTTGTTTCCTTTTCAAACATTTGGTGACTCTGAAGAGAATTGTTTTTATGAATGCTTGAGTGTGCTGGATCGACAGTAGATGGTCACAGAAGGGCTTAAAATGGCAGTAAGAAACAGAAAGCTGCTGTTTTGCAAACAGTGACTGGGATAGAAAATCCTTCACATAGGAAGTACTGCCAACTGAAGAGAAAAATTTCCCATGCCACTGCAACACACAGAAGAACAGACACAGCAACATATCTCCAGGTGATAGCTCATCTAACTTATTCATATCGGTCAAGTTCACATTTGGCTTAATCTGTAATAAAGTTTGACTGTTTTCGTGTCACTGTTGTATTTTTTCATTGTTTTATAACCTGTCACTTAAAGTAAATCATCAAAAGTTATTTCACCAAATACCATGTGATCAAAAGTCGTATAACCCTGTGTTGTATTTCATGTGGTTCAAGCTGTTAACTTACAAGTATGTACAGTGTTTGTCATGTACTAAATAAAGGATTCCTTACTTAATACCTGACTTAGCAGGATAAGCAAGGTAAGACAACTGTAAGAAGAGAACAGAAGAATTTGTGCTAGACTCTGGTGCATTACTAACTGATATACATTGGAAACCTGGACCAGTGAAGTCATGTCATCAGACTGGATTGCACAGAGAATGCACAATTTCACATCATGCTAGATTTGATCAAGACTGACTCAATCAGAGAGCTTTCACTTCTCTGGTCAGAGAATTGACAGCCAAAGTGTTATCATCACACATCAAGCCATTAAAATGCTTCCTATGTGTTATTTACCTGGCAATGATAAAGACGAATGGACGTGATCTGGAGTATCTGTCAAAAGCAGCCTTTCACTCGAGAAGCCAAGTCGTTCCTTTGTTCTCTCAGTAAATGATTTTTTCAGCATTCGTCGTCTGGCAAAGACTGTACTCGTTGTCACTTGGTATCCAAATCCTTCTGTTCCAATAGTCCTGCTTCGTTTAGCAGCTGTTAGTCCTCGCTTCATCCTCAGTCTTTGAACTCGTTCTGTTCTGACAGGATTCTCAGAGCCAAAATCTTGCAAGTTCTTCACTCCATTCTTTTTCATCCTCAAATCACGGACTTCGCTGTCCGCTTGAGCTTTCAAGGCATACCGATTATCTCCGGCTTCTTTTTTCTTCTGGTGTACTGCCTTGTCAACAGAACGTACCTGAGTGACGAGGTTTCTAGTGGAATGTTCTGCTGAACCCCAACAACCAAACAACGTCTGCCAGGAGAAAATCTGCCTCAGCCAATCAATGTGAAAGAACTCCATGTAGCCACTGAAAGGACACAGCAGTGCTGTAGAAAGCAAAATTCAGATTAGGTTTCAGCTGAAGCACAGACATGACAGCCAAACTCACACAATTCTTTTCCATATATTTGGGGATAAATTCATTAATGGTGAGCAGGCTGTTCTCTGCTGAACTCTAACATTGCTTAGGTGAGCAAGCACCACCTTCAAGAAGTACTTAGTAGGTACTATAGAAATGTTCAGTTAAGTACTTGCATACATACAACTCAATAATCTTTCCTTACAGTTCAACAGTCAACTGCCAACTTCACAGGATGCATCCAGAAATGTAGCTAAAGACCATATTATTGTTAATCCTTTTGATTTAAAAGTCATAATATTAGCTTTTGGACTTGAGAAAGCAGGGTTCTCAGTCAAGCAACTGCTCAAGCAAAAATCTCTTCAGCTGCTAAAGCAAAGCTTTGTTGCCCTTTAAATGCCTGCCAATCTTTTCAATCTTTTCAAGAACAATTATAGTACATCCAGTAACATACTGAAAATGACAAGGAAACTGTAAGACAATCTCACCCATGCTGAGAAAGACACTCTCAAGGTGAGGCGGAACAAAGTTGCCGTTCTTCAAAATGCTATTGCTGACAGTGAAAAAAATGTTAGTACACAGTTCGGCTCGCCACATCCAAACTGACTCTGATGAAATCAGACGTAAATTCATCTCCGACAGACAGCCAATCTAGATCAAAATTATGACTGCATCATGTCAATGTGAGTCAATCTCAAAACAAATTAGCCATTAAACTAAATCCAACCCCAAAGCAACAATTAGAAAATGTTCTCAGCTTCAAATCAGTTTGTAATATGAAAATTATAATACACTGTCAAACCATTAAGAAAAAGTGTGGATTTACTGTTATGCCTTGGTTCATTCAAAATACTTTTCAACCAAAGGACGCTGATTTGTATTGGTATACTAAATATGGTTAGCTAATCAGATACTTATCAATCCATTTTTGGTAAAATATAAAATATTTCCGTTAGGTCAAAATATCACCAAAACCCTAATCAAATCTGATCTTACCTGCTCTGCCACTAATGTGTAGAGCAGCTGCTGCTGAACTGAATGCAGACCCTGTCCTCGGGAAAACATTATCCTGATGCAGTCTTCAGTAATGCTGCAGTCACTTTGCAATCCACTCCTCATCAGATCCAAAAAGCATGACCCCTCATGCTTACTGTAGTCTGCAACATCAGACAACTTAGTTCATTTTGATTCACGATCTTAAAATAATTTCTGTTTTATTATTAACACTATTTATTGCTGCAGTTCCAAGATGCATGCTATCACAAAACGTCTTGGTGCTCTTCAAGGTCCCAGAAACAGAATAAAACTTCTAAAAGGAGACAAAAATGAAGCTAGAGGAAATCAAGCTTATTACCAGATAGTTATTATTATTATTACTACTATTATTGTTGTTGTTGTTGCTTTTAATTATTATTATACCCCAAATATAAATACACTCCTTCTCAATTTAACAAACTAGGTTAAATCTTAAATAAATCTTAGTGATTCAGACTTTATCTTAAGTATCACTCAGGAAGGTGCCTATGAAAGCAGTTGCATTGCAGCACGGATGATGTTGGCATGGGACCCAAGTAGAAATATGTTCGAGAGAAGGTGAGAAAAACACAGAATCATTTGGAGAGGTGATTGTAAAGCAGTTCAGATGTGGCATTAGATTAGAGTTCAAAATTTATGATAAATAAAACATCAAAGTTCTAATTTTTATTTATTACTATTACTATTATTATTTTAAAATCAACACCATATGCAACATTGTCGTATAAAAGAGTGAACAATATGAATATCTGTACCTTTTGCTGATTTGTACATATCAGCTGGCCACTTAAGCGAAGGGTCCAGCCGACGATACGATGCTGCAAATGACCAAGGCCACTGGTAAATATAACTCTTTGCCACTGAGCTCCACTGCAAATCCTTGTCCAACAAGTTAAGTGCAGTACTGCTCAGGTTTCTTGCACGCTGACACATGGTTGTGAGATGAGGAGTGATGTTGTTTGGCAGGTCATTTGAGACAGGAGCTGTGCTGCCATGCAACTGATTGTTCACAATCATGATCTGACCTGACATATCACACAGAAATTCTGCCAAAATGTAACGTATGTAAGCCATATAACAAGCTATTTGCCAAACTATTTTCCAAGCTACCTAGGTTGGCTATTTTTCCTTAACTATCTTGAACAGCTTGCACAACCAGCAACATCTCTTTACTGGTTTCTTATCCATTGAGGAAATATAAGGGCAGAATCCACAACAAAATCATCCTTGGAAGCAGTATCCAGAACAAATAGTGACTTCTGCATTATCACAAGAACCAGTGGATCACTCCTCAGCTTGGACACTTCCAAGAAACGCTGTCTGATAAACAAAACGGCTGAGTCTCAAGAGCAATCATATCTTCCTTGCACAGCTGCCATACAGATGGAGAATCAGAATCTCTGCAGACGGCAGAATTACCACAAGAAGAGCCACTGATCAATGTCAACATTGACTTTGCAGTTATCCTTAATGGTGATTAGCTGCTACCCATGTAAGATGAGTACTCTAGATTTCCGGTGGTCGACATCATCTCATCCCTTTCTGCAACAAAAGTTATTCCCAGAATAGACTCTTCTGCCATATTGGTCAAGCGCCTAAGGAGAAGTGGACTGCTTCATGAGAACAGCCCAGAAAGTTATAAAGACTGCAAATATTGAAAATAGGAGCTAGAAGTAAGAACTCTACCACCTACATCATAACTACACAGCTAGACACCATTCAACAACTGGTATCGCAGTAGCTACACTGCTGTTTGGTTGCCCCATCTCCTCGAAACTGCCTCACACTTACGTTGGAGAAAACGACCATGATCTACGCCAACCACGATGTATGCAAGAAAGCTGCGATGAGAAAGCATGCTGATAGCATGACTCATGTTGAATCATCTTTCATAGGTGTTGGTGATGCCGTGCCGCTGAAACCAACTACAATGCGCTCCAAAACAGATAACCCTGTGAGCAAACTCATATGAAGTTGTGAGAAGGAAAGGCTCCATGATTACAGTGAAGATGGGAGAGAGGCAAGTGACTTGTAATGTCTCTTCAAATCAGTAAATGTTCTCCACAATCACCCAGCTGAAGCAAAACAGGATTTGGAAACAGTTGCTGAATCCAATGACCCAGTGTAGTACTCGACAGACAATGAACCAGTTCCAATCCAAACATCCAATAACAACATGAATACAGATCAAACGCTACTAAGTACCAGTTCCAAAACTTGTCCACAACCAAGAAGATCAAGCTGTATGAAGAAAATTCCACAATGAATGAATGACTAAATCAGGGCATAATAATCCCTGTTACTTTATTGCTGCTCTATGTGGCAGTCTACCCAAATATGAGAAATGTAGTCTAGTTAAAAGATAGGACTTGCTTAACTAAATTCAAACATTTTGAATTCAGACATTGCTTATTTAGTAGCATTGGAAAACTAATGTACTCATAATTCACTGGTCAACATAGAAATCGTTACTGACTGGAAAAGGCCCTAATGTGTAGCATCTTGGTGTGCTGAACACGAATATAACCATAAAAATTTTTTATTGGCTCTCGTTTTGAAAATATTTCATTTAGTTCATTTTTATGTTTCACCATGTAAATTTATGCAGTAGGACTGCGACAATATCCTAAATAAGTCTAGAATGATGTAATATTCCACCTCATTGCATAATCCCATCATGGACACATCATGCACAGTTGATTACGTCATTTTCTGATGCAATGTAAAACTACAGCCAGTCGGCTGCTGACGTAAGATGACGTCAGCAGTGTACTATATAAAGCGAGTCGGAACGGTTGAGCATTTACAATATTACAGACTTTGTGCGAGACAGTTTAAGTTACTGTTTTATAAAACTATTATTACTTTATCCATTTAGATACAATACAGAACAGTAATGCCTCAGAAGTGCGTAAATACTGTGGACAACTTTCGTTACATTTGTGGGGAAGTGACATTTGCCAACCAGAAGAAAAGTATCACTTATCAAGTCAAGAAGGCATATCATGCTTACTTCGAATGCAAGGTTGGTGACCAAGACAAGCCATGGGCCCCGCATATATGCTGTGCTACATGTACAACACAGCTTTCACAGTGGTTGAATGGCAAAAGACCATCAATGCCGTTTGCAGTTCCCATGGTGAGGAGAGAGCAAAGCAACCACATAGATGACTGTTACTTCTGCTTGGTTCCTCCTCTTTCCGGTGGAATAACGAAGCAAAAGAAGTCGACAATAGTCTACCCATACATTCCGTCAGCATTGAGACCAGTTCCACATGGTGATGGACTTCCTATTCCAGAACCTCCAGCAGAATATATTTTCCTTGATTCATCTGATGAGGACAAGGGTGAGCCGACATGTGTTCTTCTCCTGGTCCGTCAGCGTGCAGTGATCCCGATTTTCACTGTGGTGCATCATCAACCCCACACAGAATAACACAGGAAGAACTAAATGACCTTGTTCGTGATTTGGACTTATCCAAAAACAAGGCAGAATTGCTAGGATCAAGACTCCAACAATGGAATCTTCTAGAAGAAGATGTCACAATTACTTCATATAGAAAGCGCCATCAGCAGTTGGAACCTTTCTTTATGAAGGAAGGTAATCTGGTATTCTGTTCCAATATTGACGACCTCATGAATGCCTTACAGATCACTCATGACCCACAAGAATGGAGACTCTTTGTAGACTCTTCAACACTGAGTCTTAAGGCTGTGCTTTTGCACAATGGAAACCGTCTTCCATCTATTCCATTAGCGCATGCTGTCCACATGAAAGAGACATACGATAACCTAAAACAGCTACTGCATTCCATTGACTAGCTATAACAGGTACAAATGGCACCTGTGTGGTGATTTGAAGGTAGTTGCCATTTTAATGGGACTGCAGCAAGGATATACAAAATATATGTGTTTCTTGTGTGAGTGGGATAGCCGAGCAAGAGAGTTGCACTACGTGCGGAAGGAATGGACTCCCAGACAAAACATGGCAGTTGGACAGAAGAATATCCAGCACCCAGCTCTGGTCGAGGCTCACAAAATCCTACTACCACCCCTTCACATCAAACTAGGTTTGGTGAAGAACTTCGTGAAAGCCATGGACCGCACTTCGCCAGCTTTCCGATACCTGCATGAAAAATTCCCTCGACTCAGCGAAGCAAAGATTAAAGAGGGAGTTTTTGTGGGTCCTCAGATTAGACAACTCTTCAAAGATGACCGCTTCAACAACTTGCTGGAGGGTGATGCGAAACAAGCATGGAATGCTTTTCGTCTAGTGTCTACAGACTTTCTGGGGAATGTTAGGGCAGAAAACTACAAGGAACTAGTAGAAGACATGCTCAAGCAGTACCAGAAATTTCGCTGCAATATGTCTCTGAAGATGCATTTCCTTCATTCCCATCTGGATTTCTTCCCTGACAACTGTGGTATGGTTAGTGACGAACGTGGCGAACGTTTTCATCAAGATATCGCAACAATGGAGCAAAGGTACCAGGGAAAATGGTCCACTACAATGTTGGCTGACTACTGCTGGACACTCCGCAGAGATGCTCCCAAACAGCTGTACAAGAGACAGGCAAAAAAATCTAAGAACTAGTCTATGACCTGGTTTTTACAAATATTAACTGTAAGTGTATCACTATTGGCATGCATTGTGCGATATAAAATTACTTCATTTCAGATTACAAAAAAACTAGAGCCAATTCGGCATTTTCACTGTCATATTCGTGTTCAGCACATACAAATTGATAAGAACTGACTAATTTCATTTCAGTAACATGACTTTTGTAAAAATTTGTTGTCCAGTGTGATAATCATGCATCAATGGAGAAGCGTAAGTTATTAAGTGACAATATTTATGTATGAACATTTAGAATCGGGTATTGATCTAGCTTTCTAGATGCACAGGTATTAGTATATATGGTCAGCAATAAAACAACACAAACAACAATTTTACACACACCTTTTTATAAATAAGATAAAAGTAACAAGGTTGCATGCCTCAGTAGAAACTCCTCAGCAGTATGATCCCGGACTATGAAGGATCTTTCAGCAGAAATACCATGAGAGCAATCCAACAGCAGGACACCATTTTTAACCTCCCAGTGTGAACTGGTACTCATACACCAATGTCAAGAAGTTGGAAAGCTGAGCGGTTCTGATGACCTGGTATTCCATTTGTGATCACCCATCCAAGTATTAATCGGGCTAGATATTGCTTCACTTGTCAAATCCTGAGCGTCAAGTTGCAGGGTGGCAACTTAGAGATGTGGCTGTTGACAGCCATGTTTCCGAGTCTCTGAAAAGTAACTGGAAGGTGCTATACAATTTCTTGATACTTGATACATACATGGTGGCGGCCTGATGCTGTGAAAAGACGCTCGGTTTAAGCAATTGTGTGCTAAGGACTTGTTCAATTTCCAAACACTGTAATTATGTCAGAGAAAGCTTGAAGCTGCACATTTCACACGGCAAGTTTCTTTAATCAATATCTTATGTAGGCATGAATGAAGTAAACGACAGGTGGGATGCGAGCATACTTACCTTCAAGTAGTCTTAATGCAAACACATCATCTAATGTTATTAAACTTTTGTTCCTTTCGTAAAACGCCAAAGTGCGTTCAATAGACCGGATGATATCCTCTAGTATAGCATTTATATTGGCGTCGGTTGCAATGACGCAAGAAAGAAAACAAATCAAAGTCCTTAACTTCATTTTGGATTCTACATATTACAAAGTTTTCACACATTTCGATCTCGTTCAATTCTCGACAAAAATTGGGTCGATAAATGAATATGTAAATTATAACCTCATTTTCACATTTCCGCCTATAAGATTACTTTAATAAAATGAATATTTATAATATGACCTCATTTTTTATCGATGAATGAAGTAACTGAGTCAAAGTAAATAATTGTTTTTCAAGAAATCTGGTGAAGAAAATGTTTTGCGCATTTAGCGTTTTTTAAGTACTGATACTTTAATAGTTTTACGAACGGGTTTACGCGCAGACTTCATTAACTTTGGTGTTTATCCTATAGACCTTGAATCTATTATTCACTACCGCCATATTAGAGAAAACCCGCTGGTCACCGGTGGCGTGCTTTCTTTGACGTTGAAATTTACTGTCGGAGCATTAATTTTTAGCGAGTTTTTGGGTACAGATCATATTAGTTGGATCAAAGAAACAAGTTGATCCACGCTATACCCCACTCGCTCTCTGCAAAGCTGCTTCCTCACTGATGCATTTATGTGCACTGAGGTTGACTTTGGTAAAGCCAGTGTATGCGAGCCGCCCCTTGTTCGGATTAGTCAGCTTCAGTACGTTTTAAATGCTGCAGCTTGGCTAACTGGTTGATTCCAAAGTTTGGCCATATATCAAACAACATGCGGGACAAGCTGTATTGATTACTCATGTAAATATGCTTTGAATTTAAGATTCACATCTTATATCGGTTTATGCTAATGCATAGCTGCATGACTGGTTATGCTCCATCCTATCTTAGATAGCTATGTATTTCAATGTCATCTGGACCTGGCAGCTGACCTTTTCGCTGTGCAGTTTTGAATGGAATATCTGAAGATTAATAGATAGAGTGAACAATGGAAGGGAAAGGGATAAAGGAACAGAGGATTTGCAAAATTCAGGAGGGAGATCGTTCCAGAGGCGAAGTACAGTGTAGTGTATGGATTGGTTTGAGAACTTAAGATGAGTAGTTACAGAGGAACGGGCAAGGAGATATTTTCGTTCCTCCATCCCAAAATGCCACCGCACAACATGAAAGTTTTGCCGTGGTCAGCCCTTCATTCTAGAACAGGCTTCTATGCAGCTTGCAACAGGAGCTTCTTCTCCTTACTATGCTTTTATTTCACTAGCAGTTGAAGACTGCTGTGTTCAATCGTGGTCTTGTATTGTCAGGTCAAGAACAGTTTGCGCAGTTCAAGTCTATTTGAACTGTACTATCATAATTATGCAAGTTGGAGTATTACTGATTACATAAATAAACATTTAAATATTTGGTCAAACTGATATGGGTTTGTGATTGGTTGGTTTACTTCTGTTGCATGATTTGTATCCTTGGCAGTCTTTATACTGTTAACGTATTAACTATGCTGACCATGACAGCAGTCACTAAAATGGAATTAGAATAATTAATTTTGGTCTAGTATCGTATTCATAAAATTGTAATTTGCGTACTAGATTTAATTAATTGAATAATTGGCATGGAAAAATTACTTATGATTATCGGCAAGGATCAAGCTTGTCTGTTGTAAAATTGACTGTAATAAAATTGGTTTGACTATTTTAAGCATGAAAGTTTGATAAATGTTGCTTAATATTCTAGCAGCAACACTTTTTGAAACATTTTGGCTTGCTGCAAACCTAAGTCTAATTGGCTGCTGGTGTTGCACTGCATTAAAGCAATTGTTTCACCTCATCTTTGATGTGGTTGACCCTACAGATCCCTATGTAGCATGGATAAGGGTGAACTCATGCACCTTTTCAGTTGTGGCATGATCTTACTGGAATGGCCCTCCTTTTGGGGTCTGCCTTCTCATTCCAGTTGGAGATACTCACCAGTTCTTCATGAGATAGATTTCTGTTCTGTTTTACCTGTGCTTACTTCAGGTTGCTTCTGAGTAGATACCTTGAGGTGGCGTCAAGCTTTCTGTATCATGATCCGTGTGCAAGTCCTTAAGACAACTGCTTAGTGCCATCAATTTATTCATTGTTACCTCGTCTTTGGATAAAAATGCTGTACAAATACAGGAAATGAAATATACAAGTTACCTGCTGACCAGCAACCCATCTAGCTGGTCTGATTTCATGTCTGGCCACAGTATCTGTTGGTACTTTTGCACCTTTTCTAAGTTTGTTGGTAATTTTCTTTCAGGTAACCGTAATGGCTTACCTTCAACGTCATGTGTCGCTGGTCAAGTCTCTGCCCATAATGTACACCTGCCAGTTTCAGCGTTCCATTTGCAACAGAGCGTGCAGGTTGTCCTGGCAGACCCTTTACATGTCACCCAGGAGGCAACTTTCTGCAAAGCAAGATTTGTCTTCTGCTGAAGGAAATCTTTCATCCGCTGATTTCAAGGTCATCTATCGGTTTCCATACATCCGTGCTGCACGTTTGATAACACGTATGAAGTTGTATCAAACCGGTCTGACTGTGTTTGCAATACCACCTGCATTTTATGCTTATGCAAGTGGCATTGTTGGTCTGAATTCATGTCTAGCCACAGTCTTTGTTGGTACGTTTGCATCTGTCATGCTTATCATTATGAGTAATTTCCTGCAGAGACTTATAGGGTTAGTAGCCGTGAGTGAAAGCTTACCCTATGCTCGTCTTTCGCATCTTACGTTCTGGGGAAAACGTCATGATGTGTTTGTTCCATGTGAAGACATTGTGCCCGTGAGTGACATCTCTGAGAACGCTAGTGACATATATCTTAAGGTCAGGAGATACAGCACTAAGGATGTCTACTATTTGAGCCTGCGATATGGCCACACAGAAAATGTGCGTGAATTGCAAAAACTTCTTGGAAGTTTGTCAAACCAGTGAAATCTAGACAATGCTAAAAATGCTGTGTTTTTGTGAATGAAAATGCAGAGGGCTCATTGCAATAGGGTACCAAAGGGGTCTTCCATTAAGGACATCTGCAGCGTAGGGAGGAAGCAGTCACCCAAATGCAGAGGTGGGGTAGAGGTTATGCCCACTGTGTACGTATACATCTAATTTGATACGTAGTAATTTCAGTGCAGCCTGTACCTTAAACAGTAACTCGGTCACACAGCAGACAGTATGTACTGTTTTGGTGCCTTAAACATCAACTTCAGTCAGGTTGCGAGTCTTGGCCTAGAACTCATGGGTCTTGAGGATCTCAATTCTTTAACAGGGCGTAATTAATTTGTTTTAAGAGCATTTGAGAGAATTGTGGGGCATGGTAGCCGATCGGTTAGAGCAATCAGCTTGTAACATGGCCTCAAGCCTCTCTTGGGCGGTTACTGTGTAGGGACCTTGAGCAAGTCCTTCACTCAGTTGCTCAGTGCCATCAATTGATGCTTAATCGTTAGATAGTGGCTCTTAATAAATGCGGAAATAATAAAATGACAGCAGATGGTCTGGACTGTGTTAGATCTAATGAGTCCCTTGCTGGACTCTGCAGCATCAGAGTACCTCACCTAGTAGCATAGTTAGCCCTGTAATACCAAACTAATCTAAACCTTAGCACTCTGCTAGAGTTTGGACATCTGCAATGGGGATTGGTAATGTCAAATGCGGACCAGGGGAAGGTCAAAAGTAGGTCATTTCTTGCAGACGTCCTTTTTGGACGACCCTAAAGGTGTCTGAAAGAATTCAATTAGCGATTATAAGAGCTCAGCAAGCAAGTCTGTTCTTACAAATTTGGACACACTATGCATTGGTAAATTTACTGTAGTTGATTTAATTTTTTTTAATAAACAAAAAGGCATTTATATTTAAATGTCTCAATATCACAAGTGTGATTGACCAAATATGATGTTGTTCTTCAGTGCATTTTGGCTTGATCAAAAACAAGAAAATACCACTTTTTGCATTCAGATCTTGGCCAATATGAATCTGCTAGAGTGTTAGTGACCGTTATATCCTAGGCAAAGGTACCTACCTCCATCCCAAACAATAAGGGTTGTGCTGTTGTGGCACTCCCAAGACCTTACAAGTATTATTTTTTTTAATAACTTGGCGGATCATATTCCAAGGGCAAAGAAAAAACGTGAGGTCAAAAATCAGAATTACGTATGCAAGTATGCATGCATACATACATCAAATTGATGTCAAGATGATGTTCTGTTCTGCTTGCAACATGTGCATGCATAGCAAAATGTTAGTTTGATATGTGCCATAATATATTATTTGGATGTTAATGTGACATTAATCTGCATCATCAAATTGATGAGTTCTTGGTGAGCATTTGATCTTCAAATTTGCATCCAAATGATGACGTAAAATTTATATGACTTTTACAGTTGTCTTGTCTGGCTTGTTACAACGTGACCTCGTTATAAAGTGGACTTCATATGGCTCCAAAGGCACACAGTCTAGAAAATACTTTAACTTAAACTTGATAGAAAATATTCATAAGTAATGAGAGATATAAAGTGTTGTAATGAATTTCTGGTGTAATTTTACACTACACACTTTTGAATATAAACAGGGGAAAACAATATGGCTCTGTTTTGAAGTTGTGGTCAAAGAACAAGCACCAAGCCTAGCTCTGCTAAAAAAATCTGTAGAGCAACAGGAGTGACTTATGGTTCTTTATTTCTCCTGAATCCAATCTCTTTCAACATAATTAATTCAGGCAAAGCAGCATGGAACCTGCTATTATAACACTCCCTATTAATTGTACTATGTAAAGGGTGGCAGAAATATTTTGGTGGTGATTATATATATATATATATATATATATATATATATATATATATATATATATATATATATATATATATACACACACACACATAAACACGTGTGTATACATACGTTTTACAGGTTTACACATACAAAGTATAAGCATGCGTTATTGAAAACAACCATTCATCCCTTCCACCGGCTTAACATCAAATTGCCTTTTCCAATTACACTGGCACCTTACCCTCACCCAGTAAAGCAATGGTCAGAATGTGAATTGTAGGACAAACTCCTCAGCTGATTCAGGATATTTCCACAAATCATACTCTGGTACCAGAAATGGTGCTGTATTATATGGCACTGTAAAAATCGTCAATATAATCATTATTAAGTACCGGTATCACTCTTCTAACATAACATAATCACCAATTTATTTATACATATAATCAAGATACATCTTACAAGAAAAGTGCAAACTGAACCTCCTCTTATCATCATCAACTCCTGATGCCAGCCATTTGGTGGCATCAGGCAAGAATAAATAATCTTCACTCTTTTTGGTCATTGTCACATTAACTGTTGTTCATTCTCATGTTTAGTCCAAGTTTTGTGAAGTCCTTGTTTATATTCTTCATCCAGTGTTGTGTTCTTCCTTTGCTTCTTTTTCCATAGCATGGAATGATTTGATCAGTTGGGATTCTTTCCACATGACCAAACCACTGGAGTTGTAGCTGACTGACTCTATCTAACAGAGTTGTCTGCACATCCAAGACTTGTCGTATTTCATTATTTCTGATTTTTTGTAGTCGTCAGATCCATGCAGATCCCAATCTCATTTCTGTTGTGGGATTCTTTTCCATCTGGCTTTCTCACTGTCCAGCATTCTGAACCATATAGAAGATGGGTTTTCTCCCTCAAATAAGATAAAATTACAAGAGTGCCAATTTACCAAACGAAGAATTTCACAACTAATGTCTTCTTTTAAAGTTGCACAGGTTTAATGTTGCAGAGATTCATAAAATTTCAACACAACAATTCACTACAAAAAACTGAATATTTTTATCATCCTTCTTTGCAAGTTGTTAACTTCTTCCCAAAATTACCACTTTTAGTTTCTAGTACTCGCAAACCAATTTAAAATTTGCAGCATCAAATGATAGACAATTACCAAACTAGACAAGCCTATACAGCACTCTTAAAGATTTGCAGACATAAGTATTATTTAATCTGTGATGTGCTCTTCTTTAATGTAGGTCATGAAGTACCGGCCCCAGTCCCAGTGGTGATTCTGCTCACCAAAAGTCTTTTGAAAAGCAGGGCGAGCACGCAGTCTGTCAAGGTAGGCATGCAAAACAGGGTAGCTGTCCAGCAGCCGGCCCTGCTCAATGGTAGATGCCCACCACAGTGTAAACCCAAGGACACAGTCAGCAGCTGTAAACCTAGAACAAAAAATACACTACACATATAAGTAAGGTAACACACTTATTTCTTCAAAGGCCTGATCCTATGGCTATAGGAACATCAACAACTATTCGACAGCTGAGCACCCTTATACAGGTGTAAGTCAACAATCCTAACGCTTATGCGTAAGTGTCTCGTTGGCTCTGCTCCATCATATCTTAGGGACTTCTGCATTTTGGTCTCCTTGGTTCCAGGCCGTAGCACTCTCCGGTCTGCCTCCCTTGGACTCCTGACTGTCCCTCGTATGCGCACTGCTACAGTGCAGTCTAGAAGCTTTTGCCTATGTTTGACCTAATAGCTGGCATCGCCTTTCCCGAGAGCTCTGGCTTGAATTCCTCAGTTTGTCCCTTCCGCAGTTTTGCAAGCGCCTGAAGTCTGTATTATTTGACAGTAGTCTCACTGGTTCGGGTCGTGAGCGCCTCTGATGAGTCTATTCTTGAAGTGGTGCTTTATAAATGTCAGATTACAATTACAACAGTGCAAACACACATCACACCAAGACAAAAACTCAGTTTCAAAGGACAATCCTAGACACAGCAGTAAAGGCCTCGAGAATTTCAAAACAGACACTGCATCACAGAGGTCAGAAAAATATCCGGAACGAGAGAAAAACAAGACCAGATGGTTGGTGAATGTAATGGAACTTTAGGCAGAAAAAGACCTGAAGCATATAATTCATTATAAGCCATGTTGCACTAAATGACCAACTGCTACTGACAAGGAAATATTACTTTTGCCTCTTCAGCAGGATTCTAGAAACATACACCACATATCTCCATGTGATTCTACCTGTGAAAATGCACTGGGCTTAATTTCTAGCATGTTCCTTTATTCAATACCCTGCAGGGAAAAATTATAAAATGACACAAAATAAACATAAAATTGACATTAGAAATATATCAACACAAAAGAATTATACAAGTGCAGTAAATCTTTAAATGAAATATATTGTATATGTAACCCATAAGGACACGTGTCAGTCCTGCACTTTGATACAGTGGCTCAAATGCATCCAGTATTCTTGTCCATTTTGGAACTAGCTAACACTGAAACTGTTAATTCTTCCACCAGACAAACCTTAAGAAACATTTTCAGCTAAAATCTGTTTCAGATCTAACCATACCTGTGTTTCTGCATCAAGTCGTTCTTAAATGGTGCTATATAAATAACCAGATACACACACATGCATACATACATATCTCCACAAATACATATATACATTCATACACAGGCCTACTTCTGAGAGGTTTTTGTAAATGATACATACATAGCACATGTCATACATAGTATATATTCATATGCCTGTGTAGACTTTATACATACACATGTTGTGAAACAAAATCGTAACTCCGAGATTTCTACAGCGCCCAATGAAAGCCACGCCACGGGGACCAGCTTATTCACAGGCGCTCAGTCAAAACAAAATCGATAGGCAAAAGGGTTTGGTTCCAGGTCAAGATCCAAAAGTCAGACGGAGAGACATCATGCAAATGAGAAACATGCAAAACATTCTTGTTGCCAGGGGCCCGGGAGCCATGGCGCCAAAGGTGCCGATGCTCACGCAAGTTTTGGCTCTGTGATGCTGAGGCAGGAGCATGCTCACGCAACATCTTTGGTCAACAGAGATTTCTACCTATTCTTATAGATTATATCAGATATAATGTATAATTTTATCCACCTTAGTACTGTACTGTGTTGAGGTTGGCTCACACAACTTTTAAACACTTCCCGGGCCACTACTTGTTGCATACAATAAGTGTATGTTTGTTCAAACTTTCATATATATATATATATATATATATATATATATATATATATATATATATATATATATATATATATATATATATATATATATATATCATATACACAATGTATACTGGTACTGTACAGCAGAAACTTTGGTACTATTTATGATGTGTTTGTTTTGGCAGAAACAGAGGTCTTGCTGCAAGGTCAACCGGCAAAGCCAAAACAGCTCTGAAGGTTGTGCTGGCTGGTAAAATTTATGGATACCCTAGGAGAAAGGTGATGGGCTGTATGTTGCAAATGAGTGTTTGAGTAGGGCAGGGTGTTCTAAGACATGTCCTCTAAGAAATTGCACAATTTTCCAGAAACAGTACATCAGTGGAACTGGAAGCTAAAATCCTATACAAAATCAGACTGAAAGTTGCCAAATGGAACAATATTTCAAGTTGTTTTGCTCAAAGGTTATGTTCACCAAGGGCATCTTAGCCTGGGGTAAGTCACCCCAACAGGGCATCTTACCCCATGGCCTCTAACACAAATGTTTATCCATGTAAACAAGTGTCAGTGTAGGCCTGCAACTATAACTGTTTTTAATTATCATGTTACATATTATTTCTCTTAGGCCATTTTAGACCACCCTAACCTACAACACCTTTTCAGACCTTCTTAAAGGTACTACACACATATTCGTATATGTATATATATTAATATACATATATATATATATTAACCAAATCATTGTGACGACGCATTTTCTCTGCCTTATACAACAACTTTAAGCCAAAATGAGTATCAGATTTAGCAATTTCTAGCCAAAACAGAAATTAAAGGCATTCCCATTTATGTGTGACCCATTTATGTGCAAATCCACTTTACGCACAGTTACACTGTGGCTCCTGTCAATACCTATTTAACATGCGAGATGTGTTAGCACATGGTACAGTCAATACACCTGCTTCACCGGCTAATATTCAGTCTCATCATCATTATATAAGACGGCTTTTTTCAGATGCAACAGCTTCCTCAATGGGTGGCAATGACTGCAAGCTACAGCTGGCTTTAAGCCCTGCAGGGCAGTACAGTTCCAAAGTAGGTGAATTTAACATAGCTGCACATATCTCCTCTCCCCAAATGGACAAAGGGACCACACCCAGCACATATCTCCTCTCCCCAAATGGACAAAGGGACCACACCCAGTAGCAATGGTAGCTGAGATAAATTATGGTACTTGTGCTTTTGCCTGCCATAGACAGCCCAGCTCTGCCTCCACAGGAGCTTAGCTGCTGTCTTAGCTAAGGTTTCAACAGCTGTTGGCTTGGCTCTCCAACTGATGAGACTTCACCTTTAAAATACTGCCTGTTAACAGCTGATGTTAACGTAGCCAGAAATCACAAATGCCTTTGCCCATAACAAGACAGCAACGTGGCCTTTCAAAGTAATTGGACAAAATCCTGTAGCCAAACCAGAATTGTAGGTGCAGAAAGCATAAGTTGTGTCAACCACATCAGAAATATAGATGAGACAGAGGCAGAAGAGACAAGCTGAGTTTCAGTGGTGTGGTGTTTCATAAAACCAGATTGGCACAAGTTATGGGAAAAAGTAGAAGAAATGTGATCCTTGAGAAGCTGGAGAGACAAATATAAACAGACATAACAAGACTTGGACTAAACATGAGAAAAGCATTAGACCTGATAAAAAGGCTGAAAAGGAATAAATGAGCCACATCACAATCAAGCCAGGAAAAGTAACCAATAGAGAATAACAGTGATTATTTTGATGATAATGGGGACAAGGACAGAAGCACAGTCCTTGAGAAGAGAAGTTTAAATAGAATAGTAAGTTGAATAGGATAGTACCTTGAAAAGTAATCAGTACATCATGTTGTGTCACTTTGAAGATATACTTCAGTGATGAATACCCAATTGAAAACCCAACAATGAAATGGTAGAATAAGCATAAGTAAGTTCTTTTCAGAAATCAGAATAAACTATTCTACAAGGCTATTGCCTTCTGCAATAGTTTGTTGTGATCTCTGATACCCCATGAAATATGAAATCTCCCAGTAGTCTGCAATGAGACATACAGTACCTGTCACCACAGAGGTATGCATTAGAAGACAGGGTTTCTGTTAGGGCTCTTGCAAAGGCGTTGAAACCACTGAGTGCTGAGCCAAGCATCTCACGATCACTCTGGCCACTGGGTGTTTCAACCATCTGCAAATGCAGCGTCTTCACAATATTGTCGAATGTCGCTGCTGAATACACAATCCAGCTAGAACAAATAAAGAAAATCTTCACAACTCTGTTAGCTTCATGAAAAGCAAATTCAAATGCAAAATCTAAAAATCTGTCCATGTCATTTCAATTTTTCCTGATCATATGAATAGCTCAGAAAACCAATTCATTCACATGTTCACGGTCAGATCAGTTCAACAATTCAGAAATATTTCTGCACAGCACAGGAACTGATCGTGAAACACTCAAGTTCAAAAAGGTGCATTCATTGGCTATAACTTAAGTCTTTGGCTGAAGTGCAGACATTAATTACAACAACCAAACAACTAGACAACTGCCCCATTTCTATTCTGCCATTCTATTCTAATGGTTTGGAAAAGGTTTTATGTAAATGCCAGTATGATTTCCTAAGTGCTAAAAGCAAACTCTACAACAGGCAATACAGCTTCAGAAAAAATCATTCAACCTGCAAGGCAATTCTCAATGCTGTTGAACCAATAAATAAATCAACTGATGAAGACCTACCATAGGTGTCCAAAGTCTTTGATATCATTAATCATGAAATCTTGTTTCCTAAACTAAACTTAATTTTATTTACTTAAACAAGAAGTGTTTTTCAAAGATTTTGATATTTATCCATTGCATTTTGGCCAGTGTTATGTTCTGCTTCCCAGTTGTTCTGATGCCTACTTTTCCACTAATGCACAAATACACTGGTATGATACTCATAGAAAAATAATTGTCAATCTCTTGTTTTCAGGACCAATGCCTGTCTTTTCGCTGTTGCTACACAGGAACCAAAGCTTTGGAACTTGTTATCCACAAATCTTAAGATTATAAACTCTGTAGCATCATTCGAAACCACTATAAATCTTTTCTGTTGTCCTTTTCTTGTATTTTCTTTGTTTTGAATAAAAATCAATTTCACATATTCACATGTTAGATAAACATTATGGTCCAAGAATTGCAAATTCGTTCTTGAACATATTGCAAAGTAAACTCGATAAGCTACCTAGAGCTTTTTCTCTGCTGGCTTCTTGTCTATTAGTTCAATATTAACCAATAACAATAGTTCCTCAGCATATGTGTAACAGTTCATACCTGCATTAGTGTTCATCATTTGTTCTGTTCTGATTTACTTTAGTGCATGCATTGGTTGATCTGCTTGAATTGAATAAACTTGAAACCTTGGAACTTGACATAATAATAAATTCAAAATTTCTTCAGTACTCAAAAATGACATGGAGAAAATCAGATCACAGGCACTAAGTGAAGACAGAATTGCAATCAAATACTAGTATGCTTAATGATGAGAGGAAAAATTTCATGAGGAAAAATTATATGTTGACTGTAATATTAACTATTTATTCAAAAAACATAATGTATGTTTTGGTACCTGTAATATTCAGCTCTGTGTTCTGGATCTGGAAGAAACTGACCATAGTGATCTGCCAAATACATGCAGATGGCAGCACCTTCTATCAGCGTGAAATCATCGTTAACAATACAGGCAGATATTGATGGTGTCATAGATTGGTCCTGGCTACCGTAGTCACTATCATCATCACAGCTGAGCAACTGAAGGCTAAGCTCTTCATGATTCATGTGGGGATTGTACTCAACGACCTGGTAGTCATCCTCTTGTCGCAACAGCCTTCCTGACACAGAAAAAGAAATTACTAATAGTAATGATATTATAATAAAGTGTTAGTAATGATACTATAATACAGTTTCTTAGCACAATTAAGGACACAGAAGCCCCAGTGTTCTACAGGAAGTTTATTGACAGTGTTTAGAAGTTGCCAACAATCAGGCTTCAAATCGCTGATTTACCTCATTTGTAGCGAAGCATTAACTCGAGAAAAGGCACAGTTTTTGATTTTCGATTGCATATTAATTAAACCGACAAACAGTTCAATCACAACAGTACATTAATCATCACAAATTCTAGACACATGAATCTATAAACAACATCTGCAACTAAAATTATCAACCGAGAACAAGATAGACCATGTGTACTAAAGCTTTGCACTCTCAACAATGCATTTGTGTCTGCTTAATATAGGTCATTTCCTGCCAAGTCAATAGGTCCTGTTGACTTCAGACATTGCATGCGAACCCTGTCCAACAAGAAGCGTATGTTTAAAATTTTCACACAAAACACCACACAACCAGAAGCATATACATATAAACTGCGCACAAATGCTGACTAATCACAAAAAAATCCAGCAGCTAGATAATGCATCGACGCTGTCACAGAAATTCATGCCAGCCGACATCACACCAATGCCCCAGCACATGTTCAGCATGTGACAGTAAGGTGCAACCAATAATCACAAGTACATGATCAGCTTATTTTCAAACAATTCAATAACCTAACGACAAAAAATTTCCAGTACAAATGCATGCTTGCTCAACAGCGCAAAAATTACATTCACTTTACCTTCATACCCATCTGAAGTTTACAAATCAGCAGACAAACAAAAATACAGCAGCAGCAATAAGCAGTCAAAACAAAGCAATCACACAAACATTTTCTATGAATAGCATATTTAGACAATGAACAAGCAGTAAAATGACGTAGTACAATCAATCAAATCAACCAATCCAATCAAAACAATCAAATCAATCAAGCAATGAATCATATCGAGGTAGGAACTAAGTGAAGTAATTCTTAATAACAAAACACAAAAAGTAACAAAGGCCCTGATCATATTTAACCATAAGGTTCAAATTTTTTGTTAGCCAATGGTGAAGGCTTGTTAGAGTTAGGCTAATACACCAGACAGGAAATGCCCAGAAATAAAGCCGCAGTTGTGACACTCATGTGAAGAATAATGAAGGCAATAAAAAAACAAGTCAGAGTCACAGAATTATACTATTTGATGCAAATGGTAGTCAGTCAACAATAAAAGGTTAAGTATCGGTACCAAGTTAATTCCAAAGCATAATTTAACAATTCAAGTAAAATGCAAATATGTTAGTCAGAAACACTAACAAACACTGTGCAGAACTTCAAATGGAGTAAAGAGACAGACTGTTAATGCCACAATGCTCCACGTATGGCAGAGGTGGTTCCAGCGTCGAAATGAAACACTCGTTAGAACTGTATTGAGCATCATTAGTGCTTATCAGGAAATCTCCCTCTGCATCAAGCTCTGCAAAAAACGTTCAACAAAAGCAGCCTCTAAACATATCACAGAATGTAATAAAACATTTATATAGCTCTAATACACAAAAACTTAATAGACATGCTGTCACATGTGTTACTAATATATTTTAATTATTTTTGTTATTTAGCAAGTAGGTATTGTGCATGGTATTATAAACATATTTTACTATTTTTGTTATTTAAGAAGTAGGTGTTGTGCATGGTTTTACTGTCATATTAAGGGTGTCAGATACCCAACCAGCATACCAGTACCAGTGTTGGGTCAATGTATATCAAATGCTAAAAAACATGAATGTTGGCCTTTATGTTTGCCTTATGTTGAATGCTATACTGGCATAATGGAGGGTGTATGACGAATACTACACATATGCTTTTCAAACACAGGGCCAATGTTCCTGGTTTTTATGACATTCGATATACATTGGCCCACTGTTGATATGCCAATACTGGCTCCATGCACAACATCTACTTCATAAATAATAAAAATAATAAAATATGGTAGTACCACCACATATAGAATTCAGTATCCCTGGCACACTTACTTAGATAAAAATGGAATTAAGTTATTATATACATGCATCAATAAGAAAAGTATATGTAGAATATACATCATACACCCTCCATTACATCAATATAGCATTTGACATTCGACGAAATAGGACCAATGTTCATGGCTTTAGTGGCAGGGTCATTCCACCTCAACTCAACCAATTTTGAGGAAGGTTTCCACCCAACCATCTTAGAATTGGCTAAAATTTTAACCACATGCTGCAAAATATATTGGATTGAAAAGCCACAAATATTTTTGCGATATTTAAAATACTTTCTAAAATATCGTTGATTCTGTGACCACACCCTCCAAAGGCATTTCGCAAAACTTTGAGATGTCTACTTTTTGAGAATTGATATCTCTACAGCTGTTGGACCAATTTAGATTATATTTTCTTCCTATAGAGTTTCTTGTCCAGATTGCAAAAATATAATTATTATTATTGTGTGTCCTATGATTTCAGCTGTATTAAATGTCAAAAGTGCCTTCATATTCATTTTGTTTCTAAATTTTGCAATATTCAGTGATCAATATCTCCACAAGTACCAGGCACAATGCAATCAATTTGTGTATGAATACTGCCTGTGTGGCTGGCAATTACTTGGAAGAGTTTGACTTGATTACTTATTCACACCTGCTGGATAAAGTAGGCCAAAGTTCACCAAATCTGACAAGGGGTGCCAAAGAGAAAAAATATTCCCAAAAACCCCATAAAATATTATTTTTATTGCATTTTCTGATAGAGCATAGATCAATTGATAAGTGTTCCAAAAATCCCAATGGTGTTTTTTGTTTTAAGGAGTTTACAGAGTGTCAAATATGGTTGTTTTTTTTGGTGTTGCGAGTTGCAATTATGGGTGGTATTAAGAGACTTGTCACCCTAACATATCAATATCAAAACCGTGAAACAAATGTGATCACTTTTAAAAATGTAAATGCAACATATCTAAGCAATTTTTATTTAAAATATAGTTAACAAACATTTCTATATCATAATTTAAGTGAATTTATGAACAAAATTTTGTGTTAATTGGTGGCCTATCAAAGTACATATGAAGAAATATTCTGTGGAACTGCCAAACATCTAACAATATCAGGATAATGTCATTTATGCAAACAACATAATATATGTTGAAAGTTTTTCTGTACATAAGATGAAAATTTTGTTATTGCAGTGTTCCATACTTAATCGTCCAGCTGGTACTGAAGTGCGCTATTACTGTGTGTTCGAGGTGCTGGCACAAAACGAAGGGCACATTGGAATGGAACCCAGCATATGTCATCATGTCTTGGCCAAGTCAGATGAAAGCTTCCCTCCTCTGTGTACTTGTCATGAATTTGATGAGGGTACCTTCTTCCCCTGACCGGTTTGTTGTCACCCCAATGTACCACATTTGGTCATATATTGCTGCCACATACTGCCCAATGATATCTTGGAAAGTATTTTTAATATTGCAGAAAAATTTTGGGCTTTTCCATCCAATATATTTTGCAACATGTGGTTAAAATTTCAGCCAATTCTGAGATGGTCGGGTGGGAGGCATTGGCTGAGTTAAGCTGGAATGACCCGGCACTGGTCTGATTGGTCTAATGTTGGTATACCATCAGAATTCTGACACTGACCCAACACTGGCTCCATGCACAACAGCCAGAGTTAGCCAAAGTCTTGTTCTTTAACTATGCAAATATTTCCATATTCTAACTGGGGTTTTGCCTCAAACCCACACCTGGCCCCATCTGTATACGTCTGCTTCCGTCACTAACTTGGGACTCTCAGAGGGTCCTACACAAAAATCATTGGTAGCGCAGAGGTTGTGGCCATTAAGGTAAAGTGATCTTAATTACTGGGGGGTACATTTCTGGCCCCTCCAACTGCCCCCTTTAACTCGTGCGCCTCTGGATAACCTAATCAGTCACCTGGTATACTGCACTCGTTGAGAAAAGTATTGGTGGGATAGTTCAAACCATAACATGCCTTGCGCCTAAACAATTCACTTGAGCTCGATCTCAGGCTTATTTGCCTATTATTTTAGAACTATTGACCTTATAGAAATTTATGCCTATGACTACACTTGATTACAGACCTGATTACGCCTCATTACAGATAATCAACATTGTAAACATAGACAAAAATAGCCTAAATAGGCTAATAATATACGACTTAGACTTCTAGGCCCGACCAAAAATAGACGACCGAGATTTAGCTGAAGCCTAGTGGCCCCCGAGTACAACGTATTCTGCGGACATACCCGATATGAACCAGGCACATCTCGTGGAAAGCCGTAAGTTGTTCTGAATGAGACGCGTCTTGTGTTTCGCTCTGAAATATCGCCCGGCCTTCTTCGCTAGATAGATCCCTGCCAGGGCGACAAGCGCCCCAGCTCCAGCCGACAGCAGCATACCCCTGCAGACTCCCACTGCCGATGACGACGCCATTATTTCCTCCGCTGAAGGATTTTCCTCCCGACCGCCAGGTGGCGCCTAATCCCCGCGTACTTCTGAGCCAGACGCATTGCGCTCTATACCCGACGATAAACAGTTACGTAATTGAAGCGGGCAGAGGCGTCGATACTGATACAGGGGCCTACACCAGCTCAGAGCCATCTATACAGACCAGCTTATCACCAGCGCATGTTGTATAGCGCCAGTATGAACTGGTCTCCATAAAGCGGGGTTTGTGTGGTGTTTAAAATTTTCGGAGATTTACGTTTACTTCTACATTTAGGCCTACATATAAAAAGTTTTCACGTTGGTAGCCCTAATGAATTGAATCTTGTGTATAACGGCCCCGTAATTGAATGAGTGCACTAAACTGCAGTGTTTCTAAAATTCTTGTTATCTTCTGTTATGTTATGAACCTTTCGCGGCGAAGGCCGCGCGGTATACGACCTTATCATAACGTTCCAGCTACATTAATTAAAGCGCTGAGAATGGTCATTGGCCTTATAGGGAATGTAACATTGGCCTTATAGGGAATGTACCATTGGCCTTGTGGGTAATGCGTCATTGTTATAAAGTGTATGAGGTGTGATGACTCGATTTTAATAAATCCAACCGGATGGCCGCTTATGCAACACCAAGCTAAATGATAAATTTCCCCATCCATATAGCCTGCGCCTCAGATATGTCGCATTTAGCACTAGTTAGCGCTCGTGTCAGTCTATAAATGTAAATGTACACGTTTTTCTATAGCGACAGTATGGCCGCGACCCTGCTTATTTTGCAATAGATGATAGATATCGTTAGAATGCAAATAAGGCTTACTGTGAGCTTAACCTGTAATCTCTAATACGGTAATAAAACTGTAAACCTTAGACGAAGCACGTAATAGTTACAATCAGCACCTGCGGTTGCATCAATCGCATCTCGGGCTACCGCAACAACTTCCACCAGCACGACATCCACCAGCACGATTTCCACTAGCACTGCCACTACTTCGAGTGGTGCTGTTGCTTCGTGTTCTGCTATTAGTATGGGTATTGCCACTACGGCGAGTACTGCGACAACTATGACTTCCCCGTCTGCTATGAGTACTATGATTACTATGAGAACTACGATTACTATGAGTACTACGATTACTATGAGTGCTACGACTACTATGAGTACTACGACTGCTATGAGTGGTACGACTGCTATGCGTACTACGACTGCTATGAGTACTGCGACTGCTATGCGTACTACGACCGCTATGAGTACGTCTGTCTTCATCATCGTCATCACTGGAATCAACGTGATTCTCATTGTTTTCCTTATCGGTCTTTTTGTCGTTCATAATACCCTGGACCTTCACTGTCCTCTTCGTTTTAGTTTTCCCTTGAGACTTTTCTCCTGCTTTCATCTTGGCTTCAAGTTCCAATGCATTCCGCTTATTCTGCAGATCATTTGATCGGTGCTTCTGCGGCTCGTTGCCTTTCGACCTCTTCTTCTCAACTGACGAAGAAGCAGTTTCACTGGAGCGAGTTCCATAGAAACGATCTCCATGGCAACCTTTCTTCTTGGAAAGATTTCTGTTAGATGCAATCTTCTGAAGACGATTTGCAACGGAGCCATCCTCCAGAGAACGACTCCTACTTTTGTTAACGGACACATTTCTATTGGAACACTGCTTGTCGAGATGATCATTCCAATGTCGACGGTTTTCTCTCGACTGATCCTGATCCAAGCAACGACGACGACTGGAAATGCCATCTTCACTCTTGCTGGTAGGATTGTCAACTCCGGGTCTTTCTATCTTAGCGGAACAGCTTTGTTGCATCGAGACAGACTTCGTTCCATCTGAACCAATCTCTGAAACAAAACAAAACATCGATCGACCCCTGAAGTAAGAAGATAGGAGCGACAACAACTGACCCTATGAAGTATGAACTGACGAATTAAGAAATAAGCTGCAGTACGTAAGATTCGGGGCAGTCTTTCAAATATGCATACAGTTGCATCTCTCACAGATCCAATATTAAATTTCAGATTAAACTGGAAAAAAGCCGAGCGGAGCTGAGTAGTGAGTCAAATAATATTATATAGACGCAATTAGGCCTATAGAAGCATGTGTGTAACCTACAAATGACAACTATCTTTAAAAAATGGAGCATACAGAAGCGAAGCGATCGACCGAACAAATAAAAGAATAAATAAATTAACGAATATGAGACCTTGATTGAGACAATCGTAAAGGTTCCAGACGCTGACAGGTCTAAGAGGATTTCGCCAACCCCTGCAATTAAAAGAATATAAGAACTGTTACGTGTTACTTTCTTCTCTATTTTTTGATTATGGGCTGATAAGCCTACAAAGCACAGAAAGACAAAACTAAACATAGGCCTACACCAATGCTATAAACTGACTGAGCACTTCTCTTTCGCAAAAGATTACATCATTACATAATTACATTAAAATCATTACATCAGTGATAGGGTGTGTTATGCAGCCCCTTCTATAGAGTCATAAGTGCTCCAGACTCAATCGCTTCAAACACAGAGAACAAATTACAAGCAATGGAAATCTATTCCGCATAGATGAATATTTTATCACAAATAGGAGACACTGCATGACTGATGGTAAACCGTAAGTTCACCACACCTCTATATAAGAGTAGTGCTATGAGTGAGAGTATAGACGATTCATTTCATTTTTGTGCCCGTTTGCAGTTGTATCTACAATTATGCTAAAATACTAATATTAAGGAATTTGCTGCTTTGCTAGGCCGGGTAAATTCTGCCGTATGGCCTTTGATTTGGCGCAGTTGGTAAAAGCAGAGAGTAATTGTAATTGTAATTTGAGATTTATAAAGCGCCTCTTAGAGGATAAACTCAACAGAGGTGCTTCCGACCCAAAAAAAATAAAATCACTGTTGAACAGTACAGTCTTCAGGCGCCTGCGGAACACTGAGAGGGGGAGAGAAAGGAGCTCAAGTCGCAATTCTCGAGAGAGATGATTCCAGTAAGTAGGACCAACGTTGGCAAAGCTTCTGGACTGGGCTGCAGCGGTACGCATGCGAGGGACAAACAGAAGATCTTGAGTGGCCGAGCGAAGGTTGCTACGGCCCGGCAACGAGGAGACCAAAGTGCAGAAGTCAATTAGGCAAAGGGGAGCAGAGACAAGAACACAATTGCGCACGAGGGAGAGGATCTTAAAGTGGACACGCTGCTGGACGGGGAGCCAGTGAAGAGTGTCACGAATATAAGACGAGACGTGGCCATACTTTGGAATGCCCCCTATGAGACGAGCAGCAGAGTTGAGCACAGGTTGTAGCTTAGCAGTGTTGGCAAGCGATAGGCCGGTAAAGATGGCGTCCCCAAAGTCAACCCTAGTGCAAATGAGGGCATGGACCACCGAGGAGATAGCGTGAAAGAAAAGAGTACGGCGAATGGTACGGAGCTGACGAAGATGATAAAAACAAGAGCGAGAGACGCTGTTAACATGAGCAGACAAGGAAAGCTCCTGATCCAGTACAACCCCGAGATCCCGGACCGTAGTAGAGAAGGAGATATCTGGAAATCTTTGGCGTAAGGAGGAGAGATCGATCTTAGCGAGCTGTAAGCGGCCACCAAGCCAGATGAACTGGGTCTTATTACAGTTCAAGCAGAGGCGATTGGAGGACATCCATAGGTCAAGGACAGATGTGGCATCGAGAATCATTTGGACAAGGGCAGGGGCTGCCTCCGCCGGACCATGGGCATAAGCCTGGGTGTCGTCTGCATACTGCAGGACGGCAACACTCATTGGGAGGAGGGTCCGAGCTATATGATCGACTATTTATAGATCTTCATCCAGGAGCACGCCTAAGTCTCAGACGGTGTAGTGTCTAGGTCCCAGACAACTTCTATGCGGACGATACACAACTCTACTTCTTCTGTGAGCCATCGCAAACCGCGGAGTTGAAACAGAGAGTGCTGCTGTGTATTGAACGCATTTCGGAGTGGATGGCTTCCAACCGTCTCAGACTCAATCCATCGAAGTCTGAGTTCCTATGGTGCACCACTCTCCGACGTCAGCATCTACTCGACGACAGTTCATTCGCCGTCAACGAGGCAGTAGTTCGACCAGCCGACGCCATCCGCAACCTTGGAGTACATGTTTGACCAGGTCGGCCCATGTGAGTCAACTCGTTCGTGGCTGTTTCTATCAACTGCGTCGTATAAAATCCATCCGCAGACTGATTCCTACCTCGACAGCCATCACCTTGGTCAACAGCTTCATAGTCTCCAGGGTTGACTACTGCAACAGCCTACTATCGGGGCTGACTGCTTGCCAGCTAGATCGGGTGCAGTCAGTGCTGAACTCTGCCGCACGTGTCATCTACGGCCGGACACCATCCGATCATATTAGTGACCTGCTGTGCGACAATCTGCACTGGCTGCGCGCTCCTCAACGGATAACATACAAACTACGTCTGATCACCTATAAAGCACTGAAATGCCTCATGCCGGACTACATCTCCGAATTTTGTATTCGAGTCGGAGACAATGAGAACAGATGTCGGCTGAGGTCCTCGTCGAGGAACCTACTGCAGCTCCCGAGGTCTTCCACGCGGTTTGGCGAAAGATTTCGCGATTGCCGGGCCCACTGTGTGGAATAGCCTTCCCGACCACTTGAAGAATGCTCCATCCTTGGATACCTTTAAGAAAGGGCTTAAAACGTTTCTATTTAAATTATCGTATGACTGTAGTTAATTTTCTATTGTCTCTTGAACTTATGTACAGCGCCCTTTTCTTCGGCCTCGGCCGTGTTACGGCGCTGTAGAAATTGTCTTTTATTATTATTATTATTATTATTATTATTATTATTATTATTATTATTATTATTATTATTATTATTATTATTATTATTAACGTGTACTGCCTAAGTCTCAGACGGGGTGTAGTTCCTAGGTCCCAGATGGCATGTAGTGCCTAGGACACATACGGCGTGTAGCCAGAGAATGCCGCCACTATCGTCTTCCTTTCCGTACTTGCTCGTACCCGTCGCGCACCCAGCTACATGAATTGCGTTTTTAACGGATTCAGCCGTAGCTGACTCGATGATGTACACATCTACACTTCGTCAACGATGACTGCGCCTATGATACTTAGGCAGTATGTGCATCCGATGTGCATCTGATGTGCATCCGATGGATGGCATGTCGAGTACAGCGCTTGAACATCACTTGGGCATTCGCAAAAGCGCCGTAGATTCGCAAGCTGTAACGACTTGCGTCGGGTCGGCTGTGTACAAGATGTACAAAGCGGCTCAAGTGACCAAGCCCTGTTGGAAACTGTATGGGACAGATGGTCTTTCTTATCTGTCTTATCCAATTTCAACCATCCAGAAAAGACCGCAGCTATCCCAACGGCCGACCGACATTTCCATGTACTGAGTCGAATCGGCAGGATGTACGGTCCACCGCATGGAAAAGTGGACGCTGGTCTAAGACAACACTGCAAAATAAATCCGTTTTAATGCGAGTATTTTAACCGATTTTTTACGGTTCAATAACCCCATTTTCAGCTTACGAGTAAACGCCCATTTTAATTGATGCCTTTCGGGTTATTTTGGCCGCTAATTCACTGGACAACAAATTTTTACAAAAGTCATGTTACTGAAATGAAATTAGTCAGTTCTTATCAATTTGTATGTGCTGAACACGAATATGACAGTGAAAATGCCGAATTGGCTCTAGTTTTTTTGTAATCTGAAATGAAGTAATTTTATATCGCACAATGCATGCCAATAGTGATACACTTACAGTTAATATTTGTAAAAACCAGGTCATAGACTAGTTCTTAGATTTTTGTGCCTGTCTCTTGTACAGCTGTTTGGGAGCATCTCTGCGGAGTGTCCAGCAGTAGTCAGCCAACATTGTAGTGGACCATTTTCCCTGGTACCTTTGCTCCATTGTTGCGATATCTTGATGAAAACGTTCGCCATGTTTGTCACTAACCATACCACAGTTGTCAGGGAAGAAATCCAGATGGGAATGAAGGAAATGCATCTTCAGAGACATATTGCAGCGAAATTTCTGGTACTGCTTGAGCATGTCTTCTACTAGTTCCTTGTAGTTTTCTGCCCTAACATTCCCCAGAAAGTCTGTAGACACTAGACGAAAAGCATTCCATACTTGTTTCGCATCACCCTCCAGCAAGTTGTTGAAGCGGTCATCTTTGAAGAGTTCTCTAATCTGAGGACCCACAAAAACTCCCTCTTTAATCTTTGCTTCGCAGAGTCGAGGGAATTTTTCATGCAGGTATCGGAAAGCTGGCGAAGTGCGGTCCATGGCTTTCACGAAGTTCTTCACCAAACCTAGTTTGATGTGAAGGGGTGGTAGTAGGATTTTGTGAGCCTCGACCAGAGCTGGGTGCTGGATATTCTTCTGTCCAACTGCCATGTTTTGTCTGGGAGTCCATTCCTTCCGCACGTAGTGCAACTCTCTTGCTCGGCTATCCCATTCACACAAGAAACACATATATTTTGTATATCCTTGCTGCAGTCCCATTAAAATGGCAACTACCTTCAAATCACCACACAGGTGCCATTTGTACCTGTTATAGTCAATGGAATGCAGTAGCTGTTTTAGGTTATCGTATGTCTCTTTCATGTGGACAGCATGCGCTAATGGAATAGATGGAAGACGGTTTCCATTGCGCAAAAGCACAGCCTTAAGACTCAGTGTTGAAGAGTCTACAAAGAGTCTCCATTCTTGTGGGTCATGAGTGATCTGTAAGGCATTCATGAGGTCGTCAATATTGGAACAGAATACCAGATTACCTTCCTTCATAAAGAAAGGTTCCAACTGCTGATGGCGCTTTCTATATGAAGTAATTGTGACATCTTCTTCTAGAAGATTCCATTGTTGGAGTCTTGATCCTAGCAATTCTGCCTTGTTTTTGGATAAGTCCAAATCACGAACAAGGTCATTTAGTTCTTCCTGTGTTATTCTGTGTGGGGTTGATGATGCACCACAGTGAAAATCGGGATCACTGCACGCTGACGGACCAGGAGAAGAACATGTCGGCTCACCCTTGTCCTCATCAGATGAATCAAGGAAAATATATTCTGCTGGAGGTTCTGGAATAGGAAGTCCATCACCATGTGGAACTGGTCTCAATGCTGACGGAATGTTTGGGTAGACTATTGTCGACTTCTTTTGCTTCGTTATTCCACCGGAAAGAGGAGGAACCAAGCAGAAGTAACAGTCATCTACGTGGTTGCTTTGCTCTCTCCACACCATGGGAACTGCAAACGGCATTGATGGTCTTTTGCCATTCAACCACTGTGAAAGCTGTGTTGTACATGTAGCACAGCATATATGCGGGGCCCATGGCTTGTCTTGGTCACCAACCTTGCATTCGAAGTAAGCATGATATGCCTTCTTGACTTGATAAGGGATACTTTTCTTCTGGTTGGCAAATGTCACTTCCCCACAAATGTAACAAAAGTTGTCCACAGTATTTACGCACTTCCGAAGCATTACTGTTCTGTATTGTATCTAAATGGATAAAGTAATAATAGTTTTATAAAACAGTAACTTAAACTGTCTCGCACGAAGTCTGTAATATTGTAAATGCTCAACCGTTCCGACTCGCTTTATATAGTACACTGCTGACGTCATCTTACGTCAGCAGCCGACTGGCTGTAGTTTTACATTGCATCAGAAAATGACGTAATCAACTGTGCATGATGTGTTCATGATGGGATTATGCAATGAGGTGGAATATTACATCATTCTAGACTTATTTAGGATATTGTCGCAGTCCTACTGCATAAATTTACATGGTGAAACATAAAAAATGAACTATATGAAATATTTTCAAAACGAGAGCCAATAAAAAAATTTTTATGGTTATATTCGTGTTCAGCACACCAAGATGCTACACATTAGGGCCTTTTCCAGTCAGTAACGATTTCTATGTTGACCAGTGTTATAATTATAAAATAAATAATAATTAGACATGAATATGCATATATGTAGTTCTATCAAAGGCTGTGAACTCGGCAGTCTAAAAGGTCTTAAGGTAAGAGCTTGATCTGAGTCAGGTGAAGTAGTGCGTATGAATTGAGCCACGTGAGATGCTTACTTGCTCATTTCAAAGGTGACTTGTTTCGGGCCTCTGTCCATTGCTGTTATTGGTCTCGGTTTCTGCTGAGTCGTTGGTTGCAGCTGCTGCCATTGTCCTTTCTTCTGCTCCGATTGCACCCATCGTTCCGAGGAACTGCTTAGCGAACGCGAGTTGTAGGGAGCATAGTAGCTTCTCGACATATCCTCGTTGGAACCCCTTGTTTGTTTACCCTACACACAAATATTTCCCTGCGTTGATATACATACATGAATATACATACATGATTATGTAAATACAAGGGAGTATGTTTGCTTTAAAGGGTAACTGCCAAGGAAGATTTTACGCTGGTATGCCAACATTTAAAATAAACAACGTGGCTATAGGCAGCCAAACTCATTCCAGCCATACATAAGTGGTCGTCTGAATGATGAAAGTGGAGATATGGTAGTGCTCTAGGCAATACACTTCGTGTTCACGAAATGGTGCACGCCGTGGACTGGCTGAAGAATTAAGACTCATACACAGATACACAGAGTGGGATTTATACAGGCAGACAGGCAGGCAGACAGACAGACAGACAAAGAAAGAAACCTTAAGTTTCCGTAGGCGTTGACTTTCTTCTAGATTTCCTGTATGAAGACCTGAAACAAAGAGATCTCATGGCGTCACATTGCTTGATGTTGATATCACGAAAGAAAAATATAAGAATTTCAACGATTATTCTGCAAATAAATAAATGGTATAATATGAAAGTCAGCAAATCCACAGGAGATTACGTGTAGATAATTAATAAGTTAGGCGAATACAATCACAGGCCTCTGTCTCTCCATCTTTTAACTGTGTTCTTGGGTGGTCGATCCTGGGTTTCATTATCTTGGATTTAAGCGCTCATGGGAAAGAACCAATTCATAGAATGGAAATCCGTTTCCCAGGGACCGCATGACTCCATACAGTAGACGAAAAAAACAAGTACAGACGAAGAACTGGCGTCTTAAAAGAACAACGTTAGCTTTCGGCTGCCAAGTCATGCAGATCCTCAGATGGGGAGAGAGGAGCAAGAGCGACACGACTGATAAGAGTAGCACCCATCCTTCATTTAGAATCACGCACATAGCACATAATTTGTTGCATCTTGTCGGCAAAAAACATACAAGCATCACATCTTATGCTACGTTGTCACACTGATAAATTGACTTAACAGTCCTCTTCATGCCATTACCTAGCAATGGATAGAACTGAGCCTACTGAGATAACATGGTGGGTAGCTTACCCTGATTGACGTAAAATGTCAGATATTTCTCGGAGTTAAGTGCTGCCCCAATGTGCCGGCTGAGGTGTTGCAGTCTTCTGGGACTTAATTGACGAGGTACAGTACCACAATCACTACCTTCACCACTAGCGCTATTACCCTCAGCTCCGTCAGATGAAGGCCTATCGCTAGCACAGCCCATTTCCCCGCATCTTTTTCTTTCATGGCCCCTGCGAGCAGCGCCAAACCTAGAGCTAGCAGCATGGACAGATTCAGTGCGCTTTCCATCTCCAACATTTGCATTGCCAAAAGAATCTGAGGTGGCACTGCATTGTATCTCACTTATTTTGCCAACGTAACAAGAATCCTGCAAGACAGTAAAACACAAAAATTTATGTAGAGCTCTTTAAAACCCTGTAAAGTATCCTGTGATAGTGACTCTATGGTAATGCCCAGATTTCGTACGAGATCTTAAGTGAGTGCGAGAATTGCTCTGTGAGCCAATGGGCAGTTGATGCAGCTTCTCTAGATTCGATTCTTAATAGTTTATTAAATGTTTTAAAGACAAAGATGAAGTTGTTTGATATTCCTTCTGTAAAACAACATGAGATCTACTATTATAAATTATGTTGAAGGAATATAGTTCTTTCCAAAATTCAAGACAGATTACAGTTTATTCATAATACTTTGATTCATGCGATCCTTCTGAGTCTCAAGCCCATATGAAAACTTAGAGAGAAGCAGGTCATAATACCAAAACAATGCATTGTCTTCTTCAGCTATCTCGTCAATGTACTACCTACGTTGTTCTGATACTTATCGATCTAAATATTTCCAAAGTACCCCTGACAAGTTATGACTAGTAGGCATACATGCCAATTAACGTACTCACAAGTATCTGGCGAGTGTACTTTCTCAGTCTTGTGGCTTCTTGAGCAACCGGCGAACTTTTAGATTTTTCTCGTTTGGGTAGCAGCTGGATGGCTTCGCTGAAATATTATCAGAAACCCTCAAACAGCAGATTCCAGCGACGTTTTAACATCATTTTAATCCACAGACTTTGAGTGGTGACTTACAAGTGAGACATAGTGTGGTGCATATCTCAAGACTTTGAAAATTTGTTTGTCTTGTTATAGTCCCAGCGAGTGAGTTATACACTCTTGGCAACTGTGCACATTTGTCCTTGTGCCAACTTTGAAAGTGAGTTACTTTATGTAGATGTAAGTCGATTGGAAAACTAAGACTAGTTGAAGTATACAAAACCTGATTCAAGTTTCGTGCTAATCTATTTCAGTTCACATCATCGTGTTTGTAATTCTAAATAAACTATTATTGCCATCGATGGCACACAAGTTGCTAAACGTGCATTAATCTTAATTTGCCCATTAGCTTCATACTTGCGTTTCTCATAATTTATTACAATATTTTCAGTAAATGTAATCAGCTGTGTTCTTGTAGTTTCTGTTTTTCGTTACAAGAGTAACATTTGTAGACATAAAGAACTAACGTCTTGTAGCAGTTTTTCGTTATCGCTGTCAAGTCGGAAAACCGTTTCCTACTTCGTCTGATTTCTTCAGTGTCCGGCAGAAATTCTCGCTGTCTCAGCTTTAAACAAAACCAACTGAACAGATCATGTCTAGAGCATTCGAGATGCACTTGTAGGGCGCTATATAAATGCTTAGTTACGCTACATTACAGTGACTTTTCTAACGCTTCTCATGCCTCATCCTACATGCAGCCATGATTCTGGCGTGCAACTGTCGTTCTTGGCAGCAATTTACCCAAGAAAATTAATCAGTGTAAAAACAAATTAATTTATATATAAATTGTTTAACTAACGAGCAATTACCTTTCTTATACAGATTTCATTTACTATGAAGAGAAGCGAACGCAGTGGACCGGTCCAAAATGACCCTTAATTTAACAGATTCTAGCTCCTGGCCAATTTTGGCATCGCATTTGTACATCTTGAGGTCTTCACTACCACAAGACTAAGAAAATCTTGTCATAGTGCAGAGAGACCGACTTAACCTGACTGGCAATCTGAAATTCCTTCACGATTTCATACGAGTTTGCATCGTAAAATGCGACGTGGTTGTCATAGGCGATGAGCAGGACAGTTCCATCCGGCGAAAGCTCCACATCGTTGACAGGAACTGACAAGTGAAGCTTCCGACATCCCAGAATCTGAGTTTTCTGTCATCAGAGGTGCTTACGATTCTTTTGCTTCCATACAACCATAGACAACATCTCAGATTTTACGTATTTCCACTCAACACGTCAGGTTCTGCGTCTGACTTATTAAGGTCAGAAATTCGTCATAGCTTCTCATTGCTACCGGTGAGAAGAGGGTTGCCATCGAGAGTGGAGTCTACACACTTTACAATATGCTTGTGAGCAAAGAAGTGCAGCTCCTTTCCTGTCATCGCATTCCATACTATTGCGCTAAATCTGCAGTTACTGTGGTCGTTTTGTGGCTTCTAGGGTTACCGTAGTAGCCCAGACGGCGAACTTATGACCTTCGAAAGTTCCAACTCAATCGCCTGTGTCACCCTAACCCAACATGGGCTTTCCATCATTGCTGGCACTTATCATGAAGTAGCCGTCAGCAGTGATGTCACTGAATGCCGAGTATGGCTGCTGCGCCTTAACGCAGTCTGGCGCATGGTAGACATGTCTGACATTCGAAAAAGACTTGCCGGTGTAAGTAAGAGCTGATGCTAGCTTGAAATTAAAAACCGCAAAATGTTTAAAATATCGACTTGAAGACTAAAGCAACTCCGATCAGCAGCCACCAAACTTTTCACCATCCCTTAACACTGGAAGACTTACTTTTCATTTGGCTCATCTGCTGCAGGCTGCCTCTCTGTTTTAGTGGACTGACTTTCTGGATATTGACCTGACTGTGGCTCAAATTAATGGTTAATACCTTGTTCATTATACACCGGCGCAATAGAAGTGTCTGTTTAATTAATAATTTCATTTACTTTGCACTTTACAATATGTAGGCCTAAATATTAAGTTGATCTATGAGGCTAACCTACCGTCTGTAGATTACGCCATTTGTACTGGTTGTCCAACGAGCTGCTTACTGAGGGGTCAAAACTTTGTTCAAGTCTCAGACGATTTATATAGAAGTCTCTGAAAATTTAAATAAATAATTTAAACTGGAATATATATTTTTCAATCATATATTACTAACCTAATCCAGTCTAGTTCAAGAGGATCTGGTTCAACCCTCTCCAGTCCACTTAATCCGGTCCAGTATACGCCGTGCAAATCTTTTTAATCAACATATTTAAAGGTAAGGCTATGTTAGGCAAGGTAAGGTAGCGCATTCTAATGTAAGGCAAGATAAGGTAAAGTAAGAAGGTATGACATGATGAGGTAATGTATGGCATGTTAATCGTTGTTTCGTGTGATTCTGAGATGACAATTATATATGACCTTTCGGCTGCAGCGCCTAAGTGACTGCAGTAATTCGACAAGACTCACAAAGGAAATGCCTGTGCCATATGATGCATTGGGAATCGAACTCGGGATGCAGAAATCTATGAGTTAACAATCGGTTTCATGCCACCAGCGTAATGCGGTGTAATATATTCTCTCGCTTTCAGTTCTGTGTCTTTCAGTTCAGATTTAAGGCATCAGTCGATGGCTTCAAGTGAAATTGCAACGAAAGATCATATGTAGTCCGTTGTTGAAGCCTTGTCGAATTCTGATAGGTCAGAGAAACCAGAAGTTAGGCTACGGTGGGTGAGCAAGTCGAAACATACGAGTCTTAGACCTGAAGGACGTAAAAGGAGGACCGTGGTGAAAGCCGTTCGTGGCTTGGCTCTACGCTATCACGTGGACGTTCAAGACAAATATTGGTGGACCCCAGAAACCATCAAAATGGTGGAACGTTCCATGAATTTTTTACAGTGTGGTATCAAGACAGTTTTAAGCAAAGAAATCTGATTCTACGAATGTCCCGCATGTGAAATTGAGCTGATCTGCAAGTATAGTCCGAACATGATTAGCAAATGACATGGTGCGCACTCAGTACGGTTAAGAAATAACCCACCCTACTGAACAGACGTAAGCCAACCAGACTTGTGGAGTTGTTCGCTTCTACCTAGAAGAAGGAATTCAGTCCTTAAAGGATTCGTAAGAAGTTTATTATTCATCATTTAAGACTAAAAATTGGCAAAAATAGAAGCAAGTAGTTGCAGCGCAGGATTAGACCAGGAGCTGTCAGATGAAAGGAATAGCTACATATCGCAGCGAACAAGTGATAGTCAAGAGAGCAGTCGGGTCGATTGCTGGTGGCTTTGAAAGGATAGATTAAAAAGAGAAGAGTTGATGGTATACATTTTGTCCGAAAAGAAAGAACAAAACGAGGAAGCTATTGAAGAAGACGGAAGAGAATTTGGAAATGGGCTGGAGGAGTTCAAATGGAGGAGTTGGTTTATGGTTTTTTCAGAGAAGACAACGACTAGAGGATCAGGAATGAACTAGTGAGGAGTAAAATCTCTTTTAGCCGTAGCTAGAAGGTGATGGTATTTATATGTGGCAGACTTAAAGGCAACTTTGAGGGTCACAAGTGGGTTTGCAAGCACGCTCAAAGCATTGATAGAAAGAGTTGAAAGCCTCGAGATATGAATTGTATCAAGGACTGTCAGAGTGCATGGGAGCAGAATTTGGTAAGAATCATTGAAAGAATGGTGTTGTAAGAAGACAAAAGGTCCTCAAGGGTAAATGTGTATTTACCATTCCTTATATTTAAGGCATGTAGCCGTTAACACTGCATTACACTAGCGGGCTAGGCTATGGTAATGCGGTAGGTTGATTGCAGTATCACCCTAAACAACCGTGCAGTACATTTACAGAAACAAACATGGCCTTCACAAAAAAGCCAGTATATTACATTCACTGACTGTAAATGTTTACTTACAGCTTTTTCTTAACAACCTTCGATATCCTATTGGTTTCGATCTCGTTGCTCTGCGATTTATTATTGTTTTTTGCATTTCTGCCAAGGTCGTCTCTCGTAGAATTGTCATTTTTCCACTTTATAGTGTTACCCTGTTTCCCGCTCTTCCTGCTTCTTCGCGAAGAACCTTTTTCATCGACCTTCTCCTCATCATCCGGCTTTGCGCTGGATTCTTGTCTATCCACGTCATTGATGACGTCATCGACATGTGCGACAAAGTCATTAGTGACGTCTGTAGTGACGTCTGTAGTGACGGCAAGGTTGCCATTTTCTTGTTTTTGGAGTTCGTTTGAGTGTTCTTCGAAAGAAGGATTGTGGAGAGATGCGTCAACCTCGGATGCTTCGCCTATAGCAGACATTGTGTTTCGACAGACTCCAAGGATCCAAGTTATGATGTGACCCTGTGAGTTGCTATGTTGTTGTCAGCGTCCTGTATTCAACGTCTGCATCGTTAGCGGGACTCCGGTGCCCCTGTAGCAAACTTCAAAGTGTACTCGATTCCAACTGTTTACATCAACCATCTCTTTTTATATACTTTAGCCTATGTATTATAAGATAATCATACATATACACCTACGTTATATGTTTATAGAAGATAGATTAGGCCTATAATATTCGATAAACAGCAAGTTCACAATATTATCGGATGCAGGCCCCCTATATATTCATATTGGAATTTCCATAGGGTATTTTTGCTCCTCACAAAATAGCTTCCAGCTAGCCTAACAGTCTAGGGTAGGAGCACTGGCCAAACCAAGGAAGGTAAGCTTTGATATGACAAGGTCATGAAATGTCGGATGTTTAAATTCAACCCATAACAAAAGTTAATATTTTTAAAAATCGGCGTCCCCTGACAATTAGGGTGGATGTAAAATCGTTCACTTGCGCCAGCGGCAAGATCCTATTTAAGGATGATGTCTGAAGGAGCCAAGGACTTTTATGATCGCATGCAAATAAGTACAGTCCGAACAGTATTATATTTACATTAAACTACCATATCTTGTATTAGCCTAAAATTACTTTACCTTATCCAAACTTATCTTGCCTATTGTTATATTTCTTGATAGAATGGTCGAATTGACTGAAGGAATATCTGGCATTTTATTGGCTCCCACGTAATGTGATCCTATTTGTCTGGATAATGAAGAAGGTCGGAGAAATGTGGCTGCAGGTACGTCGCTCGTAAAGAAAAGGTGGCAGAGGAGTCCACGACACTCGATAATTGTAATTTGAGATTTATAAAGCGCCTCTTAGAGGATAAACTCAACAGAGGTGCTTCCGACCCGAAAAAGTAAAATCACAGTTGAACAGTCAGTCTTCAGGCGCCTGCGGAACACTGAGAGGGGGAGAGAAAGGAGCTCAAGCCGCAAATAATCACAAATAACGTCCAGAATTTGACCCCGGCAGCGGGCAAGACAGAAGTGTTGTGGGAAACGATTAATTGAGCATTGGACATCGGTAAGCTTTCAGCTCATAGACAGAGATGATGATGAAAGGATGGTCATAATGATGGATTTTTTTAGTCGGATGGGTTCTGATAGGAAATGATGCACCGTCGATTGATTTCGTGAATAATGGCTTTATAGAAGTAACTATGCGAAATTACACATACATCTACAGAATCTGGTACAGAGACGAACTGTGTACTGGTCGTCAACTAAAGACACCCACCTCTGACTATGCAAAACGTAGGCAACGACGGTCTGTGATGTCAGAAAACGAGCGATATTGCTGCCATTTGACGCAATGGGCTTCGGAAGAGTCTTTCAAGAAGGTGCGCTTGTTAGTCGCTTACAACACTACACTAAAAGCAGGTGTGTCTGTTAATTGGACGACCCTGCATCGTGTTTCGTTTTGTTTACTGGGTTGTCTGCTGCGTAACCATGGCGCTACTTCCGGTTTTCTTCCCTTTCTTCCCTGGGTCTCGTAGCGATGTTGCATGGATACGGTCGATATATGGGCGCAATTGCTCTGCCCCCTGCAGCCACCGCCGCCGCCGTCTGGTCTGCGGGGATCCGCACCGATTTGGCGCTGTAGTTTGTAGACACGGTCCGATACGTTTCAGCGGCGGAAAATCAATGGTCTGGCGTTGGCCATACTGTAATTGTCAGTATCATGCCAAGCTATAGATTAGGAATCATGCAAGCACAGTCAGCAACACCGACCCTATATGCATACAGATTCTATATGCGTTGATTCGTCATGCAGACAGACACACGTACGATTCTTTATTGTTTCTCTGCGAGTGCTACGGGCAGAGATGTCATGCTGAAACTTTGCTATTGTCGTCAGTCATAATAAAGTGGCCTTCAGTCAACATGTAAAGAAACAAAAGAAGACACTACTTCAGCTGATTGTCGCAGAATGCTGCAATGGAGAAGGGTTTCTCTGCGAGTGCTACGGGCAGAGATGTCATGCTGAAACTTTGCTATTGTCGTCAGTCATAATAAAGTGGCCTTCAGTCAACATGTAAAGAAACAAAAGAAGACACTACTTCAGCTGATTGTCGCAGAATGCTGCAATGGAGAAGGCTGCTCTGGGGACCATGCAGATCTACACATTGTTATTGAGGTCTCTATGAAGACCACTGCAAATCAAAGGCAGAACATTTGATTATGTGGCTACACAGAATAAGCCAATGGCATAATCAGACAGAGGTATAAACCACAGGCCTACTCCAAAATAAGTATGGACCATAGATCTACTCCACTAGAGAATGAGCAGTTGGTCTACTTCAATATACAGCAGGTCGGCCTATATCGTTTACGCTCATGACGTCAGGTTTAGAGTCATCATTCACAGTCGACCTTCTTTTTGCAATGAATGATACAATTAGGTCGATTGAATGTTCTTCGCCTTTCCGCATAATTACATGTAACAACAATTGTGGCCCCTACACACAATATAATAGGTTGTTCCAATTCTAAAGCATACACAGTTCACAATGGGCAGATATATGAGAGAGTTCAGTTCTATCGTTTATGATGCTGGGTTTCTCGTCCAGTTCGCACTGTTCAGTTTCCATCGTTTATTTGAGATTGGCTTTCAATCAATGGCTGTAGTAATGCGAGTGAGATTCTAGTTCAGTTGTGGAGCAAGCGACTTAGTCTACGACAAACTTTAGCCTACTCTACCCATAACGATTACTGTAGCGCCAGAAGACGCTAGACTATCTTCTCTACATTCTACTACGACCTTCCTGTCCGATGTCTGAACTCCGGCTGCACTTCGATGGATCCTCCTTCTGATGAGACTCACGTGCAGTTGTCTTCGTCTGAACCTTGATCTTAGTCAAAAGACCGAGCAGTCCTCCGTCTGCGCATTCTGCGAACTCTTTTCTACCTGAATCCTTTGGACTCTGGGCGCATGTGCTCTGTTGATAATTTGAATTAAAAATTTAATTGAAAGATTCGTGCGCTTAGACATTTTATATTGACAACTCAGGTACTGCTGTCATTGAACTGTTCGTTTATCTAATTATACCAGCAAAAAACTGTGTTTTCTCGAGTTAACGCTATGCTACAAATCGGACGAGTCAACGGTTCAGCGCGATCGAGTGCCTATTTCGAAAGATCGTCGACATTAAACTTAATGGAGGGCAAAGTTAGATTTTAAGAAGAAACATGGAATCAACAACAAAAATCCTTGGTTTGTTGTTGCGTTGCTTTAGCCTGAAGATCGTTTGAGAACTATGCTGATAATGAATTGCCTCGGACCGTCCTGTTTTTAACAGCCGTTTTTGTTCTAGATTTCAACGTGCTGTTTTGCCCGAAAACTCTGTCCAGCTATCAGTCTATCTACGATTATCTCAGACACCTGGCTGGTCCGTTCATTTTCTCATCTCACGGGTCCTATAAATGCGACCCAGTGATAAGCAGTTCGCTGATTGCCTTCTGCTTTCAAGACGAGATGGTTCGACTGTTGTTGCTGTTAGGCTGTCTGGTTGCCGCGGTTGTCGGTGACATCACCGGGACGAATCCAGCTCCTGGGTCCTGCATCTGCCTCGATGCAACCGGAGTCAATGTCAGGGACGCAGGTGAGACACACGCATGCACTAGCGCACCCGCACATACACACCACCGCACGAAACCATTTGCCACCCTAAACTGAGGTTCAAATCAGCCTTCATTCACGCTGAAAGCCTCATACATCACCATCGTCCAATACATCAACTATGGTCTCCTATATCATCCATATAATCATCGATCCTCACATATTTCATCAAGTAGTTTCTATTCTTCAGTGCCAGGAGCGATTCATGCGTCCGTTTTCCTTATGTTTTGGTTTCAAATAGTATTGCCGATCGTTTGCTTATCTACCTGAAACCAGTCTTTGATGTCATCCGATCATTCATCTACCATTATCCACGTCTTTTCAGTCCTCTCTCTGTGTTTCTCTCTGTCTCTTTCTGTCTCTGTCTGTCTCTCCCTCTTTCATTCTCTCTTTCACTCTCTCTCTCTCACTTTCTCTCTCTCTCCATCCATCCATCCATCCATCCATCTCTGAAAGCCAGTTTCTTGACCCTTGTCTTCGTCGTCTTATTGTCTGTCTGCGCAGCGTGTGGCAATGTAATCGGGTCGGCTGATCCTCCTCAGTGCTACAAGGCCGTCGGTCAGAAGCTCGGCTGCACTCTCAGCGGCGTCTGGTATGAGTTCCACGCCGTCGAATACGGAGGCACGGTCAGTCTCACGATCCCTTTCACCTCTGAGATTTATATACAGTCATCAGCAATTGCTAGGCTAAATATTACGCGTCAGAACCAATTTAGCCTATTAAGAATTTTGTAATACATGCTTACGCATACATCGAAAGAAACGACATACAAATATACGAATGATGAGGAACTAAGTCATGTATATATGAATTATTTTTGTCTAATATGTTTTGCTTGCAGACGGGGTGGATGGCCGGCACTTACTTGGTCATGGGAAGCGACTCACAGTGCTCAGGAGGAGGAGGACCAGGTATACCGTACGCTTTTCTTTCTCTTCTTTCTCTACTAATCACCGGACGGATGGGCTGACTGAAAGGCGGACGGACGGACCATGGACAGACGGCTGGACAGACAGACGGACGGACGGACGGACGGACGGATAGACGGACCGACGGACGGAAAGAAGGACGGGCGGACGTACGGACCGACGGGTGGACAGATGGACGAACGAATTATAAAGAGAAGAGTTAGAAAGAGTGATATGTGATGCGTGTCGTAGGTGTCTGTTCGCAAGTTCAGCAGGTGAGTCGGGCTGAGTGGGGAGCTCGACCGCCAGCCTGGGCCATTTCTCCGTTGCCAAGCAAGCCAGTCGGAATGGGATTCGTTCATCATACCGTCACGGCCTTCTGCTACACGTACGACGAATGCGTCGCTCAGATGAGATCCATCCAAAACTATCACATGGATAGTAACGGTAACACAACTAAACGTGGTCTAAATTCATCTACAGAATTAAAATAAAATAAGTTCGGAAAATCACTTACTTATGATGTTTATACTTTAGCCTGTGTACACTATTTATCAGCCGTACAGCGACTGCGCAGCCTCGGTCTGCTGCTGTTTCGATGATTTGATCAGAAGAAAAGCCTGTGCTATCGTTGCCACGCGTGCAGACGGTGCTATCCCGCCCAACATATTGATGTAGCTCATATTTCTGAAGTTGGGTTCTTTCGGCTGAAGCGCCAACAAATGGCCTTTGACCCACAACTGAACAACTTTGTATCATTGGTTGGCTGGCTGTATACGTCATTTGGCAAATGACGCACGGTTAGAGGCAAAAACATCGGTCATTAGACCATCAAGGCCAAATTTAAAAATCTTTAAAGGCTTGATCAGTTGCAAATGACGCACGGTTAGAGGCAAAAACATCGGTCATTAGACCATCAAGGCCAAATTTAAAAATCTTTAAAGGCTTGATCAGTTGCAAATGACGCACGGTTAGAGGCAAAAACATAGGTCATTAGACCATCAAGGCCAAATTTAAAAATATTTTAGGGCTCAGCCTAACTACCCTAGTCTATATTACACCAAAGTACTTGTGCAAACTGCAATTTTCAGAATTTTCGGTCCATGAAAACAAAGCTTCTGAAGACGCCTCATAACGAAACTAGTATATTAAACTGATTCTGTGCATCGTCATCACCATCAGCATCTTCTTCTTGTTCATCATTATTTTCTTCTTCGTCAATCAATAAAACAACCAACAATACCATTAAGAGATGGTATATAACCCGTGTCTTGTGAAGTCTTCGTTTATCCATCGTAGTCTTTGTCCTCTATTTGATTCAGTTATTTCGCATGCATTGGTTTATTTTGTACGCTACATAAATTGTCTAATACTGATTTCATGGCGATTATGATCTGTACATGCTGCGTTTGTTTTGCTGTAGATGTTGTTGTCGTTGTTGTTGTTGCATAAATCGCATAGGTTGGCCGGATATTGGGTACAACTGGTTGGTGGGTGAAGACGGGCGTGCCTATGAGGGTCGTGGCTGGGATAAGGTCGGCGCCCATACGTATGGATACAACGACATCGCTGTGGCCGTATCTGTGATCGGAGACTACACGGGTCGGGTGCCCAATGCGGCTGCACAGTCGGCCATTGTCAACATCTTCAACTGTGCCATTCAACAGGTTAGACATCCGCAGTCGAAGGAGGAACATCGTTCGCCCCGTCACTTAACATGGGACTAACCCGACACTAGCCCCAACCAATATAGTCCTAAAATAATCTTAAGTTAACCTAAGCTAAGTGAATATAACATGCTAATTCGCCAGAGTCAGTGAATGGTTTTCTGTCGCAAAAGCATACCCGATGCTGATTGATTTAAATATTTTAAATAATTCTGATGTAACGCAGAGGGAGTTCATCTGGTTCGGCACAGAAGTCAGTCTGGGAAAGACTTGAGCACATGGATTCAAGTCAGTACTTGAGATCGACCGTCAACTCGCCATAGACAGAGCTATTCAGTTGGCTGTGGTACCTAGTAGTATCGACTCTAACCGTTCGAGCTGGTTCAGGTCGCTCCAATCAGGCTTATGACCGAATTAGATGATTACGACAATACGTCTCTTCGGTGCTGTGATCCACTCATTGGTTACCAGTGCACCATAGACTTACATATAATTACTGAGCAAAAACAGTTAATATACTTGTCTACAGGTTTCTATGAAAACTTCTGAGAAACATGGCCCTCAGATCGAAAGATCATATACGGTTGAGGCGCAAATGCGACCTTGGCAATCTAACAATAGTGCATCTTTATAGACCTCTCAACTTGCGTCTCAATTTAGGCTATAAATACCTACTGTACCCCGAAAAGAAGGGCTAAGTAGACACTTGGTGGCTTGATAATACATAGACGATTTTCCATTCAGATATTAAGTTAAACTATTAAATATCTAGTTTAAAATATTTTCCGGTAAACTAATAAATATCTAGTTTAAAATATTTTCCGGTGTTTTCTCTAACGTCTCCATGTCTTCGGTCTCTCTGTGTCCGAATCTGCGTTTCTGGAGTCTGTCTTCAAGTTTTCCGTGGATTTGGTATGGTTTTCTTTCCGAGCTAACAGACACCTGCCACTGGAACTCGTGCACGGAAGTAGTGTCACTGAAGGCTTCTTTCCTATGCTCCGGGTGTATTCAAAGCAAAACTCGTCATTTCATACATTTTATGCAGCGCAATTACTCGGATTCAGATAGTGGCGGATTTTGCGCGTACAATAACTAGTTGCAAATTAAGAATTTTTAACGATGACTAAAATTATATTAAGTCAAAGAAAATACTTATTTTTTATTTTGTAAGTCTAACCGTTTCTCATTTTTATTTGTTCTTCGTGTTTTCTTGTCCGTCACAACCACTTGTTTAATTGCACATTTATTTTGTTTGAGGGGTTCTATAAAAACCCTATAAAATGATCAAAATACGTGCAAACATATTATTTATTATTTACTTATTCATTCATTCATTCATTCGTTCATTCATTTTATTTGTATATTTATTTGTAGGGAATACTGACGAGCAACTATGAGATGTTCGGTCATCGTGACGGCGGCTGCACAGCCTGTCCGGGCGACCAGCTCTACGCCCTCATCAGGACCTGGCCGCAGTACAGCTACCGGGACATCGTCAACTATTGCGTCGAGGGCCTCGCTGAGCACTAAACACGTGATGCCCGACTGTCACGTGACATCCGGCTGAACGAACTTGGCTGCATGTCATTTTCCGATGGTTCTTGGAATTAATCGTTCGAATGCCTCTATAAGTTCTGGTGAAACTGATTACTGTTGGCAAAATAATATTAATTACTGGATATTGGTTTCTTATCTTAAAACAAACTTATATATCACTCTTTATGTTATGTTTTTGCATGTCTTGTTTTATTTTTCTTCTTATTATTATTATTGTAATTTTTACCCGAGTAAGTGTAATCCCTAAGGAATAAGAAATTACCGTTGGAGCTGTTAATTGGGACCTGGAAGACCATGCCTCGTTTTCAGTGACATCAGAGAAATGATTACGACAATGTCTCTTCGGCTGCGATCCATCAGATATCCAGCAGACATCAGGACTATAGCGCTGAATGCAGATTGATAAGCGTTGAAAAGGAATTTTGTTTTCTGCGCTCACCATATATCAATGAAATGCAGCGACCAATATCCCGCACAAATTCGGCTCCAACAGAACTCACTGGACCAAGAGTTTCCAAGGATACGGTTACTAAAACATGTGTAGATGGCAACCCTGAGGACTTGGCAGACTTGCAAAAAGCAGCTTACTCAGCCGCGGCACCTGCTGAAGTCGTAGGGTGTGCAGTGAATGGATAAAGAGGGAGGCAAGGATGTTAGCTTTGCAGGTGGAAACGTTCAGCATTTTTCAAGGAGGGCAACTGATGAAAGATTAATTAGAAACTGGCTTATGGTGGAAAGAAACCTGAGACCGAACACATTTGCTTATCGATTTTGTTTTGACTGAGCGCCTGTGAATAAGCTGGTCCCATGACGTGGCTTTCGTTGGGCGCTGAAGAAATCTAGAGATTACGATTACGATGAGCAGTAATTATTTCTCCATTTATTAGGCCCCACTATATAATGACAGGATCAATCGATGGCGTCAAGCAATTTTGAGTGAAGGACTTGCTCGAGGTCTCTTCACAGTAACCGCCTCGGAGGAGGCTCGAACCCGTACTGTCGGCGTTACAAGCCGAGCGCTCCATCCAGTATGCTACCGTACCCCTAATGGCAGTATGGTCAGATAAATCTGACTCAGAAGGCGAGATTTCGTAACAGCAGAATAGCTGGACCGGGTTATAAGGAAGTCAAATGTATGGCTCATGTCATGAACTGGGAAGGAGACGCGCTGCGTAAGATCAAAGCCAGAGAGGAGATCCAGGAATATTTGTGAAGCATATATAGTCCAGAGTATCGTGTATGTATAGTATAATTGCCTGTTGTTATAAGTTCAGAAGGAGAAGAAACCAGAAATTCAAGGACTAATTGGCATTCATAAAAAAATTCGGAAAGTAAAAGTGGGCGGATGTTGAAGATTAGCGAAGATGAAGCGTTGATTTCCAGAGTTCAGGACAGCAATAAAGCCTCCAAATGAGGTTCTGCTCAGTACAAACGCCCAAAGAACTTGCTACCCAACTAAACTCAACTTCACCTGAAATCCTGAATAAGCTCATTTTTGCTAAATCTAATGTGGCTGCTGCACACCCTTCTCAGCCCTGGTACAACTCAGACATTGCTGTTGCTCTGTTGGCGGCTGCACAGCCGGCTTGAGAGGTTTTGGCGACGCCCCCATTTATCTTCTCATCTCCTCAAATTCAGGCGCCAGTGTCTTAGCGTCCGTAAACTGTCTCAGTAGCCAAATCCACCTAGTTGTATCATCTGGTCTCTGAGAACTCCTCTTCTTCAAGGGAGAGGGATGGGAGGCGGTGAACAAGATCCTACACCTCGACAAATGCAATATGCCACCCAGCTCCTCATCACACACTTTCCCTTGCCGACAGGTTCCACGGTTCTTTTCTGACAAGATCTCGACCCTATGACTTAACTTATCCAACGTCCCTTCCTCCAATGGCCTATCATATCCTAAATCTCATCAAATGGTTCTCCGCCTAAGCCAACCAATAACTCTGAGATTCATAATCTCATTTTCTCATCCCCTGATAAATAATATGCCTTGGACCTCATTTCTACCGCCCTTTCAAAAGAATGCTTCGACGTCTCGGCCCAATTATCACATCCATAATCAACCTTTCTATCTCTGGTCACATTACCCACCTCTCCCGCTCTTGCTTTATGCATATTCGTGACCTTCGCAGAATCCGCCCTATGCTTGACTTTAAAACTGCATCAACCATCGCCACAGCTAGGCCTATAGTCCATGCTAAATTAGACTATTGCAATTCACTATTCCTGAACATAGGCTCCACCCAAATAAGCCGCCTTCAAACCATACAGAATACTCTTGCTCGTGCTGTCACCAAAAACCCCCAAACACCATCACATCACTCCTGTTTTTAACTCACTACACTGGCTTAAAATACCTGAACGAATCGAGTACAAAGTCCTATCACTTACCTACAACACACTTCAGTCTTCCCAACCCGCCTATCTTCGTAAGTTATTTACAATACAACTGCTTCACTCAACCCGCTCCTCTTCTGCCCTAACACTTCTCCGCCCTCCCTTCACCTCATCCTTAAAATCTGGTAATCGCTCCGTAGCCATAGCTGCTCCACCACTCTGGAATAAACTCCCCCCAGAATTGCGACAGTTTTCTTACACATCTTACAAACTCATCGATGCTCCACCGCTTGCAATTTCTGCTTCGGCCTTTCACTCAAAACAGTCCTCTTTCGCAGATCGTACCCATGACACCCATTCTTCCTCTTATCTTTCTCTTCCCTCCAACTCCAAACACCACCACCCGTAGCTGGGACGCTGTCTCTCCGTCTGACTTTTGGATCTTGACCTGGAAGCGAACCATTTTGCCTATCAATTTTGTTTTAACTGAGCGCCTGTGAATAAGCTGGTCCCCGCGGCGCGGCTTTCGTTGGGAGCTGTAGAAATCTCGAAATTACGATTACGATTATCTCGCTGAAGGCTGCTTCCTCGCCAGTTTGCTCATGCCATGGTTCACTCTCTTCTGAATCAATCAACTTACTTATGCGCCTACTGTCTTGAATTGTGGCATACCACAAGGTTGTTTGCTGTGCCGGCCTCTGTTTTTACATTATACACGACTCCTGCAGTTGGTTCATTTCTTACTGATAGCTCTCATCTAAGCAATATTTTCTCATCAAAACGTAGAGCAGGCAAAATGACTGCAATCACAAAAAATAGTCTGACAAAGACTCGAGGCCTAGTTCCTGGACTGGCCAGAGGTTTGACGACACCCATGTCGATAAAGTCGTCGATCTCCCGCTCGACTTCCGGGCGTTAGACCAACGCAACATGTAAATTGGTAACACCGTAACATGTAAATTGGTAACACCGTAACATGTAAATTGGTAACACCGTAACATGTAAATTGGTAACACCGTAACATGTAAATTGGTAACACCGTAACATGTAAATTGGTAACACCGTAACAATACACTCAGATCGCAGTTTGTTCTCGTTTTCTACGATAGAATAAAAACCAGGTTTGTCTAATAAATTAATAATCGATCTCGATCAGAATATTTAGGTAGCGTATCAGGCAATTGGTTTAGTTGTGTGAGTGTCAAATGTGCAATTTCTTTAATGACCTCGCCACTTACTTTAATGACCTCGCCACATACTTCCGCACTTTTGACACGGACAACTTTTCTACCAGCTTCACCATATCAGCCCAGTATGAACTCTGCTGTAAGAGTTACAAAGACCATACCGGTTAAACAGTTTGTTTGACCAAGTCTGGTGTAAAGCAATCAAATTCTCGTGGGATTTAAAAGATCTTTCATTTGCTTGCTTGTTATACTGATAAGCGTACCGTTCTTGATTCAATGCAGCATGCAATCGGCATTCTCCAGTGTCTCTGACAAATTTTGCCTCAATTTTTGCAAGTATTTTGTAGGTTAGTGACCTAAATCTGTAGAATGTCAGGTTTAATTTGACCATGTCTCTTGGAGACTGGCCAGTGGCCCTCCAGCATACGAGGAGGAGATATGGTGCTAAACCTGTAGTGGTATTGGGCACTTCTTTCAATGCCCCAAACAGTAAGCGGTATCAAATTCCGCCACTGCCTTGGGTTTTCCTGAATAACCTTTTTAAAAGACTGCTTCCACCGTTCACCAGAGCCAGATGCTACATCCCATCAGCTTTAGAAATTGTTGGGTCAAACTTGCAGTGAAGTTTGTTCCTTGATTACTGGTAATGCCTGCAGGCACACTCATATTAATGAACAGTTCTAACAATGCACTACATACGGCCTTAGCCGTAAGTCCTTTTCAGTTAGGCAATTCTTATGATCCACCGAAGATGCAGGTTGTACTGGATGCAGGTTGTATATCCATATGACATTAAAGGGAATTTCCTTCCTTGGAATGGGGTAATGGCATCTCAACCAGTACCCGTTTTTTTGCCTTTACTTGACAAGCTGTGCATGAAGCAGACGACTCCTTAAATTCCTTACACATACCGGGCCATGCGAAAGACGGCTGAATTCCTTCGCCCGTCTTTTCATCCGCCAAAACCCTTCCAAAGACTGATTTGTTAGCCAATCCCAATATTTTCCCGCCTTTCTTTAGGCACCGCTTATTGGTATACAGTTTGACCTGCCACAGTAGTCTTTCTAAGCAACAATTCATAAACAATACAAAATTCAGGTTTTCCTTTACGTGCCATTTCAACCCTTACTTGCAAAGAACTGCCTTTCTGCTGTTGTTTTGCGTACAACAGTGAATCCGCTGGGGATGTTGCAGATATAATGTCGACGACCTTTCGAACTTCGAAGTGTAAATCGATCGGGCTTCGACCCACAGATTCACCCGATTTGTAGTATATTGTTAGCTAGAGAAAGACACAAAATCTTTGATTTGCTGGTGTATATTAAAGAAACGAACAGTTCAATCAAAACAATGCTTCGCTGACACGACAGCAGACCAGTTCAAACTGGTTTATACCGGTACTGTGACTCATCGCAACGCACTCTCAACGTCGCGCGCCTGTGGAAACTCGCTATTACGCATGCGTGGGTATTTCCTAAATCCAGCTTGTCAGATGGTGTTTGGCGTTACCCGCCTTTGTTTTTGAAGTAAGATACCGTAAGGGCAAATTGAATGGGTGACAGATCGCCTCTCACGTTTGTAATTAACTGTTTCGTAGTTAAGGTTGTTTTGCTTGTAAAAATGATTTTTCGTGATTTACACTCAATTGTGTAACATGGTATTGCGTTTCATTTACAGATTGTCCGAGGTTAAATTTGTAAATTTCAGAAGGGTATGAAGGTAATGTGAACGTAATTTTGCTGAAGCAGCATGGGGGCGATGATTCAGAGGTTTTTAGAGAACCCACGCTCGCGCAATAGCGGAGAGTTTCAAAACCTCGTCGGCCAAAAGCAGAAAGTGTTGGAAATACCAACGATGACGTAATAGCGGATTTTCCGCATGCGCGCGTCGTTGAGCGTGCCTAGCGATGAGTCATAGTACCTGTCTAAACCAGTCTAAACTGGTCTGCTGTTGTGGCGGAAAACCTATAAATGCAGTCGCAAATACTTTAGTGAGAGTAACTCAGCCAATGCTGTATTCAGGTGACGCCAGTCCCAAGCCTGGATAAAGAAGGAGGACGACGTCAACGACCTCTGATGCCATAAAATGTCGTTAAGCATGGGAACTACTACTACTTAGTGAGAGAGTGGGAAGAGATTTTGTAGCAGTAGTCTATCGTGTGCTAAGCTGATAGTTCGAGTTACACATGTCGCTGATAGATTCGTGTGTTTAGAACAGTATATTCGACTTCTAAAGTAGGTCTGCTGTTGTGATTGAACTGTTCGTTTTCCTAATTGTATACGAAAATCAAAGACTGTGCGTTTTGAGTCAAAAATTGCCACTAACCGGGCGAGTCGATAGTTCGAAGCCTGACCGATTGACGCTTAGATCGTCCACAATTATAATTGTTATTAGTAGTAATATTATCATCATCATCCTTCTCATCATCATCAACAACAACAACATCATCATCATCATAATCATAATCAATTCCTAATAAACAGACTTTTGTAGCGCGCACAATTAAAATACAATCCGAAAGGCACTGCAACGACCTATTTAGCCTCGACCAAAAATGTCATCGTCTGTGAAATAATGGAAAGCAGAAAAACGATACACCTATGTAGGTCTAATGAACAAATGAGTTTCAAGCTTCTTTTTGAAACAAAACAGGCCTATCTTATCTTATGTTATCTAATAAAGGTAAAGGCAAACGTAAAAGAAAGTTAGAGGTGGATATAGAGGTCAACGTAGAATTAAATGTAAAATTGAAGGTAATACACTTATTTATACACTTCTATAGACAAAGGTAAAGGTAATTCACTCGTTTACAAAGATCTAGATAAAGACAATAGACCGTATTTCAAAGAACACCGATAAGCAGACCATCTGCAAATTTGTGTATTAAAGTTGGGCAGCTCAGTTAGCAGGACATGTGGTCCTCGCTGAGTTTTTCCTTTGACACATGTGTGCAGTATGACACGCGTTTCTATAAATGCACATAAATTCCTACCAGTGATCAACAGTCTTGTTCGGTTCAGTTTAGTCTAGTAAAGAACAGTTCAGTTAGCGGTAACTCAGTTGCTTACACTCAGACACAGAAAGACTCAGAGGGATATCGTGGTCTCGAGGTTTGAATGTCTTTGGCTGAGCGGCAAACAGTTTGATAGCAGTTCAGCAGTAGGATAACTTTCAATGCTACTACTCATTTATAGGCACCAGAAGGATGGAGAAATAAGTTGGCCATAATTATGCCCTACTATTCTACGAGTATACTCGTATACATCCATCCAAATGTTAACCGCGCGATCAATGTCGCTTAATTTCCCTGTATTTGATATTTCTTCTAATCGACAACATAGGCCCTACATAAATGCACCTAAGGAACCCCTCTCTACGTCTTTCAAGGGTAAATCTTTAAATACATGTATGGGTACATTTACCACTATCTATACATTGACGTTAACCCCTCTGTGTACATATACAACCACTATAGGTATACACAATTACCATAATATGATCATAGGGTAAAAGATACGGGCCATATCATTTATGTCTGCTTGGGCCGTCCATACATAGCTGCAGATTGTAGCGTGTGCTGGCATGGCATGAGGACCATGGTTATTTGGGCGTCTCTGTCTGCTGCGTTTGCAGGTAGACGCCTCTTTAACTATAACCGATTGTCTGGCTGCATGCAACAGGGAAGCCTTAATGCATTGCCCCTCGGAGGCGTTTCACATATTATGTCGCCACTCATTTCATTCGCAACCAACACCCAGATTCACTCTCTCCCCTCTCTCCTCTCTTCTCTCCTCTCTCTCTCTCTCTCGCTCTCTCTCTCTCTCTCTCTCTCTCTCTCTCTCTCTCTCTCTCTCTCTCTCTCACTCTAGCATCGTGTCTTGCTTGGCTCTATGATTTGCCGATGGTCGAGGAGTTTTCTCCGTGCACGACTGCCATTTGAAAGGTCAGTTACTCTGACGTGGGTCACATATCGAAGGTAGGATGATGTGTCAACATCCAGTTTCTTCTTCTCTTGCGCTGTCATTCCCTGTTAAGCAATATTTTGGGACTTAAAATCTAGTCAGGTATAGAACCTATCTATGTAATAACGGCCTTGTAGGCATGCATAGCCCAGCTGTGGTGTCGAACTCTGGCGCTATTTAGCGAATAACAATAGAATAAAAAAGGTTGTTTAGAAAAGGCGGAATGCTACAGCAGAATTCTCAAAATCGGGATGAGTCTTGGCAATTGCTTTCATGGCCCGTAGCCAACGGGCAGCAACAGCTCATTTTCCCCTCAAAGGGACATTCGCCAAACTAGCGCGCAGATGCACTGCAAGCCAGAGGCCAATATATATAACGTGGACGAGGGAGAATGTGTATATATGTATTTTATATGTATATATGTATGTATATATGTGTACGTACGTATGTATGTATGTATATGCGTGTATATATGTATTGTTGGTATGTATGTATTTTTGTATGTATGTCTATGTGTATATATATATATATATATATATATTATTCCCCAGTTCTGGGACGACGGGCCGGGAGCGCCTCTGATGAGGCTACTTTGAAGCGGCGCTTTACAAATTTACGATTACGATTACGATATGTATATGTGAATGTACAGTATGTATGTATGCATGTGTGTAGGGCTGAATGCATTGATATACATGTGTATTGGTGTATACGTGTACATAAAGCCAATACGCACGTGTGTATATGTATATCTGTATTAGTGATTAGTATTTGTATGAGTGCATGCGTCCGTGCGTAGGCCTGCTATACATGTATGAGGTCTGTCTGTCAGGCTGTGTACAGCGTTCGTCGGCCTAAGGAGCCGAGACCCAGAGAGACGCATGAAGTTAACCTTAACAATGCATGCAGAACGTCAGGAGGCAAACAATCTGCAGCAACTGAATGGCGCAGTTGAACCTTAGACCCAGTATATGACCCCCTCGTCATTCAGTCGCACACCCCACCGCCGTCCTTGCTGCCGAGCCACCCTCTACCCCGATAGATGCACTCCCTCTAGCAGGCTCCAAGGTAGTTCTGGAGCTTGTCAACCCTGCCACCAGCGCCTCCGCCTCCACCGCTGCCGCCTTCTCCGCCTCCTGCTGTTCCGTGACTGCGCCGCCTGTGCCGACAATCCACATCGGAGGGACGCAGGGGCCATGCCGGGCACAAGTGGCGCTCCTGAATTCCTGTCAGGCGTCAGTCGATGAAGAAGAATTCGGCCGCCTGCAAAGCCTCAGTCGCCTCCTCACAGATCGAAACCGTTTCCATTCGCAATCAGGTAAGCACTAATTGTCGACCCAATTTCATTCGGTTCACCCCGATCGATCGATCGATCGAAAGAACTGAGGAAGATGTCGCATCATAAAAGGGTATGCGGGTGAGCGCGTGCGTGGCTGTGTGTGTGTCGGTCAAGGAGCCTTATTAATCTTCAGGAACGGGGTCTAGAAGATGAAGATGAGGCGCTACAACATTGCAGGATTTATGCGCAATGATCTTGGTGAGCAGAGAGACGTTTGAACGCAGTGAGTCTCAGTCTTCGGTTCTAAGAGGCTCTTAAATTCTGCATTATTCATATATACTTATAGACAAATAGGCCTACATACCATACACACACATACATACATATATAAGGTTACATGTATGCATATATATACATGTATGGATACAGAGACAGACAGATAGACAGGCAGACATAGGCGCTTAATAATCGTAATCGTAAATCCGAGATTTCTACAGCGCCCAACGAAAGCCACGTCACGGGGAACAGCTTATTCACAGGCGCTCAGTCAAAATAAAATCGATAGGCAAAAAGGGTTCGGTTCCAGGTCAAGATCCAAAAGTCAGGAAGAGAAACAGCGTGGTAAATGAACGGTTGTCTTGAATTGCTCCATTAAGCCTCTCCCCCTCTACTCGGCCCAGGTGTCTTATATCCCTTGTAGTTTTCAATAAACCCTCTTTTGTTCTTGCATAAAAGGGTGTAAACATTCTTCGTTGCAATCAGTTACGCAAGAGTACCCTTCTTACAAAACAGACAGTTGCGAGGGCGAAGTCAGTTACACTTCGAGACGGAATGCTTTCTTTCATAGCAAGTGCTGCTGCAGTCTGGGAGAACGACAGACAGACAGACCTTTGCTTGACTCGCTTGACTCCAAACGAAGGCTTTTCTCTGTTCCACCTCTCAACTGCCACGGCTTTCAAAACAAACCAATTAAAGACGAAAGAATTATTAATGGTCTTGTGGCGCTAAGCATTATCTCTCTCTCCCTCTCCCTCTTTCTCTCTCCCTTGCTCTCTCTCACTGTATATCTATAACTCCATAATTCAAACTCTGTCTGTCTGTCTGTCTGTCTGTCCGTCTTTCTATCTGCCTTCCTGTCTATCTGTCTGTCTATCTATCTACCTACCTGCCTAGGTCGATCGATCGATCCATCCATCCATCGATTGATCCATCCATCCATCATCCCCGTACAAACTATTCGTTGACTGTCTCAATCCAAGCAGCACCCAACACCCGAGAGGACTGTCTCCTATCAGCAATGTTTATAAGATGTTCACATACAAAGCTTATCAACTCAGTGGTTACTGCCGGTTGAAGAGTGTAGCATTTGTTGGTAACCAAAACAAAGTACCTGGTCGCTGGCCACAATGACTTTGCTCTCTGCTGCCAGACATCCGATGTCTGTGAGTGTTCTACAGGCCACAATACTATTATAAGTAGGCTGGAAAATGTACTTTGAAAACGTCCACCGAGTAGGCTGGGTCATTGCCTCAGTACATAGAGTTTGAGGCTTATAACATGGAGCCATCAAATGAAGTGCTTATTCAAGATCCTCCTCTTTGGCCGAGCTTCTAAGTTCGGCCCCAAAATACACCAGACATGCAGGCCATTGTTCCTGTCGAGTCGAAGAACACTGCGCTTTGCAGCAAATCGGACAGACCATGCTCTCGGTAGCACTTGATTGTCCTCTCAAAATTAGAATTTTACCGCCGGAAATAGCTCGAGAAACATATGTTCAGCTTACCTTAAGACGCAGCCTTTTAGGTCTGTTATAGATGGCAATATTTCGGCACATTTTGTCAGGTTTTTACAGAGTCGCTATACAGTGGTTCACACACATGCTAGCAATCAGTTCTCAGCAAATGGTCGGAGCGGCGAATTGCATTAGACGGGTAGAAGTACAATGCGACCGGTTCGCGTCCCGGTCGTCGCTTATTTCAGAGATTACATCTCGGTCTAGCATGGTCCCTACCCGGGGACCTTAAATGGCGTGGAGTCCAATCCAATGAGCAGCGGTTATGAAAGATCTCACCCGATCAATTCATTGAAAAATGAGGAGCAGGGTCGAGGCCATACAGTCGCTATAGAAAAACGTGTAGGCCTACATTTAAATTAACGCATTTCGATGAACCGCATTCGGTACACTTAAACTAGAGCTCGAGATTTTGATAGCCATCAACTGAAGCATCGTGCTTTAGAAAACAGTTACAAAGTAACTGATTATACTTTAATTAAACTATACACGTGAAACTGAACTAGAGAGGACACTTGAAATCGGACCACGCCATAGCAGATTAGACAAAAGGTCCAAGTCCTCAGATGCCCACAGCGCTGCTAGTCAGTCGGTTCTCATGCTTGATGATAATCATAATTGTAACATTTATAAGTCGTAATTGTAAACTCGAAAATTCTAAAGCGCTACTTAAAAGGTAAACGCAGAGCATCAGCATATTCATGAGTGCTGCGTCAAGTCAGAGGAACTGTCCAGATATACCGGTGTGAAGAACAAGACCAAGTTGCCAAGAAAGCAAAGAACGAAGAAAGATGTCACTCGGTGCTTCTTCACTTCGATATTAGAGTCACAAAAGAAGTGGCCTAACTTAAAACTATGGAACTATGAAACGGAATCTGAAGTGACAATATCTATGTATGGTCAGTTTAATCAGAAATAAGCGATAGAAAACACAATATTACATTGGCGACGGGAATGGGATGTAGTGTTATGTGTCATCGTACAAAGAAAGAACAGCCAAAGATGGCCAACGTATTTCCACCGTTCCAGAGTTTTGGCCCATCTCTTGAATCCGAAGAAGTTGAGATTTGATGGAGAGTGTGGATCGGTCGGTTCAGAAATCTGCTCGTTGCTGTCAACATCACAGATGATTGCAAGTAGAAAAGCATCACTTAAAGCTAAAGCTACTTATTCAGCCACGCCGCTCAATAAGTAGGCCCTAAATTGCGTTTTGATCCGACTCGTGACCGCGATGAAAATGAATCTACGACGGACGTGACCATAAATGCGCTGACGTTTAACTTTGCACCGAAAGAAAATCTTGAACTTGAAGTTTTTAAATTTCGCCAGGGTAGGCACGACAAAAGGATAACATTGCATCATATTTAACCCGCCTATGCCAACTATCGATGTTAAAAGATAGCTTAAAAGCCAACTGAACCAGGGCTCTCAGTCAAATCGTTTGTGCCGGATAGCACACTCGACGGGCTGCTCGAAATGACTCGAGCAGCTGAACTCGTATAAGGTCAATTCTTGGAGATGATGACCAGAGAACAAATTGCCAACGAGTCAGTAAATCGGATTAAGGCAAAGAACTCTAAGATTAATCCAAGTCGCAATAATAATCTCAGAACTCAGTAAACCTCAGTCTGCCGCAACTGTTTAGCGACGATTACCTGCGTAATCGCATTCGTAATCTCGAGATTTCTACAGTGCCCAACGAAAGCTAAGCCGCGGGAACTATTATTAGTTATTCACAGGCGCCCAGTCAAAACAAAATCAACAGACAGGAAGGGTTCGGTCCAGGTCAAGTTCCAAGAGTAAGGCAGACACACACTCAGACCGCTATGGTGGATGGTGTTTAGAATTGGACAGGAAAGTGAGATTAGGCGAAGATAGGGTTTGTGGAAGAGGGTTGTTTTCAGTTTTGAGTTAAAGACCTGCGCCGAAATCCAGCTATCTATGTACGGATAGTTTGGTCAGGAATAAAGCGATAGAAAACACAAAATATTGCAGCCTCTACTGTAACTGACATATTCAGTCAAGCGTTATCTAGGATGCGTGTAAGAAGAGTATCACCGCAGACATGGATGAGTTGCATCCGGGTTCAAAATTTATCGAATCACGCACAAACTGAATGTACGGGATGGTGACTCTAACATGTGATGCCTATTGCTGTATGTCCGATGCAAGTCCTGGATGTATTTTAACTTGATTTATTACTCTACTCATATTCAAGTCCAGTTATATATTCACACCATAATAAATTATTATATCTTTATTGTCTAAACATCTAAACCATTCCAAGTAAACGTTGCCACCCTCCTCGCCTAATCATCGCAGGAAATACTTACTTACTTAGTACTTAATACTTAGTCCTTCCTGTCCAGGTCTGCATATCTGGCAACACAGCTTCTCCATTCATCTCTGTCGACCGCCAGTCTTCCTCCCTCCTCCAACGACATCTCCATACATCCAAGGTCATCTCTGATGGTCTCTGGACAGTTCTTCCTTGGTCTTCCCCTCCTCCGTTTCCCTTCAGGAATCCAGTTCATTAGTTGATTGGCTCGCCTATCTTTGTCTACACGAATTACGTGTCCCATCCATTTCAGTCTTCTCTTTCTGGTGATATTCTCTACATCCTCTTGTCTTGTCCTTTCTCTTATAGTTTTATTTGATGTCTTATCACGCCATGAAATGTGTAGAATTCTCAGCCATCTGTGATGTGCTGGCTCCAGTCTTTTCTTGTTTACCACCGTCATTGGCCACATTGTAGTGTACTTAATATTATGGCCTCATACAAACGAATCTTTGTCCTCAAACTGCACCCGTTGTTCCTTCATATCTTTTCAAGTCTCTCAAAAGCAGCATTTGCCTTTCCTATGCGTATCTTTACCTCTCTGTCACAGCTGCTGTCTGGTGTTATTAAGATAATGAGAAATCATCCACAATCTCAATCTCCTTGTCATCAATCATGATCTTGTCCATTTCATTCCATTTTCCTATCTTCACGATTTTGGTCTTTTTTGGATTGATAGTGAATCCCACCTTCGCTGCCTCCTCCTGGGCATTAGACGTCAGTTCTTTCATGCCTTTCCAAGTGCTCTCCAGCAGGTTGATATCATCTGCAAACTCCTCAATTTCCTCTTCTCAGTCCAAGCCTCCCAGTTGTCTTTTAACCTATCGCCGTTTATCCATTTCAATCCAGTGTTACTGCATTCGGTCACTCTCAACATCACCAATCCATAGCCAGGACAAAAATCATCGGTGACAAAACACATCCCTGATACACACCAGTTACAATCTGAAACCACTCACCCACCTCTCCTCCATTTCTCCCAGTGCATCGACTGCCATCATCAAAGCTCTTGATGACATCAATTATCTTAGTTCGAATTCCGTAACTCTTTATTATCTTCCACAGCGACTCTCTGTTAAGACTGTCAAAGGCCTTTTTGAAATCAATGAAATTAATCAGTACAGGAACCTCCCACATTAGAGTCTTCTCAATTATCTAAGTGTGAAAATTTGTTCACAACAGGATTGCCCTGGTCTAAACCCTGCATGTTCCTGTCTCAGCTTTTTTCTACAACAGCCCTCATATGATTCAATATCACTGTGGCCATGACCTTTCCTTTCATTGACAGTAGAGTGATGCCTCTCCAATTTGAGCATTCGCTCGAATCTCCCTATTCAAGGATTGGAATGATGATGTTGTCTCTCCATGCCATTGGTACTCTGCCTATTGTCCATATGTTGTTCCACATCTTGTTAGCTCTCTTACCATTGTTTCACCCCCATATTTAATCATTTCGGCTTTTATTCCGTCATATCCTGCAGCCTTTCAGTTCTTCAGACTCTTGAATGCTCTTCGTATCTCTTCTTCATTGATATCTTCTATGTCTGTTTCCAACTCCTCAACTTCTTCTTCCCAGTCCAAGCCTCCCAGCTGTGTTATTGGTTCCAGACAGTTTAGGATACTCTCAGAATGTTCTCTCCAGCATCTCATCTGTTCCTCGTGTGTTCTTGTCATTTGTCCATCGATCTCTTTTATCGGAAGGTTCTGTATTCTTGTGCTTCCTGAAAGTTCCTTCACTACACGAAACAAAGTCGTAGCATCGGCACTTTGAATATAGGAAATACCCCCAAAATATAAAACAGGTACTAAAGTGCAAATCCCGAATGCAAATATTGTAATCGCAATTGTAATGACGACAATTTACACCGCTTCGTAAGTAGCGAGCTACCTGTACTTCTAGGGTGCTTTACAGTGTCAATCGTCAGCGCAAGTACTAAGAGTTACATAATGGATGGATTTTCAGTTGTTTTCTGAAGGTGTGAACACTTTTTTGGCATCCTGAACAGATGCCCGGAAGACTGTTCCACGTACGTGGGCCAGCGCAGCACTCGAAAGGCTCGGTCACAGTTTGAGCTTAGCTGCCATGTAATTTGTCCACCCTACGTGAATACGAGCACCTGATAAATTCTGACTTAGAGATCTGAACGAGCCTCACAACTACCAGTCAGTAGTTTGTCACAGTTTTGCGAGGAGCAGAACGCTGGGTGCTGCTCCTCCTCTGCAGCCAAAATCAGTGGGTCTGTTGTTTTAAGTGCGGCGATACTGTCGGAGCTCTGCGTGCCATTCTGGACGTCGCAAGGATCTGGTCACCTCATTCTTAGTAATGTGGAAACGGCGCTCAAGGCGTCGAGCTCACTTCTCTGATCTCGGCAGACATCATCGAACCAGGCTGTGGTTTACGGAGAGTCACCTCGCGAAGAGAAACCATCCTATCCAGAATGCTGGCGATGACATTGTCGTAGACACTGGACTACCGCTGGTCGACGTCCAGAGATTTTATGTAATCTATGTCGCTTGAAGGCGACTTCTGGAGAGCTTAGCGGAATTCATCGAATTGAAAGTGCTTCCTATTGCGGTGAGATTCCGTTATGCAGGGAGGTGGTTGTCGTCGTCGACCTGTGGACCAACAGTTATTGTTCAGAAGTGGCTCAGGAACCCATGTAACAGATTACTTCTCACACGCTCACTGCATTTGATTCAGTTGCACAAGGGAACATTAAGAAAACATAACTATGTACCTGCATGTTGCATACTAAAGCATCATATTCAATATAATACTACATAGAATAGAATATCTTGAGAATGCATTGGTTGAAAGTTTGTGGGAGCACTCAGGGACCAAGATAGGCAGCAAATCTATGACTAAATGAACAGCTGGCGACCTCAGCAGTTATTCTGATAAGAGAGACTGGGCTTAGCTGAGTTCAAAAAGTCACAGCCTACGAGGCAAGATGCAGTCGGCTGGTGGAATTTGCCTCATTAGACATCTGCTAAATGACTGTATGCAAACGAACCTTCTTAAGAAAACGTTTCCTCGCACAGTCGCAGTCGTACTTTGCATATCGAAGTACATCGATATTGGCCTTTGGACAGAGGTGCGTTTAGGCCGACGCTACGGCTACAGGGCGACCGTGCAACTGCTAGTGGGGAGGGAGAGAGAAGGTTAAGTGGTGGGGCGCAGCAAGATTTTCCAGCATAGCTGATCAGCCGGGTCGCATGGAGATTACGAGAGTAGAGGCGCTGGGGGCCTTTGCCTGATATTTCAGGCAGACAGCGCGCGCGTGTGAGCGCCATATGGTCCAACAACGGTAGTAGACCTTTGGACTCCAACTTAAGACTGAAAAACGGATAAGATGCAGAGGGCAGAAATTTCTGAATCGGGTCTGTGAATGTCGTGAGCCACCCACCTTTGACGCTGCTCTTAAACTATAACTGTAAACGGTTATTTTATGTTTTTAGTTTATTTATATTAATATTTTATTTTATTTTTATGAGTGCAGAAGTCAGCAATTTGCTCAAATGAAAGGGAATTCTTAATTGCTTTACTGTATACTGCAAGAAACAGTTCCTCTGTCAAAAGGCATCCACGTATAGGCCCTATAACATATCATGAATATTATGTAGCTCATTTTCTTGCTTGTTCGAACAGTTAGCGAAAATTTGGTGTAGAATTGTTAACTGCATTGATGCTGCTGATTGATGCTGTGTACCACCAAAGATCCCAAGATCCCAAAACTAAGGGGCGGATTCAGAAGTGTGCAGATAGGGCCAAACGGGATTCTGGGGCTAAGCCTCATGTGATGCTGGTGGCTTTGAGCTTAGATCTGGATAACTGGGCTGGAGTCATCCCTGCGCCTCGAAGTCATGCACAGATCGCGACCGGTATATTCTACTGAATATTAGGCTAACACGGATAAATTTGTGCTTTATGAAGCCTGAGATGACTGACTCTGACCGACTCGATTATCCCGATCGAGTGCCTGCGTTAGTCGTTTAAGCTGCAGAAGCGCATTGTGATAAGCAGCAGACTTACACCATGGATAGCTACATTGGTTAAAGCGTACTTCAAGATGCTTCTGCGCGTGTGGATGCCGGTCCGCATACCAATCGTGGCTTATTTCAGAGATTTGAATCTCTGGCTAGCATAATCGGTATACGGGGACTTTAAATGCCGTGGCACCCATTCATACGGGGTTGAGGTCATATGATCGCTATAGAAACACGCGTACATTTACATTTTACCTCGTGGCCGATGTGGCCACGTTGTCTTCTGCTAGTCTTCTAATACTGAGCGATGATCAGTAATCGACCAACTGATTCGCTAGAGGAGCCACAAACTTTCAACTGTTCTCTTTGACGATCAAATGCTCAGATTTCAGAGGAAACAATGGCTTCGATGCTTCGACTCTCAAAACTGTCCGTTTGATTCGTCAACTTTTCTCAGTTCTTGTTTCAGTCCGCTCACGCCTAAAGGGGTGGCGCCTACTAACACTTAGGCTTAGGTCTACAGATGCCATCTGCCAACCAGAAGAGGAAGTGCCCTGTTGATCGCTGGATTATTACAAACTGACCAAGGACTACTCTTGTTCTTAGGCCTGAAAAAGCGATCATGAAGCGCAGTTCTATACAAGCAGAGCATTGAAAAGGTAGGCGTACTGGAGTTCACAGAGTCCGCCACCGAAAGACCGCATGAGTAACGATCGTATACGTAGGGGGGGGGGGCACGAGAAGGGAAGAAAGACATTAACGCGATTTATCTTATCATTCGCACAATAAGTCTTTAAGTAAATCGTTATTTGCGTTTACCCTATATAGGTATATGGCTGACTAAGGAGGCAGTTGCACGCAGAAGGTCAATGGGGACTGGAATACAGGCAGTTGCTTGATGCACGTGAACGTAGGTCTCTTGATAGACCAAGGGCCTATACAGTGTATGGCCTGCGGTTTCCTCATACAGAAAGCCAACACAGAGATAACTATAATAGCCTAAATAACCTAAATAACCTAATTCTTAAAATGGACATTTACTTAGAGATCTATCAAATGATGGCGGTTCTTGCCGTATTTAACGGATGCAGAATTAGACTTTCGTGGCTCCGCAGTTACGCAAATCTAAAATTTCCAGGGAAGCACCTAACTTTAGAAAACTCCATGTCATTCCAAAAAGCATAACTTCTACGCATGCCTTCCACTTCTGGATACATTACTAATAGTTATTAAGTTGTCTAGTTATCTAGACAATTACTATAGAGCCTTTCAAGTAGGCTACCTCACAAAAGTGCTGCCTGTTAGCCTAAATGATGTAGCCAAAGTCCACGTGTAAGAAAAGTCCATCAGTAAGCAAACAGCCCTCAGATAACTAAGAGTCCGCTAGTTTAGTATAGGGCTAATGAAATCTACTTTGAAAGTTCTCAAGGATGAAGGACGCCCCCAAACGCAATAGCTGCTTCTAAAGTAGCAATTCTTAGCGGCAGAAAATTTATAACTAGGGCCTACTGTACTCTCGCTTTTTAAATCGAACGAAGTGTAACCTTCAGATTAATATATTGTTTGGTCTCGAACTGTACAAGTTTGCTGCATTATTTGTTATTTTTATGTACTGCAGCTTCAGCAGCTTGGCAGTGTTTACCAGAGGACGTATAATTAGCCTTCCCGTGCTTAGACAAGACTGTGTTCTCGCAGTAGATTGGCTCGTTGTGATTCCAGCGTGAGTGTACAGTCGACAGACCAATTATTTTGCTTTATTAAAACGGATTGGCTGCTGCTGCTGGTGTGTTTCTAGAAGATCTGGCTGAAGGCGAAAATCGCAGTCCTAACGATCAGCTGGCGTAACTGGCGAGATGCCTACCCACTGCCCAACTGACTCGACCACGAAGTCTTCGTCTCAGCAAATGGGTTGCGCCATCTGTGGAGAGCAACTGAGCAAGACAAACCTCTACATCCGGGGTCTAAAATCCGACACAACAGACAAAGACCTACTGGAATTGTGTCAACAGTACGTCGATCGATTCTAGCCAACCAACCATCGTCTGGTCTGACAGTCCAATCGAATCTAATCTAACCGAAGACAACCCAGTGCAACCGATCCAATCATTTTAAACTAATATCTTACTTACTCTATCGCAGTAGGCCTACCTTCTTTTGGAACATGCAGTTTATCAACTGGTTGATTAAGCGTTCGTCTGTTTTTGTAGCCTGTGTAGGTTTGAACCCGATTCCGTGCAACAATTATTAACCATTAACAAGTTCTTATCCGATAAATTCTTATAGCGCTATCATATTTCAGAGTATATGCAGTATATATTGACGCCAAATAAGTGAAGAGAATAAAACGATTAAAGTACATAAACTCAGAGGCACAAATGGAAACTACTACGTTTGAGCTTCTACTAGAAAAGGACGGCTGTATTGTTCAACCACCAAGAGTTATTTTAAAGGGCTGTCGTTGATTTAGCAGAAGCGCCTAATAAAATAAGAATTACACAGCCTAACTTTGCTTAACTACTGGCAAGCACGTTGCTTCATTTCAGAGTGCAAGCGCTATGAATCGGAGAGGCCACATATATAGGCCTCTGCTACCTGAATACAATCGTATAGGCCTATTCTTACTGCTTACAGTAAATCGATGTTTGTGTGTCTACCGTTAACTGTAAATGTACCTGTTTTTCTATAGCAACCGTAGGTCCTCGACCCTGCTCATTTTCAATGAAATTATCGGGTGAGATCCTTCACCACCGCTGCCCGTTTGAATAGATAACATGCTCACCAAGACGCAAATGCCATTGTTAGAGGGCGCGAAGAAGATTTGTAACAAAGTAGTCTGTCGTGTGCTAAGTTAAAAATTGAATTTAAACTGTTGTTGATAGATTCGTGCATTTAGAAACTATGACGATTTGAGTGATTGAACTGTTCATTTATCAGTTGATATGCAATCAGAAATCAAAGACCGCGCATTTTTTGAGTTAACGCTATGCTACAAATAGGACGAGTAGGCGGTTCAAAGCCAAGTCGATTGACGCTTCGAGAGATCGTTGACACAAAAATAGTGAGGTTGGCTGAAATGTAAAACCTTGTAAGCAGTTAGCCCGATGTTGAAAATTATCCTGTTTTCTATGGGTAGCCCATGTAACGATTTCATAACTGGGTGCATATAGGACCTATTTGAGAAGATCCGAGAAAGTGGTTTGAGTGGACGATTTCCTAGTCCAATCTGATGCGTGAGAGAGGGAGTTCTTCAATACAAGTTGTGCTTCATTGAATCACTTGCTAGAGAATGACGCAGGGACAGACATGTATCCCCACTTACCCCATTCCCACCTGCTCGCAACATTAGTTTTAACCCGTCCTATTCCGTCCCTGCAGATACCTGTATACGCCTGACCGACAATCCAGACTTTGAAACTGTAGGTCTATTTCGAACCTATTGCCTTTATTTTTCAGATATGGCAAGATTATATCAACGAAGGCCATAATTGATCTCGAGACGGGAAAATGTAAAGGCAAGTATCGCAAAGGATATCATCTTCTGGATTCAGAGGTCCTTTAAAGTAGGTTACTTAGTGAATCACTTTGACGGCACTGAAGTAAAATAACTAAACGCAAAGACAAGAGTAACATGAATAATCATTAGATCATTTTCAGTGAAAGTGATCTTTCACTTAGCATTCTTAAAAGTCTCTGAAAATGTATATATATATATATATATAGCCTATATCAGATAGCATTACATCAAACCTATTAAGGCTACACTGTTATTCATATTTATAGCTCACATCTCTTTGTTTATCAAATTTATGTCGTACCAAGCATCGCTCGACAGTAGTGAGCGTTGAGAGCTCATGCACTGCTTTAAATGCGAGCAGATACCGGGTTAGGATAGTGAGATACGGGACGAGGTAAGCAAACTAGATTAAACACTGTAACGATGTCATACCTTAACTTGATCGCATAATCAAGACGCAAGAGAAGTTAAGATTATGTTTAGTTCAAGCTCAGTAAAAAAAGATATATTCACAGATCTCGTTAAGAAATGTTGGTCGATTTAAGGTCGACTTGAATATTTGTTTGGTTCTAGCATTTGTTCATGCCATTTTGTTCGTCATCCTCTTGATATCTTACCAAAACTCCTTTCCTGCCAAGAAGATACGCTTCAGTTATCTTCACTTCATCAATCTGGCTGCATTGCGCGATCTGTTGCATATTATTACATTATCCTTAAGAGTCTTTCGCTGCTATGGTTTTTTTAATTCTCTTGATGTTGTAGGCTACGGATTTGTCGACTATGAGTCTGAGAAGTCGGCTGAAACGGCGCTGAAGGCTCTTCAGTCAACAGGAATTCAGGCCCAAATGGCTAAAGTCAGTGAAAGAAAACAGACGAAATATGTATTCTGTAACGCGTTGCATTTTACTTGAGACACATAGCAAATAAATTGGCTTATTCCCATTTTAGATTTAATTGCATGACCATCACACTCGATCTTGCAATAAATATATCAAAAGCTTTGCTTGCACATAAATAACAGTCTTCCTTTTTCATCTTTGGACCGTCTCCATCTTCTCTTCTAACATACTATATAAAATCTGACATTACGCTATATTAGTTTACCAAATCATTGTAATTACGTAGTACATTACGGTCGTTATCGCATTTTACCTTGTTTATTTTGTTGTCCTTGTGTTTTCTTGCATCTAACTGTAAGCTCGATGTGCGTTTTGGTCCTGTAGCAACAGGAACAGGATCCAACGAATCTATACATCGCTGGTTTACCGAGTTACCTGACCGAGAGAGACCTGGACGTAATGCTGTCGCGATACGGTCGAGTGATTTCGACACGCATCCTTCGAGACAACAGCGGCGTCAGTCGAGGCGTTGGCTTTGCGAGGATGGAAAGCAAAGAGAAATGTGAAGCAGCCATTCAAGCGTTCAATGGAAAATGCCTTCCAGGTTAACTATACGTGCTAACGGAATTCTACTTTATATCGTAGATTCATGTTACATAAATATTATAAGAAGTTGAAGTGAAAGCGCTTGTACTGTCGTCGCCGTCCATGACTTGCTTGCTGGACACTATTCGGACCTTGCTGTTGATGAATCTGCTATGGCTTTCCAACGTCTTGCAGCCGAAAGGATACCTGCCGTCGGGCCAAAAACGCGCGATCATTCGGCCATCAATTAAAAACCTGGAATGGATTCGGATAACACGAGCAACTACCGGCCAATCTCTAACCTAACGTTCACATCGAAGTTTATTAAGAAATTAGTGGCGAGGCAGATGTTGCGCTACATGGAGTCGTGCAAGCTAATGCCGATGCTGTAATCAGGTTTAAGAGAAGTCCATTCGGTTATGTTGTCATTAATCTCGGATTATCGTGACGTTCTCGACTCCGGACAGGTGATGCTGCTTGCTCTGTAGGACGTGAGCTCAAAGTCTGATACAGTCTACCATGGCATCGTTCTCACTCGACTCAGAACACTGTAGGGAATAAATAGTTGGTGAATCCTGAGAGTGGCTCACCTTCTTCCTGAAAATGAGCGAATGATAATGATGGCTGTTGACTTCGAAAGCTCGGTTTTGGCATCAGTTTCATTTCCGGTTCCGCAGGGCTCTGTTCTTGGACCTCTTCTTTAGACCCCAGAACAATCGTTTACCTCAGCTACACTCTGTCCTTACGTGCGTCACCGAAATCGTGGCCAACCTGTCAAACTTCTGGCACGTATCGGGCTATTTGCGAAAACACTGTCTTGGTACCTGTCAAGGAGAAATTAGATTCAAGACCTTCTTTTAGGACGTACCGCCAGAGACGGGATGGCCCTGTATTGCATCAGAGGGTTCCGTGTTCCAGGTTAGCCTGGTTCACGATAGCTGCCTTCTACAGTCCGGAGGCTCTCCCCCGGTGCTGCACACACTGCAACTCAAGCACAGCGGCGAGAGCCTCCTCGTCTTTTGTGCCGTCTTTCTAGAAGAGTCCCAGGCTGCTTGAAATCCAGTAAATACACAAGAAACACTTCAGCTAAACTTAAAGACGTATATCTTAGAACTGTTAGATGACCATGTCTCAGCGTTTCTCAAAGGTAATTTAAGGAGCTATATAAATGTTCAGATACTTACATAAGCAAAGCATTGGCTATTTGACAATTACATATACACACAGAAACTGAAAGAACTGTGTAATAGCAGTTAACTGTCCTTAGGGTTCTTTATTTCTTTCGGGATATACATTCGGCGGACTAGTTTCACACCCCATATTATTCTGCCCCATACTACAGCGTAGATGAATAGCATTAGCGTGCGTATTTATTGTGCTCATTATCTCTAACAGGATACAAAGATCCGCTGACAGCAAAGTTTGCCGACGGAAGTAATAAAAAGAAGATGCAGAATAAAAGCTGGATAGAAAAACAAAACGAGGTAATGGCAGCCGCATTTCTTTCTGCTACCTAGCTATATTACTTCCTAATATTGGTCCAAGTTCCGATTCAGGTACGTCTATATTTAATGATTCAGTTTCAACCTAGAAAAGAATTTGCAAAAAGCAGATCTACAAAATGCGAATAAGTTCATCATCATCATCATGATGATCATGATCATGATCATCATGATCATGATCATGATCATCATCATCATCAATGGCGCGTCCCTTTCTGGAGCATTGCCATTTCCAAAACAGGTCGCCAGCAGTCTCCATTCTGGATTCATATCGAGGCCCCTTTGTAGTCCGAAATTCAGCCACCGCCCTTGTCCATGGGTGGCGAGGGCGTCCAGCTGGTCTCTTTCAACCTCTATCAACCCTGAACCATTCTGATGTCACCCCATCACAGTGAACCACGCTCATTGTGTGCTCATCAGGCCAACTATCTTCTCCGGCATTCCATGAGATAGCAGTAGCCTCCCTGATGGCAGTGCAAAAGTCTCCCAGCTGTCATTCACTGCCCGTTTGGCGAATCTCTATGCTATAACTGCGCAAATGCATGCTCAGTGGCAGGATCTTTCAATCCATCGATGCTCGTAATCGATAGGAATTTCGTGTAGATGCACTAAAGCAGCTAAGAAACACCCGAGAATTGAGAGGATGGCCAGAACTAATGCACAAAGCATCCATCAATCGATGGCGCAGAAAAGACTACTGGTCTTCTATGATACGCGGCAGCTGCTGCGACTCCAGTGATCACCAGACGCACAAGAGAAGAAAAGACCTGCCTTTGAAGTGTCCCACAGCAAATGATGAGTAATTCAACTGGCATCTCTGTGTCTTCTGAGTGACGAAGTTAACTGACGACGCATCGATCTCTGCGGGTTAACGAATTAATTCTTGTCGATTTCGTTACGCAAATCGACAAAACGTTCTCGTTAATCTTCTTCGCTATAATCGGATAAATGGAGACTATTCGGTTATTTAGAAATTTATTACACAAAATAATTTGATTGCAAACATATTTTCGTTTCAACATGAAGTCATTTGTTTGTATATGTTAACGGAATTAGCCACTTTCCATTTTTCAAAGGAAGCTTCGATAATTCTGTTGCCTCAGTTAACACAATCCAAGCCTTTAAAAGAAATTTGGAAGAATTCGTTTTATTGAGCCGACGATATTGCGACTCTGACAGAAATGAAGTCTTATGAATCGCTTTTAAAACCACCGTTACTTTACGCTACGTTACACCTTGTGTAATGTTTCTTGTTATATTATGTGACTCTACGTTTGTATATGTGTTTTTATTCTACGTCACATTACGTTACGTTACTATAAGTTAAGTTACGTTACTTTACGTTACTATAAGTTAAGTTACGTTCCTTTATGCTAGGTTATGGTATGTTGTGTCATTTTGTGTTATTTTGAACAGGCATCTGACTTAAGTTACTGTCCTCAATTTCAACAAATTGCAATGACGCCAAATGGGTAAATATTAATCTGTCGAGTTAAATAAATAAGTTTGTTGTCATTTGTTTTTTATAACAGGTCTTATACTGTCAAATTATTATCTTGTTCTTATATCATCAGTATTATAAATCATCATAAATATAATGAATTTTGCCTATTAGGCCCCTATACATTATTCAGACCTGTTTAATTTAAGAGAGAGAGAGAGAGAGAGAAAAAGAAAGAAAGAAAGAGAGAGAGAGAGACAGAGAGAGAGTTTCATGTGAAAATGATAGTAAGGTAGAGTAGTAAGGTAAGGCTGTCTGTTGGCTGGATTTATGTAAACAGTCCTTTAATGTTACGTATTATGACATCCTGTGAAGTTAATTATGACGATGACAGTAAGTAATATGTCACTAGATTGAAATTTAATCTCTTTAATATTGTGCTTGTTTCGTACTGTTTTGTGCAATTCTTATTTAGTTTGAGCCGCTCTATTCTAAGACATTCTGTTATGTTCTTTTGACTTGTTGCTTTGATCTGTGCTTAGTATTTCTCCGATTCTTCTGATGTCGACAAGCAATCTTCCTCCTCCGCCTCCTCCTCCGCTTCCTCCTCCTCCTCCTGCTTTCACGATTCCACTTCCGCCGATGCACAGCTACTATCTTCCGACGACATCACCCCACAACTGGATTCCGTTCGCTAGTTCCTACATTGGACACGCAGCGTCACCACTCTCTCCTCCGGTCAGCATCTAAACTGTCCATTCTAGTTCCCTTTTCGATGACCAACATTCGCCGTCATAGCTGTTGTCCAAACTATGTAATGTCATCTAAACTTTGTGTAGCGCGTGCAAAGGAAAAACGCAGAGGTGCTTGAAAAACGCACAACATGATCCTTAAGTGCAGCTAAAACATCCAGTTGGGTTGCCCCGAATGTTATGAAATATAAACGGCTGGCTACGACAACACTGCCAAGAATGGGAAAATTTGAGAATTCAAGGGCAGAAAGAGCGAAAACTCGTGCAAATGGGGATGAAAACCAACCAAAAATGCGAATGACTTAAAAAGGTCATCAAATATAATTTACCACCAAACAAGACCTCGCCATGGTAAAAATCTCTCTTCTCAACTCCTGGAGCTGACAGTATTGTGGATCAAACAAAGGAGGAATTTGTTTAGCTACTGTTTTGTAACTGACTGTAGTCGCATGTGTTTGTCTGACCAACTGTGATATCTAGCCTATCATCACGATCACTTCTTCTTGGTAACGATCACTTCTTCTTAGTATCACTTCTTGGTAACGTCTTGGTTACCCATCGGCACTATGGTTGTTTTTTTAGGTTTTTCCGACAACTTTCTTTCCGGAAGTCAGCCCTGGCGATCAGCTGATCTTTCCTCATCTGCCGCCACAGAACTCCGGTCAAGTCCAGGTATCGACATAGCTTGCAACTGTTTCAGAAACACCACGATTATCTGCCCTGTTCTGTCATCGTATTCTGTTATATTCTGTCCTGTCTTGCCACGCCCTCTCCACATGTACCACGCCTCTCCTTTTCCACTTCCACACCCACTTGTGTACTCCCTCTCCCACTACCATCTCTAACCTCTCTCCAGCTCTCACTCCACTCCCTCTCAAACTCCTTTTCGTAATCTCCCGATTTCTAAATCATCCCAGAAAGATAAGTGAGGACAGTAGTTTTTCATAGGCTCTTTCTTCCCGATTTCCTCTCTTCTTCTCTTGTTTTATAATTAACAAAAAACTGATGGATGTTTTAGTATGGATCGCCTTCCTCCTCAATGACGTATTTCCAGATGTTTCTTCCGCCGCCTCTGGTACAAACAGTCAAACTGGAGGTACAATCAAGCGATTCACGAACAGTTTAAAACTTGGAATGTTTTCGGTTAGGTTTTGGAGCTTCATCGGTTGGAAAATTTCACAGGCTGTTGTCAAATGACGGGCAAAAATGATCAAAAAGGGATTCAAGTCAAAATGCCACTTACATCTGCAGCCATGTCAGAATTCTAGGAGATACACGCGCACTATGCTATAAAACAAAGACATACGTTACCTACGTAGGTATGAGAGGGGGAGCACATGCATACATACTATGCATACATGTACACATACAATATATAAATACACAGATACGTACGTACGCATAAATATACAAACATACATACATACTGTCTCCCTCGTCCTCATTATAATTAAATCCATGTATGCATACACACATACACGCACATACACATACATAAAACAGTATATGCAAACACATTCTCACTTATCCTCATTATACATACATTCATAATGCATAAATACATACATGGATGGACTGGACAGATTGCTACGTAGGGCAGATAACCATTCTTTATCTGTCCGAAACTTTTGGGAAAAAACGCCAGTGGCCTTTTTCCAGGTAAATTACGAGTCTATAGACAGCAGATGGATGTTATTGTGTTTAACCGGATCGATCAGACCCCTAATAATGAATGATGCACAGACGGCGCTATTTCTCTCCTATAAAAACAGGTCGAATATCGAAACCTCGCAGTTTCACAGCACGGCTTACGTCTTGAAGAGGCTGATAAGAGTTTTGCATTCCTAACCCACACATTCAGATGGCCACGAAATGGCGAAGCACACGAGCGCATGAACAAATTAATCTGATATAACGTTAGACAACATCTTAGCAACCAGATTTCACGAAGACTGACATGCCTACATTAGCTGGCTGTGTAACTCGCCCGTCAGGTTGTCAACAATGGAAAACGGCTGCGGCACCTAGCAGTAGGTGGGATAAAGTACAGCTCGGTTGTAGCGCCACCATGAAGTTGGCATTTTATAAGAGCCTTGGACATAAATTGGAAACAGTGTTACAGTATATCATCTTAGTTTACTCTAAGATCTTTAGTGCAGATGAGTCTCTAAAGAAACTGCGTTGTCTAACGCTACCTTTTAAATGTGACTCGAATCCGATGCTACCTCCTTCTCCTTCTCCTCCTCCTCTTCCTCCTCCTCTTCATCGCTCTGGTTCTCTTGCAGTTCCTCCTCAGACCTCTCTCACTTAAAACCCACCTTTCGGTTTGACTAGTAAACAGAAATTGCTCACCGATTTTGCCCTGGTTGATATCCCATGGTCTATGGCTACTGAAGAAATGCGTACTTCACAATTACCATACACGGATTCTTTTCTGCATTTTCGTTGCGCAGGAGGATAGCATTATGACGTCATCGTGCAATGACGTTTCGTCGACGTCACGGTTTTCGAATCATTCTTAGGACGCAACATCACCTGCACGACAACGAGGCAAGATCATCATCATCATCATCTACTACTACTACTACTACCACCACCACCACTACTACTACGACTACTATCAATAAAATCACGAAGGCTTCGATACATTCCAACTACTTCTATTTCTACTATCAAAAAAGCTACCCACTTGAATGCAAAGGAGGCACTCGTTGAGAAGGTGATAGTTTAAAACTCTTCCAAGATGCGCCTTACAACGGAAGGGGAATCTCCCAGTCACTGATTCAGACCATTCCACACATTGAAATGCACTACGCTGGCGTCCACAGGTCTCCACCTACTGCTTCTAACCACAGGGCTAGATTAGCCTACACCCTTTCTACCCCCTCTCTGACTAGAGATAAGTCTATTCCATCTGTCCCAGAAAAGCGCTAGAAACAACTTGCAAATTGCCATTGCTAATTGATTCGTGCGTGGTTTCTTACCAGCGTGTCTTTTAATTTTGTAAAGTTTTATGTATTGAGTCTTTGCTGTGTTCAGTTTCTTTATATTTTGTTTTAGAGTTGATCGTCGATCCCGTGGGTCTGGACCAGGATGTTTTGGACCAGAATTCTACTAGTGTCAAGACATTTATTTTTGCCAAAACTGAACTGCAATTCAAGGAGAATTTTGCGTGTGGCTCAGAACTGACTCTGCTGACTTGAGACGCCTGATTACTTGGAACGATGAGGTTTCTGTTAAGAGGCATCAGTCGGAAGCTGAAACCATCGACTATCCAGATGGCTTCCGTAGGCCTAGCATAACTTGTGATTAGCTAATTAGTAGAGGTCCAACAAATTCAACCAACAGCCGATTAAATTACCTAATAAACCACAACTAATTAGCTAAAGAAAACTGACCAGTTTCATTTTCGAAGTGCCTTCTATAGCGCCGTTATCAGGATCTGCAACGCTAAAATGGATGGTCGTTTTAAAGAGACATCAGAAAAGATGAGTTAAATAAAATGCAAATATCGATGCGTCTTTCTGAACAGTTAAAACGTATGCGATCAAATTAATTGAGCATCAGATCGATCAATCGATCAACTAACGCATACCTAACCCATGCATATTCCACCCACCCAAACTAACTCTCGCCCACTCATTTATGTCCCAGTGCAGCAGTTATGCAACTAGTAATTAAGAACTGTCTGCCAGTCAGTCACAAGACAGAATGTCTGCCCGGTGACAGAGAAACTTAACCCCCGGGAAAGCATAATGCATGTACACAGCGTGCATTAACCACATCAGGATCTGCGATATAGAGTTAGTAAGATACGTGCGATATTTTAGGGGCCGCGACCGGTATATCACTGTCACTTGATAGTATTGAGATTAATTATAGGCCGATCGGCTTCCCATAGATTCATAGATTCAGCCGTCACTAGGACTATGAGGGTAATATTCGCTGCGTTTACCACAGATGTGTTCTAATCAACGTTGTCCTCTGCGCTTCCTACAAATTCCCTCTCCTCATTTCTGTTGGGCTTTCATCTCCGTCTTCCGTCGGCCTATTATCCGACTCCTTCAGCACACAAACTCCGCTAACCCAACGGCATAAATCGCATGTCGTGGACCCCTGGCTGTCTTTGCCCCTTGGGGTTGACAGGGATGGCTATCTACCCTTTCAGGTATCAATTAACCAGTTAATGAAGACATCCAAGGGATGTCAGAATTCTGCAGGTAAGCTGTTGTGCACACGAGTAGGTGCGGGATATAAACGATTCGCTCCAAAAAATCATCTCTGATGAAACGAAAAGCAAGGTACAGAAAACATTCATTTAGTATCTGAAATATGCTAGAATGAATTATTAAATCTATGCATAAAAGAAACAAGGCTTAGGGGCCTAACTGTCAGAAAAAGTTGGAGGTAAGTTAAATAAGCTATGGTAAGAAAGTAGCAAACATAAATTAGCAGCATTTCATATACTCTGAGTGCAGAATTCTATAACAGTAATTTATATCAGCAGAAGCTTTATGTACTCTGAACGTGGACAGTCTTCGTATTTATGGAAAAGCATTGGATTGAAGTGAATGCATTTTCACGGGAAAATAGTTCCAAATGTACAAGAAATATCGACGCAGAAGTGGAAGAAATAGATCGCTGCGAATTGCGGAAGGCAGCGATTGACTGAGGACTAGACCAGGTGGACGCAGACGAGAACACACTAGGGACTTTTGGAATCCTGAGGGCCAGTGGCGGATCCAGGACTGCTTGCGTGGGGAAAGGGCTTTTCCAGAGGGGCGCCACATTCTGGCAGTCCACCATGCAAGGGTCTGATCTGAGTGGCGCCGGCATATAACCAAGAGGTGCTGGGGGGGGGGGGGGCGAACCCCCGTACCTATAGCTGAATTGGCCTCTGTTTAGGGCTGATGTAATCCGGAGCAACATCGCTGTCATAAATGCTCGATGAAGCGTCGTGGCGCATGCGGCAGTCAATAATCGGCAGTCAGTGCCATTAGTTATATGAGACAGACAAGGAAGACTGACAAACAGATGAACTGCAGACACGAGCATTGGCTGCAGCTGCTGAATCCAGAAAGAAGGCTAGCATCCGGAATGGTTTCAGATTAATCTCGTATGTTGAAGGAACACATGTGGTAGGCCTAATCAATTACTTGTCTTTTCTGTTGACCTTCTGATGTTACTTTTCTAACCTCAACCTGTCTATCGTTGAACTTATAGGCCTAAATTTCTTGAACTCATTTAAAGCTGAACTCGTAATAGACCATGCTGCAGTAAAAAAGAAATTTATATGCATCTTACAGGGATAGCTATCGTCTCTGCTACAATTCACGGTGAGCCAACATACAAACGACAACATTTTCCGACCTTCAAATACGACCACTCAAATCTTTACAACCGTGAATGTTTTTTTCTTTACAATACAATTTCATACAAGACAGCTAACCGACGCTTATAACACAGTAACAACAAAAATATATTCAAGTGTTGATGGAAACGAACAGCCAACGATGCTCGACTAAATTTGAAGACCTTGTTTGAAATTGTTAAGCTTCTTTTCTAAATAGAAAATAATTTACCTCAACGGAAGTACTCAACTTTGTCTCTAAAACAAAACATTGTAATCGTAATCGTAAGCTCGAGATTTCTATTGCGCCCAAAGAAAGTTAAGTCGCGCGAACCAGCTTATTCACAGGCGTTTGGTCAAAACAAAATCGATAGACAGGAAGAGTTCGGTTCCAGATCAAAACATCACTTGACCTTGACATTTATTTCTGAAATCAACTGAATTCTCTTCATCTACATTGCTAGAATTCGTTCATATTTACAATATAACAAAATCATCCTTTTAAGCTGCTCAATATTCCTCCTAACAAATCAAAATCAGTTTCGCTAAACTGTAAAAGGATATAAAATTATTTGCAATGCAATGCTCGGCCTATCTCCTAACGCAAACAAGTCACCAGTGCAAAGGACTCAAATTAGCTCTAAATTCTCTGCGTCGAAATTGCTTTTTACTACTTGAAAGCGTTAATATAAGTTGCTTTAAATTGGTCAGGTTTGCTTCAAAGAGATTTTTAGTTCACTTGCTCTGAACCATCCAGCATCCTTTTAAAACGCATCAAAGCTGATCTCTTCAATCTTGCTCTTAAAATGAAACGAAATCACTTCCTTATACAGTTCCAAAAATAAATCACTGACTTTGAATTGTTTTATATTTGGGTCATTTAACCGGAAATGGCCGAACTGACAGGACACAGAGCTCTCTGTTAGTATGTTCTGAACCCACACCGACTGTCTAGGTTCGCCCTACGAGGAGGTTCTTCGATGTAATCCTGTCCTTGATCGGACGCCAGTACAACTTGTCTCGTATAGGCCTATACATGTAGCTCGAAACATGTGAGAATTTTGGTAGGTTGGCGTTTCGGGCAGCGCAGAGAAGGTGACCTGAAGCTCACGTGTCCTGGTCAACTTATGCGAAGCAACTCGAATGCATGTCTGTCTGTCTGTGTCTGGCTGTCTGTCTGTCTTTCTGTGCCTCCATCTCAGTGGTTGGATCATCTGCTTTTCTCGAGATCTGCGTTGTCGCATGGCCATGGAACTATACGCACCATTTAGCAACACTTGAACGAACGAACGAATTCCCTCCAACATAGTGGGTCAAGTGCATCCACCTTCCCACCTTTAGCTAATCCTAGCACAGCTATAAGTAATTCCGATAATCGGGATGTTGTATTTTCATAGACATTTTCAGGACATTTATACGTCTTTGCTATTATCAAGTATTTAAAGATATCAATTCAAGTCGATTCGCCAACTCAAAAGTTAACAGTACTTAGCCATCTAATCGTCATTATCCTCTGTTTTGATCCTCTGATATGCATCCTTTGTATCATCAGTATTCATCCGCTAATATCTGGAGTATTCATTCCTTAATATTGTCAGTATATGTTCCTTAGTATCCGGAGTATTTATCGCCTAGATACAATAAGCAGCATAGGATCGTCGTTGGGGTTGGAACCGAGTCGTTCGGTGAAACTTAGGCCCACAACAAGTGAACTGAGGACTGTCGATTAAGTTGTTGGTTTGTTTGGAGAGTGCTTCACTTGAAATAATTATATCCGTTTGAGGGAGAATATACATCGTTTAGAAGACGAATGGACCGTTACTTTAATTCGCCTTATTTTATCGTGCCTTGTGTTGCTTTGCTTTGACGTTACTTTTCTTTACCTTGTGGCGTTGAAAGGTAAAACCTGAATGACACTGCAAAACGGCACTGCCGTCAGCTGACGTGCATTCAAATCCGGTTCTGATCTCATCCACGTTTGCCTATTCAAAGGCTCTCAGGCAGACAGTCAGGCGAACACACAAACATGACAGACGAACGAATATAAAGACGGATAATTGCACCGACGATGAGTCAAAAATACGGACAAAAGAGATATACAGACAGTCTAATACACAGCTATAGAAACTGAGAGGCGAACAATTTCGTCTAGGAGAACGAACTTCATTAGAGTAAGTGCGCGTTACCACCGATCGCTGGTAACTAACTATTCACGCATGTATGCAGTGCAGGCACGCTCAGGCACACATCTGAACGAGAGAAAAGTAGTCAACGTTCATCATCGCACACCTGGACTAAAGCCAACGCTCAATGGGCGTCGGATCCTAAAACCCAACACCAAATCATTAACAGCTAATGACTGATTACAGGTAGAACACGCACTTTTACAACAGGCTAATTAATTAAGGGAGTAATATACACTATGTTTTTCTAAAGGGCGCGACTGTTGGTCTCCTTATTTATAATTTGCCACTCCCTATGGCGTGCAACCGCTGTCTATCTACACCACAGGTAAATGGACTGTTTTTCGTACAGGTAAGGCAGACGACAAATGGCTTTTATTGACGCTTCACTGGAGGCAACGATCTTTCGAATGAACCTTGAGGCACGATAAGAAACTGTGAAAAGGTGAAATAAGACAACGATACAACTGATGATGTTACGATAATCAGTAGGATGTGGTTACGATAATGACGGTGAGGCGATGATGAATGCGATGAAGATTCTTTTAAACATTATAACAGAGGACATTGTGAGAAAGAAGACATTGATAATAGCAAACAACGAAGAAGGCAAAGAAGAGGAGTTAATCTAAGAAGAAAGAAGAAGGAGGGGCTGGAAGTGCAGTGGTGGGAGAAGTGGTAGTAGTATTAGTGGGAAATGTGATGGTGGTGGTGGTGGTGATGATGATGATCTAAGCTCGTAATAAAGGTTAAGCCATGATGTTGAAGAACTGCTGCTAAGTTGCCCTGGATGTGATCTTCATCGTATACCATCACTGGAAGGTCGTTTCCTCTTGTCTTATCCAATAGTTATAATTGATTGTAAGCTAAGACTACTCAACCTCATTCTGCAAATGCAACTTTTAAACAAATACGATTGTCATAAAGACTTGCTCATCGATTTGCATATCGATGGTGGCTATATTTCAGAGATTTAAATCTCGGGCTAGCACAGTACGTACATGAGGACCTTAAGTGGCTTGGTTCCCATTCAAACTGGCAGCGGTGGTGAAGGAGCTCATCCGAAAAATTCGTTGAAAAATAAACAGAGTCGCTATAGAAAAACTTAGACATTTACATTTACATTTATCTGTATATGACTCGAGAAAGCGGCTGCAAACATTTGACCAAGTGACAGTGCTGCTGTTTTCAGCGTTGCATTTCGATTTCCAATACCTTTGCTCCACCGGTTGACTTCAGTTCGCAATGACTCGCCCTCGTTTTACCTTAGTAGGCCTATTGACCACAGGTTGTCATGCACTGGTCATGATGCTTGTATCCATAACGACAGTTGCCACGGTTGACGTTGGCTTCGAGCTGTTGTTCGAAACTAGCAACGAGACTTTCGAGAATGTCAAAGTCATCTTCGACCAACCCCTCGACGACTGGATCAGAGGCGTCTATGTAAGTTTGCTTCATAATTATTAGCCTATAGATTGTAAAACTGACCTCAGTTTATTAGTTTCCAGGATATTCATATAGCGCCTAATAAGAACCATTGGAATGCACTCCTCGCCAGATACGTAATAATACGTAATAATAGTTCGATAAGAATAAACAGTTTATCCGCAGGCAAATGAGGCTGCATGGAATAGAAGGAAAACCTCCTTTGAGAGGCTGTAGCACGCAGGTGGAACCAAATCAATGGAGTTCTGTCCACGACCGACTGATGTCAGGTTCGGAGTTCCTTATCTGTGCTGTGTTTAAGCTGAGTTACTGACGACAGCACAATGAAAAGTTCTCAGCCCACAGTTACGAGGACCGATTGGCGGGGGCGAGTGGTCGCCTCCACTCACAGCCACTTTTCATCGTTTTGCTTCTCGAAGCAACAGCGGCACAGATCTTTAGGCGCAATACTTTGTCGACGTCAGTTTGCTATGGGACGTGCCTTTTATTTGTAGCCCACGAAGGGCTCAGTAATGACCGGAAATTAGTTTCAGCGCAGACATATCACAACTGCAAATTGTCCTTTTGCCGACATTTTGGACAAATTTTAGAAAGTATTACAAAAAATGTTTGGCTAATTTAAACATCGCAGAATGTGATTTCATATTAAATTCATTGCAAACATTGACTCAAAAATCTGACACAAATTTCTGCACAAAATATTTAAGCTCAAAATATGTCAAATGTTACCAGAATTAAGAATCAATGACGAAAATTAAAATTAAGAAACTTTGAAATTAGGGCCAAAACGCCGCAGTGAATGAACAATGGAAATAAAAATGAATTCATTGGCCTAGTTTTATGTTATAAAGGTCATATGATATGGAACATAAAATTATATCAGAATTCTTTAAAGTTTTAAATTCCTAAAAGAAATGGACAGATAGGCTTACGACCAGCAATAAATTTGAAAAGCATTGACGATTAATTTTTGCTGCTCACAGGTGTCATTTGTATTGTATTGCTGACAACACATTAATAAACTGTGAAGGTTTTTATACAATGACATTAATAAAAATCATTCGTGGGCCTAAATGTGACGGGTTAAGGGTTTGAATTAGTTTCATCCAAAATTCATTTCCTATTCCCAGGGACTATAGGCTATATTTCTTATTTTTTAGAAATAGGCACGAAATAGCATCACGAATTCGCGATATTTACTTTTCTGTTTCCTGTACAGATTAAAAATGGAGCAGGACAATTTGAAATGGGTTCCAGAAAATTTACGCACATTTTTGATGGCTTCGCTAAACTGTACAGCTGGTATTTTACGTCGGCTGATCGGACATCTGCGTCTTTCTCAGCGAAATTTGTTCGATCGCAGTTCCACAATGCGTCGCTGTCTTCAGGCGAAATAACGCCCTATTTGTTGTTTGAAAAGACTGATCCACCCTTCGACTTCCTGGAAAGAATCGAAGCCCTGTTTCGAGGCATCGATAACACGAACACGAATGTTCTCCAGGTTGGAATGAAGCAGAACTGTTTTCTGGCCGTCAGCGATTTCTGGCACTCCTACGAGTTCAACCCGTTTACACTGGACACCATCTCACGTCTCGATCCAGATCTTCCGCTGAACAACATCTGGAGCCACATGCGCCTCTTGCCAATACCGTCCACTTCCCATCCAGTTCCAGAGAACGAGGACCTCTCGTCGTACATCAACTTCTATTCTCTTCTGACTCCGTTTCCGGGACTTTTTGGCGGAAGCGTCAACGTCATACGAATCTCATCCGGGAACCAACGGGAGCTGATCGCCTCGATTAGAATGGCCAAGGTTCCCTACATGCACTGTCTCGGTCTGTCGAGAAATTACGCCATCATATTCGCCCATCCGATGTTCATCGATTTCTACCGGATGCTGAGAACAGCAGACCCGATTGGAAGCCTCGTCTGGGAACCGGAAGAGGGAATGGACATCTACCTCGTCCACCTGACAGATCGGACAATCATCAAAGTACCGATGGCGCAAGACTTCATCACACACCACATCAACGCCTTCGAGGATAAAACACAGTTGTACGTCGACATGGTCACATACCCTAACCCAGATTGCTTCAAGAACCTCCACCGAAAGGATCTTCTGGACCCAACGCTTCGAGACGCTATCATGGTAGACAGCGTCTTAAAGCGCTACATTATAGACCTTACGGCCAAGACGGCGACTGTGACGACCTTTGAAACGACCCCTGGGTTAGAGTTCATCGGTCACCTGGAGATGCCGGTCATCAACGAAAGCTTTCGTCGATTCGCCTACTGCTACGTCTATGGCATCGTGCAGAAATCGGACGGCGTTCGATACGCCAATACAACACTCGTCAAGAAGCATCTGTGCGGTCGATACGACGAAGACCGCGCCTGGTATGAGCCGAATCATTATCCGAGCGAACCGTGGTTCCTTGGGCGTCCGAATGGAAGGCAAGAGGACGACGGGGTCCTGCTGAGTGTCGTCCTCGACGGACAAAGAAGACGATCCTATTTGGCCGTCTTCGACGCTACGACGCTTCAGCTGGTGAGTCGCAGTTACCTCCCAACCGTTGTTCCCTTCACTCTCCACGGAAGGCATTTCGACGTCGGTGGCCACATCTAAGAAAGTGGAAGACGCATTGCCAGGTCCGACATTTTGATTATAGAAATAAAGTATATAAATGTTCCTTTCTCTCTTTCACTAGAGCTTAATTAGGCCTAAGTTAATTTCCTGTTCGTTTGGTTTTCTTGACAATAACTTTGATATTGGTTGGAATAACCTATTCCATTTAGTATGGCATATGCCTTGGTGGAAAGCGCAGAATGAATAATCTTTCTTGATTCTTCTAATAACCGTTTTATGTTTAAGAATTTTCATTCAGACTTTGAATCAGATTAGAAAGCACTAAAAACATTGTTAGCGACCGTCGATAACAACGCGTGGTATTCAGATACATGAAACTGAAGGTACGACAGTTAATGTCACCCGTTTTGTGTCAACCATCCAATGGTTGCCCTGTCTCTGACGCACGAATTTCTACATATTGGCCAACTATTCAATCTAAATGCAAAAAGGATATGCCGTAAAATCGCTGGCGGGTGAGGCTTCGCCGAGAAACCATTACGAAAGAGGACCCCGCTATCCTAGATTCCCTGGTCGGAAAACGTTCGGCGCTTCCAGAACGCTCTCTCGCGGGCCTTCGTGCATCTGGATCTACTGTGATTCAACATCCTAAATCTTTACTTCCCGGAGAAACTTGCACGAATCCTCACAAGTTTTGGAACAATTTAATGATTTTAATCCTTTAGGCTTATAGGCCCTAATCTTGTGCCAAAATGCATAAGCGGAATATCATAAAACACTTTAAAATTTGGTAGATCTTTCAGCTGCAGCAGCTCCGTCTCCGACTCCCTGGCGGGTGCTTCGCTCCTAATCACCCTCTGTACACTTCTAGATCCATCCCGGTCCATGTGTATCTATACAGCGGGAATTCTGGTTATCTAGAATGACGCCTTCTATAATCCTCTCAGCGGCGCAGGAACATGTTTGTCTATCAGATCTAAAATGGCGCTTCTTAGGATAACCTGAAAATATTTCTTGACCTTTCTTTACATCAGGTAGAACGATTCGGATTCTTGTAAATGATGCTCGAGAAAGTCGGTCCAAAGCACAGAAAGCAGGCCGCCGTGCCAGAGCCGCCGTAGAGGAGCATGGGACAAGTGATCGGACAGGATGCAGAACATAGCGATCGTCAACCCGTCTGATCCACAAGAGAAACGCATACCGTATGTCTTTGATGTAGGCCTATTGTGGAGCCATTTTCTGAATATTTCGGTTCGTCAGATTAGGAGGATCATGAATCTGATTCTATCCTCGACGAGGAGCCATGCAGTCTTCACACATATAACCTGATACGTGCAAGAAGTTCTGGAAAGTTGGACGCAATTTTTCAGTGGGTGGGCACAGTTGAGGACAGACTGTAGCTGGCTAGGCTTATCCGGAATATGTTGGCCAATACCATATGACATGAACTTTTTGAAAAGTCTGGGACGTTGACTTTTAGTAACCGCCCGAGGGAGGCGGGGCAGAGCCACGACCGCCAACAGTTTCAGAGGGTATCTTTTCATTGAAACTTTCTGATATTACATATAAATCTGTACATAAAAAACTGGTTTCATCGGCATTTAAACCGATAACCCAAACAGCTTTTCGACCAAGACTGCAGTAGTTGACTTTTTGCCACAGTCATCGAGCTTGGCAGGCGGGGGGGGTTGCTTGTAAAGTTAATTATGAATGTGGGTAAACGATTGAGAGTTGCCAGGAATTAAAGAGGAATCCGGCAGAAATGGGGTGGTTGTCCCTTGACCCAATCGGTAAACTCTCCAGTGCGGTCCGGGGTGGAGACCCGGTTTATAGCGTGTCTTTTGAACACCGATATCAACTTTGACTTTTAGCGCAACTTATGCGATAGCGACTCGGATTCGCCAGGAGGTTTATAACCAGCACCTGGACTTTTCGTTCAGAACCGAATGGGAGGAGATCTTCAGTTTTATTCTCATACTCGCAGCTGTCCTCTGGCAGAACCTGCTGGAAAATAGCGAACAGCGGTTCCGAAGTTGAACTTGAAACGAGGTTGTGGTACTCGGGTCAGGTAGACTGGTGAAACTTTCAGGCTGGGGGTCAGGCTGGGGGTCAGGCTGGGGGTCAGGCTGGGGGTCGGTGGGGCGTTCAGCAATCAACCAGGATTTCGAAAACCTCGAGAGTTGATGAGGTATGGCGGCTCTGGTCGCAACGAATGCGAACGGTTGCTCGTTTACTGCCGTCCTCCAACTTCCCCAAGAGCAACGACATATGTAGGACATATGAAAACCTAGAGGAAATTATTCCCATAGTAGCGGCTCCAGGATTGCTTGCGTGGAGGAAGAGCATTTCCAGAGAGGCGTCGGCATATAACCAAGAGGGGGCTGGGGAGGCGAACCGCCCCCAGGGCTTACAGCTAAATCCGCCACTGGATGGGCAGCGCGTGCGATTATAATCAATTAATTTGGGAGGCTAAAACGATCAACCCACTTTGGTTGAGCCAGAACTTCTGAAGCAAAATTTAATAAAGTTCGCCATAAATCTAGGACGGAGGGGCAGCTGCAGGTCGAGCCGAGGATGTTAGACTGTGAGTTTACCAATCATACAAACTATAGGGTTGCGTTTGAGAAACGAGCTTCCGCGTTTACTGCTACTGTACTAGGAAATTGTGATCAATATGCGTTCTGTTTAGTTGGATTGTCGTATGTCCTGCTCGACCCGTTCTTAGGGCGTGCCGCGATGACTCATCCAAGGGTGGGTTGTTAGACCCAAGGCAGAGGATGTCTCCGGGGCTGTAAAGGTAGAGTAGATGAAGATTGTCTTGGCGAGACAGTGGCTTCAGACATCGCTGGAATGGCCTGCATGTTCAGAGGGCATTCCCCAGTCATTAATCGTAATCGTAATTCCGAGATTTCTACAGCGCCCAACGAAGGGCGCGCCGCGGGGACCAGCTCACAGGCGCTCAGTCAAAACAAAGTCGATAGGCAAAAAGGGTTCGGTTCCAGGTCAAGATCCAAACGTCAGGCGTGGCAGCTACGGTGGGTGATGTTTGGGATTGGAGCGGAGAGGGAGATAAGAGGAAGAAGGGGTGTCAGGGTACGATGGAAGAAGGGGTGTCAGGGTACGATCTGTGAAAGAGGAATGTTTCGAGTTTTGAGTGAAAGGCCGAAGCAGAAATTGCAAGTGGTGGTGCATCGATGAGTTTGTAAGATGTGTCAGAAAACTGTCGCAATTCTGGGGGAGTTTATTCCAGAGTGGTGGAGCATCTATGGCTACAGAGCGATTACCAAATTTTAAGGATGAGGTGACGGGAAGGCGGAGAAGTGTTAGGGCAGAAGAGGAGCGGGTTGAGCGTGTCATGCGTGAAATATGGGAACTTAAACGTAAAATAACAGCCAGGAAATACGAAAAACTACCTGAGGGAAGACATCGTGGTGTCGTGGCAAAAACTGACACTATTATTACCATTATTATTATGAATTAATTACAGCTGTATCAATGTCGTTGGGTAATAATATTTGTAAGAGGTCATCAAGTATTACTGCTGCTGAGAATAACAGGCAGCACAGTTTTTAAGCATCAACACTAAAACTGACTGAATAGACGAATCCACACGGCATTTACATACAAATGCATACAACAGACAAACAGTGTACAAACTTTAATACTATGTAAATATATGTCTGATAATAACAGTTATTATCATATTATTATAATATGCTTACGAAGTAGGTTATTTACAGCATCAAATGACAGACTATAGGCACAGACGACGCTCACAACACTGAACAAAGCCGAACAAAAGAAAAGGCGCTGTCAATTTTGTTATGCAGAAGCCTTTGTAAGTTCAGAGAATGCCTTGTGACAAGTGATGCATGTCGGCAAATTCCTTTATCATTCACAAGACAAAGTTTATGTAGCACAAATCTTTATGCACAATTAATAAGAATAATGATGTTGATGACGACGACGATGATAATAATATTATTATTATAGTAAGCAAATCTACAGTTAATATAACCAAATAGACTGTGAATGTCCCTTCCTTCCTTCCTTCTTGCTGGAAATAGACCAAACAGACTGTGAATGCGCTAACCAGAAAACTCCAATGACAGCCTTGCATATGCCTCCATATCGTTAGATCTGTCTGAAGTAGGTGGCGGTTTTTGTGCAACTTGGGAAGAACAAGAATATAACTGCATCAATTCAGCTACTGGAAACAGGTTTCCTAAGCGAACTGCCACTTTCAGGAAATGCCTTAGGACTAAAACTCTGAATGCAGCAGCTGATGACATCAGCATTACCACTGTGCAGCAGTGAGCAATTCTTCTAAATGAGAAGAACTTGTATAAATTGCGCAGCACCAAAGAAAGTGTTCAGACACTTCTAACTACTGTCAGTGAGAGGTCTGGCCAAGTAGCCACATATTTTGTAATGCTCCACTAAGGTGTATCAAAGCGTCTTGTCTGATAGCAAGAGCTTTTGATGAAGTGCAGGTAAAACAGCCTACAAAAATACAACCATTCCCAACAGGAACATCATACATTGAAGATATAATATTATTCCCATATGGGCTTCATATGACATGCGTATGGGCCCATATGTAGGACATGTGGAGTCCATATGTGGAATATTATCACCATATCTTCAACACATGACTTTGCTGTTGGGAACGGCTTGACAAGTTACCAACATCAGATGATAAACTCCAATTATGGCAGAGTATAGTTCTTCATCCCTCTGATGAAAAGACACTACTCTTACTCCTGCAACTGACAACAGGGTTTTCACAAAGTCATCCACTGACAGTCTGCATCTGAAGATCCTCCTCCACTGCTGGTCCAAACTCATGGAAATACAATCAAGCACTTCATAGGTGACCACCACGTCTAAACTGGAGTGTAGTCTTGCAGAAGCTCAGCCAGATAAACAGTTCTCGGCTTCTAACTGATATTTCTGAATTGAAGCCAATACGTGTCAGGACTCTGCGATGACCACAAGCAAGAAACTTTAAACTAGCAGAACAATGAAAGTCAGAACTCAAAGTCAACACAACTCAGTTATCTGTGTATATCAAAAGTATCAGCAAAGCCTAAGATGCTCAGCTGTCCACTGAACTTCATCAATTCTACAAGATCGTTCTTCCATTTATTCAAAATCAGTCTTGTTCCTTAATACTTTAACCTTTAAATCTCATAAATCACAACAGCATCAATTTTAAGTTCTCAACACTGCAACACGTAATTTTAACCTCTTCAGCAAAAATTGTAAATGTAAATTCTTTGATAAAATTTACAAGAATCTGTAAGTTCTTTCACTGCTGAACTATATATGGTAAGTTAACACGATTTCAAAATTATGAGAATTATCTAATAATTATTTAAAATGGCACATGAAGCACAAACAATTAAATCTTCAAGTTATTGTAAAACTAACATAAAATTTAATTTACCTGGTAACTGCATAAAATTTACCAGGTAACTGCTTTAAAAATACGTTACACTGTAGTTCTCTACTCCAGATCAACAGCTTACAACTGACTTGATTTTAAATTCAGTAATAAAAAATCCAGTCCTTATTATTTACTAGAGAAAACTTTCAGATTTGCATCTTTGACTACATATCTTTGACTACAAGTTTTTGCAGCTTATGTTACTCTGTAGGGGTCATCCATAAAAATGACCTACTCTCGACCCCTCCATCCCCTGCCCACATCTCTTCGCATCTAGCATTACCCTCCTCATCCCCCTTCATGGATGTTTGCACTCCAAGTGAACACTAAAGCTGAGACTAGGCTATCCTGTCGAGCCTGCAAGGCTAATGGTGCTATTGGGAGGGAAAATCTGATACGCCACGTCTAGCAACGGGAATCTCAATCTAGCGCAAAACAGACTGCTGCTGTCTGACTTAGGTTGATGTTTATGGCTGAAGTTGTGCTGAAATAACTGTATGTACCAAATTTAGATGCAGATGTTCACATTGGGCAAACCCCCCCCCCCCCTTGTCCACATCCGAGTGGCCCTCCCTCCCCTCTTTGTAGACGTCCTTTATGGATAACCTCTAGACTAAGCAAGAAAATCATAAAGGTAACAAAAAGGTGTGAAACTGTCTCACTTTAAGGTACAATGTGTTGGTTTCCTAGCATTTTTTGGTCAAAATTGCACTTAAAGTCATACAGTCTGACAAAATAATGTTCCCAGTGCTGTAATTTTGATCCGTGTTCAAGGTACTTAAACAAAGAAATAAGACCAACATTGTCTTAATTAAAGGTTTACAGTCACAGAACCTGAAACTGTTCTTTCTGATTTTTTCTCAGTCTTGCAATGGCTGGTCATAAAAGTAATAATTTCAAAATTTATCATATTTTATGTATTTTTTTGTAGCAAATACATACCACTAGGTAACTGGGTGTCATGAAATACTGATACACGCTAACTCATTTGTAACATGAACATAAATTACAAAAATTACATTCAATCACAATGCAAAGACAAACAATGCATAGAATCAGAATAAAAGAACAGTTTTAAATACAATATTATTATAGAACTTTAATATATAAAAGTAATACTGTTGCAATCACCTCAGTATTTTATTAACCATTAAATTTTCTCATTTTCTCACACGTCTAATGCACACGCTAGAAAACTTAACATGTTACTCATGTAGTTCAAAGATTTCCAGAAAGCTATCAGCATATTATAGAGATTTTAAAGGCATATACATTAATCTTTTAACGACCGGATGTGAAAAATCCTAATACTGGAGGAAATAACCAGAAATGTGACTTTTTATCTTTTTTCTACAGTAATCAATTTAAACTGTTCAGATGCCTTATTTTTGTTCATGATCATGAGTTATATTTCAAACGAAGATTATGGAATAGTTGCAATTATTTGTACAGAATGCAAGCGGCAGGAGTCATTGAGACGACAACAATCATCGAGCAAATGTGTAGAAATAGTACATAACATAAAGTACATATACTAGTTTCTATGTGTCATAACCACGGTAGGGGGATAAACCACAGCAGGCTTCAGTACTCATAAATGTGGGTGACCATACACAGTGCTATTTTGTATCCCGAGGTTATGATGCAAGCAGCATAAAGTCACCAGATATATCCAGCATTCTTGGTAATATGGTTTATTTCCTGTGCTGGATAAATCTGGCAAGCTAGGTAGTGAACTAGTTAATATAACTCCTTTTAATATAATACTATAAAATTAAACATTTGAAAGTAGCATGTTGTAATACAACCGATGTAAATATACGTTATGTAACTCATTTTAATATAACAATGAGGTTTAGACTTTTAAGTTAAGAAGTATAATCATACATAAGAAAAATGTATAAATAAATTTGTACTGTATGCATGTATTGGTAAATTAAGAATTCACCCAAACACATAAAAATGTGTTTAGAGTTGTGCTAATCCTAGTTCAGTGATTCAACAGTCATCAAAGGACCATCATTCACTTTCTACAGGAAGACCTACTGCTACACGAAGGACCCAGCAAAACTGTTCAGCAACTCAAATACAAATTGCTGACAACAGTTGCCCTGTTACTGAATCTAAGGCATTTCCGATGTTTCAAAAAAATTGAGCAGAATCAAACAAAACTGACAACGAATGTAAATGCCACCAGATGGCCTTAAAGCAGAGACTGTCATAACTGACTGCTTCAATTTCTGTCCAGTAAGACTTGTTCCACTGAGGACAATCCTTAAACAGATTTCTATTGTATCAAGTTGTTGTAGCTGTCAATTATTAAATAGTACATTCTCACAAAATAGTCTACTATGTGTGTAAATAATTCTCAACGGTCTCTTAGATGAAGATACAGCAGCCAAAGGGAAGGATCTGGTTCAAAGATCATAGTTCACAGCCAATCTCTGCTCTGAACCTTAATGGGCAAATGGCTGGGTATGTCTATCGTTCTTTCACTCAGCCAAACCAAATATATACCAAATAAACTTAAAAATCCTAATCCAGTGGGGTAAGAAAACTATATGGCAGGAATAATTGGCCTAAGAAGGCGTTCTATTAAATCGAAAGGTGATGATGTATGTACTATCTGTGAATACTTGACAATTAGTTGTAATCACAGTTACACTGGTCATGAAAGTAAGTCTCAAAAACTGAACACTTGTCATTCTTGCAGCCTCTTAACCACCAGTATTAAAGCCATTTCCCTGACCATGTTACAACAGAATGTGATATAATTAGGTGTGTTACAACATCTTCTCATGTGTGTAATCCATAAAGCCATTTTGCAAATGTTCTGAGACAGTCACCAACTTACAATCTAAGTAACATTATAACTCTTTTTATCTCAAATAACTTTCTACTAGCAGTCAGTCGTGTGCTCGGCTGCTTTTCTCGTTTAACATAAACACTGACAACAGAGGAATCAAATCTCAACAGACTACTATTCACCAGAAGCTGACTGCATGTCTGTCAAGAATGTTGCATTTCTGTAAGCAACCAATTTGGAATTTGGAAGAGGAATTTGTAATTTGGGCATTAAACAAGGAATTCGAAATTAGGGCATCTAACATAAATTCATAATTAGCATAGATCTAACAATTAAACCAAGGTGGATTCAGTCAATGGAGCTGACGCTTTACAGTTCAACATCGTTCTTCATCAAGAACTGAAGAAATATTCTTCATCAAGAACTGAAGAAATGCAACTAGTTTAATGTGGCTAATTCAATGGCAGCTGATCAATCGGACACAAATCAAACACATAACATTACTGTGCATTTCATTTCTGATTTACAAAAAGACAACCATTAGCAGCAAAGTAAGTGTAAAACTTGCTGAGATGAAGGCCTCAGGTGTAAATCAGCACTGTGGTCCTTAAAAGGCTTGTTGTGCCACAAAAAAAGTAAACTCTACAAATTGGCGGGTTAAGGTGATTCATTTCTCAATATCAGCATAAGCTGCTAGTCAAATAATTATGACATCTGTAGAGTAGGAAAAATGAAATCAAGCCAATCAAGCCAATTGTTAAAGGAAATCTGCATTCCTTTAACAAAGACATAAACAGCAGGGCAAAAAACAAGACCCGTCCTCACAGAGTATATGACTTGACAAAGAAATCTGTGAATCCTGAAATTAAAGTACATACAGCAGAATTACCCGTGAATTTGCAAATTTGTGTCATGCTAATAAAGTAGAAATTCTAGAGAAACTGAGATTTTACATTCAAGTTGCTTCAAATTTTCATAAATAAAAACATGAAAATTTCATTCAACTTCTGCTGCAGAATTTTTCAGAAGTGATTAAATTAGAAAACTCTTCATTGCTTTCCTAGAAATTCCCAGCATTTCTGTTCTTAAAAAATTGCTTACTGATATCAGACAAATCATCTCAAACAGTAAAAATTTCAGCAAACATGGAAGACAAAATCTCTGCCAAAATGCCATTCCATCCAAAACAGATGAAATATGACTACACATGAAAACAAGAAACAGTTAACAGAATCAGTTTCAGTCATCAGCTTCAAACTGTTTGAATGCTCAGGACCAGCCAGTTGTTTTTTCTTTCTTTTGTGAGACACACATGTCTGCCAGTTTCTTCTAAACCTCAGTTGCACGGGTACGCTTCAAGAGCACTTTTCACACAAAGGAGTCTGAAGTCCGGGATGTTAGACCATCAGCTAGCCTGACCTGATCTCATGCCAAGACCAAACTTAACAGCCAAACATAACCTAGCAATCAACCCCAGCCATTACACAGAATGCGTCTCAACAGATCTCCAGGCTGGACGAGCTCAGTCATTAAACTGCAACTAAAAAATCAACTTGCAGATGAAAGTAACAAATGCTAATACTAAAACAGAAATAACACAAGTAGCAATATACAGAAAAGGTAAATGGACAGAAGCAGGAGGAAAATCTCTCTCACACATAGGCAGCAGCATGCTCTTCACATACATGCATGATAAGAAACAGTCAACCAAAGTCCTATATAAAACCACAAAAATAATTGCAAAAAATCCCTGGGAGCTGAAATGCAAGTACACTTAATTGGATATTCGTTTAATCAGATAATTACTTAATTGGATAATTACTTAATTTGACAATAACTTACAATGGAACATATCCCAACTCAAACCATCTGACTTAGAGACAACGTACACTAATCAGAACAGACGTCAGTCACTGTTACACATCAATATCTTCCGGTGAGCTAAGCAGCACAGATATTTTGGCCGAAGAATTACGAGATGTTGGTGTGAAAGGAAATTCTCGGCTAATTTCCCGAATGACGATCGCTTTGTCGGAGCCATTTCCCCGATCGCTGTGGCACCCTTCACTGTTTGTGGTAGAGTTTATGCTCTGTTTGTTGGTGGATGAAGACAATAATGAAATCACGCTCGGTCCAAATGCAGAGTTGGTTGGCTTCGAGTCTTCGTCAGATCTACTCTGGTCGGCATCGGTTTCGCCTGGTTTACACCGGTTCAGCCGAGGACTTCCAGAACTGTTAGCTCCCCGATAAGGCACAGTAGAAATGGGGTCAAGCTTCGCTCCACCAGTGGCACCCATCTCCAGAGGGGAGGCAACTGTATCATCATCCACAAAAACAGATTTCTTGAACGTTTCAGAAGTGGCAGTCTTTGGCACAAAAGGGGTAAAAGGTGAGGGGGCAAGACGTGTCCTAGGGATTGGCGGAGTGCTCTGAGACAGGGGCTTGACCAAGGGGTTAGAAAGGGTCATGGAAGAACTGGTTGATGCTTTCTGCCTCGAACTTTCAGGCTGACCCAAGTCAGCCTCATCTTGTTTTTGAGGTTGTAGCCTTAAAGTAGTCTCAGCTGGTTCAGCAGATGGAGGAGATGATTTTCGGATTCCAGAATGTAGGAGATCTGGCAATCCATTTGATGGTTTTCCTCGTACATCCGCTGTGGAGCTCGAATTGAGTTCTGTTTGTGGAAGAACCCCCTTTTCATTCTGTTTGAGAAGCCCATGCTTTGAGTTGTCCTTTGACCAAAGATGCTCTGAGTTTGCAGTTGACAGATCACTGGCTGGTGAGATGCAGGTCTGACTCAGAACACTGTTGAACTGTTCGTCAAACTTGTTAAATTGCTCCAACAGATCCAAGTAGTTCTTTCGGATCATTTCCCGCTCATCAACCTTAGCGGTGACAAACCCCGTCTGAGACAGTTTGCTTCTGCTTGAGGTTAAGGGTGGCACTGCAGGTCTTGCCTCATCATCCAAATCTCCTGTGCTCTTATCATCATCACCACAAAAGCATACACTGCTGCTGCTGCTGTCATCTTCATTCCCATCATCAATGAAATCAAGTCCATCGTCACTGCTCCACTTGTCAGCAGGACAGTTGGTGCAACGAGATTCGGCAGCAAAGCCATCAGCATTACCACCAGATGTACCACCCTCGGGCTGCAGTAGAGCTCTCTCTTCCTGATTTTCAGCGTTCTTTTGCCTTTCCTCTTCCACCTCCAGACCAGCTTTCAATCCAGACTCTCTCTTTCCACCAACCTTCTCCAGGTCACGTAATTTCGTCCGTTGGGAGTTTTCAGTGCTGCGCGGATGTTTCTTTAGGATTCCCTTTTCCGGAGGAGGTTTGGTCAGATGCAGCGTCTGTACTGCTTTGATTTCTGTGCTGTCACGATCACCTCGGCTGCGCTCGCTGTCTGTCTCGCTTAATCCACCTCGCAAAGCCTTTTTCCTCTTGTCCTCCCTGTAAAAATTAGCCATAAACACAATTCGGTTTTCTGCTTAATGATGGGTTTATAAGATTCACAGAGAACATGAAAATAGGCTTGGACATTATCTGACATATGAACCACTAAGTGTAAAGAAGACAGAAGTGAGGAATAGAATAGAAGTCAGGAAACTGAATAACAAAAGAGATATGAACAGGACACAATGATTGCATAAAGTAATTCATCACTTATGACTGATACTATAAAAAATCAAGTAGCACTGTACCAAACATTTGTATCTGATTCACTTCAGACCTGAATAGTGCTCCAAAGTATATTTGTATCCAGCCAAATAGTTTCTTGAAGCTGAATACAAACAGTAAATGTGCTATATCACTGTTAGTGCATACTAATAGCAGCACATGTCAGAATAAGGTCTAAGATATCTGGTGGGCAAAGGGTTAAAAAGGCTGAAAATGCATATTGAGCTGACTCAACAGATACCCAATCAGCAGAAAGCAAGATGGGCTTGAGCTGTTTTGCAGTAGCATGGCACCTACATATCCTCATGAGCAGCAGAGCACAATCTGGCTGGGTCAAGACTGAAACACAAAGCTCCCTGGTGTATGCCAATGGGTGAGGCCTGTCTCAGCAAAACGATCTTAACTGTTAATGATTCTGCAACAGGAAGCCAGTGTAGTGTTTCTCACATACACTTCAATATATGCAAGTACTGTATGTTGGCATGATGGCCACAATTCAAACAGCACAGTTAAGGACTGAAACTGGTACAACAGAAAACTTGGTAGGACAGCAAAGACGAAATTACAGTGAGGCGCTTCTGGATGACTGAATGACCCCTGGCTCCTGCAGCAGTGAACAACCGTTTGTGGGTTATGACCTGTATCTGAAGCAGATGACTGAAGCAACACCTGCAGAAGAAGTTCAAACAATCAGCCATAGATAGTTCTCCGTCCAGAAGCACACCCAGATCATGGATTTGAATTGGTGATTCCAGAAAGGAAATCGTGACTTTATCATGTGTATAATGCAAACCCAGCTTTTGAATTAAAATGATCAGTTATGACTGATAATTGCTGTATTAGGATAAAAAATCCAGGAAAAAATGTCCAATAGACAAATGTCCCAGGAACAAATAGTGCCAGCATAAAATGTCCCATACACAAATTCACGCATGATAAAATGTCTCACAAACAAAATGCCCAGTGATAAATTGTGATACTGTAAACAATTCCATCTCTTACTGTGAAAACATTCTTTCAAGAAGTATCTGCAGAGGCTTATAAACAAGGTAATTAGAGGAAGTTTGTCCAAGTCACCCAAGTGTGTCTGTGAGATGTTTTATTTAGAACAGTTTCTCTATGAACATTTTATTGTTCATATTTTGTGGGATCACAGATCAGTACAAACAAAAAGGCTGGGACAACTGAATGCAAAAATTTACCGGATAATCAGATACAACTTAAATGAAAGGTTGACGATTGTAGTTTACATGGAAACTTATACAGGATATCGATTGTTGTTGTAGTGGCTGAGGTTCATTTGAAAGGCAAATATGTCCAGCTGCCTAAACTTGCCATTCTAGACCTGAACAACAGTAAATTCAACATTTTCTGACCCATATGTACAATTGTATGCAAAGGTTTTTAGGTTCTGGCAATTAATACAGCACCTTTAAAAAACTGCTCCACAACACTACTATTAATGAGTATAATGAACAGCCGTGCTGCAGCGCCTGTGTGAGTTACTTAAAAGGCGCTTTACAAATTTAGTGATACATACACACAGCCACTTTGACTCATCTGTAATCAACAGGTAAGGCACTCGATAACATACTAAAGTGATACTTAGAATGCAGTTACAATCAAGAGACCTCACTTGCATGAGGGAAGATGGCCATGATCAAGAGATTTGACTCACCTATACGATGGAAGATATCCAAATGATATGCTACGAGCATTACTTGGATTTTCGCTAGGATTAGGAGGTTTACTGTAGGGTGATGATGAACGGGACAGATTGACGGTTTCATTGAAGCTCTTCTTAGTCGACTTCTTCTTCCGTAAGCTGGAAACTGGACTTTTTCGTCTAAAAAATAATAACTTTTGTTACTATTACTTTCCCTTACCTACGTCCCTCCATATAGAATGAGTGTGGCTGTTACACATACGCTGGTCCAATCTAAAGTAATGGTCTCTGTCAGATGATGAACAAGAGAAAAACAAACAAACCTACAAACACGATTTGCCTTCCGGCCAAATCATTGGTGTTTGGACCAGACAACATGCACACCAATTGTCTGTAGCATCACTTGATATTAACTACACTCTGGACACTCACACAGTCCATTCTACAAACCTTATACAAGGTTTGCACAAGATTTCATTGATGCATAACACTGTGTCAGCCAAAAACAGTTGCAGAGAGCAAGAGTTAAGAAGATGCTGCATAAATGTTCAGATACATACAATGACATTGATACATAACTGTAATCGTAAATGTAATCCTAAATTTGTATAGCACCTCTTCAACACGAACAAATCTGAGGCACTCTTTTCACTAGCAGAGGCAATCTCTACATTACCCCAAATAATGTTAAAGTTTGTTAAGAAGCAGAAGTGGATAATTAAGCAACCAGTGCTCCAATAACTAGAAAAGTCACAACTGGCAAGCTCCTGCCAACATGGATTCCTATCCAGAGTGGACAGATGACACCAGGTTCAGAGTTCCTGGATTTCGCTGCATCGAGGAAAATGGGTGATGAAGTCCATAGCACGTGGTAACCTCACCGCTCAGCACTTCCTTGTAGATGGAAAACAGGATATCTCTCAAGCCACTAGGTTTGTGCAGGACAGGCATTTGTCGAAGGACAGCCAGTTGGTAAATGTCATGTAATTTAATAACAGAACACCCCAAGCAAGGTCAGTTTCACTGTTAAGTTTGTACAAATTTATATAATCATTCATTAATAGCGTTAACTGAGAGGAAGAGAAGAATGTATATAGTATTCAGTTGTTTACCTGTAGCAAAATAAGCAGAATGCAAGAACTACAATTGCTCCACCAACCACAGCAGACAGAGCAATGATCAATTCCATGGTCGTACTATCACTCTGAGTAACTGCAGCAGAAACCATTTCACAGCATAAATATATAAAAACAAAGCAGGATAATGATAAATAACACTCACATTTAGAAATTTCCTCATCAGAAGTTCCTATACCATGCTATACCTGTTCTCCATTAAAAGAAAGATGATGATTATCTTCTGTTACAAAATACTCTTTAAACAACAACTCCTATTTATAATGTACACAACAACTTGGACAAAGGAAATTGACGAAAAACACTCATTATATTCAAGATTTTATAGTATTCAAAACTTTATCACTTAAGACCAAGACCTGCATTTTCCAAGGCGTGTCAGATTGCCAAGTCAGTAATACCACACTAGCCAACTGGAACACTTTAAGACCAAATCAACTACAAAATACAGGTAGGCAAGACAAATGTAAATTGTTAAATGCACTGACTGGTTGGAGACTTTTGGGTGAGAAGCGGAATCCTGGCACGAGTCAGTTCAGTAACGTTGTCCACCATCAGTGGAAATTCAGTCAGACGAATGGTGGATGGCAGAGGCTCACGCGTAGACTGCGTGATCGGAATAAAGGTCCTGTTGCTGCGCTGGCTGCAGTCTAAGCCCATATAGTCATAGGAACAGAAACAACGAACGTCCGTTGTGCATTTCTGCAATTTTCAATTAATACTATAGATAAAATAACATTGTAATGTTCCAGAGTAACATTTCATGTACAATACCAAATGTCCACTCAACATGTTGTTTCTGAGTAAGTTCTGAAAAACTAACTTTTCACTCAACACCACGTAAATATTTTAAAACAGAACTTTCCAATTTTAATCCTTTTATTTTAAAATGTTCTGCGAGAGCATTCCGATCTGCACGACAACAGCTAAATCAAAACCTATTTCTGATATCACAGTCAAGAGCACAGTAGAGCTCATTGTTTAGAACACTGTTGGTCATCTTTAACATAAAAAAATTGTAGAGCATCAAAACTTCCTGCAAAAGTAAGGCTCCAACCATGTTCACTTTTAAAACTATTACAAGGGGTAATAAAAGTTTTGTTCAGTTAGAAACACGGTATCAAAACAAGAAAACAAACACAGGAGCTGCTGCTCAAGACTTACACCATGCCCAGAGCACACTAATCCATTCAGCCCAACTGGGCATTTGGCAGGCATGACCCGTGACAACGAGACACATTCCAAGCCAATGCAGATCCCATCGGAAGAGCACTTAGTTCCGTCTAGCACCATTCCATAGTGCACTGAATCAGCGAGACCATTTACAATTCTAAAGACAAAAGAACAAGGAGCTGAAGATTTGAAAACAAATGCAGGTGACTGCACATTTGTAGCTTCTCATGATCCAAGATCCTTCAGGGGTCTCTTATGTCAGACTGCACGACAGTCGTGATTAAGAACGACCAAGGAAGGGTCACTGTAAGTAACAATTTGTAAATGGACTTTGTAAACAGAACAATTGAAAATTGAGATTGAGTTCCTGTAAGTTAATTCTTTTTCCTTATAGTTTTAAAGGTTTGGCAGCGTAATCAGTAGTTAAGAAAAGCATGCTAGAGAGTTAGCAGGCTGGACTATCAACCAAGAAGCCAGGGGTTTAAGTCTCCTCTAGAGCAGAAAGACGTTTTGAAAGTTCTGCTCCACTTGTGCCCCTTAGCCAACTCAGATGTAAAATGAGTTCATTGGTCGTACATTGCCAGGGGGAGAACTGGCCACTCGTATCAAGGTTAAGAAAAATGACGTCATTAACCCTTCATACCCATGGCTGCCTCTCAGGGTTACCTTAAAAGACTGCTCTTACTTTCCTCAGTAACAGCAACAGTCCACTTCCAGACAGTGGTCCTATTTTAACTCTCAGCCCATTAGAACAGTTGACTTACTTTAACCAGGCAATCACGAGTAAAGTGGTTCTGTTCCAAACATGACCAATAGACATCAGTCATATTTTAACCCACAAACAATCGTTGTCTTGGTCTTAAAGTGAAACCAGAAGTCAGTGTTCTTATTAGAATAGTAACACTCAATAATTGAGTTCTTACAGTTAGAATGTGAGTAGGTTCAAACCTTGAGACCAAAAACGTGTTCTTATTCTAAACCATAGACATTCTGAACAGTAATATCTCAAGAAACAATTGCTCAAAAACACAGTTAAAGTAACGATAAGTAGACAACTTACTTGCACTGATAATTATTGCCCTGCGAGGCAATTGTTGTGATTGAAAATGTTTTATTCTGGCTGTTTATTGGTGTATCAGTTCCATTGGCACAGTGCAACAGTCCACACTTTATGTTCCTAGCAAAACACCATGTTAAACATTACTTAAATTTGCAAACATTACTTAAAGGACCAGACAAGGCATCACAACTTCAACCTGCATATCAGTCCTCAACATGACATACAATGAAGGAAGAGGATATTTCAACTTTCAAAATTTGCAAAAATTAACTGTTTTCTGGGGAGAGCACCGGACGACTTACCTCGTTCAGTGCTCCTTATTTAGATTCTTTTATGCAAAGCTTGGTGGTCATACATACTCCATGGTGCACTTGAGATATTCTCCAGTGTCGACATTTCTTCCACAATGACCATTGAACCGACCACCAACGTTAAACATTTCGTAACAATTGTCATCAGCCACAATAGCACCTAATTGTAAACAAAAACAACATATATTATCATGACCTACTCTAGTGCTAGAAGGTTAAGATACCAGTAAACCAAACATGCATGTGCAAACAGTGTTTCTTAAGCCTATCAGTACTGGTAATTAATTATAACATTATTAGAAGGATCGGATGTGGAGTCCTGGTGACCAATAATGGCAAGGTTGGGGTCAAGCCATAAGTTTATGTGTTTCTGTGCTCTGCAACAACTTCTTCTTTTGGTTCTCTGCCCTCAGGCAGGTTCAAACGTCCGATGACGTCACTCCTCTCGGTGCTGGTCTTCTTCTTTCAATCTGCTGTATCCGTCTGTCATCATCCAATCCAGCAACATCTGTCTGGGTCTTCCTCTTGTCCTCTTCCCCTCCATTCTGCCCTCAATTACGGTTCTCAAGAGTGAGTCCCCTCTCAGTATGTGACCAATCCATTTTCGTTGTCGACTCTTTATTGTAGCCATCAAGGATCTTTCTTCCTCAACTCTTTTCAGCACCTCCTCATTTGTTATGTGCTCCATCCAACTAACTTTTTCCATCCTGCGCCAAATCCACATTTCGAAGGCCTCCAATCTCTTGATGTCCTCCTTTCTCGTGGTCCATGTTTCAGACCCATATAGCACCATGCTCCAAATCTGAGTTTTAATCATTCGTTTCTTCAAGTTCTTGTTCATTTTTCCTCTCAGTAACTCTTTTTGTTTTGAGAATGCGTCTTTGCCTAATGCTATTCTTCTTTTAATTTCCTTGTGGCAACAACATTCCTACAAAATTTTAACAAATCAGCTTCCTAGCCCTTCTGTGTGTATGTCTGTCTGCATCTATATATGTATGTATGTACGTATGTATGTATATATGTATGTCTGTCTGCGTGCATATGTATCTATGTTTGTACATATGTATGTTTGTATGTATGTACATTTGTATGTATAGATGTATGTTTGTATGTATATATGTATGTCTGTCTGCATGCGCATATACGTGTATATATATATATGCATGTATGTAAATATGCAAGTATGTATGTTTGTATGTATCTATGTATATATGTATGTTTGTATGTATGTATCTAGCTATGTATCCATGCTATTTATACAGCACCTTACAAGAACCTTACAAAGGTGCTTAAACATGGTTATGTAACAGATTGTAAAATGTGTGACTTATGTTTGGTGTTTACCTACTGAACATCACCTACCACCCCAAATGTGCTGAGGGGCAAATAAGCCAAAAAATTTGATATCCTGGGAAAACCATATGCTGCTAGGTGGTGAATAAAACAATAATGTAGGGTCACCTCCTCCACTTAAACAAAAATGTAATCAGGAAATGGAAAAAGTAATAAAATGCCTTACCAAAATAATGCAAAACACTTTAAAACTATTTTACAGGTAAATTAAACTTCATTGGCACAAATCAAAAAACTGAAACTTGCAATGAGGATTTTTCTGAAAGGAAAACATTATGCATGTTGTCAAGCTGTTGAATAAATGCTGACCTAGTGTTTGCAACAAGCAAAGAGACATATCTGCTAATATTTTATATTAGTAAGTATGAACCATACCCGAAAAGATCTGAGGTTGAGTTTGTGTGGCCATAACATTGCCACACTCGTGGTTTCCCATTTGGAAAACTTCAGTAGCGACAAGTGTTCTGGCAGTAATCTTTTCCATAATATATTTTCAGGTTGTACAGTTTGGAGTTAACATGGGACACTTTCAAACTTTTCTCACAAGAATGGAATACATAGTTTCAAAGGAGATATAAATTTACTGTTAGAGACTGCCAACTATTCATAGTTCAAAGTGTCAAAATTTTTGTTTTAGACATTTCTTCCCATAAAAAGTTAGGGCATGATGAGTCTGACAGTAGGTGATTTATCCAACAAGTTGTCCGTAAAATAGAAATGATAATCTGATTAAAGTTAACAAGTTAACACAGAACAGCCAAACAATACAGTGACATTTGACAGATTCAGTTGCTAAAAGACAAAGCTCACCTTCTCCCCAGATGTTCATGCATTGACTTGAATATGCATGGCATTTGCCATGGTAACAGAAGCTCTCCCCGTTCTTACATGACTGGCCATCTTGTACAAGTGCATTTAGAGGACACTGCAATGCAGCAAAACAAACCACAATATCACTTCAACTAAACGCTGCATCCATACGACAAAGAACGACTTACCACAAATACAAGTTGATTTCACAATACCCCCTAAATTTTCAACCTTGGAGATGGGAAAAGTCTATGACCCGCATATAAGTTGAAGCATGTTTTAACATATAAATCTGGACATTTTATAGCATTTTAACACCAACCAAAAAGCACCAAGTTAAACCCCAAAATGAGGAGTGTGCTGTACGAAAATGTGCTTAGCCCAAAAGAAATAAATTATTATCTACCAGTAAATTACTGATTTTGGTCTTAAAAATATTTCTGGCTAGTTTATTCTTTACTTCTGCTTCTGAGGTAAGTTTTAATTATTTATTTCTTCGTGTTGATTCATGTGTCATTTGTGGACATGCCATTGGCTGACCTTTCTTCTGTGCTTCACTTTGCCTATTCCAGCAACCAAGTCATCTGAGGTCCTGGCTGCTACTCTTATTTCTGGCAATAAGTGAGTATTGCTTGTGAACATTTATAGTCCATCTTCCATCTCTGACTGACTTTTTGGATGAATTTCAGTCACTATTTGAAAATCTGACTTCCTCTCCTTCTGAAATAGTTATTATGGACAACTTTAATATACATCTTGATGTAGCTAGTCATTGTTCTTCAGCATTCCCAATCACTTCATTCGGCTACTCCTACTGAATCATATCTTTCAGATCACACTGCCTTTTTTCTCAGTTAGCTTCCCACTTAAACCACAACCAACTACAAAACTGTCAGATTTTGCTCTCTGCATATAATTGATTTAAATAAACTAAAGCACGATATTTTAGCATCTCCATTATGGTTATTTCCAGTAAAGACAGTTTCAGCCCAATTTACCCGAGCTCCTTGACAGGCATATCACTTTTAGAACTAAGAGAGCAAGCAGTCCAGCAACAAACTGCAGCCTTGGTTGAACTCTGCCATTTCTGAAGCTTGACATCGCAGAAGTCAGTTACAGCACTGATGGCGCCACTCTCACCTTTCCTTGGACTACACTAGGTTTAAGCAACTGTGCAAACTTCCGCAAAAACTTGTTTTATCTGCCAAATCTGCATATTTAACAAAATTAACTGTTGAAAGTTCTGCATCACCAAGAACTTTGTGAATGGGTTTGAATAAGTTTTTATATACAGAGACGTAAAATTTATCATCTGCTGTTTTCAATCTTTAACAACTTTTTCAGGCAAAAGTGTAAAGGCTGTAGTAGCACAATAGTTAACCCACCAGGGATTACACGCATATTTCTGTGTGTAATTGTCTGACCTTTGATTTAACAGGATCGTTTAGATGTGCACTGAACACATACCATGCTAGAAGGCCTTTTTTCTTGATCAGTTCACCTGACCATGTGTTCCACACACATTCCAACAAATCCTTCATTCCATCTTTGTCCATCCAACCTTTGAGGTGAGCTTTACAGCGACACCTCTAGGAAATGTCATTTCTATCGTCAAAGTCTTTTGCTTATAAATAACCATTGGTTCAAGTGTCGTCCCATATGCTAAACAGTTAAGGACCAGAATGAATGCATGCATTTATGGCCAGTAGCTTTGACAAGAACGACGCTTACTTCTATATCATGCACAGTCTGATTCCCAGGCACGGCAAATGCGTCATAAAATCAAAAGCTTTAGTCTTGCATAGAAAGCATTGACTCAGTCAAAGAACTGATGTTTGACAATGGATGGTCGCATGGTTCTAATGTTCTAATCTTACTGTATTCTGCAAGATATTTTGTCACTATTTTGAGTAACTATTTATTTCAATTTGTTAAAAATTGAATTCTCTGCAGTATCACTTGCTTTATAACACTATATACAACCTTCTTCATTGCGGATGTGTCGTTATGTATCTTATGGACATGTTACGTGATCCCCAACAGGTGTGTCGACATCCTCCTATGCATGTGTTCTACAATTTCTGGAGGATGCATCTTGTGAGATTGGCTTGACCCTTAGATAAGGTGACCTCCCAAATTCAAACATTCAAAACTGCCCAAATTTTTTTTGACTTATATGAGTATCTAATGTAATATATATATATATATATATATATATATATATATATATATATATATATATATATATATATATATAACAGAACATAAAATAGCTACAGCAAGAGATGCGCTACAGAGCTCTAAAGATCTAATTTAATTTAATCTAATCTTAATACTTCATCTGTTTACAGCTTCATGCAGGTCACTCCTTTTGTTTTTTCAAACATAACATTTATACATCTTCCTAAAACATATAAAATGTCCAATTTCCACTAAACAAATAAACACTCATAGAGATAAACATATATTCAATAAAAATATTTTAAATACATGAGATACAAATATATACATGCACATACTTGCCAAATATATTAGAGACTGCATTGTACATATAATGGATCTTAAAATATAGAACACAGCACAGCAACTACTTCAGTCTGAAGCTGAAATGGCTGGTAATTGAGAAATGGTGACATACGTCGCCTGAAACGCCATCACAGAACTCTGGCACGTCACATTCACCCGATTCTTTACGACACATGTGATTATTTGGATGCACCTGGCAAAGAACAAAGTCACATGACGTGATATTACAATGCACAATCCATACTCTGTTCAGGCATTCATCTCAGGCATAATCGCATGAATATTAGGGTGCCAATGAAATGTAAGGTAAATATTAAAGTGCATTTTTGGTTCCTTTTGTGGCTAACGAAGCAGCTGAAAACATGGAATTTCACTTACACAATCGCTTAATGCTGTGTGTACAAAACAGAAAGAGCAAAATTAATTTTTACTACATGTCATGTCATGTAATCATCTCTGGACTGGATCCAGTCGTTGATTTCTCTATGACACCCCTCCACAAATCCCGTCTCCCGGCCATCTCTTCAAGGGTCATTCTCCGTCTGCCCTCCGTTTTCCCATAGATAGTAACTCCGGCACCTTTCAGATCCTCTTCAAGGCAATCTATCCATCTTCTTTTCGGTCTTCCCACTGCTCTCTTTCCGTCCGGTTTGTATTTAAAGATTTTCTTTGGATTGCGGTTCTCCTCCATCCTCAGGACATGTCCTGCCCACTTCATTCTTCTTTTCTTGATCATATTGCTTATCAATGGTTGCTGTGTTCGTTGTCTAATACTTTCATTCGTTACATGGTCCTTATAGCTAACTCTTAGTATTCTTCTGAGCCATTTGTTTTCTGCTGCATTCAGTTTCTTCTCCATTGCTCTTGTAATACTCCATGACTCACATCCATAGATTAGTACTGGGATCACGCATGTGTTGAGGATTTTTAGCTTTATCGCCAGTTTTATATCATGTCGTTTGAAGACCTTTTGTAACCTGTTAAAGGTACAAAACAGAAAGAGCAAAATTAATTTTTACTACAGGTGGTAGAGAAACACAGGCATGACAATCCAGATCATAAGAAGTCTACACTTGTTCCAGTGACAAGTGTCATTAAATTAACAGTACCAAGTAACAGCATGGCTGGCACAGAACTAATATTTTAACTAAACTGTGCACTGCAGAGTAATAAAGCCATGGTTAATGTTCAAGTGGTATTATAAGCATTTGTTTTGTAATTAAAAAAACTTTAAAAGGAATAAAATAACAAAATTTCAAATGCATTGAGCAACTGGTAAATATAAGTTTACTGAAATAGTATTTTTGATCTGTAAGCACTGTGTCAAAATGAACAGTTTGAAAGGGTGAGAAGTTGAAATTTAAAACTTAGTTTCTGATTAGCACCCTACTGATCATTTTGCTAAAACACAGACAACAAGGACTATGCAAAAACATGCCGCTATTTTATCAGTGATAATCCTAATCGTACATGCATGATTTCAGGTCAAGTATTTATCAAAATTGGCAGAGATGTTCCTCAAACAACATTAAATCATTAAGCAAGACCAAAATTAGATGCAGGTTTAAAGGGACAGGCTAACAGTCCATTGGTAAATCGAACATGGAAAATGCAATTTTTAGTCTTAAGTTGGAATACCTCACCTAGCAATTTCTCTGACAGCTGTGTCTGGAACCTGTATTACCATGCAGTCATCAGCATCGAATGATGGTCTTAAAACATGGAAAATGGTATTATAAAGCAGGTTTTAGAAAAACAGGAATAAAAGAAAAAGAAACAATAGTTAATTATAATAAAATAATATAATAAAAATAACAATAGCAATCTTACGGTACAGTTACTGCAGCAATCTCCAAAACGACACATGGCCCATGGCTTCATGAGGCAAGTGTTCGGATCACAGCAAGGATCTGTGAAGTCACATTCCTATTAACATTCAAAGCAAATTCTCCTTAGAGATTTCTGCTAACAATTAAAACTCCACCAAATAATATAGTAACTGTCCTAATAATATTCAAAGCAGAACCAATACCAATCCAGATTAGAAAGACCAAGAAATATCTGAGTAAAGTAGCAAATCATGAGTTAATCAAAAATCCAAGAAATTATGAAAGCAACATTACTCATAAAAAGTCAGTATACCTTGAAAACATATATTTTTAAAAAACACATTTACTGAAAGTAACTACACTTTGTATTTTCAGTCAATAGCTATTGCATGACTCTAGACCCTTTGGCACGCAACAATAAAATCCCAAACAAAGGCTAGTACGACACATTCCATTTCACCCAAAGAAAATACTATGACATGATGACATGACATGACCACATCACAAAAACCCCAAATCTGCACATGCCTGAGAAACATAAAATAACTTAATTCAACGTACCAAACAGTAAGAACCAAACCATCACAAACAACTGAATCCCTGATTAGTACAGAAAACTCAAAACCATGCATTGCACTGTGTTGTGCCTCCGATCTCTGCTCTTGTAACATTGCTGCACTAATGCTGGGTAGTGCAGTTACTAGCTTATAAGACGCAGAATTGTAAAAGCAGTAGTTAGGATGCATCTGTTAAAAGTAGTAGTTATGGTGCACCTTATTTGATGGCCTAACTGATGTTGCTGACTTAAGTACATGCTGCTTTTGAAGCAATCATTTTCCTGTTGTCTGTAAAAATAGGTACTTAGGCAAGAATGGATATTAAATGAAGTTAAAGATCTGTTCCAATCTAATGACTTCTATAGTGCTGTCTGCTAATGCACAAGGAATCAGTCGATGGTTGCTTTAAGTGAAATCATAGTCAAAAATTATAATTCAAAGGAGAAGCCCAGTCAAAATTTCATGGTTAAGGGACCCAAAATCAGGCTACAGTGGGTAAGCATGCAGAAGCAGAAAAGTCTAAAGTTTCAACATTTATGACATTAAAGAACTGATGGAACATACAGAAATGAGCAGTGAATTTCAAAGCTTTGAACCAGCTATTAACATTACCCAATAGCCCAACACTGACTCAATGCGAGAACTGAGTGCAACAGCTGTTGATATGAGGGGCAAACATGCAGCAGAGAAGGTCAGCTGATTTAAATGTAATGCCTTGTGAACCACCACAGCCTGTCTATCCATTGTAGGCTGTCTCTCCGTCTCAATCATCTGACCTGGCTACTGACCTGATTATGGCTTGGGTTAGGTGTGCCATCCATTGCTTTGTTCCTTAGAGACTGGCTCTATAGAAGTTGCTAATTAATAATAATATATGACAGATTTAAAACTGGATTCTTTGTTTCATAGTAACCAGTGTAATGAATGCAATACAGGTCTCATACACTGATACCTAGATGTCTTTGTTTCTACTGTCTTTGTTATGTCTGGCCATAGAGCATAAACCATTTAGTTTGAGTAAATCTCTCTTAGTAATACCAACAAGAAGTGAATTGCAATAGTCAAGTCAGCTAGAAACTCAGGCATTTGCTAACGAAATTAAGACAGAGGCATGCAAGATCTGATACTATGAATGCCCTGAATGTGAGAGTGAACTGATTCAGACGCTGTGCTGATAACCATCCAAGGCATTAGCTAGGAACTTTTTAAAGCATACAGTATTTCTTTAATTTCACTGTAAGTCCATTGACAGCTAATATCATCTTTCTTTTTTGAATTGCTTATCCTCATTAGCCTACTGTCTGGACTGCAGGCCTCACAGAATAGACTAGTTATGGTTTCTGAAAGGGGTTTTGTTTAGAAGTGACCATCAATTAATGCCGTCTACATTTGATAAAGGCGAGCACTACAGAAGTTACTAGATTAGATTAAATAAATTAACGTTCATCACTTTAGTTAGTGTTGCAAAGAATACAGAACTAACAGCCGCCTGACTTGATTATGACTAGACATAAAGCATGTTTTGCAACTCCGACTTATGTATGGTTCAGTACTGTTTCTCCTTTGCAAAGGTTCAAAAATAGACTGTGCCTGAAAAGTGAATGCGACTTACGTGTGAATGTCTAAAGCGTATTGATACAAACAAGATAACCCACGTGTCAGAAAAAAAAACTCTTGAAAAAATAATAAAACTCCCACAAAATATTCAGTGAAACAGAAAAAATGATCCCCAACAAACACAGAACTGCAAGTCAATTCTGACAGTGCCACAGCCAATAAATCACACACATTCTACAATAATGGTCCAGGAGACTCGCAAAACATTTGGTCATAACCAATTTATTACATGTCAAATCCTAGGCAATGAGGGGCTACAACAACCACATAAGATCGCATTCTTAATCAGTCACATGCCATTCCAATGGAGGTTTTCTATTGAAACTTAAAGAAATATGTTAGATATTACATTTTTGAGCATATTTCACCTATTCAGGCCAAATTTACCTTCAGGACCTTAACAGCATAACTCAACCAAATCTAATCTTATGAAGTCTTTAGTATCATTAGATAAGTATGTACGGCATCAAGGGATGGTGTAAACCATGTACCTTAAACAACTAACTGAGTTGTTGTTTTCATCAGCTCATTTATGTTCCTTTGGCATCAAAAGGACTTGTTTATTTAAATTTTAAGTTCTTCAAAATATCCTAATTTTAAATTCAGGTGTTTCATTATAGTAGTGGTATGGTCTGTGCCTCATAACCAGAGGGTCACGGGTTTGAATCTGCCTCAAGCCACTGCGTAGCGACCTTGGACAAGTTGCTCACCCACAACTGTCTGTGAGGAAGGCAATGGGAAGCCACCTCACTCATCTCATCCCTGGGTGGCGTAAAGCCAATGGACCTGCCTTCGGGCAGAGAACTCATCATTATCATCATTATAGTAATGCCATTTACTGAGGCCTTACTTTCTCACTCATTAACCAACTGCGATCTATTTGAAATGACACAGCTTGGCTAATCTGTGGCTTCTAAAGTTTGAGCACACGTCAATCTACATACATGAAGACCTGTATAGATGCACTGAATTTCAGTGAATTTCAATGCTCAATTGCAACTGGCAGTCAACCTCAGGAAGCTGAGCGTCTATGTCATCTGCATCAGACCACAGATCTCTTCATTCCACAACACAAGGTGACCTGATTGTCCTATTATCCAAGACTTTTAAATTTAACAAGAAGTTTGGCTGCTACATGATCTCTAGACATTGCTTTGCCTCTGTTGCATCCTCAGTTTAAAACCATTACGGTCAACTGAGGTTTCCTACTGTTAAGTCCAATACACTGCTGAGGAGTTTTCCTTAAAAAGGCACAATGTAAATGTACAATTATGATTAAGCAATATTTATTGCTTTCACATTTCTTTGTATTTAATTTGTACTTTTAAACACATTAAATTGCAAAATCTGAAATGGGTGTAATATGTGCTATTTAAGCAAGTCATAAAGTGTCACCTCTACTTGCTGAAATAACACTCCAGAGACACTTATCTCAGCTGTCTGCAAAACTGATCTGATAAACCCAGGCAATGTGGGACGAGGTCAATTCTTCAACTTTTCAAGGTTCTACATTTGTTACCTGTCTGTGCAATTAAAGCTACAGCAGAAAGAAAAGGCCCTGTGGTAAACATACCTTGGTGTGAACACTCCATTTGAAATACTTAATGAAGCCAAAAGAAAAAGAAAAGCAACAATTTTGCAAATGCATCTCCAAGAAAGATTAGTTAGTTATTCATTAAACACAAGAAGAAATGTTATTCCAAAAAGCATCGTCTGATGGACAGAAAAGAGCACAAGTTAGGAAGATCTGTTGATCAGAAGATCTGTGCAGCAAAGAATGGATAATATCATATTAATTACTCATACATGAGCTGCCAGCAAACCTATCCCACAAACTGCTTGCCTCAATTTTTTCTATCAGCTAGCCTTTTTGAAACCAGCCACATAGGCCGTTAGACAGGGTTCATCAGTGGTTGATGGAACTGGATTGTGCATTAGATATAACAACTGTAACTTTGATGCTTTAAACTTTAGTGAAACATCTGAACATAGCAGAAAAGCTTAAATTTAAACAAATATCTGTTTTCTCATTGCTAGAACCATAAACAGTTTGGCAAAAGTAGCCAATATGTAACAGACAATTAAAATTCTTTTCTTTTTTCCACAATGAAATGCGTAAAATCAGCTACATAAACAGCTTCAAACATTGACATTAAAAGTGAACAGTCAGTAAAAAGATGTTAAAAAGCAAACTAGGCTTCAACTGAGGACTGTATTGCTACAGATTGAAACCAAAAATTCTCCGCTTAAGTTGGGTTTAAAAGTATAAACCAACCTCTCTGTTGTTGCAGTCACATTCTTCGCCTCTCTCCGTAATGCCATTACCACACTCTTGTTCAAATGTTGGCTGAAGTTAACAACGACGTGAAATAAACTTAATCAAATGAATCTTCACTTAAGAAGCAGTTTTACTCATTCATCTGCCACAGGCTATTGAGTCAATTTACCTAGTAACTTACTGGACAATAAATATTATGAACAATACAGAAAAACTGATTGTGATGTTTGCCCAAATTTTTCTTATTTTCTGCATTCAAGACTGTATTTCTGGAGTTAGACTGAGTTTCTGCAGATTTTGTGTGGTTTTGGATGAAGTTCAGAACTCTGTTGTCATCCGCTGCTGACAACCTTGATACAGACATATATACAGGTTAGTGTATGTCAGTGCCCCAGTGATTTCACTTTTAACCTGTACCCAAGCCCAAATGAACACTCTGTTTCAGAGAGGGTTTTCTTCTTTTTAAAAATTTCTTAGACAGCACAGGCCCAGGATCGGGGGACTTATGTCAACAAGAGACTGCCAGTGAAGACCTTCTCCAACTACACAAGCATCATTCAGATACAGGTGAACTGGTTCTTCTTTTAAAACAATAACATCAGTTAGGCAAGTAAGAAGTGCTTTGTGAGGTACTTAAAAGGTGTTATAGAAGTGTTCAGATACACATACATTTCCTCTAATCACAGTATTAAATAATTTATTCTCTGTGCAACAGTAACACAACAACATATCTTTCATCAGCACAACTACTAACTGTCAGTCAAAAAGCCCAAGTGCTACTCATATGATTACTGTAACAATGGCATTCAGTTTCAGACAGTTCCAAGCTTACCTTCAGCAAAGATTCGTTGCTGAGGCAGAAGCCAAGCCTTGATAGAAGGGACTGCCGAATGTTCTTGTTGCTACATGTAGACCACATGTGAGCATGATCAGGCAAGTGACCTCTGTGAGAAAACATCAAAACTATCATCTAGAAGTTCACAAGTACATATACCTTCATTTGAAATTAAACTATTAACTTAAATTGCCTAAAAGCTTGTAATGTACCAGTAATTAATCCAGGGTTGTGCGATTTATCCTCTCCAATCTAACCTAACAATAGCCTTGTTAACAAGTCACTACAGAAACTAATCAGAAGCATGTTTCCAAGGTCAAGGGATCTTTCTGTCAAGGCACAAAAACAATCATGGCAATTCATTGACAGGACACCTTCTTCAAGCTCCAAAGCTGCACTATTACAAACTCTTTCCTAATCGCAAACGATGGCAGGCACCAGACGAAATGGTATTCTACAGAGCTCAAACATCTAACTACTAACTGGGCTCGACATTGCTTAAGTTTGCTACAACTGCCAGTGACATATCAGCAAGGCTAAATAACTGCTTTCAACAACACAATTATGATAATAAAAACACATCAGTTATGTACTTAAGTACAGAAAACTCAATCTAGATACAGAGCACTTACTTGCATCAAGCACAATCTACATGCAAAGCACTTATTCACATCCAACTCAATCTAAATACAGAGCAGTTATTCACATCAAACTCAATCTAAATACAAATCACTTATTCACATCCAACTCAGCCTAAATACAAAGCACTTATTCACATTATTCAAAACCTGTTTTTGAATGGATTGAAAAAGAGATACTTACGCCAAGGTCTGTCCCATTATGCAACCATATGGGTTGTTGCAGCCACATTCTTCTGTAAAACAACAATCAAAAATTCTTACTGAATTCCAAACAAAATTTTGAAACACATGGATTGCACTTCAATCTGCACTGCTGTGTCTAGAGTCCAAATTCAACAGTCTACATCAGCAGTAACTGGCAATTTGTTGTGATATCAAGCAACCTAGCAAAAGGAAATGAAAGCATTGCCTCTGTTGTTTCCATGTGTTTCCCATTTGTGACATCAGTTAACAAACACACAACTTATAATATATTAGTGATTAACTTAATTTATTATTCAGTAGACCTGTGTGTAAGTTAAATGGCCACGAAATTAAATCCAGAAGCTCCGAAAGTAATTATAACTATTTTAACATTTTAGTTCACTTACTTAAGAAATAACTAACTCAAACATCAATGTACAAAAACTGCCAGAATTTGAATGCAAGCCTTAACCAGATCCTGTCAACAGGTCAGCTATTTATCAACCAACCTATCATATCATGTTCAATTCCAAGCGAATGACCAAGCATATGGATAACACCCACTGCCACTTGTAGAAGATCCTGTACATCAAATACCTAAAAAACAGCACACACAACTACATTCATTTCTTAACCCTGGCAGGTACAACATGCACACGCATTGTACTAACAGTAGTTTAGTGTAGTCAGAATTGGAAAACACAGAGTTTCTATGAAGTAGTGCCGGATAAATGTCTAATTACATTCCATTACATCCCAGCATCTTGTGATCGAAGTTTCTTCGGGTGACCAATTTCTTTCGCATAATCACAGATGACGACAGCTTGGTGATATGGATACTATGCTGGCAAGCACAGTGATGTTAAGCACTGTACAGGGTGGTTAATACTTAGATGGGGGATTGTCCATGAAATACCAGGTCATCTGGGTCAACTCAGCCTGCTATTCTTCCCGGGTTGGTATTTGTGTACAAATGCAAGCTGCAAGGCTAAGAAGGTGTCCTGTTGGACTGCTGTGGTCCTGTTTGAATTTCAACCAACAGATCCTTCAAACTCTGGGACCATGCTTCTGAGAAGTTCCTCCAGAGACAAGAGTGTTTCATTTACCTTTGCCTTTTTTTAAGTGTCTATGTCATTATGCTACAGTAAGCTAGTCAAGAATCTCGGACTCCACGGGAATCAAGATATAAAATTTGAAGCTAGAGCTCTCTTTATATTTGTTAATATGATTCAAAGTAAGATATCATTCATTATTTTAAAGTTTTTACTTACTTGGCTGATGGCAACTGCTCGACTGGAACAAATTGAATCTGGAATGGCCATTCCTAAATTACCCTCATTCAGTTCATGACCCCTAGAAACAAGAAAAGCAACAACATGTAGTCTAACAAATAGTAATTGCAATTGATAAGCAGAACTGCAAAGGAAGAATCATAAACTATACAGTACATAAACACACTTACAGACAACTGCTTTTATTGCTGTTGAACATGTACATAAAAATGTCGTTCAGAATGATTCAAATAAATGAATGCTCTCAAGAGCTACATACGTTAAGAAATGCGCAAAATCGAAAGGTGTGTGTGTCATTGTCTCAAGCCGATATTGAAAGAACGTTGTCAGCATAGAACGAGCGGTTTTGTCCACACTAAAATGGTCTTGTTGGTTCCAGAGTTCCACATAGACAAGTCGAATTCTTATTCGGAAATCCTTCAGCAACTGCAGGAAAGAATTCCATTAGTTTAGTTAGTGAAATAAAATTCCAACAAATAACTTAAGCATCTTCCTTAACTAAAATATTTATAGCTCAGTCCTACAGTTGTAAAAAATAATTGCAAAAATCCCTTGCAAGTAATATACAGATTGTACGGTAATCTTATCCAGTGCTAGCAATCTCAAATGCAACAAGTAAAAACAGGAAAAAGTTCTTGCACAGAACAGTTGCTTACCCCATCCATGATATTAGCCAACAAGATGAAGTATTGCAGAGCGTCAGATACAGTTCCGTTCAGATGCTCAAACTACAGAAACACAACCAGTTACACTGACAATCAAACAACTGCTCTCTAAAACTTCTTAAAACCTGTGTCAAATAATTTCTCTTAAATTTCTGTCCCAGCATGAATACAAATGCAAGAGAGACAGCAGCTGTTACACATCAATGCATCAAAATCCACAAAGAAAACAAAAGACCAGTTCATTGTTGGTCTTGCTATTCCCAAAAATACAGTTCTTAACAAATTCGCCCAGGTAAATAGGCTAAGCTAGCTCATCATTTTTCTGCAAAATAAATATTAGATCATATTCTAGCTAACGTGCCCTATAGAGCTTTCAATTACCTTTAATCTGGTGTAAATAAATCTCTCTGGGTGCTACAGAACTCAAGATATGGCAGTTTAACCCTTGCAGGTCAGCACATTTCAAAGTTCAATGACCCATATCTCAGGAATGGGTTGATCCAAAAATCTAAAATTTTGGCTCTGAAAGTTTCTCATTAAGCTGAATAACTCTGCCAAATTTCAGCAAAATTGGAAATGGTCAGTCATGTCATGCACTGCATTGATCAGACATAGAATGACTCATAACTCCAAATTACACTGAACTTATGCTTTCTGAAATGTAAACATTATCACTGAATAGCTTATAGTTCAAAGGTTGATTAATCCTACAGAATTTGTACAAAAACAATGTATGATGATGACTCCTTGAATAATGTTACAAAAAAAGTCACCGTACCATTGCATGATCAGAAACAAGACCTAGATTCAGAAACTTCAGCTTCTCAACTGCATCATCCTGCAAAATACAAAGTATGAATGAATACAACATGTAAATGACAAATGATCAAGGCAACTACAACAGCATCTGCCAGTAGCAGAAACGCTTGGCACTGAACCTCTCCTACTGGCAACAAAATATTATGATCATTAAGAATTTCTTCACCATTGAAAAATATTTACATATTGTATTGTATGTCAACTGTTGTTACATATCTTACTATGTCTTTGAATTGTGTCTTAAACATGAACAGCTTTTCATCAGCAGCTGAAAACTGCCTTTTGCAGATATGCCTACATTGGCTAGATGGAAGTTCAATCAAACCGTTCCCTTGACAAACATAAAAATTATACAGTTGAGCTTAACTTTCCATTTCAATCAATACATCTATATGACTATCAGCCAAAATAATGCTCATCATAATCTCGGTTAACATTTTCAAACTGTAGTCATCATCAAAATCACCTTAGTTGTCTGAAGAGACAATGTTATCATGAGAAGCCATGTTTACCTCCTGGGGCTTCATGATCTTGACATTCCCAAGAAATTCTCGCTGATGCAGATTCTTGTATGAATTCCACATTCCATGCACATTGCCTAGAAGGAAAACAGCCAGTGTTACCGCTCCTTAAAATTCAAGAAAATTGCTATCATACCTAATCACAGAACATCTGTAGCCCTTGCATCATGATGAAGTCATGTCGCTTTTTATTGCACTCCAAATCAAAACCACAATTCAACAAGTCTTTTCATGCACAACTTTGCTGTAAACAAAGTACAGCACTAGATTATGAAAATTTGGTAAAAATATATACTGAAATTTGTTCCTAAGGCACAAGAAAATAAAACAACAGTAGTCAACAAGAAGTTGATACATCTGAGCCACTAAGCAGAACACAGAATGAACAGAGTGGAGATAACTAACCACACGAAGCTCTGCTGTCAGGAGGCATTTCAATAACGACATGTGGAAACCGAGTCTAGAAAAATTCAAATTAATTCCAGTCAGTAAAGTCAAACAGTAAGAACTCTAGATGGATGCAGCTGATATGCATAACTAACATGTATGTATTCTCAATCATTAACCATAATAGTCCCAGTTGGTGATGAATTTTATGGCCAACTATAACTATGTGGATCACCTAAAAACTGTGCCTAATCACACAAGGCTCTGAATGGTCTTATTCCAAACTATATGTCTGACTTCTGCATTTGAGCAGCAGGCAACCAGAACACCATGGCGGCGGTCCTCATCGAGGAATCATCTGCATGTCCCACGGTCATCCATGAGGTTCGGCGAATGTTCCTTCTCTGTCGCCGGACCCATTGAACGGAATAGTCTTCCTGACCATGTGATGAATGCCCCATCCGTGGACACATTCAAGTCACGGCTGAAGACGTATCTTTTTAAGATATCTTATGACAATTGTTGATTTTTGAACTCATGTACAGCGCCCTTTTCTTCCACCTTGACCATGCTGCAGCACTACATAAATCATCATCAGGGGCTCTCATGTTGGAAGTGCCTCTGAGTAGTTTGTTCTGTAAGAAGCGCTATATAAGTTATTAAATACAATACAATAAAATCATCACCATCAATCATCATCATCATCAATCATCATCATCATTATTAATTAAGGAATTTAACTCTTTTCTGCTGCAACTTTGCCAGTTTTTGGTCTTTCAGCAATGGCAACAACATACACAACAGTAATATAATTTAATGCAAATGATTTATCAACTTAGAAGAGCCACTAAACAGAATATGGAATGAGTACATTGGAAATAACTAACTAAGTGAAGCTCTACTGCCAGAAGGCATTTGAATAACGACGAGAACTTCTCCTTCTGGTTCAAATGGCTCAACAATAATTCATCAATATCAAACAAAACAGTCAGATTCAAATCCTACTGCATCATCCTTATTTAGACACTACCCCAATGAAACACTCAATCTACTGCCACTAGTAAACATCATCCACCCACATGAACAGGCCAAACAGAACAGAAGAAGAAACTCACCTCATTAGCCTCAGTTCTCTCCCTCAGCGGTTGTATCAGGAATACGTTGCCGGAATCAAGGATCAAACCCCTAGCAAATATGTATGACAGCAAAAATATGTAACATAACATAGCCAGGCTATGTTCAGTAGAAAAAGGGACCAAGTCTTGCACAAACTTATAACTTTTCCCTGGATCCTATTTCACTGTTTGATTGGAGCTTAGAACTGCTGCCATAATATCCTTAAAAGTGTGACAAAATAATTATGTTAAAATATTATGATATGCTAATACTGTTTGGAAATAGCAATCACTTCCAAATAACCCTTCTGGAGAAACCTACTAATAAGCACTTGAATTTAATTAGAAGCAGCAACTTTCATGACAACATCGTAGCTGTCAGTTGTAGCTGATAACCAAGAAATGCTGAAAAAGAAAATGTTGTGCCTAAATTACAGCAATGGTTGATCTTAATGTCTAGCTATGGTACAGGAGATACACAAGCTTTGTAGTGCAGTACGGAAAGAAGGATGCACATCGAAGGAATGGAAAAAGTCAATTCTAGATGTTCTTCACAAAAAGAAATGCACTACAATGCAATAATTACAGAACTACAGCACTGATAAGTCACCTTGGTAAAGTACTGATTAACCGAGTTAACAGAAAGACTTTGGATCCAGATTGATGAACATCTTGCAGATGAGCAGGTGGGGTTTAGAAGCGATAGAAGCACTGAACAGATACTAGCACTGAGACTGACAGGAGAAAGAGCCTGAAGAAAGAACAAGAAAAGCTGCAACTGTGCTTCATAGACTTCAAAAAGGCTTTCGACAGCATCAATCAAAGCGTAACATGGGCGTTTCGGAATCCTATGGCGTGGCTAACAAATTGACTTGTTTATTGAAGGAAATCAACAGCAATGCAAAGGCAGCGGTTAGTGTGTGGTGAAATTGGAGTTTGGTTTGACATTAGCAGAGATGCAAGACAGAGTGAGCCAATACCACCAAGTGTTTTCATCACTCACCTAGAAACAGCACTGGACAAAATCAAGGAAAATGATGAACATCAATAATCATTGCTTTGCTGACGATATTGACCTGACTGGAGAAGATGAACAATGATTGGAGAGCACAGTACAAACGCTGAATGAAGAAGGAAAGAGATATGGCCTTACCATGAATTTTGATAAAACAAAAACAATGGTATTTGGCAAAAAGAATTTAACAAAGAAGATGGTCGTAGACAGCAATCAGTTGGAAAATATTGAAAAGTTTATATAACTTGGATGTAATATGACATATGACTTGGACAGCAGGAAAGAAGTACTAGTCAAATGCTAAACAATTTCAAATCACATGCCAGGATTTGAGCCCATGAGACAATGCAAAAGTCTGGCGCAGTACCATCATAAGAAATAAGGTAAAAATTACTAAAGACTGTACTGTAATGGGGTAAATGTCTTACCTAATGCCTCTACAGGTGCTCACAACAACCAACGAATCAGAAGTTTTTCTGATTTGGCCTTGATAGTAACAGTTCTCTGGTGATAGCTACAAATAAACAATACCTCAAAATCATACTAGTTCTATTAGCTTAACAAAATCAACAGCCTCATTTGGCAGGTCATTACCCTAACCACAGGAAAATCCCCAAAGGCACTGCAGCAAATGTCAGTTGCATCCAATGGTACTGTAGCCTATTTCTGGCTTCAATACGAGACCAAGTGATGTCTACTTTTTTGTATTGTATTGTATTTGATAACTTATATAGCGCTTCTTACAGAACAAACTACTCAGAGGCGCTTCCAGCGTGAGAGCCCCTGGGAAATAAGAACGTCTTTAAACAACGTGCTGACTGAGCTCTATTAACAACAGTGACCCTAGCACGAAGCGACAGCGGAAGTTCATTCCAGAGAGATGGGCCAACAACAGCAAAAGCCCTCTGCTGAGCAAGAGAGGACTTAACACAAGGAACAAATAGATCCATACGATCTAAAGAACGTAAAGGGTGGGATGAGGTACTAGAGTATGGAGGCCGAATAAGATCACAAAGATATTTTGGAGCCTGGCCCATGCGAGCTCTTCTTACCAGTGATAACAGTTTAAACTGAATACGAGATTGGATAGGGAGCCAATGAAGTTGCTGAATGAAGTAATCAGAGATATGAGAGAAACGAGGAAGACATGATATTAACCTGGCCGCAGAATTTAGTACTGATTGAAGGGAAGACAGTCGATACTTTGCCAAACCAGCAAGTACAGAGTTGCAGTAGTCAATGGGACAGCATATCATGGCATGAATCATAGTAGTAAAGACAAAGGAAGAAACAGAACGACGAACAACTCTTAAGCGCCTTAATTGGTATTAACAGGACCGAGTCAAACTAGAGACATGGTTTGCGAAGGTAAGGTTACAGTCAAGTATAACGCCCAGGTTACAAACACTAGATGGCGTAACAAAATATTATGATCAACCGTGTCAAAGGCAGCGGAGACATATAGAGCACAAGGAGGGTAATATGAAGCTGATCAACGGCTGAATAAATGTCCGAGAGGAGGGACAAAAGAACAGATTCAGTAGAGTGATGACGCCTAAAACCAGACTGACCTGGAGGCATAAGTCCTGTATCTTCAAAATAGGGTAACAATTGAAGTGAAACAAGTCTCTCAAGAGTTTTGGAGAGAAAAGAGAAATTGGAAATAGGGCGATAATTATGAAGGTCATTAGGATCAAGAGTAGGTTTTTTAAGAGATGGGAAAATGATAGCCCACTTTTGTGATTCAGAGAGGTGCCCCTCCAGAAGAGATCTATTAAACATGTACAACAGATATGGTGATAAAACATCTAAAATGTCCAAAGTAACAAATGGAGGAAGAGGATCAAGTTCACATGACTTGGTATTAGATAACCGAATAATCCGGCATAGCTCCAACTCCGTTATCGGATGAAAGGCATCGAAGACGGATCCAGTAATGGAGAACTGCGGAGGCGGAGACCCCGCAATAGCTGCACAATGACCCTGAATCTTCTTGGTTTGGAAGGTAAGAAAGTCACTAGCAGTGAATGACGGCGTACCAGACGAACGAGAAGAGCGACCCAATAGACCCGAAATAGATGACCATAGACGCTTTGGGTCCTTTCGTGACGGGTGACTTTCATCTCCTAGTATTCAGCTTCCTTCTGTTGGTATAGACGACGGAGAGATCTCAGTTGAGCAATCCATTCCGAACGATGGACAGGGTCCCTTGTACGACGGAAACGTCGCTTAAAACAACGCATCCGCCTGCGAAGTCGACGACAGTCACCATCGAACCAGACAGCGAGAGGACGATGCCTGGATTTGACGAACTGCGGAGGAAGTAACTTATCCAAGAGATCAGTCATAGTAGTCGAGTATAAGTTGAATAGTTCATCAATTGACAAGGCATCATGTGTACGGGGATCAGCACAAAGAGGAGTGTTGCGGAGGGCCTATGCAAACTCCTGCCGATTCAATGATCTCCATCCTCGTATATGACGTAACGTGTGAGTAGGGAGCAGATGAAGATGAGGAAGTCCGAATTCGATCAATGTATGATCCGAAGCGACAGGCGGATGAATTCGGATGTTGTGAAGAGAGTGGTCATCACAAGTAATAACTAAGTCCAAGATGCCTCCGTGAAGATGTGTAGGTTCTTTAATATGTTCATACAGGCCAAATTGAATCATTAAATCAAGAAGACGGTCTGTGGAAGGAAGAGACGGTTTCTCAAGGTGAATAGTGAAGTCACCGAGGATGACAAGCTGACTATTTCTAGTGGCAATGCTTTCAAGAACAGAGGCAAACTCTTCAAAAAATGTACTGGTAAGGTATGTAAGCATGTTTTAGGAGTCACCAGACCATATTAAAAAGCAGGCCTATTAAGAATCTTCAGAGATCATGACAACATTTTCTTACAGGGCAATTTATGGTGCTGTAGAATAATATAATGATCCAGTTCAGGAATGCTTAGTGGTAGTGCAATTCCCACCCAAAGGCAGTAACAAAACCAAGCCACATGGAAGCCACAGTTCACCTATTTTCCAATAATAACCAGACAACAAGACAGGTGGCAGCACATCTCTGAATAAACTGAAAGTTATCAGACAGAGGTCAACCGCAAAAATGAGGTCAGCACATCCACAGACACAGACAGAGTAAACCCATATCCAATGGCTGCTAATTAACTCTGACCAAAGTCCAACAGTTATCATACGGCTATGATATGCCAGTGGATGGACCACATGAGGTCCAAGCTGAGATGTGGGATGAATCATCAGCCACAGAGAAATCAAATCAAACAGCAGCTTCTGAAAGGGCATTATATATCAGAGCAAGCTACCATAAACCAACATCAAACCTTCAACTGCTATTATTACCACTATTACTCCTAGTATCTAAAGCATGCATCTCAACCAGGGCTGTATTCTGTAGCAGTTGTAACTGTTGCCCAAGCATAGCAACTCTTAGCTGATAATCAATAAAACCCAACAGCTTGCTTGTATTTTGTAATTGACCAAAGCCACTCAGACAGGGCAATGTTATGTTTTGGCCCTAGCTGACACCTGTGTCTTCCACTTCTAATATGATCAACCAGATGATTTGAGACTGAGTTTAGTTCTATCCCAATGTACTATCATCTTTCCGATCCTGTCTTACAGAACCCTGGACCAGGAACTGATGCTCATGAAACACTGTTAACAGGCTTTTACCAACTGCAACACATTTGCAGAATTCATAACTCATCTGAAACTAAAACCAACATTTGTCCTTGATGCAGGTTTTTACCCATAGCAGGACTGTCTAAGGTCTGAACTGTCCAGCCTCTTGCTCAAGTACATCATCTTAAATCTGTGTTTAAAATAAGTATCCATTCACCTTTTCAAAATGTGTATTCAGAAACAATGAAAATATTCTTTAAACAGCTTTGTTCGACAGAACGAACAGAACAGGACAGCGAATTCCAAAGCTCTGGACTAGCTATCAAGAAAGCCCAAAAGCCCAACACTAATCAGGCATGGGGCACAGCAAAGTCACAGGGTCCATTGCTCAGCTTTGAAGTTTGAAATATTAAGCATTTTCAAAGGGCGTAACTGAAGATCAAGTGGAACGTGGCTTATGATGGAAAGAAACCTAAGCAGTAATGGTGGTATGACCACATAAATATGAGTGGAAAGAGATACTTTTAACAGCAGAACAACTGTATCAGGTTACAAGGAGATAAGTGCATGATCAACATCATGAGTTGGGAAAGACACATGTAGCACAAGACCAAAGCCAGAGAGGATATCCTGGAATTTTTGTGCAGTACAGTTCAAAGTATCTATGTGTATATTGAGGATGCCCATTATTATGAGTTCAGAAGGGGAAGAAGCCAGGAATTCAAAGTGACTGAAATTCTCAGAAAAAGTCTGAAACAGAAAGAGAGGGGAGTAAACATTGACAAAGGTGGGGCACTGATTTTCAGTCAAATGTAGATATGAATGAAATCAGTTCGGAATAGGTGTAGTGATGCGAGTTTTAGATGTGACTCATGAAATAAAGCAACCCCAAGTCCATAGGGCCAAGGTATATTTAGAAGAGAAAAGAAGAGAGGTGTTATGTCTGATATGAAAGAGGTGTATAGCATTATGTTACATTGAAGAAAAAGTATCAAGGAAAGTTCGTGCAAAAATGGATGGCTTTGTTAATGAGCATAAAAAGGCCGGTCGAAAAAAGCACACCACAAGTATCCTAGATGAAAGTTTATATACACTAAAGAAGGCAAATCAAGAAATTTTCAGCTTATGGACTGACTTACATAATACACACTAGGTTTCAGCTAGAAGAAAGAGGCTTTCTGTATGCAACCAGCTTGTAGAATAAACAGTCAGGTATTCTGAATGAATGAATGATAATGGAAGAGAACAAGTGGCTGGTTAAATTATTTGGTAAATTATAAGTATGAACAGACTGAGATGAAAAGCATGACCCATCTTTCAATAAATGCTAAACTACAGACTAATATCTAGGAATTTATGCATTTAAACTAAAGTAAAGACAATTTTCAAAGCAGAATTTAAAACCAATACCATTCGTTGTCCAACTTCTGGTTGTTGTAATATTGGAACATTCGAGTTTAAGGGAATAGGCAACAAAAGAAGGGAGGACCAACAGGGCTAAGGTTTAGGTCATAGTCTTTAGCAGTAGACCATAACAGAGAGTCAGGTTAGGTTGTTATGGTGTAAGAGGAGAAACGCAACAGTCATCTTTGTGCACTTAAATACTGATAAGATAATGACAAATGAGCTCTACTTAATGGCTTATTCACGCCAAAAGCAATTATTCTAACTTACTGCTTCCACAATTTGCATGTTTTCATCACGATTGTGTTTCTGCTTAACACCAGTTGCCAAGAGTTCCCTGTCAAAAACAAAACAAGAAGTCCATCTGATTCAGTGCCATACAATTAGCCATAAATATGTAGTTCAACAGATATGTTCACTATGACAAGTCATTTATTTGCAAATTACAATGCTGTAACTCTACATGCTTGTCATCAAGATGACAATCAAGTTGGATGACAAGTACACATTTGACCTGTGAAGCCTTTACTGAAAACCAATAAATCTTTGACAATGACCAAAAGCCTCCATCAAATTGCCAAATAAAGACACCTGTCAGACAGACAGCATGAAGAGCTCCCCTGCAAAGATGAAAAACCAGAATTCAGTTAAGTAACCAAGCAGATTATGACTGCTATCTCCAAAGCAGGTCTACACAATAAGTAGATTGGCTTTCATTTGGTTATAAATTAACCAAAATTATATCATGTCTAATAACACCTGTGATTGCAATTAGTATTTATAATTACATGTCTTTATGCATTTAGACAAATTATATTTCATCTAGTTGATAAAAAACCCATTTGCAGGAAATGATTTTATTTTGAGACACCAGAGATTAAACAGCACCTTTGGGGTTCCAAAAATTATTACAAAATTACTGTACAAACACATCAGTAAACACAATGTGCTTAATACACATAAGCTGTTCAGTTATACCTATGAAATGCTTTTATTGGCCTATTTTAGTATTTTTAATTACATGATTAATTTTTATGCCTCCAATTCAAGTACAGTGTCTTTCATTGCATCTAAAAATATCACTTAGGAAGTGTGTAAATATGCTGAATAGAGACAACTATCTCTCAATAAACACAGTTATCACAGAGATATGTATGTATTCTGAATTCACAATATCATTTAAGAAGGAACCAAGTTTTAGCTTTGTGGACTTCATCTGCTGCCTGTTGAGTGGTGATGTATTATGTTCAAAATAGCATCCTTTATTTCTATAGCACTAAATCCCAGCCTGTTGACCTCTTTGCCCGCTGCAGTCTTCTGATATAGGCTTGCTCTAAGAAAATAGGTTGAGCAAAGTTGTGAGGGGATCACAAGCTTTCAGTTGTTGTGGCCTTGCAAATGAAACCAGCTGCCAAAGAATTAGTACTGCATTATGTGCATCTAAATCACCTGCCAAGACTTGCTATCTCAGCTATCTCACTTTGGCTCTTGCATACATCCTTCTTGGCTATTCCTCAGGTTCTCATTTACTGACTGTGTGAGTAGTAAGTTTTTGAAAAACATAAATAATTAAATGCCACCTGAATTAACTTTGTACAAACTAGCTGATTAGAAGATTATGTAGATTAACTGTCTAGGTCTTATACAAGCTTATTAAGTGATTAAGTTGACTAGGTGACAAACAGCCATGCCTGTTCAGATCCAGCCTGATCTTCAAGCGCCGATCAAACATAAAAATCTCGAGATTCGTGTGATGATAATGAGCATTCTGTAAACAAATTAATAAAACATGCAGATATTCAGAAAATCAAAACAGTGATCCAGTATTTTCATGTATATAACCCATGGAATTTGCAAAATTTGTAAAAAAATTTGGTACAGCCCCCACACACTATACCCTGCAGGTCCACACTGACTACAGTACAGGGTACAGTTGCAACACTAACCCTTGTCTTCAAATTTCTGAATCAATACATGCAACTTATTTTTATTACATTCTCATTAAAGGGAAAAGAAATGATTTTCAACCTTTCTCTCAGCAACATAGCAATTTTAAATGCTACACAAGTGTGGTTTTGTTTAGGTCTAATTGCTTCGGATGACAAAAGGAATGTTTCTGGAAGTGAGATTGCATCAGATGCTATCACAAGAAGCATTTGCTGCTATAGTGCATATCTAATGAATCGTAACAAATATATTGATGAAACTATTAATACATATACCATGTAAGTACATGTTAACGACAATGATGATGCAGGAAGCAATGTCAGTAAAATGCATCTTGCTGCATTAGAAAACATGTTTAATAAAGAAATCGAGTCTGATCAGAGCAGGCACATACAGACCATAAACGAGGTCCGACCATGCTAGCATGCAAGCACTAACCCACGTCTTAAAACGTATGAACTGGTACGCACGATTTATTTTTACTACATTCTCATGAAATTGAAAGGAAGATTGGATTTTTCAACCTTTTTCTCAGTAACATGGCAATGCCTTAAACGCTATAGGAATGTTGTTCTTTTTAGATCTGTACTTTACTTGCTGCAGGTGAGAGAAAGAACACCCCCGGGAATGGGATTGCATCAGGTGAAGTCAAAAAATACATTCACTTTTTGTAGCACATACCTATTCGTTCAGCCTGGCAAAGACTGCCTGCTTAGTGCTTGAATGCGAGTCTACATCTGCTTTTGTATGAGTAATGATATACTTCCACTAAGAGCACCCAAGTTTAGCCTACATTCTTGCACTAATAAGACTTATTTTTCTTAATAATTTTTCTTAATAACCAGTTTGTGAGTGCATTCTATATAGTATATTTGGTTGCAATAATGCAATTCCTAGAGTCAGTTCTTATGCAAAGTAGAACTGTGAAACCAAATCTGATGCCAATGCAACACACAATAAAACTGTTAAAATCTTAAATTTTAAATCTTTAAAACCTTTTACACTTGGAAAGTGTAAAAACCAATTAAGTCAGAACAAATTTAAGAACTAGCAATCATTTTGAATTTTACCAACCATAACAAATTTGTTTAACAGTGTTCTGCATGTAACAGCACTGTCATTACAATATGGTCAGTAAAATAAAGTAAGCTCATGGCAACCATCTGTGTGTAATAAAATATAATCCACATACCGAAGTAACCCGTGGAGATGCGAGGTTTGTAAAATCTCATACAACCTACAGGATATATCTGTGAAAATATGGTGTACTACTACATGTCTATATTTTTGTAGCTTAGTCTAGAACTGTGGCCCAACAAATCATGCTGAAGCAAGGATCTGGAACAGCATTTTGCCATACACCAGTTCATGTTACAGCAGAGATTTCCTTTAAGCTGGCAAACAATTGACTAAGACAGTGACATCAGGCATGACAGGCAAAATTTTACAAATTAGGTTATTTACACCATATGCTAGAAAGCAAAACTAACATGTATTAAGTTCAGTTAAATAAAAGTAAACAGACCATAGGCAACATACACTTAAAATGTTCAACTAACATGAAAACCTGTGATGTAGAAACATGGTCACTATAAGGTTCTGCAGGTGAAGACCAGATAAAGATATACCAGACCTAATAATCTTACACCAGAAAGAATTCCTTTGGGGATTATCTTTTACAAAGATAAATTATGAATTTGGCTGACCTGCTGCAACTGGAATAACTGAATAAAGGCTAAATCAAGAAAAATCTCTCTGCCTCTGTAAAGCTGAACGCTTATATTAAAGCTTTCTCAATGCAGAACTCATAGATTTGATACCAGAAGCTAATAAGCAGAATTAGACACTAGTCAAGAAGTGTCACTTTTTCTCTATTTTTAGCAGCAAGCATTTAGATTTTACTAGGTATCAAATGATTCTGAGGTCCAGAACTATTCTAGGCATGGCAAGATAAAATTGAAAAAGTTAAATGTCTAATCTGACCTTGGTTTTAGCTTTAGGATCTCGTGTGTCAAGGTTAGGAAGAACTTCACTCATGCGCATCTGAACAGGATAGACAATCTGATGAGGAAATGGAATGGCATCGAGGAAGTCCTTGTTGAGTTTGACATCTTCATCTCTAGCCTCTTCTGCAACAGTCAGAATGATCAAGATACAATAAGCTAAGCAATGACCTAGAACTGGCAGCCTAAGGCTACTGGACTGCTACTGGATATGTTAATTAAGGTAACCCATTGTCAAAGTTTTAGTAAAGTAAGCTGTTGTCCTACAAATGGTGGGTGAGTCAACATAAGGTAACTTAAGGCTTGTTAGCACTTTACAATAATTTTCTAACATCAAAACCCAAAGTATCACATGCAAGGTATACCACATTGTTGAGTATGTACCCCACACATATACAGAAAATTTGCATTTCTGAAAAAAGAAGTTCTTGCATAACCTGCACCCCACATAAATTTGCACCCAAGTATTTTCAGTGGTGCTTTGCCTAAGCACGTGTCCACTAAATGGCATACGAGCTGGGTAACAACAGAGCTGTTCTTGCCTGAGATTAATAATACACGTACATATGGTGTAATGATCTAAATGAGTATTACAGCTTTTTCACATAAACTGTATTCAAAAGATTAAGAAAAACACAGCCATCAAACTTACTACAGTCTGTTTACTAAAAAAAAAGAAAAAGGCACAAGAGTTGCTGGGTCATTCCTGCTCAACTCAACCAATACCTCTCACCCAACCATCTCAGAAATGGCTGAAATTTTAACCACATGTTACCATGTAGACGAATAAGCCAAAAATTTTATATTTAAAATACTATCTGAGATAGCGCCGAGCCAATGACCCCAACCTCAAAAGGCAATTCACAAAACTTTTAGATGTCCACTGTTTGATAATTTTTATCCTCAGACCATTCCTGCCATTGTGTTGATTACAGAAATATAATTATTACTATTGTGTGTCCAATAATTTCAGCTGTATTAATTGTCAAAAGTGCCTTCAAATTCATTTTACTCCTATATCAGGCAATATTCATTTCTACATGTATCAGGCACACTTCACTCAGTTTTTAAATGTATAATGTCCATGTGGCTGGCAATCATTTGGCAGAGATTGACTTAATTAATAATTATGTATTCACATTTGCTGGATATATGTTGCCAACACTGACCAAATCTGACAGAGGGGTCAAGAAGAAAAAATATTCTTAAAAAGATTTTATAATTTTAATTTTTCCTTGTATTGCTAACAAAGCATGGATCAACTGATGAGTTAAAAAATCCTTGAGGCATTTTTGTTTTAAGGAGTTTACACTGGTCTCAGGCTTTGCAATAATGCATGATATGTGACATACTTGTTACCCTAGTATATCAAAATCAAAACTGTGAAACCAGTAAGATCACTTTATTGTAAATTATGTAACATAGCTAAGTAATTTTATTAAATATACCGTTAACATAAACATGTCATTATCATAATTACAGTGAATTTTTTAACAACTAGTATTATCAGCTGGCCATCAAACTATGACCAAATATTTCAAGACACTGGTAAACTTCTTGCAATATAAAAATAATATCATTTATGTGCACAGCATCACATATTTTGAAAGTTCTTCTGTGCAAAAGATGTAAATTTTGTTGTGGCAGCCTTCCACGCTGAATCGTCCAGCTGGTTTTGACGTGTGTGACTACTACTGCATGCTCCATGTGCTGGCACAATACAAAGAGCATGTTCTTAGACAGTCAGATGGAGACACTGCTCAGAATTGGTTGAGTTGAGCTGGAATGACCCTGCTACCATAATCACTTAAAGTTACCATAATTTAAATAGCATTCATATTATGATGTAGCAAGCATTTGTAATTTTACTAAATGAATTCTGATTTCCAGATCAACATGCAAGTTGAATGGGCTATCCTAATAGTTACAGATAAGCTTAAATTTCATCCTAACTTCATTTTACAGCATTTAAATTAACTAAAGCATGTCTTATGACCTCACGACTAGGTATAAACTATATAAAATAATATGTCAGCTTGCACTGTACTACTTGCATTTTTACAGGTATTTAGTGATTCAGAAACTTAATTTCGTGGCTCTGCTCAAGCCGACTATTTCCTGTGTACTGACATATCAACAATCACTAACCGTACAAGATGTGATTTATGAATATGTTCGTAAGTTGCAATTAAAACTCGAACATAAGACAGGAGCTTCTCTCTCTCCCTGCCTCCCTCTTCCATAAGGGATTGAAGACTGTATTATTCCCCAGTTATGGAATGGGCCAGGAGTGCCTCTGATGAGGCTACCTTGAAGCGGGGCCTTACAAATTTACCATTACGATTACGAACATAAGGAAAGTCAACAACAGCAGACGATTAAAATTACTGTTTAATGCAGTGAAAACTAAAACTAGTGAAAAACCCAAAGAGATGCCAGTAAATTTCAGCATCCAAGGAAAATCTGTTGAACAGGTGGATCAATTCATTTATCTTGGCAGCTCAATAACCACAGATGGAAATAGTGAAAAAATACGCACAGAAGAATTGGCACAGCTCGCAAGCATTTGGAAGCATAGCCAAGATATGAAGAAGATGAAGAAGCAGGGAAATAACAAAGAAAACAAAGGCAAGACTACATGAGATGATGATACAACCCATTTGCCTGTGTGGATCAGAATGCTGGACAATGAGAAAGCAAGATGAAGAAAGAATCCTCATAACAGCTGGCTACAAAAATCACAAAAGAATCTCAAGATGAAGACTACAAAATATCATAAAATGATGATATACAACAATCCTTAGATATGCATATAACTCTGCTAGACAGAGTCATTCAGAGAAGACTCTGATGGTTGTTCATGTGGCAAGAATGCCAACCAACTGAATCCCACATAACATATCACATGCAAGATGCAAAGGAAAGAGAAGCAAGGAACATTACTAGGCTGGATATATAGAATATATATATATATATATATGAGGACATAAAACTCGGACTAAACATAAGGACAGCACTGAATTTGACAAATGACCGAAAAGAGTGCAGATAATTTATTCACACCCATTGCCACCTAACGATTGGTGTCAGGAACTGATTATGATGATGATGATGACACCTTAGCATCATGCAATAGGGTTAGATGACAGTGTCTTGGACTGTCATAACAAGACATATCACACCTGCTCTTTATTCTTTGCACTGGCTTCCTGTATATCAGCAAATTTCCTTCAGACTGAAACCACTGGAAATTTCTTTCACTTCATGTCCATAACTCTCTTACTGAACCTGTTTCGCTCTAAACTGGGCATCACAGACAAATATTCCCTGCAATTTTGCATGCAGATACAGCAATCCAAAACCTATTCTCCTTCAATGCTTATGCTCCATTGTTTCCACCCCTTCTTCCTCTTATCTCTCCTCTCCAACCCCAAACACCACCCCCGTAGCTGCCACGCTGTCTCTCCGTCTGACTTTTGGATCTTGACCTGGAACCGGACCCTTTTTGCCTATCGATTTTGTTTTGACTGAGCACCCGTGAATAAGCAGGTCTCCGTGGCATGGCTTTCGTTGGGCGCTGTAGAAATCTCGGAATTATGATTACGATTTCCAGTTGCAAGCTTCAAAATACAGCTCTGAGCTATTGTAAGAGGTACTATCAAAATTTAGTTGATTTGTATTGTATTCTACTACTTACTTACCACAGCAAGAATGGGAAGAGGTACTGGGTGATGAATTTTACCTCTTCAGCTACGATACAAAATGTAACTTGGCTCAGAATAATGAAAAAGAAGGTCCTCTATGACTGTCATATGAAATTGAAGAGCTTGAGAAGAGCAATTCTTTGATGGTTCCCTACAGTAAAGAAGTATGAAAGATAAAAGATAGGCAAATAGAAGCAATTCCAGTTAGGTCACGACACTTCAACTACACTTCCAAGGCATATTCTTGGCATCACAGACAAATATTCCCTGCAATTTTGCATGCAGATACAGCAATCCAAAACCTGTACACCCTTGCTTGTATACTTCCAGGACAACATAAGTTACCAGTTTTTCTATGAAGCCCTGGAGTTTAAATATGAAGTACAGCCCTAAGACCACTCTGCCATTCAGAATCAATTAGCTCCAGATGGAAAGCTGCTATGGTCAACAGGCAAACTCACCAATTCAGGCAAGCATAAATTTCACATGTAATTTACAGATGTGAGCATGTTATGAGCCTTATAAAACCATAAAATATGTCTTCCAGACAACACCGCATACAGAGTATGACTGAAGGTGCCACAGAGAGCAAATAATTATTTCACATCATTTACCATACATATATTAAGGATTATTATCTCAAATACAGAACACATAAACTTACATAAACACTATTTGACCCTATGCAATACACTGGCTCCCATCCACTCCTGACTTGCACAATAGCTTTACCATTCATTCCCAGAAGAAGTTAAACCAACTTTGTTCTTAAACCCAACTCTGATAGGGCAGCCATGGGTATGAAGTATCAATAATTACCTCATTATATTAGCCTTGGCACCTGCAGTCAGCCATGTAGATGGAGGTCTAAATAACTAGAATCCAGAGGTCCATGGGTCAGCCCTCTCCCCTAGCTAGCTTTCAACCACAAAACAGCCACCAGTACAGATATTTCAGACACAAGAAACTGGTAATCATACTGTTTAATGTTTCAAAGCCTTTGGAGTTCAGGTAACAGACTGTGCAATACGGTATGGTAAAACCATAGAGTGACAACTAATTCAAGGTGCCTCAAGAATTGTAACACACCGCTATCATGCAACTAAGTGCAGTGCTTTTTGAGGTTCTTAAAAGAGGCTGTAGTATAGCACCTGTTATCAAATACCCAAGGAGATCTACTGGTAGGACTATAGCAATCAAATACCTAGCAATGAAATACAGGTAGGACCACAGTGCCTGTCAAATGCCTAAAACATCATATCGTTCAATTATTGAGATGCCAGTAAGATCACAGCTGTCAAACACCTGAAGAACCACACATATCTAAGGCGGCTAGGGTCAAAGCAACTAAATGACATATCTCAATGCCCTTTAAGACAGCAGCATAAATCTACATTGGACCACCTTTTCTGGATAGACTTGGCAACATACTGCCAATTTGCAGAGACCCAGACAGCTGGCACTCCAGATAATCTACCTGTAGCGATTCTCCTTACACTCGCATTCATCTACACTGGATGTATGAGCTTGTTTGTATGTAAAGCCTATTTGACGCTAAGTTAGAGGTATATATATATAATATATATATATATACATAATTTACAGCATCTATGTATTTGCCAGCTTTATAGGGCATAAAATTATTAAAACCAGGCTTTGGTAAACTGTCCACTGTGATTCGAGAACAGCATTGAGTACAAGGAAGTCAGCTAGATAAATTTGAATTAATGGTCAGCTCATGGTCATTTGGTCTGAAGTAGATGATTTTGTAAAGCACGACAAGGCGCAGTTGCAGTTACTTCAGCTGAATTAAATTTGTCTAAGGTATAAGACATCTCGTGAATGTTAATCCGTGAACTCCAGATTGAACTGAAAAGAAATGCAAGAACAGTAGTTCAACTGAATAGAAACAATCTGTAAAGTAATCAAACGGTTGCTCAGCACAATTGGGTCATGTGATCGTTCGATGAGATTTATGACTAGTTGAAGAAAGAGAAACTTTGAGGTAATAGTCAAGTGACCTGTAACTTTTGAAAGGCAACTTTTAAGTGAGTTAGAGACAAACAAAATTGATCCACATTTGGCCAAGAGTAATATGAAAGACTGATCATCATCAGAGTTTGTTTATCCAGTGAAGCTAAGAAGTCACGGAGAAGAACTCCTAGTGAGATGAAGGGCTGGAGAATTAGATTGTTCATCAGAGACAACTTCAACCTGTGGTTCTACAGAAAAAGAAAGAAATTCCCTACCTCAGAAAGCCAACAGCTAAAGACATCAAGCCAGGGGTTTGTCTCAAATGAATCATGCATGCCAGTGTGAGAGATATTCTAACCTAGATATAAAAATTAAGTCACAGAAGTCAAAAGAAAGCAATTTCCTGCCTTAGAATGCCAACGTCAAACCGTCCACACCAGTGAATTACGCATGCCAATGTGAGAGATATTCTAACCTAGAATAGAAATTAAGAATAAAAGAAGAATAAAAATTAAGTTGGTAAACTGATGCTGGCTTAGGTAAGGCTAGTATAGAACATAGCATAACATGACTGAAATGTAGAACTGTCTTTGTGACTAACTGTTAGACGTGAATACTGGAGCTGAGTAGAAGCCAATAAATAGGTTCACCTATATCAGAAAGAGCTAATTCATTGTAGAACTGATCACAAGAACACTCTATTTCTACACTCAATCCAATTTAAAATGTTCCTGCAGCTGCTGACACTGCCAGGGATCACACAAAGTTGCCAAGCTGCACAGATCAACCAGCAAGTCTGAGAACACACCTAATTGTACCACAGCTGTCAGGCCTTCTACTTAGCACCAAATCAGGTTGTACTTCAACCTTCAAGGCCAGTAAAACAAGGGTGCCTACTGTCAACTAAACCGGTATTCTTATAATTACAGAGACCCTTTCATGCATCCAAAAAATAAAAGCAATCTATTAAAACCTACATCAAAACCTGTATATGCACATGTCAGGCTCCAAATATAAAAAATGAACTACACACTAGCAAAACAGAAAGCTTGAAACATCTATCTTCATACAAACATACTTACACATACATATATGATATACAGGAACTGAGATACGTAACTGGACACTAACTGTATATACAAATGATGTCCATGGATATGAACATGTAAAGACAACTTGTGTCTTTGTATAGCTCAACATCGACGGCTATGCTGAAATGTACCGAGCCTTTCATACAAGTTTGATTCCCAAAAAACGACCATGTGCAACTGATATCGGCCGCTAAGCACATAGCCATTTATGCAATGCCATGAACTCATGCAAACCACAAGCCATTCTTATATTAAATGCTGCAATACTCCAAGCTTACATTAGCAGAAGTATTGACTACTGTAGTGCCTCCTGACTGGGCTTAACCTGCAGCAAAATGGGCAGATGAAGCTGCTAGTGCTGCTAGGTTTGTTGGTAGAAACTTGGAGGTTTGATCACATCTCACATTACTAAGTGTACATGATACTTTAATGCCAGACAGCTCATCAAATTCCAACATTCCAAGTTGGCCTGGCTGCACCAGCTGAGAAATGTGCCTGACTACTTGCAGTAGTTTCTCAGGTTATGCCGGCCACATATCCCTATCCTTCCTGACCCAGGCAAAACTTGCACTTGCATTTGCACGTGCACAAATGCATGCACTCACATACCCACAACACTGTAACATCATGCATTTTATGTGATTGGGCCATCTACTAGGAACAGTCTACTTCTAGATTTGTGGTGTCTTCAATTACACCTTTCATCAACACTTGAAAACTTTACTTGTTAGCTAAAACTGGACTGGGAGATGTCTTATGTGAAGATGTCGTGAAGAGGTGCTATACAAAAGCTCCATCACCCCTTCGTAAGTTTCAATCTAATTGCAATGATGACGATGATCAATATGAATTGAATATTTGCCAAATTTTTATAAAGACAGATGTTTCGATATTTACCACAATGTCTTCCACTGCTGGTATCTAGGCTAAAATAAAACTGCCTAACATGAAACACCAGACATTTTCAATTCTGGTTTTACAAGTAAGTTATGTCCACACAAATGACCAATAAATCAGTCAACCCACACTCATTCTTTTTCCACTATCGCTCATGTGTGTAGTGGTAATTTTAATCAGACCCAAGCCCCCAAACAGGTTTCCCAAGGGTAGCTCACAAAAGAGTAAAATTACAAAAAGCATATAACAGTAGCAAGAAGTGATGCAAGTAGGGGAAAACTGGCCAAACAAAGCCAATAAATAGCAAAGGTCATCAGAAATTTTGGCTAAATGAAACCTTTGGCTCCAAGACTGGGCAAGGACTAAACATTTCCACCATACAAGACCACGCCCCCTCCCTCAACTTCCAGATCTCCTATCAGTTGCACTCCTTAGCATTTCATTCATAGGGTTTGGAGTCATATATGATGTTATCTGTTTGCTTTTTCCATCAGTGGTATTTTGTCCATACACTTGTGCAGAAATATATTGCACATTGTCCATGGTGATATTTGTTAAGTCTGGTAATTCTAATACAGTATGATCACTATGTGTAATCTACATTGGAAAGACATCCATTCCCATTTGTCCTTTGTGTTTTCTATTGACAAGCTATTGACAGAAAGACCTCAGGGAGTAACAACATATCATTTAGCCATTCCCTTCTCTATCTTTCCAACATCCCCTCTCCAAATGTTATACTAGTTAGCCTCTAGAGAGAAATAAAAGAATCGCTCTAGAATATAATTACACTGGCAAATTCATTGTCATCTTAACAGTAAGACTTTCTATTCCGAGCCAAGAGCTGAATGAGCAATTCTTAAATAATTCTTAAAAGCTGCAAATATCTGGCCAAAATACTGTGAGGATGAAGGCCTAATTATTTTGTAAACCTAACATTGACTGCATGGGACCTGGACAGACCCTCGTGAGCTAAGTAATGGCACTGTCTCCCAACACACATGTAGATAAAGATTAAAGAGAAAATCAAAACAGCTCAGCTGTGCAACCAGAATCAAAAGGCTCCTTAAAATGCTTGTGGTTTAATGGTAATCTTCCCGCATTCCCTCGGTTGGCAAGCTTTCTCTAACACCATTACGCTCCACTAATTTTTATTTCTGTGCATATTCCTAAGCAACACTCAATCTCTCATAATTGTTTGACCTCTACAGATGTCTGATGGGCAAGATTTTAAAGACTCAATAAATAATAATTATAGCTTTGCCAGAAGTAACTGAGCTTCTCTAGCTTTTACATTCTCACACTGTCAAAATATGCATATGCTAAATATAACAAAATTTTACTTTAAAAAACTGCAAATTATTCAAAACTTCTTACACAGTCTACCAGCTGATGTCTGTTTGCAAAAAAAATAAATCAAATTTAAAAATGAATAAAAGTGACTAAACTTTTCAAGGACAAAACAGTCAACAACAACTAATGCATTAAAGTTGTATATATCATAAACAAATTGGGTCCTTATGAAAATCTGCCAATACAGTGAGTCAAATCATAACTCTCAGAAGAATGTGCACAACCAGGAATCCTTCCAGACTGTAGAGAGAATGTAAAATGGGACAATTATATTAGAGGAATATTTCCAAATACAACAGAAATATTATAAATTGAATGCACACAAATAAATGACAAAAGTTTGAAAACAGAGTTAGAAAAAACTGCTACAGTCAGCAGTTGCAAATAGGTTTGATTGCCTCATCCACTTATGCCTTGTGAACCACTACAAAGGTACTTAGTCCTTGTGACATTAGGCTAGATAAAGTAGCAAACTTTACAAATTGAAATAATTCTGTTATAGTTAAGAGAAAGTCACATAGCATACAAAAGTTTAAAACTCAAAGCATTAGAGGAGCCACACAAATCTTGATGAAAACAAATATTTTAGAAAATCATAAATGAAACAGCTGTTTTAAAATTAGTTTTTTAAAATAGAAAATCATAAAGAAAATAACTGATTTGCAATATCACAATTTTAAAATTTTCAGAGTAGTCACAAATAAAACATTTTAAGAAATTGCATTAAATGCTAACCAATTATAAAATCACAAATCAAAACACATTAAATAAAATAAGAAATTCTGAACAAAAATCAGTAACACAGCATAAATTATGCAAATGAATAGCAACAGATTAGCTTAACTTTATTGGATTTGTTTGTAAGCACCGGACAGACATGCACAGCAAGAAGCATAAATGCACACACAGTCTGAGCTAAATATAAACTATAAATGATTAAAATCACATTATAAAATATGTGATCAGAAAAAGTAGCCACAAGCAGAAAATATCAAGTACACCAGAAAATCATTAGGACACAACCTTTTGAAGCCATTTAAACTATTGCAACCCAACAAGGGTCATATTCTATTAAATTGTTCGCTTGGAGTAGATATTGATTCCAGGTAAGCAAATACACATTGAACATTGATTCTGGAAAGGTCTGGAGAGTGCAGAACACACAACTAACAGTTTTTATGAAACCATAAGTTTTACCTTAAGAAAACAAAAATTATTGCAGATCTGTGCCTGGATCTGCTGCCACTAACAGCGGAGTTAACTTTTTGAATAATATGGATAGAATTTGAAAAACACCTTAGAATTGTTGCACTACTGCTTCTGGTAACCCACAGCTTAAAATGTAACAAACTTTAAATAAGCTTATTTCAAATTGAAATTTATAAAGTTTAAATCTAAAATTTAGTTTTAGATTTAATAATAACAATAACACAATTCTAATCATTGAAAATAAAACAGTTTACAAACAGTAACATCACTTTCACCTAAAATAATAATAATTACCATATTTTCAAGCATATATTCCACTGGCTATATCATATTTTACAAACCCACAAGCCCTTGCGGGTTATCTCGGTGTGCAGGTTATATATTTTACATAGATGGTGACCAAGAGCCCACTGTGTCTTAAGGACTGTACTGTAATGTAACTTGCACAACATCAATAAATGAAATCGTGACAGGTGGCTAAATTGGAAGTGACTGCTAAAGAGTATAGTTGTTCTGGCTTAATTATTTTGTATTATTTTGAACACTTTCCAAGCGAAAGATATGTTAATTTTGTTAGCATTACATTGTTATATTTGATTGCATGGCCCTACTTTACATTACGAGTATTAAAACTGGCTCAAAAATCTAAATATAGCAACTAAAGATACTACACAGAATGCATTTGTGAACTATTAAGTCACTACTATTAACTACTAGTCAAAATAAAGAACATTAAATGGAGTTAGACATTCAGTGTTCTCTGAGCATAAGCTCACTTTTGCCACCTACAACAGTCTCCTGTGAACGACTATTTTCCTTGTCATGACACATGGCTAGAAAAGGGCATTGCCTGATCTGAGCAAAGTAGATAAGCTGGTTTGCTTTTAAATGACTGGCTTCATTTGAAAGAATAAACTTGAAAGGGTTAAACTTTGAAAATTAGATGGAATACAGTTTAAAAAGAATTTATATACTGTGTAGATTTTTTGAAGAATTATCAGTGAAAAATTATTAACTTCCTGTGTTTTTGTCTAATATATAATGATGATGATCTTGAATACTGAATATTAGAAAATGTTAGATGATTATTAGAAGATTATAAAGACTGTGTCTAATCAAGTATATTCATTTTGGTAATAGCGATTCATTTCAGTAAATATGTGATTAAAGTTTTTAATTGACTGATTAATTGTGATTAAAAAAATTTAATCAAAGGGCAGCACCAGTGATTGCATATTATTATGCATTAATATATTTTCATCAATACATTTCTTATGATTGATTAGAAATGCACGAAAACAACAAATGCTTCTTTGACTACCTGATGCAATCCCAATACCAGAAAAAGACCTTTTGCACCTGAAATAAGTAGCAAAAAGACCTAAACAAAACTACAATCCCATAGCATTTTCAAACCATTGCAGTTTTACCTACAGAAAGATTAAAAATCTACATTTCCATTCAGTTTAATGAGAATGTAGTAAAAATATATTGTGCCATGATTAAGTATAGGCTATTAAAACAAATGCATCCCCAACTGCATCTAAAGCAATCTCATTTCCATAGACTTTTTCTCACCTAAAGTGAGTAGAGTACAGACCTGAACAGATCAGTGCTCCCTCCCATAGCATTAAAACACTGCTATCTCATCATGAGAAAAGTTGAAAAATCCATATTTCCATTCAATTTAACGAGAATGTAGTAAAAATAAATTGCACATACCAGTTTGGACATTTTAAGATGTGGGTTAGCATTTGAAGACTTTACTTTACAGTGCAAGCCTGTAAGGGTATACAGGTATGTGAGCTGTATCAAACTGTTTACACATTTTTCTAATTTCTGTGGGTTATATGCGTGAAAATACAGTAATAATACAATCTAATGTACTATATAATGCATTTTGGCACCTCAGTTTCATTAAGGTTGAAAAAGTATGTGAAATTAGTAATTTGATTTATTTCTTAAATTCATGCTTCAGGCATTTAGCAAACCGACGGCGAAGTGTTTTTCTTACAACTGTATTCAATATGGTAGTATCATTACTAAGTCAGTCAACTGACTTCATGTTTTACTCTGTAATTTTGCTTTAATTTGTAAATTTTCACATACCTTTTCTAATCAGTGCTGAAGATTTAGTAAAAATGATAAATGTGTTGTCACAAATAATTTAGGATAGGTTAATCAGCACGAGCAATGGTAGGCCAACACAAAAAGCTTATAATAAGGCACATCACAAAGAAGAAACAATGAAAAAGACTATACACCTGCTTGTAGTTCTATGGAATATGATTAGTTACATACTAAAAAAAATAAAATTTAGAATCATAAAATTTCCTCATGGATGTGAAACGTAACTACAAAATTCTGACTAGTTACTAAGCTCAACTAAATTTTCTATCCATGTATGTCAAAAAAGCAGCTGGAGTCTGGTGTATATGAAATGCCAAAGCAAAAAAGAAATGAAATTAATGCAACACTTTTATCACACTACAACCACAACTATCAATAAATATCAACGTACTGTCTGGTGTAGAGGACAGAGAATAATCTTCAGCTGTGTCATAGTCTACGGAGAAACCTACAAAGCCTGTCAAAATGTTTGCCATACTTATAACAGCACATTACATGAACACACTGGTAACTAAAGGTCAGTTAACTTAGAACAGCAATTTTTACACAAATTCTGAACACTAACATTGAAGATTTGCATGCCACAGATGCAAAATTGTGACATCAGAAAACTTTTGACATGTGCTACCGGCACAAATATGCGACATAATAGGTGTCCTTACTAAAGTCGTTGGAAGTTTGGGAACCAGCATTTGTCCTACGTAAATAAGTTAACCAATACTTATGACAACTAATAAGCAAAAATTTTCTCAGTAGTAATTTATACACATGTGGAATAGTTGTGGAGATATTATACCTGAAAGTCGTTTGGTCGGCAATCACATTTTATGATCATTATGGCAAACAGAGATAAATTTGACATAAGTCAGAGTCAGATAGAGTTAATTTTAAAGGATATCCTATACTATAAATAGCGTTCATACGAATGATTTTCTAGAACTTTCAAACAATAATGAAAGTCATATCAACAGCAATGGTGCCTAAGAGAAGAACTGTTCTTGATGAATGAGCTTTTTCGGTTTCTGGACCCAGATTTGGAACTCTCCAACTGGATCAGGTGCTTTTACATTTTGTTATAAACTCAAATTTTATTCTAAACTCAAATTGTTTATCCACCACAGGTTGCCTCTCTGTCTTTGTGGATTGATCTTCTGGATATTAACCTGATTGTGGCTTGGTTTTGGTGCACCATCGGTTGATGCCATGTGAATTAGACACTGGCACAACAGAAGTTAGTAATTAATAATACTAATACTAAAAATAACTAGATGTCAAAACATTAGAATATTACAAGCACGCCCTTCAATGCAGTCTATACGTAGTAGTCTAAGGGCTCCACTAATAGCCCAGAAGTCTTTAAGTTCTGGATCCTTATTGTGTTTGGATCTAAACGATTCCATCACCAGTCTACCACCCCCACAGAAATGTGGATCTAAACCAGATGTTACGCAACATGCACACAAACAGATTCAGCCATTTCCATTAATGCTACTCTACTGTACAGATGAAGTTATGCACTTTCTGAAAGTAGTCTATGCTGTTGTATTCTACCACTAAAAAGAATCTTATACAACCAATTCCTCTTGGGAAAGAAGTCAAATTCAATCTAATCTTTAGTTTTAAATCTGCATTAGAATAGAATACAAGTGATGCAAAAGGATAAACCTCTTTGGACTCTGCATTAGATGGGTAACAGCTTACAACAACATATTATTATTATTATACTAAACTGATGTACACTGGCTTCAGACAATACAGACTAATTATTAATTTATTATGGTAGTCAACAGATCAAATGAACAACAACAGCCAGTTACAAAGAATCTATTAGGCTGAAACTGACACTACCACAGAAGACAGAAAGAGAGACTGCCATGCTATGCAAAAATCTATTCCCTATCAACTATTCCATCATTCAGAAACAGATGAGTACAGATTTCTAGAGTTAGCATGTCCACTGGGAGGAAAAAAGAAAGGAAAACCACAATGAAGTCTCGCAGGTAGTCAAGACAGACTTAGGCTAGATTAGACAAATCATACATCGTAATAAAAGAGATCTAATAAGTGCTTAAGATATTGATCCTTTGCACGCCATGGGTGCAAATTTGTGACATCAAAAATCTCTCTATGAATGCCAAAGGTGCAAAATTGCAACAACATATGTGCAATTATTAAAGTGGTTACAAGTTAGTGAACCAGTAGGGTGATAAATAAGCTACAATTTTCCCATTGGTTATTAATATGTGTCAAACAGTTGCAGAGATATTGGGCCTAAAAGTAACAGATCTGTTTTGTTCTGTAATTGCGTTTTACGACCCCTATGGCAAAGACAAAATTTGGACAGAGATTTTCGGTAATTTGGAGTTGAAGAGTTGGTTTTCGAAAGATATCAAACATTTATAGGTAGCATGACGAACTAACTGTAACTAGCATTCATATCAACGATTTCATAGAACTGTTAAATGATAACGAATGAGATACCAAAAGCAGTAGTGCAATGTCGCGTCATTTAGACTAGGGTTTTCATCAGCCTCCATTGTTTTCTTGAATACTCAAATTACAATTTGGATGGTATGCAAATATCCAACAGTCATTAATATTAGGCAGATATTAGGTGGTCAAATATTAATAATAATATTAACAGTAGGTGGTCAAACTTTGCATATAGCTATGTTTTGGAAGGGCAGGGGGCAAAGAAAAGGCATTGCCATTTAGGTGAAAAATACTTCTAAATTATCTCTTACTTTTTGCATGGCATTAAAGCATTTTGTCACAATTTTGCACTTGTGGCACACATGGATAGTTTTCTGATGTCACAATTTTGCATCTGTGGCAAAGGGTTAATAACATAACTAAACACCAATTCCATTCATTTCCAAACTCTGCTATGCTAATAAAAATTTGAAGACTGTTTAATCTAACCTAATCTGGAAACTTTCATAGTGCTGTTATTATAATGCATAAGATATCAATTGATGGTTGCTTCTACACAAAACCGCATTTCAAAACGACAATCCACTGGACTCGAGGTAAAAGATGGGACAAAGGACAGGGTGCTGATTAATGATAACGATGATGATGAACAAAATGATAACAATAATTATGGCATTCAAGCACAAAATTTTATTAACGTGTCAGGTCAGTTTTATTTTAATTAAAATCAATTATGATAACAGCGTAATTTAATTTTATTCGTATCGCATGTAAAAGACTACAGCATGAATATTAGACAGCAGAGGAATGAACTTAAGTGTAGCCAGGAGCTTGCTTTAAAATATAAAGAAGCTATAACAGAAGACCCAGCATCAAAAGGTATGAAAAAATCTAAAAGAATAACATTAGCTCCAAGAAGTGGCATGTATAAGGTACATTCTACAGAACCAACGGTTTGTGCTCTCTGGCTTGCCTCTGTCATTCTATTTCTGTCTCATACAAACAAACACTCCTCTGCACACACACACACACATGCACCCACCCACACACACACACACACACATACACAGGAATTTGCAACATTCCTGACAAGAACATCCTGAAGTACAAGAACATCACAGATAAATTTCAGCAGAATCTAAGATCTGGCAACCACAATCTTAATCACATCCAGCGACCAGACATCCAGATCGACCAGACATCCAGATCGCATTCCATCCCAATCAGATGGCTCATATCAAACTTCCACAAAACTAATCTCAACCAATGGCTTTAGGAGTGCAGGGTTGAGAGGCCCGGTAAACTAGATGTGGACTAACTTCTTGTTCCATCTTCACAATCTTCACAATCATCACCAGCTCTCACCCAGGTTAAGACTTTTAGAAGGAAAGATAGGCTGCTTCCAGTTCTTAGCCGCTTTATTCATTGCATCCCATGGGATTCTCCTGTGACACAGATGAGTCGAAATAACACACAAAAGTCTTCTAATTGTTTTTAGGCCATTCCAAGTCACCTAAACCACAACTTGGAAACATCCTAACCACATCACCTTAAAAATTCACACTTCTGCTTTGTGTGTAGACCAATATGTTATATGCTCTAGCCCCTTGTCCAAGACCTAGGGATTCATTGATTGCAGGCTCAAGGGCCAAAAAGCATTAAAGGAGTGCCTCCTATATATTCCACTATGGAAAATTGTAATTTCTAAATATTTTAAAGATTTTGCTCCTCAGACAAATTTGTACAAACAACTAAAATTTTGTTTTCTATTTGTTTTAAAGAATACAACAATCAGTTGTCTAACATTTCCTCATTTAAAAAAATCAAAAGCCTATATTCATTCAAACTAATTTGGACTTGTGCATATTTATTACAACAGTTGTCATAAAGACACATATGTGGCTTAGTGATCATATCAACTAACAAAATCTTGTTTCTGCCAAATATTGAAAACAAGTAAGGGTATCAAATCACAGAAAGTAGTCCTTTCAGCTAAAGAATTTAGCAAAGGCTTTCTTTTAAGTATGAAGTGCTACTTTTCAATCACACCATCCTCATCAATGTATTTATTATTTGGTATATTTTAACTTAAATAGAGGCTGCAAAGTGATTAAGCCAGAGATGTAAAGAAATGCCCTTCCTTAACCACGTCAGCAACAAGGAGATCGAGCAGGAAGCAAACCGGTTTTTCTTTGAGTCTGGGAGCATAGATTGATTCTGTGACATTTCAAGCACTGAGCACCACAGGATGACGACAGTGGAAAAGTTAAAATGAAACGAGACTCCAAAAGAGACCACAAAACAGAACTTAGCAGAGCAGAACTGTTCTACACAGTTGGAACAGAAAAGTTCGGAAGCTCTGCAACAGTACAACTCAGTTTAAGTCACACGTGGACCGAATACTCAGCACGGGTTCGGTTTGGGGACCAAATCTCATTAAATTTTACCTGAAAATAGACAAAACCTCAAGAAGTCTAAAATGCATATTCACATCTTCTGAAACCAATAAGGGAATTTCCTATGAATTTTCAAAGTTTCAACTTAAGTCAGTAGAAAACGGTCAATCACCATGTACAAGAGACAAATCCCAAAGTGGTCAAATGCAGGTGTTTCCAAGGATGTTCAACTCAGAAGTATTGAACTTTTGTAGTGCAATTATTAACATGCCATCAGTATAAATCATTAATACTATAATAATATGTAACTCATCACTATAAGCATATTAATCCAATGAAAGATATCACATATAGACAGATAATATGAGATTATTGATAATTATATTAATAATTGTTAATTAATATTTTACATATAAAATATTAAAATATATATTAAAATTATATTAACAATTTTTAATTAATACTGATAAATTACTGTTTTTGAATTAATAATCCTGTCTAATATCAATTATCATATTATTCTTTATTAATAACATTAATAACTGATAAATGTCTCATTAATTACTCTTTTTGAATTAATAATGCTGTCTAATATCAATTATAATATTATTCTTTATTAATAACATTAATAACATAATTCATATTTTATTAATAGTATTAACATATAATTCATATTTTATTAATTCACATGAATTATTAATGACCACTTCTGGAATCTGGGTAAACATACAGTGATAGACCATTTTCTATTGAGTTAAGTCGAAACTTTCAAAATTCACACAGAAAATACCCAAATCAAGGCATACTTGCAGTATCGATGACCAGGCTATTTTGGGCTTTCTTTCAGGCATCACACACCACCTGCAGCAGACACTATATTTTGGGTGTGGCTTTGGTTCGCTCATTGCATCCAATGAGAGGGCAGCATACGGGGATATCACGAATTTGCCAAATAATTATACCCATCAAAATGTGAACCATAACCGAAATATCGTTGACCTTGACGCTGAAGCCCATACGAATAATGTGGAAGGTTACTGGACGGTCAAAGTCAATGTTCAAGAAGCTGAACGGCAGACAGAAAGAAATGGTTCCAAGCTACTTGGACGAATTCATGCGGCATCAAGGTTTTGGACAAATGTTTAGAACTAGCATATTTAAATATATTGCATCACAGTTCAGAACTTTTCCCGTGCTAAGTAGTTTTCGGTTTTTTTCAGTTCTTTCTTTTATTAAACCTTTGACATCATGTGTCCCTAGTTGAATGATTGACAGAAGCCACGTCTATGATTGACGTTACACATACAGAAGATACGCTCGAAATGACCAAAACAGCCCAGTCCCCGATACTGCAACAATGCCCAGATCGGTTCCAGAGGAAGGGAATAGGCATTTTTAACTATTTATGTTCATATCTATCATCAGGTCAAATTTGATGATATTCAGTAACAGTCCCCAAAACTGGATTCATGCCGAATACTCCAGTGACAAAAGCTCAAGACAGGACAACTTGGTGTCACGCCATTGATAAAGCTTTGCTTGGCAGGTTAGCCCTCACAGAATCAGCAAGATATCAAACCTGGTAAGAGTTGTGCCCTGAACAGTTCGCTCATTTGGCAAAATATAGATGAATCAGGTCATGGTGAACCGACAGCATCAATCCATCCTGATCTGATTCAGTCAAAGCACTCTTAACAGCTTTTAGAGGCTGCAAGGAAAATTGGTATGCAGGTTAGAAGCCTTATTTCATAATTTCAGAAGCTGTGATATCCAAAGCAGAACATTAAATCAATGACGACTTCCTGTGTAAACAATAATTCACATTTTAAATATACAGCTCGGGCAAAATCCATTTAATACTGAAGAATACCACGACCTACAAAAGTAAACGGCATCTGCAGTTAAAAGGCGGTAAACAGATTACAAAATAAACATGACATTTGCCAACACCTAATACAAGCAATAACAGCGCAATAATATCCAAATATGTTTTTCTGCAGAGTTCGCTGAAGAGTTCGCGGTATGGGTGTAGATTTTGCCCCTAATCCCGATTGGCATGAAATTTTACCCGAAGATAGCTCTCCAAATAAGTAGTCCAACGCGCCTATTCCCGACTTCCGCAAACGATCCGGCGATTTTCTATGAATTTTTAAAGTTCCAAGAAAACTAATGGAGAATGGCTGGTCTTTACACAAATTACGGAAGTGGCCATCTTTCCAAGGATGTTTGAACTCAAGGTGGTAAACTTTTGTAGCGCATCAATGCTTTAAAGCACAAAACGACCCTCTTGTCATCCGGAAGTGGTCACACACAGTATCCAGAAGCTTTATAAATGTTTTAAAATGTGTCCGTAATTAAAACTTAACCCTTAGCCCGCCAGAGGTGCAATTTTGCAACATGGGAAAACATTCCGCGCGCGCCATAGGCGCAAATTTGCGACATCGTAGGTGGGCTTACTAATACGGCTGGAAGTTAGGAAACCAGCGCTCGTCCTATGTAAATAAAAGCACCGTTAGATAGGGCGATAAATTGGCTACGATTTTCCCATCGGTTGTTTGTACACACGTCGGACAGTTGCGGAGATATTTGAGACGAAAGTCGGACATTTTATTGCGATAATTTACGACTTATTATCGATCATAATGGCGAGCAAAGACGACGTGTTGCATGCAATTTTCGAAGATTCGGACTCAGAAGACTTTCAGGGCTTTGATACGGCTACTTGTAATACGATTAGTAGCGTTCATACTAGTGATTTATCGGACTTTTCCAGCGAATCGGAGGGCGAAATTAGGGTTAGTAGTGCTTCATCGACCATACTAGGCTTTGATGTTGCGTCGGCCTATGACAAAAGTTGGTTGCAAAACTTTACGGAACATGTGGGCCCGCTTGTTTACAACAATGAATCGACTGCATCTGAGATTTTTTTTCACTTTTTCTCACCCAACTTTTTGGACCATGTGGTCAGCGAAACAAATCGTTTTGCCAATGAGTGCATTGCATGCAAAGATCTCCAACCACATGCGCGCGCCCACAAATGGATTGATGTAAGCGAGGGTGACATGCGGGCATTTCTGACGCTTATCCTCAGCATGGGATTAGTCAAACTGCCCAGTTATGAAGACTACTGGACGACTGACAACATCTTGGAGATGCCTGGCCTTCGATCCATCATGACACGTAACAGGTTTGAGTTGATTCTGACATATTTTCACCTCAATAACAATGCCAACTGCTTGCCTTCTGACAACCCGGCCTATGACCGTCTGTACAAAGTCAGACCTCTGCTCACTCACCTCAATACCACCTGGAAATCTGCATACCATCCAAATTGTGAAGTAAGTGTGGATGAAAGTGTGGTTGCATTCAAAGGTCACACCAGTCTGAGCGTATATAAACCAAACAAGCCACATAAATGGGGCCTAAATGCATGGGCTCTGTCAGATGCAAGTACCGGTTATATGTGGAACTTAGAAATGTACACTGGTCGGAAGCCGGAGTTTGAAGTTGGCATGACAAAGAAGGTCGTTCTTACCTTGTGCCAGCCCTTGTATAACACAGGACACCACGTGTACATGGACAACTACTTCAGCTCACCATCTCTGTTTCTTCAGCTGAAAACTAACCAACTGGGTGCTTGTGGAACACTGCGGACAAATCGAATGGGAGTGCCAGAAAAGATCCAAAAAACCAAGTTGAAGAAAGAAGGTCCTGCTGTGGTAGAGAGAGATGGCGATGGTCTTCTTTACATCTCTTGGTTTGACAGGAAGCAAGAGAACCTGATTTCATCTATTCACAATACTCTAATGTTTCGAAAAACTGCCCGCACGAAATCCACAACTGATCACAAGCGTGAAGTTGACAAGCCGGCTGCAATAGAATTGTACAGTCATTACATGCAAGGTGTTGACCGCTCTGATCAGCTCCTTTGGTACAATTTGAGCAGGCACCGACAGCAGAAGTGGTGGAAGAAGCTCTTTGTGTACTTTCTGGAGGTGTCTGTGGTTAACGCCAGCATCATACATCGTCAATTACACCCAGGTCAAAAGTTTGATCCGACAAAATTTCGTATGAATATTGCATGAGGGCTTCTCGCTACCTACGTGCGACCAGTTGCCCGAGTTGTTTGCTGGTCATCCCAGCCACCACCAAGTCGACTGACCGAAAGACATTTTTTGGCAAACATCACCAGCACTACCTCTGGTGGAAAATCCTCACGTTCGGATTGTGTGGTCTGTTCAGATCGGAGTGTAAAGCGACACCAGACTCAGACTAGTTGCAAACAATGTGCATTACCAATGTGTGCAGTGCCTTGCTTTGAATGATACCACACACTGTCGGATTACAAGGCAAAGTGTACTGCAGAGTACCACACACAATAAGTACTCTAGATTTTCACAAACTGTCCTCCCAGCACTGTTCAGTCTAGTCTGTTGAGAAAGAGGATTTGATCTAGGAAGCTTCGGCCGCCTTCAAGGTGACCATCATCCGCTGTCGACCCAGCACACTCAAACATTCATAAAAACGGTTCTTTTCAGAGCCACCAAATATCTGAAAAGGAAACGTCGGCCTGTTTGCCTCTGTGTGTGCCTGGCTTGTTGTAATCTTGTTGTTGCCAAGCATGTTGCAATATTTATTATGTTGTGGTTGTATGTGGGTGGATAGGCAACTATGAATTCCCACAAAATTTTCATATCAAAAACTAGATGGATGGATAGAAAATAAAATGCTAAAGAATGATGTAAAAAATGATCAAGATCTGATAAGTTACAAAATTCTTACAGTGCAGACAGATTCTTATATTTCCTTAGATTTTTACGACTACAGTCTACATGCTAAAAATACTGTATCTTTTTCATTTATGAAAATATTTTCAAAATTTCTTTTGGTTTTTACCTGGTATTAATTTCTGCACAGTTTATGTGGTGACATTTGATATGTTGTCATTGAAAATATTTTTCAGTGGGGGCTTGGACATGAAAAAAGTAAAAAGAATGGGGTGGGGTAGAGTTTGGGGCAACTATGAGTATCCCCAAAATTTGTGTATCAAAAACTAGACAGATGGATAGAAAGGGGAGATAAAATGCTAAAGAATGATATAAACCTAAAGTCTGTATGTCAAAAAATGATCAAGATCTGACAAGTTACACATTTCTTACTTTTCAGACGTTTTCTTATATTTTCCTCGATTTTTACGACTACGGTCTATATGCTAAAAATATTGTCTCTTTTTCATTTATGAAAATATTTTCAAAATTTCTTTTGGCTTTTGCCTGGTATTAGATTTCTGCAAAGTTGTTTTGCTGACATTTGATATGATGTCACTGAAAATATTTTTCTATGGGGGCTTGAACATGAAAAAAGTAAAAAATTTGGGGTGGGGTAGAGTTTGGGGCAACTATGAGTACCCCCAAAATTTTTGTATCGAAAACTAGACGGATGGATAGAAAGAGGAGATAAAATGCTAAAGAATGATGTTAACCTCATGTCTGTAGGTCAAGAAATGGCTGAGATATCACAAGTTGAAAACTATTTTAATTATAGGGCGTTTTACCCAAAAATATCTGGCAGAGGCCAGAATAAGGCCTAAAAATATCTGGCGGGCAAAGGGTTAAAATTATAAAAGACTGAAATAGTTACAGTTTTGAAATTATAAAATACTTATAATACACTGTCTAATTGTGTATTAATTTGAACTTCAAGAATGATCACTGCATAATTGTGTAGCTTCTTTAATTTTTTCCCCATAATTGTTTGGAAGCTGAGAAGTAATGACCAAATGCGTCACTTCTTAGTTATCTAATGTATTCATTTGGGTGGCTCATTCGTCAGCAGAGTTCATCCAAATTTTTAACTTGGGATGGGATGTAGGGAGGGTTTCTTTCTTGTCATGTTTCATTCACTTTCCTCTTTCCGTATCTATCTGTCTGCCATTGTGTTGTGTGTTGCTTTTGCTGTGTCTCTATTTGTATGCCAGTCTGTCCCTTCAACTGTCAGCAGTTAACAAAACCTTATGAAACTGTTTCTGCTTGTGCACAGTTTTTTCTTCATCTGTGTCTGTCTTTGTTTCTCTGCCACTTTGTACCTTTGTCTGGCCTATGTTGTGCATGTATGGCCTTTTCAGTGTCTTTTTCCATGTGCATAAAGAACATATAGTACTGTCTTATGTTGCCTGTGTTTAAGTGTCACTGTGCTTCTGCCTGTGCCTTCATCTTTTTGTTCGTCCTTGTATCTCCTACATGTATCTCTCTTGATATTTCTGACTAGCCTCTGCTTCTCATTTGTAGAGCTGTCTTGATCCCTGCATATGTCTGGTCATCTGTGTGTCGATGTGTCTGTCTACACCTATGTCAAACTTGTTATATTCTCTGTACCTGAAGCTGCTTCATTTTCTTAGAAGAAGTGCAATAGGAGTTACAACTGTTTACAAAAATTACAAATTCAACAAGGATTTTAAAACACTGTTCTCACAGCTGAAAGCGAATGAGCCATGGAGACCTTCTTGCCAACACCTCCACTTTGTGGTCTCTGGGCAAACATACATTCACTTGTTGCATGGCAAAGATTGGCAAATTAAAATGATATCGCTGTAGTGGCTTACTCTGCATAGATACCGGATTAAACAGGCGATCTTGTATGCGATTGTGTGGCCAGTACGGATTACTTACAGCAGATCTATAACAGTTCTATGTTCAGTTTAGTTAAAAGGTTTGTGTATTAAAACTTTCTTGTTTCGAAACTGGGTGTTCTACATTGAAAATCCTCTGATAAGCCACGGAGGTCGGACCACACGACATCTTCTCCGGTTCCTTGCCACGGACACACTAGGAGCCAGAGGGTCAAGTTCACGACAGCATAATGTGCAAGGCATAACGATTCACTTTGTTAAAAGTTTACACATGTCCTAGGCATATAAGTTTATAGTAGATCCATGACTAGTAAAGTTATCAACTACTCCTTTGACTGCAAGAAGTGCTTGTTAACAAACCAGCCCCTTTTAAAGTCCAAACTGCAAGTCGGATGCAAATAAGTAGGTGCCATAATGGTCTAGCACACATTTAAAAGAGTTTAGATAAATTTCACATGTGATGCATCGATTCTTATTACTTTTGCTGTTATCTAAGGTCGACTCCTTCTCCAAAGGTATGATGATGCCTAGGCCAAAATTTTTTGTAACTCTGCCATGCACAAACATTTGGTTGAATAGAAGTGACAGTACATTTCGTCTCATTTATGTTGCATTTACGGCAAGATAATATTCGACGATGTCACCGCTCCGCTGTGGGACAATCTTCACTGGTTGCGCGTCCCGCAGCGGATCACTGACAAGCTGTGTCTGATGACATACAAAGCCTTAAATGGCGGTGCTCAGGACAATCTACTCGATTTCTGCACTCGACCACCGGATATACACATTTGAAACATGACTAAAAACTTTCCTTTTCAGCCTATCCTTCGACGGCTGAAAGCACTGGTGAATGTACAGAGCCATTTTTTCGACCTCGGTCATGTTACGGCACTATATAAATTGTTTTATTGTTGTTAGTAGTAGTAAAACAAATAGTCTGTTGCGACCATAAACTAGATGTGCATAGACGTGATGTTAAAGAATTGCGCTACAAAAGTTCACCACCTTGAGTTCAAACATCCTTGGAAAGATGGCCACTTCCGTAATTTGTGTAAAGACCAGCCATTCTCCATTAGTTTTCTTGGAACTTTAAAAATTCATAGAAAATCGCCGGATCGTTTGCGGAAGTCGGGAATAGGCGCGTTGGACTACTTATTTGGAAAGCTATCTTCGGGTAAAATTTCATGCCAATCGGGATTAGGGGCAAAATCTACACCCGTACCGAGTTCGCTTTTTAAACGATTGTTTGGAGGTGCAAGAATAATGTGAAATATACCAAGCTCGCGACATCACGAAACAAGAATCTTAATTTGAACGTATAGGGGTTAGGTAATACGAACGATGATCAGCCAGCGATTACCTGATTCAGCAGCAAAAGTGTTCAACACAGTAATCCATAACCACAGTAACAAATAATTTATGTGTGCACGCATTGCTCATCTTTCATGTTATAAGCCTAAAATGTATTAAATAAAATGGCAAAAACAGCCACTGATAAATTAGAAAACACTCTACCACGATCCATATCAGACAAAGTTACTCAGACGAGATCTCGTTCTTGAAGCGCTTAATTATGGTCTGGTTTATCGGCGGCTTATTGAAATCCGCTGACAAAGACAGTACGTTTGAACGGTTATTATCTTGCGCTAACCTATATGCTCAATTATGTTACATTCCTTAATAATTTCAGTCGATTCATTATACTGCCACAGTATATCGAGCACGAACAGTAAGCTTCAGTGTTTTTAAATATATAATAGGCCTACTGATCATTTGCGTCACTTTAACTTTCCTCTGCTATTTAAATAATTCTCTTGTCACTCCCCTTATACAAAAGCAACTCTTGACAAAGAGAGCATCTCTAATTACCGTCCTACCTCCAATTTCATTATTATATAAGCTAACTGAACGCATTATCCTTGCCAGGCTGAATAATTACCTTTCTTCTAGCTCACTTCATAATTCCTACCAATCTGGATTAACCAAACATCACTCCACTGAAACTCTGCTTGCCTCTCTGTACAAAAAATTAGTCTCCGCCATTAATCATCAGCAAGTCTCTTGTCTCTGTCTTCTCGACATATCTGCTGCTTTCGAAACCATTGATCATGAATTTCTTCTTCAACGACTATTTTCCTGGTTTGGCATTTCTTATACTGCCCTTCTTTGGTTCCATTCTTACTTGCATTCCCGTTCCTTTTCTGTAAATACTGGAAGTTATTGTTTCCAACCCCTCCCACTCTCTTGTGGTGTCCCTCAAGGTTTCGTCCTAGGTCCACTTCTCTAAATTTTGTAAACTACACCGCTGAGCCATCTCATAGAATCCTCTTCACTGTCTTCAGTCAACCACTTTCTTAATGCTGATGAAATTCAACTCTTCATATTGTTTTCTCCAAGTTCCTTTGCCTCGTTCATCACTCAGCTGCTTGATATTGTCAGCCAATTATCAAAACAGATGTCCTCTTCTTTGCCTCAACCTGTCAAGACTAAATTCGTTGTTTTAGGTCAACCAGATCATATTAAGAGAATCCCTGACTCTTCCGTCCATCCATCAACTAATTCTTCCACTCTCACCTTCACCTGTAATTCACCTGTACGCAATCTTGGCATCACCTTGACCAGTGACGGCTCCAGGATTGTTAGTGTGGAGGGGCGAGAGCATCTCCAGAAGGGCGCCACAGTCTGGCAGTCCACCATGCACAGGTCTGGTATAACCAAGAGCGGTGCGGGGGCGAACCACCCCCACGCCTATAGCTAAATCCGCCACTGCCTTCAACCCACATCTCTCCGTTTCAAATCGCTTTTCCAACCTCTCACGCATCTGTTTAATTCGTTTTCGTGACCTTCACCGTATTTGATCGATGCTCAATTTTAAAACTGCCTCTACCCATCGCTCGTTTTTCAAAGAATCTATTGTCCCTTCCAAGTTTATATACTGTAATTCAGTTTCTTTAAACTTGAATCCACTCAAATGAAGCGTCTTCAATTCATCCTAAATTCACTTCCCCGAGCCGTCACCAGGACACACAAGCATCACCATATCACTCCTATCTTGAAATCACACCACTGGCTAAAAATCTCCGAACGCATTCATTTGAAAGATTTTTCTAATCTATAATTCTCTGCAATACTTCCAACCTTCTTATCTTTGCAGACTCTTTGCCATCCAATCACACGCTCTACCCGTTCATCTTCTTACCTCTGGCATGTCCCACTGTTACTATTCATCTTAGGTTCTCTATCACACTGCACCTCGACTCAGGAACAATCCCCTTCTGAATTTCGCAAATTCTCCATTCCTCAATCCCTCCAGTCGTTCGCCCACAATCATCTGTCTCAAGCCCCTCTATCCATTACTCATCAGGCATCCGTTCAAAACTAAAGTCTCACCTTTTCAAGAAATCTTACTTTGATCCATTTAAACCGCTGCCTTAACATTTCTCTCAACCTAAAAACAATTCACTCTAATATCTTCTCTGTCCCCTTCTCTCTGGTCTCCTGGCAACCAGACCTTGTTTTTTTCGTGGTATCTTTGGACAAACCCTCTGACTTGGTGCTGTGCTTGTGAATAAGCTGGTGCCATTCGCTTAGCTTTAAAGTAGCGCTTTAGAAATTCTCGAGATTTTGAAACTGCTTATACATGTAAATACAAATCGTTTTTACCTCTGAGGCAATTACAGATGGATCTTTAAGATAAGCTGGCTTTTATCTGCTCAAATCGTTTTGTCTCTCTCTCGGTTTGAAATATCGTATTGGTGTTTCTTATTAAGCCTACCATGAATACCACTCATAACCGTACATCTAACACACGACTGTAGGCCTACGCCTCTCTCAGCTTCATCTGCCATGTTCGTGTTGTGGACCAAACACTTAAGCTAATTAGGCTGTATTTGAGTGTAATATAATTGTAGATTAAAAACTAAGCTGAATAGTAACAATGAGAGATAAGATGTAGTTACTGACAAACAGTGCGATGGACAGTCACTGCCAATTAAGAACCTAAATACAATCCAGTAAATTAATCTACATCAGAATCTGTTTCACTGGGATGCAGCTTTGCATATTGTCGTCTTTAATGGATTCTTCTGAAACCGCTTCTTCGCTGGATATCGGTTTTTCAAAAGATGCTATCTTATTCGCATTATATGCTTCGAAGTTGGGATTCTCTCGGTCTTTTAGGCCTATGTGATTGACCACTAGCTAGCACATAATATTATGCTACTACAGACTACATGCTGGACCTTGACTGCTGATGACTCTGACTTGAATTCTAAGACTCCAATATGGGATGCGACTGTATATACTGCCTTTGAATGATAGAATATTATTGGGTCAAAGGACTGGATAACCGACAGGAAAAAGTATGAAATGACAGTCAGACAGACAGATAGATATATGGACAGGCAGATATATGGACAGGCAGATATATGGACAGGCAGACATACAGGTGCAATAAGTAGGTCAGTGTATGCTGAAATTGAAAGAAAATTAGTCACCTATGTTGTAAAACTTTATTATATATCTCAGTACAGTAATTGCTTGCAGTTTCTCAGTATAACCAACGTCACTGATCCATTTACATAAAACATTTCACTTGAATACAGTGCCATATATTAGACATTATCTGTTTTGGGGCATTTTGTTTTGTGTTTTTATCATGGTCTCCAGCAATGATTTAAAATTGTTTTTGACTCATCCCTGACTTTCCGTATTATCACACTCCATGGCAAGGACTTTTGGTTGAAGGATTTTCTGTCAGATGCACAATCACTAAAACAGCAGTAAATCAACAGTAAGTATGTAATCCGATGCACTCTTATGTCAACAGAGCTGTTCTTCCACACGTCGAATGATTTTATACGGGACAGTCATAAACAGCCTCACCACATGTTTCACAGCACATTATGTACAGTAAATATAAATGTACACATTTTGCTATAGCGACCCTATGGCCTCAACTCTGCTCGTGTTTCAAAGAATTAATCGGATGAGATCCTTCACCACCGCTGCCCGTTTGAATGAGCGCCACGCCATTTAAGGTCCCCGTGTACGGAAGGTGTCATTATGTGGCAACATAGCAGCACATAGGAGACCTAGACCTACTGATCGACATCGCATGCACGTAACTGATTTAGGCCCTCGCAGCTTTTCATTCTCAGCATTCAGACGCAAGAGCCCATCCAGGGCATCCACGTTGGGCTAACGTTGGACTACCGTTGTCCAACATTGGTTTGGAGACGATCAGAGGACAAGTTAGAAAAATTTGTAGTCGTAATCGTAATCTCAAGATTTCTACAGTGCCCAGCGAAAGCCACGTCACGGGAACCAGCTTATTCACAGGCGCTCAGTCAAAACCAAATCAATAGGGAAAGGGGTTCGGTTCCAGGTCAAGATCCAAAAGTCAGGCAGAGAGACAGCGTGGCGACTACGGTGGGTGATGTGCGGGATTGGAGAGGAAAGAGAGATAAGAAGAGGAGGAGTCAGGATAGGATCTGTGAAACAGGAGTGTTTTCAGTTTTGAGTGAAAGGCCGAAGCAGAAATTGCAAGCGGTGAAGTATAGGTGAGTTTGTATGATGGGTGAACTTACATTGCAAAGAGTGGTTCTTAATGAACAGGACTCTGTGCTCAGTGGTTCTTTCACAGTGTGTACGTTCTGCTGCTTAGTTTATCAAACTTTGTCCATATTTGAAAAACAAAAATCTGGAAAGAACTCGACGCGAATTTTCAAGGGGGTTTGCTTTCAATCTTTACAATGTGACGTTCACCATTACAAAAGGCGCGCTTTACGTCGTTTAGACCTATGTAAAAGAATACTGAATTTATCCGGCACAGCTTGGTTTGCAACACATCAGTTGGACAAAGGGTGGAGAAGGTTTTCAGCAGTTTTTCTCGTTGTTTCAAGTCATGAACATCGGTTCCACTGTCCATCTGACGTCTTTGCAATGTATCTTGCTCTTCCTAAGTAGAAAGTCGCCCATTCAAACGGGTAGCGGGGGTGAAGCATATGTATGTTACATGTGATGTAAATGTAAATCTCCGAAATTTCGTGGCGTGACACACAACAGCCGAGTCAGCGAGACCAGATTATTCACCGGCGCTATATCAAATCAGGTTCGCAAGAGCCAGTTTGTTTGGTCAGTTTCGGTGCCAGGTCAAAATCCGGGGCGGGTGAAGCCGGGGAGATAATACGGTGCTGCGGTGAAAATCGTCGGTGATGGTAGTTATTGGATAGTATGCAGGAGCAACAGCAGGATAGGATAGTTTGGAAAGTTCGGTTTCAGTCTCGAGTGGAAGGCTGCAAGAGAGAGGGAAAGTGGAAGAGTGCTCGTATTGACAGACGAGAAAGGGGTATGAGCGAACTGGCGGAGGCCTGTCGGGAGTTCGTTACAAAGAGCTGGCGCCGCGTAGATGTAATATCTATATATGTATGTGCGTGTGTGTGTATATATTTTTGGTACTGCTAAGGTATTGCCACCTCGGCATAGTAACAGTTACACACACACACACACATCACCTGATCTTCTCACCGACAGTGTATTGGATATATGTATAATATATATATATATATATATATATATATATATATATATATATATATATATATATATACACACACGCGCGCGCGCACACCTATTTGTAGGCCTACGATGGTCATACGGAATTTCTGCGGCTAATGAGTTGATAATAGCAAAGACCAGCTGAGGATGAATAAGCTATATTAAAATTGCACCTTACAAAATAATTATAGCTTCGAGTCTTGTGATGTCTTTGTCCCTATTTAATGTTGCAATGCTAACTTGCTGGTGACTGGGCTGGATTCATTAACTTGTTTATTTATTCGCTTGTGGATATCGAGGAATTCCCGCCTCGGCTTTTATAGTTCTGTTAGGCCTTATGTTTATGCTCAAGATCTTTATTTAGGCCCATATCTTGATCGAACAATAGGCCTATATTATACGGGCCGTTACGGTGTATGCCTATTTGATAATTAATTAGATGCTACATGTATATTCTTTACCGACTTGACGTCGGTCATCTATAAGCTTCTTGTCCTCGTAATCTTGTGCAGTTTAAGCTATGTGCTAGCTACATTGGTTAAAGCGTTAGTCAAAGCGTCTCTGTGCATGCGGATGCCGGTTCGCCTTCCGATAATGACTATATTTCAGAGATTTTAATCTCGGGCCAGCACAATCCCTACACGGAGACCTTAAATGGCGCAATCGTAATCATAATCCCGAGATTTCTACAGCGCCCAACGAAAGCCACGTCACCGGAACTAGCTTATTCACAGGCGCTCAGTCAATACCAAATCGTTAGGCAAAAGGGTTCGGTTCCAGATCAAGATCCAAAAGTCAGGCAGCTGCGGTGGGTGGTATTTGGGATTGGAGCAGAGAGAGATAATAGGAAGAAGGGGAATCAGACCCCCCTTCAAACAAGTAGCGGTGGTGAAGGATCTCACACCAGAAATTCATTGAAAAATGAGCAAGATTGAGGCCACACGTTCGCTATAGAAAAACATGTACATTTACATTTACGTGTGCTTACTGTGTTCACGTTGCTGTTTAGGTTTTGTTTAGAATCAGCACAGCGATGACTGTTGTTTCGTTTTGGAGATTGGCTTTCGTATTTTAGTGCAGATGCATAAGTTCCAATGTCGTTTTTCCGGTTTTCTTTGATTGGCTACAAATGTCGTAATTATTTTATTTTTAGATGATGCATCTATTTTTATACGATGAAGTAATCCTGCAGCCGACGACGGGTTAATATGTTTATAGAAAAGTAATTTAATCGAAAATCGTCGGAAAAATCTCAAAATTCTGGGACTGTTTCCAACTGAGGTATGCAACATACTTCCGAAAGGCAAATGTAAGTAGGTAAGGTGATTAGATAAATTAAGAAAGGTGGCAATGATTATAAATGTTTACGACATTTGTTTCTTGGCCTCGGCATATGAGAGGTGTTGGCCAACCCACTTTCTTGCCGTCTCATTATCTTCGATTGAAGACTCGTGTATTCATCTACAGGTGAGTGCATTAGAGGCAAGAAATTTTGAAATTCCCTTTAATGGTGGAATTTCGAACTGCCGACCTTTAAAAAAATGACAGTCGTGCATAATCACTGAACTATCTTGCCGCTTTCCATGCAACGGGAGGGTCGCGTTCCAGCGGAAACAAATGCATTTCACTAAGTTACCTGTTGATATAAATCTGACGAAAGTGGTTTAGTTTCTGTATCTCAGACAAACCTAGCTTTGGTCTGTTTATGGTCAGTAGAATTTACACATAATATGCTTAGATGAATTGATTCTTCTGCCACACTGTTGCACTCGGTGTTGCTTGTTCAGTGATGCAGCCAGGTTTTCTTTGTTTTTGTCCACCAAGTCTTACATGCGCAGCTTCTACAGATACTGATGGGTGACTCCCTGAGGGAATGTTGCAATCCAGCACTTACGGAACTGCCAATAGGCACTATATAAATGGCCTATTGCATTTCATGACTTGATTGTAAGCAACTGTTGTGCACCTAATCATTTTCTGGTTAGAGTATTTAGATCAAATGTGGGCCACCGTGAATTTCCAATTATGACAGATGTTGCTTTCTTCCAGTAAATACATTAATTCCAAATGTGGGCTTTAACTTATGGCATAGGGGAAAGTTAAGTAAGTAAGGTACTTGCCCATTCTCTTATTTTGTGCCTTTGTTATTACAGTTAACAGCAGTGATGGTTAAATTACTTTTGTTAAGTAGTGAACAGTAAAATGAATTTGAAGTACTTCAGCAGTATTTAAGTACTATTTGAGATACTTCTCAGAAATGTTTTACCCTTCAGTGGTTAACCGAGGTATGGGGTGCTAGAATTATTAGTACGTTCCATTGGCTAAGCGCAGACATGACAAGAGCAATCCAAGAACCTTCCCAAACCAATAAGCCTACATTGTTTAAAATCATATTGCTAATTTCACGTCAAGGTATAAATCATAAGCAACAAAGTCCAAGACTAGTGTCAGTATGTGGTAAGCAATGGTGTCACTTATCCTGTGGTTGAGCCCTGTGTAAATAATTTCCAACAACCTAAGATCTGTACGACAAATGCAAAAAGGAAAAGGACAAAGCGTCCTTCACAGGGGAGACCAGCAAAAAGGGCGTTATGGAGATGGCAAAAATGATCAGGTCAGACTTGACCTTTTAACGATTAATACAGATGTTGCTTGCATGGTCAATAGGGGTGGGGAAGAACTACTCTCAGGACTTTAGCTGAAATGTATGCATATGCTTGTTGTGTGGTCTGTTCTAACAGTTCTACCTTTTGTGTTTGCATATAAGATTGGAAGTACAATGATTTATGTGCAGTTTGACATGCAAGATGTCGAAGATGGGTGTTCAATAATTATTATGGGATGGCCGTTGTGTCAGCACTTAAGCCAAGAGTTGCACTGTGCGTTTGATGATGATTTCTGAGGATGATGACTGTTTCTCGTCACCTTGTGTTCTTCAGTGTGCTGTGTGTTGTTTGTTTGTCTACAGCCATGGCGGAAGAGGTCTGCTGGAACATGATGGCTGTCCATCAGTTGGCAGATTTGCTTCTCCAGGGCATTGAAAAGGTAAGCATCTGTCCTTTCAGTCTCTAGCTGTCTGGTAGCAGTAGGCCTATATAGACATATGATGACTATAATGTTACATATATTGTGGCCATACATTTAACTATATGTATATATATTGTAGTATGGGAAAGGCTGCCATGCTGTGAAATTAGTGGTGACTCACGTATATGTCTGTATGCTTCTGCAGATGATTCTCGGAATGGTATCGGGCCAGTAACTCCCAGCCAATAACCCCCTGCTAATAACCCCCAGCCAATAACCCCTGGCCAGTAATCTCCAGCCAATAACGCCCCTGGCCAACAACCACATATGATAAAACCCCCAGCCAATAACCCTCATGGGCAATAATCCCCAGGAAAATAACCCCCAGTTTAATACCCCAGTCAGTAACCCCAAAAATTCATATATATATATATATATATATATATATATAAAGCATATTTAAAATGTAATAATAGATAAAAGCAAGTACTTATGAACTTATAAAGCATGAAGTTAAGAATATTCAATTATGGAGAAGTAAGAAGTGTTCACCAAAAGCAGGCTTAGTAAAAACAAGTAATTTGGTATAGTGTTCCTTCAGTATTTATATAAAAAGTTATGTACTCCATTTTATAACATCATATCAGTGGGATTTTATTACAATAAATAATTATATTAGGTTCACTATGACGGTACGTGACAACTCAGTTTTTCGACAGTCAGTGTCGCTCGCAGTCAAGTCTTTAGTGATTTGAGAGAAACAGTGAAACTGGAATTGAAGAATTCAATGATCTAAAAATATCTAAGACACAAGTCTAAGATATTGATTTAGTCTTAGGCCACTGGGCTCCATTCAAATAGTCAACTGAATGAATAGGTAAACCAAGAGCCAATAATCTTTTTTCCAGATGCAGTTCTGACTTACTGATCAATTGATAGCCTAATAGCTAATAAAACTAATCTACAGCCTTCCTTTCTTAAGTATTTATTTATTATTTATTTATTACTTATTATTAAAAGCACTTCTATGCACACAAGGTCGGTAAATCTGAATCTGAGGCACAGATGCATGTATGCTAAGAGGCCGAGATGGAGTTGTGCAAAAGCCAGGAGTAAAATAGTGAGACTTGTCAAGTGATTTAAATGATGAAAATGAGTTTGCTAGTCAGGCCTTTTGTGGTAGCTGATTCCAAATGCAAGGAGCACAGCAGCTGAAAGCACGTGATTCTACATTTTTCCTGAATCTTGGTTCTAACAACAAGCCAGCATCAGAAACAGTGTTTTTCATAAGAAGTTTAATTAGCATGTGATTACTCAGCATACTTATTGACTTGATTATGGCTTGGTTTTGGTGTGCCATTGGTAGATGCCTTATGCATTAGACACCAGCACTATAGAAGTCGCTAATCAGATAATTTGATTGAAAAATTGCATGACAGCTTTAAGGAAGGCATCAGTAGCTGCCATCTGAATTTGAGGTGGCTTTTAAACCAACTGCAAAAGGAGGAGACACTGCAGTAGCAACTTAGGTGCAATCAATTACTGGCAGGACATGCTACATGGCCCACCAAGAAAACAACATATCAACAACAATTCCAGAATACTGCAAATCATCGCCAACTGCAACAACAGAGATTTTGTCAGTTATTTGCAGTTCTTATTAACTCACTTATCTAAACTGCTATTTATTCAATTTTAAAATCAGAAAATTATGTTTGCAAGAAATAAAAAATTGCTAAATAGTTTCTTCATTTGCTTACTTGTTAATTTTGAGCAGATATTGGCCAGGGAGTTTTAAACTGTAGGGTTATTGCCCCTGGGGGATTTTCAGCTGAGGTTTTAAACTGGGGTTTTTTATTAGAAGATTATCAGTTGGGGGGGGGGTTATTGACCCAGAGGTCATTACCTAGAACTCTGGAAAATTACTGTCCTGGGATTAAAAAGATCTTTCAACTTAAGTCCAAACATGACTACACACAGTAAACCAGCACCAGGACATAGCATTGCAACTTGTGCTAGAACTCATGAACCAATACCGTATAATGGAGAATTGATTTGGTCCAATGACGTTTCCCAGATGGCCACTTATCCAAGCAAATACTCATTGGACATGGTGTGTATTTGTGAAAATTGTTATCCGAACATTTTGATGTTGCATACCTTTTATGGGGTGTGCAGTAGTCCAGTGGTTAGAATGATATTTCAAGATTCTGTTCCCCTAACGTCCCCAAATGAACTCGACTACGAAATGAATACACTGTCCATACACTGTTGGTGAGAAGATCAGGTGGCAAGGGAGAGGAATGGCCACATGCCCTCGTATGCCAAGGCCAAGAAAAATGAAGTCACTAACTCCTCATATGCTGCCTCTTGGAGACTGCTTTTCTTCTAACTTGACTGTGCTGGCCAGCATCATGTCCACAGCACTAAGTATTTGTCATGTCTGAACTTCTTCCTAAAGATTCTGTGACATAAGAACCAAATCTATCAAAATGGTACTGATGAGTTGTGCAATAATGTTTCAATGTAAATGACTACCGTTTGATATTTCAACAGTTTGCTGTTTTTCAGCGATTAATAATTGACAGCCGATCATTTCTGGAGTTCAACACATGTCACATAAACGAGTCGGTTAATGTTTCATCGTCAAAACTTATAAAAAGAAGGCTACAGCAAGACAAAGTGAGTTCATGAGCAGTGAATTGAATGTGGAATTGTTTTCCCATCATGAAAAGTGCAGCACTTCATGTTGCTCCGATGGTCTTTGGCATTACGCTGGCCTTAGTACCATGTCTTTTAGGGTTGAAGTCGAATACATTATGTCAGAATTGCAGTTTGTTGTCAAGACTTGCAAGTAATAAAAATTGATTGTTCAGTTGTAGTCATTTCTGACATGTTTGCCAGCTGGGTGTTGCAGTGGATTTTTGTTGTGGTATGTGAAGTAAGATTATGTGGTAATTTGGTATGCAACTCCATGTAGTGCTATATCCAGGACATGCAGGTACTGTGCCTTCTGTTTTGCCTTATCTTCCCTGGCTAGTACTCACTGGTATAGCTGGGGGTGAATGGTGTGGCCACTTCAGGTGGCATTGTTCAAGGGGCAGCAAAGAGGGTGGCAAAATGAAAATTTTAAAGACATATTTATTTATCTGTGTCTAAAATTTCAATTATGATCACATAAAAGATAGTGAGAGCTTATGTTCCAAAGAGCCTATTGAGTTTCAGCTCTGGAGTTGAACTGACCAGATGACATAGCATTATGTCATTATCTCTTTTTCTGTCTGTCTGTCTGTATGTCTGCTGCCTTGCTGTCTCTGTCTCTGTCTGTCTGTCTGTCTGTTTGTCTGTCTGTCTCTCCAGCTGTGCCTATGATTTTTCTTTCTGTGGACATATGGCATGTTAGGAAATACATTACTTGCTTACTTATTTTCTCTGTGAAAGCCCCACCCATTATTTTTTAAGCTTATAGGTCACCGCTGTAAAAGTAGCCCTCTGAACCAGTCTCACAATTCCTCTCCCTCTCTGTTTCTCTGTCTTGCAGGATGAAACACTGTGCATGTCTGATAAAAACTTCATCCTGCTCTGAAGTAATAAAGAAGATATTCTAAATTGGTCAATGACCAAATTTACGCCTGTTATAGTTTCCAGGCCCAAAAGGCGGGTTGCACATTTTCCAAAACTTTCTACCAGTCTTGCTGAAGCAATGAACTGCACCGAGATACTCTAAATTACTTTAAAAGATCTTGACTGAATATATACACAGATTTTTTATTTTGTCAATCTCCAGTGGCAAACACAAACCACTGACTCGACGCAGCTATCGTAAATAAGCTGGTGCCCTGTGCTTAGCTTTTAAGTAGCATTTTAGAAAGTTGGAGTTTACGATTACGATTATGATGTTCTTTTCACCCAGAGAGCATTGATTATGACTGCAGGAGAGATGTGATGGATTTGTTGGTATTTGAGAGGTTTTATTTGAGTGGACCTTGCATGTGTGAGTTGTCAATCCTCTCCCTGCCATTCAGAGACACCAAGAATCAAATCTCAGATGCTGCACCATTACCACTTGGCTGCCAAGACATGAGGAGCTGAAACAGCACATGTAGGAAATGACAGCTAGGAAGATGGCAAAAGCTGGAAAAGATTGATGCTGCTGTCCTACTAACAATTGCTAATACACTGTGGCTAAGACAGAGTTGTCAGTTTACTGTCTGTATCATTTGATGTCTGAATGTCAGTCCTCCATCTGACAAACATGAATCCAGACCTGGTGACATCTGTTGATATATTTTGCTGTCTAACTGTTACGACTGTACTCTCTTGGCTCAGTTCCAGCTGGGACACGCTGATTGAGGTGATGTTGGATTGCCCTCACTGCATTGGGTTACCTGGCCAGACGTTAAACTGCCGGTTAATTTTGTCAAGGTGGTGGGTGGATACCAGACTGTTGACACGTGTAACTGCGAATGTTCAGTCTGAGTACAGAATGGTCGCCCATAAATCTGAGCAGAGTGTAAAGTTTTGAAATGTATGCATTGAAAAACATTTTAGAGGAAAATATTTGAGCTTTGTTTATTTTGTAATAATGGTGTTGCATTACATATATGACATGTTGCATGAGGTAACATAGGTATAGGGATGCATGTAATTGTGTGTGTGCGTCTAAGTGTTTGTGTGATTGTATGTATGTGTGTATGTCATCTATCTGTCTGTATGCTTGTAATGATGTGTGTTTGTGTATTTATGTTGAGATTTGAAAGATTGCTTTCTAAGAATGTTTCAGAATTATTAGATAATTATTCTGTGCTATTTCAGAATTCTTAGATTATTCTGTGCTATATACTTGCATGTTTATTGCAAGCAAATGACAAGGCAACATGAGGCCTTGGTGATAGAGCAGTTGCACCACACCAGAATAGAAATACATAGTCTCATGTTAATGATGCTTGGATGATTCAGAATTGGAACAGAAATTTAAGTGAAAGACTGTAAAGTTTTGAGAAGAAAACTTCTGCTGCATTCTTTTAAAAGTAATGCAGACACAGATTTTCCAAAATATTCACTTACATAAACATATTTATTTTAACCCATCATCAGAAAGTTTTGCCTGGTTACTTCAAAAGGCAACAAGAATGCCTGGCTTTAAGCCACAGTGACTGCTTTGTTGCTGGACACTTGCAGACTCTGAGCATTCCAGCTACATTGGTGTGTCTGCCATTTCTGAGAGTGTATGGGTATTGCCTTGAACATGGAGGTAGGGAGCTGGAACATAGTGCTGAAGCAGGACAGACATTCATGACCATGAAAAGTCACAAATGAGAGGTTCCTGTTCATTTTATAGACCTGCTGGAATCATGAGCTATGCAACCACTCGACCACCTCTCATTTAATGATGTGTCATCAGTAAGGAGTCAATTTCACATTGGGATCTGGTCTTTGGATGCAGAGTTGAAAGACCTTTGCACCAACACTTGACCCTAGACTGTTCAGCAAGCATCTGCACTGCAGTGTTTGCAAGATTTGTATTGCACAGTGTAGGGTGCTTATGAGGTGCACAATATGTACATGTTGCTTATAAATTTATGATTCTTTATTACGCGACTAATATGTTTTGTATCACATAATTTACAAGAAATGACTTAAGCGAGCTTACTTAATAGGCAGGCTACTCCCAGAGTCATCACGGTTGTGTTTCTTTTCTCAAATCATCTTTTTCCAGATTCTGTGGTTTGCATTGTGAGACAAGAAACATCACATGACTGTGTCATGTTTTTCCTGCTTTTATTTAAGAATGTCAGCTGCCTCAGCTTCTCTTCCTCCTTCTCTTTCTGTTCCTGTTTTATCCCCTGCCCCTCCTCTCCCTCTTCTTGCTTCGCCTGCATCTCCTTCACCTCTTCTACAGTCTCTCCTCTTCCTCCTCCTTCACTTCTTGTTTCACATGCACCTCCTCCTCCACCTATTAAGGGTGACATAATTGTGGTTAGAGGTGGCCAAATGTGAATGGTGACTCAAAAGTTATCTAGCCACAAACATTGCACGACCAGAAGTCTTTCTTCATTGTAAGGTTTACATCTTTCTTTCAGCTTCGTTTGGTTACCCTGGTTTCCTAGGTCTTCCTTCCTCTTATTTCTGGATACTCGGCTTCTGTCCTTGTTTGTTATTCAATGAACCATGATGTTTTCAGGACCATATGCATTTCTGCTCCATCTGAGAGGCTTTGGGTTTCTTTGGTTTTTTGTAATGTTTCTGGTGTGTTTTTGTGCTTGTGGTTGCATTGTCTGTCTGCTTTGTGTGAAACAGAGGATAAATATATGCGTATATTTGAACTTCTGGTTATTATGCAAGTGATATAAATAATATAAATAAATTTATAAATTCTGTTTACATTATTTAAATTCTGTTTACATTGCTTTGTGTGAAACAGAGGATAAATATATGTGTATATTTGAACTTCTGGTTATTATGCAAGTGATATAAATAATATAAATAAATTTATAAATTCTGTTTACATTATATCTACTTTAATCGCTTAGCTAGAAGAGACTACTATATGGTTTTCATGTGTTTATGTCATTAGCTGTCAGTTCGAGAACTGTTGACTGCCAACTGTCAGGTTGACATGGATGTTGACTACGATATCATTGTTTACGACCAGTGCACTTCCAACCCTGGTCTCTTGTCATCTGACTGCTTCCTCGTCATCCTGGTGATGAAATTACAGAAGGAATTCCGAAATGTCTTTCTTTTAAAAGGTCTACCTTGCAACTGTCATTTCTTTTTGGATTTGCATGATTGTCTAGCATACTAGTAAGTGTGCTGGATTGTCAGCCCATAGGTTGAACATTCAGTCCTTATGGTGACAGAGATATTTCAAGATTTCTGTTTCACTGTTGTCCCTTGTAGGCTTAGCTATAAAGTGAGTACCAGGAATGATTAACTGGTGAGGACGAGGACTTGCCAGTTGTTCTCCACTGCTGAGGCCAAGAAAGTGAAGTCGTTAACACTTGACAGCTCATTTATATTTTCGTTTTAGTTTCCTGTACACTGATCTTTAAATGTCTTGAAACTTGTGTTTATTTTACCCATGTTTGCTTGTCAACTTACTGCTGTGGACATTACAAATTTGGTTAGCCCACACCTTCTGTGTCTTTGGCATTACTGCTGTATCTGTTTATTCAAGCCATCCCTCTCCTTTACATTATCTATAGATTTACCTGTACATTACATGTACATTTACGTGTGGCATAACTGTTTTTTTGGTACTGAACTGAGAATGGCATTTTGGCTTCTGTTCTTTTGTATTTAGTTTCGCCCATTGAAATTCTAAGATGAGATGGGTAAACAATGTTATATGTATGCAATTGAATTCAGGTGGATTTCTGGAGTTTCAAGCGACACACCCATGCCTGTGCAACAGCCAGGGTTGTAGTACATCAAGTGGGAACTACAAGTGTCCGCCACTAACGTCAATGTCACAGCCGTGTCTACCAGTGTCAAACATTGGTCCAACAAAGATCCTGCCATTCCTTTTCCTCGGGTCACAACAAGATGCTCTGTCGCAAGAAACTATGAAGGTCAGCTGAAGATGTGGTGGATGAAAAGGGGATTCACTTTTTTATATTTTTATAGATGTTTTAACACATTTGTCATGGTTGTGCATTGGCTAAGTGGTATTACCTTTCACCAGTTTGAATTGTGTGTTATGTTGTCCTTTGAAATTAACAGTTCATTTTCACCCCTTGCCACTTACGTGGAAATTGCTTAACTGTTGGATTGTAGTTGGCAAATCACAATGCTTCCCGAACTGTTAGTGAATCTGAGCCAAAGGATCCATCAGCTGAGCTGTATTCTGCTTCTGAACACAATAGCTGATGGTACGGACTTATAGTTGTATCTATAGTTAATTCACACGAGGTGTTTTTACTGATTGTTTGTTTAGTTGGTTTGTCTACTTTCCTCTGCCTTCCTTCTATCAGTGATTGATGATGTTTCTGTCCTTTGGTAGCTTAGCATTTCCAGCACCTGGAAATTTTATGTAATGTTTTTCTTTGGCAGCAAAATGGCATAAACTACATCCTAAATGTCAGTACTACGAGTCCTCAGCCACCATTTGTGCAAGAGGGGCATTTTCTGCGAATTCCAGTCAATGACAGCTACTGCGACAAACTGATACCACATTTCCAAGAAGCATTCCTATTCATCGGTCAGAGAAGCACACATACACTTACGCTTTTTTAATTAATTATTAATTGGAAAAATATTTAGCAAATACGACAACTTACTTAATGTTATTTATTCATTTGCCAACAGAAAGATAGGGATAAAATATATTGAGATGTTATCCTGTCCTATCTATGTTTTTTACTTCGTACAGTTTTTGTGGTTTTTGTGTTATTTAATAATGTAATTAACTGGATTTGAATCTCATTATCATGACAACTCACTAATTTGAAGAATTTGACCGAATTAGAAATGAAGAAAAGTTGTCTGTTCCATTTAATTCTGGGGCATAAGAATATTACTACAGTAAATGAAGTCAAAGAAGTTTTGGGGTAATAATTAAAAATAATAAATAGGTAATACTAATACATATATTAAGTAAAAAATATAAAAAATTAAATAAATATTAATAATAAATAATGCCAAAATTAATACCAATAATTTCATAGCAAATCTTAAAAATTCTGCTTTGACAAAAGTGTATCTGGTGCATATCCTAACAACAATATATCAGAAATATTCATCATGTATTTAAAACTGAATTCAGTTAATGGTTTTAATACCAGGGATAGTAGTAGTACAAGTTTTATAGACAGATTTTCTACTTCAAGAGGTCAAAGGTTGGAACTTGATACATGGGCCATTTCGTGGCACAAGTTACTCCAGGGATCAGATCTTGTGTTACCTCGTATGTCTGCTTAAATGGTAAATGCAAGAGATCTTTATGAGTGCAGTTCCTTAACAGTTTCTCCTTTTATTTGAGTTTTCTGATGTTTAGTTTTGTCTTTTATTTGTTGACACCAGTTCATTTATCATGTTGTAGCCTGGCAGCCAGTGCTTTGGGCAACGTGGTAGCCTACCATGAAGTTGCTTATTTTAATGTGTAGTTTTGTGACATATAAAATACTTATTTAATTGTTCTCATTGAATCTCACTGAATGATGTCTATCATAAGGTTATCAAGTGATGATGTTTCATTTATTCTGTTCATGAGTTTGAATAAATTGTTGTGATCTTTTTGGCAGACAAGGTACGTGAAGCCAACGAATGTGTTTTGGTCCACTGTTTAGCTGGAATATCACGTTCACCAAGTCTTGCAATTGCTTATATCATGCGATATCTTCACATGACTACAGATGAAGCATACAAGTAAGCCAAAATGAATATCTTTCTGATGAATTGAGAAACTCATCATGTATTTAGCTTTTCATTATCAAATAATTGTCTTATGACTCTATATACTTGTTCTGAAGTTATTCTTATTTAAACTATCAACAGCTTTGATAATTAATAAGGGCTGATTTGTTAATGTCTCAAGAGTGGAGTCCTCAAAGTTATCTTTGTAAAACTACTCTGAAGGATGGACTGCTTTTCAGGACTTTGACCTTCTGATGTTTGGTGGGGCTTTAATACTTTGTCTTCTGCTGCTTTAATGATAATAATAAGACAGTTTATTTAGCACCGTAGCATGGCCGAGGCAGAAAAAGGGTGCTGTACTTGATTTCAAAAACCAACAGCAGTCATAAGTTATCGTAAAAAGATATGTCTTGAGCCGTGACTCGAATATGTCCAGGGATGGGGCATTTGTCACATGATCAGGAAGACTGTTCCGCGCAGTGGGTCCGGCGATAGAGGAGGATCATTCACTTAACCTCGTGGAGGATCGTGGGACATGCAGTTGATTCCTCAGTGAGGACCACAGGCGATATGTATTCTGGTTGTCTGCTGCTCTGTTGCAGAAGTTATATATATAGTGTGGAGTAAAATCATTCTGAGCCTTGTATGTGATTGGGCACAGTTTGTAGGTGATCAGCTGAGGAATGTGCAGCCAGTGTAGGTTGTCAGGCAGCAGATCAGTGACGTGATTGGATGGTGTCCAGCCACAGATGAGGCGGGCTGCAGAGTTTAGCACTGACTGTATTCGCACTGGATAACGGAGTCATAAAATCATCACATTAGACGAGTTTGTCATGCGATCTGGTGATGCTATGCTATAAATGTCTCAACAATAAAAATGTAAAACAGGTCATAATACAAGAAGCTTAAGAATGATTTGAAATTTGTGATTTTGATTGGACTCAAACTGAAAGATAAATAGAGCAAGAGAAAGAAGATGAAGAGAGATAGCATTATTTACAGGCTATGAAGTTCAGTTTTTTCAGCCTTAGCCATACTATGGTGCGATATAAATCATATTATTATTATTATAATAATAATAATAATTATTATTATTATTATATTATTATTATTATTATTATGGAAGATGTATAGGGAGATGCCTCTGGATTCAGTTCATAGGAGAAAGTTAATCTCAGTGAATATGAAGCAATGGTCATTTTCTACATTTCATTTAGATATGTGAAAGACAAGAGGCCGACCATATCACCAAACTTTAACTTTCTTGGACAGTTGCTTGAATACGAGAAGCTTCTGCGTCAGGCGGATCAACCAAGTGAACCAAATGACGCTGCAGATGAGATGATCTATGCCAAGAAGCAGTGCATTGTGGACCTATTAAGCCCCGCCTCTCCTAGCGTCAGTCGAGGCAAGACCTACTTTGGACACAAGCCGCCATACGCCCTGCGACCGATGTCGCTTCATTCTCCAACAGCCGCACTCTCCAAACTCAACTTTAGCCAGCCAAGTCCTGTGATTGAGGTGCCATCCCCAATGGAAAGCTCGGCCCAGTCAAATGGTGAGGACATCCAGCTGTCCCTGGAAAATGTTGTCCAACTGCCGACAGCCCTTCTAGACCAAATCAGCTTCACTCCATGCTTCGCAAGAGTCGAGTCAACCGAATCGTTAAGGTTGACTCCATCGGTCGTAGGTGCGCCATCTGGCGACATAACTGGTGCAGTTTATGATGTAGCAAAGTCAGCTGTGGATTTCTCCTCTAACAAATGGTTAAATGCTGAACCAGTTTCATCTCCAGTGGATTATTCGCCAAATTCAACACGAAACAAGACTTTTGCCGAAGTTGTCACGAGTGGTTTAAGTGTTATAATACGATCACAGGATGGCCGTGCAAAGCGCCACCTAGTGAGGCCTAACAGTATTGCATTTTCTTCTTACCCAAAAATGGATTTTACGCCAAGAAATACGGACCGTTCAAGAGAGTCATGTCAGTCAAAGGGAACAGTTGGGGGATTGCGAAACATGGGTGGAACGCCATCTGTTCTTGAGGAACAGAGCAGGAGTCCTTCGCAATCTCCACACAAAGTCATAAATGGTGACAGTCCACGAAATCTTGACCACTGTCGCAAGTCGCGTAGTCTTGAAGATATCCTCAACTCGCCAGATGAGCAAGATTGTGACTCGCCTGGTCATTCCAGGCAACTTGACCATGGTCATCTGCCAAATGCTGTCGACATGCTCAGCCCGGCCAACGAAACGGCTCGATGTCGATGGCAGGGCATGTCAGACCATCGTCAGTCTAGCGGCAACATTTCATCAAGCAGCAGCCAGAACTCAGTTCACGACAGTCTAGAGGTCATCGAGGTCATATGATCCCGTGGTTTTCGTCATTGGCTTTCATTCTTTTTGTAAATTAAAATCGTTAAAATTCAGCAGCTCGAATTAATTTTATGAGTTACATTTGGTAGATGTAACACAAAAGACGGTCTTACTTAACTTTATGCAAAGATTATTATTGTTTTCTTCTGTAAATCTTTTCTAATGTGTGGTGCATGCTGCTTGTGTCAATGACCTCAGAACAGCTGCAGCCAAACAACTGATTCAGAAGACAATTTTCTAAATTTGCCGGAATGTTTTTGCCTTCCCGTTTCAGTCTCAGTCACTTGATCAGCCAGTTAGCATATGTTCATTGTAGTTTGGTATCGGTTACCTTTTAACAGGCTTGAAAGTTGATGTTTCATTGGCAGAAGAGCATGTACAATTTGCTTATTATAACACGATGTTAGAGGAAAGAAGTCAAAGGAACCGGTGAAATTCTCTGCTGAATGAAGTTCAGCGTGAAGTCAAGTGTTTAACTCAGTGTTACTTTAGACCCTGTTGTAGAATTGAGTGTTTATTATCCCACAACACTGCCCAATGTTACCCAAGTAAGAACTTGAAAGTATAAAACACTTGCTATCGCATGAGACAGTCTCACCTTTGTCTTTCTTTCTTCATTACAGCAGTCGTGTTAGCCGACTTTTGTTACTAGTACCAGCCTCATAAAACGTGACATAGATTTTGTACAAAATGGATATTAGATAACATTTTATACTGCATATATTTAATGACTTACCCTAGATCCATTTAAAATATTGCTTCTAAGGATGCACTGTGAAATTCAGTCATAAGTATTTGGTCAGAATTGACTTCTCATATAGTATGCCCTAACAGTATAAACTTACTGTATTATTGTTAACTTCTAGAAGAATTAGACTTTGTTATCTACAATTAAACTGACCACAGGCGAAAAATGAAACACACTGGTTAATTTTAGAATTTGCTGTCAATCTTGAATACACCTGTTATGCTTATTCTGAGGATAATATAAATTTGGCTACGTCTAGTAAGAACATGTTGTTGGGTTGCTCTTGTGTCTCTATGCAAGGTCTGACATTTGATAATGTGAGTTGTAATAAACATGCAAAGACCTTAATCTTGAACATTCAAGTTTGCCTGTGAAGCTGATTATATTCCTGGCATGCAAAGTTGTTGTTTTGTGAGCCATTTGAATCGTTTCTTGTGGCCTTGGTCATCTTGCCGCTGGTTGGTTTGAGACGGTTGTTTCAGTTCCTTTAGCAGTGTTTGTTAGACTCAACTTGAAGCAATGCAAGTGCTGTTCTTGGAGTCTTTTTGAGACACATCTGATAGAGCACTTATGCCTCTGACCATGTTTTGTTGAAGAAATATTTGGTTGTATATAAATTTGGCTTTCATTGATGATTTGTTGACGACTACTACCTCTCTTCTGTTTTAGCCTAGCTGCTATTTTTAGTGGCTCTGATGTGTTATCGTTATGTTAAAATTAGAGCTGAACCGAGTGGCATTTTTCTGACAAGCATCAAGCAAAACAAGACAGTACTTGCCAAGTGAAAATAAAGTAGTGAAAATTTTAAAGAAACTGAGTCACCTATGTTAATTTTAGTTCAGTTTGGCTGTATTAAGTAACTGACTTTGATTGGATTTTTATATCTACTGTTTCTCCTTGGAATTGCAAAGTAATTTGGTTGGGCCCCATAAATTTTGGTACAGAATTGAATACATAATTTAGTAGGCCCTTAAATCCACAGTTAAGATGACTGCCTGATGAAGTTTTGGTTCAGCCCTCATTTAAAGCTAGACAGATTTTGAAAATTCCACTTATTAGTTCATTTTATTCACATCTGGAAAATTTAAATAAAGTTAATTTAATATTTGGTTATTGTTCAGTTTTAGTGAGCCAACCTGTGAGGTGGCTGAAAAATTGTATTGTGATTGCTGAAGTATTTTTGGTTTTGAAAGTTTGCGAATTTGTCGATGGTATGTGTAGATGGGGAATGTGTGTATGGATCGTATTTTTCTATTTTGTTTATTGAATTTATTCTGTACCAGGATTCAAGAACGTGTTAATGTAAATTACTTTCTGCTTTAGCAGAAATTAAACTCCAAATGAAGGCAGACTCTACAATGAAAGTGAGAAGAATATTGCAGTTGATAAGATATGAGTGTAGATGATTGTTTTGAGGAGCTAACCTTCTGTTCTTGTACGACTTCGTTAACTTGTTTTGGTTTCATTTGGTTTCTTATTTGGTTGACAGCCATGTTGCAAAAGTTACTGAGTTCAGATAATTTGGCCTGGACTTGATTTGTGGCTTTGAAGGCCAGGAATTGATCAGTCAGTGAATAGTTTGATGAACATACGACTGTTCTGAAGCTGTCTGGCCCTTCCAATGAACTCTCTGCTATGCCAAAGGTTTAGAGGTTTATACTGCCATCAGTTTAAATAAATGGGTAATTTGGTATTTTCTTCAACTTTTTACGAATCATTTAAGGCTGGAGTTCTCATAAAGGAAGGACACAGACTGTTTGTAGTCTGCCCCATTATAGTGTTTATGTTAGTTTGCATGGTAAAGTCCCAGAGAAGTTCGTGGCATCTCTGTTTTGCAGATTCTCTTAACTGCTTTGTCGTCAATAGATTATTGTATGGCAACAAATGAATGAATGAATGGCCATCCGGATTATTACGACCAACAGGTTAAAAGGCTAATGGAACACAAAGCAGCCAAAAAGTAACAGTTTCTTAGTCACCTGTCTTTGGTGACAGTAAGTCTGCCAAAGTGTCAACGATTGTTAATTCCTAGGTAAGGAATAAAGTTTGTGTCATGGGGCACTTCACCTTAAGCATTATAACCCTCCTGGCTCCTTAGATGATAGGAAGCCAGTGTGAAGAGGGCTTTGCATATGGTCATGTTAATTTGCCTGTACCGTGCCATCCAGTCAGGGCCATCCACATGAATTACTTGCTGTAACCATAACTGTACAGCTGAATTTATGGGGAGCAGACGGGTTGACACAAAGTTGAAGACCAATTTCAATGCAACTGGCTTTGTCAGTGAGCCCAGTGCCACAAGCACGAATTCGGTGGTTGTCTGAGTTTGGTGAAGCACTGCTTTTAGCTAAATGATGCACCGAAGGTGTTGGAGTTTGTTGACTGGACAGAAACTTCTTGATTTCGAGCAGTGAACACTTTGCACTTTTGGTGTGCAGTGCCCAATTTCAAAGACCAAGGAGTAAGGGCGGATGTCAAAGTGGAATCTGATGTCACACAGTTCTTGAACAGGATGGAAGCCTGTATTGTTGCTGGTCCTGCAGCTGAAGCCAAAACGAGATATGCAGCAGAACCCAAGGATACCATCATTAATAGGAAGGGAGGCTTGCTCTCAGCTTAAGCTGACAAGGTCAGATTGAGACTATTGACCAGGATCTCATGGAAGAGTTGGTACAGATGAGTCAGAACTGGACCATCAGTACATTTATCCGCAATGTTGAGCATGAAGAACTTTAGAGGGGTTGAGAGAACTACAAAGTAAATGGTTATTCATGCCTGGATATAATTCTGCTGCATCTGAAATTCACGTTTATGCGTGACTGCATGTGCTTCACAAATTTTGGTAATATTAGTAATAATAATATTAAAAATAATATTTTTATTTACGCCAAACAGAAGACCGAGAGGTAGAGCAAAAAACCTGAATATTAAGACTGCAGAATCTGGACAGAAAACGTGACAAATCCCCGGCAGTCGACAAGCTTTATGTGGGTCACGGTAACCAACTGGATAGCGTGTGCGGCTAGTAACGCAGAGAATACGAGTTCGAGCCTCTTCCCTGAGACAGTTACTGCATAGGGACCTTGAGCCTTCACTCACAATTGCTCAGCTGTGTTGATATGATGCTTGGTCATTAATGGCACTTAATAAATATAGAAATAATAATAAGAATGACAGAAAAACTGCCATTTGTAGAAAGTGGAGCCCCCATAGAAGGGATAATCAATCGGTGATTTAAGAAAAGACAAAGGTCTAATTGTTGGGCATTCAATATTATTATTATGATTATTATTACTGACTACTTTCAAAATGTTGTCACTTAATACCCAGTATCAGCAGAACCACTTCTGTGTGAATTTTACTCTACTACAGCAAATGCACAAATGTGACTTTGCATAATAAAACCCTCACAAAGACGGAAAAAATCAAAACTGAGTTTGATGCAGCACTGGACTGGGCTGGAATTGCTGAATAATTAGGTGAAAACCACATGTTTCTATCACAAATAGTAAAAAAGTTACAAATTTTAAAGATGGAGTTGTCTTGACAGCTACTTTTGAGAAATCGTGAGTTAAAGTTTGCTGTAATAATGACTCGACCTGTCACTGTCCCCAGGAGTCGTATTCATGCACCTCTGAGGCTGTCTTCAATAAAACCTTCATAAATTACGAATAGGTTACGAATTTACATAACGTACATTTGCACAATTGTCGTTTTAGTCAGGTTCAATTGGGACGCTAAGGGACATGTTAAATTAAGTTTTGCTGCGGGCATCATAGTAAAATTGAAATGAAAATATTTAGACAGTGAAACTTTATGTAAGGACTTATAGCCAAAGGCTAACCCCACAAGGAATACAAACATGCAAAGAACTTATTTTATTTTGATCCTTTTTTGCTTACTTGCCTTTGGAGCGTGTTTCTTGCAAATTGACTTTGCTGACTTTGTGAGGATTTCTCGTGCACAGTCAAAAATAATAATGTATAGAAATGTATTGTTGTTTTGATGTATTTTAGCAAAGTATAGCATAAATTAAAAGTGTTTTAATGTTTTCTTGCAGAGATGGCTAAAAATTTACTGCACTGCCAGATGACAGAAGTGATTGCTGCTAATTCTGAAAATATGATTTTGAACATTTGTAAATTTATAGCTTTTCTAAATATTAATGTTTCAGCAGGGCTTTAGAATGCTTCTCAAGTTCTTGAAAGGTTTTTAGCGTTCGGTCTTCAAGGCCATGTATTTTGTTAGCAGGTATATATTTCATTGTTCACTTTCCACCTATGACATATCATGAATTTTCATTGCTGACTTCGGAAACTAATCTTGGCAAGTGAAAAAATTAGTATACGTCCGACACCAGATGAAGGACAGACTGGCATTTAAGCCATTTGCTGTAGGTTTTCAGCTTCAGGAATTTCTTCTTTTTATGATAATTTAAACATAAAAGAATGTTTCTAGTTTTACTTGGCTTTCATTTTGTTTGGGACTGTCAGTTTAGATATTGGTTTTATAACAAGATGACGAATAATTATAATATTAGTGTGGTATTGGTAGTAGTATAGTAGTAGTAGTAAAGTAATAATAATATTATTATTGGTCATCCAATGATTCAAATCAATTCGCTTCTAAGGAGCACCTTCAAAAGGTGGGACACCAGCAAAGATTAGCCATTCCAGAACAATGCCCTTGTAATTGTTTCACACCAGATGTGATAATTATATATTGTAAAACATAATATAATGTAAAATAATAATAATATTGGTAGTTATTTTTAAAATAACAGTACTACCTTTAACAATGAGAAGTTATTATTGTAGTGACATGCAGTGTTAATGTTTACCAAAAGATGAGTGTCACTTTAGGCACTAATTAAATCAGAGCAAAACAATTAAATTCCTATATTAATTGGCTGCTATGATTGCTGATATAAGAGGAATAGGAATGTTCAGGAGATATTGTTTAGCTAAACATTCCTTCACCCCATTAACTCAAAATTTGGCATGGATGGCACACTTCGTGAAATTCTGTTTATGAAGAAAGATGCAGTGTGCGTCGTGCACTGGTAATATCTACTGTTATGGAGGATAATGATAGATATATTTATCCATCAGCATTTATATAGCTCCTTTCATGGACCTCTAAATAACATGTGGCTATCTATCAGATGAGAAGAAAGGGAAGGTTTTTGATAACTGGTATTTATTCTCAGTTTATTTCTTGGCTAGACAAGACTGATATTTCAGAACTTGTGACGAAGGGTATTTCTGTGTTTTGAGGCAGAATTGCAGTTGCATGTTCCAGAAATGCTGGTTCTATAGCATTAATTAATCTGTGCTTACAGCCAAACGTTTTATTCTTTGACTTACATCAGAAAAAACTGCACAATTAAGACAGATTTCTCTGTTCAAATTTAATGCTCTGCACCATATACTGTGCCCTAACTTTTGACAATTTTTAGAGAAAAAATGTAGATGATTGTTGTTCCTCTCTTGGTAACGCTACGATCAATAATGAAACTAACATCTGCTTAACATGTAGAGCACATTGTTATTTGATCACATCTTTTGATTTCATTAACTGGACTAATTCAGTCGGAATAATTTTTAATGCCCTATTGTGTATGTTGCCAATTCTCTTTGAAAGTGGCACATGCCAGAATTAAGTTACCTTCACACTTGTGTATGTGCACATGTGTATCTGGACTTTATTATAGCACCAGACGTTTTATGGTGACGTTTTAGGTGCATTTGGTGTGGTTCGTGTTACATTAAAGAAAAGTTTCACAAGTTTTTTTAAAGCTTTGGCCAGCTGCTTTTTCAGTGGGCTTCTGTTTAGTCATCTCAGTTATCCTTTTGGTTTGTTTGTCTGACTTGATTTGAACACTATTGGAAGAGTGTACCAGTTTTTGGATACTCATTCAGTTTTTATTACTTAGTGATAAGTTTTTTGCTGCAAAGAACAGAGTTGATTTAATACTGCTATATGTAACATGGATATACAAAAATCCCAGTGTTCAATTGCCTAGATGTTATTCTTGGACATTTTTCTTGCATGATTTCGTATTACACCTAAATGTAAATAACATTACTATTAGGTTAATGTTTTGGGTAATTTAACATTGGTTATTTAAAACACCTTTTGAAACTTAATTAAGACATTCCAAAACTGGATGAGCGTTGATGTGAATGGAGTGAATTCAGATTATGATTTAGTGAATACTGATGATGATGATGATGATTTGCAATGTTTGTATCTATAATTTTGTGGATGGGGTTGATTTTGTACAGGTTGTACAGAGAGAGTGCATTGTCGAACGAATGGACGTTCTTTTGAGATGAGCTTGTTGAAAATCCTGATGGCTTCTTTCAGTATTTGTATTTTTTTTAAACGTTAATGGCTTGGTGTTATTTGTCTTAACTTTGATTTATTTGCCCATTTTATATATATATATGCGTGTATTTCATTACCTTTTCTTTGCTGTAATAAAACTGTGACATTTATTTGCTCCTAGGAATACTAAGCCTATAAATCGAATAAAACAGATAATCTTAAAATGCTGACAAAATATACAGGAAAATGCCAATTTCTTATAATTGTTTTGCATATTAAGTTAATTAATCTAAGTTTACCGCCAAACAATTTGGCCACTTGAAATGAACCTTGTTTTCTGCCGTGATTTTGATGCACTTTAAAAACTGCCTCTGACAACTGTTCACGTTGCATGTGAAACTGCTGATGTGTCTGTTTGGGATTGTAATAAATCTTGAGGCAATCAACGCAATCATAATCTTTGGATTTCTTCAGTGCCCAAAAAAGGGACTCGGGTTATTCACTAGATAAGATGTGTAGAGTAGCTTAATTATTGAGTTGATTTGATTCATTGTTTAACCTTGATTGTGCATGGTATTTAAGTTGACTCACCCCTCTGGGTTAAGACCTGAAACAAATTAGCTGTGTATCATCAAGAGAGCAATCGGTGTATAAATGATATTCAACCACTGAGGATGACTTTGTCCAGTACAGCGAGATGGTGTGCTTTTTATGAGAGAAGTGCTACTCATGTCTGGTTCCTGTGAAATTAAAGGATATCAAGTCTTCTTGTGTGGCTGGAACAATAATCATTACTAGATTCCTACAGCTTTTGTATACTTGTCGTATCTTGGATTTCTACAAAGGGTACATTTTCTCAGGTACAGTAAAACTCATGTTTTGCCATTTCCTAATACCAGTCACTGATGGTAATGTAATATGAAGTTGTAGTTTATGAATGCAAATCCTTTTCAACAGAAGTGATAGCACTTGTTTTACTTTGCAACCTGATGAGCATTCCTGGAGCATCATATATATATATATATATATATATATATTATATATATATATATATATATATATATATATATATATATATATATATATATATATATAATGTACGATGCATATTAGCAACTGCATATTATATATATAAAATATGCAGTTCTGTACCTAGTTGAGCAGGAGGTTGTCCAGTTGTTGTATTGCTGCTGTCTTTGAGGCCAAAGGTCTGAACTCACAAGAGAAAAACTACCAATGATTAAGCTGCAACAGATGATGGCTGAAGTACCAGAAATTAAGTAATTAAAAGTTAATTTTATGAGAAAGTCAGTGACTTAGAATTGCTCATTTTGTCTAACCATATATATTTTGGTTATCACTGTAATTCTTGCCATTCTGTACATACATGGTAGCCACATGGACACTGTTTCATTGAATAAAATGCAATAGCTGCAGGTCACTTGCTTTCTGTTGCCATAGCAATACAATATATTTCGATGAAAGTGCTGGATAACTTTGCCATTGTTACCTTGCTTTCCACAGCAGGAAGTTGCTGGAGCAATTCTAATATAAATAAAATGTCATGGCTGTTGTTAAGTCATTATTCTGATGATTTAATTTTTAAAAATCATTTTCTCTTTTGCAGTAATGTGACCATGCATGAAAAGACCCTCAGAGTTGGAGAAACACACTCAGAAGGCAAATAGGCGTTAAATGGGTGAAAGAGTTGTTTAAATGTTTATATTCCATGTTGCGTTAGCTATCAAACTCTTGAGTCCTTTTGTAGAGTTTTGCTATTTAAGTATTTTATTTCAATTTTTATTGTGGTGCCCTGCATCAAAAACTGAAACTTGTCCCTTGGTGCCCTAAATTGAAGTTGTGTATATTGATTATTATGCATATTTCCAGGTCATGTAACCAGTTTTTATGGATTTTCTCAGAGGCATATGAATGTGCTCCAATGTACTATCCTAATAAACATTCATGACCCCCAGGCACTGGGACTTAGATCGTCATAGTAAACTTTAACTTGTGATTTCTCAAAAGTAGCTGCAAAGACATGTCTTAAAAAGTGGTAGCATGTTTACTGTTTGATGAAAACAAGCAGTGTTCACCTAATTATTTAGCAATTCCAGTCCAATCCATAGCAGTATCAACTCCGTTTAGAGTTTTTCTGACTTTGTATGGGTTTTCTCTTGCATGGTCACAGACTAGAGCTTTTGATGTCTAAAAATCAGGAACAGTTTTCAGCTCGATCTTAAAACGTTTCCAAAGCTGATTTTAAAATGATTTAAATTGTCCTGTAAGAGTTTTGATAATGATTTCTTTATGTTCCATTAACTTTTGCTGGGACCTAAAACTTTTGCATAACTTTTGATTGATGGAATGTTACTGCAAAGTTGTACTTTTAGTTTCACTGATATTAAATTAGTATTAATACTGCATAATTAATTGTCACAGCAGTGTAGAAAATATATCTCTAGTTGCTGGTATTTATTGTTAATTTGAGTCCAGAGATTCATCCTGGGTTCTTCCTTGAGTTTTAGACAATTGTAGATTGGTTCTGTTTGTGGTTTAAATTATTGTTTCTGCATTTATTAAGTGCCACTATTTAACATTTAAGCGTCAATCAATGGCGCTGACCAATTGTGAGTGAAGGGCTTGATCATGATCCATACACAGTAACCATCTGAGGGGAGGCTTGAAGCTGTACTCTTCAAGTTGCAAACTGAGCACTCTAACCAACTGGCTACCAGACCCACGGTTGAAAGTAGATACTAGGCAACTGACTGCATGAGTAGCAGATTGAATGGACTTGAGATGTGAAGGCTGAACGAGTGTGAACTGTGCTCCTGAAAATCTTATAGAAAGGAGCCAGTAAATGTCTGACAAACGAAAGGAATTGCCGAAACAAATGGTGAATTATGACACAAGTTATTGGTGATTTTCCTTACCTTTCCAAAGTCTTACAAGTTACTATATCTATGTGTCTAATTTTGTTAAAGGTTCTGGTACTTGTAATTTGAGCATATTGATTTGTAATCCCATCTTACTTTGCATGTAAATAAGTGTAAGGAAATTAAGGGCTTGGATCAGTGGCAGCCATACAGGAAATACCTGGTATGTAATATGATGGCCAAATTGGTATTAAAGATGCCTTGTAATCCGTAGGTTATGGGTTTGATTTTGGTGAAGCTGGTATCATGTCGTGATCCTTGTTGATGCTTACACGTAGTTGCCTGTTATTTCATACTGGCTAGTCATGAAGTAAAATGGCAAACGCTGGAACTCGCCAGTCTTAATGCATCCTGGACTTTGGGATGTGCCTCCGACCAGTTCATAATCTACGGAAAGGAGATAAGCACATCATACGTATAGCTTATGCCTTAATACTTATGCTAGTGTAAATGTTCATGGGTGACATAGTTTTCTTGTGAAAATGTGCACTTGTTGCATGGTGCCAGTTAAGCCAAACATGTAGGTTTGTGGCATTTGATGTATTTTGAGGGCAAATGATTGCATCCTGCCCCATTAATACATCCATCCAGATAAAAAAAACTTGCACTGAACAAGAATTAACCTAATTCTGTTGAGATGGTGAGCATGCATGAGGCATTTCATTCAGAAATTTATTATAGGTTTTTACAGCATTTTGTTAACGTGATACTTTCTGCAATTTGTTGACCTTTCTCTTGTCTATCATCATGAAAGATGTATTTTAGTAAGACATAGATGTTTCCTTTTGTTTCATATCTTGGAACACAATCGACTGTTTACAAACAGCAAACTGTTTTATAGCTTTAGGATGAATGTAAAGTTTCAAGACATATTACGTCTGTTTTGCACATATGCGTAGTGATATAATTGTAAATAGCATTTAATTATTCAGTCTGTTGCAGACGGATATGTGTAACCCTTTTAAGACCCAAAGCCCCAAGAAGTGGAGCTCGGGTTTTGAGGGTGACGTATGACCTGTTTACTGACTTGGTCTGCTGATTTCTGGCTGTATATAATTCACTGTCGACTGCTTCACAGGCCAAGGTTGGTGAGCGGAAGAATTGTTTCTGTTTTGCTGTTTTAGAATAAACTTCTTCAACTAACTCTTTCTTATTGAAACTTGGGAAGAAGACTCCTCTATTTTCCTTCCATCCCCTCTTAAATTGCCCTCTGTAGCTGTATTTTCCTACACATTTAAGCCAATACAAAGACTCTTTTCCTACACATTTAAGCCAATATAAAGACTTCTTACAGCACTGAGCAATACACAAAACATCATTAAGCACCAGTAACAGGTCTTATCGAAAGTGGACTCCGTGGTCTCAGGTGACAGCAGGAATTGTTAAAAGATAAGGTTGTGATCCAGAACTGATTGTGTCGTAGCTGCATGAAGTGGCCAATAAATTCTAAACCTTCAGACAGCAAGCTGTCCAAAATCGAAAATGTCATGCCATAAAGAGTCAAGTAATGACTTCGCTCTTAAGAAGATCAACTGATAACAACTAATGACAAGAAATGGTTAACTTTTATCACAATGAGAAACACAATTCATATAACTGGATGCTAAAAATCCAATGCATGTACTGTACTTAGCATCTTGTAGGCCAATGCACTTTCCAACAACCATATATATGTTCCTCACAAACTGCTCTAAGTACACAAGCTATTACAAACTTCTCTGTTTCTATGACAAATATTTTAACGAATTTAACCATAATTTAAGTAGACTTAGATTACTGCAGACCAGAAAACATCCAACAAATTCCAGAAAGATTGAATTCACTTTGAATTCAGCCTTACGTATAATGTTATCAATGATAAGCAAGTGTGAGATAGCAGTAAAGTACAAAGTAACTGAAATTGGCAAGCAGAAGTTTCCGTCTTTCTTTTTAAGTGCACTGGAATGTTAAGAAAACATTTCCACACTACCGAAGGCACGTAGCATGTCTTCCACCATCCACAGGAATCTGTGCTCCAGTTATAAACGAAGCAGCTTCAGATGCAAGAAATGCTATTGTCCTGGCGACCTCGTACGGCTGCCCCGGTCGACCCAGTGGATGTGTCTCAGGAGTTCGCTCAAGAAACTATTTTCAAAACAACAAAATGTGCTGCTAGTATTTGCAAATACTCATCATTAATTATGACCAAAGGAGGTAATTTATGAGTCACAATTAAATACTCGTTCTCAGAATGTTTACAATGTGCTATGCTTTAAACGCACCAGTTACTGCACTGCTTTTACACACAAGCCTCAGAACATTTAGACCTAAAACTTAGTGTCTGCTACTAATATCAACACATATAAATAGCTTTTCAGCATCTTTTGTTTCTACAGATCTCCTTATTCTAAGAAAGTTACAAAAGAATCCTTTCTGAACAGAAAATAAGTGTATTTCCAGTGTACAAATTGTGAAGACAGTCAGCTGGATCAACCAGTAGAATGCAAAGCTCTTAAATAAATGAAAGAATGATGTACCTTTGCATACTGTTCATCGTTCAAGCCTCCTCGTTTGTGAATGTTGGTTATTATGACTCCAGGGCTAGAATAGAAATGCACAACATCACAGTATTAAGTCTGACATGACTTAGCACCAGCAATGCACAGTACTACCGAAGTTTAATAATAACACAATAATAATAATTATTATTATTTTTATTTTTATTATTATTATGATAACATAATGATAACAAAAATAATAAAGGTCAATCCTTGCAGCACCACTTTGTTCCCCTGGCCTATTGAATTCTTGCTCCAATCAACAATAAGGGCTCAGCATTCTTCATGGGATTAAGATGCAATTTAGCTTGCATTCCCGGGATATGACAAAAAACCAGCTGCCTGTTTCAATGCTCTTCACTAACAATTCAGCATGCAATGCCATTGCTTTCCACTGTACCTTCTTCAATCTTCTGCTAAAAATCCTACCTGTTCTGCCATAAATATTTTCAGCTCATTTGTTTGTTCTTAATAAACACCTTTTTAGATCTTTCAGATGTTTTGGTACCATTGATGTTATCAAAAAGTGTTATGTAAATGTCCAAGTACACACATACAAAGCAACATCTAGACTGGTTTGTTTTTGGAGGAAAGTATACAGTAGCACACACCGGGTATGCCATGTAGACTCCACGTCACGGCCCCACGGCAATTTGTGTGCTTACACAGGGGCCTCCATTCTAATTTGGTCACTACAGTTTGGTCCCAGCATCAGCAACAAACAAATCAGCAAATTCTGAGATGCACTGGAGCTTGGGACCCATCCTAAGAGAAGAAAATCAAGGATGTTGGGAGATCTATTTTAATGCAAGGAAAGTTCAGTCAAATTGAACCCAATGGAACAGGGAACGGCCTATAGGAAAAATGAAATCTGGAAAAGATAGGTATCGGTCATGACCCAAAGGCCAGAAGACTTTCTGGAACAAAACTGCATAAAAAATAAAATAAAATAAATATCTCATAGAGCACTCACTTGACACTATTAACTCTTACACCTTTGCTGGCAAGTTCTGTCAAATAAAACACGTATAATCATTAAGAATCAATCCGACATTAATTATTAAACAAGTGTACAGTTACAATGAGGAACAGCAAGAGTGCAAATCACCGAGTAATAGCTGCCGTTTGTAATCTCTGTAGCTACCATGCATTCCCCTTCAGTGTTTCCAGCATTTCAGACAACAAACAATCCTGATGCTCTGATTTCCAGAGTCCAGGGTAGAGATAAGGATTTTGAATGACTTCATGGTTGGAATAGGTAAAGAGAAGCGCACAAGTTTTAGGGGCAACCTATGAAAGAAGCAACTCCACCACCAAGCCCTTCTCACCAAAGTTGATTCCGGAGAGAAAGGGAGATAGGTTCTATGTCCAAAATGAAGGAAGGTGTGTCCGACAGTTTGAGCCAACTTTCATTGAGAGCAAGAATATCCACAGGATGATCCAAGATGTAATGTAATCATGAAGAAAAGCAGACTTATTCCAGACAGAGTTTATTTTAAGGTGTCAGAAATATATTATTTCAAGATGGTAAGGGCTAGGGTTTACAGAACCGATTAGCTTAATTGTAATTGTAAACGAACATTTATAAAGCGCCACTTAGGAAACAGTGGCGCTCCCGACTTGAACAAACAAAAAGGATTTCAGGCGTTTGCGAGACTGGGTAGGAGAGAGACTAAGTAACTGAAGCCGCAGGTCAAGAGGAAGGGAGTTCCAGCTGGAAGGGCCAACAAAGGCAAAGCTCCTGGACTGAGCAGTCGTACTGCGGACGCGAGGGACTACCAAGAGACCACGGGTAGCTGAGCAAAGGGAGGCATGGGCAGGCAACGAGGAAACCGGAATACAAAAAGAAGTTAAGTAGGACGGAGCAGAGCCTAGAAGGCAGTTGCGCATAAGGATAAGAATCTTAAACTGGATGTGTTGACTGACAGGAAGCCAATGAAGTGAATCACGAATAAAAGTAGATATATGGGCAGACTTTGGAAGACCACCGATAAGGCGTGCAGCAGCATTAAGTATAGACTGAAGCTTGGAAGTGTTAATTGCAGAAAGTCCAATACAGGCAGCATTGCCAAAGTCAATCCTAGTGCAAATCAGGGCATGGACCAAGGTAGTGATCGCATGAAGAGGAAGCGAGTGACGAATAGAGCGGAGTTGTCGTAGGTGGTAAAGACAAGAGCGGGAGATATTATTTACATGGTCAGTCAGAGAGAGTTTGATCCAGGATGATTCCGAGGTCACGGACTGAGGAAGAGAAGTGGATATGAGGGAAATTAGAGGAAAGGGAACTAAAGTCAATTTTGGCAAGCTGGACATGGCCACCTAGCCAGATATATTGAGTCTTATCAGGATTAAGACACAGGCGGTTAGAAGACATCCAGAGATCTAGAACAGAGGTGGCCTCAAGGATCCGCTCAACCATCAGAGTAGCTGAGGCAGCCGGGCCATGAGTAAAGGATTGTCATCAGCATATTGGTGGAAGACCATAGGGAATGTGAGTCCAGGCAGAGCGAGTGGGCCCAAAAATAACAGAAAGGGAGCGATCAGAAAGAAATGAGCGAAACCAAAGAAGAGCAGAGTCAGTAAGGCCAAAGGATTTAGACAGTCGTTCTACGAGAATGGAATGATCAACAGTGTCGAAGGCAGCACTAACGTCATAGAGAGCAAGAAGAGTGACATGGCCATGGTCAAAGGCATGAAAGATGTCAGCTAGAAGGCGGGTGATGAGTGATTCTGTCGAATGGAATTTCCTAAAACCAGATTGAAGGGGAGGCATGAGAGAATTAGATTCAAGGTATTCAACCAGTTGAAGAGAGATACATCTTTCAAGGAGCTTCGAGAGGAAGGAAAGGTTAGAAATAGGACGATAGTTAGAAGGAGAGTTAGGGTCCAGACCTAGGCGCTTGAGGGAGGGAAAGACAACCGCCCTTTTATGTGATGCTCGAATGGAACCCTACAAATTCCTTAATTAGAAATGGAGGAAGTAGGTCAAGTTCGCATGACTTCGAGGGGGAGTCCAGTATAAGTCGACGAAGGACATCCGGTTGAAGGGTTTCCCAGCACGAGAGGTTGGCAGTTGTGGTAGGGAAGGACGGTAGGGGTGAATCCTCAGTAGATCGACGGATCGAGTCAATCTTGGATCGCATAAAGTCCAAGTAGTTGTCTGCAGAGAATGGATGTTGAGAGTGGGAGGAGGAAGGTGAGGAACGACCTAGGTCCTAGGACGTCAGCAAGTGATGACCAGAGGCGACGAGGGTTTCCTTTTTCTCTGTCCATCAGCGACTCCCAATACGAAGTTTCTTTGGTTCGGAAAACGGAATACATATCTCGAAGGTGATGGGTTCAGGTAAGGCGATCAGCACGATCACGAGTACGACAATATCGGCGCTCTAGACGTCTGGTGTTCCGACGTAAAGCGCGGCATTGGCTGTCAAGCCAAGGTCGTAGTGGTCTCGAGCGAATCCGATGTGGACGGAGAGGAAGGAGGGCATCAATGAGAGGAAGAACCGATGAGTTGAATAGGGTGAAGAGATCCTCGGTTGAGCACTCACTTAAGGAGGAGAGATCAGCGTAGATAGAGCTACTGAGGAGACCTGCATGGAAGGCTTCTCGATCAAGATTCCTCCAGCCACGAGATGAACGAAGAGCGAAGGAAGGTTGGGAGCAGAGAAAGAAAGAAACAGCAGAAAGTAAACTAACAACAAGCAACTCCAATCAAGTTTGAACTCAAACGTAGATTTTGAGAAAAGGGGAGGTTGAACATGGAAAAGCATGTTGGTATTTTAGATATGGAAGCAGGCAGGAAGGGCTGAAGTTAGAAGATGAAGTAATGTGTTTCTTAATAAACATTAAAGGCAGTTCCAGACATCAGAGTCAAGCAGCAGATCAGTTCAACTTAGATGAGCTGTACACTGAGCAATTTTACATTTCAGATTGTGTCATCCTTCTTTAATAGTGCATCGTTACAGCGAGAACAATCGAAAGCTAACACATATTGTGGTAGAAATTAATGTTTCTCATGGAAAAAAATTTGGAAGCCATGACTGCAACTGCATTATATCCGAATTTGCGGTATGTCAGAGCACATCTATGGTGTAGTACATTTTTTGGTTTTCTTTCTGTGCATGGTTGTACACAGTGGCAGATCCAGGATTGCTTGTGCAGGGGAAGGGCATTTCCAGAGGGGCACCACATTCTCGCAGTTCACCATGCATGGGTCTGGCCTGAGGGACGCCAGCATATAACCAAAAGGGGTGTAGGGAGAGGGGCAAACCACCCCCCACGCCTATAGCTAAATCCTGCACTGGTTGTACATAGCTAACTTCAGTCTGCTTGTTATCGTTATACACAGAATAGTGCTATACTTTACTATTCAACTGCCATCTAACTTTAGCCTGTCTTAATAGGCGACCTCAATCGAGCATGACTGGTTCTTTCTGGGTTTGCCTTTTGAATCCTGGTTAACTGTGCACTAACTGCAACTCTGACACATTTCATTTGGGATCAATAAAGAGATGATGACGATGACGATGATAGCTACACACAAACATGCTTTCAGCTTTCACTCATTCAATGGACAAATCAAGGCAATTACAGGACCTCGCTAAGTAGCAGGACTAATTGACTAAACGTCAACTTAATAGACATCTCTAGGTTAACCGTGCTGTCCCAATGCCACAGAGTAATTAGACTGTGTCGTATACATCTACTGATGACGATGATCTCGTTTAATCAGTAAGATTTCAGAATTACCGAGTGCAGTACAACGAGTGAACTGATCCAAAGCACTCTTTGAAATGTTGTATGCAAGAACACCAGAAAACTAAAGGCAACAGCAATACAACAAAAGACAACAGATTAACAGATGCAGTAATTATATAGCGAATTTAGTTTAATTCTTATGGTTTCTGATTTTAATTAATAAAAGTAAGTTAGTTAAACTTGTCGGGGTTTGAGATAAGTGTTGCTTTTCAATTTCTCTTGTTTATATTTCAATAAAATTGTCTTTTATCGAACACAATGTATTATCGCTCGATATTGTTTACGCTGTTCTTGGCTGATGTTGACTTCGTTCCATTTTGTAATTCGTAACTGTAATTAAAGATTTATAAAGCACCTCTTAGAGAATAAACTCAATAGGGGCGCTCCCGACCCGAACAGGTAAAATGACTGTTAAACAGTACAGCCTTCAGGTGCCTGCGAAACCCTGAGAGGGGAAGAGAGAGGAGCTGAAGTCGCACATCGAGAGAGACGGTTCCAGCAGGTGGGACCAAAACACACAAAGCTTTTGGACTGGGTGGTAGCAGTTCACATGCAAGGGACAAACAAGAGATCATGGGTGGTCGAACAGAGGGTGCTACGGCCCAGTAACAAAGAGACTAAACTGCAAAGTCCATGAAGTAGAGAGGAGCTGAGCCAGCAACACAGTTGCACATAAGAGTGAGAATCTTAAAATGGACATGCTGCTGGATGGGAAGCCAATGAAGGGTGTCTCGAATATAGGACAAGATATGACCACCTATGATCTCTTTCCCGTATCTGGGAATGGCTCCAATGAGACGAGCAGCAGAGTTCAGCACAGATTGAAGCTTAGCAGTGTTGGCTAGGGATAGGTAGGTGAACAAGGCATTACCAAAGTTAACCTAGGTGCAAATGAGGGCGTGGACCAGAGTCGAGATAGCGTGAAGAGAGTATGGCGAATAGTATGAAGCTGAAGAAGATGGTAAAAACAGGAACGAGAGACGCTATCAACATAGGCAGACAAAGTGAGCTCCTGATCTAATACATCCCTGAGATCGCAGACCGCGGTAGAGAAAGAGATATCCAGAAATCTCTGACAACAAGTTCCATCCATTTCTCTATAATTGTATTGGTATAGCTCCACACTAACCCGGCTCGCACACTTTAGTATTCTGTGTTCAGGAGTCGCCCATGAACTGAAGATTCTCCTCTTTGCTTCTCTAATTTAGGTCATGTCTTCACACTTGTTGCCTGGTTTTAGCTGTTCTAGTTTTCTTGTGACTTCAATTCTGTCTCGTATTATGGTTGCCTTATTATGCTGCTCGCTTTGGCACTGTATTTTGTTCATCCTGTTCCTGCTTGCCAAATCTGGTGAAGACAAGTCTAAAACTTTTACACATGCGTCCTTATGGTCTGATCTATTTCAGAACTTGGCTCAAACTCATTCATTCTATCTGATTCCCAGTACTGCTTGTTCGATTTGGTCATACGTTCTGCTACTAAGCGGTTCCACTAACATTATTTTCCATCCTGGGTTAAATGTAAATTCATGTAAAACATCTTCAGCTGCACATCATGGGTTGTCTGTGCTGTGTATTTGTTTCTGTTGCTTCCTTTGGCTGGTGATGTCAAAATTAGTCCAGGACCTGTTAGACTTCAAAGTCTGGATATTGATGTATTAAACATTTGTTCCAGTTAGAGAACCCTGGTGCTTCTCCATACATTTTTGACTATACTTGGTATTTGTCCGGCCCTGTTTTTGCCAGACTAACCTGAAGCAGAGTTGACAAAATCTGGGCCTGTACTTCTGACTAGTCCAGATACAGGAATGTGTTCACAAAGGATGGAAAGTTGAATATTCAAATAGTCATATGCAGCAGTTGCAGAATTATCTGCATACTGGTGAACCCATTTTCCAAAAGCAGTGATAACCTGGAGCAGATTGGCTATGTAAAATAAGTAGAAAAGCAGCCCAAGGATGGAGTCCTGTGGGACGATGACTGCATCTGGAACCCAAACCACATCGTCAGAGCCTAACATCATTCACCCCATCCGGGAAGAATATACAGCACAACACCAATTCCACAAGATGTGCTTGTATACACACAGCACACATACAACGAAGACCTCTTACAACGCATTTTACTATAACACAAATTTTGATATATAAATGGTTGACAACGTGGATGCCAAAATTAATTCACCTATGGAAAGTAAAACTCAGTAAAAGACAACCTCATTAAAAGGCATTTCTTGATATGGCTCTCAAAGAAAGTGTTATGATAAGCATTTGGTGTGCATTCATAATCTGTACATACTATACCGTCTTAATAAGTTCTTTCATTAAGCATGGATAACCAAGTTGTTTGCAACTGTTCATATGAATCAGCTCAAAAGAAACTGTTTGGATCAATGAACTGTTATTTTTGCCTGTGCTTTAGGTGATTGGCTGCCCAAGCCCAGAACTGCACAATTAGACTAAAATTACTTTCAACATATGAACATAACAAATGGTCAACAGTACTCTGAGCTTGAATTACAACATTACATAAGAATTGGTAGATACTTACTGAGCGAATGCCATTAACGCTGGAAACATTGACAACATTGCCCTTCGTCTTGATCAGATGAGGTACAGCCAACATCGTTAAATGAAAGATACACCTATAAGATCAGTTTAGAAAATGGAATGACAAGGAACTTAACGGGTTCAAACCACACAGAACACTGAAATTCTGTTTAACATATTCCATTTTATTGGCAATATTTAACTGGTGCCATAATTGGTTGGAGGTGCTCTGAGTGCAGGCAGGCCGACATCAGCGATTCTTGCCAATGCATATTTTATCACGTGATCTCTCATGTGGAAAAATTTCAAGCCTTCATTCTGATGAGACAGCTGGTTTAGAGAAAAAACACCACCAATTCTAATTAGTGGGAGGCATGTCTAGGCTTGTCTGTGGACTTTAACTTGGTGGGAAACAGACAACATAAAACAATTACTGGAGCAAAAATTGTTAAGAGGGCTTGAAGATTTGGGAGCAGTAGACTGTCATGTACTCAGTAGATAGTTTGAGTTATAAACGTCATTGTAAGATTCGTGCATTTAGACAGTGTAAGTTGATGAATTGAGTACTGTTGTCATTGAACTCTTCGTTTATTTAATTACGTATGTGAAAAACGAAGACTGTGCCTTTCCTTGAGTTAACATTACACTACAAATTCCGCAGGTTGACATTCTGAAGCCTGATCGATTGACACTTCAAAAGATCATTACCTTGCACTGCTTCTAATGGTGCATGACATACTGTTAAGGTTTAGAACATGAAGAAAAGTACCTCATGTTAATGTTCATAACCTCATCATACTGTTCCAGTGATGTTGTCTCAATTGTTCCTAACTTAATAACTCCAGCAGCATTCACCTAAGCAAACACAACAGAAGCCTTCATTGCTAATTTCAAGTTCAGAACTTCACAGCTGTCTTCTTTTGAATGATAACCTCACTAGGGCAAAGGCAAAGCCAAGAAATCATAAACTTGTTAGAAACCTTTATCAGATGCTCCTGATCAAACACTTGAATGGGCACGAGTTTTTGGGAACTGACCTGATCACGGTTTTGTTTTGGTGCACCACTGGTTGATGCCTTGTGCATTAGACACCGGCACTGTCACGGTTTACGTGAGATGGTGAGTTATACCCTAAATCTAACCAGCCAGGGAGGTCGTGAGCGGTGGCGAGACAAGAAATATTTCAATGACCACAACACCGACATTTATACTTGTATTAACACACTTAACATATATACACACTAGAGTTATATTTACAGTACGTCTTTACGTTTTCTAACACCCCGTCGATGGCCGTACCCTTCCCAGGTCCCCCCCAACCCCAACTGGTTAAAACTCACGGTTCCATGGTGGGGTGAGTCCTGAGTGGAGCGAGGCGACAGTTTCTTTGTCGTGTAGTTGCATCAACCGTTTCGTGACTCTCTCCACGTAGACGGGTGAAAGAAGCGACTTGTCCTTGACACGTCCTTGCCACCGGCGGCGTCCTGAAGCGAGCGACCAAACGTCCTGAAGCGACAACTGACCTCGTACTTCGACAAAGTCTCATTTGTTCTGCAACGTCTCTTTCTTCTGCATATCTTTCGCTCGTTCTTGACGGACGACACGTTCTTCTACAAAGACTCTTTCGTTCCCCGACTGGACGACTCGTTCTTCTACGAAGAGTCCTTCATTCCCCGACTGGATGACTCGTTCCTCTATGAAGAATCTTTCATTCCCCAACTGGATGACTCGTTCTTCTACGAAGACTCTTTCGTTCCACGACGTTTTGTTCTTCTCCGGCCTCGCGTTTCGCGACGTTTCGTTCTTCTCCAAAGACTGACCTAAACTCAACTGAACTCCTTTGCTCGCACACCTCCTCTCTTCGTCGGTCGACGTCATGCCCATCCTATGACCCCTCTGGACCCCACGGCCATCAACCGACCATCAACAAGTATTTATATTTATAGTCACTTATACAGTAGGCCACAAGTATTATTATCAATAGATAGTTCATCTGTAAATCAGGGCAATTCGTGACAGGCACTACGGATATTGCTAATGACAATGTAACAAACAATTATAATCCAAGAACTATAGCGCCATTATAATAATGGTTAAGGCATCAGTCGATGGTCTAAGCAGTCGGTGTGCAAACCAAATTCTTGGGCAAGTCTGGTCAAAAATCAAGAAGAAAATCCAAGAGGACATAGAAACAGCCTACAAAGAAAATAAATCCAAGAGAAGATGGGTTTTAATCAAGATCTAAAGGAAAACACAGACACTGCAAAGCAAATATTTCCCACAAGAGAGTTCCAAAGTCTGTGGCCAGCAATGGAGAAGACACGCCCACCAAATTCTGTTTTGCCCTTGGCACAGTCCAGTGAGACAGTGAAGTAATTACAAGTCTTAGAAGTCAGCATGAAACGACGATAATAAGGCTAGGTGAAATGTAAACCCTTACAGACAATTAGCCCAATCTTGAAAATTATTCTCTTTTCTGTGAGTAGCCAGTGGAATGGTTTTAAGACTGAGATACACGCTGACACATTGATGGCACAGGCCAAGATGCTTTGACTCTTTGAAGCTTCATCAAGTTAGCTTTAAACATGCCAATAAGAAGCAAGTTACAATAGTCAAGAGTTCTACTGAAAATGAGAATGCAACTGGACATTTAATTGCTAGACTTTGCATCTTCCAAATTCACAAAGTGCACAAGTTTCAGAAATGTCAGACAGTTTCGCTTATAAGTTCAAATTGGAGTTCAAGTGCGGTCAGTTGATGATTGCAGTGGAATACTTTATCTAATTTAAACAAAATAGCTCCCAAAACAGCCAACAACTGATGAATTATCATGAATTTTTAGTCTTTCTAATGACAGGACCAATATTAAGGCTACTAACTTGTGTAGTTAAATAATTAATAAGTCAACAACTCAGCGAGAAGGTGCCAATGAAAGTTTACCAGAATGTCAAGTTTGCCATATTTCTCGATGGTAGAATCAAGCACCTTCTGAACATCAGCCTCCTTTGTTAAATCTCCAACAACCATAAACACCTAATGATAACATAATAAGCTTATATCACAAATCTGTTCAGTTTCGTATCTAACTGCACTACTGTTTAGACCTTCCTTTTGGTTAAGTAAAGTTTTGCAACATTTTAAACCTTACTGTAAGGTCAGGTAATGTCACTACCCTCTTATCCACACCACTTGAAGTCCTTTGACCAATACCAATGTTCCCTCTAATTTTTTCTTTGTGCACATGCTGGCCTACCATGTGGGCAGTAGCATTTGGAACTTGTGCTCTGGTCCATGGAATATTGCATATCTATTGAGCCTACACTAATAGGCTAAAAAAATCGCAGAAAGAAAATGACTACGAACAAGTGAAACTTATATTAGAATGTCATTTATCTTTGAGGTCAATCCTACAGGATGTTCACCAAAATACCTACTTTGAACCCTGCCTAACCCTTGTCCGCATTTGCCATTACCCTCCTCCATCCCCTTTTGCGGTCATCCACATTCCAGTGGAGTAATAAGGCCTAGCCTAATCTGCTCTGGTGATCGTGCAGGGCTGTGTTATGAGGTAAGGGACCTTGTAACTGCCGCGTCCAGCAAAGGGATTCTAATTAGGCCCAACACATTACAGACTATACTAAAAATACTGTATACAATTTAGATGTGGTAGTACCAAATATAGATGCAGACCCTCCCCCCCTAAGTGGACGTCCTAATATGGACGCCCCGTTGTGCAACTGCCAACAAACATACACATGATCCAAGTTGACTTCTGCAATGCAGAACTATTAGGCTGCAGGCCCCTAGTTACACTACTGCCCTCTTGTCATACCTGAATGAAATTGAGAAAGCCACACCGAAAGTCACTGGTAAAGGCAGAGTTCAAAGCACAGAATACGTTTTTAAATGTACCTTAATTTTTGCACCAGAGCTATGCAATCAGCACTCAAAAGAATTATTCAGTGGATAAATAGCTTTAAAGTGTTACGTCATTACAACTGAATGTCAACTTATCAGATGAAAGGAACCTAAATAACTGTAAAAAAAACACATCATTTTTATAGTTTGCAATTGGCATCAATCAGTGATCACTTCTAACTAAAATTAAATTTCTTTGTCATAATCCTGTAACAGAACCGGTTGAGATCCAAAAGGTCATAGAAATCAGAACAGAAGACAGGCTTTGGAAAAAATAAGCAGTCTGGCAAGATACAACATTTTAGTTTAGAAACAAACGATACAGGCAAACAAAAAGAGACAGAAAATTCCCACAGAAACGAACCAACCACCAAGAAAGCCCAGGAGGCCAGTACTGCAGTGATTCACACTATAGCAAGATTTGCTGTGACTGATGATAAGTAGAACAGGGATAAACAAGAAGAGAGGTTGGTTGGCCTATATGCAATACCTTGTGTTCTGTAAGAACAGCACAAGTTGATTTAGTGACAACAGACAAGAATTTCTGTTGTATGCAGCCTGGGTAATGGACATTTGTCCTAGAGTTGAAAACATGATTTTTGATTTTTGAATCACCACTACTTGAAAGGCTTGATTTTTACAGTTACAATTTGAGCATTGTGCATTTAAAAATCTGAGTCAATTGTCTTTTAAACTACAAAATATCATTGGAAAGCATTTTGTAAACTAAATTTATAAATGAGAAAATCCATAAAAACTACTTCAGTGCATCCTGGCTGTTTTCTGCATTCTTCAGCTGTTTTCTTCAGATTTTCTTCATCTCTGCCACTTATTGACAGTTTTGCTCCAAGATTTGCAAAGAATATAGCAGTTCCAGCACCAATTCCAGAACTCGCACCTGAGATTGTCAAAAAGTTTAAAAGAAATTAATTTCTGGAGCAAGTTAATGAGCCAGTTACCCTGATCACTCATAGTATTTGCACTTTGTGGAATCTTTAAACATTTAATGAAAGGCACCAAGTAATCTGCTGACCAATCGCAGCTCTGTGCTTAGTCAAGGAAGAAAAATGTCAACAAATACCTTACCTTTGTCAACCACCACTCAGTTATCTCACAACTGCTACATGCATATTCGCAACCTCTGCCGACTTCAACTCATACTTGATTATAAAACTACTTATATAATATCCACCCCAAATGTTCAATCCAAGCTTGACACACAATCCAGAAGGCTCTTGCTCATGGATCCACCAAAACTCCCAAACACCATCGCATAACCCCGGTTCCCAAATCCCTTCATTGGTTTTAAGGTTCCTCCTTACATTCACTACAAACTTGTATATCTTACTTACAATGACCTTCAAATTCTCAACCCTCTTACATTTGCCAGCTATTCGCTATCCAACAGCTCATATCTACTGCTCATTCTTCCTCATATCTTTCTCTTTCTTGACCTCCAGTCTCCTGTCTCAAATTCTGTAATGCTCTTTAATCTACGCAGTGAAAGCTCTGCAACAAACTCCCAAATGATCTTTGCCAGGTTACCCATCTCTGTAATTCACCTGTCAGTCTGAGCATACCACTGCTTGCCCTCTCCTACAACATTTCATTTTAAGACTGAAAACCAAACTTTTCAAACTATCCTATCCTGTTAAAGCTTCTGTACCATCCCATTACCACCACCACCAATTTCCGTCAAAAGCCACAAAATTGGAACACCATTAGCAACAACAATAAAGACGATAACACACATACAGCCACAAGCACACACTAAGTTTATGCGGCCTGAAAGTTAAACAAAGAATGACCATTCACGTTGTATGACCGAAGCCGGGTGTTAAAATAAAACAAAATTTCATATTATGCAATGTTTTGTATAGCATTTTCTTCTGCGAGACTGACAAATTTTTTAGTGTTAAGTGATATTTCTGTGTTGTCAATTTTCTGATAAAGAAGCTAATTTATACTTTAATAAACCTAAGCATCCTTTTTGTGTTAATCAATATTTCATGTTAAATGTTTCTCCACTGGACATACTACGGCAATCTTATAGTATCGTGGTCCAATGTTTCCATTAGCATGTGGGCGTGGCTTCAGCCCTGGCATACCCTAACCCTAACCTTACTCTAACCCTAACACTTCACCTTGTCCAGAGAGCTAGGGCTGCAGCTAGGGCTCTGCAGGGGCTGCAGCCAGGGTTGAAGCTACGCCCACATGCTAATGGAAATATTGGACCACAAAACTATAAAATTGCCCATATATACACTTTAATGCCAATCGACCAACTAAATGCACTACACAATGCCAAAAATTTAATCGGTGTTAGAAGAACCGTAAAAACTGTGGCCGAACTCCGGGAATGAGTCGGGTGTTCCGCCCAAACCCGGGCTGACGCATTACAATACTTAAACCACGCCGCACACACCTGTAATCAAAGCCACTTTGTCTTTCAGATCGCACATTTCTGACGCCATCCTTTCTAAATGAGCAGTTTGACCCACAAACTTTGCCTATCCTAGAAGCAGTCGCGCGTACAATTCGCCAACCCTCACCACCCGACAAGAAACATGTGCCCTTGACACCATCGAGGCAGTCCTACGTACAAAAACCTATCAACGGATACAAATACATTCACACTCCGGATTCCGGGTTTCTGTGCTGCCGTCTGGCGAAATCGCAATGAAATATTTGGCAACTAGTTCCCTTATAGATCCTTATGACCATCCTGATCTGAGTTGTGCATTTTCTCGATATAGGCGAATCTGTATTTGTATATGCTGCATTTCCGGAATTAAATTTTTGGCGAATCTGTATTTGAATCTATGTGCAACGAGTGTCACTCCCATAGTGCATGTTGATGACACCCATATGGACCACGTATGGGTTCCTTATGGACCCTTATGACCATCCTGGCCTGGGTGGTGCATTTTGCTTATATAGGCGAATCTGTAATTGAATCTAAGTAAGTAAGTAAGTAAATAAGTATATTCTTTATTAACCAATAGCTAATCGCACATCGGTTTACAAGTATTTAAGAACACAAGAAAACTTAATATATATCTTAAAATATATCTGCTGCATTTCCGGATTTTGGCGAATCTGTGTTCAAGGACTGTGACTGCCAGAGTGCAAATAGATTCATTTGATGACACACATATGGATGGTGTATGAGTTCGATATACTGTGCATTTGCGAACAATCCCGTTCCAATTAGTTCGTGAACTTTTCAATTAATGACGCGCGCTACGCATTTTTGTTGGAACATTACATTTCCCTAGGTGACGCTCTAGTAACCCGGAATCCGGATATGTATTCATATTTGTATTTGTATTTGTTGATGGGTTTCGCCGCGTGGCATTCCTTGCCATCGATATAACAGAAGAACTTTACACTACATGGAGTCACCTTAATACAGTTCCATTTTCTCGCAACGCACGAAACATTTGCGCAACGTATATTTTTTGTTTTATATTTCAGAGCAGAACTAAAATTAAATAGTCGACGTCTATTGCACAAGTAGGGTAGGTGCGTACTAGATAAATTTAAAATAATCACATGTCCCCTATGGGCTTCTGTATATAAGGTACCAACTGATAGCGGAGGTCTTTGACTCAACACTGAAAACACTCTTCTTCCACAAATCTTATCATGATTCTTCTTCTTGTTCCACTATCTATCTTACCGCTCCATTTCCCAAGCATCGTCCACCGTAGCCGTCAGACTTTCTGCCTGACCCTCGGATCTTGACCTAGAACCGAATCTGACCCTTCCTGTCCATTGATTTTGTTTTGACTGAGATCCTCTGAATAAGCTGTTTCTCGCGTCTTAGCTTTCTTTGGGCACGGTAGAAATCTTGAGTTTACTATTGCGATTACACATGTCCAGTAAAATAATCCATGGTGGGTAAGAAAAGCCGTTTTCCATTTATATAGCTCTATTATGCTGACCTGGTTAGCTCGATTATTGGTTAAAACGTACGTCAAGGCGCCTTTGTAATCGTAATCGTCAAAATCAAATTTAACAAGCGCCCTACAAACCTAAGTCGCGGGAACCAAGTTATTCGCAGGCGTTCAGTCAAAACAAAATCGTTAGGCAGAAATGGTTCGGTTCCAGGTCAAAATCCAAGAGCTAGCAGGCAGACAGTCAGACGTACCGTTATGGTAGATGGTGTTAGGAATTGGAGCAGGAAAACAGGATAAGGGGAAGAGGAAGAATTAGGATAGGATTTGTGGAAGACAAGTGTCTTCAGTCTTGAGTGAAAGACCTGCGCAAAGCTTGCAAGGGGTGAAGTGTTGGTGAGTTCGTATGATGGGTCAAATAACTGTCGTAATGATGATGTCGGTTTGCATAGCATTAGTGGCTACAGACCTAATAATATTTCAGAGATTTTAATCTCGGGCTAGCACAGTCCGTACACGGAGACTTTAAATGGCGTGGCGCCCATTCAAACGGGCAACAATGCTAAAGGAGTTCACCCGATAAGTTCACTGTAAAATGAGCAGGGTTGAGGCCATACGGTCGCTATATGAAACCGTGTACATTTATATAAAACCATTTATTACAGGGCATGTCCAGTAATAAGCACGTCTATAGTCAAACATAGATATACTGAAAAAATGACTTTCCGATCGTGTTTATAACTGCAGAAACCACAGGTAGCCTATGGGATACTGACACTCAAAAGTGAAATTGCTAATGTAGGCCTAACGATAATCGCAGTTTAGTCGGAGACTACAATATTTCTTTTTAACAATGACTTTTATTCCACGGGACCAAAGGCCCACGTCACACGCCTAAGTTCTCACATAGGCCTACATGCGACTAGCTGACGGTCTGACAATCCCTGTCTTTATAAGTTCGTCTTTTTGAAGCTCTACCTCAAGTCGATGATCAAAGATAGGGGGCCTACACTGTATGCAGTAAACTCTTTCTCTCTAATTATAATCCTATCTCAATTCTCCCATACTTCTCTAAATATTTTGAAAAATTAATGCACAATAGGCTTATGGATTACATTGTCAAAATGAATCTATTATCACTAAACCAACATGGATTTCAAAGGGCATTCCACTTTTATGGCCCTTTTGGACATGCAAGGCAAAATTTCTGAAGCTATAGACCGCAACGAATTTTCATTAGGTATATTCTTTGATTTGTCAAAAGCATTTGACACTGTGAATCATGAGATCTTGCTAAACAAGTTAGAACATTATGGCATTAGAGGTATAGCATTAAAATGGTTTTCTGATTACCTAAATTCCAGGTCCCAGTATGTGTACTTTGATGGATTCTGTTCTGATACAAGTATCACCAAGTTAATTTGAGTACGTATGAAAGTATTACCAGACTCACTCAGTTTAGTAGTTGTTGAAGTTCGTTGGAGTTTAGGATGGAGAGAGGGGACAGCCAGTACAGAAACATCAACTGATATCAACGCCTGGACGTGTCAACGAAGTAGGGGTAGGACGCCTGATTAATTGGTTTGTTCAGACAGAGAGATGGGCCTGATAACTGGTAGTGAGTCAACCGGCCCACCCGGAAAGCGATTGCACAACCAGTTGCAATAGAGACAGGAAGACAGACGGGTACAGATACAGGGAGAGATACGCAGAAAGACCACGCTGAGTAGAGTCGGCTTAGACGCGAGAGAAGGGAGTCGAGCTCTGGACGCGACAGAAGACGGTCGAACTCGGGGTTCGCTGTAAGAGCTAGAATCAGTTGAAATGTAGGCTCTTATAAAGTCTAGCGTCTTCTGGCGCTATAGCAATCTTTATGGGTGATTACCTAAAATTCCAGTGTCCCAGTATGTGTACTTTGATGGATTCTGTTCTGATACAAGGGGCATTTATTGTGGTGTGCTTCAGGGTTCTAACCTGGGACCACTATTGTTCTTAATATATATTAATGATCTGTCTCTGACGTCTGATCAGTTTCACTTTGTTTTGTTCGCTGATGATACTAAAGCATTTATGTCTGACAAATCAATTACTTCATTGTTTGAGCGTGCGAATCGTGAATTGATAATACTATCATCATGGTTTGTAGCAAATAAGCTTTCCTTAAACTTAAACAAAACTAACTATGTATTATTCCGCTCACATTGCAAATCTGCTTCTATGTCTAATCTGTTTCTCGAAATTGATGGCAAGGAAGTAGTTAGTGCAAAATCATCCAAATTCCTTGATGTGTATGTAGATCAGCACCTGACTTGGAGTGAGCACATTGCACATATATCGAGGAAAATTGCAAAAAAATATAAGCATTCTGTCACGTATCCGCCACTGTGTACCTAAGCATACCTTACAAGGATTGTACTATTGATTAATATTTCCCTACTTGTCATACTGTAACCTATCCTGTGGGTCCAATTACGCCTCACGTTTAAAGCCCTTGCAAGTCCTCCAGAAACGTGCACTGCGCACTGTTCATTTACTACCATGGTTTGCAAGTACTAAGTCCATATTTAATTCACAAAACATATTACGACTAGAGAACATCACCAGGTATCAAATTGGTTTATTTATGTATCGCTACCATCACCGATTATTACCTGTGACCTATGATAACTTCTTCCGGCAAGGTACATCGATACACAGCCATAACACTAGGTCCTCCAGGCATTACCATTACCATGGAGCTCGTACTAATACAATGAAGTTCTTTATAAAATGTTCTGGCCCTAAATTATGGAATACTCTTCCACCTAACTTCACTAACCATCACCGATTATCACCTGTGACCTATGATAACTTCTTCCGGCAAGGTACATCGATACACAGCCATAACACTAGGTCCTCCAGGCATTACCATTACCATGGAGCTCGTACTAATACAATGAAGTTCTTTATAAAATGTTCTGGCCCTAAATTATGGAATACTCTTCCACCTAACCTCACTCAAGTTCCTGGCCTTGGTCTCTTTAAGGCACACTTGAAACGCCACTTATTGTCCTCACAGATTTGAATTGTTCACATGATTTATCGCTGTTTCACTCTGCACTGCACTGTTTGGGTTTATTTTGTATAAAATTAAACTTGACATTGAATCAGCTTTGGGCTTACATGCCGTACTGCATTAACCGCCTGTATATCAATCATGTGAAAAGGCAATCCATACTGTAGCGGGATATTTGTCCCTTCTGGATTGCCCTTTGGTGCCAGCACTTGTATATTAATAGTTTCGGTGAAACTTTTAACTGTGTAGATTGTTGGTGATTCAATAAACAATGTTCAATGTTCAAATCAGGTCATGACAGAATTTCATGTTCAACAACAGTGCACAAACCAGGTTCACCAGGAAAACGATCTGCATATTTTGTTAACAAAGCCACCAATAGCTTCTGTTGATTTATTGTCAAATGTTTTATCTATTCATAATGTTTACCCTCTAATTCAGACTCATTCGATAATTTACACATTTCTCCAAAATTATTGTCAACATCGTCAAATGAACCACGTACCAAAGAACGTGTCATATACTTCCGAATCTTGTTGGCAATAACAGTTTTCTTTCCAACACCTATGTCAGTGAGATATCAACGTTTCGACCGTTTTTGTAAAACGGTACGCGGTTCGTGCCAACGGCTACGAGATATCAGTTTATTTGTGGGAGTCTGGTGCTCTATCACGATTTTTTCCGGTTCAAAGGATTTCGCTTTTGCTCTCTAATTCTACTGGGCCTCATTTTGAATTTGTTTTCTTTCAGCATGGGGTTCCGCATATTTCATGGCGTCCCATAAATTTGTTCGTAATTCTTTCAAATATATGTTGGTTTTCTTCGGAGTTCAGCTAGTATAGAAATTTTCCTCCACTACCGTAAAAGGTATCAAGGTAACTATGTCACTGTCTTGAATTCTTTACGATCACTTTGTGAATAATTAATCTGTTTTAGGAATTGATTCCACCTCTCTACCAATCCATACGCTTCATGGTGGCACAGCATCTTTCGCGTTATATTTCATTCCTTACTCGTTTTGTTCTTTTCCAATTGCTTTTAGAATTGAACTCTTGTTGAAACATTAGACAAATACTGAGCACCGATTCTTTCAAATAATATGCGACCATCAACTCGTATAATTTCTTGTAATCTTTGTTCGCTTCCCTACTGCGGACATAGTAACTGAATAGGTTTTCCAACCTTGCATTGAACAATGTAAAGGTTTCATCTGGCAATTTCTCTGCCTCAACGAACCTTGCTCTGTAATCTCTAGGTGTTAACATAAACTCATTCGAAATGTAATCTTTGACAAATCATCAAAATCGTTGTAATTCAAACGATTAAAAACAATCATTAAGGGTAACAGCAGTTCGACCCAAAAATTGTTTTTCAACACCAGATTGTTAAAAATATTCTTTACTGTTTCAAAGTAGGCTACAAGAGAATTTCTGCTAAATCCAAAGCATCTTGGATAAACAATGTTTCATTTAATTCACAATTTTCTTCATTTTCGATATAAGTGACTTCTTCAAATTTCGTCTTCTCTTCCTCACTTTGTTCCTTCTGCTTTCCTTTCTCTTCCAGTCTACTTATCCTCTCTTCTCGATATCTTTGTTGCATCATCTCTTTCTCTTCTATTCTTATCCTTTCTTGCTGCTTTAACTTCGTTTGCATAATCTCCATATGTTTTCTCCGCTCCTCTTGTTCCTTCACCATCACTCTCAGCTGCAGTTCTTCCGTTTCAAGTTTCTTTTGCTCGGCTTCTATTCGCGCTTATCTTTCTAGCTCCAGTTGCTGTTTTTATATCTCAATTTGTTGTATTTGAACCTCCAACTTTGGCCCGTCTCGCTTTCTATGCGGCTGCTAATTTGGCGCGCATTGTTTCCTCTGCAGCTTCTGCTTGTATAGTCTGAGCTTCAAGTTGTTGGTTCTGCTTCTGCAATTCAGTGTGCATTGTTCGTTCCAGCTGCTCTATCATTTGTTCCATCTTTTCTTTCCTTTATCTCTTGGCTTGTTCCAGCCATCTTTGTTCAGCCTCTGCTGTTTTGTTTCTTTGTAGTTGCAATTGTTGCCTCTGAATTTCTATTTATTGTCTTTGAATTTCCATTTGCTGGTGTCTTTCTTTCCTTTCTGTCTCCATATGTTCTTGTCTTCTGCGTTCGGCCAATTCGGCTGGTTGTCTATGGAATTCCATCATTTCGAAACATTACTTCGATCGAAAACGGGATGGAGGTTCTTTACTGGCTCCATGTTTAATTTTACTACGGTGCCAGCTTCCGCTGCTTCCTCGATCATTCATTCTTTGACTACTGCTTCTCGACGTCTCACCTAATAAGTTCAGCCTTCCAACCAATGCTTAATTAAGACCTGCATAAGCCACGCTGTAATGAGTTTCTTCTTTTCTGCCGACAATCTTATTTATTTTAGTAACATTTAACAACGATGATTTTGCAACGTAAGCACAAAACATTTGTCTACAGAGAAAATATGTCAATAACCAGTTTATAAGAATACAGCAGATAAAGGTGTATTTAGAGTTATCGAATCATCAGAGCCGTTTTAAGGTCGTCGTAGGCCCTAGGCATTCTTGAAATTCGTAGGCCCCAACTGCCAACTCTGCATTAGAGCTGAACACATTGAAAACGACTTAATGCGGGAAATGACATTTGAGGACATTATATGTGATTTTCCTAATGCAAAGAGCCGCAAAGTTAACATAATGTAGTACAGCTTAACTGAAACTGTTTCAGTACAAACTTTAAGGTTATTAAATTTGTATTTCCTTTTTCTATTTTCGGGTCAACCAAAAAATTAATTTTTTTCAATATCTCATTTTTGACTTTCGTAGGCCCCTATAAAGTTCGTCGGCCCTCGGCACAGTGCCTACTGTGCCTAATGGATAAGAAGGCCCTGCTAATCATGCGTACAGATCTTCTCTTTTCGTGCTGCTTCCCATCGACACTGACTTCTACCTCGAACGTCCTCCTTGTTCTCGACGACGAGTTCTTCCGACTGGTTCCAACGGAATCGACGATCACTGACCGAATTCGTGTTCCGAAAATTACTGGCCGTCACGCGTAACCGTAGTTGCTTATCGAGTATCGAACCCCAGGCCTTCGGTCGCTTGGCTTCCGGCCTTGGTTAAATCATCCGTCTTCTTCCGTTGATTCTTCCGTTGTTTCATCAGTCACCAGGCTTTTCGTGACCCTGGGATAGGCATTTCCCACCGCGCTGGTCATCAGTTAGGCCTATATGTCGACGTCCTTTCGAAGTTGTCGATCGGTCAGGGTTCGAACTTTATGCTCGTCCGATTTGTAGCGTAGCGTTAACTCGAGGAATGACACACAGCCTTTGATGTTCTTAAGTGTAATTAATTAAATCAACAGTTCAGTGACAGCAGTACATCAATCGTCGACGTAGGCCTACAAGTTCTTTACACGCACGAATATATCAGACAGCTGTAACTCAAACTATCAGCTGAGTGGCTTACGCGACAGACTATCGCTACAAAATCTTTTTCGCGCTTCCTCTAACAATTCATTGAGTTCGCTATATAGGCTTTTCCCGCAAAGTCGACGGTCACCACTGACGTTGACAATGCGCAAGAACGCCGACAAATCAGAAATGTATATTTCAAATGCGCGAGTGCACACTAATCAATAGCGTTTATTTCAAATGCGTGAATCATAACCGATATCACTTTGGCTGAGCGCCAGCCAATCACAAACAAGTCAACAACCAGATAATTCATCGACATTATGTCACAGAAAATTTTAGATACACACACTCGCTTAAAACTTGCGTACGCAATAGAAAAAAGTACGTTGACACAAATAATGATACTTATTAAGTCTATATCGTTTGACTTTCATGTTCCGCCTGTTCCGCTGAACTTCTAGACGAATGTGATCTGGATTTAATTTTAAGTATGTATGTTAGGTAAGGTAAAGCAAGCACGTACTTAAAGTGGCGTGTCCCCGATGCTGAAGGTTATTTAGCCTGAGCGGAACAAGGATAATTTGTGCTACAATCCAACGGTATCAACGGCGCCTCTTGCTGATGCTATCAGGCTTCTAATCCTATAGCGAATGGAGAGGCAGTCTATGAAGAACAGTAGGCTTGTTTATTCGAAATGGCTTTCTTCAGGAACTGGCCTTATTAAAAGTCTTGTCTCTCAATTATAAAACCTGGCTTATTCTCAGTCGAGTATTGGACCACCAAATGCGTGTCTGGAGGTAATAACTGACCACCCTTGCCAAAATCCACAGGTACCTTACCCCGAGAGGAACACACTCATTGCACGTGCGCTTTTTTGCCAGCAAGAACAGAGTAATAAAGACCTATATATATGCATATATATATATATATATATATGCCGATTATATGGCCACAGTCTATATTTTGTAATGAAGACATACAATACCTAGCCTGTATCTTATATCATATCAGCAGTGTTGCCAATATGACAAATACTGTAATCGCGCTAGTTATGAGATCAACATACGAATACACATATACATATTAACTATGTATGTATTTCAGCTGCATTAGATACTTTTTAGCACAGGATGTCAGACTTGTAAACTGTGCTGGTTGTTCAGCAGAATATCGTCCGACTGATTCCCATGGAAGGAAGTTTCAGATCTGCAAACACACAGAACATGAGAAATTGTTCAGGAAAACCTAGATAAAACGACTGGTACAAGCACAAAATAAACAGACTTTAATAACCAGTTGTACTTCCGGGTGTTTGAGTCTTGTGACTGATGCGAAGGCAAATCAAGAGACAAAAGATCTAAGAGTTTGGATAATCAGTTGGTTACGATCGCAGCCGCAGTTCTCGTAGACCTACTGTTTAATATGTGAGTGAGCTAATTTTGTGAGTGAGCTAATTTAACACAAATTCGCAGAGTAAATATCGTTTTATATCATGTCACTTGGGTGACCTCACAATGTGCGGCGTTAATTAGCTGATTGATAGGTCTTTGTTATTATATATTAGATATCGGCGGATTGCTCAGCCTCATGACGCCTGGCCTTAACCTCGATGTTAAACTGGACATCACAAATAGAATTACAGTTACAACAGTGTGGTTGTAATTGTAATGCTACCTGTAATGTAAGGTCCAATTTCTGAAGGTGTTTGAAAATTGGATCTTGTGCACCTACTGAAGGTTACTTTTTGTAGAATAATCGTTACAGTGCCATGTGGGTCTTCTACACTTTCATCTGGCGATCCTCAAGAACTAGAAGGAAAAAGCAGCAGGTCTTCTGCGCCCGGGGATAAGACACAACATCTGCCCCCAATGTCCAAAGTCTAAGCTAAATTAATGTCATAAAAAGTGTCTCGTTACTTTTTTATTCCCTCAATTTGCGCCCCTCAGCTCTGCGTCCAAGGTCAACTGTTCTGCTCTGCACTTCCTTCGCTGCTGCCATGAATCTAAGGGTTGTGTCCGGGTTACAAGGCCCTGGTGTAGTACTGTGACAGCGATCGGCGTTAGGTTGAACTCGACCTACGTCAGCTGCCCTGTGGGTTCATGAACCATACAACAGTAACCCGGTGCAGATGGGACTGCCAGAGATAATGCAGCTAGCTTGCTGACCAAAACAGGACAGAGAATTATCCAGCAAGATGCTTACAACGTGAGTAATTGTAAGTTGGTTGTCGTGACATTTGACAAAGTAATGCGTTAGGTAGGGCCTATATGCACCAGTCTCACAGTCATTAGGTAGGGCCTATATGCACCAGTCTCATAGCCATTAGGTAGGGCCTATATGCACCAGTCTCACAGTCATTAGGTAGGGCCTATATGCACCAGTCTCATAGCCATTAGGTAGGGCCTATATGCACCAGTCTCATAGCCATTAGGTAGGGCCTATATGCACCAGTCTCATAGCCATTAGGTAGGACCTATATGCACCAGTCTCATAGTCATTAGGTAGGGCCTATATGCACCAGTCTCATAGCCATTACGTAGGGCCTATATGCACCAGTCTCATAGCCATTAGGTAGGGCCTATATGCACCAGTCTCATAGCCATTAGGTAGGGCCTATATGCACCAGTCTCACAGTCATTAGGTAGGGCCTATATGCACCAGTCTCACAGTCATTAGGTAGGGCCTATATGCACCAGTCTCACAGTCATTAGGTAGGGCCTGTATGCACCAGTCTCACAGTCATTAGGTAGGGCCTATATGCACCAGTCTCATAACTGAAGCCAGTTGTATTCCAGTTCGTTTGTGTTGATTGTGATGAAGGCAGCTCACCAGAAGTTTTTCCTAATGTTTTACCCGATGTTACGTAAACACATTTGAAATTAAATGCGGCAGAAGTATATTTTAATAAAATAGGCTATACAATCAAAAAAAAGTATAGTTATCAAGAAAAGTAATGTAAACTGAGATTTTGTCTTTTTACGCAGCTTTCAGCAATTTAAAGTTGAAGATTCTGTCTTAAGTTATTCCTAAAGATTGTCAGTTCAAATAATCTCTTCATGAATACGAGGTTCATTAGATTGATCGAACTTTCATTCTCGCTTCGATGTTATTAGGCCTACCATGTGAGCTTAATGATTGCAGTTGCCTCTAATGCATCCAATGCGTTTCAGCCATCAACATGACTGACCCTGGCTTTGTGCTTTTGGTCTCGGCATCATTCGCATCACTGATCGGTGCCATAGATTACTTAATATCAGTTACTGTACATGTAACAGTGACATATGTCATTTGAACCTACCTGTTACCGGTTAGATGCAGTGCTTGAGTCATAGGTACATTCGTCGAAATCGGAGGTTCATTGGGAGCTGGCGAGGGAGGATACTGATGCTGCCTGCTGCTGTTATCTAGCAACCCATCCGTCTCACTGAAATACCTGATGACGGTTTCCCTTGGAAGAGACTCGTCTCCGATGTAGGTCGGTAGTTGTTCCGGTTCACTAGTCGCATGAGGGGAACTATTTGTGTACCGCAGCTCTGCGCTGGTTCGCGGCTGGGTTGTATGCGACGGATACTGGTACTGCAGGTACTGGTACGCATGGAATTTACGGTCGTCGTTGTACGCTGGTACGGAGAAGTCTTGGTTGTAGGCGGTTGTTCTGCGGACAGAGGGTGGTATCCTCTGGGTGTGATGAGCTGCGCTGGAATCATCGATCGGGTGGTTCGACTGCTGGTGGGGTTTGCTGATGGGGTAGACGGGAAGGGGCGCATGCATCTTCCTCTGTTGGACTGGATCGCTGTAGTCAAGAAGTGGCCCACCTGCTGCTGATGCAAAGGGTATCTTTTGCTGCTCCCGGGAAGTTGGGCGCCCAGTGGTGCAGCAGGTTTGTGGAAAAGTAGGCGCCTTCATGGGGTATCCTGGTTGTTGAAAGTACTCTGGACTGTTAGGAGCAGATCTCTCATAATAGCCACTCAATAGTTGACCTATGAACCGTTTAACAAATTAACATGACTGAAAAAGATGCATAATGTCTGTAAACATAAGGTGTTTATGGTCCTAAGTATGCCTCTAAATTTAAGCATCGTCCTATTGGGACCTACAAAATTCGACTGAGTTCACTGTTAGAACGTTTGCATGTTTTGACCTAAGAAACCTTGAGAAAGGCAAGAGCTTTGGTACCAGTCCGTCAATTGCTGCAGTTTTATGTGCAAAAAAACTTGGTACAACACTTGCAAGTAGAAGAATCAAAACAGAAGAACAGCACGTAAGAGAGAAGAAGAGGAGGAGGAGGAGGAAGAGAAGAAGGAGGAGGAGAACGAGGAAGAGGGAAAGTGAGTGAGAGAAGGAGAAGTCAATTGTCTTGCAGTTCACGTGTGGTGATTGTGACGAAACCAACACTGCAGAAATTTCTTGCTATTGTTATTACTCGATGTTACGTGAACGTCTTTGGAATTAAATCTGGCGACATTAAGGTCACTGTTGCTGTTGAAGTTTAGCTTTTGTATTTTTCTTCGTATTATTTTGTGTCCAACTGTTTTCCAGTTTTCTTATAATGTTACTCGATCATTTTGTTTTTATTTTCAACTCTTTGTTGTAGTCTTTTGTCTTTTCTAGCTGCGGCACAAAAACTGTAGACGTTCTTTGCTATCTTCAGTAGTTTTTCCAGAATAGTTTAAATAATTTCTTTGCCTGTATGAACTGTACGTAAAGTTAAACAAGATATTCTGTAGATGAACTGCTTCAGCTGAATGATCAGTCGACCCTGGGACCATGCTTTTCAGGAGTTTCTTTAGAGGCCTGTAAACAGGTGTGCTACCTCTGTAATTTTAATCTTAACATTCGCGTAGCTGTACTTCAACTAATTCCAGACAAGTTGTGACTTATGAGCCACAATGAGTCCGATACTAACCATTCAGGCTAGCACGGCCCGTTCACGAAACCAACTTTTGTGTGGCGTTAAAATTTGCAGGTCTGCATTTTGAGAAAGAAAAACGTTGATGGGAAGATGGGTAAATATTAGGACCTTCATGCAGAGTAAAAGAATCTGTTGTCATATTTGGCTTAAATGGCGTGGCACCCATTCAAACGGGCAGCGGTGGTGAAGGATCTCACCCGACCAATTCACTGAAAAATAAACAGGGTCGAGGCCATACATTGACTACGGAAAAACATGTAGGCCTTCATTTACATTTACTTGAAAACGGCTAATTGCGTGCCTATACTGGTGAAGTGTACCTGTATAGGTGTCTGGGTTGGGTGGGTTGCTGCTGCAGGCATAGATGGGCTTTGGTTTGATGATGTAGGCTTCGTAGAATGGCTCGATGTGGCCCGATGAGAAACCGGATGATGACGGGTAGTTAATTGGAAGACCTGGCTGGTAGGCTGGACTGCGATTGGGATCAGAGGCCGCGCCATCTGAAAACAAAGCCCCGGCACCGCCGCCCACAGCAGCCTTATCAGGACAGGATTTGGCACAAAGAGATGCTGCTTTTCCAGATGATGATGATGCTGCGGCTGCTGCTGCTGCTGCTGCTTTGATGGATGCGACGTTCTCGTACGTGTTCTCGAGCATCCCTCGACAGTCGTCTCTACAGTCTCCAGTCAGTGACGTCATCGAAGGCTCTACGGCACACAAAGGATCGTTCCTCATCATCATCATCCAAATATAGACCACGAATCCGACTGGTTATGATGCTATGTAAGAATGTATCGACAGCAAATATGGGAACAACAGAGTCATCTATGACGCAACAACTGTTGCGTGTATAGGCCTACACAAAATGTGACAGGAAATACGACGTAATTGTGATATAACTATGGTTGCACAACACAGGTGGTTTTTTTACATATACCGTAGCAGTGACTCAATTTAGTCATATTCCACGTGAAAATGAGTAGGTTCTCGTATATTCGTGTGCTGCATTTGCTAAATTCTTGAAATGGTCATTATTCTCTTTGAATCTTCTCTATTTCTATCCAGTAAATCCACACGAAGTCGTAACATTTGCTTTCTAGCTTGACCTCTTTGAATATTGACCTGGTTACGAAACTAACCCAACAAGTTCCACTAAGGACTCCAGTTGAAAGCCAGTAAATAACCTGGTTTTCCCGACGCAACTTTTGTGTGGCGTTAAGAAATTGCAGGTCTGCATTTTGAGAAGGAAAAACGTTGATGGGAAGACGGATAAATATTAGAAGTTCTGACAGAGCAGAAAAATCGTCCTACTCGTCTGTCTGTTGTCATACTTGGCTACTCGACCGCTTTTCTGGCTTCGTCGTCGTCGTCGTCGTCGATAGAGCCAGACAACCAGGAGGCAGATGGCCACCCAAAGGACACCGCCAAGGCAGGCGATCACAGTCACCAGCAGCCAAGGATGGTAGTCAGTCGTCACGTGCTGCTGCTGCTGTCGTCTGCTGCCGCGATACTCTGCAGAAGAAGGGCATTGACAAAACATCTAGATACACATGAATACGGAACATGATGCGTCAGTTTCCTTCATTAGGTCTTAATTTGATCAGAAAGATGTCGGCGAGGTATGGGCTTTAGGATGAAAAATCTGTGATCGACGATTATCTCTTATTTATCCTATCACAGTCTCAGTAGTTACGACATCTCATGAAATACTCTTATCCATCCAAGAACAATTATTAGCAAGGTTTTTAAAACATAAATATTTGTCTACATTGCGTGATGATCATCGCTAATCAACATACTTTGCCTAAATATGCTTTACAAAATGAAGCCTTGACCCGCATACATGCTGCCCTTAGAAGTACCGACCTACGAGCAGAGGGTCGCTGCGGACACCCTCTCCCATGCTGTTGCAGGCAGCTATCTGAATGTGGTAGACGACGTCCTTCGACAGACTGTAGACAAAGGCCTCATCGGTCGACACGTTTGTCCAGATGTCTTGCCAGAACCGCGACTCATTGGAGCTCAGGAAGATCTTCATTGCACAACAAACAGCCGACAGATCAATTAAGCTTAACACCATAACTAGGCCTATGAAGTATACACAAGACTGCTTGCTATCCAGTGATGGTCATTTGATTAATTATGAACTAATATTAAATATCTTATTAATTATATGCTAATATTGTAATTGTAAATGTAATTGTAATTTGAAATTTGTGTAACGCCTCTTCAAGATAAACTCATCAGAGGCGCTCTCTGTGCTAACGATGTTAAATGTCATTAAGAACTGAACATTAATCCATGAGTAAACATTGCTCAGATAACTAGAAGAGTCACCAGTGGCAAGCTCGAGCACACACGCAGAGTCCAACCAACAGGTTCTCAACTAGAGTTGAATGATGACAGCATGTTCGGAGTTTCCGAAGCAGGTAGAATCGAGGATGAGGAAACCACGATGGGCGATGTGATCCGTCGCCAAGGGCTGACGGTTGTATCACCGTCCAATAGTCACTTGTAGATGGAAGACGACGCAGCGTCCGGATATTCCTCGAACCGACGGATATGCGTAGAACAGGCATTCGCCGCCCATTGGCTGGTAGGTAGTTGAACCCTTACATGGTTGATGGTCAGTGCCACTCCAAAGACTCTTCGCCCTTCCTTCACAGAATCCAAGACTTTCTGGCGTTGACGGTGTACATAGGTCTGTCGGTCTGAGGCTTGACTATCCAGGTGGAATTTTGTCCCCTCTCTGTAGGAGGACCATTCCAGTCACAGGAAGGTCACGATGACACGCAACGAAAACCGTCCGAATCGCAGTAAATCAGTGTTAGAAACGAAAAATAATTTCAGCACGCAGACTCGGCAACAGTAAAAGTCCAAAATGCTAAAATTATGTGCAAATTTCACATTTGGACAGTTTAATCGGTCAAAACAACGTGAGGAAATGCCAACGGGCATGCGCAGAATGACCCAATTATCTAATTAATCAATCTCTAAGTAATAATAAATAATTTGCCACTTCTAATATCTCCCTTTGATTTACATGTAGTTGTTCAATAGAAAGGCTTTAGGCTAAGTTGTAGGACGGTAACACTCTGGCTTGTCCATCTTTTTAGGCCGGCCATATCGTTGTTGTCTTCTACTTGGGATTTTACATCAAGAGCAACTGCCAACACGAAAAGTAATTCATCTAAAATGGTAGCAAAGCAATACTAGCTGGCTCGCTGACCTAAGTCAAAAAACTTCGCGGAACTGGTGAGTGCGTTTCTGGACCTGTTTGTTCTTATGGATAAACTTGTCTAGGTCGGCGTTATCTTTCACAGTCACAGTGAACTACAAACAAGGCTGATACCATGGATAAGTATTTGAAACGTTCTCGCCTTTTATGGCGGTAATATAACATACATATGTTCCATTAAGGTGGCGACTTGGTTTTGCTAATGCGACGCTAGCAGATGCAGTTATGGTAAAGGCAAATGGTTAACTTTTAAACGGGGTACCGTCCGTGGAATACCACGACACTTCGTGCCTGTCAGCCTTGATAAACCGTTGTAAGATTTCATTCATTCAAAACACTTATATAGCGCCCGTCAAAGATTCCCACTCAGTCGCCCCCGCCAGCCCCGCGAAAAAGAACAGTTTTCAAGTGTTAGGGAAAGGTACAGGCAGCGTCCCTGAATTGAAGGATACGCATTTCTTGGGAAAGAATAGCTGATGCGACAAGCAGGGACAGTGTTTACACATCCGAAGCGCAACCGGAAGCTTTATTTGACTTGTAACAAAGTTCCAAGGAATTTTTGTTCCACAGATGTACAAGAGAACGCTTTTGAAATGTTAAAACGTTGTTTGTGTTCAAATTATGTTTTAAACATACCCTTCTAAAGTGTATAAATTAACCTTAGATGATTTGTAAACGGAAAATTTCAATGGAATGTTGCACAAACAACTGTCCAATATAGACAATCATGTTTAAAAACAAAACAGCCTTAACTAAAAACAAGGCAGGTAGCAAATACGATGCAGAGGACACCGTGTGTGTGCTTAAGAAGTAATTTATTTTTAGAGAAATGTGATTTGTACTCTGTTGACGTGTGACAGTTAAACGTCAGATGTCTTTGAGCTGCAAATGACGCTGATTAGGACTCCTGCTGACGATAGAGCATTTTACAGATATGTGCGTACAGGAGTTTTGATATCGACTAACTGTCGTAATTGATCTATTGTGAGTTAGTATGCGGAAGAAAAGCGGAAGACTGCGTCTATCCTCGAGTGAGAAATCTGGCGAATCTAGAATTCAAAGCCTGATTTGCAACTTTTCAGAGTCGTCGACATTAAGATATACTAAAATTACTCATATATCATCTAGATACTAAACTATTATAATATCACGATTGCACGTGTACATAGCGCCTCTTCAAAACAACACATACTGATTCACTTACTCGCCAATATTTCAAGTTCGGGTAAAATCGGCAAGTTTGAAAGAGCAGCATGTTATTGTTTACCTTGTATCCCGTCAGGTGGCCATTCTGGTGTTGTTTTGGCGGCGGATGCCAGGTCATGTGCAACGTGTTGTTCTCACCCATCGCAGCCTGAATGTTGATAGGAGCGGCCGAAGGCACTGAAAAGGCCAAGTTGTATTGTGCTTTCCAACTCTTGCTACAGTTAGGCTTAGATGAATATGTCAGTTAGAAACTCAAACAAGATTTTTAATTTCCTATCTATGATGAGTTAGACCTCGCTTTGTTTGATTCGTTAATTTATTTATTAAAAGTCGAAATTCACAATCATAACAGCGTAGAAAGACCTATGAATGTGACCTTTCAGAAATGTTTAAAAGCTGCGATCTAGTAGCTATGGAAAGCCAATATGAGCGTAGCGATCGAAGCTTGCGCAGAAACCTAAACAGCTGTAAAGGGAATTATAACCAGGCATCATAAGAAACGCGTAGACCTATCTCAAGCCTCTTCACGTGGCATTCCTTTGGAAAAGAGAGTTCAGTGCTGTGGTTGTAGATTTATATTAGGAGCATGGCGTACCCCGTTTGAGTGTAGGCTAGAGGCTCATATATCATATACTGCGCAGCAGAACAGTCAAGTGATAGCTGTCATTTGCTTAAGTATAGAGGAAACGGCGTGGTATGACCACTTCATAAATCTAAAACCAAAATAGACTTGTAAGCTAGACTAGGTGTATATGACTGGTGTAAATGTGTTCAAATACGAACATGCAGTTTATTCTACCCTATGATTCACAAATTGAAAAAAACAGCTGACGTCGGACTGACGCTTTGAAACGAAACTAGATATTATACGAATAGTTTCGTTCTGACGTTCGACTGACAACCTAAACATGAGAAAGAAACATTACAGCCTATCTTAAGTGGAACCTTTTAGATCTATTAGATAAACACTTGTCAGGGGTTCTAAAAAGACGCTATATAAAAACTCCCATCAGACATTTAACCTATGTAAGCACCATCTTCCTCAGTCTTGGCGTAGACGTGGTTGCTTTCGGCGCCCTCCGTCAGAGGGTAGTAGGGTCGGAGGGAGATCTTGTACCAGGTGTTCTCCTCCAGGTGGTTGAGCACGTGGGTTCTTGCGTCTCCATTCTGTACCGTCTGGATGGCAGGTGGAAAGCTCTGAACGTCGCAGCTTGGTTCCGGGTTCGTCTCCTCCAGACCCTCGGGTTTCGATACGACGCAGTAGTGGATGTGGAAGCCCTCGATAGCGCGAGGGTTCTTACGGACATCCCATCGCAGCTGCATCGAAGTGGACCCAATGGCCTCTGGTGGAACCAGGTGGACGACAGTCGCTCCGCCGTGGAGACTGGGGCTCGTCGGTTGCTTCGAAAGGGGGATGATGATGGAGTTCAGGTCAGGCGACAAGACAAAGGCGCTACTACTCTGCGACGTCTGCGTCACGTTGAACCCAGCTGCAGAAATCATTATTACACAGTTACTATACACATATGTAATAGGTAGAACCAACTGAATTGTAAGCAAATAAGTTTGGTCCCTCCCCGTGAATATCTTGCTGCCTAATAGCTAAATTATAAAATACCGGCTGTGCCTTGGCGCTGTGCATACGAAGGTAGCAAACGGTGTGTAGTTAAATGAGTGATCATCATTGAAAACACGCCATCTGCGCGCCGACTGAGCCTTCCATCCTTATGGGATTGGTGTGTGATTCTAAACGCTAGACGGAAGGTCTGAAATGATGTGCAGTTATTGTGTGGTCAATTGGTGAGATTCCGTCAAAAGATCTCTCAAACCAAGCAGCTTCTAAGGAGCTTTCATGTACAAGTGTGTTACCTTAATCATTTTAATCTCTTGGTAAGATAAGGTAACTCGGTAAATTAATGAGCGACTGAATAGACCTATCTCTGTATAGAAAGATCACACACTGCAGATATAAAGACGTATAGACCACAGCCACTTTAGACTACCATATCATTCAGTAAAATAGATTGCAAACTAAACGAAACCTTTAGTTCTGATTGGATTTGTGACTGGACTTGGAAGACTGAGTCCCTGTGAGTTCTGGGCTCTGACGAGGAACCGATAGACTGTGTCCGGCCTCAGACCTTGTACGACATAAGGTGGCTCCCGGAAGCGATCAGAAGCCACAGTCCAACTCTAGAAGAACATCAAACAACCAAACTAGGAACACCGATATCACCCAAGACAAAGGAATAAATGGCTGTTGAGACTCCCCTGTCGTCCAGAAAGGATTGGACAGCGAGAATCTTCTTCCAGTGTCTTGGTGGCGAGCGGTGCTACAGTTCGGCGACTTAATCTTCGGGGCACTTAAGCCTACTCTCAAGGTGATGGGTGAATCGTTCGAAGATAACGAGACATGCTTCTGGTCTTCCATAATAAATTATCGACAGCGTATTTACAGCGACCTTTGCAAAACAATTTTAGTAGTCCTTGATTCGCTTCGATCAATTACTTGGCGTGGGCCACCCTTTAGTGAGTGAGTGAGTGTTTGGGTGGGTGGGTTGGTGTTTAGGTGGGTGTTTGGGTGGGTGAGTAAGTGAGAGAGGGAGAGAGAGAAGGTGTTAACGGGGTTGTGTTTAAACTGAGAAACATGGGAAGGCAGATGATTCGATGAATGAGGGTGGGATTTCTTGAAAACGTGAGACTTCAGTTTTTAATTAGTTATACCACTATTAATGACAGTCCGATCTTTTATGTTAATAATATAGTTTGAAGTTTCGAACAAATTGAAGCAAATAAGTAGAGTTAAAACAAGCTAAATAATCAAGTCTAAGCTTGTGCAGGGCATTGGTCTCTGTGAGACAACAGTCGACACCAACCTCTCCCGTTTCATGGCTGAAATATTCGACGGTGAAGGCGGACACAGGAGAGGCTCCGTTGTTAGGATTCGGCTTCCAGGCCAGCCGGACGCTCGTCTCGCGCACCTCAGACACCACTGGCCTTGACGGCGGACCGGGATAGGTCGATGGATCCGGAGTCCTGCGGAAGATGATTGAAGGGTCTGTGGGCGGTTCGACGGAAAGCGATCCGCTCCAGGCCGTCTCACCTGTCTCACTGATAGCCTTACACGTGTACCATCCACTGTCCGTCCGCCGCAGTTCTGTTCAGACAATATTCAAGAACTGTAGAATAAGCGATATTTCAAAGCACTATTTTCCATTCGTCAACTGAGATAGCGCCTGATTTAATTCATTGTTTATAATTGCGACATAAGCCTGGCTTTTGGTTTCTCTGGCACATCGGAATTCGACCCGACCTCTACAACGGTATATGATTTTTGACTGCGATTGTGACTTGAAGCGACCATCGATTGATGCCTTGAGCATTATGATATTGGTGCTATAGAAATCATTAGATTAGATTAGATTAGATACGTTAATCTACAGCGTGATCTTCACGATGTCAGTTGCACATAGCGCCGTCATTAATCAAATCTGCATTTAGAGCCAACACTTAGGGCTGTCCGTGAAACCGAGTTTCCTGAACAGTAAAAGAATTGAGCCAACCTGCGAGGAATCGCTTCGGCCTAAAGAACCCTTAGGCATTGGACCGTTCAGAGACTGACCGTGAATCTGGAGAGTTCCGGAGTCAAGAAGGACGAATCTGGCTTCGCTGAGTGGGAGGATGCGGTCGTTCTTGAACCAGCGAATGGACGGAGGGGGATCGCCAGACGCGGAGCACTGAAGTGTGGCGAGGCTGTTGATCGGCAGAGTCTGATTCTGTGGACCGTGAAAGATGATCGGAGGAGGACGAGCGTCAACTTCTAACGACAACAGACAGCAACAACAACAACCTATTCCTCTGCCTTGATCTGTCACAGATTTGTTATTTGTTATTTATTAATCATATTAATGCTATCCGTTCGGCAGTTCTTCCGTGTGTTCAGTTCTAAGCTCAATGGTCTGTAAGTGACCTACGTAACTAGGCGTGCCATATTTAACACTTCTTATTTCTTGCAAACACAATACGTAATGCTAAATTGAAATAAAAACAGTTCACATAAGCGAATTAATATGAAACGTTGCGTGAAATCCGGCGCAGATAACTGATAAAATCTGGGTTGTTGAGTAGGTGATGGTTTGCAGAGTATTCCAGCATTGTTGTAAGAATGTATCATTTCCCTGGTGGTCGTGTTGTGTGTTCCTCCAGTAGTTGGTTGATTCTAACTTGCTGGAATGTTGTCTGCTCATTATCTAGAAGGTTCAAAAACGTCAGAAATTCGGATGGTAGACACCGATGCCTGCTCAAGAGCTGCGACGCCATTTTTCAACTGAATTGTTTGTTCTCGGCAGTTCAGCTCAGTTTCTATCGAACATATTCCACATCTGCAATTGAATATTGGCGCGCATTGCGCATTGGTCTTCCAAAGTAAATGTTCTCGATACAATCCAGAAGAGGTGTAGCAGCAGTCGAAATTTGTCCTTGCAGTACTTCAAAGGCATCAACGACAGACTGCACAGGGACAAAGGCAAGTGCGGCAATCATTCGAAGTCCCCATGGATTGTTGAGCATCGGTCTGATGCTGTAGCTGTAGACTGCGCCGTTGAATTTGCAACACAGCTTTTGGTTCAAATGAAAAAGCAGCCTCTAATGTTGGTATTGGGGAAGGTTGCACTTATGCTGTTTGTGATGACTATTTCAAAAAAGTTAATCATGATGGAAGATGAATTCAAACCACTTGCTAGGTCATGAATTCAGTCAGCATCTGCGTGTGTCTTTCTTGCTGCTTGTTTGGCATCAGACTGGAGGTACAGGGAACTGTTCCATCTAGAGTCAATGCATGGTCTGTGGCGTACAGTTGCTCGAACAGGAGCGATGCCGCTTTGCAGATTCCACCCATAAACCAGTTACGGAAGGCGACAAGCAGTTGCAGGTTTGCAGACGTTCCGAAGATTAACATCCGGTTTGATCCAGATTCAAAATACACTGAAAGAGAAGCGTTTCATCGAGGGTTGTCTTGAAATGGTCCGCAATAACTAGATCCTTAATGTCGATGGGAACCGGAAGAGGATTTCCTGTCGTCTGTCTCTGCTTTCGAGGAGTTCATGGAACAGTTGGCATTGTTCGTAATCGAACTGCAGCGGCAGGAATTACGATTCCTATACTACTGAACAGGATCTGCTGAGGAGATGCCATCGTAACCCCTGGATGTTCCTTTATTTGCTGACAAACCTTATTTTTTTCCAAATGAGCTTCATCTGGGGCATGACTGTGATCATGCAAACGACCAATAACCAAATGTCCATCAACTTTCATCTTTGCTCCTTGCATTCTGCTGCATTTCGGCGTTTCTTGCATTTGTAGGACGCAACACCATTTGCTAAGTTCTTCTGCGTAAGGTAGACATAACCTTTGCGAGAACTTTGTTGTCACCTTTAATTTGTCTGATCTTATTATTTCCATTATATCATGCTTTTTTAGACAAGACACTGCCATATATGGCCTATATACACGAAATACTTACTATATTTTAAAGTTCAATAAAGATTATTATGAATTATTATATTCTATAGCACCGAAAGCTAATGCGCAAAGCATTAACAGGTGGCGCACAAAAACCAAGCCGTAATTAGGTCAACATCCAGAGAAACATCCTGTGATGGAAAAGCAATTTGAATGTGTCTTAAGGAGACAAGGAAATGACAAAAGCGAATGAACTGTCTTGGTTACATGTTACTGGGCAAGTGTCTTTTGAGAAAGTTATTTTAAGAATATTCTTTTGTCAGACTATTCTATAAATGTCCATTAGTGTTCTCTTATTAACTAGAAATGTTTGTTAGTGTTCTTGATCTTTCGTTTCTTCTTGATCTTCTTGTCTGTCTTCTTTCGTCATTCTGTCCTGTTCAGCCGCGTTCCCCATTTATGGCATGAAAGCCGTCAGAGTTTGCCAGGGGAGCCTCATAAAGGCTCTGCATTGCCTTGTGCTTCCACCTATCTTCAACCATAGCACTTGCCTTCAACATTGACCGCCAAAGCAGGTAATTGAGCCTGTTGATGGCAGCCGACAGCAGCACTCCATCCAGATCACTCTATCCCCTGCCAACCCAATTTCTATCCTGTCTGCCTTTTGTTTATATACTCTGTTTACTCAGTTTAGGTCCACAGAGAAGGACTTCCGTCAAGAGATCACACTACATTACCTCATTGCATATCTGCATATTAATGGCTGACTATCAGGCTTTATTAACCTAAGACTCTATCACACTACATTACCTCATTGCATATCTGTATATTAATGGCTGACTATCAGGCTTTATTAACCTAAGACTCTATCACACTACATTACCTCATTGCATATCTGTATATTAATGGCTGACTATCAGGCTTTGTTAACCTAAGACTGCTAAGTACTGTCGTAAATTAATGAGCAACTTCTACAGCTGGACAAAAGCACCAGGCATCAGCCCATAGTGCACCGAAACAAAGTCGTAATCAAGTCAATAAGCATTTGGGTTAATTTAATGCTAATTAAACTTCTTGAGCTCACACTGATTCTAAATAAGTCTGACTTGATTTAAACCGACTTAATATGACATTTATATTTTAGTTAGATACACTGATGTTCTTCAGTTTCAGCCTCACTGTTTCACTCAGTCATCGTAGACTAGAACTAATATGATAATTATTTGTTGCAATAAAACCCCAACGAATTGTTTTGGCAAATTAGAGTACTACTAGTTTCATGTAAATATTAGAGGAGCACTGTAACAATTTATTCAGTTTCCACTAAGCCCGGTTTTGTATACATCTGCTAATTCTCAGTAGCAGAATATTCTTGCCATCCTGCTTTATGAGTGATTTCATCAGCCTTTCCTTTGATCTGTTATCACATTTTAAATACGCTGTGTAAAAGTTTAGATGAAATTTGGAGGGCTACTGGACGCGGGTTTTAAATTGGGTATTATTTTTCTGGGGGTTATTGCCAAAAGGGATTATCTGATGGAGGTTTTATCTTAGGGTTATTGGCCAGGGTTTTTTGCCAAATTATTACGAGTAGGGATATCTGATATAGACTCAACTAATATAATTATAGCCTAATACATAACTATAAATAGCATATAGCAACAATTGTTAACCTTGTTCTAATTAGCAATATATAGCAGCAGTACTGAATCTTAGTCGAGCCATGATATAGTCCAGTTGGTAGCATGCTACATCTCCTGTTGCTTTCCACGTGTACCTGCATCTTTTCTCGTTTCTAAGTTTCGTCTTGTATTGAAATAACCTTCTGTTCTAGAAGTGTAGCCCTTTGAAACATATTATTACGGATAAAAAGCTCATGCTAAGGAGCATCTGTACATAGATATAAGGCCTGTAAGAGTTTGAGTACAGGCAGACCTTTGACATCGAGCCGGGCCTTAGCCATGGCACTGCCTGCGATGCTCTGCGCTTGGCAGACGTAGACTCCAGCATCTGTCTTCTCGACGCCTTCGATGACCATCGTTGCGTCCTGTTTGATTGAATATCGACCATAACTCTCGTCCGGAAACATCAGGCTCTGCAACAGGTTGACAATCGATTCCTATCACTTGCAACTTCATACACGTAGATACGTACGGAAGACGGATTTCCTGAGCCACTTGAAAAATACCTACGTACGGATCTATGGAGACCTGGTGAAATTTGAAGAGAGAGCCAGAGACAGACAGACAGACAGACAGACAGAGCTGAAGGAAAAGACCTATGAGAATCAGATGAAAGGCTTTGAGCAGACAATCGTAGAATCTGTAGACGCCTGTTCCAAAGCAAGGAATTAGAATAACACAAGGAACCTAGCGGAACAAACCTAGCGGAACAAACCTAGGGGAACACTGTCCGTACGTTCAGCTTCATGCAGCGCAAAGCTGACGATATCGCAGTTTATGTTGCTCATATGACGGTGATATTGATTGCGAACGGAGCGCAGTTGTGTAAATGGTGATATAGTGGATGCCGCCATGAATCTTGCATCGTCTTCGTAATGTTGGATACGTGAAATGCAAATGGTTTTGCGTGGAAGCTTTGATATGGCCTTCGAGACAGACAGATGGATGGTCATTTGACAAACTAATATCTATGTCGCCCGACTACATGCAGAGAACGCGACGCCATAATTCATTTCCGAGTCTAGAACAGCGTGACACAGACTGACAGACAAAGAGACGGACAAGATAAAGACAGAGAAAGGTATTGAAAAACAGACAGAGGGACACAAGATGCATTGACTGCGTGAGGCATAGACAGACACAGCATAATGGGGAATGAAATTTGGAAATTTGTCAATCTCCCTCACTCTCTGAGGCAGACGAGAAACAGACAGACAGACAGATAGACAGATGGGACAGTCAGACAGACGGATGGGACAGACAGACAGACAGATGGGACAGACAGACAGACGGATGGGACAGACAGACAGACAGACAGACAGACAGAGCAGAATGGCGGCTGAGGCCGAGTGAGAGACGGAGCGAGAGACCTGAGGCCGCAAACCTGGCTGTTTTCTCGTTTCCAGAATATGGCTGGGACTGGGTTTCCAGTGACTTCGCACTCGAAGGAGACCCGGCGACCGACGCCAACCCACTTGTTACTCGGCGTCGTCACGAACGTCGGCTGACCTACAAACAACGACGACGATGACAGGAAATTCGTTTGCACTGACTGATTTATTGCGCGGGGGGAGGGCTGGTCGGTCGGTCGTCTGTTCATTCATCAGTCCTTAATTCCTTCGATTTCCCATTCATTATTCCCTTACTTCTTCAATTCTCCAGTCCTCGCCGACTTTCTTCGTTCCTTTCTTTGTTTGTTCGTCCAATCTTTATTTCCGCATTCATTAGTCCACCCATCCATCCATTAAACCTTTCATTCGTCCATTATGTGACAAACCTGGGGTGCCGAATCCCCTGTCAAGGTGCTGGTGTTCTACCACTCTACCCGAAGGCTCTCTCTCCCAGCGCCTATTTACTGCCAGTCCGCGAGATAAGCCCTTGGGATCTTCAAGGAACCGAACGCCAAGTCGATTGATCAGCTATAGCCCTTTTATTTCTCGCAAAAGACTCGAACCTACAGCATCTAGTTAAAACAGTTCTTATTCTAAACTTCCGTGCCCTTACAACAACAATTCAACCGCAACAACTCTCACAGCAACAGCACCCGCAGCAAGAGTGTGTCTGTCTCCGTATGTCGTCTGTGTAGCGCAAGGGTGTCCGAGTGTTCTCTGCAGCCCTTTATATAGGCGGCAAGTTCGCATTGGGTTCCCGTGCGGGAGGAGGCGAACTCATAGAGTTCCATGGGTTCCCTTGCGAACCCGTGGAGTTCCCGTGCGGGAGGAGGCGAACTCATAGAGTTCCATGGGTTCTCGTGCGGGGGAGGCGAACTCATAGAGTTCCATGGGATCCCTTGCGAACCCGTGGAGTTCCCGTGCGGGAGGAGGCGAACTCGTAGAGTTCCATGGGTTCCCGTGCGGGGGAAGGCGAACTTATAGAGTTCCATGGGTTCTCGTGCGGGGGAAGGCGAACTCGTAGAGTTCCATGGGTTCTCGTGCGGGGGAAGGCGAACTTATAGAGTTCCATGGGTTCTCGTGCGGGGGAAGGCGAACTTATAGAGTTCCATGGGTTCCCGTGCGGGGGAAGGCGAACTTATAGAGTTCCATGGGTTCTCGTGCGGGGGAAGGCGAACTCGTAGAGTTCCATGGGTTCTCGTGCGGGGGAAGGCGAACTTATAGAGTTCCATGGGCTCCCTTGCGAACCCGTGGAGTTCCCGTGCGGGAGGAGGCGAACTCGTAGAGTTCCATGGGTTCCCGTGCGGGGGAAGGCGAACTTATAGAGTTCCATGGGTTCCCCTACGAACCCGTTACAATTATTCCATTCTTTCTTTCCTACTTTCATTCTTTAATTCGTTCATCACCCATAGTGAAAGGGATAGCCATAGAAACTCCAAAAGTTGATGACAACGACTATGCACGATTGTAGAAACATTTGACACTGAAGAGGAGAAGACGTTAATTGTAGCAGCAGAAACAAGACTAGGAAAAGAACGACTGAAGTTAAGCATCTGATAGAACGGCCGCTCTGTTCACCAACCTCCGTTACAATGAGTACAGAGAAGCATAAAGGCAACCGATATACAGCCAAACTGATGCGCATGTATGTATGCATGTATATGTGCATGTATGTATGTATATATATGTTTGTGTGTGTATGTATGTATGCATGTATGTATGTATGTATATGTATATATATCTTCTTCTCTTCTCTTCTTCTCTCTTTCGTCAGGCGTATGTATGTATGTGTGTAAAACAGCGTCTTCTAGGAGCCCCCTTGATGCATGCAATGATTGTGTACTGAGGTGCATATTGACATAGTTGTGTAGTTGTGTAGTTGTGGGCGTAGTGCCTCACAGTGACTCACAGTGAACGGTTAGGCGTATCTCCACCTCTTGCCAACCGACCGAGTTTTCGACCCGACAGACGTAGATGCCTTCGTCCTGAACTTTGACCTTTTTGATTCTTAACGTCCGGTCGTCTAAGATGCGAGACCTGCGCAGACAGACTGATGTTTGTGAAGACAAAGGGACTGATAGGCAGCCAAGTAGGCAGACATGAAGACCGAAGTAGTATGTATATATATGTAGGCCTTTGTATGTAATTGAACACTTTGTGTGGCCAGTTTTAAGAACCTCAGAAAAGCGCTGAGACGCGACTACCTAACAGATCTAAAAAAACTGCGTCTTCAGATAAGTAGCTAAAATGTCTGCTGCGCTGTTTGAGACAGGAAAGTGCAGATATTTAATGGAAGACTGTTCCATATGGATGGTCCAATGCAAGAGAAATACCAATGTGTCCGAATCGCTGTACGAGAACGTGGAACCAGCAGCTCCCCACGTCTTGCAGAGCGCAACGTTCACTTTCGTCGACCAGGCTGGCTCGACAAAGGCACCCAGAGCTCCTTGATGTAAGCTGATTATTGGGCCTAACCAAGCATAGATGTTCGGCCGAAGTGAGAAATACAGGGGTAGACAGGCAGTCTATCGGTTTGACAAAGACTCTTAGGAGCAACATTTGGCCTAACCACACAAGCCTTCAAAGTGAAGGGCGCAATAGATGGACAACGCTCTCGTCGAAAAAATTATTTTTAACTGAAAGCGAATTTAAATTTGCAGCTGTTCAAATATTAATGTGTTATATATTATTATAATGGCGTTACAGAAGTCATTTTGAGACAAATTCCCTTCGGCTGAATTGGACACATGTGTCACCTTATAATGTGTGGGATGAAGTCTCTGAAGCTCCTGAACTCTGCCACAGAGGGTTTTATCTGTTTTACCTGTGAGCCGGAAGGACGCCCTTGCGCCTTTTCCAGATTGTCGACAGCTCTGGATCTCCGGTTGCCCGACAAGGCAAAAGGATGTCGGAATCCTCGTGAGTAACGACCTCAGTTGGCACCTCCATTATCCTCGGTTTATCTGTGAACGGAAGAAGCATGAACATAAACAACAGCAGCAACTAATCTCCTCCACATGTCACCTAATCCACCAAACAGACTCTTCTAGGAGACTCTAAGAGGCACTTCTTAAATGCCCTGTCTCCCTCTGTCTATACTCTACATATATAGAGTCCTACAGCGATTGATGCAAACGCTTTCCATTCACATCCATCTGATCCTCAGTCGCCAAAAACGACATGCGAACTGCAGCTGTGCAGTCAGCAGTTTATTATCTTAAGGAAACCTACTCTGCGTAGATCGTGGAATGCGGATAAGATCGTGAGAAACTTGGCCAACCTAGATTCACCTGGAGAATGGCCATCAAGCCGTTTCCTGTTAATAGTGTTGTAGTGTTTATTGTTGTTGTGGCTGCTGTTGTTGTGCATGAGAGTTTTTGGATCAAGATACAGGCGCACGAGCAAATGGATGATGATAGACTACTAGCAAACAACTACTTCTCATCGAGAAAACCCGCGCTCAACGGGATGGAATTAGTTCCATGCGAAGTGAATCAATTGCTGTTCTTTCTATGAATATGAGCATATGTCTATAAGAATGCTTTCAATGACATACTAGTTTCACAATCAGTCCTCCGTTCAGTCAGTGAATCAGCTGTACACTGATTCATTTCATGGGTCATATAAGTAATACAGTGAATCAGTGAGTTAGTCAGTGAGTTAGTAAGCGAGTATAAGTGAATTAATGACCGAAACGGAAAGGAATTTCATGAGTATATGTTATACAGTCAGCTGTGCAGCAGTGAAGTGTATCCTGACCGAGGATTGTCAGTTCAGCTGGCTTGCTGTCTCTGTGTCCTCCTGGATTGTAGGCGATGCAGGTGTAGAGTCCGGCGTCTGACTTCTTCAGGTCGTTCAGATGTAGGTTACCGTGCTGGATGTAGACCCTGCTGCTGTCGCTGGTGGAGGAGAGCGGGACTGGTTCGCCGTCCTTCTTCCATTTGATCTGAGGCTCAGGGTCTCCTCTGGGACCTCGACACGGAAGAACAACGGATTCACCAGTCGCCGCTCGGGTGCTCTGTGGCTGCTCTCGAAACTCATCTCGTATCACTACGAATAACATCATCGATGAACATACTTTGTCAATCAACTGATTCAGCCTTCCCCCTCTCTCTCTCTCACTCTCTCTCTCTCTCTTGTCTCTCTCTCTCTTGTCTCTTCTCGCCTTCTTTTCCCATCTTTCCATTCGTCCCTCCATCCGCCATCATGCGCACAACAACAGAGAGAAGGAGAGACAGAGAGACAGAGAGATAGAGACAGAGAGATAGAGACAGAGACAGAGAAACGCGCAGACAGAGGCAAAGCAGAAAATACAGCAATAGGAGAAAGACTGAGGAAATAATAGAGAGTAGAAGAGGTAGATAGCGTTTGAGAGACGCACTGCTCGTAAGGCTAGCGAATAATAATAACAAATAATAATAATAATAATAACAATAAATAATAAATAATAATGGCTTTCCTTAAGAGCCTTTGCCATCGCCTTGCCCAGATAACGGACGACATCAGGAAAACCACTTTTCTCTACCAACGTTTATCGATGGCCATCCAACGTTTCAACGTAATACATTTTCACAGCACGTTTGACATTCAGCAGAAGACACCACGGAAGATTAGCCATTCCAGAACAACGCAGTCCCTAATTTCTGAAATCCTGAGGGATCATAAGTACCTCGGGTAAAAAAAAATAAATAAATAATAATAATAATAATAATAATAATGGGGTCAGAGGCCACGACATCTCCAGCATCTTCATCGTCATCAGCAGCAGCACAAGAGATAGTAAATGTAGAGATAGTAAATGTAGAGATAGTAAATGTAGAGATAGTAAATGTAGAGATAGTAAATGTAGAGATAGTAAATGTAGAGATAGTAAATGTAGAGATAGTAAATGTAGAGATAGTAAATGTAGAGATAGTAAATGTAGAGATAGTAAATGTAGAGATAGTAAATGTAGAGATAGTAAATGTAGAGATAGTAAATGTAGAGATAGTAACTGTAGAGATAGTAAATGTAGTAGTGCTGTTAGTTGTTTGATAATGCAAATTAAGGCAAATTAAAACAAAGTAAATTAAAATGTAGCAAAGGAACAGCGCAATAATGATGCAGTGAAGTCACACATTCTATAGGATATTGTCCTCGGTTACTCTTAGCAGACTGTGGTTTTTCTGCCTTTCGACTGAAGCAGACGCAAGACAGTTCTTCTTCGAGATTGTAATCATTTGCTTTTGATTCTACTATGTCTCTCATCGAATATGTGAATGGTGTCTGTAGTCACCACGTATATATATTTTCGTGAAATATGCAGAATTAGGCGTTATGTTCCCATGTCTTCGAGGAAACCTCTGGCAAACGCAAATTTGATCATATCACACCTGTACTTAAATCTTTGCAAAGAAAAAGCGAATTTTGAACCTCCGACGCAGTGGTAAAGAGCTATAGGACGTTTCCACTTGACCATTAGGCCACACAGGTGAGCCGCGTGAATTAACAATTGCAGCAGCAGCAGCAGCAGTAGCAGCAGCAGCCGAATGCATCTACGCGACAGGATGTCATTGTAGATGGAAGGAACGACAGAGAAATTTCCAATAAAGACGGCATTTGCATATAATAAAATTTGGCACGTGAACCGAAGAAGGAAATGATCGATTACGATCCAATATACTGACCACATTCGGACGACCGAAAAGCATTTCTTTCTCTAAGATAAACTGCCTTCAGATAGATACACGCAGAAACAGAAAGGCACATACAAAAGCACAGACAGACATAAACATCTCAACAGAAAGGCATACACGTAGATATATACACGACTAGCTCAAAACAGAGAGAGAGAGAGAGAGAGAGAGAGAAAGAGAGAGAGAGAGAGAGAGAGAGAGAGAGGAAGGGAAGGACGGAGGAGAGCGAGAGAGAGCGACAGAGACAGAGCTCCAGTGAGATATTTAAAATGAGTGCTTAAGGAACTTGTAGGGCAATGTAGGCAGATTCACAGACAGACGGAAGGAGAGGCATACAAGAACGAAGCTAGAGAAAACAAAGAAAACAAACTTCTCCTTGGGCCAACGTACTGCAGACGGCTTCAAGTGCCAAGACATCAATCATCCGATCTCATCCCAGGTTCAATTCACACGGAGGCGCGGTAGCTATCATTTATCGTAACAGTTCCACAGCCAAGAGCAGTTACCATTTCCCTGAAACCAAATTTCTTTGAATACATCGCGATCATTCTTCACAACGGAACTCGCATACTCTCGTCGTCGTTACAGTTCATGGTCCTGGTTCTCTTCCCATCAATGAAATGTTCTTTGAGGAAATAACTCATGTCTTCGAAGGCCTCCCTAGTAAGTAGTCTACCGTTGCCATGTCTCAAAACTGGTGACTTTAGTATTCATCTTGAATACTTCAGTGATCACAATACTCAAAGATTTTAACAGCTTCTCCATTAGTTTGGGCTAAATTTAAAGAAGTAGTACACGTACTCAACTCAGGGGTGGAATTCCAGATCTGTTCACTGAAGCGTATTCCTAGTGTATGGCTACTCCTGACGTCCATGTTCACCCATGAACCATTTCGGATCATTCGCTGGTGCCCCTTGACCGAGCACTTCCAAGACCACCAGCATCAGAGCGAACCTTCCACACTCGATGCTGGAAGCAATTCTCTAATCAAGTCTTACAAAACTCTATTGAAATCACCCATATGTCAGATATCTGCAGACGGACTTCAAGCAGTCTCTGTAAATCAGCTTCAGAAGATATATGATGCAACTCTCAGTGATCTTCTTGATCAGCATGCACCCAAGAGAACAGTAAAGATTTGTCGCCATTACATTACTCATTGGTTCGATTCTGAGCTGCTTTTAGAAAAAGTAATAGAGCTTTTGAACGCAGATATCAAAGAACTGGAACTTCATCTTATCGATGAGACTGGACCACTCAACTGCGTCAACTTCACCAGCTTTACAACGTGAAACAATCAGCACATTGGGAAGCAGAGCTATCGAAAACTTCGGGCGATTCTTGTGGACTCTGGAGAGCCATGAAAAAGTTTCTACATGGCTCGTGAGTCAACTAACAGCCAGATAATCAACCGGATGTTAAGGCCGATGATTTCGCCAAATATTTTGCAAACAAGATCCAGGTTTTCAGGTCAGCAACTGCAGAGGCATCTCTACCAATATATTCTGCCCGTAATAGTAACTTGACCTATTTGAACCAGTCAGCGGGACTGAGATTTATCGCAGAAAAGACATGCGACCTTGACCCTGCTCCAGCATGAATCACCGAAAAGCTTGCCTAGGCACTGGGTCCTTTCTTAACAGAAATATGAAACAAGTCTCCCAGTTCAGGAATTTTTTTCTTATTCAATGGAACGTGCTCTAGTAGCACCGGTCCTCAAAAAGAACATCAAAGATCTTTCTCTTTTATCAAGATATAGACTGATTTCAAAGGCAGCATTTTTATCACCAGTATTAGAGAGTTGTTTATTATTAATTACCTTGATGACAATTCTCTTATACCTCCTAATCTGCCTATCAATCATACAATTTCGTGTTCTGACTGACCTTTTAACCACAGCCGCTACGGGCCGTTGTACTCTCGTTAGCTTTCTTGGCCTGACTTCTGCATTTGTTAAATTTCGTGGCATATACTCTTCTGCGTCATTCATACCTGGTGTTCCTCAGAATTTCATGTTGCTTCCTCTGCCACTTCTCCTATGCTTTATCTTATATCATTACTTAAACCTATGCTCCTGTGTTATATATTATATCATAACTTAATCCCAGTGGTCATTCATACTCTGACTACCTCCAAATATATTCATCATGTCTAGTTATCTCAGTTAATGAACTGTCTTCGAATATGTCTAGACGTATCTCCGCAGAACATGACTGGATGTCTCAAAACAACTATGTCTTAACATGAACAAAGCTGAAGTTCTCTGGTGTGGTCCTTCCAGATCTTATTTGCCTATCATTCCTGTTTCCTACAAGATACACAGATTCTACCAGTGCTCCAAGTTTGTGATATAGGTGTGGCTTCATTCCAGGGTGACGTTGGAATCTCATGTTACCAACAACACACAATCTTGTTACTTTTACCTGAAGCAACTTCGACCTATTTTTCTGTCTCTAACTATTGATGATGCCCAAGTTGTTGTCTGTTAACTTGTCTTATCACGCCTGGACTATTGCAATTCAATACTTAGTTCTCTTCCTCGTGGTCTTTATGACTGCTTACAATCCGTTCCGCGTGCAGCTGTTCGCCTTTTTCTTCACCTTTCTCCAAGATATCCATCATATAATGTCTTCAAAATTACACTGTTCATCTTTTCCAGCTCGGGTCTGGTTTAAAGTTGCATTCCACTCACATTTAATCCTACCAGGACAACCCTAAAACCCCTGCCAGCTGTTTGCCCAGATTACCAAAACAGATGCGTGGTTTCCGTGACTTTTCACAAGCAGTCCGCATCTATGGAATTCACAAGAGGCTACTGTTGATGGCTTTGAGGGACGCTTCTCTTTTTCTGATGTTATTTCGCAAACAAATGAAGGCTTATCTTTTTCCAGCTATTACAGCCAAGTTGTCATTCAATGTACAGATGCAAAATATCAATGTACAGGTTGTCTGCGTGCATTATGCTTGCGTCCGTAATACGCTCATATGCATCACTAATGTACGCAGTTCACGCCTTTGCGATGCTTTCCCCTCAACCGTACATCTACCTGAAGAAACGCCGGCATCAGCAGCAGGACCATCGATACCAGCAACATTTATCATCATCCGCGCGTCTTAGTCATGACCCTGATTGTCATCATTTCGAAGCGCAGCTGAAGCCAGGCGGCAACTCTTGGCTCATTGGAAAAGGAGGCCCGCGGGTCTTCTGTGATCTCAGCCGATAATAAGCGATTGTGCTTTATGTTTGACCCTTTTGGCTACGTCATCCATTTGCCTCCCGTGTCACGTATCTTTGCCATAGATCTCGCCACTGACCTGAGTGATGAAGGCCTCTAATTGGAAGTCCACTGCTCTACAGACATACAACGCGCTCTGCATGCACTGTGTGCATCATGGCTCATAACTCTCCGGCCTTTCACCACTCTGCCGATCGCGGGTTCAAATTTCGCAGCGTTGTCTTAAACTGGTAATTCGGCGCTATACAAATGTGCGACTAGAACACAGCACCAAGAACAGAGTTAGTTTAAGCAGCTGCAGCAGCAGCAGATTCAGCATCAGCAGCGTATACTAATATGTATTCCTATAGCCTAGTAGATAGTAGCAGGCCCGTATAAGTATATCGTTTGCATAATTCCGGTGGTATTAGCGTGGCAGGAGTTCAGGTTGCCGCCATTAAATAATTCAGTGAGTTCAATAAAAGTCGCCAGTCGGCGGCTAATCATGGATGGTCATTTACGCTTCCATTCTCATCCTAATCCTTCTCCGTATACAGTTTCTCCTCTTTCATATATACGCAGCCAATTTCCGCTTGCTTTTATCGTTTCCGTCCTCTCTGTCTCTCTGTCTCTGTCTCTGTCTGCTTCTCTGTCTCTCTGTGTCTCTCTTTCTCTCTTTCTCGCTACACTGCCCCGCGCATCCACAGCGCATACACTGCACACGTCTACTAACGCCCCGATGTACCGGCCTACTATGCGTCTGCTGTCGGTGTATATAATGCAGATGCATCGATGAACAGCACATGTAATACAGAAGCGAGTGTCGTGCTCTTCAATCTGTTCGGTCCATCGCAGTCTGACTAGGACGGGGACGAGGACGAGGACGAGGACGAGGACGACGAAGGCTTGCATTAATCTCCAAGTGACGACGACCGACGCTCGACTACATCGACATGCGACGGCCGCAAATGCCGCCTAATTGGCATTTCCGACCCGGTCACCAGTTGCCCTGCGCACCACCGGCCACCGCCGCCGACCATTTTCTCTTCCTATCCCTCTCTTTCTCTCTCTCTCCCCCTCTCTTTCTCGCTCTTTCTCCCTCCCTTCCTCGCTCCCTCCCTGTCTCTCTCTCTCGTCCTCTCTCCCCCACCAAATGCAGGGCAACCTGTAACAACTACCCATCCACATCGGGTCCAATAAGTATCGCTACCTCATGGACTCCTCTATAATAGCACAGCTGTGCTATTACAGAGGAGTCCATGACTACCTCCTTGCAACCAAAGTAGGTGAAACAAAGAACGTTACAGTATTTACAGTTATAATTAACCATAGATTAGATGGAGTGTGTTGTAGATTTGTAGAAAATTTGCTCTATAAAACCTGTGTTATATCGCTGTGAATAGCATCGCTTTACACGCTGTATCGCATTGTTTCGTATTGCATTATACTACACTAGCCTAGTTAGCTACATCGGTAAGTGCGTCCGCCAAGGAGCCTCTGTGCGTGAGGATCCCAGGTTCGCGTCCCAGTCGTGGCTTATTTCAGATATTTAAAACTCGGGATAGTACGGTCCGTGCATGGGAACCTTAAATGGCGTGGCGCCCATTCAAACTGGCAGCGGTGGTGAAGGATCCCACCCGATAAATTCATTGCAAAATGAGCAGGGTAGAGGCCATACGGTCGCTATATAAAACCTATACTTTTACATTTTTACACTGGGAATCACATTCTTCAATCGTGGTTTTGCGTCTTCACTGTTCAGGTCCGTGGACCAGTTCAGGAGTTTCTTCAAATATAAATCTACGATTACGGTTGCATCGTACAGCATTAGGTCTAAACATTTGCATTGCAATGCGTAACAGTGAATTATTACCTTAACAGTGCATTATTTCCTTAAGATGCACAACATTAAATTTAAATGTATTGAGTTAAATTATGTCCAATTACATAGCTTCGCATTACCACGCAACGCTTTATATTAACATTTCCTGCTGTATGACATTCATTGCGCAGAACCAACTCGCATTGTCTTGGTCTGCAGAGCATAGGCAGTCCCAATACAGTGCACTGCAATAGATGTATAGGCATGTATGTAAATAGACCCTTACTATAGCACCTTTTAAGTAATTCACAAACGCACTGTATGTGTATATACATATAATATATATGTATGTATATATGCATTATTTTTTAAAATAAAACATTAAATAAGCATATATATCGGGAGATAATAGGAAAACTGCTTTCCTCCATCAGTGTTTATCAGTGGCCATCCAGCTCTTCAATGCAGTCGCATTTTGCAGCACCTTTTCCACCGAGGAAAGCATCAGCGAAGATTGGCCTTCCCAGAATAATACTCCCTAATTTTTTATTGCTGAAGCTTTTCATTCATTCATTCGTTCGTTCGTTCGTTCATTCAGAGCATTTGTATCTACAGCCTCCTTCAAGTAATACACACAGAGGCGTTCCCAGCCAAGCTCCGGCGAAAGAGAACAGTTTAAAATGTTGATTACAGGTATATCTAGCATTCCTAGCTAGAAAGACATGCAGATTAAGAGGGAGGCCGTTCAACGTACACGGCCCAACCTCCTAGAAGGCGCGACGTTGCACGGGTTTATTGCGTGCAAAAGGAACATACAAGATCACCTCGGGCCGCGGTGCGAAGATTTCCGCGTCCATCCAAACCCGAAACAGAGCAACAGAGCTCACGCAAGTAGGTAGATGCATGCTCCAACTGGCACAGTCAGAGCCACATCGAACTCTTAATTTCTTAACAATCGAATATTAGTGTTATATCAGAAATTTTGTCTGCAAAGAAGGTCAGAAATTTACTGGCTAGCCCTTGGTTAGCTGATCACACAGTACAGGACAAATTTAACTTCTCCTTGTGTAATAGCTTATTCAACGTCATCCAAAACGTTTTTGGTGATGGAGAACTTTAAGCAATTAAATTTGTTAAATATGGAGATTTGGCAGGTGAAACAAGTTTTTACACAAGTTTGCAACTACTGTGGTCCAACGGAAGCTCAGCGAGTGGCACCAACAACGCTCTAACTGCGACGCCTAGCTTCAGAAATGGCAGAGTTAAATCAAGGTTGCGGAGTGCGCTCTACTACTCTCTTAGTTCTTAGAGGAATTTGCCTGTTAAGAAGCTCAGTTAAAGTAGAATGGAACTGCAAAGCCAACTCATTAGCTGTTTGTGAAGGAGCTAACCACAATGGAGATGCTAAGATAGTATGTTTCAGCTTATCTGAATCGATTTTATGCCAAGAGCGAATTTTATAAACTTTGCAATTTGAAGGTTGTCTAAACGGGAAGTCGAATTTTGAGATAATTGCAACACGATATGACAGAAATGACAACAGGAGCAACAGAATGAAGCGATCTCGAATCAGAAAGAGTTACCAACACATCGAAGGTGTGGCCTTTATTATGTGTTGGAAAGGTAATGAGCTATTTCATGACAAACCCTTCCAAAATATCAAGAAATGATGAAGAACAATGACCAGCTGTATCAATATGAATACTAAAGTCACCCATAATAACTATTTTAGAGGAGGAGGAAATCAAATACTCAAGTAGTGACTGAAATTCATTGAGAAAATCAGTCAAAGGGAGGAATGGTGGACGATAAAATATTCACAAGCAACACTAGTCTGTTGCCAGGTCTAATCAACAAGAGCTTGTTGACTTAACTATTAAATGAGAATTGAACTGACTATCCTGTCTGTTCATGGGCGGCTATTGCATCATTTGGGGTGGACAAGAAGCTGACACGCCTGCTAAAGGAAATAAATGGAAACGCAACAGCGGCAGTACGGATTGGGAACGAGAAGGGAAATTGGTTCAAAACAAGCAGAGGTACAAGACAAGGGGACCCAATATCCCCGAGCTCCTTCATCATACTATTGGAAAGAGTCTTGGATAAGATAAGAGGTAAAGAAGATGGGGTAGTAATAAGCGGAACAAGAATCAACAACCTATGTTTTGCAGATGACATTGACTTGATCGAAAGAGACGAGGAACGACTGGAAACAACAGCGCAAGCTCTGAATGAAGAAGGAAAGAGATATGGGTTAACCATGAACTTCGAAAAAACCAAAACTCTAGTATTCGGAGAAAAGGACCACAGAAAGAAACTAGTAATTGATGGAAACCAACTGGAGAATGTGGAAAAGTTCACATATCTCGGGAGCAACACGACGTATGACCTAGACAGTAGAAAGGAAGTTTGGACAAGGATAGCAAGGGCTACAGCAACATTAAAGGCTATGGATAAAATCTGGAGAAGTAAAGCGATAAAATTGGAAACCAAGGTGAAGGTACTACAGACGTGCATCTTCAGCGGAGTGCTCTATGGGTGCGAGTCCTGGGTGGTAACAAATGATATAGAGCAAAGGATGCTGTCTTTCGAAAGAAAATGCTATCGAAAGATTTTGGGAATAGGCTGGACACAAAAGGTCACTAACATAGAGCTATACAAACGAATACGCCCTAAGGAAACCATCATGCAGAATCTGATCAAGAGAAAGCTGAAACTTTTTGGACATATCTGCAGAATGAAGGAGGATAGGAAAATAAAAACACTGATGTTTGGCAGGATGGAGGGGACAAATCGAAGAGGAAGGCCACACAGGGAATGGCTGGATGACATCACCGGGTGGGGAGGAGCATCACTTCAGGAGCTGAGTCACACGGCGATGGACAGGGAACGATGGAAGAACTTGGTGAAGACGGCAGCGGACACCTACGGGCGCTGAGCCCATGGTTCGTGATGATGATGATGATGATGATGATCCTGTCTGAGTGCATTCTTTGAGGTACCCATACGACAGCATAACTCAAATTAAGCCTATGCCCTCTGCACTAATCCTCTTCAAAGGAGTCACGTCAGCATATCTTGTACTCTTCTTGTTGTGTATAAAGTACACTAAAAGACCCGACTTGCAACTCGCAATCATCTTTTAAATCTCTTCTCATGAGTCACTACTTCAACCTAGCTTTTGCATGATTCCATCTCGGCCCCTAGCGAACATACATCCGCGCCTCAGATTCAGGTGCACTGAAATTGCGTGCGTACTAAGTGCTTAAAATAAATAAGTGAATAAATAAATAAGTAAAATAATGTAACCATGCAGTTGACAGAGCGACGAAAAATTGTGAATTAGTTACACAAGCACCGTACATTGCAGTAGCACAGATGAACTACAAATGTCAGACAGACAACAAATTATCTTCAGTTTCTGTCGCGGGCAGCAAACAATTATTACGTAGCGAAAGTTGAGTCTTGTACTGCCATACGTTTCACCGACAAATCCAAAAGCTCTCCTGTGACATATCGTGTAATGAACCCCGTTTCAAAGAGTGTTGCAGCCGGAGAGAGAGAGAGAGAGAGTAAATACCTTATCAGATGTTATATACAACGAGTCTCAAGGCGGACTGAAATCTGATGGAGGAGGAGGAGGAGGATAAGATTTCCCACTAAATGCGCTCAAACTTCCGCTGACTCACTCAGGCCAAGCCGTGACAAATCCAGTCGCATCCAAGACGAACTTAAAACCCTGAACACCTTATCCGACTCAATGCTATAGTTAGGCCTACTTTTCCGGACTGGCCAAGCCCCTTGCACTGGACGGCATCTAATTTGCAGTCGGTTGCTGATGCTGCTACCGTTGTTGATGCTTAGAATGCGTCCGAAACAGTGAGGGGGTGCAAAGAGGGGTGGGTGGGAAGTGACGCTCAATTCTATTCGCATTTGTTTGCTGAAATATTGATCAACTTTCCAACACGAATAATGGCGCCTTTCGACGAAGAAAATTAGATAGGACGCGGTGCTGATGAAAACTCGGACACGAAGAAGGAGGAGGAGGAGAAGAAGGAGGAGGAGAAGAAGGAGGAGGAGGAGAAGGAGGAGGAGGAGAAAAAAGAAGGAGGAGGAGAAGGAGGAGGAGAACAAGGAGGAGAAGGAGGAGAAGAAGAAGGAGAAGAAGAAGAAGAAGGAGGAGAAGGAGGAGGAGGAGAAGGAGAAGAAGAAGGAGGAGGAGAAGGAGGAGGAGAAGAAGAGGGAGAAGGCTTTGCGATCAACGATGCGATGCCGAATAAGTCCCGGCTGCACGGGATGACTTATTAGAGGGTCAGTCGGTCCATTGATGGACGACCGACCGACCACAGGGGCGTCTCTGCAACCACAATTAAATATATGTATATATATAAATATGTACATACATAACAAATATATGCATAGGCCTTCATACATACAAAATTAAAATTGAAAATTATAAAACTAGAATTTGTAAACAGATTTCAAATTGCAGAATTGATGTATCGATAAGAGGAAAATTATTGCCTCTCGTCTTTTTATGGTTATTTCTTATACTTCTAACAACTGTAGACCTATTCTAGAGATCGCAGGGAGACGACGTCTATAGCACATGATATGCGCAAAGAAATACTAGATACTCTCCTTTAGTTAAGATTTTACTATTTGATGCCCTGAAGAGCTGCTTCGTCTGCATCGGTAGAGGCTAATGCTTGTCAGTTCGTGGCCGTAATTAAGCGGGGGACGACGGGACCATTCTGGGTCTGTCGTTTGTTTCCCAATAACCTGTTCACACTTCGTGTTAATCTTGTATCTTTGTCGATCTTTTACATCAACAAACGAAGCTGAAGAATGTATATATATACATATATACATACATATATACATACACATAATATACATACACATAATATACATACACACAATATACATACACATATGCACATACATACGCTAGGTGTCCAACGACCAAATGGCTGTTGTTTATGCCTCTTGTTCATTTTGACAGATTATTTCATCATATGCATGCGGAATTTGCTCGATAGTTCTTGTATGTTCGGTCTTCTGATGTGTCTAAGTCTGTGTAGTAGTTCCAGTGTTTAACGACATCTTATGGCATCAAAGACCGTTGATGTCGCCCTCCTCCTTTATCCAGGCTTGGGACCGGCACTACCCTACTAAAGGTAGTGGCGGAGTTAAAGTCTGTGTTTTGGAATTGTTTCTTAAATATGCCTTGAATTTCATGCGTTTACGAAAGGCAATTGGTCGCACATAATCGAAGATCGTCCCCTTATTTTTAATTGGTCGATGGCAAAAAATCTTTCTAAGAGGTCTACTTGATGAGCCTTATCTTATCGGTTTTGAGTGAAAGATGAGCTTCGACTCTGTTGTTTGGGACCTACTTGTGTACAAAAAAGCCCACCAGTTGTAAAGTAAGCTCTTTTATTATAGCATTGTTTTAGCTTATGTAATGAACTTATTGTTCCTGAGGTTCCATTGATGTGTCATTTAAGCTGGTCAAGAGCGCCTTTGAGAGGAACTTGAGATGAGCTATAAATGTTCAATTCCATATGATTTCAGTGACATAAATGAATTTATCGTGACGTCGTATTAAACAAAAAGTAGATTCCTTTGAAGGCTTTGGTTGGAGTTAAGAATTTTAATGCGATTCAGTCAAAGACGAGACAATACTGGTTATCGCGCATACGATTCAGCCGATAGGTCGCAGTAGGGTTCGAATTGTTAGCGACTTCATTTTCTTAGCCTCGACATATGCGGGGAGTGGCCGGTCCTCTTTCTCGTGGTCTGGTCTTTCCATCCACAGTCTGTGTTCAGTGTACACATGTCATAGCTGAGATCTCCAGGAGGCACAACTAGAGCAGAATACTGAATTTTCTCTCTGTCCTGGCGGGTATTTGAACAGGTTGACAGTCGAGCATCGTAACAAATATACCGTCCAGGCACAGCATTGGCCGGACCGTGATTGCATCGAATTAACAATTCAAGCAGTCGCATGGTGCTATATGCAGTGCTATGAAGCATTTATATTGCGCACATTTGGCATTTGTCAAATCGATTATGGAGTGGACCATCTCGCTGGAATAATCCAAATGCAAATCCATCGATGTTCATCAACTGAACGTCAGCGTCATTTCTTCTCGATCTCCGACCATTCAGTCCTTCATCTCTCTGTCGCTCTTTCTCTTTCTTCGTTCGTCTCTCTCTCTCTCTCTCTCTCTCTTGCTAGCTTGGTTTTCCTTTCCTTTGTCATTTAATCTCTGTCTCTCATTTTCCCAGCTGCGGTGGGACTCAAGAGAATGAATTCTGTTTGTCCTGTCGCGAAATATGTTTGTCGAAGGTTTTCTTGAGCCGCGTTAATTGATTCCTTCCAACTGATATTCGCTCGGCGACAAATATCTCTCGTCGTTCACAGAAACTCAGAAAACGTTAATCCGACGCCGAAAAAATCGAAAACTATACAGGTCCAGATTGAAAAAATAGAACTGGCTGTATTTGATTGACGGCTCATTAGGCCCAAATAAAGGCCATACTATGGAATTATGCTGACAATGTATGGATTTTCTTAGAGCTTATACGTCTCCAAAATATCCAAAATATATGTGCAAGATGTGGTTTAGGCTTAAGCTTGATTACAATTATTGGAGGTGTATCAACGGAATAGAAATGCATTGTTTGGGGTTTCCTTCTGTTGCGTCCCTTAAAATCGTCGATCCTTGCAACCTGTAATGAATTTTCGAATCAGGGTATTGTCGCCCAAGTGAAACCAACTATTTTTTTCATTGAATTCTGCTGGCGATGGGCAGAGATGCTCAACAGACCTTTGGCACTGAAACCGGGAGCGCATTCATTGATGTCTTTAGGCAGGTGAGGTTTATGGACTTGGCTGCAATGTTCTGTTTGCATATAGATTTGATGTCAATGATAGTTCCTCCTTCATAGTGGTGACTGTCGATAGGTGACAAAAAGGAGTTTCTTTGAAGAATGGATTCAATGCAATAAAAAAAAGAGAAACCGTGTTTTTATTTTGATCTGGAAATAGGCCGCGGTATCTCTTTAAAAGATATTATAGGACGTGAACTTCAGTCGAAGAGACTAGGGACAGTAGCAATGGCACAATAGTAAGCTTTTCTTTCTTCATCTTCAGAATCTTGGGACTCTTCTAAATTTAGGACCATAGAGAGCTAGGTTGCTGACTCATTGGCCAGTGTCCTCTTCTTGCCGTTGTCATAGCAACATAGTAGTTGTATTTGTCACCGAAGACGGAATGGCGGTGCATCTTGGGGTCATGGCACCACTAGCAGCAGCAGCAGCAGCAGCAGCAGCACCACCACCAATACCAACCTCCACATATGACGAGGAACATGCCGCGGGCAGTGAGCAGCAGACAACTGTTAAAGCGATTCGCAGAGGCAGGTGTCCTGATTAATGGCCTTGTCTTCCTTCCCCCTCCACTTAGAAATGCAATCACCTTCTACACCAAGAGATCAATGAGACACGAGGCACGATCATAGACCATAGGCCATAGACCATAGACCATAGACCATAGGCCGTAGACCATAGACCATAGGCCATAGACCATAGGCCATAGACCATAGACCATAGACATTGGTGTGCACGCATTCTGCACATTTGTAGCCGATAGTTGCATTTGTATATATGTTGTTCGGCGATTGTCTGTAGATATGTATTAGGATACCAGCTTAAGGATAAAACTATTTACAAGCGTTACATTACTCACGTACAGCAAGAAGACGTCGACCTCAAGCGGAGGCAAAACAAAAGAACGCACAAAGAGAAAACAAAACGTCCCTAACACACGGTGACAAAAAAGATTAAAAAATCCAAAACTATCCCCGAAGAACCAATCGAGTCATCGGCGCAAGAAGACTAAGCACGATAGCCATGAGACTAGCAACAACCCGGTCACACAAGACCAGCAACCACAACACAGTCTGAGAAAAGTTAACATCATTTTGTAAGAGGCGACTTTCCCGCCCGCATGTACAGAAGGTGTACAACGGACAGCAGACAAACCCAACAGGTCCTATCTTATATACGCCCTATTGAACTACATATTGCTATCTGCAAACGTCTGCGCATGTCCGCGACCATATTGGTCGTTGGCTGTCCTCGTGTCATCTTGTCGGATTATATTGACTAAACGTGAAATTTGCTGATAGTTCTGGTAATTTAGACTTTTACTGTCGCAGAGTCGCCGTATAGATTTTATATTTTGTTTTCAAGAAGGATTTACCTCGTTTCGGTTTTTGCATGTTATTGTGACCTTCTGTGGCTAAATAGTCGATCTGCAGAGGGGGCAGGATTCCAGGTGGATAGTCAAGCCTCTGACCTACAGACCTGCGTACGCCGTCTACGCCGGAAAATCTTGAGTCAGAATGGTTCAAATACCTACCGCTTGGGGAGCAGGCGACTAATGACTGTCCTGCGCGTGTCTGGCAGTTGGTTCGATGGACATCCGCCTTTCATCTACGAGGATCAGCTGAACAGTGAGACACCCGTAAGCAATCGGCGGCAAAGCACATTGCATATCGTCGGCCTTCATCGTCCATGCTCTGTGTGCTCCAGATACTCTATCTATGCTGTCATCTTTCTATTCTGTTCAGAAGTCTCTGTTGGCAGAACTCTGCGCGCATGCGTGAACTTGCCACTGGTGACACTTCTAATTATCTGAGCAATGTTTATTGATTGATGAATGTTCTCTTTCTGCTGATCTTTAACATCGTTAAGACTAGCGTAGAGAACACCTCTGAGTAGTTTTCTTGAAGCGGCGCCACATAAATTTCTGATTACAATTACAATTACGGCTGTTAAGAGAGGACTGAGTGATTCGAGCTGCTGCACGCCGTCTGTACAACTGGCGGAAAGTCGACTTTATGAAAAGTATATTTTGTTCAGACTGGATTTTGGTTATACTGGCTGTCGATTGTGTGTGACCTTTCGTTCCGGTCTCTTGACTCTGAGAAACTGGGTTTTTTTTCACAAGTTTTGTCGCCTTTAAATTCTCAAACGTGGTGGTATTTTAAGGCAGATGGCACAGGCCACAAATGCGTTAAATAAATATTGGGTTCTGGTGACTGCGGGACGCTGTGGGACGTCCCTTTGCACTCACAGATCAACAAAGTATATCTATATATATTTAAACACGGCAGCCTATAGATTGCCTGTACATAAGTACGTCAATAAATATATCACGCATCAGCAGCAATATGCAGTGAGAGTCAGAAAGATGAAGGCTGTCATTAGTCGTGTATGTCCTTCCGGCACGAATATAATCCAAACTGGAGCCTAGGAAGTGTGTGTGACAAGATCGCGACAATCATAAGGGCGAACGTGAAAGATATCGTTTGCGCTGACTTTCGGTGTGATGGTAAAAATCTCTGATATCTTGAGGTTTATGCATTGAATTTCTGAAAATTTAATGTAGAAATTAGCGGTTGCTTTATTTGCACGTACAGTGTATTTGGTGCCAACCTTACAATCCAGAGGATCTGCTGCAGAGTCGATAGTCCAGACGATGGATTTAATCAAGTGTGGTCGAAGGTACCCCGATCAGTCGAAGTGGGGTTCAAACTTTTCTAATTAACGAAGACCAGTGTTCTTGTTGAGAGGTTGTTCGCTGGTTTTTTCGCCGCCTGAAGAGTTGACGTCTTGTTTCTATGTGAGTCATGTTGCGCTTGTAAATGGCTTAGGAAATAAAGCATTTTAACCTAACGCTGATGTATTATATCTCTAGAAAATCTCTATATGCATTACACATCAAAAGCCGAAAAGTATATGTGCATACGTGCCTGCGATCTCATGATGAATTATAACCTGTCTCCTATAACTTAGTCCTATCTAAGAGCCGTATGTAACAACATATTGCTACATACGGCGCATGGAATAATGGGTTGAGTTGTATGTTGTACGCCTTCTGAATGTGTTGGCGGGAAAGCCGACTTTATTAAAAAAATTTGTTTTTAACTTTTTTTAGACTGGATTACTATTATATACCCTATATGCTAATATCCTTAGACAACTTGAAAATATCAATATTCTTTAATATTGTTTACCTATTTTAATATTCTTCACATTTTTACACGACTGAGCTGAGCGAGATCAACGCTGTTCACTAACATATCGATGCTAGCCAGTTGTAGTCGATGCATTATTCTCTGGCGCAGAGGCCTCTGTATCAGCAATGAGGCTATCGTCCGGGAAATAGAGGCCTAGGTGTCGTCGAATCTGCTTCGGCTAAATATGCAATATGTGTGGTCTCCATGGGACACACCAGAAACGCCGAGATCGACAAGGGACAGCCGATTTTGCGATTTCATAACTCGTCGTCCGTGACTTGCGGTATCTGAGATTAAACTGGTGTGACTCACGATAATGTTATAGCATTTCTTGAATTTCATTCACGTTCTGAAAGAAATATCTTCGTTTCTTTCTTTGCTCGATATAATGCGTTTTTGAGAAAATTTTTGAGAAGGCCTTGTAAGCTGCAGTCGCAATGTCTGCATGGAAACCTTATCGCTGCTCTGTTAAGACTTCGAATCCTGGATCGCGTGCAAATAAGCTACCGAACAATTAAAATCGGCAGAGAAAGGCTACGCGACTGATGATGAATTGCTCTTGTCGCGTCTGTTTACTCATCCTAGCATTCCACACAACTCGCCTCCGAGATATAAGACCGATCGAGGCGCCTAATAAAACTAGCTACGCCATAAAAAATCCCCGACTATATATAGATGCCAAAACATTATTCTTAAGAAGAGGAGGCGATGTAAGCTATCGCCAAAACACAGCGAAACAACAATAACAGATAGACTGGGCAAAAGACAAAGAAATCTATGACTGACACTGAAGGAATAAACAGGACTCTGCAGAGAAAATTCAAATTACCAGCAAAACAAATAGCTTTTACTTTTGAAATTTATTTTCCTTGTAAGCGAAAAAACTCTGTAAAGCAATTTCATTTACTTAAATAAACAAATAAACAAATATATGAGTGAATTAAAGAAACAAGAAAGACATAATGAACACAGAAGGCAACGATAAATAAACGAATGAACGAACGAACGAACGAACGAACGAAGTAGATATTACACCATGCTAAATTAAACTAGATTAAAATAGCACTAGACCTGACCAAACTAGACTAAATTCTTGCAGACTAATTTGATTTGGTATCATATGTATCTATCTATGTATCTGGGCGTTAATATAGCGCCGTTCAAGAACCGGGAAGAGACATTTCTTATGAGTTTAGAATAGACTAGTTGAAACTAGGTAAGATGATACTAGACCAGACTACATTAAACAAGACCTACACATATAGCACACGATGCCAAACTACAACAGAGTCCAATTACTTAACTAGAGTAGTTCAGTCAAAGCAATGTCAGACTAAATTTAATTACGCTAGGCTGAAGTAGACCACATTAGCTTAGACTAGGCTAGAATAAACTATAGGCCTACTATACCAAAATATACCACGAGATGAAACTTCATAGATCAGACTAGATTAGACTAGATTTGATTGGTTTTGATTCAGTAAGATATGATTAGCTGCGATTTACTACATCAAAAGCAAGATCATTTTCTCTAGTTCGACCAGGACATAAAAATATCGTTTCAGCAGCATTTCTTTGAATATTCGCGTCTGTTCGTAGTCATTCATCGTTCAATTTGACGCCTGATTTGACGTCAGGACTCGAGTACAGTCAAACTTCTCGTTACTCCATCACTTCACCATCACTTGGTCTTATGATGGGTTCTTAAAAGGCGCTATGCAAATATCTGAGTATATGAATAAAACCTGGAAACAAAGGACTTAGACTTAGCATACGAAGAGACCATATCGGATGAGTCTACATCGCATTTGATTAGTCTATCACAGCATAGGCTATTAAGTTAGCATGGAACATTTTCCCATTGCATTTATGTTCGGTTGCATACGTCAAGCTACGTTGTGATGAGTCAGCGACTTCCTGGACAAACCCACGCTTGTGCAGTAGCGAGAGGCACGTCTAGGCTTGGCGGGAAGCAGCCTATATAAAGCGGTTACGAGTGCAATGTTAGGAGGTTGCGAAGATTTGGAACAGCAGACTGTCGTGTGCTCAGTTGGTATTTCTAGTTAATATGTCGTCGAAATATTCGTGAGTTTAGAACTATATGCCTGATCGATTGACACTTTGAAAGTTTGTCGAAATGTATGCAGCGCTTTTGCGAAGTACTTAAAAGGCGGCATATTAAGTGTCTTGATACACACATACATACATGTATACGTACATTTATACATACATGTATACATACATTAATACATACATATATAGATGTGATGAGCGAGTGTATTTATGGCTGACTTACTGGCGATGGCAATGGTGGCGTTTCTGCTGACTGCGCTGGTGCCAGTCAGTGGATTGGTGGCGTTGCAGTAGTAGATGCCGGCGTCGGACGAACGATTTCCTTTCGAATGGACGACGCGTAGGAAGAACAGCTGACCACTCGGCAACAACATCCGGTGCGACGACGGATTGTCGTTCGTCGTTAAGACAAGCTGACCATTGCGATACCACGAGATGACCGGAAGTGGCTGACCGTCGGCCTTGCAGTTGATCATCGCTGCTTCGTTCCTTACGACGAACTGGTCCTCGGGATGTTCAACGATGCGAGGCTCACTCGTCTCCTGCACACCTGCACCACAAGCACATACATGCACACATACATACATACATGTATACATCCACACATATATACATACATACACACATCCATGCATACAGCTGCGGCCAAGTAAGACACAGCAGCGGTGGTAAAAGGTAAGGTGAAGAAAGCAAATGCTAAGCTACTTGCTGTCCTGCCGAGACCTAGTGATCTGAGGGATGAATATCCGGACACCGCATCTTCTACCAACTTACTTAATATCATTCATTAATATCATACGATTCCTCGCTCAGCCGAAGAACATATGGCATGGTAACAAATCTCTAACAAATGTATATAATGTTAGGCGACTTCTACAGAAACTTCTGCTGCACAGTAGTCTCAGAGATCAGCTGACGGCTATCAGGCTATCCCAAAAAACGAATCCGCCAGGAAACCTGCTTTGGTCATACGATCATTTTTTAAGAAACGGCTTTTCGTTTGCAATGATGCAGGAGTCTAGATTAATCTAGAGACATAAGCATTATATAAGGCCTTGAAACTTATTCCTGCTGAGAAACCATAAATAATGCTTAAATTAATTAAAAAGGTTAAGAAGGGCCATTCCCAGATTCCGAAGCTGCTGACGGTTTTGGATTGAATCGAATATCAGAATTCTTTTTATAGGTACGATGTGAAGCCATGTAAAGGTGGGGTAGGTACAAGTGACTCATTGTAACGGGACCTAGGAATTTCAGATAAAATTCTCAAGTGATAGCAAGCAGGGCTCAGGTCAGAAAATAGAGAGAAAATAACAGCATTAGAACTTCAGAACTTATTCAGAAATGTTCATCATTCAAACTACTCTAATCCTTCTACAGATTAGTCGTTGATAAACGTCAACATCTTTGCAGAACAGGTTTTACATTACATAACATAACTGACTAGGATGAAATATGTACTGATGAAGGTGCTACCCTCGTTCAGCCGACCTACTGCCACCGAGGGTACATTTCCCCATACATTCGGCCGCCCATCGGTCCTTCCCCCATATGATAATGGCACCGTGTAACAGCGCAGAACAGCGCATACACACGCAATAATGACGCATCTATGCACGGAAGCAGAACGTATCGAGCAAAGCTGCATCACAGAACAGTGAACCGGAATTTACTTAAAGATGGCGGTCGTTGTTCAGTCCATTCAATCGACGCTAATTTCTACAAATGACATTAGCTGCGATGAAGGCGCTCGAACACTCGCCTCCGTCATCCTAATCGAATCGGGTTTCCTAAGGCGCTCTCTTCGACGAACTTCTTCTGACTCAGCAGACGTACACAGCCAGCGCTACGCCATCTGGTGCCACCCTTTGGCCGACGGCATGTGCCTCGAGGTTCGCGGAGACCACTGGGAAGCATCGGAAACGACTAAATCGCATTAGACAGAGTAAGAATCAACACAGTAAAACGTGAACTTTAAAATCGCTGAGTGGGGTTCGAAGCCTTCCTCGTAATTTAAAAATTGCAATAAGTCGTTACTGACTTGCGAAAGTCGTAGGCCTAAGAAAGCACGAGTGCTGCCAAAAGCCATACTGACTACTAGTATTCACTTCAACCGAAAGGTAATTAAACCAAGCAATAAACTCTATGTGCGTCATGAGTCACCCAACTACTTTTATGAATTAACTCTAAAAGCAAGCTGTTTATAGGACTTAATTGGACATAAAAATACACTTTGGAGCAATCATAGAGGAAGGAGTAGAAAGATAGAAGTATGCTTGGGCCACTACAGATATTGAGAGACGTTATGCCAGTGATTTCAACCTCACCGGCAGCAAAAATTCGTCCCACCGGCCCTAATTTTGCGTAACCCTGTCCCCGTGCAGTTGTTCCCAAAGCAGCGCATCGATGATGGAATGCCGGTGGTCGTCGACTGGTGTGATGGCGCCAATTTGGGACAGACGACCACGTATGCTAAATAATAGATGGCGCTGCTGGCGCCTTTAACGCTCATTTCGCTGTCCGCTACGTCCAGGCACCACGCCGCCTTGTGAAAAAAAACAAGACTGGCCACCCAGAATGCACTGAGGACGGGAGAAGCAGCAACAGTTAGTGGTGTTAGTGCCGACTATACCGTGGTGGTATAGTTGAAAGAGGCGAAAACAAACCTTCACAAGAGAAAGACCCTTCGTACGGTGGTGACATTACAAGTCCCTTCAATCACTTGGCACGCAGAACAACATGAAAGAGCTTTCCTCTGTTCTATCCGCTTCTGCCTTAACAGTAGTTGAATGAGGCGGACCACTTCAGGATCTCAAATCTATGCCAATTCTGGATTTCTAGGCTAAACATTTCTGGATCTTTGACCTGGACCAATTCTGGATCTCTGATCTAAACCAATTCTGGATTTCTTTCCCAAAACATTTCTAGATCTTTAGCCTGGACCAATTCTTGATTTCTAGCCTAAACATTTCTGGATCTTTAACCTGGACCAATTGTGGATCTTTAACCTACACCAAATCTGGATTTCTATCCCAAAACATTTCCGGATCTTTAACCTGGACCAATTCTGGATCGCTGGCATTGTGACCCCTAATTCTGGATTTATAACATCTAGATCTTTAACATCCACGACCAATTCTGGCTCTGTAACTTTCCAGGCTGCGCACAAATGTCTGTGTTAACGCTGAAATATAGTTTGCGGACACGTTCATATAACATTTGCATAAAAGCGTTTACCCAACGTTGTTTTGCCAGTTTTAAACGTTGATTAAACGCTTGAAAGCAAACGTTAGAAAAGCATCACGAGAACGATTATAAAACGGTTGTTCCAGCTTTGTTTTAACGTTAGTTTGTGTGAAACGTCGATTATGCGGGTGTGTTGTCGGTATTTTAACGTTGCTTTAACGCTTATATAAAAACGTTAAAAAAGTATTACGAGAACGATAATTGAAGTCTGTTCTAGCGTTATTTTAGCGCTGTAACTGTAATTGTTATTAGAAACTGCTAAAGTGCCGGTGTCTAATATACAAGGTTTCAACCGATGGCACACCAAACTCAAACCGCAGTCAGGTCAATACTCAGAAAGTCAGTCCGCTGAAGCTGCTGGCATTAAGGTTGATATAACGTTTGTGTGAAACATTGATGAAACGTTGCTTTGTCACTGTTGCAACGTTGATTAAATGCTTACATGCAAAAGCTAAAAAACGTTATGATAACAACAATGAAACGCTGTTCTGACGTTATTTTAGCGTTGTGATTGATGCAACGCTTGTGTGAAATATTGATTAAGCGTTGCTTTGTCAAGTTTTATTAAGCTGATAAAACGTTAACGAAAAGGTCAAAGCCTCAAAGGAACGTTACAACAACAATAATGTAACGTTATTTTGGTGTTATTGTAACATTAGCGTAATGTTTGATTTAAAATTTGTGTGAAACGTTCATTAATCGTTATTTGTTAGTTTTTGCCACGATGATAAAAGGTTTGCACAAACTCTGAAGCATCGACAATGTAACGTTAGTGCTGGCCCTAATGGTTGATATAAAGCTTGTGTGAAACTTTTATTAAACGTTGTTTCGTTATTTTTAGACAGCTAAGTTGCTTAAATACAAACGCCTTAGAATGGTGAGAAGGCGTTACTGCAACGTTTTGCAGGTCATTTTAAGATAGAATAACATTTGCACCAACAATTTTAGCACAGTTCGTAACAAAACATTCTAGCTTGGTACAAGATTACTATACGTTAAAATAATTTTTTTTAAATTTCCGCCAATCATTGCAGTAACACTGTTCACACATCACTACAATGTTTTTGTGGTTAAACGATTTGCTACCAGCAAACGTTAAGTCAAGAAAGTTACATCCAAATGAATGCAGATATTATATATACATATATATGTATTGAAAACAAGCAAATAAAATTTCCCCCATGTTTATTTAAAATTTTCAGAAGGCGATTGTTCATAAGGAGTCCCACGTCTTTTGCTTATGCAAATTGTCAGACTGCTAAATGCATCCAAATAACTGACAAGCAAGCACTCTGATAAAATAGTATTCTTCAATGTAAATTAGTTCAAATGTTCCAGTAGTACTTTTGCACATTTTGGCGACCGAAATGTTCCCGGTGCCTAATGATCCTGATTGAATGATTCCAAGAGTGTAAAAGACAAGGCGTTTTTCTTTTCGCATCTTAATTGCGACGTCGATCCCAATCAGAGGCAAACTTCATTCAGTTTTTATTTGGCTTTCGATCTTCGCTTCAGATGCTTTAGGCAAAAGAGGATTTGCAAGTACAGCTGCTGTGCCAAGACAATAACAAACTTATTATTACAAATATTTCTTATGCACACAGTCGCAACGCAATGCGAGTAGCAACAGGGCCTGAAAAGAGCTACTGGTTAAACTTTAAAAAGGATAAATGCATAGCCTACTAGTTTAAATTCAGAAACACATTTCCAAAACTAACCCAGTCCATTTTTGTCGTTTTGGAGTTATCTCTGTAAGGTTATTTCTTATATGCAAATATATTATGTACATTTTCAAACAGTGTCAAAATATACTCAATAGGCTCACCCATGAAAGAAATTACTTGGCAGTTTTGTAAATGTACTTTTTTCTAATTTAGTCGCGGCAGACTGAATGAGTTTTGTCAATGTGTTCCTGAGTTGCAAATGAAACAATCTGTTGAAAAATGAATTACACTAAATAAGAAATAAGTGAAGTAAAGACTGCCGTCAATGAACTTGGTTATGCAATCAGATTTTGATCAGTATAACATTAAAGCGATTGAAGAACTCTTGCTTACCCAACGTAGCTTCACGTCTGGTTTCTTGACCTTTTGGTATTCGAATTGGCTTCCCAAGCGAATACGATTTTTGATGATAATTTTACTTGAACTCATCGACTGATACCTTGGGCAGTATGATAATGGCGCTATAGAAGTCATTAGATTAGATTATATCAGATTAGATTAGTCTCTAGCATAAACTAAAATTTTGTACAAACATTTTAAGAACGTCAGGCAAATTATCGCACGCACACCGATTGCGTAGCCTTATAACGTTTTCGCAACATTACCGAAACGTCTTTGTTTTGGATGTTAATTAAATTGTCGTTGCATTAATTAAAGAGGCCTTCATCTCGCGCCACAATGTTCGGCTGATACAAAACGCAGTCGATCCACGTGCTAATAAGTTCTTCATATGTAGAATAACTAAAATTTTGTTCAATAGTTTCGAGAACGTAACGCCAACTTTCGTAGCCTAACCGACTATTTACTCACGCTTCCTCAACGTTACCGAAGCTTTGTGGCTTAAACATTAGATTTTAAAAAATCGTTGTGCTAAAGAAGCTTGTATTTGCGGGCTACTGTGTTCGTCTGGTACAAAGCGGAGTCTATTTACATGTTAAACACGTAGTATTCATATAAAATAAACTAACAATTCGGCAGACGTTTTAAGAACAATACGCTATAACCCTTCGTAATGTAATCGATTTTCAAAAACGTTTCTGCGCTGTTACTAAAATTTTGTTACTCGGATGTTAAATAAATCGTATTTGTACGAAAGAGTTTTGTATTTATGGGCTACTTTGCTCTCGCAGTAGATCCACGGGCAACCAAGTTGCCTGTTTATAGCAAAAACTAAATTTTGTACAAACATTTCGGGAACGTTTCGCAAAAACTTTCGTAACCAAGTTGTTTTCAAACACGTTTCTTCTATGCTACCGTTGCGATTTGGATGTTGAAGAAATCGTCTTTGCATTGAAGAGGCTTATAATTATTACGACCTTTTGTGTTCACCTGCTACAAACGTGCTCGATTCACGTGCAAACAAATCGCTTATATATATATATATATATATATAACTTACAGACAAATGTTATAAAAATGCTTTAGGAACGTTAGACAAACTTTTGTAACCTAACAGATTGTTTACTCGCCTTTCTGCAACGTTTCAGAATCGTTTGTAAATTTTCGGTTAAATAAATTCAGCTTAGCGTTAAGAGCGATTGTGTTTTAGCGTTGCTATCTTCACCTGGTACGAAACGCAGTCGATCTACGTGCAAAGAAGTCGTCTGTAGCATGAACTAAAAAATTTTCAAACTTTTATATACGTTAGAAAAACTTTTGTAAGCAAAACCGGTAGCTTGTTAACTTTTTCGCAACCTTATCATGGGGTTCAAAATGTAACGCAAACCACTACTGAACGTTCCCCATGTAAAAACAAATGTTTAAAGAACATTTGCGTCCTGCCTGAGATCTCCACGTCATGCAACCCATGGGGCGCAGATCCTCATATGATGAAGGGTTTTGTTAACTTCTTTTCAGCTCTTTGGAAAACCGGACCACGTGCATAATGAATTACTGAAGTAATCGTAAAAGCAGATAATAAATGGAATGACTGCCTCCTTTAAGACTGATGGGGACAGTTTAAATGGCAATGCACTTGGAACCATGTGGGGATTTGTGCGTATTGCGCTTAAGGAGACACACACATCGTGAGAATTTCTCATGCATGGGGATTATAAATTATAACTATGGGAGTGCGTGCCGCCGATACATCATCTCTCTTTTGATATTTAATCCAACGCCGAGTGACCATCAGCTGACCAATGAATAGACGAACTGGACACTCCTTAGAGGAGAAAATGGCGTCACGCTTGGATGACTTTACGAGTCTTGTGGCTGGTCAGATGTCACGCGCAGACGGCTCTTGTGTCACAGAGGAACAGTCGAAGAGGTGATAATGAGAAGAGCGATGTTGGTGACAGAGCGTTAGCGGCAGCGGTAGAAGTGGCGGCGGCAGTGGTCGTGGCGGTAGTGGTCATGGTGATGGTAATGGCGGCGGCGGCAGTGTTGGTGGGAGTTGGGGTGGTGGTATTGGTGATGGTGGGAGAGACTGAGGTAAAGGGAAGTGGCTGGTGGTCAGTGCGGAAGAGGCATGGAGAATTTATATAGCGCCGGCGACCGTTTGATGACAAGTCGACAATGGAGCGTCTTTGTACAGCCAGATGACGGATTGACGTGCAATTATGGATCGTAAGGAGGACGTGTAATGGAACGACGACGCAGAAACAAAGACAGTGACATAAACAGAGACACAGACAGTCATATACAGAAACAGGAATATACTGAGAGAGAGAGAGACAGACAGACAGAGATATTAAGGCAGGAATAGAGAGACACAGAGTGAGACATAGAGGAGTGAGTGGACTGAGTAGTCGGGTGTGAAAGGAGGGCGAAGCAAATGGGAGGCGCATAACTTTAGGACAAACGAAGACAAGGAGGGGGAGGAAAGCTGGCTGAATGATGTGATGATGACTAGGACTAAGACGCAGATGATGAAGAGGAAACAGGAGGAGAAACAGGAGAAGAAGAGAACGAATTGAGAGGAGTGAAGGAAGGAAGACTGGGAGGAGGGAAGACGGAGATGAAGGTAGCGACGAAGAGGAGAGGAACAAGTTGTTCTTCTTGTCAAAGACGAGGGTGTGATGATGAAGAAGAAAATGATGTTGATGACTGATGAAGATGATGAAGAAGATGATAACGATAACGGTTGTATTTGTGCATGCGAGTATACATGTACCTGCGTATATGTATGTAATGTATGTACGTATATATATATGTATATATCTATGTATGTATGCATGTGGGCAAGTTGGCCGATTAGATAGAGCGCTGGACTTGTAACATTGAGAATACGGGTTCGATCCTCCTCCCCTGAGATGGTTACTTTATATGGACCTTAAGCAAGTCCTTCACTCACAGTTGTTCAGCGCCATCGATTGATGCTTAGTCAATAGGCAGTGGCGCTTTATAAATTCAGAAATAATATGTATGTATATATGTATGCATGTATGTGTATATATATGTAGGTCTGTATGTGGGTATGTATGTATGTCTGTATATATGTATGTATGTAAGTATGTATGTATGTATGTCTGTATGTATGTATGTATGTATGTAAGTATGTATGTATGTATGTACATGTACTTTGTCGTTCATTTGTTGGCAATCCATGAGAACATATTGGAGGCGTTCCTTGCCAGCGTAAATCAAGTTCGCACGGAATTCGTGAAGAGGGACAGATTCATCCTTAGGCAAATGATACTTTAAAACGTTTCCATAGGAAGACTTTCGCACACACATTAAATAATAATAATAGTAATACATACATACATACTTACATAGATACATACATACATACATGCATACATAGATACATATTTATTTTGACAGATGATGTCATGTTCAGAGTTGAAGATGGAGAATAGCTGGAGCCGAAGCAGGCGCTCGCAGACCACGATGACGCTGTCTGACTGGTGATCATGACCCTGACAATTCACAAAGTGTGAAGCCTGACTGACCCGTAAACGCCACCTGCCAGGTTTTGGGTGTTACTCCATGGGGTTAATATGGATAAAGATTTAAGCATCAGACTCGCGCTGCGGTTCGTTGATCGGGAATAGAGCCCAGATAGAGTCCAGGTTGCTCACGACAAGTGCAGAATATATGGGGGCTTGATCTGTGGCCAACGAGATTCGATTCAATGTCAGCGTGATCTTCGTCAATGTATGTAGTTTGAATGCCATTCGAAACCTCACAACTGAGACAGATACGAAGAGAAACACCAATCCGTGATTAAAACGCATGAAAATTATCGAGCAAAGTCCTCCAAGACCAAGATAAGAATTAATTGTCGTATCTGTTTGTCGCTCTGATAACACAGAAGGTATAGCAACCGATGAGGATGAAGATGATAATGATGATGATTACGGTAATGATTAAGTAGAAGAATCTGAGGAAGGGAAGAAGAGGCAGAGAATGAAAGAGGAGGAAATATGAGCGTCAATTGAATTCATATGTCATATTGACTTTTGTGCATGTTGGCGGCCATATCGGTCGTTGGCTTTCTTCGTCTAATTTCGACGAATTATACACTGGCCAACACATAATTTGTTGCCTCAAATGTTAGAACCGTTTCTGGGTATATTTGACCTGCTGATTCCAGAAAAGGCACCAGTTTTCTCCCAGCAGGTCTAGTTTTCGAGATATAGAACATTATGCCATATACCAGTCCTTGCCTCTGCTCGCCCAAAAAACATAAGGCTATAGCTATAATTATGTAGTGCTCAATTTATTATGCGATACACTAAATAAACATAATAATACAAATACTTAAAAGAAAATGGTAGTACCTGAAACTGTACTTATATGATACCAAACAGAACAAGTTTGTTATAAAAATTTCAAGTCATTCGACACCGAAGAAGCTCCTTTTGTACGATTTCCGAGTGTGGCATCTGCCGGAACAATCGCGCATAATATTCCTGCAATAGTCTGCCATCATGTGTGCATCCCATCTTCCTTGATATCGATTTTCCATTGTTTTGATGTCTTGGTGAAATCTTTCACCTTGCTCTTCGCTGAAGTCACCAAGATTCTCTGGAAAGCGATCTAAGTGACTGTGGAGATAATGGACTTTAATGCTCATGTTGCAGCCAAGCTTGTTGAAATGAAGAAGCATATCCTCTACTAGTTGTGCATAATTGTCTGCCTTCTTGTTGCCAAGAAAATTTTTAGTTACAAGAACAAAGGAAGACCAGGCACAAGATTCGATTTCATTCATTGATGGTATGAAAAGTGGGTCATTCATAAGTTGCCTGATCTGTGGACCATCGAAGATTCCAGCCTTCAATTTTTCCATTGTAATTCCTGGTAACTTGTGTACTATGTATTCGAAGCATGAACCTTCTTTATTCAAAGCCCTGACAAATTGTTTCATCAGGCCTAGCTTTATATGTAGTGGTGGCAGTATGATCCTATCTCGTGCCACCAAAGATTCCTTGATTACATTTTGAGCTCCAACCACCATGTCTTTCCTCGAAGGCCAATCTTTTCTTGTCCAATGTTCATGCTTGGCTCTACTGTCCCAAAGACACAAAAAGCAGGGATACTTTGTGTAGCCACTTTGTTGACCAAGGAGGAAATTTACCATCTTTAAGTCTACACAAATTACCCATTGATGTTCTTTGTATTTTATCTTTTCCAGTACTAAAGAGATGGCATTGTACTCTTCTTTCATCCTGGTGGAGTGACCGATTGGAATAGAACCAAATTTGTTGGCGTTATTTAAAAGCACACATTTCAGACTACGTTTTGAACTGTCGATAAAAAGACGCCACTCATCTGGGCTGTAACCCGACAGACCAATTTTCTTCAATAAGTTGCTGATGTCCTTACAGAATACTAGGTTGTTGTCTTCGGTAAAGAATGGCAGCAAATCCTTTTCTCTGTTTCTATAAATTGTAATTTTCGTTCCAGGCTGAAGTGCATTCTTTTCCTTTAGTCTGGACGCAAGCAATTCAGAGGACTCTTTGGAAAGATTTAAGTCCCTGATCAGATCACTCAACTCTTTTTGGTCAAAACGTTCACTGTGTGAAGTTGATTGGAAATCACTGTCACTGCCCCCACTTTCTTCACTTTCGTCATCTTGTCCGATATTGGACATGCAAGTCTCATCGTCTGAGAGCTGAGGTAGTTCGCGAAAAGGTGGAACTGGTACAATATTCGAATGCGGAACAGGTCTCCTGGCTGAAGGTATATCAGGGTAAGACAACTTGTGACGATTATTTCGATTGATGTCTATGATATTAACCATACAAAAGTAACAGTCGTCGAAGTGGTTTATCTGTTCCCTCCAAACCATCGGTACACCAAATTTCAGGCAGCTTCTCTTTCCAATTGTCCAGTGGCGCAATTGTTCAATACAAGTTTTGCATACTGTATGAGGAGCCCATTGCTTATCTTGATCTCCAAGTTTGACACCAAAATAACCTACATATGCTCTTTTTACAAACTCAGAAATCGGTTTCCTGTTTGCTTTTAGTGTGTATTCCCCACAAATGTAGCAGAATATGTCTGGATGGTTAATGCAGCTCCGTCTGGAAGTAGCCATAGCCTTAAGGATGTTCGCATCTGAGGAATTAAATGACTAACCTAAAAAATAGTAAGAACATGTAGTTATTTAATGCTCACATTCACAGATTGTTCTTGCGACCAACTCTTGATATGCCCTAAGACGACTGCGGCTGCTCTAGCTTTCAGGAGGCGGTTTATATAGGCTATAAATGCTGACTTCAGCATAATCTATTTACATAGTTCGAAACCATGAAACGCTGTATAAGCACAAATAAATTCTAAATGAGGCCATGAATTTAGTGCTGAGTAAGCTGTAGGCTACGGAATAGTTATTTCGTTGAATCAGCAATATCTCAGCACGCGGCAAGATATGCTGATTTTACATTATAAGGATGTAGGCATTATATGAATCAGCAAGAATTATAATTAGCCATAAATAAAGCTTATTATGACATTTTAGTTTTGCCAAAGACATCGTTTAAAGAGTGGACTGGGTTTTCTTTACAAAATCGACGATATCTCAGAAACTAGACCTGATGCACTCAATCCAATGACATTTTCTGAATCAGCGCCCAAAATTACCCCAAGAACAGGTCTAAAACCGAAGGCAACAAGAAAGAAAAATTTTTCTGTTGGCCAGTGTTATATTATCTAAATGTGAAATTTGCTTAGTAATTCTGGCAGGTTGGACTTTTAATGTTGTTGAGTCTGCGGGTCGGAATTATTCTTCATTTTCAACAACGAATTAACTGCGTTTCGGACGGTTTTTGTTGCGTGTTATCGTGGCCTTCTGTGACTGGAAAGGGGAAAGGATTCCAGCTGGATAGCCAGCCAAGCCTCAGACCGACGGACCTATGTACATATGAACGCCGTCAACGCCAGAAAATCTTGGATTCGGTGAAGGAAGAGCGAAGAGTCTTCGGAGCGGCACCGATCGTCAGTTACGGAATGGCTCAACTACCTACCTGCCGGAGGGCAACGAATCCCTGTCCTACACATATCCTTCGGTTCGAGGAATATCTGGACGCCCCGTCGTCTTCCATCTACGAGGGACTGCTGGCCGATGAGACAACCGTAAGCCATCGGCAGCGAATCACATCTCCTATTGTCGTTTCCTCATCATCGACGCTACCTACTTCACAAACTCCGAACATGCTGTCATCTTTCAACTCTAGATGGAAATCTGTTGGTAGGACTTAGCGTGCGTGTGTGCGACTTTGCCATTGGTGACTCTTCTAGTTATCTGAGCAATGTTTACTCATGGGTGAATGTTCCGTTCTTAATTACATTTAACAACGTTAAGGCTAGTGCAGAGAGCGCCTCTGATTAGTTTCTCTTTAAAAGGCGCCATACAAATTCCTGATTACAGTTAAAATTACAATCGAATACCTGGCATTTTCGATTGGTCTCATCTTATTTAGGCTTCTTGCTTCGTAAACTCAACGGCAGGCATTTCTAAGCAGTGGACACGTCAATTCGAAAAGCAGATAAAAGAAATAGCCCCACTTCAAGGAAACTAGACAGCGCTCAGAAGACTCTGACCCGATTCAGTCTTGCATCGTAAAGGAGGGTCTTGACTTTGCTGATGAATCAGTGAATGAGATGCTTTGCTTGACCAGCTTTTTATTTGACGTTTGAATCATTTCATTTTGCGTCCGGAGGAAAACTTAAACAATCGTCGTAATGGCATCTTCGTTTCGGTCATTGGTTTTCCAAATTTCGTTTCGACGCCAACGAAAAGCGAGTTCGAAGAATAAAGGAGGCGAGGAAAAGGCAGATCGCTTCTTCGATCGTTTCACGCTCTGACAGCAGCCATTGTGCGCTCGGTTAATTAACATTTTGTCTTGGTCGCTCATTGTCCGCTGGTCCAGTTTTTGATTGGACTCAAACGTCGTAATCCTTATCACCATCGTCCTCGTCGACATCGTCGTCGTCATCAGATTATCATGGCTGTAGGGTAATCATTTGAGGAGACACAATAGTTCCGTTCGTTTTCTTGTTTTCTCAGCGTCAACTTAACCCCAGTCGGACGGAGCATCATCTGCTGTGGTCACCCGGCGACAGATGGCCACCTGGACATGACACGCTCCAGCACCAGACGACGATGACGAGGAGGAGGAGGGGGAAAAGAAGAGGAGAAGGAGGAAGAAGAGAAGGAGGAGGAAGAGGAGGAGTTAAAACAGGAGGAGGTGGAATAGGAGGAGAAAGAACAGAAAAACTAAGAGAAGGAGGGACAGAGAGAGAGAGAAAGAGAGAGAGGACATTGAAAGGAAGGAGAGAGGTATTGAGTGATTCAGAGAGAGAGAGAGACAGTGTGTGTGCGTGTGCGCATTTGCCTGTGTGTGGGTGCAAAGGGCCAAAAGAAGCATTGATAAAGACAGAAGCAGACAGAGGCAGCAAGAGAACAAGGATGCTACAATGAGTGTGGGAAGAGGTAGCGCCTTAATTTTCCGGGTGACGGTAACCAGGTCGCATAATCTTCTTGGAGCCTAATTGCATTGACTCCGCCCCTCATATGGGAATTTTCCCCCTTCGCATCCAAACGCCTTTCAAAGAACAACGGCGAAGAGAGGACACGTGGCTCCTCCCTCTCCAATCGCCTTCAAAGATCAGACACTTTCGTGTGGATCGGATCAGTCGGTTGCCAGGGACAACGTTATGAACTCGGGTTAAAGGTTGCAATTCGTTGTGGCCAATATCTCATACTGATCACTTATAGAATGTCGTTTTTATCGTAGAGAAAAGACAGGATCAGTGGCGCTCACGAATCAATCTCATTTAAGAGACGATTATCTGAGGAGGAGGCGAGGGAAGAATGAAGGATGCGAAGAATGAGGAGGAAGTGCAGAGGCAGGTGAGAAAACCATTTGCCTGTATTTGCACTGCATAGCAATTGGTATAATTTATTTCCCAAAGTGCCAAATGGTTAATGTAAATAGTTGCAGAGATAAAAAACAAATGAAAGACAACGAACCTCTACAACTAAGCCTCAAAAACAATGCAGCTGTGGACTGAATAACCGTCCACATCTTAAAAGCTTCCGAAAGGCATTGGACACTCGAGACTCTCAGGCTATACACATGTCTTTGTATGTGTGTAGGTTTATCTTGGGCATCGTTCTGATCCAGGCAGTACATAATGAAGGCCTGGGAGAGAGCTGGAAGCAGCAGCGAGCAGCTTGAGAAGCATCTGGCAAGAGCAGCGCCGATGCATTGCGATGGATCTACGAGGCCAGACTGAATCGTATTTGGCTGCGAGCAGAAAAGCGGAATTACGTGGGGGATGGGGTGAGTGGGGTAAGGTACTCTGAATCGAATGGCATCCATTCATTCATATTTAATCGGATTCACGTGGTCTCATCGTCGTCTGCCTTTCACCATCGCACGGCCATTATTTCGCATTATTCCGATTCGTGTACTTCGTTGCCTCTCGTTCTTCGTTCTGCTTCGGCCGCCGAATCCATTACACCCCGATTATTCATCCGACTGACTGGCCCTTTTCTCTGTCCCTGTCTAACACCGTGCCTCTGTCTGCCTGCTTCCTTCTCCGTCAGGTTCTCTTGCTCTGTCTGATCCTACAGCTAATACTATTTCATGCGTTCTATAGTCCTCTCTGCCACCTTGTCATTGTCTCTGTCTTCTGGTTCATGTCTTTCTCGTTCCTTCTCAGTCTGCCCTGTACGTTCCAGTTGGTTCTTCGACTCTCGCCTTGTCAGCGTCTTTGTCATTCATTTCGCTGTCTGTTTCACTGGTTTTCTTAGCTCGTTCTGCCCTCTGAAGGGGCGACATTTATCAAGCGCCGGTCTCTCCGCTGAAGGCTTTATCGTCGCCTCTACCCTAGGACAGCCACCGATCCTGCCCTGCGCCGCCGCTCCAGATCTCATTCGCCGCTGCGCTTAAGCACCGAGATCTGCGCCAAATCCCTCTCATCTATTGCACCGCACAAAGGACGCTTTGTGACTCTTACTCGGTCTAAACAGTCACCACACATACACCCTCCTCCTCCTCCTCCTCCTCCTCCTCCTCCGCCTCTTTCTCCTCCGCTTTTCCTATTCCTTCTCTTCCGTCTCCTTTCTGCTTCTATTCCTCCTCTCTTTCCTCCTTCCACAATTTCCTTCTCTCCTCCTCTTACAGCCCGTACATCGCCTAAATGTTACGCTTTCTCCAGTTACTTCTTTTATCCGTATTTGTCCCTCGTTCTCCTTCTGTCATCTTCTTTCCCTCTTTCTCCTTTTCCACTTGAATCTCTTTTCCACCTGGGCCACTCCGTCTCTTTTTTCTCTCCTTCCAGGCGAATTCTGTGTAGCTCCAAGTCCACTTCTCAAGCTTTCTTCTCCATCTGGAGCACCTACCTATCCAGTCTTCCTCTGCCACTCCCTTTCCGTCTCGTCTCTAAAGAAATTCATAATTAAATCGGTGGCGCATGCGCTAAGCATTCGTCGTCCGTCGTCGCAGGGGAAGAATTACGACCCTTCTGTTCATCATGGCTGTCGAGCCCTCGAATGACGGCGCTCTGCCCTCCGACGAGGAAGCACGAAATGTGGCTCCCTCCTCTCTCTTCGAAGAATCCGCCCCTCCGTCGGCCAACGGAATCGGTCGCCTGTAATGAGTCAGTAATAGTGATAGATGCGCCGCACAACCATCCTCAAGAGCTGGATTAGGGAATATTACGATGCGCCTCTGTCTATCTGCAGGTCTACCTACCTCTCTGTCTATGTCTTTCTCTCTCTCTCTCTCTCTCTTTCTTCCTTCCTTCCTTCCTCTCACCTCTGTCCCTCGCTCCACTTCTCTATCTGTTTGTCTGTTTATCTCTCGCTCTATTTGTCTTTCGGTTTATTTATTTATCGGTCTACCTATCGGTCTATCTCTCAGTCGGTCTATTTATTGGTCAGTCGGTCTATTTATTGGTCTATCTATCAGTCTGTCAGTCGGTCTATTTATTGATCTATCTATCAGTCTGTCTATCGATCTATCTGTCTGTCTGCTTGTATGTCTTTCTGTCTGTCTGTCTGTTGCCCATCCATCCATCCATCCATCCATTCATATATGTCTGTCTGTCTGTCTATCTGTCTGTCTGTCTGTCTGTCTGTCTATCTATCCATCTATCCATCTATCCAACTATCCATCTATCTATCCACCTATCTATCCGTCCGTCCGACCGTCCGCCCGCCCGTCCGTCCGTCCGTCCGTCAATCCATCCATCCATCCATTCATCCATCCATCCTATCTATCTTACTAGCTGGACAACCAGACATCTATCTGTCACTTCTTTATGCGGGGCACGGTAGCCGATTGGTTGGAGCGCTGAGCAGCTTGTAATGCGGAGCGTGCGGGTTCGATCCCACCCGAGGGGTTACTGTATAGGGACCTTGGACTCGTCCTTCAGGCACAGTAGTACTGTTCAGCGTCATCGATACTCTGTGGCCTGGTCGTTTGTGCACTCCTGCTTAACTTTGGAGTGAGGGCAAGATCAAATACAGTTGTATTGTTTTTAAACGCGTATCCTCACTTCCCTTGTGTGCTTCTGCCTGGATTCCTGTCGTCAGAATGAGTAGAATTTCAGTCGAAAACAAGAACCAGCTCAGCGTTCAAAAGGAAGTTGTGCTATATGATATTTTGGTTTTAAATTCTGCTGATCAAACTTGCTGTTAAAGACTTTTTAAAAGTAGTTTAAGTTTCTAAACTTATGGATTCTAATTATTAGTCTAGTCCTCCATCATGGGAGCATCGTGTTTTTCTCCTTGGTCTACTCCAAATATATTTTCTCAACTAAATTATTCTAGCCTCCTGTGTCCTTTATTATCGTCTACTCGTTTATCTCGCTGGGCTTTTTGTTTTTCTAAACTCCGTCTCTTTAGCAAATTCCAACATAGGTTCACAACTAATAAAATAGGCCTGGCACCTTTACTTGCATTGAGCTTATAAGCTGAAGATTTTCCACTTGTCTGCTGTAGACTATAGATTCCATCTTTATACTTGTTGGTCTCTATCGGTTCGCACTCGGATTAGCCACTTCGCGCTATCAGCCAAGCAATCTGTATCTCCACAAGCTGTCGTTCCCATGAATTCAGAAACTAACATAACGCTGTACTCATCATTCGCTACAGTTCTCATTAATACTGTCCCTCTTTGCTGTTCACCATCACACAAGCGTGTTCAATGTGTAGCCAGCCATCGCCTAATGTCGCTGTCGGAACTTATGCCTCGCTTTATTTCACGAAGTTTCTCAAGCATATTCCTTCTACCTTATCCAGCGGACCATGTCTTATATACCTACATGTTTTTTTCTTATTAAACCCGTTTCTTCATCATATTCCCATTTTTCCATATACATAAATTATACCTAAATACATACATACATACATGGGCCTACATACATACATGCATACATACATACATACAGTACATACATACATACATCCATATATACATACATACGTACATACATACATACATACACACATACAAATCTAGGTCCAAAATTCATCGGTATTATTTGTTGCTAGTATACATCTTGTTGCTTCTTTCTGGTGACATCGAGTTAAATCCAATCTTTGCCGCCTTGAAACTAGTAACTTCTGTTACATTAATATTCATACTATCAGGTATTAAGTCCCTTTCTTTTTACACTTACATCTCTGACAATCCGATATTGTTGCTTTAAACGAAACTGGGTTTCAACGATCTGACACACTTTCCTTCATTTCGGATATAACGAGTAACTTCGACATAAATAGGCACTCTGTACTATGCTTCAAAGAATTCCAGGATCTCATCATTGGCTTTTATCATAAGCAGCACGTCTCCTTCTCAGCTCATGACATGGGCCATACATTTAATATCCTTATAACTCGATCCAGTTGCTTCGCTGCTAAAAGTTTATCTCTTTCTGAGTCATATTTGTCTGATCATGCTGCCATTATTGCTCAGGTGTCTGTCCATTATAAGCCGCCTTCGTCCCCTTATCCATGATGTGCCCACCGCTCTTCTTGAAGAAGGCTTCCGTCTTAGGTCCAATCATCGCATCCGTCGTCAACTCTCTCTCTCCCTTTCTCTCTCTCTCTCTCTCACTCTCTCTCTCTCACTCTCTCTCTCTCTCTCTCTCTCTCTCTCTCTCTCTCTCTCTCTCTCTCTCTGAGGGCTGCTTTGCGGCCATTTTCGCTCATACCATAGTCTATCCTCTTCTTGAAAAACCATTTCACCCTCCTGTTGATATATCAAACTGCAGACTCAGCTATATACTTTCAATTTCAATTCCAAATTCCTAGGGAAAGTAGTTGCTAACCGGCAGCCTTCGTTCCACAATCTTTGCTTTCCTTTCCAATCTACCTGCCGTAAATACTATTCCACTGGAACTGCACTAGTTACCATTCACCATCACATAATCAGCCCCATGGACAATGGAAAAGATCCCGTTGATCACAACATAATACACTCCATCTCCGCCTCAAACATTGGATCGGTCTTTCTGGTAGTTGGTTCGCATCTTACCTACACTCTCGCACGCAATGAATTCATATAAATCAAGTGATTTCTGCTGTCTTGGATTGGATGCTCTACAGGGTTCTGTACTGTTCTAGTTCAGCCGTTGAAAGGCCTCTACTGTCTCCGACCAGTGACGTCCGAATCCTTCAAAAACCGAATTCCTTCTTCCAACGACTCCGAAAATTTAATTAGCTTACTTATTTTCAGTCGAGTGGCTAAATTCTAACTCGGACTGAATGGGCATGTAGTTAATCATGATGTTTGACCCACCATCTTATATAAAGCAGTTCAATTTCACATACGAGGTATTCGTCTAATCAGATCTCTTCTGCCTCAAACTCTCCTTATCTTACTAACACAGGCTCTAGTTTCTAGCAGATTTGACTACTACTGTTACTCATTTCTTATTGATATCACTAGGAGAGATCTGCACAAACTGCAATTGGTTAAAGATTCTCTCGACAGAGTCATGACAAATACCTCTAATACGCCAATATTGTATTCTTTAAATATACTGGCTGCCAATTGAGCAAAGAATCCAATTTAAACTGTCTTTTAGTTCATAAAGTAATAGGCTAAATTTAAATCAGCCGACCTATCTATGCTGTATGGCCACCATTCGTGCTAATAAACTGTACTCGATCAGTGGACACTGTCCCTCTTGTTGCACCTCGTATCAGGACAGTGTTGGGTTCTTGGGCGTTTTCGATAGCTGGTCCACGGCTTTAGAATTTTCTGCCAAGTTCTATTCCGTCTTTAAGTTCTTTGTGCCATTCAGGTCTAAGCTTACGATTCATCTCTTTCAACGTGCTTACCCGCCGTAACCTAACATCTGGTTTCTATGAGCTATCGAAATTTGACCTGGCTTTTCCAACGGATTTTTATTGCGGTTTAACTTGAAGCGACCATCGATTGATGCTCTGAGCATTATGATCACGGCGCTATAGAAGTCAATGGATTAGATTTCTATCCTGTCTCTCTTGCTGCTTCTTTATATTGCCTATGTGTCTCGTTTCTCACGGGAATCTCTCCTCTCCGCTTTTACTCCCTTTACTGTTTCTGTGCTCCACATCCAAATTATTATAGGGCCTATATTAAATATGTGTAAGTAAATTTATCGTTGTGAGTCAACGGATAAACGTCTTATCGTGAGTGAAAGAATTGTACGCGATATAAATGGATGAATCACTTTGGCGAGTTGGAGAATAGAACCATCTTTGTCTGACTTGAATTCGGATGCTGAGGACAGGATGGGCTCTCAGCTTAGACGCTAAGCGAGTTGTTAAGAGCCTTTATTTCTAAAAGTTCCCATTACCATACTGTGCTTTCAGTAATCGATGGCTGGACAGAGGTCAGCTCTCATGTGCTCTGGAATTAAGCTCTTGCTATAAACTAATTAGGGGCAATCAGTGGGGAAGGGTGAAAGGGAAGATAGGCAAATTGAGCTCTGTTCTAAGGCCCTACTTCCTACTAAGGCATTAGCGCCTTATCCTTTAATTCCAGGAACAATCTAAGGTCAAGAGTGCAGGACAAATGAACTCGGGTCTAAGGTCAGACAAGAAGCCAATGGTCACTTGGCGTGAAAGAAATAGACGCGTGACAGTTTTACGGGGCTATAATTGCCAAATGAGTGGGACGCGGTGGTGTAGTAATATGGTCTGTGCCTCTTAACCGGAGGGTCGCGGATTCGAATCTGCCTCAAGCCACTGCGTAGCGACCTTGGACAAGTTGCTCACCCACAATTGTCTGTGAGGAAGGCAACGGGAAACCATCTCACTCATCTCATCCCCTGGTGGCATAAAGCCAAAGAACCTGCCTTCAGGCAGATAACTCATCGTCATCAATTGCCAACCCCCATCGTCATCAATTGCCAAACAGGACGGAGTCTTTAAACAAGACGCCGAATTTCTCGATTCTTTTTTCGGGGGCCACTTCCGCCTTTTTAAATAAGCGCCACAAATATCCGTCCACAATGTTTCGGCACGGTAGATAAACAGATAAACATATAGAAAGACAGACAGATAGGCAGACAGACAGACAAGCAGGCTGACAGATGCGCTATACAGCCACTCAGCGAACGTTGCAAGCATAACGACGCTGTCTGCGAGAAATATCCGGAAATCATTAGACCAAGGAGAAAGATGAAGGGAGGGAGGAAGGGAGGGAAGGAGAGAAAGAAAGAGAAATAAAAGGAGGCATCCAGGGAGGATTTTAAACGAATTTATCGGGTGAGATCCTTCACCACCCCTGCCCTCTTGAATGGGCTCCACGCCATTTAAGGTCCCCGTGCACGGGCCGTACTAGCCCGAGATTTAAATCTCTGAAATAAGCCACTATCAGGACGCGAACCGGGATCCTCGCGCACAGAGGCTCATTGGCGTAGGCACTTACCGATGTAGCTCATTAGAAGGGTTAGCAATTGCCGTAATTTACTTACAGTTCGGTTTTAATTTGTATGTAGCACTGAGAAAGAATTAGTAATTTATTCGATTAAGTGATGAGTTTTTCAAGACTTAAATTCGTTTATCACTTAATGGAGCAAATGTAATCGATTACTAATTCTCTTATAAATTTTAGTCTGCCACGAGGATTGACCTAAGGCGCCGAAGAAACAAAGAGAAATCCATGAGCTACGGTATGTAAAGCCTAAGTCTATGTCAAGTAAGTCTATGGAGGCAGAAGTGAAAACGCAATGCAGGACTAATGGCTTCGCAAGAGGGATTTTGTCGTGCAAGTGGGGGGTCTGTGCAGCCACACTGTAGGCCTACATTCATAGACTGAGACTGAGAGACCATGAAACAATTGTTGTACGGTCGCCCAGAAGAACGCGGTCTTGTCTTCGCCAAAGGCGTGTGACTTGCTTTTCGTGACGATATGTTGTTGCGCTGTTCGTCTCATGTCTCGTGTCATGATGTCATCACCTTGTCGCCAATTGGTTACGCTTTGGCAGGTAAGAAGACCGTACAGATCTGTGCCATTGTCGCGCGAATTTCTCCAGCAACAGAAGCCCTTTAGTCGACTGCGGTAGGCAAAGGCTCCTGATGGCCCGGCTTCCGCTGTGACAATCAGTCTGTTGCAAGTTGAGAAGAGGGGACAAGAAAAGAGGCAGACAAAATGAACTGCACAACCAATCAGTCGAATCGGATCAGGTCAACGGCCATTGAATCACAAAACATCGGACATCACGGACATCGTTTCTTAACAGGTGTCAGCCTTGGAAATGAAGAGATGCTTCAACTGGTGGAAGAGAAAAGATCTGTATAGGAATGGGTTAGGCATACTATAGGAGCAGTTCCAGAAATTAATGCCAGGTGTAGTGAGTAAGTAATTCGCTCTTTATGAATTTGTGCTTAAATTTAGAGTTTTGTTATCATCTCATAGAATCACAATCTAATACTGAAATTAGACATTTAAATCAATCACATAAGGGCCACGAATATAAGAATGTGAAATAGCGATGTTTGTTAGAGTGATGGCAATTATACAAGTGGCATCGGGCTTCTCAAAACTCCACCACTAAATTGAAACAAACATCATTAGTAAAAACCAAAAGCGGAACTACATGTTGATCGTATAGTGAAATTATTCTAGGAAGACAACTTTATCATTGTGTAACTCACCCCCAGAGGGCGAAGCAGTCAGCTGCAGCAGTAGCAGAGCGTTGATCAGAGGATGAATAAGACGATAGCGACCTCTGTCTTTCATAACGACATCCATCTCACAAAGGCACCGAAAGCCAATCGGAGTCCGAAGAAAGCGCTTAAGAAGGAACGCATCCAACCTGGCTCTGTTTAGCTATTATCGTCATCATCGTCGTTAATAAGACCGTCATCATCGCTGTCGTTGTTGGTGTCGTTATCACTATGTCGACCATGGGCTGCTTTGTTTAGATGACGGAATTCTATCTGACGCTGGATTCGTTCTTGAGGCTTCCTGTTAAAGAACACATTCCAAAACTGCAGCCTCGCTCCGAAGAGAATGCACCCATAACTTATGGAAGCTACTTAAGTAAAATTAGAAGACACTCCCAGGCGTAGTATGCATCCTAAAAACTGAACCCATCAGAGATCAATGGACCCGTGGTACAAGGAAGTTACCCCCCCCCCCCCCGACTGAACTGCAGCCATATTGTCGTATACATTCCTGGTGCAGCTGAATTCGAACCAGGCAGCAGTAGCGAATGACCGGAATCGGTTCACAACATCCACATTTTTCATTTCTTCAGCGTACGAAAATCCGACACAGAGACCCTGAACACAACGAAGCTAGTGAAGCGTTCACTAAGAAGTTCTACATCAGTTATCCATACCAAGAAACATTACTGTTTATGTGTTTGAACGGCACACGGCTACCTCATGTCACTTGGAAGAACAGTCGACTTAGCAGCTGAGCTCGAGTTCTCTGAATTGTCGTTCAGTTGCTCTGCTTTTGCGAAAGATGTCTGCATCGAGTGAAGATCAACGGCACTCTCTTGCTGCTGCTGCTGCTGCTGCTGCTGCTGGTGCTGCTGCTGGTGCTGCTGGTGCTGCTGCTGCTGCACTGTAATAGGTTTGGAAGAGCGGCCGAACCTTTTTAGACAGATGCAGGCCGGGTGAGGCGGAAGATGAAGAGAAGAAAAGAGAAGAAGTGAAAACGATTCTAGTGAAGGACACCCAACGTGACTCCAGACAGAACAAGAGCATCATTCCACAGACGGTCGAGTGTTCCTCCATTCCATTCTACATCACTCATCCATCAATCTCTCCCATGGCCAAGCACTGTTCCGACAATTACAAGCACCTCTGGCTTTGTCTCTGTCTTTGTCTCTCTTACTTTGTCTGTCTGTATGTCTGTCTGTTTGTCCTTTTGTCTTTTATTTCTTCAGCCAACGGCAGTTCTCTTTCTTCTTCACCGTTACGATTCCTTCAGCCTCAGGCAGACGACGCACTGACAGCGAAATTTCTCGCCTTTGCGTTCTGCTGCGGCCCATGAAAGAGAAAGAGGCACAGACGTAGCCACAGCCACAGACAGCCACAGACAGACAGCCACAGACAGACACAGACAGACAGCCACAGACAGACAGACAGCCACTCACCTCTGCTGCCTCTCTGGAGTCGTTCTTCATCTAGTCGCCCAACAATTGATTCCCAGTGGATGATACGATGTATCATTCGTCGGCCGAAGTCAGCCGGACGGACTTCTTTGCTGACTGGTAAAGCGGTGTATTCGTCCGCTCACTGCAGACGTATGTATGTCCGGTCGCTGACGTTAATCGGCGCTAGAGTACTCGATCGCCGCTGCTTCAGATGCAGCGGCGACTAACAGATTCTGCTGCTGCTGGTGCTGGTGTGTTTCCCGTCTCGGGCGCTAGATGCCGTTGGTGCTGAGTTGCCAAGGCGTTTACGTTCGGCTTAATATAATCGCCGGCATTTGATGCACGCGTCGACCGGCGGCGGCGGTCAGTGCAAAAGACAGATGGACGTCGACTGACCACAGACTGACCATGGCAGTCGCATATGCTGCTGCGAGGACCGACCGACCGACCGACGGCCGAACTCAGTGTGTCCAATCAATGCGGCGGCGGCGGCGGCGAACGTTCCGTTGGTCGTGTGTCTCTTCTCCCTGGCTGAGGGTCAATCAGGATTTGGATACCTTAAGGCGTCGGCGCAAACAAATAAAAGCAGTTTTGTTTATCTGTTGAAGTCTACATACTTCTATACATACATACATACATATATATACACCTATACATGCATATATACCCCTATGCATACATACATACATACATACATAAATGACATACATACATACATACATACATAAAAGAAGATGGTCGTGGATGGCATTCAGTTGGAAAATGTTGACAAGTTTACATACCTTGGATGCAGTATGACGTATGACTTGGACAGTAGGAAAGAAGTACTAGTCAGAATAGCAAAGGCGACAGCAACACTGAAAGCTATGGATAAAATCTGAAAAAGCAAAGCCATAAAACTGGAGACAAAACTGAGCGTTCTGAAAACATGTGTTTTCAGTAGTATGCCATATGGATGTGAGGCTTGGGTAATAACGAACGATGTTGAAAGAAGGATACTGGCCTCTGCGAGAAAATGCTATAGAAAGATTATGAAAATAGGATGGACACAAAAGGTGAGCAATGCAGAACAATACAGATGGATACATCTCAAAGAGAACTTGATGCAGAAGATAGTTAAGAGGAAACTGGGATTATTTGGTCACATATGCAGAATGAGCAACGATAGGAAGATCAAGACATCAGTGTTCGGAATGATGGATGGACCAAACAACAGAGGATGACCCCACAAAGAATGGGTAAACGACATATTCGAATGGCGTGGAACATCACTCCAGGAGCTGAGCCACGCCGCACTGGAAAGACGACAGTGGAAGAGCATAGTGAAAATGGCATCGGACACCTACGGGCATTGTACCCATGGTTTATGATGATGATGATACATACATACACGCACACATACACGCATACATACATACATACATACACCTACACATACATAATACATACATACATGCATACATACATGCATACATACATACATACATACATACATACATACATATATAAAACAGACTTTCACACACACACGTACACATATGGAAAGGGAAATTGTGTACAGTATAGTTAATGTGATAGATATTCGCAGACATGAGACTCAACGTATGGTTTGTTGCCTAAGCCGGTGATAATGTTCCCTTCCAGGAAAACAGAAGAGGCGCATACATACAGACAGACAGACAGACAGACAGACAGACTAGCCGTATTACGCGTCGGTGTAGACAGAGGGACGGAGGTGGTCAGACGGTAGGGGAATAAACAAAGTATGAGTGAGGAGTGAGACAGAGAAGCCGCGGGCGCTTAAGGTCAGCTCTTGAAATCGAAAATCTAAACATCATAATAAACGTCCGTCAGCCGCCATTACGATATTAGTCACGTGGCTAGTGATAAACAGCAGCGTCCTCTGCCGGCTGAAGTCGATATTTCGGCACCGAGTGTCATATATCTAGGTGTATAGAATTACCTGTGACGTCGAAACTGTTGTTTAAGCGCAAAGACTAAATTCGAAAACCAAAAGACTGTGTGTCGACTTCGAGAAGTAGGATCAAAGAACAGAACGTTCTGGGCTACAGCTTTTATGTACTCCTAATCGGCGACGGCAAATGCACAGAGAAAATGTGCCTCTAATGCACAACAGCATACACGAAGACAAAGGAATACACAAATAGATGTATGCTGCATATCGCAATCACAAACATGACGTCTATTAGTTATATTTGGTATTAAGGTAAACTTAGACGGGCAGCAGTTCTAACATGGCAGTACATACTATACGCAAATAGTACAGCCATAGTATATGTATGTACTGCCATGTAGAGTCTATACTCCCAAGGCCAATGACGCAGTTCCATTGTTCTGGCGTCCTTTTCCGTTCGTGAGAGGAGTGTAACAAGTTTAGGTGCAAATGATCTATTGACACTTAATATGCAGATCGACCAGGCATAGCACATTAGGCGTTTGTGGTGTCAAATTGATACCGGAACGAATAATATAATGTAGGCCTATGTACTATATTGCGTTTTCAAGACCCAGAGTCTAATGTTTGCTTCTATGTCTCGGCCATCATCAACGTTATCTCAAAACAGCCTCATGTGATTTAGGCCCCTACTAGAATATAAAATTAATAGACTAAATAGACTCACCCACCGATGAGACGAGGTATAGATCCAACAATAAGGGGCGTGCTATTTCAAATGTAATAAATACATTTTGATCATATTATTATCTCATACTGGAGGCGATCATTTCCATTCCTTAGGCCACCTGAGTCAGCAATGGACGAATCTCAATGTTCTGGACACGAGACGCCGTTTAATTCCCAGCTCACGCCAGTAGCAATTCATACTGCCTGGTGAAAGAGACGCGTGTGCAAAAACAATTTGCCAATTTTTTTTACATTCAATGGGATCGAATTTACAACCATTAGCTCACTACCAAACTGGCGCACTACCGATTAGGCCACTGAATCACTACGGCGCACAACTGAAATTTTTAGACCATGGTCACACACTCGGAAACCTGGATGCCACAGATCTGTTTGGCCTCCACGTTTAGTATTAAACGACATCAAAATTTAGTGAAACAAGAGAAAGAACCTCTAATTAGAAACATAAAATCTGAAAAAACTGGGTCGTAAGTTAAATAATTATGCAAACTGTGCAGGTAGACAGGCAAAGTGAATCTGAGCGCCACAAATGCATTTTGTTTAATTTGTTTAATGCCGAAGTAACCCCACAAAGCTGTTTAGTCTGATATAAATAAGCACAAATGTGCGGAAGCCAAAAGATCTTACCCATCACTTTTTAATGTTAAACAGCTTACCTTGGATTATCTTGGAATGCTGGACGCCACTAGGATCTCTGGACCCTCGATGTTAGAAAGCTATGCCTCTCGCTGGCCCTTTTGTGCCGACGCCATTGCTTGACAGCCTCTAATTAAATGCCCTTGGAAAGAATAATATGGTTGTATTCGAGAGCAACCCTTCGAAGACGAATGCTGCCCCTTTTCAGTGTCGCCCAATGAACACTACTTATGGACGCTCTTACCCATCACAACGAGAACGTCGAAGGCAAACTGGGCATTTGGCATATGGTCAGATCTGGCATGGTATAATCATGTATATCGTATACAAACAAAAATTACCAGGGCATATACATATTTGTTTGCAGGCCTCAACTTCTAATAAAATCTTAATATTTAACACTGGAATGGTAGCGTACCTCTAGCTTGATCTGATCTGGTCAAAAGCTGGTACACAAAGCATGATGACCAAGTGGTATAGGTATTGTTTTATTATATATTGTAATTTAAGTAATATTAAGTAGTGAGGGTCAGAAAGGACCTGCCTAGTATGCACGTGTGTACACCGTCTTGACCGGGCAAGCAGCAACCAGGGCCTGTTGATTAATGCGGACAAAACCAAGATCATGGTAACAAATGGCACAACCTGCAACATCAGAGTACTAGGCAATCGACTTGAGCAGGTTGATACATTTCTAAATCTTGGCTCACTGATAACCGATGACTTTGAATGCAGTAAAGAGATTCGGTAAAGACTGGCAAAAGGACAATGTGTTGGGGCAGCATTACAAACTGTATGGAAGAGTCACAACATATTGCTTGCAACAAAGGTACGACTTCTGAAACTCTTGTATGATCAGTGGCACAGTACGACTGTGGAAGCTGGACCACAGAGAAAGATGAAGAGGCAGGAATCAACTTATTTGAAATGAAGTGTCTGCGGCAGATTCTTATAGTACCGTGGACTGCCAAGAAGACAAATGAGTGGGTTCTAGAAACGACAGGAATAGAGAGGAGTCTGCTCAGATTAATCAAAAAGAGGAAGTTGTCATATTTCGGACATGTGCTACGGAAGAGTGGAGACTGCTTAGAGAAGGAAATCATCCTAGCTGTCATACTTCAGACACGTGCCATGGAAGAGTGGAGACTGCTTAGAGAAAGAAATCATTCAAGACAATTCCTGGATGCCAAGCTCGGGGAAACCCACGAAGAAATGGATAGACAATAGCAAGTCGTGGACTGAATTAGCATTTCAACAGTTATTACGAGAAACAAGGAACAGAAGCAAATGGTACAGAATTATCCATAGTGCAGCCAACCCTCGGTTTGAGGACGGTTGAAGGCAAGACAAGACAAGACAATCATCGATATAATTATTATTCTAGTGACTCGATCATGTGAATATAGTCGTCTGAAGCAGTTGTTTATGGAGATTTCTCTGATGGTGGCCTCAGACACGCATGAATAGGCCCTACGCTCCAATTACTAGTCTCGTAAACTTTCACGATCCTAGGGCTCAGCAGTTTGGACCGGGTTATAGTTTACACTTCATCTTCGGGACTAAATTTTATAGAAAATAGAGATTTAAATTTATGTTGCATCTCAATTTAATGATGAAGTGACTGCACAATTATGTTTCTAAAGGAAGACCCCAATAATTGTTAGGAAAGAGAGATTCGGAGGCACTGGCAGACTTTGTCACATTCATGCTGACATCTAGGGAGTGTATTATAAAATAGATGAAAATGGCTGCAAACAATAAGCAACGCAAAGTCACGAAATATTTGAACGAGCTTCCTGCATTTAATTTTAACGTGTAACTAACGAAGAGCATTTGAAGGAACCAATATTGAATGCTTTTGTAGCTGTGATGATGTTGATGATGAAATAAGCGACTTTAGCGAAACTGAAGAGTCTGATGACAAAGATCGCAAAATACCCCATGCAAGCAGCTGCTTTGCACAGATCTGCTTGTAACGATTTGATGCTAGTGCGCCGTTGCAGCAGGTACACCAGCTGTAATAAATGTAAATGTACAAGTTTTTCTATAGCGACCGTATGGCCTCGACCCTGCTCATTTTTCAATGAATTAATCGGGTGAGATCCTTCACCACCGCTGTCCGTTTGACTGGGCGCCACGCCATGTAAGGTCCCCGTGTACGAACCGTGTAAGCCCCTGATTCAAATCTCTGAAATAAGCCACGACCGGGACGCGAACCGGCATCCTCACGCACAGAGGCGCCTTGGAGTACGCGTGTAGCTAACCAGATCAGTACTAGAATAACTGACGACTACTTAGACCATTCAGATGGCATGTATCATTCAATCACTTAACTAAAGGCGTTAACCTGTGTTATCTTGCACTACATGCCGATTTTATCGTTTAAGAAGTATTGGTCCCTGTTTCTGAACCTCAATAGCAGGTGAAATTAGTAAATAACTTTTAAATTTAAAAAATTCCATAATTATGCAAGGTTCCATCTATAGGTGGCCCTGGTCGACCTCGTAAAGTGTTCTGCCTGCTAAAAGAGTGGCGCTTAATAAATGAAGTGACAGATTGAAAAGTTGACAATTAGACTCGTCTAATTACCTAAATTTATGTTTTCACTATGGTGTTGTGTGACTTTGACTGGATAGATATAAAGTCTGGACCTAACTTGGATTCTTATAAGTCCGATTTCTATTTATTGTTGACGGATTTTATTTTATTCAAATAAAACATTATTTTAATTATTAGTATTTAATAATAATTATGTATAATAGAGTGTTATTATTCTAAAACAAGAGAGATTTGAAGTGAACCTATTACTGAATATGTGGTTTTCATGCATTGTCATGCTTAGTCTTAACATTCACAAACATGGTATATTTTTAGAATGTTGTAAGTTTCTAACTATCATTTTCACAGATATATACGAAATGCATAACTAAAAAGGTCTTATGTTGAACTTCATGATACATAACTATTTTACACAAAAAATCTATTTAATTTGTAACAGACAGATAAATCATTGGAAACTAACTTGTAATTTCTCAAAAGAAGCAGCAGAGACCTACTGCTTTGATAACCATGGTGCATTTAAAAATGTTCTAAGTTTCTAATTATAATTTTTGCTAACATGCCAAATACATCACTAAACTGTCTCATGTTAAATTTCATGATACATGACTAATTCAGCACATAAGAAATCTATTTAATTTACACTAGACAGATAAATTATGAAAAACGTTAAATCACGATTTCTAAAAAAGTAACCACATAGAGACCTACAGCTTTAAAAACTTGTAACTGTTTTACTCTACGTGATAGAAACATAAAGTTTTCACTAATTATTCAGCAATTCCAGCCCCACCCAGGACAGTATCAAACTTAGTTTTGATTTTTGCCCACTTTGGTAGCTTTTTCTCATACACGGGCACAAGTACGTGTTATACCTATATCGTTTTAGCATCTCAAATGCGTTACACCACTGCAAACCAAATGTTGGAGCATCGAGGAGCATGAGAGAGAATTTGTTGCCTGTGACTTGCACTCACAGAATGCTCGAAATATATAGGCGAGAGATGGCCAAGAGTGACTGGTTATACCCACTGAAGCTAAATATTACTCAACTGTCTGGCACAGTTCTAATGAATGTGAACAGTATTTATTCTTAGTGCTTTCAATTCCCTTTGATGCAATATACCTTACAGTCTTTGCTCAGTCAACAACTTTCATATATTGTCAGTTTGTATATATATATATATATATATATATATATATATATATATATATATATATATATATATATATATATATATATATATATATATATATATATATATATATATATATATATATATATATATACATAGTTTTGTATGACAATTTAGCCGATTAGTTTGAGCGCTCACCTTGTAAAGCATAGTGTGTGGTAGGAGCCTACCTTGAGACAGTTACTGTGTAGGAACCCTGAGCAAGTACTTCATTATGATTGATGATTTGTCATTAGATAGCGACGCTTAATAAATGAAGAAATAATAAAATAATAAATAATATATAATGTGAAATCTGTGTGTAATCTTTAAGAAGTCTACTGACCATTTATTATGTCTCTCTGGTGTGGCCGAACAAGTCCATTGTGAGATGTTTGGTGATGTGTTCTTTTGATGGGTCGGTTCTAATGCCATTTGTAACGAGAACTCTATGCCTTAGACTTTGCTTGCCCTTGTCAGCAGGAGGCTTGAGGGCCCCAGTATTTATATGCAGTCTCTGCAGAAAAGGTACTCACAGCAGCAGCATTTACACAGACGAGTAAATGTACCAGTATATAAATGTATGAATCACACAAAAATTACTGCTGTAGTAAGACCTAATAAAAAACAGAAAACCCCATTACCTTTGTGTATTAATATGCATGCCACTCTCAGGAAGAAGTCTTTAATTTATAAACTTTTTGATGTGGTTTGTGTGCATCAAAACATCCTATAATGGCAGTTTTATTTGATTTGGCTAGTAGCACTTGTCAGCAGTTTGAAGAAGAATAGGATGTTTGCTGATTAAATTAAAGGGTAACCTTTCCACTGCTGCTGTAGTGGACGACACTGACCATAATCCATGAACAACGAGGTCATGTGCATCATTTCATTCAGACCTAGATACCCCAGGTACCGATGTCATGCATAAGTGATGTCATTCGGGCTTCGAGGTTATCACCCCCCTTCCATGTTTACTTCTCTACTGCCATTGTATTGCTGACTGATGAACCTCCAGTCCCCCCTTTTAGTGGAAGTTTTATGGCATGTGGTATGTACACATCGGATGCTGTGAAAGATGATCTGCTTAGTTAGACAATAACTGGCAAATTGGCAAACATGTTGCTTTGATTCCAACTTCATTGCTTCTTGATGTGCGCATTAGATACAGAACAAACTGTATAGCAACACACTATTGTTCAAGCAGATCAGGTTCCGGTAGTCACATTTGTTCAAACACTCTATATACTAGCTAAACTGACACAGTGGAACTGGCAGGATTTATTGGTGTCTGTAGATTTGTAATCATGTTTGGTGGGCTTCTTATTGAGATGGCTGCTCTTAAGGCATTGGGAACATTTCTGAGTTGCATTTGGCTGGTAGTGCCTGTTGCTGAAGCAGAGCTACGCGAGAACATTTCACACACACAAGATACACTTGTGCAACACATTATGCATGGTTTGTTACAGGCTGAGTATGTCTGGAGTCACTAGCTGTGTTTGGAGTCAGGTTCTAATCGCACAGCCTCTGTTACTCTGTTACCAATTCACATTTCGGTGTGACTTTGCGCGCGTTACAAATTTTCGTAATAATAATTTTTCATAATAATCCTGCTGACTGGTAATGGTTGTTAGCTTAAAATGTTTGGCAGCTATTGTGATGACATTGCCAGATAGAGCAGAGTGCTGTGCATAACTGAAACAGTGTGGTGCATTTGCAAAACAGGTTATTCTGTTCCACCAAGTGGTGCAGGGGTTCAGAGGACAACATACTAGGCATGATGAAATCTCATACCATAGTTTAGATTTTTTACATGGTGATGTGTGCCTTTGATATGACACTATACAAATATACATTGATGCAATGTCTGACGGTGACTATATAAGCCTCCATAACTTAAAATTTTTGCACAATTGTTTGCAAACTTTCTCCTAACTGAAATCCCATTTATCTACTCAGTAGCTTATTCCCTAGAAACACTCTTAAGCTCTTATTGTAACTATCAAGTCATTTGTGACAGCTGTAACTAACAGGTTTACATACATTGCATTACCCTTGTTATAATCCTCTACTTAAATATTCAGCCATCACATTCACACTTCCTTTAATATATCAAACCTTGAAACAGTAGTTTTTGGGAGATAAATACCATCACATAACTATGGCATTCCTCACCTTTCCTGCCTTCAATTATTGCAAACCGTAATGATCCGTTCCAAGAACAAACTTTTACAAAAAGCTCGTTGCATTAGGCTGTACTATAAGTTCTTAATCAAAATTCGGTATTCTGAATATCGGAGCTTGTGTTAAAGCCTCCTTCAAATCCTAGTATGACATTTCTAATTCAGATGTCCGTTCGACATTGATCTTTGCATTTTTTCGAGTAAAATCTGTCGATGGTTTCAGCAGTTCCGCACACCTGGAAATAAATTTACGGTAGTAATTTCCTGCCCCAAGAAACTTCCGCCTGCTTCTTATTCCTTGGCCTCGGGATTTCCAGAATCCTTCTAACCGCTTCCTCCTTTCTGCCATCGGTATTTGCCAATAACCCTTACAGAAATCAAACTTGCTCTATACTTTAATACAGGCCTACCAATCGTCAGGCTTATTCTTAACTAGCCTTTCCTAAGCCAGAACCGGATTAAAATGTCGATTTGTTATATTTATACTTAATCTTTAGAACATCCCTCGTTGTCTTGCTCGATTCAACTGTGTCTTCTTTGGCTTGGGTAGTCTTTAGCTGTAGACCCTTCGAAGAATGTGATTCTTCTGCTTGTCTACTGTTGGATCTCAGGTGGTAATAGTCTCTGTTGAACGATCGGCATCTCCCGTTCTTCATCTCACCAGAGATTCTTCTCATTCTGTGCTTCGTGGATTTACTTGACTTTGATGCTTCATGGATTTACTTGACTTTGATACTTCATGGATTTACTTGACTTTGATACTTCATGGATTTACTTGACTTTGATGCTTCGTGGATTTACTTGACTCTGATGCTTCATGGATCTACTTGACTCTGATATTGACCACAGTCTCCCGCATATAAGTTGACCAAACTCCAGCCAGTTTAAACTCAGACAATGACTTTCTCTGAATCGTCAATTCACTAACAAACTATCACAGTTCGCATTCGACGTTTCCTCCGAATCCACGCACACTTCAACTGGATTAACTCCAGTCGTTCGATACCAAAACAAGGGCGACTTCCGATATCTGTATAGAATGACAGACGACACGATCACTGGTCCGATATCTTTACAGACTGTCTTTCTATCGATTGAACTGTCGATCTCACAGTTCTTTCTCAATCGATCAGGAGTTCACGGGTTATTTTTCCAGCGGTATCCTATGACCTCGACGAATTCCGTAAAGCTGAATAAATCAAGTTGTGCCTGCCGGGCATCAATAAATCGTCTGCTTCTGACCAAACGACTCAAGAGTCAGTCAACCAGTATTTTCTAAAGTACTTCAGCTGACTCCCTGCTTTCCATATAGTTTCTGAAGCACAGCGAATAGCTTCTCCAATACCTATTATTGATAATTTTATGCCCATGGTGCTGGCGCATATTTACATGACATATATGCATTGTATATACACAATGATGCTCGCAGTTATATAACTACAATTACTTATCTAAACTTCACTTTAATCTCTCATTTAATCTCTTTTTATCTCTATATAGGGGAAAGACGCCCAAAATGACATACATAAGGTTTTTTCCAAGTTTAGCATAATATTAATGGCACATGTAGGATTTAGTAATACTTTCAGTAGACACCTAATGCACTTACATAATGAAGTGGTCCGAATACTAATAAAGATATGACAAAAGGATAAACCTGCAGTTTTCTACAAATTCTAGGTCTGTTTCATTTTGGGCCACGCATTGGGCAAAATGACATGGGGGTGTACAAAATGATAAATTATTATACACAATTATGACCCAAAGTAGGCCTATAAGGCTTAAATCGAAATGTATGGCCTACCAGTTATTTTTATAGTAAAATCAAAATTATTACCTATTTTATGTCCGGGGTATGGGCTTAAAAGTTCCGAGATGTTTTGTGACTAAACAGCTGTTGCAACCACGACACAAATTAGGAAAATCATCGTGAAGAAATTTACATTTTACCATGACGTGACAATTTTACAATGACAACTCGGGGACAAGCAGAACTCTGGCATCTATTTGGCCAACAATTTAGAAACATAGGCCGCTTATTGTTTGACTTCAACATGCTATTAGTCTGTGAGATGAACTTTGAAGGTTTCATATGACGGTTAGCCTGACATGTTGGTTGAGTTTTCATGCAGCTACGGCCTTTGAATTTCTGCTACGATGGTGAGCCACATCGGTCGATTCAGTCTCCAAATGGTCTGACTTCAAAGTTTTATCGCTACGAGGAACAACATGCAATGATTCAGACTGCAGGTGGTCTCTGCCCGAATTCGAAGCCTTGACATTGCAAGGAGCCTGTTGTGGCCGTACATCTGGAGCACTACCTGACTGCGGATTGTCAGTGACATCAGCAGGTGCAAACTTCCAATCTGAAAATATGTCCGCGTGGTACGGAACAATTCCTTCTTGCTGAAAACCATTTACAGCGTTGACTGCTGTAGCTGCCCTTCCGTATGTGTAGCCAAGAAGTCCACTGAAACTGAGTCACGGCTCGGCCAGGGTGATTTTTCATCCATTTGGTAATTTTTTGGCTAAAGTAGGCTGTAAGCGGTCCAAAGAATGACATGTCTAGTGGCTGACGCCGACGAATACAGTGTGGAGGAAAACTCATCAGCAGCACAAGTCCATTATCAAGTGCATCATAGCACTTATGGCTTTAGTGTCCGTCAAGCAAAAGCAGCACTTTGTTGACAGAAGTTGGGGCAACATAATTAGCAAAATGCTCCTGCCAAAGTTTGAACAATTCCCCAGTCATCCATCCATTTTCTTGACACAAGTTTAAGGTCCCTGGTGGGCTATAGTCACCAAACTCTGGTTTCCACCGCTTTCGTGGAAATATAACACAAGGTGGAATGAAAGATTCTATTGCTCCCAAACAGTACAATGTACGCCTCTCTTCGCACTGTCACTGGTCACTGCTTCAACCTGTTTCTTCCCTCTCGATGCTAGTATTTTCTGAGCCTTTTGCGCCGTATTTAATCCAGACTCATCCATATTGTAGACTCTCAGCTGATTTATGGTTTCATCCAGGGCTGAAAAAATCTGGACACTTGCGGCTTGCTAAAAGCTCTTGCCCGAGCAAGTGAAGTTGCTTCAGGTTTTCTCATACTTATTTCTGGATGGCTTGCCAGTTGCCTTGGACCCCTTCGAAAAGTCTTTCCACGATCGAAACTATGCTGAACAACATTTGCCTCTACGATTGTAATTGTAATCTGACATTTATAAAGTGCCACTTCAAGAGACCCGAACCAGTGAGACTACTGTCAAAAAATACAATGGTGTATGGTGTATGCAAGCTTTCTGACTTCTGTACAGGTAAGTCCAAACAGGCGGGACTCGAGTTCTAGAATATGGTTTACAAGGTCATTTTCCATGTCTCTATCAAGTGACGGACAAAAGCGACAAAGACCTTTTTCTGTGTCATTGACTTATTTGTTTATTCTTCGCTCTATGTCTTAATGTGGCCTGTGGCACTTTGAACTCTTTTGAAGGTCGTAGCCAGCCCATTTCATTATTTTCAACTGCTGTAATCGCTCGCCTCATATCTTCTGGATGCCAACTCTGGCGATCTGTTTTTTCTCTTCTATTGTTCACCATCCTGCAGACAACATATAACAGATAATTAATTGATATGGAGCAAAGATTTGTAGGATATAAGGATCAACAATATGCAAGGTTTCAAGGACAGTGACGACAAACAACTTGACATGTGACAAAAATTACTGCAATGGATAAAATGACACATCCTATGTCATTTACTCGTTATGTTGGGGCAAAATGACATTTGTGTGTCATAATACCCGGTGATTTGTATGGTCAATTTACCCTCTCTATGGGTGTTGGGTTGAGACCTAGTGCCGTAGCCGCGGAGTAATGATCCATGCTAAAAGCTGTACACGACTTGATCAACATAATATGTTTAGACTTTACAAATCCCTAAGTTACTCAATATCTGTAGGTACCTTTAGAGCAGCCTTGACTGTCGTAAACTATGAAAGTTTATCGAAAAGTCACAAGTAGGAGAGACATCAACCAAATACTTTTGTACACTCCACCAAATTTATTCACTAGAAATAGCAACAACGCTTGCCGCCCTGAAGAAAGAGGAAAGTAAGTAAGTAACTTGACTGTATATACTGCGGTTCAGTACACAAGCCATCTGTGTCATTTTGCCCGAGTGTGTCATTTTGGGCTACTTTCCCCTATAATATATATATAAATATATAAATCAAGTAACACCCCAATGTAGGTAAAATGCGAATATGGGGAGAGTCGCTACAATCGGATACTTCACTGCAATCCAAAAACATTAATCTTATAACATGAAAAATAATTATTGGTCAGCCCGTTCCTCCAATTGTTGCCTTGTGGTTCGAAGGAAATCTGGCTGTTTCTCAGTTCGTTCTCTTTATGTGCTTACAGCACATGATGTCTCGGCATCAAGTGATGTCTTTAAGCCATTGTGCTTAGAAATTGTCTGAGATCCAAACACAGTGTCTGGCTGAGAGGAGGCTCAGTTCTGCACAATCCACTTTGTATCGGATATCTAGTCAACATGATTGTCGTGATGGCGCCATATCAATTACCACGTCTATCTAAGGTCTACATTATTTTAGAATTTTGTGTCTGGTCTAAGGGTCACGTATTCTGCGTCTCTGGGCAAAGTTCATTGTTTAGTGCCGTGAATCCACTCAACCGTAAACGTGCATTTTACTTATAGTTTTTAGTCAAATATTATGATGACATTGTTAAATACTATGTCGCCATAGTAATTCACATCAATTTAAATTTATTACTTTAAACACATCAATCATATCAATAAAAATTTGGATTCTGGAAGTTGTCCTGAGAATATCTGCCAAATCCCACAGTCTTATGGCTATTATTTATGCCGAAAGTTACAATTTCAGAGATGTATTTTTACCTAATTTTTAAGAACGTTGGCGCCATACAAATCGCTGCACCCCATTAATTTTCGGTTCAGCATGTTTTTATGAGAACGCATGTCAAGTTTCATGCTTTTATCCACTTGTTGAACAATTCACAACTTTTTTGGACCTTATCCACCTCACTGTTGATCTAAGCATATTTCATAGGGTAAAATTCTCCATTTTTGAGAGAAAAAGACAGAAATTATGCCAAACACAATCTGAATTACTCCAAACCAACTTCTGTCGAAATCAGTAAAACTAACTTTATCTATTACGCTTCTAACACGCTATCTAATTATGCAGAAAACACTGCTGGCTTAGACAAGAAACTCTGCAACAAGAACCGACAACCAACAACTGCCATTGCAGCCATTGCGGCCATTGCTTAATCCCCCATGACTTGACCCTCCGTGAGTTTGTCTGACAAAAGACGAAGGGCCTTATCCGCACGAATGTCGAGTCCGATGTCTCTGAATATTCTCTTGTCGGAAAATTCATGGCGTATTTGTCCGGACTTTTTGGGGTGCATTTGCTTTTGACGGGCCACGATTGTTGGCCCTGTGCTGCTACATATCATCATCATCATCATTATCGTAGTCGTCGTCGTCATTTAAGTATGCCAGATACATTTTTAGTGTTATTTACGGCCTTTGTTAGTACTTAAACCGCACTTAGGCGTTTGCACAAGACGCCATAGCAAGACGAAATGGTCTGGTTAAGGAGAGGTCGGTAATGGAATGGTTAGCCAGGGCTGCAGATGGCAATCGGTCGGCGCACGTAAATGACGCCATTAGCCTTCGGTGCGGCGTCTTTTCCATCGTCGATGTTGTCAAACGCTTCATCGCAACTGCCGCTGCCTTTCTTTCTGTCTTTCTGTCTCTGTCTGTCTTTCAGTCTATCTGTCTGTTTGTCTGCCTGTCTGTCTCTCTCAACGAGTATCAAGCAACGTGTGCGTTGTAATTGGGCCAATAACTTAAGACTTGCAGTTGCTGTGCCTTTGTTTCTCATCCTCCTATGCCGAGTTGGCGTGCGTTGTAAACTGCGAACGATCAGTGGCTGTTTGGAATCAGAGCGTCATTGACTTCTGTAAAAGAAAGTCTTTTCAGGCAACGACGCTTGGTAGCACTGACGCAATAAACGCTCGACATCACGGATCAAAACATGCAAACCGATGCAACTAATCATCGAATAGCATCGCAAGTAAAAGAACCATTGACGCCCAGTAGCTCTGCATGTCATGAAAAGAACAGAACCATTGAAGTTCAGGCAGGTGTATATTTAGAGCATACCATCTGGGGCCGTTGAAAACCACGGTAGGTAGACCGGCCAATAACATGCATAAAGCCCTTGTGGCTGATGAAGAATCCGGAGTTCCACCAGACATCACAGAATGCTTGTCTTATGTTGCAGAGATGGAAAAGCCTTTTTAAAGTTAGGCTTATTTGTTGCAGATATTTCGTCAAATATATAAACATCAAACCGACAAAAGGACAGTGTTTCCTTACGGTCACATGGCTCGATATCAAACTGTCCCGAAGGAATGCGCATCAGCAATGACATCCTTCTTAGTATGACACCCTTCGTAGTATGACACCCTTTGTAGTGTGACACCCTTCGCAGTATGACATCCGTAGTATGACAACCTTCGTAGTATGACAACCTTCGTAGTATGACATCCTTCGTAGTATGACATCCTTCGTAGTATGACAACCTTCGTAGTATGATAACCTTCGTAGTATGACACCCTTCGTAGTGTGACACCCTTCGCGGTATGACATCCGTAGTATGATAACCTTCGTAGTATGACACCCTTCGTAGTATGACATCCTTCGTAGTATGACACCCTTCGTAGTGTGACACCCTTCGCAGTATGACAACCTTCGTAGTATGACAACCTTCGTAGTATGACAACCTTCGTAGTGTGACACCCTTCGCGGTATGACATCCGTAGTATGATAACCTTCGTAGTATGACATCCTTCGTAGTATGACAACCTTCGTAGTATGACATCCTTCGTAGTATGACACCCTTCGTAGTGTGACACCCTTCGCAGTATGACATCCGTAGTATGATAACCTTCGTAGTATGATACTCTTCGTAGTGTGACATCCTTCGTAGTATGACATCCTTCGTAGTATGACATCCTTCGTAGTATGACATCCTTCGTTGTATGACATCCTTCGTAGTATGACAACCTTCGTAGTATGACATCCTTCGTAGTATGACACCCTTCGTAGTGTGACACCCTTCGCATTATGACATCCGTAGTATGATAACCTTCGTAGTATGATACTCTTCGTAGTGTGACATCCTTCGTAGTATGACATCCTTCGTAGTATGACATCCTTCGTAGTATGACATCCTTCGTTGTATGACATCCTTCGTAGTATGACAACCTTCGTAGTATGACATCCTTCGTAGTATGACACCCTTCGTAGTGTGACACCCTTCGCATTATGACATCCGTAGTATGATAACCTTCGTAGTATGATACTCTTCGTAGTGTGACATCCTTCGTAGTATGACATCCTTCGTAGTATGACATCCTTCGTAGTATGACATCCTTCGTTGTATGACATCCTTCGTAGTATGACATCCTTCGTAGTATGACATCCTTCGTAGTATGACATCCTTCGTAGTATGACATCCTTCGTAGTATGACAACCTTCGTAGTATGACACCCTTCGTAGTGTGACACCCTTCGCAGTATGACATCCGTAGTATGACAACCTTCGTAGTATGATAACCTTCGTAGTATGACAACCTTCGTAGTATGACACCCTTCGTAGTGTGACATCCTTCGCAGTATGACATCCGTAGTATGATAACCTTCGTAGTATGACACCATTCGTAGTATCGTTAACAAGGAGGAGGAAGAAGAGCAGCCTTAAGCTAACCCCGCAAGACACAGCCATGAGGCGGGAAGTGACGGCGGGTAAATGATTTAAGATCTCTAGGAAGAACGATACCATTCCAAAACTGCATTCAGAATGAAAATTCTGTAGTCGAAACTGCACTGTGAATGAAAACACTTCGAATTCCTGCCACGGGTCGGTCTGTGGAAGGAGTCTTCCGTTCGACTGATTTTGGACCGATCAACTGGTTTGACGGATGACTCTCATAAGAGGCCGATGCAGCAGGGTCCCTGTCGTCTATCCATCCATCGTCTATTGCTGGTACCTGACGCCAGATGTCCGTTTCTTATCACTCTACGTGCAACTGATGGACAGAAAAACCAACGCACTGTGCGACATGAAAGAGATTTTTATAGCACGACGGTTTTTGTGTCAACGGAACATGATATAGATGGCATGACAGCAGCGTAATTAGCTCCTACTGCGGTTTCAGACAGCGACCTGCAGCAGAGACCGACGGACCATATAGGGGGCCTCGTTGCCACGGCCGAAGGGTGCGACTGATTAAAGTGGGCAAGTTACGTCTACTGCTCGATAAATCGTTCTTCTCAACAGCGAAAACTCGGCCACAAATCTAGTGACAGGTAAATTCGCCAGACCGGAAGGAAGCATCGCTAGCCTGCTGCTGCGATTCCCGTCTGTAATATCAGTGCAATTAGAGCATGGGGTGCATGATGGGATCGACTTCCGCTTTCGCATAATTTCCGGAAACAAGTGAAGCTGAGTTGTCTGGAAGGGGCTAATGAGGCGGCGCGAGGTAAGATTGCTCGATGAGGAGGAGTCTTGGACATAGTCAAAGCTTGCGGATCTTCTGCTGATAGGCATATTTTGAGACGAAGCCATTTTTCTCTGTGGTTTATAACTCTATGTTCGATAGACATTTTACACGATGCCTCCAGCTTCTGTATCTGTACCCAGAAAGTCGAAGTGCTGTAAAGTTGCAACGGCATCAGTGAGCTAATGCGGCACCACAAACATAGGCCTACCAACTCCATATTTCCATTTATAATATTTCCTTGTGTTTGGTCAATTTATTGCGAGAATTGTTCTGTGAAACTCATATCCTATTTGCTTGTCAGATGGGAATAAGACTACTTTATTACTTAGGCTGAACACTGACTTAATAAGGCAAAGTCATTTTTTTATTCCTTCAGTAGGAATGTTTTAATAAATAATGTATTAGGCCTAGGCCTACATTCTTTGAGCTTCGACTACATCTTAAAACAATCCCAAAGGGTGCGACTGTCCGTAGCAGCAGTCTTCGGAATTTGGACGATGATTTAAAATAAATGTAGGGCCTATTATATCCTGTGAGTGGAAAAAGGGACACCTACAACTGTTATTTATATAACTACGAAATATTCATAAATGAAAGGATATTCAATGGATTTTAATCTTGAAGAAACGCTAACGATTTTTAAATTTTGGAGATCCTCCGTTAAATATGACGTCACTGTGACGTTATTTGTGAACAAACTACGGAAAATGGCGTTCAACGAAGAGGACAGAACAATAATAAAATTTTACGCCAAAATATGAATTATGGGGCCACACGTTTCCTAAGAGAATTTCCAGAAAAGGGATGGAAACTCGGTGGAATTAAGGCCCGGTTGAGAAAGATTGATATAAGCGGATCGTCAGGTCGCCAGGCAGATAGCGGCAGACCACCACCATCTGCGAAAGTAACGAAAACATCGCTCGACTTTCAATCAATCGCTGTTGGTTTTTGTAGGTTCGTCTGCACTTGCCAGAACAGGGACAGGCCCAGCGCTTCATGGAACCTGGAGTTAAGATTAACGGAGAAGCTTTTTGCCAGATCTACGAGAAATGTCACAATTTTACGCATTTCAGCAGGATCGTAATCGTATAATCTCGAGATTCTACAGCGCCCAACTAAACCAAGTCGCGTGAACCAGCTTATTCACAAGCGCTCAGTCGGGACAAAGTCGATAGGCAAAAGGGTTCGGTTCCAGGTCAAGATCCATGAGTCAGGCAGTCAGGTAGTCGGACGGCTACGGTGGATGGTGCTTGAAATTGAAACGAGAAGAGAGATAAGGGGAAGAGGAATAAGAATCAGGATAAGATTTCTGGAATAGTAATGTTTTCAGTTTTGAGTGAAAGACCAGCGCAGAAATTGCAAAATGTGAATTATTGGTGAGTTCGTATGATGGATGAGATAACTGTTGAAATTCTGGCGAGAGTTTATTCCAGAGGGATGGGGTAGCTATGACTATGGAGCGATTTGGATGAGGTGACTGTAAGGCGAAGAAGTGTAAGGACAGACGAGGAGCGGGTTGAACGGAGTGGTTGGATTGTAAACAACTGTGCCTATTGCAAAGAGATTGGTCACACTATCTCGTCCTCGGTTGGCTTAAGGCAGAAACTGGAGTGTCAAGGCGAAAAGCGACAAAACACGGCCAAAACCGTTGAGTTGGTTACGGGGTTTGAAACCCAGACAATGAATATTTCGGCTTGTTCTAATTCCAAGGTTGATAAGCTTTATTTGTCAGTTTGTTCTACGCGACTTGTTTTCCTCAAACGGTAAACATCGTAATGCGAGACTCAGGTTCAGTGCAAAGTTTTGGTCAGTGAAGTACCGCCAGGACAGGTGAAAACAGACTTACTGAGGAAATTACTGGAGCGGAAATTACTTGAAGTACCTTTGGTTGAAATTCGTGTTCAGAGCAGATTTGGCAGTTGGACCATCCTTTGGTGTTTATTGGATAAATTGCCCTATGGTATACACATCTCATAGGCAATAATCTCGTTCTGGAGTTTTTGGGATAACAACCAGAGTCCAATCGAAGTCCCTAAATGACCCAAGTAAAACAACCACAAGCGTGGCTAGTGCTCAAAGGCAGAATGTAAGTCCAACTAGTCTTTGTACTGAGACAATTGACGAGAATGTTTTGATTGAATTGTTTGAGTGATCGGTTGAAAATGACTGAAATTAATGAGACTGTGTCTTATGAGACTTTACTTGGGTAACAACAGTCTGATATTGAATTGTAGCCTTTGTTTAAGCTGGCTGCAGTTGATAACAACAGGAGCTTAGGGCGCAATTGTTACTCTATGTTGAATGGAGTATTTGTAGGAAATTGGAGGGATAAAATTACGATTGAGGGCTTAGGAATAACACAAATTTTGGTTCCATCTTAATTGCGGAAAAAGTTGTTTTTATTGTGCACAATATTCCTTTGGGTTTTTCTTCAGAAAATGCAAAATACTGTGAACCGTGTTTTGCGACATTTCTGGTGGCCAGAAATATGTCAAGCTTTAAATACATTGTCGTACTTGTGGCATAGGCTTATGTCAGAGATCAGGTAAGGGTACGAACAGAGCACGTGTTCCCTTAATAAACCTGCCAGTAATTTCTGAACCATTCTCACGGCTTGCCATGGATATTGTGGGTCCTTCGAATGTGCGTGATTAGTCTAGGCAGAGATTTATTGTGACGGTCATTGCTATGGCTTCGTGTTACCCTTTGGCATTCTTTTGCAAAATTACACTGCAAATGATGTAACTAAAGCTCTCGTTTCTATGTTTACAATATTTGGTTTTCCGAATAAAATTTTTTTGAGATTGTGAATCGGATTTTATGTCTGAACTGATGCAAATTTTTTTAACGAATGTCAAATTGTTCAGCTGAAAACAATATCTTACCATCCGCAAAGAAATGGTTGTTGTAAAAGGTTTCATCAGACTCCTGAAAGATATTATGTTAAATGCAGCTGTCGAGGATTTCTCGGTAATTGGAACGAAGTTTGCCTTGGGCGCTTTTTGCCTATAAGGAAGTACCTGTGTAGAGACTTGGTTCTTCTGCATTTGATCTCTGGGTTGATCGATATGTGAAAGGTCCGCTGCATTTAATTAAGCATTGCAAGTTAAATGATGATGTCTGTCTAAATCAAACTTGATTTGCTTTTTTTCTGGATCTACGTGAACGCAGTCGAGCTTCTGTGAATTGGCAAAATTATGAAAATGCTTTAGTTGCAAAGTCAAAGCAAAGGAATGTTATGATAAACATATTAAGAATGATTCATATCAACAAGAGGATCAAGTTTTTTGTTGCTGTCATGAATTGGTAAACCATTGCAGGCTAAGTACTGTGGACCGTTTTCTGTAGGCCCTATTGGAATGCCTGGGTCCGGTTGATTACCTGGTAGCCACTCCTGACCGAAGGAAAAGCAAGCGTGTGGTTCACGTGAACTTGATGAAACGGTATGAACTCAGAGACAGAGATATTTTGGGTCTCAAATTGATTTTCCCATGTAGCCTGTGAATTGACCTGGCAGTCTGTTGTGTCTGTACTGTAGCTGAGGAAATTGATATCGTGGAAGCTGTTTTCCCTCGCCATTTTGATTTCGTCCGGAGCGACGAACTGCTGCAATTCTGCCTGCTTCTGTTCAGGTTTTTAGTGATGAAAACGAATGTGATTTCTCATCACATTGACCTTGAAACTGGAAGGCAACCCGTTCACCAAACGGCTTATTGGTTACATCCTGAGAAACTTGCTAAAGTGAATAAGGAAATAGATGAACTCTCAAAATTTTGGACTAATCGAGGAATCGAAAAGTTCTTGGACTGCAGCCAAAGTGATTGTACAAAACAGGATGGGTGAGGTCGACTGTACACTGACTTTAGGAATTAAATACTATCAGTTCCAGATCCGCTTCCCAAGCCTTGAGTCAAAAATTGGATTGACAAGGTTGGGAAGACAAAATTCATTGTCAAGCTGGACATGACTAAAGGGTATTGGCAGATCCCCTTAGATAAGGAGTCCATTCAGACATGCTTCCTCCTGTTTTAATTAAGGAATTTATTGACGATCTTATTTCATTTTTTCATTTATTGTGCAAAAACTTTTCTGGCTAAGGGCTCACTCTCTCCCTTTCTCCCACAAAAGTGCAGTAGTTTTCCCCTCCTTGAACAGCCAGGGCCTTGACCCTAGTGTCCCTGTAAGTACCGTCCTATTTCTAACTTGTCCTTTCTCTCCAAGTATCTCGAAAGATGTGTCTCATCAGCTATCTCACTACCTTGACTCAAACTCTCTTATGCCTCCGGTTCAATCTGGGTTCAGGAAATATCACTCAACCGAGTCACTTATGACCCGCCTTCTTGTCGATGTATTCGGTGCTGTCGACCGTAAGCAGGTCACTCTTCTGGTCCTCTACGATGCTAGCGCTGCGTTTTGACACCGTTGATCACTCCATCCTTTTGGAGTGTTTGGAAATATCCTTTGGCATCACTGGTTCTGCCCTCGCCTGATTTCGATCATTCCTCTCAGACCGCCTTCACTCGGTCGTCTTCGGGCTCTCGCGGTTTCCCTGGTCCCCGTCTTGCATGGTCTCCCCAGGGCTCCGTCCTAGCCCCTCTCCTCTACATTCTATATACCTCTGATTTAGCTCGGACCATCCTCCCTCTGACTGTGTCTGTCCTGTGAAACTGGCTCAGTTCCCCTTTACCTCATGGACTCTTGCACTTTAGTCTCCTCTTTACCGGGCCGTAGCACCCTCCGTTCAGACACCCATGACCTCTTGTTTGTCCCTCGCATTCGAACTGCTACCGCCCAGTCCAGAAGCTCTGTGTATGTCAGTCCCACCTGCTAGAACCATTTCTCTCGAGATCTGCGACTCGAGCTCCTCTCTCCCCCTCACAGGGTTTCGCAGGCGTCTGAAGACTGTAGTGTTTAACCGTGATTTTACTTGTTCGGGTCGGGAGCGCCCCTGTTGAGTTTATTCTCTAAGAGGCGCTTTATAAATCTTAAATTACAATTACAGTTACAATTACAATTCCACTTGCTGGTTTTCTTATGCCGCATGGACATTTTCAGTGAAACTACATGTCTTTTGGACCCAGGAATTCTGCTGTTACATTTTCTCGTTTGGTTCGAAAGTTGTTCAATGCTTTTGATGCCTTCTGTGATGCATTTCTAAAGGACATAAGCATTTTCGGTATTTCTTATTCAGAACATGTTTCATTTGAAAAAGTGTTATCGAGAATTGCTAACGCTAAATTCTCTTAATTTGAAGAAATAACTGCATATTGGCTGGAAAGCCGACCTTGTAAAGGTGCTATGTTTAAGTTTGGCTCAGTCTGTATTTCGGTTTGGTCCGGCTACGTGATCGATTCTTTTCTTTATTGTCTATTTCCGAGTGTCGTGTTTAATTCTCCTTGCGTGGATGACTCTATTGGTTCTTCTGAGCCATTTGCTGTTTGGTTACACGTTTTCCGTCACAATCATTTGGTGGACGCTATTTATTTCTTCTTGAGAGGCTGTTTGCTGTTTAATCGCCGCCTGAGGTCGACGTCTTGTTTCTGTGTGAGTCATGTTACATTTGTAAATGGCTCAGGAAATGAAGCATTCGTCCTAAAGCCCTAGACAACCTGCAGTAATAAGTATACATATATAAAAATTTATATTGCATATAAAATTAAAAAGATATACATGCTAGTGTAGGCCTACCTAAAGTAAATAGATCTGATGAAGGCCATAGATATCTGAACCAGCGGTCGTTGACTTGTGTGTGATTTTCCTCTCTGCGGCGTCACATCCGTCGTCCAATCAGAGCCGACAGCCAGAGAATCCGGATGCAGTCTGGTCGTTGCCAAGCGCCGCCCATCGGACGTCGCCATGGATACCGTAGCTATTCATCATGATCCGTGCTTAGGGCAGATTGTGATCAGAAGTCACAAGAAAACAGAGACGAGAAAACAGAGACTAATTGGACCCAATTTTTTATAATCGTGACAATCGTTACATGCTTTTTATGCCAAAACACGACTTATGCAGTCTTTTATAATGCAACATCATAAAGGACTGTGCAAATAGTTCGTAAGCTTGGTGTAACACTGTGCATTTTTTATGTACAAGCAAACGAAATACATTTTTGTGAGCAGGAAACAATGCTGAATATCATGGGATATTGTCACATCAGTGATTTTCATAACAAAATTTACCGGAGGCACATGCAACAATAGCACAGCACATATACACAGACAGACAGACAGACAGACAGACAGGCAGACGGGCAGATGAACGGAAGAAGAGATTGACTCTAAGGAAGTGAGAACTGGAAGAAGAAAATACGGATAGGCGTAGGGGTCTTGAACGGTGGAGTCAGCTATTTGGCCTGTTCTGCGTTGATATCCAGGACAGCTTACCTTCCGCACTTAGTCTACTGAGCTACTGTGCTATATAAATTTCACGGCCTCTGAAACAATGTCAACTGTTGCAAATTGGACACGGTTTTAAGGTTCATCCATCCACCCATCCATCCATCCACCCATCCATCCACCCATCCACACATACACACATACACAAATACACACACATATACACACATACACACATACACACATTCACACATACACACATACACAAATACTCACACATATACACACATACACACATCCACACATCCACACACACACATACACACATCCACACATCCGCCTATACACACATACATACATACTGAAACGCATATAGATATGGAAGGAAAACATGAAGCATGTGCGTAATTATTTCCCGCACGTCTACAAACTCACGCGTAAAGATGGTGAGATTATAGATTTAAGTAGAGATGTAATTATAGTATGTTTGTTTTTGGATGAGGAGATGTTCATCCGAATCGATTGCCTGTCGTTCGACATTGCTCTCTGGACAGCGACTGTCTACGTCCTCTGCATCGTTCGAACAGTTAGACTTTCTATGCTCATTTGCTGTTTCTTCTTCTGACGCAGCAACAGCTGCTGCTGCTGATGATGATGATGATGGTGGTGGTGACGTCAGTTTGTAAGAGGCAGCGGAAGTCCCGTCGACAATTAATTCGCATCGGTCGTCATCTTTCCACATCAATGCGGATGGGGAAAAATCGACACGAGAGAAAAGCAGGATGCTGGCCCTTCTCTCTGATTTGGTGTCACATCCCGGAGGCGCGAAATGAGCTGCAAAGGCCGGAAAGATAATGAGAACAGTAGAGACCAAATTAACTCCAGGGTACAACGAGCTGCACTGACTAATTTAAATCCAGAAGATAAATAAGTCGCAAAGACCAAATTCATATCAGGAGACGAAAGGATCTCAAAGTCCAAACGCACTCTTTGAGTCGTTAAGCAATTACTTATTTATTACTTTATTGCTAAGTTATATGGGCAAACGGTATTATTCATTCGTTTGGGCTCTAAATAATATATAACTGCGTGAACAACACTGGTCAACATAGAAATCGTTACTGACTGGAAAAGGCCCTAATGTGTAGCATCTTGGTGTGCTGAACACGAATATAACCATAAAAAATTTTTATTGGCTCTCGTTTTAAAAATATTTCATATAGTTCATTTTTTATGTTTCACCATGTAAATTTATGCAGTAGGACTGCGACAATATCCTAAATAAGTCTAGAATGATGTAATATTCCACCTCATTGCATAATCCCATCATGGACACATCATGCACAGTTGATTACGTCATTTTCTGATGCAATGTAAAACTACAGCCAGTCGGCTGCTGACGTAAGATGACGTCAGCAGTGTACTATATAAAGCGAGTCGCAACGGTTGAGCATTTACAATATTACAGACTTTGTGCGAGACAGTTTAAGTTACTGTTTTATAAAACTATTATTACTTTATCCATTTAGATACAATACAGAACAGTAATGCCTCGGAAGTGCGTAAATACTGTGGACAACTTTTGTTACATTTGTGGGGAAGTGACATTTGCCAACCAGAAGAAAAGTATCACTTATCAAGTCAAGAAGGCATATCATGCTTACTTCGAATGCAAGGTTGGTGACCAAGACAAGCCATGGGCCCCGCATATATGCTGTGCTACATGTACAACACAGCTTTCACAGTGGTTGAATGGCAAAAGACCATCAATGCCGTTTGCAGTTCCCATGGTGTGGAGAGAGCAAAGCAACCACGTAGATGACTTACTTCTGCTTGGTTCCTCCTCTTTCCGGTGGAATAACGAAGCAAAAGAAGTCGACAATAGTCTACCCAAACATTCCGTCAGCATTGAGACCAGTTCCACATGGTGATGGACTTCCTATTCCAGAAGCTCCAGCAGAATATATTTTCCTTGATTCATCTGATGAGGACAAGGTGAGCCGACATGTTCTTCTCCTGGTCCGTCAGCGTGCAGTGATCCCGATTTTCACTGTGGTGCATCATCAACCCCACACAGAATAACACAGGAAGAACTAAATGACCTTGTTCGTGATTTGGACTTATCCAAAAACAAGGCAGAATTGCTAGGATCAAGACTCCAACAATGGAATCTTCTAGAAGAAGATGTCACAATTACTTCATATAGAAAGCGCCATCAGCAGTTGGAACCTTTCTTTATGAAGGAAGGTAATCTGGTATTCTGTTCCAATATTGACGACCTCATGAATGCCTTACAGATCACTCATGACCCACAAGAATGGAGACTCTTTGTAGACTCTTCAACACTGAGTCTTAAGGCTGTGCTTTTGCACAATGGAAACCGTCTTCCATCTATTCCATTAGCGCATGCTGTCCACATGAAAGAGACATACGATAACCTAAAACAGCTACTGCATTCCATTGACTATAACAGGTACAAATGGCACCTGTGTGGTGATTTGAAGGTAGTTGCCATTTTAATGGGACTGCAGCAAGGATATACAAAATATATGTGTTTCTTGTGTGAGTGGGATAGCCGAGCAAGAGAGTTGCACTACGTGCGGAAGGAATGGACTCCCAGACAAAACATGGCAGTTGGACAGAAGAATATCCAGCACCCAGCTCTGGTCGAGGCTCACAAAATCCTACTACCACCCCTTCACATCAAACTAGGTCTGGTGAAGAACTTCGTGAAAGCCATGGACCGCACTTCGCCAGCTTTCCGATACCTGCATGAAAAATTCCCTCGACTCAGCGAAGCAAAGATTAAAGAGGGAGTTTTTGTGGGTCCTCAGATTAGAGAACTCTTCAAAGATGACCGCTTCAACAACTTGCTGGAGGGTGATGCGAAACAAGCATGGAATGCTTTTCGTCTAGTGTCTACAGACTTTCTGGGGAATGTTAGGGCAGAAAACTACAAGGAACTAGTAGAAGACATGCTCAAGCAGTACCAGAAATTTCGCTGCAATATGTCTCTGAAGATGCATTTCCTTCATTCCCATCTGGATTTCTTCCCTGACAACTGTGGTATGGTTAGTGACGAACATGGCGAACGTTTTCATCAAGATATCGCAACAATGGAGCAAAGGTACCAGGGAAAATGGTCCACTACAATGTTGGCTGACTACTGCTGGACACTCCGCAGAGATGCTCCCGAACAGCTGTACAAGAGACAGGCAAAAAAATCTAAGAACTAGTCTATGACCTGGTTTTTAGAAATATTGATTAATAAGAGCGTGGCTTCCTGTCATTAGAGGATAAAGGCATATGAAACAGAAGAAAGAGAGTAACAGAGGGATCATTAATTAGATGGTTATTGGCAGGGAGCTTAATTGAAAACTGACCAAGGACACATCTTTTCGTTGCTTGACTGACATAAGAGGGAGAAAGGCAGTGGAGAGGAAGGGACTAGTGATACACAAGGTGAAGACTGAGGAGCCAAGTGCGTGGATTGCTGCCAGCCGAACTGAAGCGGCCCATGTGAACGTCATTTTACGCTATCGAGTTAGCAAGTTTAAGAGCGCGAGTGCATCAGGTACTTTCTTTGGCGTCACGTCGATAAATCTTCGAGCTGTTGACTTGTTTGTTATTGGATGGAGGGCTTCCCGCGCTAAGGTGGGATTTTTAAGCGTCGATTAATTATCTTACTGTTGATTTGTTTCATTGGCTGGCTCTGAGCCAAGGTAACGTTGGCATTGATTCATGCCCGCGAGTATTTTAAATATGCGCACCTGAATGATCACGTTCGCACGCATTGATTGAAGTCAACGGTAACCACTGACTTGGCTGGAAAAGCCTATATAAAGCGATCGCTAATGATATTGTTATGAGATCGCTAATAGGTTTTTGGCGATATTTTGTCGAATACTCTTTTGATAATTTGAGTTACAAATGTCGTTGATAGATTCGTTAGTAATCGCGAGTTTGTGACTAAAATTTCTATGGCGTCACATCGGTGAGTCATCACGTTGACCAGTTTGTGATTGGTTGGTAGGTTTCGCGCTCAAAGGCGCAAACTTTTGTGGCGAAACATCTATAAGTTACCTAGTTATTTACTTTTATATGAGTGGTCAAAATTCGCGCCCAAATTTTAAATATACGCTTCTTATTGTCGGCCATGACGGTTGACTTGGCAGGTAAGGCATTATAAGAGCGCGAAAAGATTTTGTGGCAAACGTCTTTCATGTGTCCAGTTGGTAATTAATTTGAGTTGCAAATGTCGTTGATCGATTCGTTCATTTAGTAACTGTATGTTGATGTTCCATTGCCGTTGTCATTGGACTGTTCGTTTACTCAATTATATATAAAAAGTAAGGACTGTATGTGTTTTCTTGAGTTAACGCTGCGCCGCAAAGCGGGCGAATCGGCAGCTGGAAGCGCTATCGATTGATAGATAGTCGATATGTACCTAGTGGGATATCAGCGCCCCAGGAGATGCCGATTGCGATAGCAATGCCCCTCCTCATATGTTGGTTTGTGGGAAGAACCTATGGAAACCACTGATGATCCAATAAAATATTGATGCCATCTAATTTGGACGAAAACCACCCAAGTAACTGAAAGAATTACGAAAAAAATTTGTCGCAAATGATAAAATTTGTTGAAATCCATGCTGAAGGAAAATTTCAAAGAAAAATTGTTTGAACATGGAGAAATCGGGAATGTGCTGTAAGCGACTCCATTAATAATGTCATGATGTCACACATTCCGTGTGCAATTTTACATAAACGGTTAAAGCACTCATATCTTATTGACATGGATGACGATGAAAAGATTATTACTCATGTCAGCAATATTCGACAGTATGTTACACGTTCTGTAGCATGTGATTTTCCGGTTATGACACTAATTTTGGTGAAAAATTGAATTACTGATTGAGTCTACAACACAATGAAAACCAGTAGAGTTAGATAATGAACAAATGAAACGGTTGACATGAAATGAAGAGAAACTGGATTTTTTGACAAAGTATGCAGATCGTATTTTCACACAAAGCTGGTTTGTGAACTGTTGTTGAACATGAACTCCTGTTACGACCTGCTTTTTAAAAAGGAGAGCTCACTGCTTAAAGGGTACCTGAAGAAGATAGCATCGTATTGGCGATTTTTCGAAGACAGAGATAGTTAAGCCATCAACCTGTCGTATGGCCAGTACGTTGGTTATTGTCAAAAAGAAAGACGGTAGACTGCGATTTGCTTGTGATTATCTGTACATTACCAATTTTACTGTTGAGTGTCAGTATGCAATTCCCATGGTTCCTGAAGTGTTGAACAAGATTTGAAAGTCTGTAGCTGTATTTGATTGTGGAATTGGTGATTGGTCATGTCCTATAAAAGAGAGTCGGGTCAATGGAAAACGGCGTTTATTGCACACCATGGCTTATTTGAGTGGACACACGTACCTTTTGGCATGATCAATTCAGGTCATGCTTTTACGAAAACTCCTAATTCTGTGCTGTAACCTGTAAAAGCGTTTTCGAAGCCACATGCACATGTTGTAGATGTAGCAGTACATTCTGATGACTGTGACACTTCTTTACGACATTTGGAGTTGTTTTTACCACAAATGCTTATGCACAATTTAACTTTGAACCTACAGAAATGTGAATTTGCCAGAAATTAAATTCATTGGCCGTGCCCCTGGATCGAGAAACCTAAAATGGATCCGGCTATATATTAAATGCATGGTGGAAATGGAAAGACCGAAAACCAAGAAGCCAGTAAAGGAAATATGAGAATGTAATAATATAGCAGTGACGTAATATAGTTTGTGACGTAATCGCTGTCCTCGTCTTAACAGCCGGTATCCTGGCTTAGCTATTCTTAGCTACCGGTATCCTGTTTTAGCTACATTTGGCAATCGATATCCTGTCTTAGCTACTCTTTGCTGCCTTTATATACCTTAGCTGTTGTTAGTCGGTCTAGGCTCCCGGGTTAGCTGCTTGGTTCATAGGTTTCCCGCGTTTTAGGTGCAACATTTCTGTACTGTACGTCGACCTGTTATCTGATTGTTGATTTGATTATGATTGGCTGGCGTTCGCGCGCATTTTGAATATGCTCTTTCCATGGGTGGCTGTTTGCGCACGGAGTTTGAATATGTGCTTCTTATTGAACCAGTGTTCGCTTGCAGTGTCTGGCGTTAGCAGTAACCGTTGAACTGAGGGGGAATAGATGCTTCCTGGGCAGAGCGCGAAGAATTGGTACAAGTAGTCTGTCGTGTTCTGTTTTGGTAAAGTGAGTTCAAATGTCACTGATAGATTCGTGTGTTTTGAAACTGTGACGATTTAAGTAGGGTTGCGATTGAGCTATTTGTTTATTTGATTTATATTAGAAAAAAACAAGACTATATACATTCTTCTGAGTTTACCCTGCTCTACGAATAGGATGAGTCGACAGTTCAAAGCCCGATCAATTGACACTTCGAAAATTCATTGGGATCTGCTGGCAGCGGTGGAATTCGCATATCCCCGTATAAAAAATATATACATAAATATACACGTATACATGGGCAGTATATTATACATGGGCAGAATATTAAACACAAGTAAGATTGAGAATAGTATTCAATTAAGTTCAAATTGTTGCATATACATATTCAAGAGAGGAAAATATAAGAAAATAACTGGTTTTTCTACAATACCTTTCCTTGCTATTTGGGCTAATCGTGGTTTATGGTTAAAGTTTTGTGGTTTTTAAATGTTGCTTGCGTTTAAGCATATCAATCAAATGTATTAAACCTGAAAACCTTTAGTATCGAAACTCAACTTCAATGAACTTTGTTCCTGTCATATTTGCCACTAATTAGACTTGGTAAAAACGTTGATTTTGTTTCATATTTTTAAAATAATTATTAGCAGAAAGTCAGAATATATCCATCTCTTGAGACCTTTCTTAAAGGCGCTACACAAGCCTGGGCCAGAAAAGTGTAAAACGACTTGAAAGAGCACGGATATTGACTAAGATTGCTTGGAAGAAGGATATAAAATCATATAGTGTCGTTTTAAAGATGCTGCGTTGCATGAATATCAAGGCTTTTGCCGAATACTTGGCGTTGTTTTCTGTCATCAGTCGTGTCGTTTTTTTGCATATCTTGACGTGTCTTATAAATTTTAACTGCAATAATACTGCATTATATTATCTAATGATCGAAGAAGCATTACAACAACTTGTTTAATCAGGAGGAATGAATATGTCTATCAGAAGGCATCCTCTGAGATCATTTTTCTATAGGTCTATTGAAATGCTTTATCCTAAGCCTCTTCTGTTAGATTCCTAAGTGCGTGTTTTCAACAAAGAGGCTATTGATCTACTCATAAAGAAAACGTCGATAAAAAGAACCGCAAAGCAGTCGCTCGAGGCTTAGCGTCAACAAAGAACCATCCAAGAGGACTAGTATTAGATTTGCAGATATCTAGATCTTTCTGCGCCAAATCTCTTCCGCTTGACTGCGGTAAAGCCTGGGGTATGTGAAACGAAACCAACGTTAATAACCTTCCAGAAATTTCTTGAAATCGCATTATAATTTGTGCATTTGCATACCAGCCTTTAAGATGAAATAATGACATGATAGAGGCTAGAAACTTCGGACAGTAGAAGCAGAGGAGACTTGATTGAAGATACGAAGATTATGATCTGTAAATGAACTTGCGCATAACAAGGCAACCGCGAATGCCGTTGGCCTCTGATGCAAAGTAACCGTACCCTAGATTTAACAGACGCATTCTGATAGTTAAAACGAGTGCTGATTAATTCTTATGATCGACTAGCGGACAAAGCAATGGCCGTATACCATGATTTAGTTTTAAAGTGAAGAAGACCATATAACATCACTCAAAAATAGTCTGCATAAATCATCCAGCTTCACTTTTGTTGTGCAAACCACCCAGTAGCGAAATTAATCGTATCTTGTAGATCTCTGTATTCGATTTCCGTATTCAAAGCGATGCAGGTGAAAATATAGAATAATTTGGTGCCAGTTTTGAGTCTCGGTGTTTCTTAGTTGCTTTTCTTAATGGCCGATGTATGACATTTTAGAGTTGACATCAAAGGCACCGACAATAATTAGCAATATGCTACACTTAGGTTGCAACATTACATACGTACATAGACTTATACAAACATACAATGTATATAAATGCAATGTATACATAGGCTGTATATGTATGTGTGCATATAAATTGTTGTACATACATTATGTGTATATAAATATGTCTGTCTGTATGCGTGCAAGTATGTAAGTATGTATGTATGCAGCTATGTGTCTGATCATATGCACAAAGCGCCTTTTATGAACCTCTGAATTAAACGCCCTTTTCTTGTGCATTTACAGTGGTTTGAAATCCTAACAGGATCGATTGTGGACGCAACAGCTTCAATCTTTCTTCTTTTAAAGAGCATAGTTTTCCTTCCAAGTTGTAATTGTAACTATAATTTGAAATTTGTATAGCGCCTCTTTAAGATAAACTCATCAGGGACGCACTCTGTGCTAACGATGCTAAATGTCATTAATTAAGAACAGAACATTCATCCATTAGTAAACATTGCTCAGATAACTAGAAGAGTCACCAGTGGCAAGCTCGCGCACACACGCAAAGCCCAACCAACAGGTTCTCAACTAGAGTTGAATGATGACAGCATGTTCGGAGTTTCGGAAGCAGGTAGCGTCGAGGATGAGGAAACGACGATGGGCGTGAGTGGGAGTTGTTCTAATGAGGATATTTTGGAAAGTTCACTGGAACTGGAATTATCCTTTAGCAGTAAGCTTTTAGAGTTGACTGTGACAATTGATCGAATTGATCTTGTAGGCCCCTATTTACAGATTTATTACTGCCAACACATGTGGCACTAGTTGTGCTTACAGCCATCGTGGCCCCAGAAATCCAGCTTAACGCTGCATCATCTGTTCTCTGTGCATATATATATATAGGCCTACATATATATTATATAAGTCATTTAGCGTTGAATGCGGACAATCTTGCATGTGTCGAGACTTAGCTCTGAAAACTTTGCAGTCAAATATTTTCTTTCCGGTTCAAGTGACTCCGGCCATTGTCCAGGATGTCTCTGGCTCTCTGCTGTCCGTCCTTTTAGTTGATTTGACCAATGTCCTCCTATACACGTTCTTCCCACTGCAGTTCAATGTCCAGCGTAGATGGTCGCGTTGCTTTCCTACTGTGGCCTACAGGACCATTTCATCTTAAAGGGATGCGGCAGATGGCTGGCTGCAGGTCTCTTCTCTCCGCATTGCAAGGTGACCTGGTTGTTCCTCCATTCCGTACTTCAACAATGCAACATGGTCGTTTTGCTCTGGTTGGCCCTTCATTCTGGAACCTTTTGCCTCTTAATCTTGCATGACCTCCAATCTCACAAGAAGCGCTTCTCATATTTCTGCCATGGCAGGGCGACATATCGTATGATCGAGTTGTTTATGAAACGATGTCGCAGAGAGATCGAGGTCCAACCGAACGCCTTTTCTGACTCCACGGTTGATTCTGATCCTGTCTGATAATTCTCCGCTGATCTTAACGCTGTAGTAAAAGGACAAGTATCAGGGCGACTGTAGCTTGGATCGAAGTCCTATCTGCGAAATTCGTGCCACCAAGAAATGGCAGTGACACAATGTAATGCCTCTTATTGTCCATGCACATGCAATGAACTTTTTCATTTTCTAAGATCTAGGCAGCCATTGCGGAATCCCCGGTAATAGTTTTGAATAACATTCGGGTTTCTTCTTCGCAGTCCTTTGAGGGGCAGATAGGCGGTTGATCAGCGTCAAATATTGCTTTCACGCACCTGCTTTGCCTCTCTCTTGCTTCCATTGCTGGTTGAACTGGGGCTGTTGACCCTCCGACATCCTGCAGTTTAAAATTCGAAGCGCAAGCGCTCGAGCCTGATTCTTGTCCTCTGCTTGCAATTTAACCCATCTCATCAGGGATCGTCCATAAAGGACATCCGCAAAAAATGACCTACTTTGGACCCTCCCTCCCACTTGTCCGCATCTGTCCGCATTTGGCCTTACCCTCCCTCTTCCACCCTTTGCAGACGTCCGCACTTCAAGCCCAGTGGAAAATGAAAGACCAACATCGTAAAAAACGTCATTAATAAACTACTCGTTCTATCTTATTTAAAAGAACCCCGCAATGGCACCGTACAAGGCAGATCTAAATAGATGCAACTTAAGATAGGTTGAAAACTTAAAATGTTTCTTTAGCTGTCTGCAGTGGAATAGTACTATTGATGAACCAATGCAGTACAGAGTGTCTGCCATATATGACCGAAGTTGATGTTTAAAGCATGGGTTGTATTAAAAGCTGTGTACATGTACAAAATTTATATGAGGATGTCTGCATAAGCCATAACCCTCCCTTCCTCCTTGTCCGCAATTGTCCGGATTTGCATGACCCATCCCTCCCTCCCTCCCTCCGTCTTTGCAGACGTCCTTTATGGATGACCCCTCAGCGCACGCTATACGAAGACAGCAAATCAACTAAAGTGAAAAGAGCGACAGATGAAAGAGCCCAAGCAGAAACTGCACAGAGAAATCGAACCCAAACATCACCCAAGAATAACGCAAACCGATCAGTTTGCATTGAAGCCCTTCAGATTATGATGGTCAGAGTAGACTTTGAAGTCACGTGAGTCTAACTAATCACCGCTCTCGGTCATCTGTTAGGCTGAACGCACGGATTCCTCGCAGAAAATATTTATGTGCGGCAGAAATCAATACTCTGTTTCTCACTGTGTCGACATGCTCTATTTTGCAGTAAGCTTGTAATCTCATAAAGGCGCCACAGTATGGCTAAATAATAGATCTAAGAAAGTGCGATTTAGATTTTAGAAGATGTTGTGTTAACCGTTGGTCTGATTTCATTTGGCCGATTTTAGACCGTGAAGCGAGGCATGGCCCCAAGATAGCGAGGTGTGTCAATCGCCGTGCCTGCTCCTTTGCTTTCGCACACGTACGGTGGTCGATTGAATAATGCCCTCGGCTTATAACGCGGAAAGCAAGGGTTCAAACCCTCCGAGACGGCTACTGTGTAGGGACCTTAGCAAGTCCTCCATTCACCATTGCTCAGCGCCATTGTATGATGGTCATTCATTAGATAGTGGGGCTCAATAAATGCAGAAATAATAACTATAACATCACTTGGGCACAACGCGCAGTCTTTTGAATTTGTCCGTATTTGTGAAACAGTCTTTCTTTAAGCACACATACTGTTCCCCTCACTCAGTTCAATCTACACTCCTGTACAGAAGAAAAATAGGCTAATGGTTGCTCATCAGCCATCGAGCAGTGTGAAGATCAGCAGTACTCAATGCTGATTCTGACGTGTTTTTGTGGGGGCTTTAGTTGGCAGGCACAGTCGACCGTAAGTGACAAGACTCGAATTGGCCTTATACTACTATGTCATGTACAAATAACACATTTATAGTATAGTCTGTTCCTAGCAACATGCATAGCAGTCTTTTCTATTCTTCCCGGTCATTAACTACATCTAGGCTGTCGACGAACTTCTAAAGTTTCGAATCGATCATCCTTGAAGCCTCAAAATTACCCGATTTGTGGCATAGCACTAACTCGCGAAAAGTCTTTAATTTTTGATGCATTATTAGGCCTAATTAACGACAAATTCAATCACAACGGTACTTCCAACCTATTAACGACATTTGTAACTCAAACTATCAGTAGAGTACACGACAGACTTTCCCTACAAAATCTTTTAGCGCTCTCCTAACATTGCATTTGCAATTGCTTTATATAGGCTTTCTGCCGCCAAGTCAACGGTTACCGGTGACTTCAATCAATGCGCGCAAACGCCGACCAGTCAAAAGTGTAGACTATATTTAAAATGTGCGCGATAATGAATCAGTACTAATGTCGCCCTCGTTCAGAGCCAGCCAATCACAAACAATTCAACAACCTGATAACTTACGGATGTCACGTCATGGAAACTTCGGATATACAGGGACGGTTAAAATTCAATACCATAAAATTACGTTCACATTAATTTCATGCCTTATGAAGTTTAAAAATCAACCTCAGATGAATTCTAAACGGAATCAGGATTAAAGCTGAACAAAACTAATTAATTTAGAACTTGCATCTGTGGCTAACTGGTCAGGGGTAATCGTTTATCGTTGAACTTGTCTAAAACTTGCTATATTTTGTTTAGTTCCCACAGAAAGCCACTCCCGCATCAAAGTATGTATGTTTCCATTGACAGCATACCTATCTCAAAAACTAAGTCATCTAAGTTTTATGGTGTTTATATTGATGAGCATTAAACATGGAATGATAGGATTAGGATATGATAGGATATCCTTCCTAAAGCATATATCAATTTCTTCTTTAAGTTCTCTGCCACCGGGCAGGTTCGAACGTCTAATGGCGCCATTCCTGACGTTGTTGGGCCTCCTCCTTCAGTTTACCATATCCGTCCACCATCATCCCGTCTAGTAGCAGTTGTCTAGGTCTTCCTCTTCTTTTCTTTCCTTCCATTCTTCCCTCTATGATATTTCTCAGAAGGGAATCACTTCTCAGTATGTGTCCAATCCATTTCCTATGTCTCGTTCTTATTGTAGCCATCACAGTTCTTCTCTGTTCCACCTGTTGAAGCACCTCTTCATTTGTTTTGCGCTCTGTCCAGATAACCTGCTCCATCCTGCGCCATACCCATAACTCAAAAACCTCCAATCTTCTGGTGCCTTCTTTTCTGATGGTCCATGTTTCCGATCCATTTAAGATCACTCTCCATATCAATGTTTTGACCATTCTTTTCTTTAGGTTCATGTTCAGTCCTCTTCTCATTAATTCTCTCCTCTTCAGAAAAGCATCTTTTCCCATCGCTATCCTTTTTATTTCACTATGACATTTTGCATCTGTTGTAATAACACTTCCTAAGTAGCAGAACTGCCTGACCTGTTCCAACTCTTCATCATTTACCATTGCTCTTACTGGTGTTTCTTCTTTCTGCTTATCTTCATAACCTCTGTCTTTTTTATATTTATTGTCATACCAAATTCTGCAGCAACAAAGATACAAGGGCGTTTCACTGATTGGCAGAGTGCACTGGAGAGCAAGGGTCTTAAAATAAATATCAATAAAACAGAGATCAAGGTATGCTCCAAAATAGACGAGACATTTGTGGTCAAGGACAATGCAGGAAATGCATTGAAACAAGTAGAAACCTTTAAATACCTTGGGTCGATAACGAATGCAAAAGGAAAATGCAAACATGATGTTAAGAACAAGATCAAGGCAGCGTGGCAAAAATGGAAAGACCTATCGACTGTATTATGCGATGTCAAAATGCCGGTTCAACTCAAAGGAAAGGTATACAAAACAATGATAAGACCAGTGGTGATATATGGAGAAGAAGCATGGACACTGAGAAAAGAGGAGGAGAAGCTGCTGGAGAGAACGGAAATGAGATTGCTGCGATGGATACTTGGAATCTCACTCTTCTTCTCATCTCTCTGATGACATTGGCTAACTTTCTCGGTCTCAGCATCGTACTCACATTCCACGTTCCTATTCTGAGCTTTGTTTTATTTTTACGAGGGTTTCGCTGGATGACGGCCGACAAGGTTTCCTCCCCTACCGAATGCGACTCTCTTCATTAATGGCTGGATCCAGTCGTTCACGTTGTTGTCTTGCATCTTTACCTTTGCCATCCGACGTGTACTCAGGAAGTTTTAGAGAGGTGGTTTCCCGTTGGTTTCCTCCTGGTGTTTTTATTGAGACGGCAACTCTTGCGTTGATGTCTTCCATCGTCTGTCCTTCAGACTCTTTGTCTCTGGGAGCTCGCTTGTAAGGGTGAGTACTGGGTCGTCCACCACGCGCTCTGTGTCTAACGGGGGAACCTCGTGAAGGTGGCGTGGTGGGCATTTGGATAGCAGAAGCTTTATATCAACTAAAATTGCTAAAAACGTGAAGTCATGTATTAGTCATGTCTTACTCATAAACATACGTAGAAACTTATATTATTCACTCATTTATCCCTATTTATCTTACTGCAATATTGCATGGGCATCTAATTATCCATCCCAGCTGAAGAGACTTGTTCTGCTTCAAAAACGAGTTGTCTGCATATTCTTAAGATGATCTCCTTATTCTTCTACGGAAAACATTTTCATGACCTTGATATTTTGAAAATCGATCAGATAAACAATTACCGATTGTTGCTCACAACTTAATTCCTTCTGCTTTCTCTGGTTATTTTTCGTTTAACTTTGAATACCACACTTATAATACCAGTTCGAAGAGTAGTTATCATAGAAGTTATGTCCACACAGACATTCGTCTATTTTCTATTAAATGTATTGGTCTTTCTTTATGGAACAATTTATCTCATAGCATTCGTATTATGCCCAATATAAACTTATTTTAAAAGTATATACGCGCATATTTGAATGAACATAATAAGTGAATATATACTAATTATTTCCTTTTGTTAGTTAAGTCTTTTGGGTTCTTATTGTAAAGATTCTGTTTGCTCAAGTTCAGTTGTACTGTATTAAATTGATTAGTCGTTATTTCAAGCAGTATTCCATGTGACAAGGCGACCCAAATAAGCGAAGCGTGGTTCTTTCTGGGTCTGCCTGTTGTATCTCACATGTGTACTATGTAATATATATATATATAGCTATTGTTTTTGGGAGCAATAAATAAAAAGAAATGAAATGAAAAATGAAATGAAAATGCAATGTCATGCAAATAACTGCTGAAAACAGGAAATCATCTCAGCAAAGCAACCTTAAATACAAAACAACCGATTATTATAATCGTAAAGACAATATGCCCCCACATTCAATTTACGCTTGTGCTATCTCAATTCGAGATCAAAGGATTGTAACATCAAACACCACCTGACAAGCTTTGCAGACCTGCACATAGGAACAGCCAGGTATGTCAATGGATTACGATCAGATAAAAAAAACAGTCTAAGAGTCTAACATAATGCCTTTCAGTTTAGACAACGCCCGTTCAACAGAATATGCTTCTTTCTTAACTGCTGCCAATTTTATATGGATATTTATTCAGTTTTTCACTAGTAAACGAAATAGGTCATTCTCGATCTTAATGTTCGTTTTCCTTATTATATATTCAAAAATCAAAGACTGTATGTCTTTTTTCGAGCTAACGCTACTCTTGCAAAGCGGTCTTCTGACTGATCGTCCGCCTACTCCGAAAGACAGTCATGTTACACGCAATACTAAAGAGCCGGCCTTAGGTATAGGCAGAGCATGATTTCCTAAAATGATTTTTGTTTTATTTTGCACGCCATCAATGAAACAGGTATTCGTCTCATAGCAGTCTGATAAAGTCGTCATTTGTATATGATCGTACATTGTAGAAATGAGGCGATTAAGCTAGTGGGACAAGTGGTTCGTTTTGAGTTTTTCCTTTGGCATATATAATATAATCTCTTCTAGAAGTGTACATGAATTTCCATTGATAAACAGTAACGTTTGTGTTCAGAATAAATTGCAACTTTCTGAGCCAATCGGATGACCGTTTGACTGGACCAATTAAATGATGACTCGGAGCCGACTGCAAAATGCCTAACAACAGCTGTGACTGTCTGATTCGATCGTTTTCAGGCGAAGTGGCTAAATTGCTTTGTTTTGCTCAATGTCAACATCGTTGATATTAAACTATGCTTGCGTCAACATCAACATCGTTAATATGAAACTAAACCAATCTTCTCATACATCATACATGGGAGTTGTTATTTCGAACGATATATATATATATGTCGTCGGTATATATTATCTACATAACTGTATATCTACCTTTATGCATATTCAACTAACAGTATTATATGTAGACCTCCAGGGTCGCATCGACTGACATATATTGACTGCGTACTTCTGAAGAGCTCCGAAGACATTCCCCCATTCTTCTTGCCTTGTTTCTATCTCTTGCCGGAAACTGCGGTCAGCGTTGCGAAAGTCATAATTGTATGACTTCATCTAAGAAGACTTCTGTCATTCCACGAAAATCTTCGATTGATTCTCCTCTGTAAAGAAATCTCAGAATTTTTCTCAGCACACACCCGCTTGTACATTTAGCTCTAATGTATATGTACAGTAATATATATATATATATATATATACAGCAATGTATATAGGCCTATATATAGAGAGAGAGAGGACAGACGATGAATCTGAGATAGAAGAATATTGAAACCGAGCCAAAGACACGCATGGATGGAGAAGGAGACCAAACGAACAATCTAGCAAATATAGTGAGAGGGAATCTGCCGATGACGTCGCATAGAAAAATAAAATTGAAGAAAATGGCAAAAAATTCTGTTTTCGACAAACCTCTGAAGTTGTCATTCGATCGGGCGTCGAACCGTTCACTCGTCCGATTTCTAGCTTAGGATTAACAGTCTGTTTTTTGTATTTTGTTAATTGAACAAACAGTCCAATGACAACAGTACTCGATTCATCAACATACAATGTCTAAACGCAAAGCTCTTTCAACTCAAACTATTAACTAAGTACACAACATATTACCGCTACAAAATCTGTTCGCGCTCTCTCACGATGCCTTTGAGTCCTCTTTTTATAGGCTGTTTCCCGCCAAGCAACGGTTACCGTTGACTTTAAACGATGTGCCCGAACCCCGACCAATAAGAAGCGTATGTTTCAAATGCGCGCGAACGCCAACAGATCATAAACAAGTAAACTACCAGAGGACTCATCGATGTGAAGTCGTAGAAATTTCCAATACAAAGGCCCGTTACTCAACAGTGAAAAACTTAACTTGCGTCTAAATGCTCAAAAATTTATGTAGCTATTTTTAGCTCAACCAATCACGTCAAACAGGAAGTTCACAATTACCACCAATCAAAAAAGAGCATTGTGCGTCAAGTTGATTTCTAGAACTAAGCTGGATTCTATGACTTTGCCTCTTTGGGCGCCGTAGAAATCTCAAGTCTACAATTAATAAATTATTTCTTTTACGGCGTGCTATATTTTCCAGTGAATTTTACTATTTTTCATTTTATTTGCAACAGCCATCTGTTCATTATTATTTTTTTCCTATTTGTATAAGCTGCACCTTTTATTGTGTTTCCAGTTGTTAATTCAGAATTCAGAGTAAACGAGCCTATTTGTTTCTCTTCTTTGATTGGTGGTAATTGTGAACTTCCGGTTTGACGTGATTGGTTGAGCTAAAAATAGCTACATAAATCTTTTGAGCATTTAGACGCAAGTGATAACTTACGTTCACATCCGTTTATTTAAAATCGACTCTTATGGACGACACGATATAGTTTCCTCCAACCAATAAACACACACGCACACGGGTTGTCCTTGACCAGGAACTCGCTTTCTCTAAACATGTGAATCTCGTATGTAGCTGTTGCTTCTATCAACTGCGTCAGTTTCGGGTCATTTCTCGTCCGCTTTCATCCAGTGCTGCCTACCTCTGTCCATGCTTTCATCAGAATCAGGTGTACTTAGCGCCAACTGGAAGTCTGCCTATGTGGCGCATTGGGCAGCTCAAATGCGTCATGTGGACAGGTGCTATGGCAGCTAGGCCCGTTGATGGCATCTCCAAATTTGACCACGTGTCGCACTATATGAGTGACGTTCTTCACTGGCTGCCAATTTCACGGTTCATTAAATGATTTCGATGTGGATCTGTTGATGCCAGTTGGGGAATGCGCCTGCCTCTACTTGCGTGAGCTTTGTTGTCTCATTTCATGTTTGGCTGGACGCAGACATCTTCCTCCAAATCCTTGAGGTGAACTTGTTGTTCCTTCCCCACGCACTTCAACAAAATGCAGCGTCGCGTCTTTTCAGTGGTTGGACCACCCACCTGGAATGGCTTCCATCGCGATCTCCGTGTCCTTATCTCTGTGGACACTACAAAGCCTGTCACCAGCACTCGAAAACTGTTCTCTTTTGCCGGGGCTGGGCTGCAAGTGCCTATGGGCAATGTTCCCTCTAATTTTTTTTCGTCGTGCGCGCACTGGCCGACCGCGTGAGCAGTGACATTTGAGACTTGAGCTATGGTCCGTGTAAGAACGAATATCTTTTGGGCTTAAACTAAAAGGCTATAAATTTGCATTTTATTGAAATAAAAGATGATCAGGACAAGTTAAACTTATATTAAGATTATCTCTACTTTGTATTTTCGATCGTCCATAGAGGACATTAAAGCAAAGACTCACTTTCGAGTTTCGACCATTCCTACCCTAGTCTGCATTTCTCCGCATTTGGCATTACCTCCCTTCTCTATTGCCAACGTCCGCACTCCAACGGAGCACAAAGCCCTATTTTTCTTGCAGGGCTAACTGAGCTATGTAGCTGATTACTTTGAAAATGCTGCAAGCAGAAGTGGGATGTAATTAGATCCAACGCGGCACGGACTGCTGTCGGACTGAAGTTGGTGTTTAAGGCGCAGAGTGTACTGAAATAACAAATTGGATTGGGGCATCCGCATTGGGCATTCCCCTCCCCTTGTCTGGATTTGGGTGACCTCTCCTTTCGCCCTTTTCGGATTCCTTAATGGTCGACCCTTTGTGCAATTGCCAACGATTGTACATATGATCCAGGTTGATTTCTTCCAAGGCACCTCTGTTAGATTTTAAAAACCTGTATGGTTGCGTCCTGGAGCATCTTGAAATTCTGACAAATCTGATTACTTCTATAACGCCGTTATCATAATGCCCAAGGCATCAACTGATGGTCGCTTCAAATGAGAAATCATAAGCAAAACCATAATCCATAGGAGAAGCCAGGTCGAATTCCTATGTTTCAGAGCAACCAGAAGTTAGCCTAAGTGGGTAAACGAGATGAAAGAGATGACTCTTAGTTATAGACCTGAATGACATCAAATAATTGACACAACGAATAAACGATTGCACAATATGCCGCTTATCTGTATTCTTACTTTCTGCAAGAGAATCGACATAAATTCTGTGTCAGGTGTATCTTTAAATATAATCCAACTTATATACATTCTATCGTTTACCACGGATGCAGTTGTTATATTGACATGAGCGTTAGCTTTCGCGCAAAATTTTCCCACCCGCGAATCGACTACAAAGTCTCGTCACTTACCTACACCACACTTCATGCATCCCAACCACCCTATCTTCGTCACTTATTTACAATCCAGCCACTCCGTTAAACTCGATCCCCTTCTGCCCTAACACTTCTCCGCCCTCCCATCACCTCACCCTGAAAATTTAGAAATCGCTCCATAGTCATAACTGCTCAACCACTCTGGAATAAACTCCCTCCAGAATAACGACAATTATCTGACCCATCATACAAACTCACCATCACTTCACCCCTTGGATTCTCTGCCCAAGTCTTTCACTCAAAACCCAAGACACTCCTCTTCCGCATCTTATCCTGATTCCTCTTCTTCCCCTTGTCTACCCTGCAGCTCCAATTCCAAACACCACCCACCGTAGCCGTCTGATAACTGCCTGCCTGCCTGCCTACCTGCCTGCCTGCCAGCCTGTCTGCATGCCTCTTGGATCTTGACTTGGAACCAAACCTTTCTTGCCTGTCGATTTTCTCTTGACTAAGCGCCTGTGAATAAGCTGGTTCCCGCTACTTAGCTTACATTAAGCGCAGTAGAAATCCCGAGTTTACAATTACATTTACGATCACGATTGTAAGGATTTTCTCAAGCACAGCAGCATATTGTAAACAACGTAGGCCTATTAAAATTTGTCACGATATGTAAAGCCTCCTTCAATACCACGGTTTGCGTTCTGTATTCAGTGACGGCAGTTCAGTCTCGATTTTATTCGTTTAACCATTCTATCTTAAACAGTTCACAAGTTGTTTTCCAAGCCAAAAATCCGCTGCTGGGTACTTTTTGTCTTGACAATTTATTTAATCCCATACGGTCAAATGTAAATAGTATTGAGCTATAAAGTCAAGTACAATAGTTACAAGAATATAAAGTAAGCCTACTTACCAACGGTTTCTGTACTATATAAACAAAGGGCTACTTACACAGCAGACCAAGTCATACGATATATCCGCGACCACTGACCAGTAGATGGAGGTATCATTCATGCTTTGCCCCTGGATCAAGCATCCCTCATAAAGAGGCTAGAGTTCAGAGTTCAAACAGCGCGCGCACCGTGAGACTGATGACAACTAGTGACCAGCTGTTTGGCCAAATGTATTATGTGGACCAAGCGGGAAGGAATTTTCACATCATGGGCGGCCATATGGCTTTGCAATATAGGGTATTAAAATTTCGCCGTCTGAGCTAAATGGGGCAACTATGCCAGAAGTTGTAATAGTGAGCTGAAGTTAACTTTTAAGTAAACGGAACGCTGACAAAATGTGTGCGCTGACAGAAAATTGTTGTGCGCGCTGTCCTCCAAACTTGTGCGCGCGCGCGCACGCGCGCAGCTTAGAGGGAACATTGCCTATGGGTAGGATTATATATCCTGAAAAGATGCTATATAGGCCTGTAAGTATTCTGAATGACTGACTGAATGAATGAATGAACGAACCGAACAAATACACGCGTATGTACTGTAATGTAACTAGATATAGACATCTATACAGCGCCTTATATATATGTATACCTCCCGAATTACATGCGTGTATTTGCCTTCGAGCATTATGTAGTTCGTTCATATATGGGCTGAGAATATGTGCTCGTGAGCACCAGCCAACAGGAACAGACGTCTGTATCTCTTGAGTAATCTCACTGAGCAACATTCATCGTTGCAGACCAACACACTGCATAACTTGACATGTATGGCTGTATGGGTCGTCGTTCTACACAGCTTGAACCATTATATAAATAGCTTGTGTCATGCATAACCAGATATAGAGGTGTGTCTATCTATGTATCAAAGATAAACGCGTCTTGGGATATTTGCAGACCAATCGTTTGATTAGCGGAAGTGCAAAAACTGCATCGGATTTATCTGCCTAAAGATTGGATGTAGGCCTAATGGGCGAGGAAAGATGGTAGCCTTGGACGGCTAACGATTTCGAAATGTGGCTCATAGCTGTATATGTCAATTCAAGACTAATGCAATGTATAACTCGTTTTCTCCGTTGCATGTGTTGGACGTTGATTGCATTCGGCGTCCGACCACTACCAATTCTCAGGATTGGCCACTCCCAAATCACGTTCTTGCACTGCCGAACAATTACGTATTGCTGCACCGATGCGGCGAAAAGTGGATTGAGGTGAGAAGTAACATTGTTTTTTCCTCGGCTTTCGCCAAGTGTGAGTCTGAGTCTCTGGAAATATATCTACAAATGTTCTGCTGGGTTGTCGATGTCATGTCATTTTGCACGGCGTGTCTTTCAGCAGGCCTTTGCCCTACATCAGTATTAGCAGCAGCAGCAGCATCGCCATCATCATCATCATAGCTCCACAGTGTATGCGTCAAATACTGGCGCAATGTAAGTCGTTAGAAGAGCCGGGATTATAGACTGAATTTTTATTCTTCAAATAGACTGAGAAACATAACAATGCGTCGCATCATCACGTGTCCTTCTATAAAATTAGATTGCACTCATCACTATCGATCTTAAAGTCTTTCGCCTTTCACGAATGTTCTCAATTTGGTTCGATTTCAATTTCCGTCATAAAGAACTTTCTATCTCAACTCCGCTCAGTCAATTTTTTGCATTAATTTCATCTTTAATTAATTATCAGAACTACAGATTTCTGAATAAGAAGTCGCCTTCTGCTTGCACCCTGCCGTGTTTTGAGAATTCAATAACTGCAAAATCGTCAAATGGCTGAATCTGTATTGTTTTCATAGCGCAGCACAGTATCTCGTAGGTGATGTGCTCTAAAATATCTCTCTGAATGTTCTCTAGGAGAACAATGTCTGGTGAATGTTCTTCAAAAATGAGAACAATCTCTTCTAAGCAGAACACTGTTATAACAACAACTGGCTATGCATGATTGACGACTGTCTGCAGGGTCCGTGGAAAAGCAACAAATAGAGGCAACGCATGACCACTCATTCAGTTCGTAGCAAACATGGGTGGGAAGCGCAGAGCAGGAATTCAATATCAGAGCCTCCCTGTCATTCAGAGAACACATCAACTCAATATAGAGCCTCTGTGGGCGTTCATTTAACATCCTTCAGGAAGCGACTGATCGATTGACGTAGGAAGAAGTGAATTTCGAAATGAGACCAACATCTCCCGATACAGGCCTGATAAATATATAATATTTTATCCAACCGCAAGTACATAATTCATTTGAAATTAATATTTGCATTATTCTACATTCTGCAATATTTTACTATATTTACAGTAGTATTTAATTGTTTCTGCCATAAACCTTCTTCTAAGGTCCCTTTGGTGTCGATCGCATGCATCACTGTAGATTTCCACTGCCCCCCTGTCCTGTGCCAACAGACTCAGTCTGTGCACGTCCCTCCCGCACCAGTTCCTGACGTCATCCAGTCATTCTCTGTTGGGTCTACCTCTGATCCCTCCGCCATCCATCATTCCAAACACCACTTGTTTGACCAGCCTGGTGTTATCCATTCTGGAGATGGGTACAAAGAGAATTAATTTCCTTTCCATTACTTGCTGCCACGATGTTCCTTGTGCAACCCACACGTCTTCGCACCTCAGTGTGTGTGTGACCTTCTGTTGCCATCTGATGTGTAACATCCATCTCTAACACCTCATCTCAAATGATGCCAGTAATATAATTATCATAAACGTTGATTGGCTGAATTACGCCTACGATATTATCTATAAAATTATTGTAAATGTTTACCTATTATTATACTTTTTCACATGAAATTAGTCCGAACTATATGTTCACTTTAAAGTGATGCCCGTAAACAGTCACTAGTGTGGTATAAACGGTGTTGTCTGGTATTCCAGCACAACAGCTGCATCAATAGTATGCTTATAGTGGATGCTATGCTATCCTATACCTAAAGAAAATTCATTAAACGTTTCTGTGCTGTAGACAAATAGACGGCTCTGTGCGCTAAAAAAGATTACTTATTTAGAATGAGTTTCTACTTTTTGGAACTTCAGCGCAACTGAAAAATCTCTCTTAATCCTGTTCAGCTGGGCATCTCTAATATACAAGACAGCTGTTATGCTTAATGCAATATTGGTATTGTGCTTGACATTAACATGTCATTCAGGGAATACATTCACTTGATATATATGTCTGTGTTGTGGTATTTTTGGTAACTCAGAATGTCAAAATTCCAAAATATCACCCTTATGGGACCCCTTAGTAACCAGTTGGAACCTATAAGGTTGTTGCAAAGATAATGCTGGAAAATTACAGTTCGACAATAATACTAATCAAAGTTATTTTGAGTCTACGAATGATGCTTACAAGCTCCGATTGTTACAGATCTAAGCAATGTCAGAAATTCAAGTTCAACTAAGTAGATAACACACAATACGCAGATTCAGATGTCTTTTGTTAACTTCTGCCACCTTAACATAAATTCTACCAGGTATAAGTTCCCCTCTCTTCAAAATTTCATCTCGGATAATCCGACAGATATTCTTTCTCTCAACAAAACTTGCCTTCAACAATCCGACACGCCTTCTTTCATCTCGAATATGATTCCTCCGCCCTTTTCTCCCATAAATGAAAATCGGCTGAACAGACTTAGTGGAGGACTTGCCTCTCTTTCCAAATAATACCTAAAACTTGCTCGCTTCTCATCACCTATTCCAACTGCAAAGTCATCTGAAAGCCTTACTGCTAACCCTGAACTCTGGAAATCGTCGGCTCATTTAGTTAATGTTTAGCGTCCGCTCTTCCTTTCACTTTCTGACTTTTTCTCTGAATTCCAGTCACTGCTTGAATTCCTGGTCTCTCCTCCTTCTGCACTTATAACAACAGGTGACTTCGACATAGGCCTACTTTGTGCTAACCCACCCCTGAGAACAGAACTAGTCAAAAGAATGAAGCGAGAGAAGACGACAGAATGACGGACGGAACCATATGTGCTGCTGGATTGGATGATGAACAAAGGAACCGGCTTTCCTAGAAGAAACAAAGGACAAGGCGCAGTTGGGCTAATGAAGATGTCCGAAATGGACGAATTATATAGCGCCCCAACTGAAATAACTGCACTCAGATAAGGAATTGCAGTTAAATCTTCTTCGATCGACAAATATAATTAACTTCAATTTTTAATTAGCAGTAAATTTCTTCTTCATGGCTGAATTTCGACTTTCGATCTGCCTGCTTTGACGACTGATTTCCATTTGTGATCCTACATCAACTGCCATTAGTTACTGACTCTCACAGTTTCATAAAATTTGCCTCTCTGCGAAGTTCTTTTGACGCTCCTTGACTGCTAGATACGACCGAATTCGGCCACGCCTACTCACCCCACAACAGTTCAATTTACCTGATGCCTGATCCTATTTTACAGGGACGCAAGACTGAAACTGCGATGGATAGACCGACTGAACCAATTCCCTTCCGATGCATTAGGACGAAATTATCGACAAATCCCCATTTATCGCTAGCACAGAGTAAGATTGTAATTAGTCGAAGCGCCAAGACGACATTAAACCCACTTAGAAGCAATTCCAGGTATACGAGGGCTGCTCTGTCTGAGTCTCTGAGTCTTTGGCGATGCTACTGCAGCAAACAACGACACTTCTGCCACTGCATTAATTCACTTCTTGTATTCACAACACTCCTTCAGATCGAGTGTCAGTCTCCTTCACAGAGTTTATCTTGGTTCAGGTTCCAGTTTGGGGTTGAGTCATGGCATAAACTAATAATTTCAGCGTCGTTCAAACTCATATCGTGTGCCATTTTATTCCAGTAAATGTTCGTACTATAATGGTATGGACGACTACACTTCTGGAATGTGTATAATTCATGTGGTATGAGCGGCTTCATGCAATTCCTGGAATTCATCAGTCTCTACTGGTCAGTAGTACAAATTTATTCCTGTAATTATAAGAATTTATGCTGTTGTTCTATGCGCAAAATACCCGGATGGCTAGCATTCATGTGTCTAATAGTAGAATAGATTTATGTTAAGCATAGGGTTTGTATTGCTGCCAGTGTGTCGATATAAGAAGTGCGAACTATTCCTATGCATGTGTGCCTGTACGTGAACGCATATTCCTAATTTTTATGGGTCCCCGTAGAAATAAAACTGTGCAACTCCGAAGCTACATATGACTGGCTTCTAATAGAACTATTGCCCACATGTGTATAAATGGATCGGGCGATTGCTTTGACGTGCATGCGCCGGCCAGCTAATGATTTCCGTCTGACCAATCGTTTCCTTTCTATAGTATTCCCTTGGCGGAGAATTAGACCACTACAGTCACCAGATCTCATTAGATAAAGCATATCTCGTATATTATAATCCACTAGAGGCCAATCTCCTCCTGTCTGTCTATTGTGCCTGCTGAATCGTCTGACAATATGTCATTCTATTTCGCCTTCACAATACAAGCAACCAATCTAAATATTTCTGATGGTTTTAGGCATAATTTTTGATGTTTTGCTGAGCTACCCTTAAGATGTCTTCCTAAATATAGAATATTTTGTGCTAATTGAACGTAAAGGTGTCCCATGCAATTCCTCTCTTACACATTTCGTCTAAAAACAAACTATGCAAAATACAATCTGTCGGTCCCCAATCTCCTAGACTGACGTCACTGTGTCCTAAAATCTACCTGTAATCTTTCGCACGAGATAACGTGGCCTATCTCTTCAGCAGCCCCCCCCCCCTCTGTCTTTGTGCTAAAATCTACATTTTTCAAAGTACAAACGTTAACACCTACATATACACAGTTTCTGTTTTAACAAGTGAGTAGTCATCACCTCGAAGACCGAACGACGACTTACTAACTTGAAATCTATATGGAAACAGACATATATATATATATATATATATATACACGCAAACTCATGGCCCTCTGCCTGACTAAACATATCAATGACCGAACTCCAAAGCAGCATCCATGCTCACATCTCCCCGCGCCATCCACCACATCTCAGCCATAATTAATAACACTGACACGATCCTTAATATTTTAGCCAAAGTTTCAACAGCATAGCAATTAATAAGGAAAGAAATTGTTCATATTGTTAGGTCTAATTTAAAGTTCACAGCAATTTATTAAAATGGAAAGTGATTTAATCAATTTAATCGCTTCTTTATATCATTACAGTTGCTTGTTACGCATGCAAATATTGATTGTCCAAAACCAGTTCAATGTCCAATCCAATAAACTAATTTTTATCTGATACTTGTATAGTGGCAAAAGTAAATTTAAAATTACTTTGACAAATAATTGGAGAAAATGCCACAACAGAAAAGCAATAAATAATCCTTTAACCAGGAATGTTGAGCTAATCTCAGTTTTTTGCCTTGAATTGTAGTCTCAGGTATTGAGATGACTCAAAAATAAGAGTTGCATCATGTGGCAAGGCAAGAAATTTTGAGATCTTGCTTTACAGTAATTATTGAAATGTAATTATTAATATTTGGTGTGAGTGTAGTTTAAGCACTAGTTTGCTTTCGAATGAATGTGTAAGAATTTGACCATCACTGGTTTCATAAGTTAGGTGATAAATCTTGGAAGGACCTTTTACAATGAAGTCATCAAGAGGGGAAGTATTCTTACAAGTAGCAGTCATTACTTCAAAACTACCATGGCATGGTAGCTGGTTAATTATTTTTGGCCGAAAGAAGCATGCAGAGAGGTTCTCGGCTTATGGATAACCGAAACGCTTGGTGACTTTAAAACTATATGTATATATAATGTATTATATAAATATATATGTACATAAAATATATATAGGCCTAATATATAAAGGTATATAAAATACACACATATGTGTGTTATGCATGTAATCATATAATACTTTCCAGCTTTCCCAAGCTTTACATAAACTTTTAACTCGGACTGAGCATGCTCCAGAACCTGACCCACTTCGGATGGCGATCTGGTCCAGGACCGTTACCCTCTCAAATTGGAGTCGACACTTTGTTATAAGAAGGAAATTAGATTTCAGTTAATACTTTATTTATAATAACCGAGTTTAGTGCTTAGTTAATGCAATAAGTTGATGTCATCAAGTAAACTGCATTACTTAACGATGAAAGATTTACAAGAACTGCAAGCTGTATCTGAGCTTAAATATCTCGGTTTCTCCATGGCAGACAATGCACGTGTAAAAGAGAAGAATAAGACTGCGTGAAATGGCAGAAGTTAAGAGCTTGTCTGGAAAATTCGTAGAAAAGACACACAGACTAAGAAGTAAGCTACGATAACCGAAGGCGTTGGCTGAAGGGCATCAAGCGGTTGCTGGGTATTGACACATTCAAGAATTTATGCATGCAGATGAAGGCTTTCTCCAAATTCGATGCAATAAGCGATGCAAGGCTATCAATGGTGTCGTTGCCAGCCATCAAATCGAACGAAAAAGTAGTACAGCTGATTGGATGTCTGGGAAGCAGTTGTTATACGCCAACTGGGGCACGTCGATCCACCGACAAGACTTCATTGCGTTCAGACAGAGCTTGTCGTCGCCACGGTGCCGCACACGAGAGCACGGTGGCAGGATGTCACGAACTACTGAACACGGAACAGTGAAGCATGAAGGGAAGTGGTAACGACTTTTCTCCAATGGAGGAAGGGCAGCCGAAGAAATTAATTAGCAGTAGACGATGGTCGATGGTTCTGGTGCAGACAATTAGCACAATCAAGGAAGCTCAGGAAATCCAGAAACAGGAACTTTAACTATATACGTATATACATAAATATATATATATATATATATATATATATATATATATATATATATATATATATATATATATATATATATATATATATATATATATATATATATATATATATATATATATATATATATATATATATATATATATATATATATATATATATATATATATATATATATATATATATATATATATATATATATATATATATATATATATAATATTATATGGGCAACCATCATCACTGGCTGCGAATTAGTTTGAGATGCAGAATCACGCTTCTCTCACAAATCCCTCTCTTCTTCAAAATCTCGGTATGGATGGGCGCAATATCATTGCCTTGCAGTAAGCATCGGTTCTTACCGCCATTAAAGCCATGAACTTAGGCTGTCGATGAGGCGCTTACTAAGCACTTGGACCTGGAAACTGGTCTAGGCATATTTTGTCGAAAGCTGCGTTCGACTTCATTTTCGACATCATGCAGTTCGCTTTGTAGTTCTTTGATTAAACCCTGGTATGACAAATGTCTTGCAACATGTGTCTGAAATTTGAGGCCCTCTGCCCACCCCATTGCTTAACTGCTTCTGTCGAAATGACGGCTGCCATATCAGCACAATCACTCATATATGTAGTTGTTCAGGCATGCCGGGTAATATAATCGCGCAGTAGTCAGCATAATTGGTTTATACGTTTCGGCTTTATTGTTGTTAAAAGCCAACGCTTAAGGCATGTCGCTTTTAAAACCGTGCTGCCCTGTCATAGCATTTTGTGATATAATCCACCCTGTAACACAGCGCATGGCACGTGTAGCCTTTGCTGGCCTATAGTTAACTACACTGGTTAAAGTGTAGGCCTAAGTCGAGGTGCCTCTGTGCACGAAGATCCCGGTTCGCATAGCAATCACGGCTACATTTCGGAGATTTGAATCTCGGGCTAACACGGTTCGTCACGGGGTCCTTAAATGACGTGGCCCCCATTCAAACGGGCAGCGGTGGTGAATGATCTCGCCCGATTAATTCATTGGAAAATGAGGAGCAGGGTCGAGGTAATACGGTCGCCATAGAAAAACACGTACATTTGAATTTACATTCCTCTATATTGCGGAGGCGAAAAAAGCGCTCGAAAGACGTCTGCTTATCTGGCTGTCTATTGCTGTCGAGTGTGAAGCACCGCTGAGGATATTATTTAAATTGCCTCTATATACTGTATGTCAGTCTGAGCTTTACTTACTTGTACAATTACTGGAGGCGAACAGATGATGCTAAAGTAGAGGGACGTTGATGTTAATATGAGGTTGGAGTCAAAGAAAAAGAAGAAGCTCGGGCTAGCATGGTTCGTGCACGGACACCTTAAATAATTGTGTGGCGCCCACTCAAACAGACAGTGGTGGTGAATGATCTCGCCCGATTAATTCATTTGAAAATGAGCAGACAGCAAAACAAGCACTGTTATAAATCCCAATCCAAAGAGATTATCTGTACAGACCGAGAGTTGAATTCAGAACGCACAGATGATGATCAATGCAACTGAATCGAGAATTTGTAAATCCGTCACTGTGAATGACACAAGGACAATTAAATGATTTGATTTCCAATTTGAACGCATAACAACAGAAGAAGATATCTGCAGCCTAGAGTCCCTAGACCAACCTAAATATCTGCGTAAGAATACCAGTAAATACCAGTAACTTTAATAAAGGCGCTATATAGTGTCTGATGCAGAAGGCGTAAAACGATGGCGCACCAAAATCAAACCGAAGACCAGACCAATTTGCAGAAGGTCAATCCGTTCACCCAGTCTATGGTTGGTAAAACCTATGCGTTTCCTGTTTACAGGCCTCTATAACTTACTGATGCATACAGCGGTGCAACATTTGCTGCCAGCGGACGCTCTTTGTAGCCTTATTTCCATCTCTATTTCGCCTAAGTGATTACCATCCTGTCGTCTATGATCGTTCTGCGTTAAACGACACGAATGCCGTTTGTTGGACCAAATGATGATTTACCTGTCGTGGGTGTAAGTAGAAGGATGATTTGCATCGCCGTTGGCAAATGTGACCGTTGATTCGTTTCAGCCGAAGTACTCCGTATGTCGGTCGATGTCTAATAAACCTCCGTACAGCAAAACAAATACAGCGATCCATACAGACAGTTTAGAACCGATGACATCAAATACACTGGACCGTAATTTCTATGTCAGGACCTGTCTTTGCACAGTTTCATCAGCTGTGTCAGGACCAGGTAATCAGGATGGACGCACTTACTTACCAAAGTATAGTCAGACTTTAAGAGTTGATTGACGGCCGAGATAGGGGCAGTGGGACAGACTAAGTTATGGCGGTGTAAAGAAAGCCGAATTACAGAAGAAAATTAGGAATTTTTGTTGAAAAACCGTGGATTAGACCTCCGGGTGCAACTATTCAGTGAGCTGACCATGGCTGGAAGAGAAACACAACAGTGCTTGTTCACAGACACAGGGTTAATTGATGCTTCATAAGTAGCCTCAGCTTATATACGGCAGAGTTCACAGAGTTCACGCATGATCAGTTGTGAAGGTGGATGCGCAGATGGATGCGTGGATGGATGTGTGGATATAATCGTGTATGGATGCGTTGATAGATGTATCTATGGATGCGCTGATGGAGGTGGATGACCCTTGTGTGGGGCTTACCTAAAAGCGACTAATTCGAAATTATGTCACGTGCTCAATTGAAGCAAGAGGTGGCGACATCTGTCCAAGAATTGAGTCGAAGCATTTTGATCCATTGAACAGAAGACTGCAAGAAGACACCCATTGGCACCGCGCATCCAGTCAGTCGACTGCTGCTGCTGCTGCTGATGCTGCTTGTCATATCCTGACTACGGACTGGAGCTGGAGATTGTGCTCGAGTCGGTCGTAACAATCCGGTGCCTTGAGTAAAGCGGCAGCTGGAATGACCAGGGAAATTCGGTGAGCGAATGCTGCTGAGAAAACAAGTCCCTGGCGTACAATTTAACAGTGCCGCTAATGGAAGCCGGACTATACGGCGCCGGATTATATAGCGCCACGTGGGGAGGGTAGATGGCGCTAAATACATATCGTGACGTCTTTCTAATCCACATGTCGTCACGATGACTGCAGCCTGTACAGAACGCATATAAGCCATATGAACCAAGCAAGCGTTGTCTTACGCCGTTATATTACCTTGTTGTTGCCAAGTGCGGTCATATATATATATATATATACATAATTTCCTCTGATTATATGTAACAGGCTGCACAAACGGTGGGCGACCTACAGATTATCCTTCGTTAGCGGGAGATTTACGACTATAAATATAATAGGACGCTATGGTATGTATCTGCTTCTAGGTGTATGTTTTCAAAGCTGCTATAAGTCGTTACTTAGTCAATGCATGAAAGAGTCATCGAATAACAGAGACGAATGTTACGATGGTGTTGACAAGAAAACCGAGAAAACAAGTTCAGACTGGGTTGATCTATTTTACGAACACATTATATCATATTATATGGACAAATTGCCACCTTAAAAGGAAACCTACATAATACCACCTGCGCAGTATGATCAGCAATTCTAAGCTGATTGTATTTTATAATATAAATGTAGATGGCAGATCATTACATCACTATTTTGGGTGACATTTGCATCAGGTCTTTATTGTGGCATCGTTTGCCTGATTTCATGGAGCCTGAATGTGGATTTTTCAGACGCAAAGGCCTCTCACACTTGTTTCTCAAAGTCCTGTTTTATTGCATATAATGTACTGCGTTTTTGCATCATTTTTGTCGTCATTTATCTGAATGTTGCCTTTTGTCGTCATTCCTTCTGCATCCTCTGGGTCTTAGTACTTCTTGGATGTCGAGATCACTACTTGGGATTTATTATTATAAATCGATCTGTGAAGCGCAAGATAATGTAACCCAATGCACCGTAGATGAGCTGAAGTAGATAACAGCATAACTAGGTGAGTCTTCAGCATCTTTCGAAAGCTCTCCAGCAATATCTGAGGATCATGAAACTCAACACGTCTGAATGTCTTTGAATGAGTGTCTGTTCTTGACCCGCTCTGGTGTTTCCCGTCCATAATAGGTCGTAATTGTTTGCAGAACGCAGTTAAGGCTGCCCCGGAACCGATGAGGCAAGCATGCAATTTTCCGCCAGGTACCGTGGTGTTAGTCCGTGCAGACCATTGTAAAGCCGCCGTGTGACCAACTTAAACACGCTCCTCTGCAGCCAGCGCAGACTTTGGAGCGCAGATGTAATGTAATCAGATTTCCTTGTGCCAGCTATGAATCTGGCGGCTGCATTCTGAAAACTTTAAGCTTTTCATAAGCTCCTGCTGCATACCAAACAGATGTTTCAGTGTGACGCTGTGCTTTGTGTCGTTCAGCCCATCAGTTTAACAAATTCTGTTAAACTTGTCGCGAAATTTGTGAATCCGATTTTGTGATGGTACCCGAACGTTCACAAATAGCTCCAACACTGCATTAGAAACAACTCTTCCCCTTGTCTACTTAAGTAATACACTGTTAGGCATCGTCTGTACAAATCGCAAATACAAAGCGCAAATACAATATCTATGAGCTGCAGGCGACTTTGGCTCAATCGGTCCAATACAGTCCATGTTAAGATGTCTGAAGGACACATCCTCCCGAGAAATGGTGTGATCGATACTCGATCCGTGATCAATTCTCGTGCCTTGAGCTGGCACTTTTCACATGACCGACATCATTCTTTAATGTGACATCATTTTGTTTCTGGAAAATACCCGCAATTCCACTAGAATGAATTACTCATCAGCTTCCTGTCGTGTTCGATCAGAGCTTGTCAGAGTTTTGCACAAAGCGACCGATTTCATGGCACTAACGAAACGAAACCATGGCACAGTTTCGATGGCTTAAGACTGTGTGGGACACTTGCAAAGATATGGAAGAACAGTGGATGCAGCGTGAGGACCATGGTTTGTGTATAAAGCCATAGTATTAAGCAGGCTGCTAAATTAGCATTGGGACATGACCAAAGATGGAGACAAGAAAAGAGTGGAGACAGCACATCGTATTCTGCACATTTTATGGAGTTGAAAAATATCGAATAAAACCAACCAGAGAAAGGGTGAGACTCACAGGATAGACAGAATATAGAGAGTATTTATTATCCCATAGACGAGACTGAAATGGATGAGACGTGTAATTCGTATCAGGTTTCATTTGTTGGACAGTGGAAATGGTCCTAAGATGTCTACATGTAGTCTTGGCAGCTTAAAGACAGACTGTGTTAAGCGCAAAACTCTGGCCGGGATTAAGACGCATAGACGCTCCATTTCATTAACAACCGTGTCACGATTTCCCAGTTTCCTTAGCCTCTTAATGCGACTGAAGTGGAGGAAGAGAGCGGATGCGAAACGGCGGAAGCAGTGGCAAGACGGAGTCAGCGTTTGCAGAGTCAGACAGATAGACGAAAGGGATTTCGAAGAAGCTTTAGCCATCTACCGACGAAAGACGAAGTCTGATCTCTACTGCCCCCAAATCATACTAAGCAAAACACACTGGCTGTTGGTCGTAGTCAATCGACAGATTCATCGATCGACAAAGAAAGAAATTCAGCCAATCATTTAGTTGATTGAGTAATTAATTCATTTATTAATCATTAGTCACTGCTTCTTTCTCGCCCACTCTCTCTCTCTCTCTCTCTCTCTCTCTCTCTCTCTCTCTCTCTCTCTCTCTCTCTCTCTCTCTCTCTCTCTACCTACCTACCTACCTACCTACCTATCTACATGCCTATCTATCTATCAATCTATCTCCTGGTATCTCTGTTTCTAGCCTTTTTGTCTTGCTCCAGGTCCGTATCGTTCTTTCCCTCAGTCCAACTTCTTCTTCTGTCTCGGACCTTTGTCCAGCTCCCTAATTCGCTGTCTCTCTAATGTCGCCTGAATGTGTGTGACCATTGTCTTTTTGATTCCACTCCCTTACCCAGTTGGCTTTAGGCCAAACGAACAGCTTGGCTAAATAACCTGCTAACCTAAAAGATTTATGTTGGCCATGTATTAGCCCAGTGGTTTGCAATGGTAGCTTGTGAGTGAATAAATTAGCCATCACCATTATGGTTTAATGTTTTACGTATACAGCAAACCGCAATCGTATCCGATGGGCTGCCATCATGATTAGACCTACTAAAGGTCAATTCTGTCGCCATTCAATAGCGCTGATTTATACTGCGCGCCTTGACATCACAAAACACTACATCACTTATAAAAAATAACACTACGAAACAACAAAGCACAGCATAGTAAACGAATGGATTTCGAGTAATTTAGAAGACAGTTCGTTCACATCTGCCTAAAACAATGATGTATCCTGGCTTTTAAAAGGTTCGAACGCAGACTAGAGCCATATAAATCCATGTCCTATGTACCTGACTGCTTTGCGTCACCAGTGTGCGAATTCAAAAAGCCTAGTTCAACTTTCACGCGTCTTTAAGCCCCTCAGATCTGAATGTGGCCTTATGTGTACATAGATCTTATTATGTGGTCCGCAACAGTCTTCTCCTTAAAAGTCTCTCTCTCGGCCGCATCTACTTCGGAACAGATTCTCCCTCGGCGAATGACTAAGGCCTAATGGAGAAAGGGATCATTCATAAGCCAGTGCTTTCTAGCATCATATCAACATAATTAATGTGCATTGGGTGTGAATAAAGAGTTATTTAGTTGCACGCAATTCGTTTACCAGTACGCTGTCTGGATCCTTATACATGGTCTGGTCAAGGCAATTTTCTTGAATCCACAACACCGTAGTTGACCTGTTTGCTGCGTTTAATGGGATGCGGGTTTAGCATCGTAATGGCCTACTTAAGTCATGTTATGTAATGCTATAAGGCATTTATTTCTTATCCAGTTGAGCAAACAAAAGCATTATGGAAATTGGAAACCATTTATTTCAATAATGTATATACTAAATCTGATTCAAAATGAAATAACAAACAAAATGCGGAAGGGGATTTTAAGTGGGGGACTTTTGTATTGCAGATAGGGAGACTCCATTTCAAAAGGGAGACTTCGTTCCAAAATCGTCTCCACGGGAGACATTATTCCAGTCCCAGGAGATGCTGCTTGGGGAGACTTTATATCACGATACCAGCAATGACTAGTTTGCTCTCTAATTTGCCTCACTTGTTTTTCTTATTATTCGTCTATAAGCTCAATAGCGACAGGTCGGCCAGGACAGATTTCTGCTCACATCCAAAACAAAAAAACGACAACCATATTCCGTTGGAAAGACAAAAATAGGCCTCTAAGCGCATAAGCCTACATCTATAAACATAGTCGTAAATCTGCTTCAACTGAGCTTGGTGTTGCCTTTCACTTTTGAAAAACAAGTTTACGAAATTCTGTACTTTTAAAATAGGATCATCGAACAAATAAAAATCCTGATCTCAATCCAGTTTATTGATCGTTGACGCTCAACGGAGGCGGAGATGGCCCACAGTTGCCGCATTCTCTAAATAATCAATGCTTCCTTCGCTCAGCGTCAACGATCAATAAACTGGACTGCGATCAGGATTTTCTTATTTATCAGAACCGATACAGCAGCAGGATTTAGACGCTGGTACGCTTAACAAAATATTTCATTTAATGGATTCTTGCAAAGCATCCTTTCTTACTTTTCTTGATTCGGGTGCATTTCATACTGTAGCTCATGGCATTTGGTTGCCTTGATTCTATGCTCTATGCATCCTTCGGAATTTCAGGTTCTGCGCTTCTCTGGGTTTCTTCTTAATGGCCGTTCCCAACAAGTCGCAATAAACATTTCTCGCTCTGATCCTACCTTAGGGTCTGTCCCGGGCCTCACCTCTTTTCAATCATTTTTCGCTCATTTGTCAAATTGCACTTACGCATGACATAATGGTCCAGCAATATGTTGATGATACTCAATTGGCATGATCCTGAAAACGGATCAATATAGTGGCGGAAACAGGCTCAACGGTGTAAAAGAGGAATCCACTCAGAGCCTAACTCATTGTGGAGTCGGTCCCAGAGAGCATATTTGAGTAATAATGCGACTGGGTCCAGAGTATGAAGGACGCCCGTTTGCCTCTTTCCATGTTTATATAGTTTATGATATTAATTACAATTATCTACGAGTATCTGCATATATAATCACGGTCACATTGACCAAAACCACACCAGTATCGTCAACATTCATAATTGGAAAATCAATAAAACAAACTTTAGTGTATATACGTATGTACGTACGTGCGCACGTATATATGTATGTATATGCATATGTATGTAGGCCCTATATATGTATATATGGATGTATGTACATATGTATGTTAGTATGCATGCACATATGTATGGATGTCAACCTATGTATGCATTATATAAGAATGTATATATATTGCATGCATGCATTATGCATGTACGTCCGTACATGGGCTGTATATGTAATTGTAATTGTAATTAATAATTTCTATCGTGCGAGTGTCTAATGCACAGGGCATCAACCGATGGCGCACCAAAACCAAAACTGCAATCAGGTCAATATATAGAAAGTCAGTCTACTATGACGACGAGTCCACAATATTTTTATTTATATATGCAACGAATGCATGTATATATGCATGCATGTATATATATATATATGTATTTGTGACGTGTGTATGTATGTATGTAAGAGTTTATCTGGACATGTTATAGCGCCTTTTAGGTATTTTATAATAGCGCTTATTGATAGCCTGACTGGTGCTTTAGTTCTAGAGGAATGGATATGAATGATGCACCTGTTGGTCGAGCCAAGTACTTCACTTCTTCTTCAACACCAACTGCTCTGCATAGTTTTATATCATCCACAAATTTAGAAGTTTTACATAACATTTCGTTAATAAAAATTATGAACGACAATGGTTCCGAAACTGATCTTTGTGGCACTCCACTTAGCACACTTGTTCAGCTATAAAATTTGTCTCCTATGCCCACTTTTTGCCTTCTGCTTGATGAAAAACTTTCCACATTAGTACCTGCTCTCTATTCCCACATGCTTGCAACTTTTTTGCCAGTCTTACATGAGGTACTTTGTTAAACGTTTTGGCAAAATCTTCATAAACTATGCCTCATCCATCCTTTCATAAACCTCCCCAAAGAACTCTGACTTATTTGTCACACATGGCGACCTCTTGTAATCCATGTTGACTGTCTTTTATTACATTATACGGTGCAAACGCTGCACTGTGTTATCCTTAGTAATTCTTTCCATGACCTTGCACATGACACTAGCTAAACTGACTGATCTGTACTTAACTGGTTCACTTCTGTTTCCCTTTTAAACAATGACACCATGACTGCAACTCTCCATTCCCGTGGTACCTTTCCAGTGCGCATTGAAGCATTGAGGATCTGTGCTAATGCCTCTCAGATTTCTTCCCTAACCTCATGTAAAATTTTGGATGTAGTTCATCTATACCTGGACTCTTATCAGTTTATAACCTTCTCAGCTGTTCGTCCACATTTTTAGTCAACAGTATCTGAGACAAAATCCCCTACCACTACTGCCTACAAATGTTCTATTAAGCTCTTAGATGTTCTCTGGTTTCTCCAAAGTAAATACTGAGCTGAAATATTTACTGAGCACTTCATCAGCTTCCACGTCATTCACAACGACATCTCCATTTCCCTCTTCCTTTTTCAATGCGCCTTTCCTTTCCGTTTCTGCCTGTTTTTAAACACAGTTGTAAAAACTCCTGCTGCCCTCCTTTACATTACTTGATAACGTCTAATCTAATCAAAACTTTCTACCACCTTATTGTTTGATTTATTATAGATATTCCTTTTATTCGCATACTTTATTCTTAATTTCTACAGTTTTACAGATTTCTCAAAGTCCAGTCCAGTTTCTGATTTCTTCTTTATCTTCTGAAAATTCTTGCATGCTGTGTTCTTTACCTTCAGACTTCTGTAAACTTTTCCAAACCTCACTCACTCCCATACCTTTAATTCTACTGACCAGATATTTTCTTTACTAATTCATAGTCTGCTTTAAAGAAGCTGGGTCTTGTCTTGTAAGCTTGACTTCCTGGATCTGCTCCCTAACTAATTCCATCTGACTACTTGATGATCACCAGCATTTAAATGCTCTCCCAGGCTCATAATCTCTACCATATTTTAAGCAGATGTAGGCCTAATCACTGTGTCCAAAACATTGTCTCTGGTGGGTGTCATGATATGCTCTTGCATGAAGATGGTATTAATAAAACCTAAGAAAATCCTGTGTTTCTCTTTCTCCATCGCATATACCGCAATCATTACAGCAGGTGAAATAATCAAAGATGTGGCATCCCCCCAAGATATCGACCCAGAGGAGATCCCACCCAGCCCGGCCCGGCGAAAGATCGCAGTTTCAAGTTGTAGGCAGAGCCGGTGGTTATATTTTCGGATCTTCTTAGGTGTGGATGAGACTTCAGTGGTCTACTTAAAGATAGCAGAATGGCACACATACGACGTCACAATTTAATTTATTATTATTATTATTATTATTATTATTATTATTATTATTAGCAGTAGTAGTAGCGGTGTCAGTAGTAGTGGTAGTAGTAGTAATATTATCAAGTAACTTGTATAGCGTTGATGTCTAGTGTACTAGGTCGATGTCCAGGTCAGTCCACAGAGACAGCAAGACAGCCTACGATGGATAAGTAGATTGAAAAAGACAAGTCTTGGGTTGAGAACGAAATTACACGGGCGGCTGAGCAGAACGAACAGAGACCCAAAAGAGTTTCAAAATTTAGGTCCAGCAAACGAAAAGCTCGTTCACCAAGAACATTTATAGTTTCAAGCATAACGAGAGGAAGGCAATCAGATGGCATAGCTGAATAACGGTAAGAGCGAGGAATGAGGAGTGGTTTTAAATACTGTGGTTGGCTACAGTTCAATGTTCTAAATACCAAAAGCCCCAATTTGAAATAGATTTTTATTGAACAGGAAGCCAATGCATTGATTAGTTACAGAAGTTATATGCTCGAGGGCTTGCTAGTTAAGTCTTTTGTTATGATAAGCTGTCCTAATCCAGAAACTCGGTCTCAGACAGAGTGACTGGATGCACGAAAACAGCTGAGCAAACATCATGTATTAATGATATTCTACGCCTAGATCGCACTGTAAAGAAAAGCTAGCTGACACTTTAAACATTCACACCGCTTCGTAAATCGCCACCCAGTTGCGTGATTATTTATTTAGCGTTGTTGTGGAAAACTAGACATATTTTTCAAAGAGAACTAATGAAAAAAAATCGCCATATATCGTGTTCTTCTGCCGAAACCATGCCTGTAAGAAGAGACTTATTTATCGATATGGATGCTGCTTTGAATGCCTTCGATGCTTTCAATGCATTCACAGTCGAACAGAAACAGTAGCCCGAGAAGCGAAAGCAATCAGGCGGCAACTAGTAGCACTTGCTTTATTCTGTGAGGCTGTTTATCCGGTTTCTGTGACCTCTGTCAAGCATCTAAAGACTCAGTTCTGAGGCAAATCGAGGTTTGCAAAAAGACTAAACCTCTAGTTAGCGAAATTTAGGAAAAATTCGCTGTTTAAAGGACGGAGATGTGTAAATAACTGAAATCTCCTCAAGAATAGCTACTGTGATTTTTTTCCGAGAAATAACTGATAATAGAAAATATTTAAGCCTATCAAATTTTGACGCCTAACTTAAAATGCCGGCTACAAATTTCATATAGTCATTTTGCTGAAATAAGCCTATTATATCTTTCTCGGTTCTTCTTAGTCGACAGTTTATTTGCTTGGGGGGAAACATCGGATAAGGGCATAAATACTTTTATTGGAATGTTTACATTCAATTTTAAGTTGACCAAACAACGTAAACCTACATTTTAAATATCTTCATGCATTTGTTAAGTTCGCGACATTACCAGTTAAGTCAATGTGACGGATCGTTTTCCAGAGTTTTTGTGTTTTGAGATCCTCGGCAGAACTGAAACTTAGCATACCCCTCAACGTTAATATTTCTATTTCAAACGACACTTCCGGTGTACATACCCCGACGCAGCGGTTAAAGTCGCCCACTAAGTGACTGATAGAAGCATTGTGTATATGGATGTCACCGATATATAACTCACTGCAGTTTGGAGTTTATGTCTCGATCTGAAAAAACGAGGTTTAGGAATGGCCTCTAGAGCCATAGATAATTCTAATCGAAGACAGGTCTTCAAGCAACGTTGTCTAGAGCGGCTGCCATCTTCATTCGACTAAAGCTCTCTGACTGTCCTTAGGTTACTCCCATCGGATTACAGGAAGCGCTTAAATGGTGGAACGGTGGTTTTCCGGACATAAGCGACGTGCCTTTTCATTACCGTTATCGGACGATTTCCTGCGATTGGTATCTGATTAGCCGTCCATTTCCTAGAGGATCCATGGAACTCGTGGTCCAGCTCTGTCGAAAATGCGGAAGCAGGCGGAGAGCTTAAAATATGTTGGCGATTCTATCAGTCGGTTTATGCTTGGTTAAGAAGTTGAATAACTATGGCGTGGATGTATTGTTTGTATTCGCCTTAAAATTGTGTGCAATTTATTGCACAGATCAGAAGCAGCAATGTCTTTCCAAGTGACCAAGCTGGCCTAGTTAGCTACCTCGGTAAACGCGTACGCCAAGAAGCCTTTATGTGTGAGAATCCCCGTTTCTTGCAACCAGATCGTGTCTTATTTAAAAGATTTGAATCTCGGGCTAGCACGGTCCGTGGACGGGAACCTTAAATGGCGTGGCGCCCATTGAAATGGGCAGCGGTGGTGAAGGATCTCACCTGAGCAGGGTCGAAGCCACATGGTCGTTATAGAAAACCGTGTACATTTAAGTGAAAATATCCATTGATCGACTGTCGATTAGAGCGTTCTGTCGAAATTGAAGAAACTCGGCTGCAACCAATCATCTTGGCAACATCTTCCAAATCTAGGGCCTATTCAATAGTGATTTGCAAATTTCACTTAAAATGCACTTGCCATTAAGGGATGCGAGGATGCAGTGGAGGAGGATGCAGTGGAGGAGGCTGCGGCGTCGGTAAGCTATCACTCCGACACTCAGATGGCACTAGGAAGCTGGACTGACTGTGTGTCTACAGGAGAATGACCACCAGGCAGGGAAGGTGCGTAGTCCAATGATACATTATTCCGCTGATAGCCTAGAAGCCAGTGAGAGCTAAACAGACGTATCTTACTGCATCACAAGAACCACGAGGCTTTCTAATATGGAGTTTTGTCTCCCTCTCATGCGATCTATCGTTTGTTTGAAATTCCACCCTCACTCACTGCACACAAAAACTGTCTGTCTGTCTGTCTCTCTGTCTGTCTGTCTGTCTCTCTGTCTGTCACCAATGCATCACGCTGTGGAGAAAGCATCTATTTGCAGTCTACCAACAACGAGCTGAATCCGAGATTCTGCCATAGCAGGCGGCAACATTTCTTCATACTCCGTCTGTCTTTCTCTGGGCCGCAGGTGGATGTCTTTCGTTCTTATTTACTGCTGTGTTTGCGTAGGCTGTTTATCCATGGAGAATGTTTATCGAAGGAGGCTTCCACTGCGTCTGGCAGTTGAGACGAATCTCTGATTTTAGCCTAATTCAAAGGGTTACAGAGCCTACGATTCCTCGCTCAACCGATGGATAGATTGCGTGTTAACAAATGTCTTACTTATTTACTTATAGAGATTTAGAATTTATCACTTACTGACTACTGATGCTGCTTTGAAGAAATCATTTCAACAACGATTGTAATCTTGTCGTTCTGTTTATTGTGGGCGCCATCGATTGAAGTTCTTAACACTCAGTGTTCAAAAACGCTTAATATTATACAGAATAGGAAATTACGGGGACTTTAAGAACTGACCAAGACGACGACGACGACGACGACGAGGACTAGGATTGCCACTCCTGATTTTCCGTGTAGTACTAGCTGCTATATGTGGTCGTCCTAAGGCTAAGCAGACTGGTCACTTTATGCGCCTATATGTATCCACTCAAGGCATCTGCTGAGGTTCAGCGGCCTCTGTGTCTTGGCAGATTATGCGGCTGAAGCGCAAATAAGATAACAGTCATCAAAGAAGAAGAAAACATGTCTCACAGTTAGGCTGAGATAGCTTAACAATAACTTGTCATTTGAACATAAGGTGAAAATCGATGCGGTTAGCAACTACGGCGATATATATGTAACCCATATGTCTTTATATTGTATAGTAATGCATAGATTGTGTATTTCTATGTAGGTATCAGGCCAATAACCCCTGTCAATAACCCTCTGGAATAATAATACCAATCAGTAACCCCAGTGGGCAACAACCCCAGGAAAATAAACCCCCAGTTTTAAATCCCATGGTCAGTAACGCAAAAACTCATCTATGTATATCAAGCGTATTTAAAATGTGATAAAAGATCAAATGAAGTATTGATGAAACTAGTCATAAATCATAAAGTCAAGAATATTATTCTACCGAGATTTAATAAGTGTATACCAGAAGGGAAAATGAATAAATTTTTAAGGTTTCCTCCAGTATTTATGGGCGGGATTTTATTACATCAAATAATTATGATATTAGGTCTATCGTCGTTTCCTCATCCTCGACGCTACCTGCTTCGGAAACTCCGAACATGCTGTCATCTTTCAACTCTAGTTGGGAACCTGTTGGTTGGGCTCTGCGTGTGTGCTCGAGCATGCCACTGGTGACTCTTCTAGTTATCTGAGCAATGTTTACTCATGGATGAATGTTCTGTTCTTAATGACATTTGACATTGGTAAGGCTAACACTTCTGATTAGTTTCTCTTGAAGGGCGCTACGGCAGCGACAGCTCAATTTGTTGCCGATCCATTGCGCATCCAAGTCTCTGGTGATTTGAAAGTAACAATGGAGATAGAATTGCATAATTCGAAGGAATTAGAAATATTTAAGACACATGCCTGAAATGTCGATTTAATATTAAGCCACTTGGCTCCATTCAAGTAACGAATTGAATGCATAGATAAACCAACGGCCAATGACCTCATTTCCGGATGCAATTCTGACTGTCTGATAGATTGATAGCCTCACAGCTACTAGAAATAATCTATAGCCTCCTTTTGTAAGTATGTAACTTCCGCCTATCACATTACATTTTTAGAACCACCTGCAAAAGAAGCAGGCAAGTTAGATGCAAGCAACTGCTGGCGGGACACACTACAAGTCCACCAAGAAATGATAAATTATGCTGACAACAATACCAAAGAGAAGACTCCAAATCGTCTCAGACTACAATAACCGACGTGTCAGTGTGCCAGTTGCAACAGCACGGACGTGGGAAGGCGACGACTGGCCGAAGAAACGCAGTAGATGCATGAAAACGTAAAGTGAGTCGGACAGTGCTTAGTCACTGACCAACGAGACGACCACTAATGCAAGTTCAAGCTCAGACTGATTGAAACAGACCGATAAACATATACAGTAATACAGAAAAACAGATCGAAACAGGCAAACGAATAAACATGAGCAGACAGGATGATGCGCAAGCATACAGATAAACCTATCGGCGATTTCGCAGACGATAAGAAGAGACATTCCAGACATACTGACAAAGCACGACAGACAGAGACATGTAGACAAACAGATACGACACGCAGGCAGACAGACGACCAGTCGGATACCATGAACGGTTCTATGGGCGAATGCAGAGAAGTGGGGAAAAAGGTTGATTGATGCGGATGGATGGATGACTGGATGAGTGGATGACGACGTCTGAATAGATTCAGTTGATGAGTGCACTACAAGTGGTAGCTGCTCCTTCTCTCCTCTGTATGCATGGCCAGAGCACCAGAACACTCCCTGATGGACCATTAATTGAGTCGAAGAGGAACGGATCGCCTTTATCTGCATGCAGTCCAGAAGACAGTTCGTCCAACCCAGGGCGCGGAATCATCATAAGTTCATTTCTGGAAAGGGCTTTGGCCTCGGAGTCTTGCACAGTCTTTGCCCTCGGAGTCTTGCATAGTCTATCCTGGGGTCAGCAGAAAGGAAGCTCTGTTTATCATTCAGCAATCATGTAATGTTATGTAACCAAACACATAATTTTCTTCGTCGTCATAGAGCTTCAGCTTTAAAAAGTTGATGATTGTTTGATGATGAGCAAGCAGCAGTGCGGTCGTCTGCAGTATTTTCGAGAGTCAATGCGTCCGGAGTAAGAGCTTCCATTCAGTCTCGTACTGTTCAGTTATAACTTAGTCCATTGCAACCGTGTGAAGAAGCCAACCTCTTAAGCGGACAATGACGTAATCATGTGCTCTCTTTTCCAAATGAAGAGCGACGACGTCTCCGCTCGATGCGCTTCTGAAACACATGTGCTACTTGGTGCACATGTTGTAACAGCAGATAACAGAAACAAAATTCTGCTGGGGCCAAGATATGCTAAACACCAACTAGTTGAACATAACAATCTTCAAAACATTGATAAGCCGACCCTCCCCAGAGGAAACTCTTTGTGGGCTCCGATTGCAAACAGCAAGAGCGGTATATAACACAGTCCTCTTCTCCCAGGAGCCACATCATTCGCCATTCTGTTTATCCTAACGGATTCGTGGGTTTGTTTGCTTTCGTGCATCATTCGTATTACTACAACAACAACTACTACTACCACTACTACTGCGGCTGCTGATGCTGCTACTACCACCAACATCTCTGCTACTGTTAATACTACTACCACCACCAACAACAACAACTACACTACTACTACTACTACTATTACTATTATTACTGCCATGGAGTCTATAGATCCTGGTGTTAATTTGTGTTTCCATATATCACTCCCACGGCTATATATACCCATATGTGATAATGTGTTTCCAAGCCGGACTCTCACAAAACCCGTACATCCTCTTCTGTCAAATGTATGTTTCCATACTGGACCCCCACAGAGCCTGTACATTCTTGTGTGCTAATGTGTGTTTTATTTGGACTCCAACGAAGCCTGTATATTCTTGTGTGCTAATGTGTGTTTTATGTTGGACTCCAACGAAGCCTGTACATCCTTGTGTGTCAATGTGTGTTTTATGTTGGACTCCAACGAAGCCTGTACATTCTTGAGTGTCAATGTGTGTTTTATGTTGGACTCCAACGAAGCCTGTACATTCTTGTGTGTAATGTGTGTTTTATGTTGGACTCCAACGAAGCCTGTACATTCTTGTGTGTCAATGTGTGTTTTATGTTGGACTCCAACGAAGCCTGTACATTCTTGTGTGTCAATGTGTGTTTTATGTTGGACTCCAACGAAGCCTGTACATTCTTGTGTGTCAATGTGTGTTTTATGTTGGACTCCAACGAAGCCTGTACATTCTTGAGTGTCAATGTGTGTTTTATGTTGGACTCCAACGAAGCCTGTACATTCTTGTGTTAATGTGTGTTTTATGTTGGACTCCAACGAAGCCTGTACATTCTTGTGTGTCAATGTGTGTTTTATGTTGGACTCCAACGAAGCCTGTACATTCTTGTGTGTCAATGTGTGTTTTATGTTGGACTCCAACGAAGCCTGTACATTCTTGTGTGTCAATGTGTGTTTTATGTTGGACTCCAACGAAGCCTGTACATTCTTGTGTGTCAATGTGTGTTTTATGTTGGACTCCAACGAAGCCTGTACATTCTTGTGTGTCAATGTGTGTTTTATGTTGGACTCCAACGAAGTCTGTACATTCTTGTGTTAATGTGTGTTTTATGTTGGACTCCAACGAAGTCTGTACATTCTTGTATGCTAATGTTTTTTTCATGTTCGATTCTCACAGAGCCTGTATATTATCTTTTGTCAGTGTGTTTTCCATACTGGACTCTCATGGAGCTTGTGCATCCTCGTGTGTTAATGTGTGTCTTTATGCTGGATTCCCACGGAACCTGTATAGCTCCTTGTGTTAACTGTAGTACCATGCATCTATATACATACATACATGCATGCATGCATACATACATACATACATGCATGCACAATACTTACATACATGCATAAAATTGAGAGTAAGATAGTTTGATTTCTTATCTTTGAGGATTACTGTCGTGAAGAAGTGGGTTTCCTCGGATACCGGCAGATTTCTTTTGCTTGTTTTTCTGACGTCGATCAAACATCCGAAAATCCTGGTTGCAGTCATAGGACACAGCTCTGTAGGCTATTTCCGCGAATTCCCGGATTTCGTCTTGAATTATTATTGTCAATATATTATGATTATGAATACGATGATGAATACGATGATGATGATTATTATTATTATTATTACTGTTAGTAGTAGTAGTAGTGGTAGTAGTGGTAGTGGTAGTAATGGTAGTAGTAGTAGTATCAAATATTATTATTATTATCATACTGATTTTTCAATTGTCAATAATTTATTACTCCTAACCTAATTTATTAATATTTTTTTAGTTTTATTATTATTATTTATAAATAGCGCAGCATAATTCGCCTTCAGGCTGTCATGAAGGCAACTACTCGCCTATGGACTTCAACAGGTCGATCACATTACATCGTTGTTACGAGACGAATTTCACTGAATCAAGATCGCGAAAGCACATTAAATTGAAACTGTGTATCGCAGTAGCTGGCAGCTTAATTCCAGCCAATATCGACTGTCTGTGATCACACTGGTCAACATGCTTTCTGTTTCTTTAATAAAATTCGGTGAACACTGACTGATATGGGGGAGCATAAAGAACATGTTACAACAGGCTGTTAATTCTGCTTGCAAATGTATCTAGCTTGTCTGCGATAACTAGGAAATCAATCCAATTGGCTTGTCCACCAGTCTGCTGATATTCTTGTCCACTGGACTGAAACTGATGACCGTGTCTGTCATGAACGCCTCCTTCCGACTGCAGTCCTTGACACTTAAGAACACTAAAAATCTCAATTTTGCTAATATCTTTCAGAAGTGTCACTGGCAATATTTCTGCATTTATTGAGCGCCACTATCTAATGATAAGCATTAATCGGTGGCTCTGAGAATTGTGAGTGAAGAACTTGCCCAAGGTCCCTACACAGTAACCGCCTCGGAGGAGGCTCGAACCTGTACGCTCCGCGTTACAAGCCAAGCGCTCTAACCAATTGCAATTGACCACCGTGACACAAAAATAATAGTCTGTGTAAACTATACCATCCAAGAAGTTTGATAAACAAAATGCTCTAAATGTTGTTGTTTTTACAGTTAGAATTACAATTAGGGACGTTGCGTTGAGAAAACAATCAAATAGAAAAAATGTTAACACACGCTGCATGCATACAATCTATAAGTCAAAATTATTGCCCCCAAACGACAAGCTATGTCGCACCTGCTCTCAATGCTTATTGGTAATAGTCGACTACGATTCGACCATGTTGTGAAATTGCCTAGATCCATTTGGGAGTCATCAGATTTATTATACTATGTCCCAAAAATTCTAGACCATAGCAACGTATACGTTGGTCTTATATCATAGGATGCAGCGGTGGACTGTACACGCTAAGCACTGACCTTGCGTGACGAGGATTTTGGCGACGATGAAAAAGATGCATGAGATGGTGGCCGTGGGATCCCCATCGGTGGGGATGAAACGAATATCGCAGTGATCTGACAGCGAATCTAAGACCGAATGAGCGATCGGTTCAGACAAATTGACGCTTAGCTTGGACTGTGTAGCCTGGACACCTTTTCAAACACATATACGTATAACTATGCCAGTGTACATTCGCGTGATTTGCTCTGTACACCAGCGGGGGGTTAGGCCAGTGCAGGCGTCATTAGTGGGTGGTAACTGATGTTCTGAAGCCAAAGTCATCAAAGGCCTTGTCAGACGTTTTGGCGAAAACGAATCATCGACAACAGCAACCAGGCAGCTGGTTGCTGTTGCAACAAATGTCTACCTCACGCAATGGTTCAGCAAAGACGGCAGCTTCACACTGACTGCTTCACAACTCTGGATTTCGATTTGCATTAGACCAAACAACCTATTTTGTTCTTTCGAACGCTCCAAAACTCTTGTGTGAGCAGTGCACATTGAAAAATTGTGCATAGTTGGATTCGTTAACAAGTCATTCCTGCGCTCAGCATAGTGTTCGTTTTCTTGATGAATTTTCATCAACCGTTAGGCAGGTCTCTTGTGGCACGAACGAAGGAGTTTTCTTGGGAATGACTTTATTGCGCTAGGATTGTTTATGCGCAGTTAAATTCCATCCACCCTGGTAACAAAGCACTGTCGCTGCAGCCTGAAGCCAGACATTATTGTGGCTGTTAGGATAACCAGTGACAACAGGGATATGTGTCGTAGTCCACAAACCTAAACTACTTCGTCTGCTTCACACGTCTACTCCGATGACCGGAACTTTTATGAGCGAATGTTCGTCTTGACTAAATCCTAACTAAACTGTCGCTTATAGTCTCTCGTAATCGTAATCTTGAGAATGTCTAAAGCCCTACTTTAAGGGTAAGCGCAGAGCACCAGCTTATTCAAGAGCGCCGTGTCAAATCAAAGGGTTTGTCCACTGGAAGAACAGAGTCCGGTTGCCAGATGACAAGACAGATAAGGGGGAGAGGAGCTGTTACGATGGGTGCCTTTAGGCTGAGAGAAATGGAAAGGTGGCCGATTGGGTGGATCAGGGTAAGATATCTTGAAAAGGTGCGACTTCGGTTTTTAATGGAATACCTGATGATTAATAGGTAGGGGGTTTGAGACAGGTGGTGGCGGGTGACCGACAGAAAGGATAGAGGAACGGAAAACTTGCGGATTGAGTGGATGGTAAAGCGTTTGTGAAGATAAGTAAGTTGGGAGTATTGGAGCGAGTTATAGGTACAGAAAGAACTTTTATACGAAAGCGTTCGTGAACGAGAGATGTGGTTTAAATGTAATGCTAGGATTGCGTACAGGCGAATTAGAGGTGAAAATGAGAGTGTAGGGATTAGCTGATAAATGGATGGAAGATTTAGGGATTTTCTTAATCTGATCTGGGAGACCTAGATCAATGAATTCAGTTTGGGCAGAGTTGAGGCAAAGGAGGTTAGAGGACATCCATTTTGAGATTTGGTTGAAAACATCAAACAACTGAGTGATGGATGACGAAAAGGAACTTGAAGAGAAGAAAATGAAGAGTTTAGTGTCATCAGCATAAAGTCGGTGGTCGAATGAAGAGGATTGCATGAGACGGCTCAGCGACGAAGTATAGAAAACGAAGAGAAGTGGCTCTAGTACGGAACCTTAAGGAACACCCGCAAGAGAGTGGGATGGGTTGCAAACAACGACTTGAAGCTTTATAGAAAAGGAGCTGGAAGAAGGGCAGTATCAAAAATGCAAAAAACCAGGAAGATAGTCGTTGAAGAAGTCATGATCGATTGGTATCAAAAGCAGCTAAAGGAGCATTCATTCAAGCTTAGGAGTTGTTATGCAGATGAAGCAAATATTAGCGTCTCGAGGTATAAAACTGAAGTTGCTCGAATGACAATCTAGAGGTGACAAGATAAATTGATGTGGCGCCGCTATGTGAGAAATACCAAGAGAATGGAATGCGTGATCAAATTCCGGTGTTTATCGAATAAAGCATATTCATAAGCTGACAGCTGATTATCTGCTGTCGCCCTTCATTTTCTGATCTTTTGCCGGGTGGCTTATTTTTTCCGATAACGCGACGTCAATCTTCTTTTTTAATATCAACCAAATGAAAGTTATAACTGTCATCTGATCGCAAAGGCCCAAGAATTTCACCGAAAGAATTTCACTGAAAGAATTTCACTCAAATGTCTTTACTCTGACTGTGTATGGCTGTGTAAACAATTCTTCGCCATCAGCATTATTGTTTATCATATGTCATATAACTATCGCCAAACTATTCGTCTACCCCGCCCCTCGTCAGCATATTTAGTCCTCATCAGCTGCATGTGGTGATCGATGCATTGCATCGTATCTGCTGAGGAGGAACTGCAGACACAAAGCAACTAGGTCAACCGCGCAGGCAAACTCAGAGGTTCAACGAGTATGCTGACGTAATCTTTGACGTTTATAAACGGGGAACTTGTATCCGTCGCACACCCGGGCCGCAGCTGTGTTTGTCCGACTATAGAATCTTCGACAAAGCCTATACTGATAATATTGTTTAACAACTACAGCTCTATCGTATTCGGAACAAATCCTTTCGGTCGTACCTGTACCATATATGCCAAACAAGGGAAAAGTTGTGTTCTGCCACTTCACAGATACAAATCGCACTTCTAATGTCAGTCAACCAATTAATGTCGGGTAAAAAACACTAGAGATTTGTTAATGCAGGATCCATAACGTGAACATATTTTTCCGTTGCTGAGTAAGAGTGTTTTTATCGAAACTGTCTATGACTTCACATTAATTAGTCATCAGGTTGTTGACTTGTTTGTAATTGGCTGGTAGAGTTTCCGCGCAAAGGCGCAAATTTTCTGTGACGTAACGCCAATCACAAGCAAGTAATTAACCGATCTGGTTACTTACCTGCTTGTGATTGGCGGGCTTTCGCGCGCAATTTTTAAATGTACGCTTCTTATTGGTTGGCCAGGGTGAAAACAGCTATGAAAAGCTGATGCAAAGGCAATGTGATAGAGAATTCTGCCACTGCAGTGTTCGGGTGGTGCCAGTTCCTGAGCCTGGCTGAAGAAGGAGGGCAACCTGATCATCTTCGTTATGTCACAGCGTCATTAAACAGAAAATACACACAACACACACACACACACGAAGCAGATTTAGTATCAGTCGATTGTCATGAGATCAGTTGATAATTTGAGTTACAAATGTCGTTGAAAGATTCATGCGTCTAGCAATTGTAGGCCTATGTTGCCGTTTCAGACATTATGTCACTGAACTGTTCGTTTATTCAATTATGTACACAGAATTAGGCTGTCTCTCCTCGAGTTAACGCTACGCTACATATCGGGCGAGTCAACGTTTCGAAGCCCGATCGATTGCCACTTTGAAAGATCGTCGATACAAAACATGGCCAAATCGACGCAGAGGATGCTGAACATGTTGAACGAGGCCTTTAAGGTCAAGCAGGATATTCTAACTTGCTTGGAACCAGTCTTGTCGTTGAGTTCAGTGTTCACATCGATCCAGTTGACAATGGGCGATGCATAGGTTCATTCATTCAGTCATTTATTTATTCATTCATTCGGAGCATTTATACTGCGCCTCTCAAAGGCACCTACTCAGGGAATCTCTCAGCCCAGCCCAGACGAAAGAAAACAGTTTTCAAGTTTTTGTGGAGGTGCATACTGTGTGTCTGGTTAAAAGAACACGCCGATCTAACTAAATGCAGACTATTCCAGGTAAGATGGTCTCCAACCACTGAAAATGTACAACTTCGCATTGTGGGAGTGCCTGCAAAAAGAACAAGTTCACCTCAGCAGTGGAACCATTTATGCGGCCAGCCAACATGAAATGGAACGACAAAGCTCCAGTAAGTTGACACGTGCATCTGTAGCTGGCATCGCCAGACCCGCCTCGAAATCTTAAAATCAATGCGCTGCGAAATAGACAGCCACTGAAGACCACCGTCACGCACATAATGCGAAGCATGGTCGAATTTCGAAATGCCACCAACAAGCCTTTGCAGCTGCACGCGTTAAGTTGTGCAGTGTCCCAAAGGAGGCCTGCATAAATGTAAATGTCCATGTTTTTCTTTAGCGACCGTACGGCCTCGACCCTGTTCATTTTTTCAATGAATTTATCGGGAGAGATCCTTCACCACCGCTGCCCGTTTGAATGGGCGCCACGCCATTTAAGGTCCCCGTGTACGGATCGTGCTAGCCTGAGATTAAAATCTCTGAAATAGATAGCACTGCAGTAGTCAATTCTATTACTGTTAAACGCATGGACAAGGCTACGTGCAGCACTGGAGGAGTGAAATTTGCAAATCACTATTGAATAGGCCCTAAACGAGAAATACTTCTTGGCTAGTCAGGCAAAAATATCTTTTATTCAGGCAGAAATGACCCGAAATTGGGGCAGCTGATAAAAAGCGCGACGTACTAGATTCACCTGCTGAGAAAGATGAGTTCCTGTTCAACAAAAACCCCTAACAGCTGCTAGAGAAAAGCTATAAAAAATAGATGTAGAGATGCATTGGTTGTTTGGGTTTTACAACAGGCCAGCACATAATTAGTTGTTTATTGACTTGTCATGTTATTGCTTTGAAACAAACTAGATTAGGATAGTAACACAGGTATAGGCAATATTAAAAATACTGGTTACACGTTCAGTAAATAGAGTATAATGGGTAAAAGATTAAACTTTGATCCAGAAAATATGGTTAGTAGACTACTTTAAATAAAACAGAGTAGTTAAATATATAACACTGGCCAACAGAAAAATTTTTTTTCTTGTTGCCTTCGGTTTTAGACCTGTTCTTGGGGTAATTTTGGGCGCTGATTCAGAAAATGTCATTGGATTGAGTGCATCAGGTCTAGTTTCTGAGATATCGTCGATTTTGTAAAGAAAACCCAGTCCACTCTTTAAACGATGTCTTTGGCAAAACTAAAATGTCATAATAAGCTTTATTTATGGCTAATTATAATTCTTGCTGATTCATATAATGCCTACATCCTTATAATGTAAAATCAGCATATCTTGCCGCGTGCTGAGATATTGCTGATTCAACGAAATAACTATTCCGTAGCCTACAGCTTACTCAGCACTAAATTCATGGCCTCATTTAGAATTTATTTGTGCTTATACAGCGTTTCATGGTTTCGAACTATGTAAATAGATTATGCTGAAGTCAGCATTTATAGCCTATATAAACCGCCTCCTGAAAGCTAGAGCAGCCGCAGTCGTCTTAGGGCATATTAAGAGTTGGTCGCAAGAACAATCTGTGAATGTGAGCATTAAATAACTACATGTTCTTACTATTTTTTAGGTTAGTCATTTAATTCCTCAGATGCGAACATCCTTAAGGTTATGGCTACTTCCAGACGGAGCTGCTTAACCATCCAGACATATTTTGCTACATTTGTGGGGAATACACACTAAAAGCAAACAGGAAACCGATTTCTGAGTTTGTAAAAAGAGCATATGTAGGTTATTTTGGTGTCAAACTTGGAGATCAAGATAAGCAATGGGCTCCTCATACAGTATGCAAAACTTGTATTGAACAATTGCGCCACTGGACAATTGGAAAGAGAAGCTGCCTGAAATTTGGTGTACCGATGGTTTGGAGGGAACAGATAAACCACTTCGACGACTGTTACTTTTGTATGGTTAATATCATAGGCATCAATCGAAATAATCGTCACAAGTTGTCTTACCCTGATTATACCTTCAGCCAGGAGACCTGTTCCGCATTCGGATATTGTACCAGTTCCACCTTTTCGCGAACTACCTCAGCTCTCAGACGATGAGACTTGCATGTCCAATATCGGACAAGATGACGAAAGTGAAGAAAGTGGGGGCAGTGACAGTGGTTTCCAATCAACTTCACACAGTGAACGTTTTGACCAAAAAGATTGAGTGATCTGATCAGGGACTTAAATCTTTCCAAAGAGTCCTCTGAATTGCTTGCGTCCAGACTAAAGGAAAAGAATGCACTTCAGCCTGGAACGAAAATTACAATTTATAGAAACAGAGAAAAGGATTTGCTGCCATTCTTTACTGAAGACAACAACCTAGTATTCTGTAATGACATCAGCAACTTATTGAAGAAAATTGGTCTGTCGGATTACAGCCCAGATGAGTGGCGTCTTTTTATCGACAGTTCAAAACGTAGTCTGAAATGTGTGCTTTTAAATAACGGCAACAAATTTGGTTCTATTCCAATCGGTCACTCCACCAGGATGAAAGAAGAGTACAATGCCATCTCTTTAGTACTGGAAAAGATAAAATACAAAGAACATCAATGGGTAATTTGTGTAGACTTGAAGATGGTAAATTTCCTCCTTGGTCAACAAAGTGGCTACACAAAGTATCCCTGCTTTTTGTGTCTTTGGGACAGTAGAGCCAAGCATGAACATTGGACAAGAAAAGATTGGCCTTCGAGGAAAGACATGGTGGTTGGAGCTCAAAATGTAATCAAGGAATCTTTGGTGGCACGAGATAGGATCATACTGCCACCACTACATATAAAGCTAGGCCTGATGAAACAATTTGTCAGGGCTTTGAATAAAGAAGGTTCATGCTTCGAATACATAGTACACAAGTTACCAGGAATTACAATGTAAAAATTGAAGGCTGGAATCTTCGATGGTCCACAGATCAGGCAACTTATGAATGACCCACTTTTCATACCATCAATGAATGAAATCGAATCTTGTGCCTGGTCTTCCTTTGTTCTTGTAACTAAAAATTTTCTTGGCAACAAGAAGGCAGACAATTATGCACAACTAGTAGAGGATATGCTTCTTCATTTCAACAAGCATTGGCTGCAACATGAGCATTAAAGTCCATTATCTCCACAGTCACTTAGATCGCTTTCCAGAGAATCTTGGTGACTTCAGCGAAGAGCAAGGTGAAAGATTTCACCAAGATATCAAAACAATGGAAAATCGATATCAAGGAAGATGGGATGCACACATGATGGCAGACTATTGCTGGAATATTATGCGCGATTGTTCCGGCAGATGCCACACTCGGAAATCGTACAAAAGGAGCTTCTTCGGTGTCGAATGACTTGAAATTTTTATAACAAACTTGTTCTGTTTGGTATCATATAAGTACAGTTTCAGGTACTACCATTTTCTTTTAAGTATTTGTATTATTATGTTTATTTAGTGTATCACATAATAAATTGAGCACTACATAATTATAGCTATAGCTTATGTTTTATGGGCGAGCAGAGGCAAGGACTGGTATATGGCATAATGTTCTATATCTCGAAAACTAGACCTGCTGGGAGAAAACTGGTGCCTTTTCTGGAATCAGCAGGTCAAATATACCCAGAAACAGTTCTAACATTTGAGGCAACAAATTATGTGTTGGCCAGTGTAATCCTAAAATACTATTAAATGTTTAATAAATTAAACTAAAACTGGGTTAATAAGTAAACTGCAATCCATAACAAATAGGTAAAATTGAATAAAGTTGTGAGACATATATTTTGTGGTACAGTTTTATTTCTTTGAAATACAGCATAATATTATTCGGATCTACGATTTCAAGGATGTCATAGAGCGATTGGCCAGATTGAATTCTTTGTCTTGCGGTTGCGAAATCTAAGCCTGACACTAGTATCTATTCTGCCCTAAGTGGACAATTGCAGCTCACACACTGATGCCTCTTCATTTTTATATAACTGACTATATAGGAGATATACATATACATGGACTGTTCTGAGACTGTTCTGAGACTGTTCTGAGACTGTTCTGCCACGACCGCTTCATCTCAACTGATCAACCTTGACGAGCATGACTCCACCTTTGAATAATCGGATTAATAGAACGTAGCATATTTTGTGTGGTGCCACTCTACTTCCCTCTCCATTGGTCCACCTGTACACCTGTACAGGTGTACATCTGTGTACATACCACTGGTTGTCATCATCTATGCACTGCTTAGCATCGGAAGATGGCATTTTGCAGTTTGACACTGCATCGTTGAGCTCCCGCAGCTGTACGCTTATAGTCTCTTTTAGGCTACCTTAGCTAATGCAGGTGGTTCTACTCCATCTACATCTACATCCATGTCATCAAAGGTTCCCAGATTACTAAACTTATTGTAGACCTGGAAGGGTCTTTTGATCTCTTCTGCATTCTGGTAAAGGTCAACAACTCTTTCGTTGGGCCTGGTCGACCGGAAGGCAAGACCATTGGACTTCTCATTTTTGTCGATTAAGCTGGCTTATAAGAAGGTTTTCTGTTAAGATAAGCAGGAATTGGTGGCAGCGAGAGATCGCAGTCGTCCCCGACCTTCGTAAGAATCTCTGTGTTCTTATGCCTGAGCTGATTCAGAGAAAGAAGCTGCTTTACTAGTCCGAGTAATATCAGCTTGAGTTGACACTGAAACTGTCTTAGCTACTTGGGAATCTCTGGCCGCACTTGCATAAGACAAGGGTTGTGTTGTTCGATCCACTATATATGCTTCGTGTCTCAGCGTGGGACACTAAATGAGTAGCTTTAACCTTCTGGGCCTCTCTCTTTTCCACTGGCAACAGACCCTTGAGTAAGTCGGATGATCTGTTCCACAGTTAACACATTTAACGCTTTTCTTAGACTTATTCTCACGGATCTCGATATGTCTTTCTTCATCATATTAGGAACAATTGTTATTTCTTTTGTGTTTTGTCATTTTCTCACTGATGTCCAAAGCCTTTGGCACTTGAAGCATCGCTTTAGTTGAGAGATAAACACCTTGACTTGAATATTTATATAGCTGCTTTAATGAGTTTAGTCAGCACATGACCTTCAAAGGTTAAGATTATTGTTTCCGTTGGTCTAGTTTGTCCGTCTTTTTAAAAGTACCTCTTAAAGGTTTTTGGACCCTGAGTCACTTTGGCCACTGACCATTACTTCAATTTCTTCATCCGATATGCCTCCTTCGCTTTTTATTGTTTTGTGTAGCCATGCTATATAAGATTCGTCTACCGCCTACTACAGAGTCCAACAAGAGGAGTCCATCAAGGAGGCGCAGACAGAGCTGAAACGATCAGATTCCAGGGTTACAACAGCAGATATATTTGACTGACCCATAAGCCACCACTTTCTACAACCTCGTGTCAGTACAATGCAAATTTGTACAGTGTGCCGAAGGAAAGAAGACCGACTGATTCAGCTGTTCGTTGTGCACCATAAGTATTGCCAGCTAACGAGTAGACGGAGACTGGAGAGCATGGTACGACCAGCGAAATGCGTCCGACCGCCGCCCCTCCCCCATCCGGACTCCGTATAGATAAATCCGAGGCCAAAGCGATGTGTAGCAGCAACAGTGCTGCAGCCACTCAATCACCCGGATCCTCTTCTCCACCGTCACAGGTCGTCGCAGCCCACAGCAAACAGGCCGCCACTTTTACGACGTGAAGGAGGAGGATTCAGCCGTCTAGTTCTAACCCGGGACCCCCACGGGTTACAGATGCAGAGGAGACAAAGTGAGGCCAGTCAGCAGCTCTAGTCAGATAGTCTATTTTACCGCTGCTGCTCATTACCCAGTCATATAAATTGCGTTTTGGATGCAATGTACTATTTATTTATTTATTTATTTATTTAAAGCACTTTTTACGCGCAGTGTCAGTGCATCTGAATCTGAGGCGCGATGTATGTTCACTACAGGCCAAGATGGAATCATGCAAAAGCCAGGGTGAAGTAGTAAGTCTTAAGAAGTGATTTAAAAGATGACAGCGAGTTTGCAAGTCGGGCCTTTTGTGGTAGACGATTCCAAATACGAGGAGCACAGCAGCTAAATGCACGCGATCCTACAATTGTCCTGAACCTAGGTTCCTGTAACAAACCAGTAGAAGAAGGCCCTGGGAGGGCGATATGGAGTCAGCAATGTATTTAGATAAGATATAAGGCCAGTATGCTGAACCTTGAAGGTCAATCATGCAATTTTAAACTTAATACGCCGCTCGCCAGGAAGCCAGTGAAGTTCATGATGTCGATCTCTTGCATTTGATGAAGAAGAAGAATATGTAACAGCCTTAGAAAGAGAGTTTTGAAACACCTGGTGCTTTCTTAGATTAAAAAAGTATATCCCATGTAACACCGCATTTGCATAGTCTAATCGAGAAGCAACAAGTGCACAAGCCACTGTTTTTGCCATGTCATCATACAGAGAATGCCTCATGTGACAAAGATGCCCTGATATGGTAGAAATTAGACCTGAATATAGAAGATATTAATATATGACATCAATCGCTGGTCACTTTTAAGTCAAACTGAGCCAAAATGTGGAATGTAGAATGTAACAAGCCAACCAGTTGATAACGCATGCACGCAGACTATGACTAAGCTGACGACTCTTCCTCGACCTATGCTCGAAATACCTTGGGCGCCTGGTGCGTCTTTAGCCACGGGTACAAAGCGCCATCGAAACTACTCAACATTATAAATTTCGATCCCCATGGACAAAATGGCATTAATCCAACTCTACTCTTACCCACGACTTCCTTCATTTTCCAGCGGCTCGAAATGTTTTATCGCAATGAACTGTCCGTCGATTTGATTCAATATATCAATATAGGCCTATTGAGAACTGCCTACGTCCATCATGGACACATGCAGCTTTCGATGTACAGGCTTATTAAGTCCAGACTCTTCGCTGTTCGTGTGTTCTTGTTCGGTGTTGTTTTCTGTTTTCTAGTCCGAAGTAAGGTTACCACATGTCAGGTTTTGAACCGGACAACTACCGGTATTTGCCATCTGTCCGGAAGCAAAACAGATTTAATGCCGGACACATGAGTTAAAGTTTTTCTTATTTTCATTAAAGCTATTCAAAACTCAACGCTGAGTTTCACGATTTCAGCTGTACTAGTCTTTTTGTCTAGCATGGCTGAAATTGTGAAGAACAGCTGTAAATGAGACGGATGCTGTCACGAGGTCTGCGCTCCATAAATTCGGTTTCTAGACGACTATGTGCCTGTGTTGCCGATGGCCGCAGATGCTGATCGCTGTATATTATGCGTGCAGGTATTTATGCACACGAGGTCTTGGTTGTCTGTGCGTAGAAATACTCCTAGCTTGTTTGGCAATATTAGTTATTTCAAGAGTCAGTGGGGATAGACACCAATTATACCAGTCCGATCTGCAACATCTAGGCTTTGCTCTCCACTGGGCTGCAGTTAAGGTCTGTACTGTGAACCTGGAATTGAAACAATAGTTGCGGTTGAATAACTTTTCAGTTTATAAAGTTATTGTATCGAGCCAGTAGGGTCTTTTTTGACTGGATGTCATGACCACGATATTAATGCATTCTATTTTATTACCTTACAGGCCTCTCCTTTAATTGTATTATCTGGCTATTACATGTCTTCTTAAACGTTACTTCAAGTAAGCCTATGTTTTAGTTTACATCATCTTATATTGCTTTAATATACGCGAGGATAACTAAACTGTGGACTAGGCGTACTCTTGGCCAGACTCTCTTGCAAGTTTGTCATAAGCTCAACATTATCAGCACATTTCAAAGAACCCATCTGGCAACCCTCGTCTCAGTCGTCTACGTTTCTTTCTCAATTTACTGAAAAATCGATGTCCTGCAAGTTTTCAGGAAAATTTTCGAAATTCGCTATAGCAATGTGGAATATTTTAAACTTTTGTTTGGGTTTTTGTGGACATGCATCAGAGCAATCCTTCGTTTGTATACAGCAGTCCCAAGCTGTTCGCAAATAGTTGAGAGTCGAGCAAACATTTGCACGAAAGTCACTAATGCTACGATTTTGCAATACATCATAGTTCTCACGAAGTAAGGTTTTCTGTTGTTGCGTAAACAATGCATACAACTCAGCTAACACAAAGTTATCACTCGAATTTAACTGGAACAAGTAAGAATACTGTCTCACATTGATGTCAGCCTGAAGCGGTTAACATCCAACATCCAGGCCTAAGTGAAAATGTTCCTCAAACAGTTACTGTCATTTACCTTAAACGCCTTCCAAAATATTCTGTTCTATGCTTCGTTAATCTTAAATACTCGATTCTGGTATACAAAACACATTCACATGCATAGACAAGCAGTGGCTTACAATGTGCTTCAAATAACTGCAATGGAACCATTTCATCAACGTGTCCTCTATTATAAATGGAACGAAACTTTGCCGAGGGCTTCAGAGAGGGGTAAAAATCGACTCTCGGCCATCGGCTTAATGTTTCTATCAGGGTTGCGGGTTGACTTTTGGTCCATGGATCCGAACCAACAAGCCCGACAAATCGATCCAACCCTGGAAAAGAGCCATCAAAAGAGATATGCCAAATTCCTGTTTGAGGCAAGATTCACATTAAAGTTTACAACTTCTGAAGTGGAAGAGTCCCGTTCTGTGTTCTCTGTCTCTCTGTCTCTGTCTCTGTCTCTCTCTCTCTCTCTTGCTTTCCCTTGCTCTCACTGTCTGAATCCGGAGATGCAATAACCAGGGTTTAACCAGTTAGTCAGAGGCATATAGTGGGCTTTTGAAGAACTGCCTGTCTACAAAACTGTTAAGCGTGACCGTGGGCAACGTGGTAATAATCTAGCTAATACATCACTTAAGACAATTAAGCGAACGGCGGAAGAATGGTAAACGAAAAACAGTATCCTAATACAAGTATGGCCTACATTTGAAATGTGATTGCATAACAAGAACAATAGGTGTGCGTCGACCTAAAACAGGTGCCATTATAATCAGATTGCATAACGAAAACCTCCTTTTTGCCTTTTTCTCTAAGTTTAATTCAGTGCGCAATATAAATAATCAGTTCTACTGCATGAGCTTGGTATTCCATATGAAGGTTTCAGGAGCTCGATTTGATTCATCAGCGCCAGGCTAACAGACAACGTACGACCTACTGTATATTTGTCAGCAGCCCTTCCGTAGAACTGAACACCGCGGTGAGCCTGGGTGTCGTCAGCTAGACTTAGGGTATTCACCCAGCCGCTTCATTTGGCTGTCAACATGTTCACTTCATTAGGAGCTGGCGATTACCTTTGCGCCTGGCCACGTAAACAGCTTACGTGTGTCGCTATAAAACGCATTGTATGACATGAAACGTAAAGACGTTGACTTCTGCGTCATGTGTTCCATGAATCGACTGCAACGACTTCCTGTAATTCAACTAAGACAACGCGAGACCGTAGAAGAAACACCGCCGGTCTTTATAACTACAGTATACAATTAAGGAACTGTGCATATTTCATGACCATCATTTATCGCCCTACCGTCGCTTACAGTCCTCTTGCGCCTGTATGCCGCCAGCATGATTACCGTGGTTTCTTATTAAAGGCGTAAATCATGCAGCGAATGCAATGAAGGCAATGAATAATCCCGGTAGTAGCCTGAAGCACATAGGCCGACGTTCTTCGCATACAGTCGCGTTTCTGAGAGATGATTAAGGATCGGGGCTTATCGTACTCGCTCCTCGGTTAGTCAAATGTACACTAGTCTACCAATATTAAAGAAACCGCTTGCGGTCTTTGATATGAACAGAAGGTTTATGATCATCGGTGGAGTTTGGTAAAGTATGCAGGTGGAAGTCAGCTGATAACAAAAACCTAAAAGACCAGAGACAGCGTTACTCTATTTTTACATAGAAAAACCCAAATGTGGAGCTATGAAGATAATGTTTGCAAAATTTTGCCCTTACATTTACTAAATTCTTAAAGTTTCCATTGAAATTATTTTAGTTTTACAGAAACGGCAAAATGGTAACTTTTTACTGGTACGAAGCAATGCAAACGAGCACAGGATCAGAGTTACCACCGCAGTTTCTACTGGTTTATAATCTAATCTTTACTGAAATGTACGTGACTAAACGCGCAACAGTGTTCAGACAGCACGTAAATTTCTTTAAAACACAACATTTAAGAAAACCCATGAACCAGCTCCACCTGGTTTCCCGCCAACCACACATAGTCTGATGTTGGGCATTGGTCCACTGTAGTCTGGATTTTTGTTTTGACCCAGTTGATCTCAAGTCCGAATTTATGCGCCTTCTGGTCCAATGTCTCCAAGAACATGACCAGGATTTCAAGCATCTCACATGGAAAGTCACGTCATCGGCATAATCCAGATCAGTGAACCGCTCCGACCCAACAACTTGCTCTACGGTTTCCTCCAAGATCTTATCCTTTGGGCGCAGGAACAGGTCTGGAGCCATTCTACATCCCGATCGCACTCTGCCATCCACTCTGAACCATTCAGTTGTTACACTACCAATGCCTACTACACTCAGCATGTCCGTGTACAAATTCTTCACTAGGCCAATAATCTTCTCTGGCACCCCTTGAGACAGGAGTAGCTTCCAGATGGCGTCACAATCAATGAAATCAAAGGCTTGACATTGACAATCGATTGCGGTTCCCAAAACTCTCTTCTAGTTTGAATAATGCTGTTCAGGGTGAATGTGCGATCGATGGGTGACCTCCAGGGGTGAAGCCGCTCTGCTTCCCTCGTCTCCGTTGTAGCAGGTGTCTCTTTATCGTTGACAGGAGGATGCCAGCCAAACACCTTGCCAGGCACTGACAGCAGGGTGATGCCGTGATAGTTCTTGCAGTCCCAGTGGCTGCCCTTGCCTTTGTAAAAAGGAAGGATGATTCCTCTGATCCAGTCACTCGGTACCGAGACAGAGTTCCAGCCGCCCTCAAACACGCGGGTGAACCAATTCATACCCGCCTCTCCCCCGGCTTTAAGCATCTCGCCTGATATGCGGCAGACTCTTGGGGCCTTTCCATTCTTCAGCCTGTGTACTTCAGCAGCCACCTCCTGCTCCGTTGGCGATGCCTCGAAATAAAATCTAAACTCAGTATAATTCAGGGAGGAAGGACATCTAGCAACGGCAGCGGAAAGTGTTTATATGTATTGAATGGCTGGCTGCAACAGTGGTTATGGGTTTATAGACTACAGCGTCCAGCTTTCTAATGGAGTTTTATTATTCGCTGGCTACGTTTAGCCTACGTCGACCAAAGACAGGAGTAGCTACATGTAAGTTTAAATGCAGATAGAGTTTATATCGGCTGTGACATTGTGAAGGATTTGATTTGACCGGCTGCCGACTCACTAAGACACGCGTGCAGGCGCTGAGGTATGAGACACGCAGGCTGACGTAGGAGGAGACACTGTCTCCGAAGAGTATGTATGGACAAGTGGGCGGTCTGACGAAGCCAGGCACGAAGCGAGGGGACGATACCAACAGAGAAGCGCAGATTGGGGAAGAATATTCGGACGGACGGACGGACGGACGGACGGACGGACGGGGGTAGAATCAAGAGGGCGGTCTGACGGTCAAGAAAAATGATGCGATAAGGAAACTGATGTTCTTCGAATTAAATGAACTAAACTGTGACTTCTTCTGTATGACATCCTGTTCAGTCTTCGAGCAGACCGCTGAGGCGTCCTTATCCACGCTTAATAAGCAATAGAAGATTATCACCTCCAGCTGTCCCGACATTTTTATGGATCCCGGCGTTTCTATCTGCCATGGGAAACGATCAACTGGAGAGCATTAAATTACATTTAATTATATTTACGAACATGTCTACAACTCATCCGCCCTTTTCTTTCTGATATTAATATTTAATCTATTAATAACCAATCGCCTACTAACGAACAGCGAGTGAATCTCGCTTGGATTGCTAGAAAAATCCGGTGACAGATGACGAGTTCTAGCTTGGCCATGGCAATACATCTCCTGTCCAGGCAACTGCTCTTCCACGACCACCCTCCCCTTTGGCGCTCACTTTGCCTGGCGTATAATCGCAGTAGGACATATGTAGTGTAGATCTTATTCTACGTGAACTACACGGAATATACTTCTTAGCCTTAATTTCTGGTTTCTCTGACCCCTTGCCGGATTACAGTCTTCCATTACAATTTCACTTGAAGCGACCATCAACTGATCGTTTGGACATCATGTAAGCGGCGCTACAAAAGTCATTAAAATCGAATAGAAGAACACGAAACGTGTTTGGTGTCAGAACGCGATCAGTGACGCCATCGCCTTTCCTCGATCTCTCTTCGCTGTCCTACGCTAGGAAGCATTAGTCATGGACACCTGTTCCCACACGCCTTTACTTCTCTCTGTTTGCCCACACGCTAAGACGGAACACGACCTCCTAGCCGAATGAAGGAGGATTCAGCGCTACAGACAGAGACAGACAGACACACACACACAGACAGACAGACTGGTCTCGGCGCCGGTATAAGCAATGATATTTTGGAGAGGCGTCAGTGATTAAGCAAGTGAACCAACGGAATATTATTTTCCTACACGAAACCTGCATTTGCGTCATGCACTGAACTGTACAAGCCCTGAATCCATTAGGGCGTCTGCGCGTGCGCATGCCAATGTCCTATTGCGCGCATGCGTGCGTTTCCGCTGGTTGCTGCGGCTGTGGTGCTTTGATACGGGCTGCAAACCTCGTTACAGCTGCTGCGACGACCGATCAGTTGTGATTTGACTGTAGCTCAGCCACACAACGACGGGATTCTGGCCTCATCTGCTGCCAGTTGCAAGTGTTGCATGCAGAATCTTCAGCAGCGGCGACACAGCGAATTACTCGAAAACTCGTCAGTCCGTCAGTCATAGCGAGGCATCCAGGTTACGAATGTCACTCAGTTAGATTGACTTCGACTGGCTGACTGACTAAATGACTGATCGACTGACTTACTAAATGATTGACTTACTTACTTATCGATCTTTTGTTTGCGTCGGAATCTCTTGCGTCGTCTGATTTGTCTTTCGGCATCTATAGCAGAATCTCGAATGGTCACGAAAATACCAGATATGCCCAATTCCTCATTTGCCAAACAATAGATCATTCAAGTGAGTATGTCAGTCATTAGTCATTTCCGATCTCTCGCTTTATCTCTCTCTCTTCCTATATATTTATATATTTATTATATATATATATATATTTATTTATTTATTTATAATGTCGGTCACGCCGACTCCCTCGTCTGTCTACCTGTCTGCCTATCTGTCGAATGGCTACTTTTATTTTCTTTCTTTTCGTTCAAAAGCTCTTCTTTTCCTCTTCTGTTCATTCTCTGATTCGTGTCAGTGATGGTCGTAGAAAGTGTGACAGAATGTGAACTATTTGTCTGAGACATCGGAGGACCATGAACTCAGGTGGTGGCCATCAGTCGAAATGAAACCAATTTACATGTAATTTATCGACCTAAATGCGGCCGAACACCGACCCAACCGACCCAACCGACCCAACCGACCCAACCGACCCAACCGACCCAACCGACCCAACCGACCCAACCGACCCAACCGACCCAACCGACCCAACCGACCCAACCGACCCAACCGTCGTGTTTTTAGAAACTATCTTCAGTTCACTGAATGCTCATTCACATGATACTTTGGAGAAACAAAGAATTCTGAAACTGATATGTCACGCATAGATTGGCGAATGCGGAACAGTTAAGTGAATATCGAGACCAAACATTGTAGCAACATTTTATACAATGCTTACATGCATCAGCGCATTTGACGAACTCTGTTAACATCAGATTGCTCCTGTTTCGCATGCGTCTGCTCCCCTTGCGTGCATTTCTTAACTCTTAACTCTTTCTGGCCAGGCTGAATCTCAACAATGTCGTCATTATCATTGTTGATGACAATATCGTTGCACTACGTCACCAATACTACTATTGTCTTGAGAACATCATCGAATAGTATATCTAGGGACCTACCACCAAGCTGAATCTTCGGGTCCTCGCCATATTCCATCCTTTAAAATAGTTCAGCTCCGCTTTCTGCAAATATTCTGATACAAGGCTCAGTAGGCTGTAGGCCCAGACACGAAGCATCAAGAAGGCTTTAAGAATTGTGTCAAATCTGGGCCAGCTCTCGATCAAGACGTTTGCTTCAAATGTCGCTTTCGACTCAAAACAACGGCGACAATTTGGTAACCTTTAGAATTTCAAAGAGCAGACCGATGCATTCTGTCTCAAGTATGCCCTGGAGCGCTGCTTGCTTTGACTACCACAGTGTATCTCCAACTTTTGCAGCGTTTTCAGTTTTGCTGGCTCTTTCTTTGACATGGACATCCATCCAAGCATTCAATGATTTGCAATTTGAAGAGGCCTTCACTAGACGCACGGTAGTTTTCTATATTAAGCAAGTAAGTAATTAGCAAGTAAGTAATTGCATCTGTCAAGCCTTTATTTCAACTGGTCGCAGCTCAGAATCCGTCACATCGTCATTTCGTATTGTAACATCATTGCACAATAGAGTTTCAGTCGTCAACTAGCAAATAATCGTCAATAAGTAGCTATAATTTAGCGTGTTGTAGTCTGCAGGGCCCCTCAAGAGACTCGGAGAGGCCCGTGCCACTGAAAATACGAGGCCCCATTCTGAAAGCATATACATTTTAAGCCTACTAATTCGCAGTAGTAAACATAATATAAAAGAGGAGAAAAACAAGGAAAAGAGAAAGAAAATAGGCTAATATTAATCGTAGCACCGAAAATGTCAGAAATAAAAACATATATGATCAAAATTTCATATGCTCACTCAAAGGCTGCAGACTGCAATAGCGAAGTCTTGCGATGAAGCTTAATTCTATGAATGTTTTGTAGAACGCTGATAGTCTTTAAATACATTTATTACAGATAAAATGTCAATTAATATCTGCCTTTATACATTGAAAGCATAATATAATTTTTCTCTTCTAAATCTGTTTCCCAACATTTGCCAGGTTCACAGGTCGACTGCGCTAGATTATGCTCAAGGGATAATGCGATTTCCTAGAATTACCTCAGTCCTGGATTTAAGAAGAGGACAACTAAGATGCAGTCTATATGACTAATTAGCTTAACTGTGACAAGAATTGCAGTGTAAGTGGCCCGGACAGAGTCTGAATGCAGTGTATGCGATTTGTGAGTTATACAAGCAGATTGTGTCCCCAGATGGCCCTGCAGCGCCCCTTCTCTGCAGCGCCCCCTCTCTGCTAAGCACAGTCCAAACCTGCATAACCTGCTTGATGTGCAAGACATTTAGTTGATGCCAGCTGAAGTATAAAGATTTGCTAATTTACCACAAAAAAAACATTGCTAATAAAATTCAAATTAGTGGTACCTCAAATAAACAATGATGGCATTTAGGATCAAGGGTCCAATAATCTACCCACCCTGAATTTCCCGGTAATCCAAATGGCCAGCCCAGCCCGGCTCTAGACGACGTTGACTCAGACAAGCGGCTATTTTCGCAGAAAGCTGGGGCACAACTGCCGGTGAGTATCGTTCACCGATCCGACCCGATCCGATCCGACTGAGATATTCTCAGTGGAGAAATTCAACCTGATCAGCTGCCCAATCAGCTGGCTGACAAAACTGGCAACGTACACCGATTCGATCCGATTCGGCCAGTCAGATTGGGTCGGTGTATGGCCGCCTTAACTGAGTGCCCTCAGCTGCGAAGGAGTGGCCAAACCTACGGTAGGCATCCGCTCAGTGCCCGAGTCATTGAATGTGGGGCATACGGGGCCTCGTCTGAGTAATCTGTCTATGACAATCGATTTGTAAAGATCAATTGCTTTTCAGCTGAGACGTAATATCAATTGGGATTAATTCTGTAGTCATCGGCTGGCAGTGAGCGAGAGATGAGTGCAATCTTCTACAGAGCGATGGACTGTGTATTCATGAATGTCAGCCTCCAGAATCTGACGATGGCCATTCCACCAGGTCCTCTACCAAACAACGGCACCACGTGGCCTCCTCCTCCTCCTCAACGGGATGAGAACTTGGTTCGTCGAGTAGAGCACTTCATTCTCACTCGTCTCTTCCTGGTTGTCTGTCTCTTCGGTCTTGTCGGAAACATACTGAACTTGGTCGTGCTCAGTCAGAAGGCGCTGACCTACAAGATGGGCCGCATGGAGCGATCTGTCTACTACGGCCTCATCGGCCTCGCAGCATCCGACATGCTCATCTGCATCTCTGTTCTGCCGAACGTCTACGTCGGAACTCCGGAATTCAGCTACGAAAGCTACGACTTCCGGCTGTTCTACGCCGTCTACGAAAACGCCATCGTCAACACGTTTCTCTTGTCAAGCACCTGGCTCACGGTCACCATGGCGACGAGTCGGTACGTGGCCGTCTGCCATCCGCTCAAGGCGCGTCAGTTTATCGGAAAGCGCTTTGCAGTGGCGTCACTTGGCGTCGTATTCGTCGTCTGCGCCATCTTCAACTTGCCACGCTACTTCCGGCAGACGATCGACACCTACGACTGTCACGACGGATCGCACATCTTCATCTCGCGTCCGGGTCCACTGCGTCGCGGACAGGCGTTCGAAAGGGTCTACAGGTGGCTGTACTTCGTCGCCGGAATCCTCGTGCCACTCGTCCTGCTAATCGTCTGCAATGCCCAACTGATTCGCGCTCTACGCAGAGCCGGCTACGTGCGTGAGATGAGTCATGCTGCCCAGTACAACACGCGCGCCGCCAACCGCCTGACCTTGACCTTGGTCGTCATCGTTATTATGTACATCGGGCTGTTCATTCCAGGTGAAATCATGAACTTCCTCAAGGAGTTCACGACAGCTGGAGAATCGACGGACATCTACAATCTGGCCGTTGCATTTTTCAACCTGCTACAGGCTGTCAACGCCGCCTTCAATTTCGTTCTCTACTCGACTTTAAACACTTACTTTCGACGCACGATCTATCTTATCGTCTGCTGCAAAGCAAAGCAGCTCCAACGCAACAACATCAGCAAGCACTACGGGTCTCTCACAGTTGGAAGCACCTGCGTCTGAACTGCGACCTTAAGTTGCTCTACTGGAAAACATCTCCACACGATCTCTACGAGACCTATGCCTACAGTCCTATGTCGTAAATTCATTCATCGACTGATAGGTCTATCAATTTTTCCGATTAGAACATTGACTCAGTCCTTAGAGCTGATCTTGCACCGCTTGATATTCGATTCTAGGAAAAACTGCGCTATCTGCAGGTGTACCATCACTAATACAGTATAGGACAATTCGATTTGTTTGGATACTGTCCCCACTAAGCCCATGATGTGCGAATTTATTAGTCGTTGGATTGGCGCACTTCTCGTTCTCCTTTGCCTACGTTTGGTTCAATGTGAAGACTTCTTGAGCATCGCATTTGGCAGATTCTGGCCAGCAGAACTGACTTTCCAACTTCTTTGTAACACCCAGGTTTATCTTGCGCCGACGATGATCCACCTATGAACCTTTGAAGTTGTTCCGCTTTCGCAGAGTGCCGGTGCTGCAAGGTCTGTCTGTCTGTCTGTCTGTCTGTCTGTCTATCTGTCTGTCTGTCTAGGTAACACGTAGCAATGAATGACTTGCCTGTTTAAAATAGCTTCTGCCGACGGCCTGTATACAGGTTCGCAGCGGCGGATCCAGGATTGCTTGCGTGGGGGCAAGGGCATTTCCAGAGGGGCGCCACAGTCTGGCAGTCCACCATGCACGAGTCCGGTCTAATTGGCGCCGGTGTACTGCGAAATTTCTTCCGGCGACAAATTCCTTCCGAAAACTTGTCATTGGTTCACATGACATATGATGTCAGATAGCAACGTAGACGCCTGAGCCTCGTGTTCATTGCGAGATATATTCCGGGTATGTTACTAAATACGCGTGATAAGTAAATCATTTCTAACAAATAATTAATAATAATTATTATTATTATTTATTAATTAATAATTAACAAATAATTGTGAAAGTCCGCCAATCATTCCGCCCGTGACCCACTTTCCTTTATCTCAGCGCGTACTGTATGTCAACTTGGAAGTCATATTCATATTCGCTAGATTCGGGATCATGCTAATGTCCAGAAACCCCAGTGTTTACCGAAATGTTATAATAGACATACTCGGCTCTCATTAACATAAAAGAGCTTCATAAGCCCTACACTGTACCCATGAGCCTACTCAGAACGCTCAACAACGAGTGGACCCATTAACAAGTCTCCGAAGCACCCCGTCAAACTGCCCATTGTATTGCATGGTAGAAACTACTGCAAATTCGCGAGCAGAAATGGCATACTCATCCCGAATGGAAACCAAAGCACTTCACAGACAACACCCCCCAAACTTATGACTATCCAAAACGACCAATAGCTATCCGTTACACTAAATAACATTTCCGCTGGAAGCCTTCAAACTTTCCATTTCAATGCATTGCTCTGCATGGCAAGAACTATTGCAGGGATGGGGTGGCTGGTCTGTGAAGCGCTTTAGTGTCCATTGCGGATGAATGTGTCATTTCTGCTCGTGAACTTGCAATAGTTTTACCATACTGTCCAATGCATTGAAATGCGGAGTTTGAAGGGCTACAGCTGAGATGCGGGTGATTGTAACAGAAATATTCTGGGTGTTTTGGTAGTAATGGGGACGAGGAGTATGGTGTTTGATGCGCTTTGATTTAAGATGGGGATGAATATATAACTTTTGCTGGCGAAGTTTCGTCGAGATTGAGTTGACTAGTATAGTGTCGAATGTGAACATGAATGAATATGCTGTCTAACTTTACAGACAGCGGCTTCGACCTTTGAACTGCAACACGCCCTATGGGGTTATGATGCCAAAAATTTTATTTCTAAAAATAGAACTGCGCTACAAAGACCAGTTTCAACTGGCTTGTTTATACATTAATTAAATAATATAGCTACACTCGTGTAGAATTTCACACAGTTGTTCCTAATTGACCAAACTGAGCTACTGCTCCATTCACAATTATTTAGTCTAGACTTCACGTGATAAGCGTTTACTTTTCAGTTTTCAGGGTACGGGTCAAGATTTACCCACTGTTTTCAGACGCGGAAATTTCTTCCCAAAAATAGAACTACAGTACGACGACCAACTTAACACCGCTTCGCCCCTCAGAATCACATTTTGTCCTAAATTTAACTGCGTGATCCTAATGTAATCATCCCGGGAGCCCACTTTCACGCATTATTTACAATATTTCTTTGCGTGGAGAGTAATCTGCTTCCTCAACAGACCAATTATTTATAAATTCGCCCATACCTATCGAAAATGTATTAGTCAACGGAAGAGATTTCGCACGTATACAGTGCAAAATTTCATCCTGGCAACGGCAGTGGGCGTGGCTGGAAGGATTTTGTCGCCGGAAGAAATTTCGCATGATACCGGCATATAACCAAGAGGGGGCGGTACGAGCCGCCCCCTCCCACGCCTATGGCTAAATCCGCCATTACAGGTCCGGCTGACCCATTGCTTCTCTGTATCTTCTGAAGCTCAGGGTCTTCGCTGTAACTGAAATTGCTTTCCTATCCTCTTCGCACTGTCTGTCATATAGATTTGAGAGTTGGGGTTGTGCCGCAGCCCACCGTCTGAACGCTGTCTCCTTACGAATGAGGTTACTCTAATGCGGAGGTATATAATAGCGTCCGTTACATTAGTGTTGAATTCGTTGCACCCTGTGGCTCAAATGATTCAGGAACAGCACTTTCCTTGATAGCGTTAGTACCCAACCAGCACACTCACATTGGACCAACAAAGGCCCAACGTGTGTGTGTGTGCTGGCCGGGTACTTGGATTAGGCATGCAGAAATGCAATTAATGGAACGCTATACGTCTAGCATGCGCTGCACGTATTCCAGTGAAAGTGAGCCAATGCCTACGACGTCGCTGCATCGCGAGATTTACGACCCGCTGCCTCCTGTATAGCGTAGCATCTTCAGAATTCCTTCATCGTCTGTCATGCCTCCTCGACATCCATTTCCGTGGAAATGGATTTTACGGACGCGACCGACAATGTTGCTGCTTGTTCGGATACCAAATGGGCATTCATTCGACTCGCCAACTAATTCTAGGATTTCAACAGAAGTGTTTTTACAGACTAGGAGTACGCGCTGTGCCGCACGATTCTGACTACCAAAGCTAGACGAGTTTTACCAGAAAATCAGAAGCTACAGAGCTACGAATGTCAACACTTGACCACTGCCTAAGAACAGCGCATCGAAATCCACGCGATTTTTGTTGAAAATAAGAAATGTTCGTCTTTATATCAGAGTTTGGAGTTTATAAACAAGTTTGGGGTTCGAATCCTTTAACGCCATGCATATGGACGTCGAAGAATAAGGTCAAGGGTTGGCACATGCCTCTGGTATTTACCTCTTCACATAGGACTATTTCTGTCCGGATCGCTGCTGAAGACTGGAGTATCAGTGTGCCAAACGGCTGTTTCTTCCTCTCCTTACTAGACCCAAACGTTTACGTTTCAGCAGTAGAGAAAACGTGTAATTTGGCCACCAAGTAAATCGAAACTCTCATAGCGTAGCAAAACTAGCAGAACAGGGAACCAGCGGAAGCCGCGAACACATGCGCAGTTACATAATTGTTTGAACTGAAACGAAGAAGACAGTGAGTTTTCGTTTTATAAGCAGTTTTGTGTAAAATTAGGTTATGATTTTAGGTTAAGTCCTTTTGGTATCAGGTGTGTGTACTTTTCCAAAAATACATAGCTAGATGATGAGACAGACAGACAAGCGAAAGTGCATTCTAAAGTCATTTAAAGTCCTATTATTTGTATATGTAGGCTCTTGCATGTATGTCTGTCAAGTTGAAGCACATATTCGTATTCACATTCGATCTTCAAATTCACATTCGACCGCGAAATTGTCTGTCAAGCGAGACAGCATATTCATACACATATTAAACACTTCATAAGAAAATCCGATATGCCTGGTTCTGACCTCCGCTGTCTCCTCATTCCTAAAATCACCCAAAAAACAAACTACACCCATGGAGCTGCTCTAAAACCGGCAGGTTAATTTTTACAAACGCCCATTGCGACGTAAAACCCCTCCCCATTCCACACATATACACGCATTGCCGCTGCCAGTCAAAAAATGCAAAGTCTGACCTCTGCTGTAAAAATTATCTGTACTCATTCGTAAAGTATCTTTACGAATATCAAAACTACACCTATACAGCTACTCTATACACCCACCGGCCTATTTTTACAAACGCCCTTTTAGACGTAGTACCCCTCCCAATCTCACATATATACGCATTGCCGCTGCCAAAGGCAAATAATGCAAAGTTCTGACCTCTGCTGTAAAATTATCTGTATTCAAACCTAAAGTATCTTTGCGAATATCAAACCTACACCTATACAGCTACTCTAAACACCCACTGGCCAATTTTTACAAACGCCCATTTCGACGTAGTACCCCTCCAAATTTCACATATGTACGCATTGCCGCTCCCAAAGGCAAAGTAATACAAAGTTCTAACCTCTGCTGTAAAATTATCTGTGCTCATTCGTAAAGTATCTTTACCCATATCAAAACTGCACCTATGCAGCTACTCTAAACACCCACCGGCTTATTTTTACAAACGCCCTTTTCGACGTAGTACCCCTCCCAATTTCACATATATACGCATTGCCGCTGCCAAAGGCAAAACATGCAAAGTTCTGACCTCAAATGTAATATCTATCTTAATTCCTAAAAGCTGTTCATGTATTTTTGTGCTAAGCAGAGCTGTGGAAGAGGTTCATTTCGATCGTGGCCCCTGCAACGAAAAAAGCTGCGTGAATGGCTCCATTATCGGTTTCTAGACTAGTCTCATTCTTTGGCCTCTGGGTTGTTTGTCGATCGGCAATTCTGTGTGCTGTTATGTGGTTCTTCATGGCATGCTCTAGTCAAACATTTCGAATTGTGGAAAAGCGTCGAAAGCTCTTAGCATATGGCCGCAGAAATTCTATTAATGCCCTGTAATCTTTAGGGCATTATGCATTATGCCGCGAGTTAACGCCTTAACGTGAAAGAGCGTCTACTTCACTCTTATTGGCTAGCCGAATGTTCCTGAAGGACGTTTTATCCTTTGCCAGCATAGATATGGTTATTCGATGTACAGCAGACCGATGAAGTTTAGGGCATTTCGCGAAACTTTATGATGTCCACTTTTTGAGAACTTTGACTTGATTACCTATTCACATCTGCTGGATATAGTAGGCCAAAGTTCACTAGCAGATGTGAATAGGTAATCAAGTCAAACTTTGCCAAGTAATTACCAGCCACACAGACAGTATACGTATAAAAATTGATTGCATTGTGCCTGGTACATTTGGAGATATTGATCACTGAATATTGCAAAATTTAGAAATAAAATGAATATGAAGGCACTTTTGACATTTAATACAGCTGAAATTATGGGACACATTATAGTAATTATTACATTTTTGTAAGCTATGCAAGAAACTGTACAAATAGAAAAAATCATCTGATTTAGTCTAACAGTTCTAGAGATATCAGTTCTCAAAAATTCGGAGGGTGAGGTCACGGAATCAACGATATCTTGGAAAGTATTTGAAATATTGCAGAAACATTTTGGGCTTTTCCATCCAATACGTCTTGCAACATGTGGTTAAAATTTCAGCCAATTCTGAGATGGTCGAATGGGAACTTTTCTCAGAATTGGTTGAGTTGAGCTGGAATGACCCTACTGATATCATGATGTCAAGACGTGATAAGGCTTCGTTCCTTAGTCTTTACATTTACATTTGCAAATGAGTAGAAGAAATTGATTGAAATAGTACAGGTAATGTGAAATAAGAGCAGCCCAAATATAATTCAGGCTCTCAATCGATTTATTTATTTTGTAAATGTATTATCCCTCACCCTGAGCCATTGCATCTTTTCAGTCGCCTCAAATTCTACTCTAAGGTAGCCCTAATGCGTCTTCTGCTGCCAAAAATACTGATAAAATTCAAGTCGTAGCGATTTGCAACGAATTTCAGTACTGCGTGTGAAGTTCATAACCAATGAGGAGCTTTAAAACACACGCCGCGAGTTAACGCCTTAACGTGAAAGAGCGTCTACTTCACTCTTATTGGCTAGCCGAATGTTCCTGAAGGACGTTTTATCCTTTGCCAGCATAGATATGGTTATTCGATGTACAGCAGACCGATGAAGTTGACAGTTGAACGTGTTATTAGCGGCGTGCAACGTCTGTTTTCCATTTCATTTTGCGACTTTTATAAAAATATGTGTGAATTTTGCAGGTAAGCTAACTTTCCGTTAGCAATACTGTTACTTCATAGTTTTTGTACGGCTTAGAATATATTAATGAACATTTCGAAATCAGTATTCAACATGCGGAACAAAGAATTTAAAACTTATAGTAGGCCTATATGAAGAAGTAACTCAAATTCTTTAATACACAATGCAAACTTCATTTGTTATGTGAAATGAATTTGAGCACGTTTCAGTTAAAGTTATACATTGAAATAATCGCTACTCTTCGTGTCTAATATTCTGAACGAAAATTGCCACGTTGTTATGACAAAAACACATACAAATTTCGTTATTGCCCGGGCATTTAAAATTGGCTTTAACGATAGAGTACCCAGGTGATATCTGACTATACGTGCAGCTGTAGAATCATATACTGCTGCGCCTTTTAACGTAAATGAAACTAATATTACTAATCATGATACTCGTGATGTTAATCTTTAATTTATTCATGTCAATGGTACTAGTTGTCGTATTAGTAGTAGTTGTTGAAAGCCCTACTAGTATTATTGACAGTGGTAGTAGCAAATAACTGTGTTTTTGGTTATTTCTTTAGCTAAAATATTCCCAGAAAACAGAATCCCAGGAAAGGTATGTTGCTGGCTGAAGCAATGCCACTGCTGCGAATTCATGTGGATTGCAATAACGTTAGTGACACGTCGCCAGAAGGGCCTTACGGGAAGGTATGCAGACAGCTGAAGAAAAGTAATGACAGCAGAAATAGATTGTACTTATACGTTATGTGGAAAAGGAAAAGTGACTTCATAATAGCAACATCGACTAATGATGCTATTTATAATGCACAAGAAGGTATGTGTAACTTGCATAAATTTATGTAGCGAAAGAACAATTATAAATGCGCATAATTTGTAGGCCTATAGTTAACTGTCAACAATTTAGGAAATTTTGTGTAGTTTGAAAAGGTCATTCAATTCTTAACAGTAAGATTAGAGGAAAACGTATGGATGGCGTAAATTTCATCGTCTAAAGAATAGGCCTACTACAAATTGCGAATTTGTGAGATAGTCGCAGCAAATGAGTTGGCCATTTCATGATGTTCACATTGTATTTTAGAATATAATTGTATAACTGATATCTGATAAAGGGATACAGAAGCGGAAGCAAAAATTCAACAATGACATGAGTAGGCCTAAATGGCCGTCCTGTAAGTGCAATGCATCGTGATTGTTCATAAAAGTGGATGATACAGAAGGTTACTGAGCAAGCCAAGAAGGACGTCTGGCGGGGCTTCAGCCAGGGCAAAGGGCGGTGGTCTTCGATAAAAAGTTTCATTGGCAGCCGCTAAACATTTTGACGACCGTCTTAGTTTCTTTAGTTTTGCATAGCTGCTTAATTTTGGCCTAGCGGACAGGTAGGCCCTATTTTTGTTTGGCATTCATTCATATATTTTAAGTCATTCAGTCAAAGTGTACAGCTTTAAATGTTCGTTCTGTACTGTAATCTGTAAAAGTCCAACCATATTGTTGCTTGTCATCAGTAGTCCTTTAATTCTAATTGCCTGCTCTGTACATTAAAGGCAATGGCTTTTCCATTAAAATAAGCCAACGATGCAAGTGCAGTCTTCATTGCCGATCTAGACAATTTTCAGTGACAAGACGCCTTCCATCAATAGGCCTAGAACCATCATTTCGTCACTGCCGTTATAATCGTAATCTTCATGACCATTACCTGCACTCGTTAAACATCATTGTCACTATAACCGTCAGAGACATTTTGCTGCTATTAGCCGACCAAAATAGTCGCCTTTTTAGTGCTGTAAAAGGTGACTTTGATGTTTGCTATAAGCAGCCTTTGTTAAGTGCGTGAAGACCCGCTTATGACGCACGTCTATTACGCATTACCCATTCTCTGTATGTTATACAGTTCGGCAAACGAGTCCACGTGCGGCCTCAGGGACAGCGAAGTTGTTCAACGATGGTTTTCGGACAGGTATATTGCACTGTTCAAGTCTATAAATTTGGATAATCGGGTTATTTGGCTCCATTTATATATGTGAAGTAGGCCTATATCACTAAAGCAATCTGTGAAAAGGTCATCTGTAAGAGCAACAGGTTTTCAGATGTCGTGTTTGTAAACAGATCATTTAAATACGAATAAAACCTGACAGTTTAATAATGAGTACTAACCGCGACACAAAAGAAATGACTTATGTAAAAAAGCAAATGTGAAGCAGTAATACTTTTCAAACCTTAATTATGCTAACCAATACACACACACTACCATCTATATACGCATAACTATATAGGTACAAATATCTATATATGTACATATATAGCTACATATAGCTATATATGTACAGGTATATAGGCCTATTGGAGATAGGTTACTCCCTGAAAACGCACTGAATTAAATTCAATGCATTTCGCTCCATTTCAATAGCGCTCTTCACTAGCAGGCAGCTACGTCATTGCCATATGACTTACAACTTACGAATGCAAAATGGTCAACACAGCAACTAGCCTACATGATTTATGACCATTCGCGCGTTTTCTGCCGGAAATGAATTGCTTAGAAATTTCGAGTTTTTAGAGAACTCTTTTTAGAAGCTAATTTTCTCATTCATGGGAACCATTATTTGTAAGAATCAGCAAATGCATTTGGTCTATGGCAGTGGTGTTTTTACTTTGCGGGCCACTTGACACAACGGAAATCCAACGAAGGGCCCCTATGGCAAAAGTCAAGTAAATTTACCGAACACAGAAAAACCTATAACTAAAAATGCAAGCATTTATATCTCGCGGTAAATAAAACCACGCTGCAATACTACAATAACACTAACTGGTTATGCTTTTACTCACTGTTATGTAAAATCAAACTGTTTCTGGTACTATTTAAGTTCGTGAGACTTCTGATATTGCTTGTTTGCCACCAGCGCGGATATATTTGGCTGAATTTGTTGCGACAATGCCACCCTCATAGTAGCATTCAAATGTTCAGAAGTAAGTCGTGATCTTAATTTGGATTTTGTTGTCTTCATTGCTGAGAAAGCCTGCTCACAAAGGTAAGACGATCCGAAAAGACACAACATTGTAGCGGCATGACTACGCAAAACCGGAAAGGAATCTGGCTGTAGATACTTATAAAATTCCTGCAGTGACACTTGCCCGTATTTCGCTTTTAGTTCCTCATTGCACTGCAGATCGACCTGTTCCATTTGCATTTCGGCTGGTGCTTCATCAATGCTTACTGAAAACGGAACAGAGAATAACTTGAATAGACAATCATTTGACCGAAAGTCAGAGAAACGTCGTTGAAATTCTGAATGCAGCTGTTTAATTTTATTAGCATACAGTTCATCATTCATAACGGCATTTGCGTTGGTGTCTTTAATAGATTTGCAGCACGTGAAATGGTAGTAATACTAGTTCTGACCTGTCGCTCCCACAGCAGTAGTTTCGTTTCAAAACCTCGTACGTGGTCAAACATATTTGTGATCAGCTGGTCTCGACCCTGCAGCTTTACATTCAGCAAGTTCAATTCATGAGTGATGTCAACAAGAAATGCTAAATTTGCTATCCACGCTGGATCAGAAAGTTCTGCAATCTCATTGTCTTTGTGAACCATAAACATTGCAATTTCCTGTCGTATTTCAAAGAATCGTTTAAGAACGTTACCTCTACTTAGCCAGCGAACTTCACAATAATACAGTACGTCGCCATACTCAGCATCAATGTCATCCAAAAAAGTTTTGAACTGGCGATGATTAAGTGCATGTGCGCGAATGTAATTTACTGTTTTCGTAACCACCTTCACTACATGATCAAGTTGCACTACATGCCCACAGAGAGCTTCCTGGTGTATAATGCAATGAGAATGAAGAAAAAAATCCTTCAATTCCTTTCTTGGAACGGGTTTTCTGTATAAGACCTTGAAGACCAACATTTTTACTACACATCGCCGGTGCACCGTCAGTAGTCAGACCTTTCATTCGCTGATAATCCAGTTTAAATGTAGCCATAAGTTTTTCAATTTCTGTCATAACATCTGTTCCTTTTGTTGTTCCACTTAACGGTAATAATGCCGCCAACTCTTCTGTTATATTCAGATCCTTATCGACTCCTCTAATAAATACAGCCACTTGTGAAATGTCTGTCGTGTCTGTACTTTCATCGACAGCAAAAGAGTGCGATGAAACTTTTTGCTTTCTCAGTTAACTGCAAGTGTATATTATCAGATAACTCTATAATTCGTACGGCAACAGTATTACGCGACAAGCTTATATTAGAAAAGCACTGCTTCTTATCTGGACACACAATTTCTGCGGCACGCATCATACAATCTTTTATAAATTCTCCAACAACGAACGGTTTTTTCTTCTTGGCAATCTCTTTGGCGATTACATAACTAGCTCTTACTACTGCTTCCGATTCGTTATTGACCTTGTGAAAAAGAGTCTGCTGCTTGTTTAACATTAATTTTAACTCTGAATTTTATCATCGCGCAGTTTGTCCTTGTATTTTGAATAATCAGCCTCATGTTTTGTTTCGTAATGCCTCTTTAAGTTGTATTCCTTCAAAACTGCTATGTTGTCTCCGCACACTGAACATAGAGGCTTCTTTTTGAACACTATCAATAAATAGTTCCTCGTCCAAACCTCATTAAATTCACGACCTTCGTCGGATATATTACGTTTACGTTTAACTGAACGTACATTAACATCACTTGTGCTACCGGTAGCCATGTTTACAAAACCAAAGAACATTTATCTGGGTACTAAAATATATAAATGTAATAATTAAGGAACAAACAATGTAGAAGGGCCGCAAGCTGCACTTTGCCGCGGGCCACACGATATGCCTCCGCGGGCCGCAAACGGCCCGCGGGCCGCCGCTTTGACACCACTGGTCTATGGGATGTCTAAAGAAAATAACGGTGCCAGAAAGGCTTCCGTATAAGTCGCCTTTAACACTAGCTGCGCTACCGCACAGCCTTTATTGTTCAATTTCATTTTGCATACATAGGACCTTGCGACCACATTAACAACTTGCCCAACGATGTCTTGAGACGCATTCTTGCGTACGCCACGGCTTAGGATTTCGTCGACGATGTGTTCAGTTCTGCGTCCCAAGGAGACGCCACGAATCCATTGTTCGTTTGGTATGCAAGCACTGGAATGAAATTCTAGTTGAAAATGAAGTGGAATTCTATCAACTACAGAAACGATGCAGAGTAATAGGCAAGTCAAGCTGATAATGTGCTCCAATAAATACGATAAATAATGTTAATCAAATATGGCTTATGACGCATTTTTCCTCAGTTAAAAACATTCACAAATTTACGAGATATGTATCATGAACACGTATGGTCGTGATCAGCCAATGAACATATGGTTCCCGCAACTTAGCTTTCGTTGAGCGCTGTAGAAATCTCGAGATTACGATTACGATATGGCGTGTCAACAGATGTATTACTTACTTACTTACTTGAATCGGAAACAGCGACGAGAAGCAGTCCATCTGCGACCTAGCTCTTTGTTAGCAGCGATCACATTACAAACTTTGGCTCCGTGAGCGACCTCTAAACGCAGATCGATCTGCTTCAAACGTTACACAAAATGTTTCTTACTAAAATGAAACAATTTGAGTTACCAATTTCGCAAATGAGAATATTAAGGCCACCCTACTGAACATTTAAATTTATGAGTTACGACTGAACATTTTCAATTTGTAATTCATACTTGCTTTGCTAAGAAGTTATTACTAATGAAGTGTGCTTTTGTAATAACAACCAATCTCCAAATCACTCTAAATTCAGTAAATTTCATGAACTTTATCAACTGAGACACTTGAGCTATCTCTAAATATAAATATTTTTTATTCCAAATTTTTTTCTAATGTTTTTAGCTTAGAAGTAACACGTTTGGGGTTGAAGACGTTCAAAAATTAAATTTTCATTTTTTCTTATATCTTAAGCTCCACCCAGTGTGCAGGGGTGGCAATAGGGACAACAGTCACAGCAAGCGTCTCATAATCTGCTATCAAAATGCCCACCACACCATCTTCACTAGGTCCGCTGCTAGAAACAGAGCGCGTGGTGGACGACCCAGTACTAGCCGGTATAATCGAGCTCCCAGAGACAGTCAGAAGGACGGACGATGGAAGACATCAACGCAGGAGTTGGTGTCTCAATAAAAACACCGAGATAAAGGCAACGGGAAACACCTCTCTAAAACTTCCCGAGTACACATCGGATGGTAATGATGCAAGACAACAACGTGAACGATTCGATCCAGCCATTGATGGAGAGAGTCGCGTTCGGCAGGGGAGGAAACAAGGCCTCTTCGGTCGTCATCCAGTGAAGTACTTGTAAAAATAAAACAAAGCTCAGAATAGGGACGTGGATGTGCAAACAATGCTGAGACCAGGAAAGTTAGCCAATACCACCAGAGAGATGAGAAAATCAGGTTTGGATATCCTGGGACTGTCGGACATGAGATGGATGGAGGATGGTGACTTTATTAGAAGGAATTAGAGTGATACACCGAGGGACAGGGAGGCCAAATGGAGTGGCCATCCTACTAGAGCAAAGGGTTGCCAAGTGTGTCACCAGAATAGTAAAGCATAAAAACAGACTGATGGTGGTAATAAAAACCTACCCAGTTGACATTGTAGTGATACAAATCTATATGCCCACCACAACCCATGGAGAGGAAGTAGTCGTTATATGAGATGACAGAAGAAAAATGGGGAACATCAAAGGAAGAGAGTACACAGTGGTTATGGGAGAATGGAATGCAGCAGTTGGGGAAGGGGCCAAAGAAAGCTGTGTCGGAAAGCATGGACTGGGAAAGAGAAATGACAGAGGACAAAAACTTGTGGATTTTTGTAGAAGACAAAAGTTAATTATAACAAATACCTGGTTCCCCACAATAAAAAAGACGAATGTATACACGAAAGGCCTCTGGGTATGCTGCCCGATATCAATTGGATTACATCAGGGTTAAATAAAGATACAGAAACAACATAAAGAACTCCAGAGCTCTACCAGGAACGGATGGAGATACGGATTACAACTTGGTAGCCATGACGGACCATCTGCGATCAAAGTTCATCAAGAGAAAAAGGAAACGAGTAAAGAAATGGAATTATGAAAACCTAAAGACCAGGAGTAGAGAATTATCAGAAAAGATCGAGGAGCACATAACAAGAAGAAGTAGAGCCACGAAAGAAGAAAGATGGCGAGGGCTGAAGGAGATTATTACTAAGGAAACATTAGAAACGGTGGGATATCTAAAAGGGCAATCTCCTCGAAAGCCACAAATTACGACAGAAATGCTCCAGGATATGGAAGAGATGTGAAAATGGACACATCAGCATACAGAGAAGGCTAAAATAGACGATTACATAATAAACTAAGAAGAACAACAGAGAAGCCAGAGAAAAGTGGTGGGAAGAGCAATGTAGATATTTGGAAGCACTACAAAAAATGGGAAGATATGATCAAGTCTATGGAAAAGTGAAGAAGATGACAAAAGGGTCAACCAGAGGAAGTGGAATAGCACTACAAGACAAGAATTCTATGATCCTACAAGATCCCAATGATATCAGAAGACAGTGAAAGGAACATATAGAGGACCTCTACCAGAGCAAGAACTGACCCACACACCTTAATCAGGACTCAACCTTGAGGACAAGGAAGAAGTAGGACCAGAGGTGTTGAAAGATGAGGTACTGGCAGTTTCAGCAAAATGAAAAATAACAAGATGAGTGGAATTGACAACATCCCAGCAAAGGAAGACATCAGGGACAGAGGAAATGGACTGGACACATACTCAGAGGTGATTCCCTCCTGAGAAATATCATAGAGGAAAAAAATAGAAGGAAAGAAATGAAGAGGAAGACAGACAAATGCTAGTAGACTGGATGATGGAGGACAGATATGATAAACTGAAGGAGGAGCCTCAGCAACAGCGTCACTGGATGTTCAAACCTGCCTGGGGGCAGAGAACTTGAGAAAGAACACCGTGTGTGTGTGTGTATATATATCCACAACAAACTTTCCACAGTCTCTGCTCCTGTAGATCACATCTGTACAAATAAGATTCTGGTCAAGGAAATAAATTCAAATAACAAACAAGAGGTACAACCATAAGTTTTATTTATAGGAATATAGTATCTAGTAATAACCATGCACAAAATAAACTCAGATCCATTAAGAAAATATTTATACACAAACTTTAAACAAACTACAGCAGCTGCATTTAAGAAAAATACAATTTTAGTCTGAATACAAGTGAAAGAATAATACAGAAGGAAATTTTTAAGTCCATCTGCATGAAAACAGAAACAATTGAACTATATATGCATAAAAAACAAACACACACATCAGTACATTTAATGTATAGTCACAAATGGAAAAAGATGTTCAGATCTTGTTAAATTATACTGCTTCACAATTCAAATGCACAGCATAACTGCTGCCATGAAATTTAATGACAGTAAAGAAACAATTATACAATGATGATGAAACTATTGACATTTTAAAAGTCTTGGTTACCCTAAAACTGTATGCTTAATTTAAAATCTTGAGTTCCCAGTAAAAAGCTACGCTACCACTCAATCCAAAAGGCACTTGTCGAATCACACAGATTATTATTATCTAATTTAATCTACTCTAATCAAATGACTGCTATAGAGCCGTTACCATAATGCATAAAGCATCCATCGATAGTTGCTTCAAGCGAATTTGCAGTTATAAAATATTGTTTTAGGTCAAAATCCCATATGCCAGACAAACCTGAAGTCATTCTATGGTTGGTAAGCCAGCTGATCACGATGAGTTTTGTTTAGCTTGGGATGATACCACTTAACTGACAGACTGTACACAACTGGGCAGCAAATTCCAAAGCTTTCAACCAGTCAAAGAGAATGCCTGAGAGCCCAATACGGTTCTGGTGCATGGCACAGCAACAGTCAACATATCTTTTGATCGAGTGCAATATTTGCCGGTATGCATGGTGAGCAAGGAGCAGCAGAGATATGTTGGCTGACCCAAATGTAAGGCTTTGTAAACTATAAGGCAGATTTTAAGCTAAATTCTTTGCTTGCCGGGCAACTAGTGTAATGAATGCATGTTCAAGTAATATGCTGATACTTAGGGATTTTCATAATGGCTCTGGCCAGAGAATTTCGAACCATTGCATGAATCTCTTTAGTAACACCAATGACGAGAAGCTGTTTCCGGTAGTCGTGTCAGCAACAAACCACAGCAGCTGCTAGTTAAATCAAGACAGTTTGAGGCATGAAAGATCTCTCTAATTCTACAAATATTCCATGTGTGAAAATGAACTGATTATCAAATACAAAATTAGACAAAATTCATTTTCTCTAATTCTATCCTCTGGTCCTCTAGAGGCTTTTATTATGACTTCCACCTGTGTACTTTACCACTTCAGACCTTGCAGTCACCACGTGGAAAAGTTTTCCTCTCTGTTGGTCTGAAAAATGTCATTCAACATGTATCTTTCTGTGCACGACAAGAAATCGCTCAAAGTAGCAGGCCCCACCTACTGGAAATCTCGGAGACCTTAGCAGACTAAACTCGAAATCTTCCACTTTGACTAAGACCACAAAATTTACTATTCCAACATCAAAATGTGCACCTTTCAGCTAATGTGAGGGGCATCATTAAACTTTACTTGTTTTGCATTGCAGTGTAATATCCTCTCAATTCTCATAGACTCGTGGAACAAATTCCCTATGAATTAATTGAAACCTCGATAAAGATTCCTTGTTATCAGTCCTAAACTCCCCATACTCATAATGTCATGGCCTCAGCAAATTAAATCAAGCAAGCCTTAGTGACATATCACTGATGCACACGAGGACTTGTGAATGGGGCAGCCTAAGAACAAACAGCGAAAACAGTCAACAGGATGAGACCATTTCATAAGAATTCATTTACAAACGGATTTGACAAGAGTTCAACAGCTTTTGGTCGCTGTTCGTACTCCTTGGTGAAGCAGAGCAGCAGAAAGTTTTTTGCAATGCTAGAAGTTGATGGTGGCAGCTTGTATTCTGGTGCTGGGCTGGTCGCTATACGATAGATGGCAGCGATACCTTCAAAGTCATGCCATGGAGGATTTCCTGACAGCATTTCGACCACAGTGCAACCAAGACTCCTAGACAGATCAGAGAAATCGAATGTAAAAGCTAAGAAAATCCAAAAGAGAGTCTTTTCTAAGCAGTTCTTCCATAAGAGGCAACGTATTATTTCAAAAGCCGAGTCTCTTCCATTAGATTGACTGTGGTGGCTGAGTGGTAACACTCTGATATTTCACTTAAACACTCAAAAAGTTCAAATCCTTCAGCCAGCAGGTGGCTGCTTTGCACGCTTAATGTGACACTGAAAGGCACATGAAGTGAAGCATTATTAAGTCTGGTTAGTACTAGAATGCATGACTGTCTATGGGTTACCATGCAACCAGGTGCCACCTCAGCCTTCCACCCTTACAGGGTGGTAAATAAGTGTCAACACAAGTTTGGAGGTTTAAGTGTCCGGTCTTGGGAGTGTCGTCATTATGTTTGCATTTACACTGACAGACCCTTCAAACTTCGAACCAGGTTGCTGAGGAGTTTCAACAGAAGTACATAAACCAGTCTAACCTACACAATTTTACCTGCAACAAAATAATCAGTTTGAAGTTAAGCCATGAAAAACTGAACTTGTTCTATACAGCCTTTATTCAACTAACAGATGTAGTGATTAGAGGGCTGTAGCTTAGAAGAACTTCTTCAATCACTGAGACATTACATTGCATTCACATGCTCTTACAATCTGAAACAAACTTCTGTACAACCAGAAAAGCCTGGAATCTTATTTTGCAGTTAACAGCACATAAAGAATTAAAGATTTTGCATTTTTTAAGAGTTTTCCAGCAAATTTCGTGAACAGTTTTCTCACAGAAAAGTCTAGAAATAAGAGAAACTGCTGTTATTGGGTCTTTGTTTACTGAGCAACTGCAACATCTAGCAGAAACATCACTGGTCAGCAGAAAGGACAACTGAAAATATTTTACCAGTTTATTGAAATTTTCAATTTTAATTATGAGAAAATTAAAATGAACAATTATGCATAAAATACTAGTTGGTAGATGCAAATGTTGCTTTTGCCAGAAATAATGGCAGTAGTGTGCTCAAGTAATAACAACCATTAAGTTGCACCTCTTTAGCTCTGTTAGGTAGCCATGCTTCAGCACATAAAGGGTACAGATTTTACATTTTTAGCGAGTCTAACACTCACATGTGCTGGATAATCCTGTTTTCACAGACAATTACGGCATTTTATTGGAAGAGGACTACTACTTATTACAAAAATACAGATCTGATTTGTGCTGATGTGGATAGAAACCATCATTTGAACATACCAGATATCTGCTTTGCGTCCGTAGCCTTGGCCATCAATGACTTCGGGTGACATGTAGTATGGTGTACCCGCTGTCGTCATCATCATCGATTTAGACAAAGTCTCAAGGCGCTTTGAGGCACCAAAGTCACTCAGCTTTATGTTGCCATTATGATCACGAAGAATATTAGCTCCTTGACAAAAAAAATAACTGATTAGAAGAAACTTCACAATGTGTAGAATCAAAGATAAACATTAGTCCCAACTTTTACAGTTCTATGGAAAATTTCAAAGTCTTCCACTTCCCTTTAATCAACTCTACAGACAAAAAAGCCAGTTTGATACACTTCACACGGACTAACAGCAGCTGTCCCATTTACCTTTCACATCCCGATGGACAATTGATTTGCTGTGGAGATATTGTAATCCTTCTAAAACCTGACGGGTGTAGCGTCTCGCGAGTTTCTCCGTCAGAGGACCATACGTTGCAATCTGGTCTTTAACGGAACCCTGCCAAAATCAAAAGAGTGCATGAAATGAAGCTCAATCATCTTCCTTTAACCTTTATACTTGGCTTAGAAAAAAAAGTCAAACTGCATTTGAAGGTCAGTCTGGTCCAGTTCCAGCTGAGTTATCAACAAGAACTTGGAAGGGTATGATGGCAAGGAAACACCTTCATAATATTCTTCATCTAACAGTATAAACTACTAAAGGTTTAACAACTCACAGACTATTAGCAGAGAAAGCAAAGATGTTCTTGCTACGTGACCTATTCCAGAATGAGGCCAAACCATGCCAATATAACACATATGCCATGTAACATGGTGGAAAATCATAAAAGATTCTAACTCAAGACTTCTCTGGATTGTGTCTAAAGCAATGCCAAAGTCTTAAGAATATATTCACCATTGATTTAAGTTTGACAATGCCACCATTAACCTGGAACAAACTGCAGTGAATTTCTGAAAGTGAAGCCACACTGTTTGCAGCACCATCAACTGATGCGTTGTGCAGGACGGCTGCAATACAGAGCTAAAAGAAAATGGCAAACACCAGTACTGTTGCCTGTTAATAGACAACACTAATTAAGTGGGGCCATCTTCTTCTGCTCCTGGGTTTGCCGCTTGTACCCCCCAATACCTGTTTACTTTATTTTAAACTTGTATTTTGGGAAGTTTGTCAATATGATGAATGAATGGCATTGTAAATGGCTGGCAGTAGAAAGAGACCAGAAATGCACAAACCCCCGGCATGTATTCCATGAAGATGGAAAGAACACGGCCATCATCTTCGCTGCCGAGATACTGTACAATGCGTGTATGCTGTAACGTCTGGAGGACTTTGATCTCATCCCTCAGTGCTTTCACCTCCTACATAATGCATAAATACAATACAAAGAACCCTGCTTCATATACATCTAATCAGGTGTTCTCAGAATTGTCATATGTAGCAAATTGCTTAAAAACTCTTAACTCAACAATAAACTGTGTTCTTCATCTGGCACAGAATAACACATCACATCAATTCACAAAAAGACTGATGAGTGCAACACAGTCTGGCATCATGTCATGAAATGTAAACTCATATGAATAAAAATTATTCAAAACTTTACTAGAAAAATATTTCTAAACAAAATTTAACGTACAGCTACATCTTTTAATTGTAAACGATACTAATGTGCTAGTACCTATCTTTTCCTCTAAGTTTTTGAATCCAACTTTAACAGTTGAACATGAGAAATGCCGACAAACAAACAGAATGTGAGCAGAAAGGATAGATAGAAAAGGACCAGAGCAGAAGGCAGACAGAAAGCAGGCAGACAGCGAGGTATGTTTTGAACAAACCCTGGAAGCTTCTGAATCTCGTACGACGTAAACCTGAACCTGTTTGACAGCTAATTCACGACCTGTGTCAGTGTCGAAACAAAGAAAGACCTGTCCAAAGGCCCCAGAACCAAGAATTCGACCTTTTTTCCAGTTGATCGGAGTGTAGCTTGCTAGACAGAAATCACACAAGATGCAAACAGGTAAATCATGTGTCTCTGAATCACAGCAATCAAAATGTTTGATAAAACAGATCAACACCAACATACCGTATCATCTTGGGCATAATACGCAGTTTTTTCTCAAGAAAATCTGCTCAAAGTCTGGGTGCACATTATACTTAGCAACGATGTTCTTAGATATTCTAGGCAAACATCGATCACACGTGGACTGGTTTTGCATTAACAAGGGCAACAGACGAAGTTTACATTGACCAAGTTACCTTATATTTTATTGGTTTAATTTATTAACTTGCATTAAAAGGCTAATTTAATGACATAAGATTTTAAAATATTTTTATAATTTTAATTCAGAGTGCATAGTTGTGTTCGAGAAATAAACTAAGACAGCCATTTCACTGGATGTTATTTTATTCCATAGATATAAGAATATGTACTAGAGTGGTCAGGCTACAAGTAAGTATAATATTTATTGCAAGGGCACGTGGAACTTCACTTGCACATTATATATAGGTACTAAGATTTTTACATTACTACATTTTAAATATTTTGCAACTCGGGGTATGCATTATGCACAAGCGCACATTATACCCCAGATAATACAGTAATTAGAATCCATATTTATATTTTTGCTTCCATGTAAACTGGAAACTTGTTAAAATACTACCTTTTGGAGCCATATCAAGAACAACCTGATAATGAGGTCATGTTATAGTAAAAGCCCTGTAACATGCAGAGGTCAGGAGTAAAGCATTCTGAACTGCATGCTCCTGAGTCACTTGCTCCAGAAGACACTGAATATCTTAGCATTTATGTAGCATTTATATATTAGCATGTAGCCTACTTAGGTTTGAATATATGTACGTATTTTCAGCATCCTTGTAATACACCTACCTATAATTTCAAATTTGTATTATAGGCTAAATAAAAGTCATGAAACCTTTGAAGAGTATAAATGTAAATTTTATGATAAATGCTTATGCAAACATAATATTTAAAAAACCTGGAACATTGTCTGAATGCTGAATGGGACGGGTGCTCTTTGCACTGTAAAGTCACGGACTGTCTTAACACTGATGGACTAACAGTCAGTTATACAATTTCTGTAGCAATTAAATGTAATGATTTCTTCACTGGTATTGCTCGGTCATTTGAATCAGCCATTCCTGAATCCAAAGCCTCCTTTGAAACTTTGATGAAAAGCCCCACTGCTCCACTCATTTGCTTTAACTCCAACATCTGCTGAGAAAATCATTGTCACTTCTCACTTCCTAAAAATTACAAATAGTGCTGGACCAGATGGTACTGATCCTCACTTAGCTGGTCCTACCATGAATACTACTGCTTCATTACTGGCTGAAATAATTAATTGCTCGTTTGAAATTCTTACTGTTCCAAGCGGAATAAAATTAGCAAAGGTAATTCCAATTTAGAAATCAGGAGACAAAGAAAATGTCAGCAACTACAGGCCAATTTTTGATACTCACTTTCTTTAAGAATTTTTGAAAAACTGCAGTATGAACAACTATACGACTGTATAAGTTAAATGAGTATGTTACATTCAAGTCAGTTTGACTTTCAACTTGGTCAATTCTTCGCAATGGCAGTCCTGGAATTGCAAGATAAAATCTCCCAGCTCATTGACAATAACCAGTTCTCAACCGATTTTTTCCAGTCTTGGCTAAAGCCTTTAATACCATAAATTCTATCATTCTATTGAGGTAGCTTGAACTCTGTGGGATATGTGATCTTCAGCTTTCTTGGTTTAGAAGCAATCTTGATAGCACACAGTATCAGGTCTTTCTACATGGAATGTATCCCCAAATTAAATCAGTTTTCCATGAAGTCATGCAGGGGTCCATTTCTGTTGTTTTTATAATACATAAATGACCTCCAAATTCATAAAACTTGCTTCATTTCATAATACCTGCAAACAACACAAATGTCTTCTTAACATTTTGATTGAGTCTATTAACAATGAGCTTGTGTGTGTTGCTGATTGGTTTTGGTCAAACAGAATGCCTCTGAATTTACACAACACTAACTTTACCTTGTTTTTTTTCACATAAGAAACCAATTTCCAGAGTAAATTTAAATATCTGATAACTGATAAGCAGCAAATTGCACAAGTGAATTTCTTGGTGTTTCTGTTGTCAGTCATTTAGCCTGGAAAGACCACACATATCATATATCTTGTAAACTTGCCAAAAATATTGGCATATTGATCCGTATTCCTAAGACATATAGAGTTCATGGCTGTTGCCTCAGAGTGGAATCACCTGCAAGGGAACTATCTCTCTCCAAAGCTCATATTCTCTTTCTTCATTTACAAAAGACCTCAAAACAAAATACTTCCCACTGGTTATCAAACATAACACAAAGGCCTGTCTCCCCACACCTTCAGCTCAAAATGCTGCATTGCTACAATAAAATGATTCAAATAAAAATTATAATAAAGTTTTAGTATAACTGACACAATGACCTTTCTAATCAAACATAATCACCTTTTTGTATCAGAAAAATAGCATTTGATTTGACTGCGCAATCTGATTCTAGTTTTGCACAAATGACCAGTTTGGCTGAGTCCTTGGTGCCAATTACCTTCAGTGATCATCATACCTCTTAGTGAAGCTCCTTCCCTGCCAAGACTTCCAATTCCACTGCTGCTGCTGCTGGCTGACCAACTCCGGTCGGAAGATTGAAGAGATTTACAGCCAAGTTGGTCAGATGGACCCGGAAAAACGGGAAAACACTGGGATTGGCGACTGCAACGTGGATATGTCAAATTCTCTGTCAAATTGTTAAAGAAACAAACCAATAAGCAACGTATCAAGTGCTCCTGCAAACTTCTGTAGTGGCAGAATTCACTCAACACCCCACAGAACCAACCAACACATACGTTCTACTGCAAAAATCTACTCAGGGGTACCATAAAAGTTTCTGCATGCACTGTTGGGAATCTACACAACTATGTTCTCAGCATATAACTCACTTAAAAGCACAGAAATAATCAGCAACAATTGCCATGAACAAACCTGATGCCATTTCTTCGTGCTTTGAGATACTGCTGTGATCAGATTCCCTGAGATTTTCCAAGTTCTTTATGATCCAGCTGATAACTTTTTAAATGTGAAAACTGCCTAGACTAATGTAATCTATGATTTAATAAATGTGAATAAGATAAAATAAAATAATGACAGGACACTTAGCTGGATAACCATGGATATTTTGCAAAATGCTTGCTCTCATCAGCATATCAAGTAATAAACTTCTACAAAATTGACTTAACTGACTGAAGCAATAAGAGAGTCACTGCCTTGTAACTTAAGACAAGAAACAGGACAGGTTGTAGAAAACATTAGTAGCAGTCATACTTTTCCACTGCGTTTCAACAATAGTACAGTATCAGCAGAAGTAAAAAATGACATTTATCTAAGGGACAGGTTGGTTGACCCCAGTACACATCGATCAACTGGATCTTAAGAATGACCATGGCCTTTAGCATGTCTAGTTCTTTTCTCAACTCCAACCAGATGTCTTGCCTATTATTACAAAGCAGATCAGGTCAATAATAACAACCATAATATACTATGAGGAAGTTTAACATTATTCTGAAGAAAAAGTCTGTGTAAGTCCTGTCTTCTCATGTTCAACCTTTGTGCAATTTTAGACCATGAAGTCCAGACTACAATATTATAAGCAACACTGTTCTTAACATGCCTCTGTTTACCATGGCCTGTTAAATATTAGTTTGCTTGCCTCTGTGATTTTGTTACATTAAATATGTAGAAATGCCTACATATTCTTTTCAAACATGCTTCTGACACCATCCTGTGTTTTACAATGTGTATTTTGTCTATTATGAAGTTTATTGTTTAGTACGATCTTACAATCTGAAGGAAGACCTTGCGTAACACTGTAGGATGTCTTATCATAAATTAACCATTTCAATCAAGCAACCGTGCAACATGTCTCCTAATAAAATAACCAGTTCTGTACAAATCACACTAGCAGCCAACAATGCTTACCGTTTGTAGCGTCTTTTTGTGGGACGTTAGCTGCACGAGGGAACGTTCCACACTGAGGCGTCCGAGACATAAACGGATACTGCATTGACAGTCTGTTCGAGTGTCTGTTCATACAAATAATATCCTGCATTCATGTTGAATTACTTAACTCATTACTTTTACCCCTTTTATTCCCTATTAGGAGTCTTCAACTGCCTTTTATTTCATCAGAATGCAGGAACCAGGAATAAAGCTGTTTTGTTGTTTGTTTATCATATTTATAGTTTAACTTATTTATAGAGTATCAAAAGTTAAATGTCAGTAAAGGTGTAAGTAACATCAGTGTTTACTACATAGTGCAATTCATACTGTATTAAGGAAAATATTTAGCGTTAAAATTTGAAACCTACTTTATCACATCACCCTTGGTGCTGTCCAGATTGGAAATGCTGTCAGAGAATGGACCAAGGTTAAGCTGACTCTGTTCAACAAGAAAACAATACAACGACAATGTGCCTCGAGACAATCTATTAATCAATTATTTAAAATGACTAAGATTATGTTGACGTAAGGGACCAGAGTTGAAGTTCAATCTGAAGGTTATTCTGAAGAGATCATCAAAAGAGTTCCAACTTGTGCATTTAGATGGGGAAGGCTGTTTCAAACAGATAAAATAAACAACTGAGGTCAAAAAGTGCAGCTGATGTAGAAAACTATTCCAAAAACCTATATGCATTTATTCTTTCAGAAGCCTGTCAACAGCTATTCTGAAAGCCTCTAGATATTGCTGGTTATTTCAAAATGCTTCTACCTGAACTGCACGGGCTACACAGTGATTGTTTCACCTGTTCCTTTGAGCAAAAAATCAAAAGAGCTGCTAAGCATGTAATTTAAGTTATTGAAATAATAATAACAAAACTTGAAAGCACTGTCAATACTTGCACAGAAGCATCAAAGGCTTCTGTTTCAGGTAATATAATAGCCATTATAAAGCTGCAATACATAAGTTTTGGCAAGAGACTCCTAACACAGAAACTTTTGAATAACTTCTGACAAATGTAAACTGAAAAACTATTATATACTAATTAAAATAAGATGTAACTTGAACCCAGATATGACTAGCCCAGATCCTGTAGCCCTAGCAATACAAGCATCAGGCCAATTACAGCCAGGCACATGCACAATGGCATATAAAAACAGACAAAAATCTTAATACAAATTTAAAGAAAACCGACAATAAATTTAACATTTGGACACATCCTTTACAAAATTTACTCATCTTATAGTTGCTGTTTGGCTGACAGTCTGAGATATTTGTGTTGGAAGTTTATGTAAGGCCCAACACCAAATTTAGCAGACGTCTGCTTGAAGGGTGATATGTGGGGAAAGCATGACAACCATTTCTTTTGTATGAACTGAAAGCAATTCATCAGCTAACAAAGATAAAAGATCAGTTGTTACTATACAATAACTATTGACTGTTCTAATGCAACTGACCGACTGACTGACTGATTGACCAACTGACTTATATTAACTTATGCTGACTTATTGATATCTTTGGTCAATCATTCATTCATATATTCGTCCCTGCACTACAACGATCAGTGAACTAGAAACATTGAGCTACCTGTTTTGATGGAGTGCTCTGTCCATCACTGTCTGCTGAATCTTGAGATATACTCCTGGGCAGCCTTTGAGAAGAGGCACTGGCCCCAAGGGGAGGGGACTCTGTGCCAGCATGGCCTGACCACTGATTTTCGCCAGCATCACCAGAACGTACCTAAGACAACCAACTGCTTGCTCAAATTCCACTCAGAAAAGTTGCTTTGAAAGCCAGCCAAGCAGTTCTCCAGTGAAACTAGACCAACCCACACAGGGGTGTAGTACCTTTTGGTGTGGAAGAATGTGACAGAACGATGGAAGGCTGCAGATTGTGGCAGCTGTTTTCTGTCACCTGCATATGCATTCATTCCGAGAGATTAATGGGCCATGTCTAATTAGCAGCATATGCATTCATTCCGAGAGATTAATGGGCCATGTCTAATTAGCAGTAAAAAGCTTAAAATTTACATGTTTCATAGGTCTGCCTAGATTTCTGTGCATTCCTATCAATCTATAAGCCACGATATTAGTCGATATTACTCGGTACGACTTTTTTAAGGGTTGTTTCACGCGCCTTTGAGGCTGTTCTTAATTGCATGCGTTATAAAAGTCTCTTTAATAATAAGTGATCAATTCATCAGTTCAATCTATTACATCGATTCACGGCCACAGCCAGGATAAGAGGTTGCACAGTTACTCCAGCCCTGACTTACAGAACTATTACAAACTATTACTATACAAAAGGTGCTGTTGGTGCAGCATATCTGTGCTATTACAAACCTAAAAAACCTTCTATCTTTGTGACTTCATTGTAAAACCACCTATTTTTAATCATTTAAAATCATTTAAAACTTCCATATCAAATACCTCTACTGCTGAAACGACTAGATTCATGGCTGAAAATCTTTAGCCTCAGAAGCTGACGATGTTCAAAATCTAATCTGGTCTAGTTTAATCAAATCAAATGCTACTTAATCTCATAGGTCTGTGAACATGATGGTCTCAAAGCAGTATGGTCAACTGTAAGCCAGGTGCGAGCCAATGTCTAAAAATGTCCAGATACCTAATATATACATTCAGTTATAGCCTGAGTACCATACCTGTGATTATAAATCCCTGTGATTACCCCGTGTAATTATTGTCCAATTACTATTACCTACAATACCCCTACATAATTCTTTACGCAGAATAATCCTATGTAGCTACTGTCCTATTATGAGGATCTGTAATTGCACCTACTTCTTATTCTAGTGCTAAATAGAAGTTATTGTCTTAGGCTATATTAGCAAAAACAAAAAGAGTATGTCTACCAAAGATCCGCGCTTTGACGCAAAGAGCAACCCAAGCTTTCCAGGAGGAACGGAAGTTGAAGAGCTGTTTTGATCTGCAATCAGCTGAATCCGCAGACTCCTTCCCTGGCCACTACGCTCTGCCAGCTGAATGGCCTGATCTAGTTCTCCCTGGTTCCTCAACACAGCAAACACCTACAACCAGTCAAAACAATAGTATAATCAACAGCCTTGTGATACAAAGATCCTGCTGAGTGGACTGTGCACAAGTTGTTTGCATTGCCTCTGTTGCCCAGTGTAATTAGGTAAAACCGTTAGATGAAAGTCAGCAATGTCATAATGCAGCCAACAGTCTTTTTCCATGACAAAGGTATTCGTTTCTTGCCAGTTCAGGACTTAGAACAAAGTATGCGTGCTTCATCCAAATATCCTGCTAGAAGGTATGGCAGAAGTCACCTTGGGAAAATGTATTTAAATGGGCCTTTCACCACTGTGCATACAAGAAACTACTCAGCTCATCCTATGAGAAAATGCTCACAAAACGTGCTGCCATTAGGGGTGAATTTTATGACAGTTTGGCCAACATGTTTACAACATCATCCTGATGCCATCGATCATTGGTTGGGAAGGCAGTCAACCATATGAGAATAATATCTAATGATCGACTGTGGTAGAAACAACACATTTCAGGTCATCATAGAATCACACACTGGCCCTCAAAAACATCCAATTAGTATGTTATCACAGATATCACCAGGTCAACAGCCTAACTTGGTCAAATATATCCCACAAATGTATGCACTGTCATCTGAGAGCCTTTCAGACATGACATGACATCCTAGATGTCTAATACAATGCTAAGATATATTAAATCTGTTGCATTTTATATACTAAATGTCAATACATTTCAAATAACATTCACAAATTATCATCAACAGAACTGATAAAAATGTATTCAAGCATAAAAATTATCAACAGGAATAAAATTAATGCTTTTCACATTATCATAAAATATTACAGTGTTATAAAAATGCAGTGTCAAGATTTGTCAAGAATATAAATGATAGCGTAAAGCTGCTAACCTGTCCAGTGCTAACTTTACAGCGCATAATGAGATTCTGGCCGTAGTACTGCTGAATTTTAATTATCAGATCTTCATACAAAATTGGTTGTTTCATCTGAATCACTCTGAAACAAACAGATCATCAAACAAAATAAACTACAGCTTCATGCAAGACGAAGATTATTAAACTGTCATGCAAATATTTCATCAGCTTAAACAATAATCAAAAGCTGCAGGCATGTTTCTAAAATTTTAAGGCATTCACAGCACATGCTCAACTGATTGGCCTTCCCGGGCCGTTGAGCAAGTCTGCCACAGTTGGGGCTCCCTCGCACAACCAGATGTGTTGGATAGGACTACGATGACATTCAACAGTAGCAAGACCGTGTTGCCACCAAACTACAAAGACCTTTCTGTGATGGGCATTAGATGCACTTTCAGACCCTGACCTGCCACTGTATCACTGAATCCATAATTTTCTGGTTGCAGACAGCATGTTATTCCTGGCTCAACAATTCTCAAACAGTTTAGGGGCAACTGCTTTCTAGTGGAACCATTTCAAAATGGCAGACATGGAACATTCATAGAATCAGGTCTCATGCATCTAGACCTGTCTTGGTTTCCTAGCTAATTTCTAGCTGATTCAAGTATTGTAAAGGCTACTGTACACCAAACCAATCTGATCTGACAGGCCGAATCATGTTGGATCAGATCATTTTAGTGTACATGGTCAGTTTTGGTCAGTCAGCTGTTAGGGTAACTGATTGCTAAAAATTTCTCCAGTGTGAATGTTTCAGTGTGGTCAGGTTGGATCGGCTCAGTTTGGTTTATGATGCTCAGTTGGCAGCTGAGCACCAAACTGGAACATCCGGATACACCTCTGAGGCCATCAATTAAATCTGCATAAAAACTGGTTATGACTAATATTTACATGACTGGGTCATTTGCATAAACATTGATGCACACAACTTCAAATTAGGGCACCAATTAAGCTTTTGTTCAGTTAAGCTTTTGTTGCAGAGCATCATAATAAAACTTAAAATAAAAGCACTTAGACAGCAAAACTCTACACAAGGAAGTAGTTTGATAGCTTAAACAACACAGAATATAAATAAATACAAATAACTCATTTTTTACTTGTTTTATGCCTACTGGTCTACTAAGCACATATTTCTCACAAATTAACTTTTCTGACTTTGTGAGGGTTTACTCAGATATGGATGTATTCTTAATAATCTGCATTACTAAGCATATTTCATCATTATATACATGTACTGTATATATATTAGAGCTTTAGCCAATATCTGTATTTGATTTGCTTCAGACCCAAAAAGTGCAAATAGTTAATTCATATTCAGTCAAATAGCTTCCTGAATCCAAATACGAACAGTAAGTGTGCTACATAAAATTCACATTTTCATTTATTCAAATATTGCATTCAATTTTTTATATTTGTCCAAATAATAAAAAAATTGTATTCAGTACAGCTCTAATACATATGTGACGACCTGCTGCTGGAAGCAGGTTGTGATGTCATATGATTATGATGATGCTCAGGTCCCCACTTGTATTGGGATCAAATGGGTCTAGTCGGAGTCAGTCAATCAACTGGGTATCTTATACATCTTTATCTTATAAAAATTCAGAATATATTCAGACTGAAACTGATTGTTCCCAGCGTTTGCCTATTGTGCACTAAACTTATCCGATCAGTAGAACTGGGTCAAACTGGATCAGTTCATTGTATGGACCTAGGCTTTACTCACTTCTCACCTTCTCACTGGTATCACTAAGAAAAATTTCCAAATAACAAATGGTCTGGAATTCTTTGATCATTCCCTGGCACTGGTCTTCCACAGAATGCAGTTTCACTTCAAAGCAAACCACTGATGCCCAATGCATCATGACAACTGACAATGATGCTGTAGAAGATGTCCTTGGATTAGACTGGACTGGTCAGTGCACACATGGCATGAAGAAATCATAGACAGCTCAAGGGTGCACATACAGGTCTTTCTAGCTTTCAACTGAGCAACTACACAGACCAACCAGGATAGAAGCTTCTAGACAAGATTAGAAGCAATACATTTTTTATATCAGCTATGACTTTAAACCACTTTTTACTTGATGACTGATTTGATATCTGAACACAGAGCTGAGAGGCCAAATGTTACCAAATACTACAAGACCAAATGGATGGTCTTTCACTGGGGTTCAGAATTCACGCCCATTTTTACCTCACTTTCTCCAAGTTTTGTCATGCTCCTTTTTAGGCCCTGCTGGGTAAATGAGGAAAACACACTTAACCAAAACAGGACAGTGTCTGAATTTTGCATTTTGCACCATCAGTGATTAAAGTCGTTAGATGCATCTATTCAGCTGTTTGGCTGGAACCTGCCTTAAAGTGGCCAGCCAGGAGAAACAGAGAAAGATCAGACACTTGGCTCTGCTTTCAACCACAACGCAGACTTGACTGATGATTGCATAAGGCCACATAAGGCCACAAACTCAGGACATGAGAAGAAAAGGCTTTCAACAATTCAGGGCACAATACCTTCATACAATACTGTCAAGTTTCACAGCACACGTACCATGTCCACGTAACAATGCAATTGTGCCGCTGATGTGCTGTGCCTCTGACAATCACCCTTTGACATGCATATTACACACTTAGACATATCAATCAAACAGCCATTAAGTAGGCTATGAACCGCACCATGCACCAGGCAAACTACAATATAACTAAGATGGCCAGGTTCACATACGGTGTTGATTCAAGTAATCCTAGATACAGATCTGAAGATAATCTGCCACTCAAGGTTGAATCCCATACATACGTAGAAGCAGAATGTAGAAATGAAACATAAAACAAGAGTCTACTCTCATGTACTGCTTTTATAATGTCTACATTACAAGGTAAAAGTGATGTGGCAATGTTTTTGCCAAACTCATTACGGGACTTTTCCAATTAGGCTGTCTGTGTTTAGAAAATAAGAGACCATTAATAATATCAGAGACAAACAACACAAACACCAATACAATCAACCAGTTGATCAACTTTCAATCAATCAACTAAGCAGACAGCAATGTAAATAATATGCATGCATGTATATATCAGACAATAAATAGCACACTTTAAGTATCCCACAAAAGTGCTGCACATATGACTATCTAACTTATCGAAACAGGTGTACTTTAAGACAGTTGGAAAATGTTTGCTGAACAGAGTCAATTGCAACATTACATAAATGCAATGGTAGATTGTTTCATGAGGATAGTCCACCACATGAGAAAGCACGACTGGCTCGAGTTCAAGTGTGGAAGTGCAGCACCTACACTCTCCATGCATATCTCCATGGGCTGCACAGTTCCCTGATGTATGCTGGAGCAATGCCAATAAGTGAAACACATGCCAGCAGAATGATCTTGAAGGATAATTGCTCCATGACAGGATGCCAGTTTAGCATTTCTTGCATATATTCCAATATTTGCAAATATTTTGGCTTGGTGGCTACAACTTGAGCAGCTTAGTTATGGACAGACTGAAGCTGATGCAACTGAAACTTTGGCAGGCCTGCAAGGATTAAATTATAGCAATGCACATGCATCATAATGAATGAGTGAAACAGGGTTACTGCGGCGCTGAACAACAGACTATGCAGTATAACCCATATCTGGGGCAACTGTTGCATATGATGAGTTACTGATTCAGTCAGGGAACTGCAAATTCATACCTCCTTCATCGATCTTTGAACTTGCCTTGCATGTGCCAGGCCAAACGTACAGCACCTTCATCGGATTCAACTGGAGCCAACTGGAAAATATACTATATCTACATCCCTCCTCCACAGCAGCCTACATAGATGACACACTGGCAAATGCATAAGATGTGCAGCAAAGCAGAGTACTGTCATCAGTGTGCTGGTGTATCTGCAGTTCCAGAGCAGTTATGATCTTGGTCAGATCAGCCATGTTCAGCATGCAAAGAAGTGGCCCGAGTTCTGGGCGCTGCAAGACGCCAAATGAGACTGGCCTCCAAATTGTGAAGTCTGAGCCTAAGGTCACCATCACTGTCCGTCCATCCAGAAAGGCGTGAAACCAGTCCACCAATTCCATAAGAATTTCCATAAAGCATAACTAAAATATCACAGTCAGCTGTGTCAAACACTGCACTTACTTACTCTGAGGAAAGCAAACAGCATGACATGCCCGGAATCAGCGATGTCACAGATATCCGAGATGAATCTTAGCATGACTGTCTCTGTAGAATGTTGCTTTTCTGAATCTAGAATGTAGCACTGGCATGAAGTCGCTTGCTCCTAAATAGCATACCATCTGTTGAGCAACTATTTCATTGATTACCTTTGATAGATATGTGAGGTTCAAGATAGACCAGAAGCTGATGACATTATCCGTGTCCAGTCTCAGCTCCTTCAACAAAGCTATTACTGTTGCACGCTTTTGCCCTGCTGGAAGGACTCCCTCAGCCAGCGATGAAATGCAAAGATGCACAAGGAAATGGAGCAGCTCATCAACAGTTTCATGCAGGAGGAAGGTTGGAATCTGATCAAATGCACATGCTTCAGTGGAGAAGATGGAATAAGCAATTTCAATTTGTCAACATTTACCATTTCGAACTGATCTAGGAAGCAAAGTGTAGCTGTGCAAGTTGGTGGAGCTGAGCCCTCTAACTCTTCATGGACATCTAAGACCTTCTAATTGGCACAGGTATAAGTTATGGATTCTGTGACGTTCACAAATATCCAAGAAACACTGAAACATCATTCCAGAGCCACCGGCTGTCCTCTGAGTTAAAGGGGATAAGACTTCCTGCAGCACAGCTCCACCTCCTGAAAGAAGGAGTGCTTTTCCTCAGAAGCCAAATCCATTCACAGAGGTGTCCTCCTAGAATGGAGCTCCGCTTGTGGGTAAAGTGCCATGCCGCTTCATACCAAAGCTGGCAATGAGCTAAATTCAGCTGCTCAGCCCAAGGGCAACCCAGATGCTCCACATGGATGTTAATGTTGCAAGTCACACTCAGCTCACACTCAGCTGGGTGTTGTACAAGCCCACGTTTTCAAGGAGATCATAAACTCCCATATGAACATCATTGATGGGCGTTGAGATCCCGGTTGGTAAATGGTGGCAACCGTAATCAGTCCACAAGCTGTTCCAAAGGAACAAGGCCTCAAAGGTGGTAAAGGTCATATCAAGTTTCACACTCTTCACAAGCAGATTTTCCTGCTGGAAGACAGTGATCCTGTTGCCCCCCACAGCAGTAAGTAAGTATTTCAGAATTACAACGGGGTGGATCTACGATATAATAATATGCCAAGATTCCACTTTGTGTCACCAATCAGCTAACAATAAACTCATCTAGCACAACAATAAACTAGAAGTGCAAACAGCTAGCAATACAATCAAGGGACATTATACTCAACTAGCAATACTAATGGCAAACTGTGGAGTAATGGATACATTTGAGGTTTAGCTAGGTGAGTGTAGTAACTTGCCTCTTTTCACCTTCAAATTCACATTTAATGCGAAGATCATCCTAAAACAAAACCATAATAAAATCCATTATACGTTGGATTGTATACCAGTGTTCTCCACAGCTCAGTCCCCTCTATTTACTCCTCTACACCATATTTTATTGGCGTTCAGATGTTATTTACACGAGTTTGCCGTGGTTTTTCAGTTTCTGGACGTGTTTTTTCTGTTCATGATTGAAGCCCCTTCTCATTGGAATAGTTCATTATTCATTGAAGGGATGACAGGTTCCACAGGTCGCAATTCCTGCCTAATGTTTTGGAATTATTTCGACCATCTAGCAGAAAGGGGTTCTACCATAAATCAAACAGCTGGCGGTCACAGATCGACCTAATAGCTGAATTTATGCCTGGACGCCATGTCTTCTACCACTTACGAGGGAAGCTCTTCTGTACTGTAGACGCTATTGCACATCATCATTCTCCGACTCTGACGCTACTCAGTTCACAAACTCTGGACATGTTGTCATCTGTCAACTCGGGATGGAAACCTGTTGTTTGGGCTCAGCCTATGTGCTATATCATATGCTGTGGGGACATATGTCTATTACAGGTGACATGTCTAGCTATCTGAACACTGCTTGTTAAATGATGGAATGTTTGTTCTTAACGACACTTAACAACATTTAGGCTAGCACAAGTAGCGCCTTTGTGAGGTGCCTAAAGGTGCTATATCAAGTGTTTCGATACATGCATACATACATAGCAAACAGCAGGCCAAGAGATATGACTGCACCACTAACCCACAAAAACCATTAATGATACTAAATATCCGTTACATCTAAATATCAATGCTAGAAAAATTTAATTACTGCCAGGATTCCACTTTCTGTCACTGACTCACCTTGATAGAGCTCTGTTGCAAACCTTTTGCCAAAGCTGTAAAGATTGTGTTGTAATTGTCATCAGCAACTTCGGGTGTCATCAACGCTAAAGACAAAAGAACAGGACTTGCTGAATAAAAGCAAAACATTTGACACTGACACTAAGACACATTTCTCTGTGCTGCAGATCATAGATAAGACATCCACAGGCTAGTAAGCAAGTGGAGTTACTGTGTTCTACAACCAGGCAGCTACTGTACATTATTACCAGACAACATCATTACCAGACAACAGTACCATTTATATAGGTGTCAACATTTTGGTCAAATACAGCCCAGGTATTGAGCAGGTACTTGACTATCCGTCACTCCATCATTCGATATGAAAACAATATTTCCAACAGGCTGCATGCAAGTGTTATAAGCACTCAGGCCTAATGCCGAGTTAGTTAAGCGTTACACTAACCATGAGGCCACCATATCTTCCAGCCCACTAATTCGACAGTGTACTAATTTCTATTGACTCCTAAGAGATTAATATCACAGCTGTAGTGTTACCTGGAAAATAATATGAGAGCAAAATAGGATTTAGAAAAGGCAATACATAAATTCAAAATTTCCTTTCATAATGTTTTAAGACAAAGTATTTTAAATTCATGATTAAATATCATTAAATACTATCAACATAAATATCGTTCAACATGTTATATTATTAATAATAAAAACAACAGATTAATTATGGTTCCATTTGAAAGACAGCACTTTATTCCGTGTCAGAATAAAGCTGTGTATCAGAGTTTTCCGTGATGCTGAATCTAGACTAGGACAAAGCCATCAGATCCCTCTGAGGTGAAAACAAGAATGTTTGAGACGTTGCAGCTATTAGGGGTTTTCGAGTGTATGTTGAGCCAAGCATGACTCAAAGACTCCTGTCAATACTGATCAGCTGCAAGAGGCTGCAGTAGTAGCTATGTGCCTGTTTCTAAATGAATTAATTTAATAAAACTCATAAAATAAGATCCCCCATAATGCAGTGACATCCTATAATTAATCAGACAATTTTATTTCAGAGCAGACTATTTGTGCTACTAAGCAGGTGCTTGGGGCACTTACAGGTGCACAAAGTCAGTTAAACTGAATGAGGTGCTAAAGAATGTTTGCTAGGGAGCAATACCATTATTAAAAGCTCATTTAAGAATAACGGCAGTTTCCTTTATCGCCTAATTATACAATGCCTGATAATTTCATACAAATCTACAATAATGCCTGATAACCCATATTAAAATCTACACCGTTACCTGATATTCAAATCCCTGTTACCTCAGAGGGGTCAGAAATCAAAACTTGGAGGGCCCTTGCATTGTCCTGCCTGCTATCACACCATGCAAAATGTCCATAGAAGCATTTTATTCTGAGCAACTGTTGTAGTTTTAAAATGCGTATATAACAAAAGACGACAGGAAAAAGATGCTGACAGCACAGATGAAGAAAGTGAAGACCCAGCATCAAATTTACCACCATCGCTACTTTTTTCCGAGCAATACACAAGACAAAGTTTCAATGGTTTCCACAACTGCCCAAAGACAAATGAACTGATATTCAGCCTTATTCTGACACAGTTCAACTACTGCGATCAATTTATTTGTTACAAATAAACTTGTAAACTCTGGACATATTAACATACTTACCTGCTTCATAATTAACAGTGCCTTTCTATCCTTCAACAGGAAATGTCAACAAAACTACAACTTCAAACAGGCAACAGGCATTAGAAAGAAGCTGAAGCACAATTGTATAGACATTTACTGACCATCAGATTTAGACATCCTGAACACAACAGTCAGAGGCCAGCAGTGAATGACATGGTTTCAGAACTAATTATCTGAAAAATACAAACATCAACTTCTCCATTAATTTTCATACATTAAATCTGAAAACTCAATGCATAACATTCTCTGAAAGAAAACACAAATTGAATTTTTCAATGGTGAAAGCTCCTAGTTATATATTTACATATAAATATAATATAAAGCATTCCGTATCCCACAAGTGAGACGTAGGGGAGATGCTCATCTCCTTTTCTTGGCCCTTGAGCTGGTACTGGATGAATCCCAATGTTCTGGACTTGGGGCCAGTGCCTTGCAGGACTTGCTGTTTACTTCCCAGCTTACGCCAGTACCAAACTATACTCTTTGGTGACAGAAGAGCAGTGTGCGTAACAACTTGCCCAGGGTCGTTACACAGAGTTGAACCCGCAACCACATGATCACTGACCACAGTAAGAGAAGTTAAATTTATTCTCTGCTGTGTTATTGGCTACCCAGGAGCCTTTGGTAAATTCTTGACCTTCTTTGTAGACAAAATTTCTGTGGATAAGGGTAGAGTGTCAGCATTGTTCTTCGCGATTTGTCTTTTGCTTTCGATACTGCGGATCATTCACTTCTTTTGCATAACCTCCAACACTGGTTTGGTGTTTCTGGTCCTGCACTAAAGTGGTTTGCTATGTATCTCACTCCACAAACTTAAATGGCAACTATTCATCTGATGCTTTCCTGTGACGTGGTGTCCCAAAAAAGATTCAGTGCTTGGCCCTCATTTGTTCACAATGTACACCACACTACTATGTACATTACTGGACAATCATTCACTAGGACATCATTTCTATACTGATGATATTCAAATCTACATTTCTTCTGACAGTTTGTTCTGTCATTCGTCTGTGCAACTGTTGTCCACTGGCTTTGAGGAAATGCAGCCTTGGATGGTGGCTAATAAACTCCTCCTTAACCCACTGTATATTGAATTTCTCTTACTGGACACTCCACAGCAGCTTACAATGTTTGAATAACTTAAATCTTTACAGCTGGGTGACTCACTTGTTGAGCTGTCTGATAATAATGCTTGCAACTTTGGCATTATTTTTGATTCTAAGTACTGTCTTTCACCAACTATGCGTATAGCATTTGTAAATCATCATACATGCCTATTTGTTACATATTCAGAATTAGGCATTATGTCCCCATTTCTTCAAGAATATCTCTGGCTAATGCATTGGTTTCCAGTCACACTGATTACTTTAACTCACTTCTTACTGGGATCACAAAGTCAAACATGGAGCAACTTCCAAAAGTTCAGAACTCTGACTAGAGCCATAACTGATATGTCACAACATGAACATATAACCCCTGTACATAAACCTCAGCCTTAAATCTTAGCACTGGTGTCCTGCTCAGCAAAGAATATGTATTAAAATGGAACTATTAGTTTATGAAACATAGTAGTTTGGCCAACCACAATGCTTAATGTCAATCCTCATTCTTCAAACTTCTCATTACTCAACCAAGTCATCTGAATGCCTTTCTCTGGTTGTGCCAAAAGCTATAACTGTTCTTGGTGAACAAACTTTTTTGGTTGCTGGACCTAGTTTTTGGTGTTCTCTTCCTGCATCTGTGCATTATTGTTGGTCTCTTGTGTCATTTTGTTCTCAACTTAAGACTTACCTTTTTAGTTGGCTTATCCACTACAGGCTGCCTCTCAGTTTCAGTGGACTGACTTTCTGGATATTTACCGGACTGTGACTTGAATTTGGTGGCCATCGGTTCATGTCTTGTGCATCTGACACCTATCTACAGAAGTTTCTCATTTCTCTTAATTTCTCTCACAGTCTGCAGTGGCCATATTGCTTTAAGTAGGGTGATCGGAAGCAGCCATTGCTACAAGTTTACCTAAGAATGTTCCAACCACTACAAACAACTTTCTGTGTCCGCTAAATGCAAAGACGGTCTATGCAGCGTCCACTCCTCATGCAGCTGTGGGGTGCTCAGTATATCTCCAATATCTACAATGACTATTCATGACATGGCACAAAATAAATATTACAAGTAACTCTTCAAAAATGAAAAGTTTTTATGGTGCTGCACATGTCGTTCTGAATCTGTTACATACAGATGACTCACTTACTAATTAACAGGGGAGTGCTTCCGGTAGTTGGCAGTGCTCTAATTTCTCTTGCAGTCTGCAGGGACAGCAGAATAGATCTACCGCAAGGGGCTGTTTCTCCATGTTTACCTTATTTATTTTGTTGATAGTCTTTCCGGTAGCTTGCCGCGCTCTAACTTCTCTCACAGTGTGGGGTGGCCATATTGTTTACATGTAGGGACGCCGCAATCGGCAGTTTGTTTACGATTACCACATAGAGCGGATGCGTAGCGATTCCCCGAAATCGATTTTCTAAACACGACCCGGATTCCCGAAAATTAAGAAGATAACGCTTGTATGGCAGAATTAGGGCTACACACGACGGGATGGGATGTTATTACCTGGGGAAGACGCTGAGATCGTATAAGTTCGGCTACTATTGGCAATTACTAGTTTTCAGAATTTCGACCTCTTTCTATATAACAGTTTTCCGGAAATCAGGCTGTTGTGTATTTACAGCGCTTTCGGGGAATCGGGTTTCGGGGATTCGGGACGCCCCCCATAGAGATCGCCTATTTGTCACAAAAACTATCCTCACGGATTCTTATCATTGCAAGCAAACACTGCAAATCCCGAGTCAACTGGCCCCGGCCAGTTCTGTGATTAGATGCAGAAAAGTTTATTCTGACAATTCTAAGCTCCTTGACCTCTTGATCTAAACTTCTGAGCCTTACAAATAGATTCTTACTAAGTAAGATGGTCATCATACAAGTACCTTGATAGAGAAAGGATCAATAAACCGCTCGTGAGGTAATTTACTTATAACTTCACAGATATCCGTTTATGAGCTCTAATTATCCGATCACCAATGTAGACAGGCGAAATATCTGTTTCTGTAAACATTTACCACTTTTTTCGATTGAATTAGTTTCCATTAACCCCATTATTAATTCTTTTCTGATGCATTGAATCCCACCTCTTACACGACCTAATCCAGCATTGATCACATATCCAGAAGAGAGTTAACCCTACATTATATTACGTCACTCTACTGCAAAATTAAAAGTGCACTTTATCTATTACTTAATGTAGGTTGTGTAATCGTAATCGTAATCTCGAGATTTCTACAGCGCTCAACAAAAGCTAAGTCGCGGGAACCAGCTTATTCACAGGCGCTCAGTCAAAACAAAATCGACAGGCAAAAGGGTTCGGTTCCAGGTCAAGATCCAGCAGTCAGGCCTAAGATCTTTGGTCAGACAGTCGGACGGCTACGGTGGATGATGTTTGAAATTGAAGCGAGAAGAGAGATAAGAGGAAGAATCAGGATAAGATTTTTGGAAAAGAAGTGTTTTCAGTCTTGAGTGAAAGACCTGCGCAGAAACTGAAAAAGGTGAAGTGTTGGTGAGTTCGTATGATTGACCAGACAACTGTCGCAATTCTGGCGGGAGTTTATTCCAGAGGGGTGGGGCAGCTATGGCTATGGAGCGATTTCCAAATTTTAAGGATGAGGTGACGGGAGGGCGAAGAAGTGTTAGGACAGATGACGAGCGGGTTGAACGGAGTGGTTGGATAGTAAATAATTGACGAAGATAGGAGGGTTAGGAGGTTTGGAGTGTGTTGTAGGTGAGGGATAAGACTTTGTACTCTATTCGTTCTGGTATTTTAAGCCAGCGCAGTGATTTGAGAGCAGGGGTGATGTGATGGTGTTTGGGGGTTTTGGTGACAGCACGTGCGAGAGCATTCTGGATAGCTTGTAGGCGATTTATCTGGGTTGTGTCAATATTGAGGAAAAGTGAATTGCAGTAGTCAAGTTTTGCATGGACTATGGATGTGGCAATGATAGATGCGGTTTTGAAGTCAAGCATAGGACGGATTCTGCGAAGTTCGCGGATATGCATAAAGCAAGAGCGGGAAAGATGGGTGATATGATCAGAAAAAGTAAGGTTCTGGTCGAAAATAACACCTAAATTACGGACAGAGGAGTTAGTATTAAAGGTGTGGGTGGAGGCAGAGTCCAGGCTGAGGGAGATAGAGGGGTCAGGAATTTTCTTGAGCTGGTCACGTAGGCCTATAAGTATGAATTCAGTTTTAGATGGGTTCAGGCATAAGAGATTAGATGTCATCCAAGAGGAGATTTGTTTAACCACAAAAAGAAGATGATCTGTAGACTCATTGAAACAATTTGGAGAGAAAGAGATGAATAGTTGGGTGTCATCAGCATAGAGGTGATGGTCAACGGAGGATGCTTTAATGAGTGAACTGAGTGGAGTAGCGTAGAGGATAAACAGAAGAGGTCCAAGAACGGAGCCTTGTGGAACTCCGCATGTGAGAGGGCATGACTTAGAAGAGGCTTCCGAAGTTTTAACAGAGAAAGAGCGGGAGGAGAGATAAGACTGTATCCATAGGAGAGCAGTGTCAGCAAAACCAAACCAGGTTGAAAGTCGGTGGAGTAAGATATTGTGATCTATGGTGTCGAAGGCTGCAGAGATATCAAGGAGACAGAGGCAAGAAACCTGTTGATGAGAAATGGCAGAAACAAGCTTGTTGTAGAGAGATGTCAGCAGAGTTTCGGTTGAGTGGCGTTTAGTAAAACCAGACTGGTGTGGGTTAATGAGTGAGTTAGAAGCTAAATAGTCATTGATTCGAGAGAGGACAATCCGTTCAGTTAATTTGGAGATGAAAGTCAGGTTAGAAACAGGCCGGTAGTTTGAAAGAATTTCCTTGTCGAGAGATGATTTCTTGAGAAGAGGGGTGACAAGAGAGTGTTTGAATAGGAGGGGGAAATTACCCGTAGATAAGGAGAGATTAACTATTTTGGTAATGATTGGGACAAGGACAGCTGCACAGTCTTTCAGTAAGGAGGTGGGTATAGGGTCAAGTTCGCACTGTTTGTTTGGAAGTGATTTTAACAGGTGTAATATTTCAGACTCTGAAGTGGGTTGAAAGACAGATAATGAGGATCGAGGTGGGGAGGGTGGGGAGTCATGAGTGGGGGAGGGAGCATCATCAGGTTGGTTATTGGTGGCTTTGGGGAGGAGAGATTGAAGAGAGAGACGGAGGGTACTAATTTTGTTCGAAAAGAAAGAACAGAACAAGTCGCCTATTGAAGAAGACGGAAGAGAATTTGGAAGTGGGCTAGATGAGTTCCGATGGAGGAGTTGGTTAATGGTTTTCCAGAGAAGGCGAGGGCTAGAGGATCGAGAACGAACTAGTGAGGAGTAAAATCTCTGTTTAGCTGCAGTAAGAAGGCGATGGTATTTATATGTGGCAGATTTAAGGGCAGAGAGAAGTTGAGGATCCCTGGTGCGTTTGTAGGCACGCTCAAGGCGTCGCCGGAAAGATTTGAAGGCCTGGAGATAGGAATTGAACCAAGGATTGTTAGAGTGAGAACTGGATTTGGTAATAATAGGAGCATGCTTGTCAAGGATAGTGGAAAGAGTGGTGTCATAGGAAGAGAGAAGGTCATCCAGGGGGGAGGGTGGATTTAAAACGAGGTCAGAACAGGAAATATCTTGTATGAAGGCTTCAATATTTATTGAACTGATGCGATGAAAAGAATGAAAGACAGGATCAGGACGTGGTGTCGGAAGAATGTTAAGATATGTAAAGATGGGGTAATGATCAGATGGCGTGTCAAAAGAGAAAGATATATCAGGTGATAGAGTGGAGAATGATGATGTGATAATAAGGTCAAGTGTGTCATTGTGAATGTGGGTGGGGAATTTGACATGTTGAACCAGATTAGTTGAGGACACTAGGGTGAGGAATTCAGAAGCAAATGTGTCAGAGGGGTTATCGACATGTATATTGAAGTCACCTGTATTCAGAAATTCATGAGGTGTAATGGCGGCAGTAGAGAGGAGGATGGTAAATTCTTTCAAGAAGACCGATGGAGGACTTGAATATGAAGAGGAGGATGGAGGGCGATATACATTAAAGATAGTCAGATTTGTGTGAGGAAGTTTAAGCGTAATTGATGCACATTCAAAAGAGGGGAAACAGTAACCAGGTGAGTCTAAAACTGTGGCAGGTTCTCTGGTGAGAAAGGCAATACCACCGCCAGTTGGATTTTTATGAGAAGGGCTAGATGGTTTGCAGGGACGAGGTGTACTGTAAAGATGGTAGCCATGAGGAATACAGTCTTCATATTGAGCAAGAGTGGTGTTTAAATTAAACCAGGTTTCAGATAAGGCAAATATGTCAGGCGGGTGAGAAGAGAGGGCTATATCACTGATTTCTTGGGAATGTGCAGGATGTAGAAATGATCGAATATTTAGCGTGCAAAGTAAGAAGCGGCTGTTGTCAGTATTTTGAGCATTGTCGAGGATGCTGGAGGAAGAAATTCTGGAAGGAGGAGGATAGGTAAGAGGTGAGGGAGGATGACATGAATAAAAATCCAGTGAGCCAGGATTTGGGTGGATGTCCCCGGAAAGCAGGATTAGTATGTTGAAGATGGTATGGCGGGTGAGGTGCTGCGGTGGTCGCCTGAGAGATGAAGTTAGGAAGAACGATAAAGGAATAAAACACATACGTCCATACTGCATAGTCGTTGTGCCAAATTGGGCGCAGTAAGAATGTTTGGCTGTAGGAACAATGTAGGGCAAGCGGGTGTGGAAGGGTTGGCAACTAATATGGAAGGCGATCATGAAACGTAGAACGAAAATAAGAAGAGTGATTGAATTGTACATTATGTGATCTAAGATGACGTGGCAGTTTGATGAAGCTAAAATGGCGGAAGGTAAAGACGCAGGCGAACGAGTGCAAAAAGGACAAAAATTAGGCGAATCTTAAGTTGATTAAAGGTGTGCTTAAATATGGTGTGCTGCAGTTCTCGCAGAGATTGCCCGTAAACATGACAGATGAACAGATGTCATACTATCGATAAGAAAATAGATGCGATCAAAAACAAAATGATGCACTAGGCATAAACGGAATCACTTGTCGCGCTCTAATTTTTTGAAATTGCTGAACTGCTTCAGTTGCTGAAGCTATGCATACCCATGTTACAAAAATTCAACAAGAAGAAATGGCGGAAGACTAAGGAAAAGCGACAATCATCCCAATATACAATATATATGTAGATCCGTAAGACTCCAAAAATTACAGAGGTATTAATCTAAAGAGCACCCCAGCAAAAAATTTTCCCCAAGGTGATACAAAACAGAATTAGACATTATCTATACTTTTAAGTTTTTGTACTCTTAAAATTGCAGCAATTATCCGTAGCCAACTCATTTCTGCTCTGAGGATTCTTTCCTGATTGTCCAGCATTCTAATCCATATGAGAAAATGGATTGCATTATCGACTCATGTATTCGTGCCTTGATTTTCTTAGTTATCGCCCGGCTACACGATATCCTGTCCATTCTTTAAATGCTTGTGAGGTGCGTCCATTTCGCCTTTGTGTGTCTTTTCACTATTCCAGTTGCGTTCATTAGACCTCCGAGATAGACCAACTGATTTACCTGCTCAATAGGTTCTCCTTGAATGCTGATGTTAACTGGTACCGCTTTGTTTTTTCAATAACCATTAATTTGTTTTAGTTTTCTCTGCGTTAATAAGTAATGTTCTACGGGTTTTGTCTATCTGTGTCGTAATGTCTTGTAGTTCTGTTCGTCTTCTAGGGAGGAGGCCAATGTCATCAGGAAATCGAAGATTATTCACCAGCTCCTCGTTTAGTTTGATTCCTGCCTCTGTGTTGCTTAGGCTGAATGTCACTACTGCTTCTAACACTAGGTTAAATAGGTGTCGTGATAAGATGTACCCTTGCGTACTCTCGTTTCTGTATGGAAGTTCGTCTACAGTTGAATGTCTTGTTCTTAATGAACTTCACATCGATCACATAGGCCAGCTTAGAGAGCGTCTCTTTGTAGTTCCTCTTGAAGAGTTTCTCTTGGTGGGGCACGGTAGCATATTGGATAGAGCGCGGAGAATACGGGTTCCAGTCTCCTCCGAGACAGTTATTGTGTGGGGACCTTGAGCAAGTTATTAACTCACAATTGCTCGGCGCCATCGATTGATGCTGTCATTTGATAGTGGCGCCTAATAAATAAATAAATAAAATAAAAGAGTCACTATACAAACTTACAGTTACAATTGTAATCACAATTGCAATCTAGATAAACTGTTCGATCCTATCAAATACCTTTGCTCCACCACCCGATAGCCTTCTTGTAATCGTAATCGTAATTCCAAGATTTCTACAGCGCCCAACGAAAGCCGCGCCGCGGGGATCAGCTTATTCACAGGCGCTAAGTCAAAACAAAATCGATAGGCAAAAGGGTTCGGCTCCGGGTCAAGATCCAAGAGTCAGACAGAGAGACAGCGTGGCAGCTACGGTGGGTGATGTTTGGGGTTCAGAGCCCACCATAGTATTCACTGCTCATCTGAAGTTCTCTAGCTATCCACCCCAAACTGCAGCTCGCATGAACAGGCGTCGACGATCGATCCCTGTGTGACAGAAGAACGACTCTGACTCATTGTTTAGGTTGAGATGACTCAGATCATGAGTATGTTTCCTCCAATCTTTCTGCGTTTTCAATGTATCAGCCACTGCTTCTTTTACCAGTTTAATCCATTTTAACTGACCGTACGCAACGTATTAATAGAATAATTTTTAATGAGGAAATTAGGGAGGGAACGTGAGGAGGGCAAATATGCTGGGGACGGATCAATGCCACTGGCACCTCTATCGCAACTAAATTTCCCAATTGTCCGCCGATGGTCAGCTAAATTGGTGGTTTCTGTTTAACGACGCTGTCATAACAATTTTTCGTGATATCTCAGTTGATGCTAATTGCTGACCAATTATTTTAATTTCACAGTTTTATCATTACCTTGTTTTGCTTTGCAAATGGGAGGGCCGCAAATTAATAGGAATTTCCGCTGCAACCAGTTGGGAGGGCCAACTAGATCAATGGCGTATCCCAAAAATCAAATGCATGGCAAGATTGGCTTATGTATCCTCCCTTCCTGCCAGCTTCCCATTTCTGTCAACCTAATTAAATGCAACCCACCGTAGCAGCTCTTATGCCTCTCTCCCTGTCTGGTTTCACAGCAACCGGATTTTATTTCTCATGGTATCTTTGGATCATAGGCCTCTGACTTGATGCAGCGTTCGTGAATAACCTGGTGTCTTGTGCTTAGTTTTTAAGTAGCACTTTTGAAGTTTCGAGGTTACGCTCATGCTTAGGCCATACGATTATTAGAAGCTTGAACAGTCGAGTCCGTTAGAACTTGATCAGCCCCTTAATTAAACACACAGGCAGCACACAAACGTTAATGTAACGTTGAAAATTAATGTTTTACGGATACGTTGATCTAAAGTTTGCACAAACGTTTATTAAACGTTGTTTTATCAGTTGTTTTCACGCTGATTAAACGTTTACATACAGATGTTAAAGGAACGTTAGAGTAACAAAAATGTAACATTGTTTTGAGGGTATTTACACGTTAGCGTAATGGCTGATAAAAATGTGCGTGAAACGTTGATTAAACATTGTTTTGTCAGTATTTATTGCGCTGATGAAACGTTTACACAAACGTTACAAAAGCGCTACAGTAACAATAATCAATAATGCACCGTCGATCGTTTTGGCGTTACTGTAACATTAGCCTAATCGTTGATATAACGTTTGTGTTAAACGTTGAATAAACGTTGTTTTGTCAGATTTTATTACGTTAACATAATAATAGGCCTAACAGTAGTAGTAGTAGTGGTAGTAGTAGTGGTAGTAGTAGTAGTAGAAGTAGTAGTAATAGCAATAATGATGATAATAATAATAATCATAATCTAAGAAATTCTATAGCGCCACTGTAATAATGCTCAAGGTATCAGTCGATGGTCGCCGCTAACCAAATCCTTGTGCAAGCCAACTTCCATGGCGAGTCCGGTCGAAAATCCAAGGAGAGAATCCAGAAGACACAGAGAGCCTTGCGGAGGAAAGCAGTCTAGGAAGATGTGATTTTCTGAATTTCTTACTTTCTCTTTCTTTCTTACTCAGATTCCATGACTTGCCCTTGTTTTTTTGTAACTTTTTTTGTTAATTCCCATAATCTTTGGTATCTTTTTGTTCACAGGAAATTTGACGATCGTTTTACTGTAGCCAAGGCAACCATAGCTAGAATCAGGTTGAGAGCCAACTCATAGGCGTATCTCTCAAAAAAGCAAAAAGATCAAATGGGGGATCACCTGATCGCCCCTCTGGATTCGCCCTTGCGAAAACGCCACTCTCACCAAGCACTGAACTTGTCCTCAAAATAGCTGTACCATGGCCTCTTCTCTCGCACGCAAGAGCGTAGGCACGGTTTTGAAAATGGAGGCCAAAGGTAAACGGATTCTATGGACATACTGGGACAAAGGCGGATTTGACACTTTTCACACTTCGCCTTTGACCTTTCTTCTAATTTCTGCCCTCTCCATATAGGCCTACCGACGCCCTCCTTCCCACGCAGTCTAGATGCAATCCTGTATTTTCATCCACCACTCTGCCTGATGAAAGCAACTTGCCTTCTTGCTTTGATGAAGAACTGGCCTATGCACCATTAAGGTTCATTGCAAGTTAACAGCAGAATAATAGACTTCTCCAGGCATAACATCAGCCTTCCAGAAGCTCAAAATTCTATAGCCTGTGCATAGGGAACGCTATGGTGAACAGTTCTAAGACCTGGACACACTGGCAACCTGTGTTTCCCAATAACGCAACTAAAACTCCGCACATAGTAACGCCAACCGACACTAAACTAAAGGCTGGCGATCGTAAAAACTTTATGGCTGGACTCGTACGTCGGAAACGTTTCTCGAAGTTTTAATGTTTCTTCAGCGGATACGCGAATGCAGACGCACAGTCGTACATATATATATATAGTCCATGCAAGTGTGTCGCCCGGAAACGACAGGGAATCGGCTGTCGTACGCGTTCTTCTATTACCTCGTTGGTCGTACGTATGACAGGAAGTTCCCTCGGAGTGTACCACGACGACGACGAAAACGTGTCTGCGCGTATAAAAAGCATTCTGTCAAATTAAAATGGACTTTTTAAGTGACTCCGAAAAGGCAAGGTTGTCCTGCTCAAGCGTAATCGAGTAGCAGAAGACGGACATGTGGATTACGTCTTGCACACCACACCGATTATTTGCATTTGAGCAGTTTATTTGAAGTGTAGTTCCTGCATAAAAGAGAAGCGTAGCTGGGAATATCGGTCGAGTTTCACCGTTAAAATTTTAAAGATTTAACCTGACCTTAAAAGGCAGTAAAAACCAAATCAGAGGTAGGCGTATAACTTGCGAATCTTGCACCATGCAGAATATATATATTCATGTATATCTGCCATCGTAATTAGTCAGATGACCACTTGAAGAACGAAATTGCGTAATCTTTGTAGTGCTTTTACTTTATCACATTACGTATGAAGATTAAGAACTGTAGCCCAAGACAGAGGCTAGAAAGAATTTATGAACTCATTGGAAAACTTAGGCTACTGTCAGCTGAACTCACCGAAACCTGAGTCTACTGCCCGCAGTCTTAAAGTGCAGTTGAAAATCGGCCGTGAAACACTTTAGCTGGAAAAGTTGCGACGTGACGTGGATTTGGAGTGGCTTCCCTAATATTTCAAAGCCGTTAACAAAGAATCAAAACAGACCAGTATTCTGGGGATGGAGATAGACCTGTCAGTGGCAGATTTAGCTATCGGCGTGGGGGCGGTTTGCTCCCCGCGCCCCTGGTGGTTATATGCCGGCGCCCCTCGGACCAGATCCGTGCACGGTGGACTGCCAGAATGTGGTGCCCCTCTGGAAATGCTCTTGCCCAAACACAAGCAATCCTGGAGCCGCCACCCAGACCTGTATCTCTTGTTAAGTACACATATCATGGCCTTTGAAAAGCAGTGGGTTGAATAAGTAGAAAGGCACTAATTCGTTGTCAGAAAAGCTGAAAACAGTATAAATCATATTTTCAGCCCGATGTAAAACCAGAAAGAATTTCAAAGACAGGCTGCAATGCTTTCCATATTCAGTTTTGCCGACCAAACTTTGTATCGGAACTTTGGAAGGCAAGACAGGGAGACGCTGCAGCCTAGCATATCTAGACTGGAACTCATTGACTCAGCTGGAAGTCATTGGCTCAGCTGGAAGTGACTGCTGAGCCAGCAGAGCGACGATTCTTGAAAGGGCATCTGCATGTTTGTGCTGGAATCCTTACTGCTCTGCAAACTGAAGATGGTCTGTGATACTCCACTGTACCACATTGGCCCTGGTGGCGGAGTACAAAGGCACAATGTGGCCACAGAGGGTTTTCTCATGATCACCCAACATCTTTACATCATCACAAGCAGATGCTTGCAGCATGTCATCATCTGAACCTATAGCGTAGCCCTATCTGGAGAGTTTTCATCTCCACAGCATGTTGTCAGCTGTCTCTGTTCTAGGCTTGTCTCCTGGCCATGTGTAGCCCAAAGTGTCGTGGACGATGATCAGAATTATAATTCAGCTCCACGTGTGGTGAGCTTTGAATAAAGTTTTCAGCTATACAAATGAATGAATTGAATGAATGCTGGAATTCTATATATCATCTTATATTCGGTTTTAAAAGAATGGGAGAATGTGAGTTTATTTAATGGACCAGGCAGATTAAATTTTGTATTCCTATCGAAAGTATGTAGCTGTAAATTTTAATTCCATTTGCATTCATTTCCTGAATGTTGCTCTGCATAATCTATTTTGTACAGACTTAACTCATAATTACCATAACAATGATTGCCACAAATCAATATTTATAAAGAAACACAAAGCCAATAGCCAGTTGTACAGCAAGTTTAATGACAGTGCAAAGCAAGCTCAAATTCTAAGGATTGTGAAGAGTAGCATTTGCTATTTTCTTGTTTTTTTGTTGAACTTGCTTTGTGTGTCTCTGTTGCTTTTGCCTCTTTGGCATAATAATGAAGTTCATTGGTTACCATATACTAACACTGACAGGATGGAAGGCTCAGCTGGCCTGGTGTCATAGGAATGATCACCATCCAAGTACTACCATTATCATGCTCAACATTGCTTAACTTCATTGTGCTCAACAAGATTTTATTCAGAGCACCAAGCTATCACCCACATCATGCATTTATCAGAAGTGCAATCCAACCTTTTGACTCATAAGCCAACTCAAAATTCAAACACAGACCTTTTCTTACAGCTTGTACAGCTTGTAAGTAATATTCCAAATTCATCTGACATACTATAAATATCAAAAGCCATTCTAAGCTACCATACAGACTGCAGCAGTGTCCTCACTAGCAAAAACTTCATTTCCATTATAGGTACCAATTAACTGATAGTTTTTGAAGGTCAAAGACATTGTGTATGATCCAAAGATAACTCTGAAAGTGCAGACTGTTGCCCAAATAATGAAGTGTTTCTTTCAAATAAGCAACAAGAAACAATTGCCAGAGCTCCAAACATTGCATCAGTGCATTGTGGGACCTGTCATTATCTTCTCAGCTTAGTTATTTATAATGCTTGCTGCCAAGAACAGTGTAGTGCAAACAACTCTTCTAAAGCCATTAAACAGAGTCCAATCAGCAGGCTTGAACCCAGGAGTGTTGCATCCAGGGCAAGACTGCTACCATTCAGACCACCAAGTTGCAGATGGAAACTTACTTTACCATCAAATCTATAATTTAAACATGGCCAAGTAACTACTCTTTTTCTTGAGTTCTGATGCGATCAATCAGCGAGAAAATTGTATAAAATATCATTAAAAATGCTACCCTCTTCAATCAGATTTCTGCAATGCTGAACAGCTAACACATGCCACAGTTTCAACACCTCAACAAAAACTTACACCAATACTATGGAAAGAAAAGATCCAACATCAGTTAATGATGGCACAAGCAATGACCAAAGACAATAATCAACCATTTGTTCCTTCAGCCCATACAGCATTTCACAACAAACATCTCCAAGAACTGTTCTTAATGCCAAATGCTCGTCTAATTCAAATATCATTCAAATGGAATGTAAGTTAAATTGGTAGATCACAGAATGAGTTAAAGAAATCACAGTGGAAGCTGTTTTAAAAATGACTTAATCTCTTCACACTGTGAAGACAGTGTTTCGTAAACAGCAATCATGGTAAAACTACAAAACTGTTCACCAATTGGAATTTTTCAAGGACAATTAATTCAGAGGCAGTGATTGCATCCCAAAAAACGTGTGACGTAATAAGAAACAAAAAGAACCACGTCTTGTAGATGGCTCATGTTTATGTAACCATGATGAAGATGGCTTCGTTTAAACAAGACCATCAACACTTGATCCAGGCCACTATACAACAAAATCAAGCATCAAATCAAAACAGTACATTGACGTGTATCACAAACTTCATCATAAATATTTATCAGCATTAGAGATATCACAATAGGTGTAAAATACAACCCAAGTACCCGAGTCTATTCTGAGCAGGTACCCAACTACTACTACTACCCATTACTCTGTCACCCTCCGAGATGCGTATTTGTATATATCTTTGTTAGCGAAGGCAAAATCACCCGTTATTATTATTATTAAATACATTCTAAATGAAAGACTTGCAATGCTTGTTGTTTAATGCCTTATTGTCTGATAGTTTTGAGAGTGCCATTGTACTGTTAAAATAAACCAAAGATACTATATAATAAGATAGTGTATATATCACTGCAATTAAAACCAGTACCTTAATAAAGCTTAGTTTACAATGTTTCAGATTATTTTAATTTAAGTAGATTGTTTCATGTAACTAATATAATATTCTTTAACGTCATCGTTATTTGATAAGCTGTACACAGCACCAGTATCAACTGCATACAGCTGCCTGAGTATGCAGCAACAGTGACTGGCTAGTATCACTAACTAGACAAATGATGATGGTGCGTCTACCTGCCTGCCGCAGCTAGCCTGCCCAGGTACTGGTGAGTATTTGGTGACTCCAACTGCTGTATGGGCAGAGGCAACAGCTATTTGCTGCTATCACAGGCAGTCAGCTGCTGGCTTGCTGCACTTAAAAGTAATGGAATTACGTATCCCGTTTGTACAGGTATGCAGACCTCAGGGTGCTCGCATACAGGGCTAATCAGCATGCTCTTGCAAATTCTGCTTGAGTATAAATGCATCAATGTTAGGAGTCAACAAGACCCATACAATCCATAAATCAGTGTTTACCAGTATCCATGTTCTCATATTCATATAGCACTACTGGCAGTGACCAGGCTTACCAGGATGTCTCATTATAGTAATATTCCTAAACATCTGGTTTGGATGAGGCATATACAGTTAATTGTGGGTTTGCTTGTACATGTATATGGTAATTATGGTATTTGTATATCACCTTCTAAGTACCCCTCAAAGGCTTATTTGCAGCATTTCCTTAATTTGTGGCTCAGTACTTGAGGGTTCCTTGTGCAGGGATTAGCCGACGAACATGCTACATTATCATAATCAAACATTTGTATTTGTTTGTATGTAACAAATAAGTACAATAAGTACGTGCCTCAGATTCAGGTTTACTAACATTGCGCGCGTTACAAGTGCTTTAAATAAAAAAATAAATAAAAATAACTGACCTTATGCATAATGCATTTTACAGACCTCTTGTAAGTGTTGTGAACATAATTGTCTAAGGGTTTGAAGCAGTGTGCCTTAACATAAAAAAGTCACTTGAGCTGAGGAACAGCATGTAAGTTTAAGGAAAGCCTGTTACAAAGGGATGAACCAGCACAAATTATACAGTGCCATTTCTTGATTTCCAAGGTATGTAAGTCAGTGAGAAAGTTGTCCAAAGATAACACCAATCACGAGAACATCACACTATACACACAAAAGCAATCTACTCCAGTGCTAACTTAGGATTCCATGCCAAATTTTATTAACCATCAAGTTATTGTAAAAGTGAGATCACTGACCAACTGATGCGCAGACTTTAGCCTTACAGGTAATCCTCGAATGACGACATAAAGTAGAATGGTGATGGTCATCACGAAAACGAAGTAGCTGGAGTGCAAGAGATGAAGATTGATCACAGAACGATCTGACTGTTTAAACAAAATCAATCGAAACACCTCCAGTGAATTTAATATGCAAATGTGCTGACTTACAAACCTTGGAAATCAAATTTCTCTACAAATACACAGAAATTTCAATACATGCAGAGATACCAGATGTTATACGAAATGTTGGAACACTAACAAAAGCACAAAAGACAAAAGCGTGTTGACATTAGCGCACCAACAAACGTGTGCAGCCAAATATTACTCAAAAAGCGTGCCGACAAAAGCGTACTGAACGAACACTATAAAAGTATGTTGCATGAAATTAGCTTATATGTAAGCAAAATTTATACCAGAAATTATTTTTTGTCAGTTTCAGGTACCAAGCAAGCAGTGAAGGGCAGTAGTTAACTACTTCAGCTAATAACTAGCAGTTAAACTTTTTAAGCAGTTAAAAGTAGTTAACTACTGTTCTTCAAAGGTAGTTGTAAGTAACAGTTAAACTACAAAATCTTAATTTATAGTTAACTACCTTCTTCTAACTATTTTTTTTCAGTGACATACCGGTACTTACCAAATTGTCTCCAATGTCTTCAAATTATTTTTACTACTGTTAGCTGCTACAGGCAGCAACATTGCTTGTTAGATTGTACTTCCAGTTATGAACAGTCATCTGATAATGAATTAATTAGGCTGATTAGTTTCTCTTGAAGAGGCACTATACAATTTTCTGATTACAATTACAATTTATAGTTTTTAACAGTTCAACAATGCAACTCTGCAGTTCCTATCTTATGGCATGATCAAAAGTAGTTTTAAAAGTAGTTGACTACTTTTTAAAATGAGTCATTACGTACTTTTAAACTACTTTTTAAATAATTAGAAAGTAGCTGTAATAAAACTACTTTTAAAGGTGCTAGTGCCCATCACTGGGTGCACATGTTAAGCCTCATTCGCATGGTTAAAAGTCTAAAATTGAGGTTGAGTCTTAAAATGTAATTTGCCTAAAAGTCATATTTAATTTTACTATGGCAGCATCTCTTCAATCCTGTTGACTGAGGCAGTCGAGTCACTGACAATCTTCCAAACAATTTGGTTTAAGCTTGGCAACATTCGTTTCAGCTCACAGTTGATTGCCAACTTCTTTTGATTTAAGCTTTTTAAGTTGGCTGACCATTTCCATATCGAACAAGGTCACGTAGAGGTCCTAGTTCAATGATATTGGTCACGTGAAATTTTTCCCAGTGTGTCAAAATTGAAATAATTGCAACAAAATGATAATTCATCTTACAGTAGTGTACCTTATAACTGAGTATCAATCTGCGCTTTTGTCAGGTCACCGAAAATGCTATAATACGAAACTGTTCAGAAGTAAAATTTCCTGGAGGGAAAAGTTTCATACCCAGATGCTGTCCTTTGATCAACTTTTGCATTAACAGAGGAAAAAGCAGTCCTGTTCTCACACAAAGGCCACCTTTGTGATTTGAATCACATATCAGTCAGAGTGCTATATTTATGAATAAGACTCAAATACCTCCCCTTAAAACAGAAACCAAAACTGAGCACTTTAGTGACTTGACTGACTAATAAGAATGAATGTATATAAACAATTTTCACAAAAATTGAATGATTCAGCTATCGCATACTCTGAATCAATTGACTTACCAGTGATAGCATGACTGTAAGTCTAGAGTCGAGTTTGTATCGGGCGTGAATGATGGTTCTTCCATAACAAGTGTTGGCTGAGAAGAGCTTCTGCTTGTAGGTTTTCATCAGTGCGTGGTACTCAACTCCAGTGTCATTTAAGACTTCACATCTCTGAGGACTTCTACGTACATTCATTCACAGACATATTTCCATTCAGTAACATGTATGTCTAGATATCAGATTCATTAGAACCACAACCCTGTGTGTCTCAAAATCAAGAAGAAATGCGAAACAACTCACGTGAAGAATATCAATGTGTGCAATTCTGGCTTACAAGTTATATATTCGATTAGACTAAGGACAAATTTTCAGTATCTAATAAAGGCCATCAACCAAACAATAAAGAATTCAACAATGTAATAACATGTTAAAAACCAATCAGTCTAAAAGGCAATTAAATTTTTAACGATTAGATAGTCTAAGTCTATTCATTGCGATTCAGCTGTAACAGGCTTCGTAAACCATTCTTACTTCTGTTTGTTAAGGTTGACATTCAGGTGGACTAGTGTTTTGATATGCATTCGTCAAACTTCTATTTTGCTAACAGGCAACTCTACTGAGCAAGACTTTGGTCCTTTCTGGGGCTGCCTTTTATTTCCCAGACATGTTTTAAACATAGCTATTATGATTATTATTTGTTTGGAGCAATAAATGAATGAATGAATGTTTAATGAACAAATGAACAGTCATGCAGTAAGAAATGACTAGCTTATCCCAATTAGCTACAACTGCTGCTCCTTGTTCCTGTTTCTCCCACTCTCTCCCTGGTCAAGTGTAAAGAAATTACTGTTTTCATATCATTCACAAGATAGCCCTAGCCCTGGCTTTCTATGTCAATTGTTCTAAAAGTACTAAATGGACCATGGACCACACACATCTCTAAGCATGTATTTATTACATACATAATAAGAAAAAGAAACTGACCAATTTTGCAAAAAACAATTCATTGCCAAAATAACAAATGATCAAACTCAATAAATAAAATTCACTAATCAATCAAACAAAAGAACTACTCCACTCCATTAGTAATTAGCCAATAATTAACTAAAATAATTCCACCTAATAATGCAACAGTCAGTCAGCATGATACAAAAGACAGTTCTGGAGCAATTATTAGCACCTGGAGGTCGGAAATACAAGTTCTGAAGCCTGAAGATGGACACATGTGTAGATGTGAACGGTGTCACAGGCCTTGGAAAAGAATGACTCACAACGGGTCGTATTCCACTCGAAAGGCAACTGTGCCGCCAGGCTGATCCATTCCTCACCTGCTGACCCTAAAATGGATCACACATACACTACCAAAGATTCTGCAAAATAAAAATTACCACAGGCTGGATGGATATGGAGCAATTGGAGGTCGGAAAGGTAACTCTGTGAACTGTCACCTTCAGCTCGTCAAAGGCAGTAGCAATGCAACCACCAGGTAACTGTGCGGCTCAACACAATTGGCAATTTCACAAGAAGCACAAGGAATAAAATGCACAAGCAGTAGTCAAAGGTCACAGCACAGTGGCCATGCCACTTTCTCTGTCCAGGACTTGGAATTTCTCTTGTGCCAACTCAGGATTTTCAAAAAGACACTTGAATCTTCCCAATGGAATATGAGACACTTTAAACAAATCTAGGCATGAGAACAGTCAATGCCCTGTTTAGAAGCCATTGCACAATTAGCAACATCCTCTATTCTAATAATGTACAAGCTTATTACCTTTCAGTCCAAGCTCTGATCCCAAGATCGATCCACTGAGATATGTTAGATTATGCGGAATGCTAATGAAGTCGAATGTAGGCTTCACCTCTAGCATCATCTGCACAGAAAAGTTCCGACTAAAGTAAGAAAACAGATAAGATCCAGATCAATATCATCATATAAGCACTGTTAAAGTCTGGCATACAAATAAATGTCTTCAGCTCATTTAAGTGCCCATTTATAGTTTTATCATCACACTGGACTAAGCTAAAAAGCAGCAGGTTACCTTAATAAAAATACTTCAAACCTTGGTCCTGCTCAGAAGGACAGCAAGGGGTGCTGTGGCTACAACCCGACCATAATTTGTGCCCATACTGTCACTGATAAATGGTGTACACTAAGCTATTCTAAGAACTGGAAAGGACCATTAGTTTAATTCCCAAATTAAGCAAGTGTGTCTGCCTGCCTGCCTGCCTGCCTGCATGTGCGTGTATGCATGTATGTGTCCGTGCATGAGAGAATGGCACCAAAGTCGGCCAAGTAAACTTGTGCGAAATGTGCTCAGAAGGGAAGTACGCATAAAATGGGTCAAAATCAGTTCTTTGCATATTTGAATTTCTTGCCATGTTAGCCATCAAACTACAAGTTCTTATGCAAAGTTTCAATCTCTAAGTGTTTTATTTTTAATTTTAATATGACGCCCCATAAAAAAAAATTTAATTTAACATGTCCCTTAGCGCCCTAATTTGAAGTTATGTGCATCAAATGTCACACTAGTGACTCAATCATGTAAATATTTGAACCAGTCTGAAAGTGAAGATTTCAATAAAGGTAGCTTCAGAGGCATATAACTACGCTCCAATTTACTATTCTCATAAACCTTCACGATCTCAGGGCCCAACGATTAACACTTTATGTTCATCGTCAAACTTTTATAGAAAGTTGATATTTAATATTTATTTTGCATCTGAATTCAGTGATGATGTGTCTGGACAATTGTGTTTCAAAAGAAAGGCCCCAATTATTGTTAAGACAGAGAAGTTTGGAGGCACTATCAGCCTCGCAGTTGTGACACTAATGCTTACTTCTAGCACGTGTATTATAAAATAAATAAAAATGGCTGCCAGCAGTAAGCAATTAAGTTGCAAAAAAATCTGAATGAGCTCTCTGCATTTAATTTGAGCACGTAACTAACAAAGAGCATTTGAAAGAACTCAAAATTGAATACTTTTGTAACAGTGATGACACTGATGATGAAATAAGCGACTTTACCAAAACTGTAGTCTGATGGCAAAGGTCGCAAAATATCCCCGTGAGCAGCATCTCTGCGTCTGTTTGTAACGATATGATGCTAGTGTGCAGTTGCAACACTAACACCAGCTGTAATACTAGTGTCACTGACCAATGACAACTACTTAGACCATTCTGAAACCTCTGACGATATGTATCATTCAATTGCTTTTAATTAAAGGTGTTAACCTGTGTTATCTCACACTACCTGTCATTTAAAATATTTAAGAAATAATGGTCCTTTTTTCTGGAATTCTTTAGCAGGCAAAATTAGTAAATAACTTTTAAGTTTAAAAAATTACATAATTATGCAAGGTTCCATCAAGTGATGGCCCTGGTCAACCTCGTAAAGTGTTACGCCTGCTAAATAGGTGACAGATGCAAGATTTAAAGTGTCTGACAGTTAGATTCATCTAATAATCAAAATTAATGTTTTCGTGACTTTGGACTGGACTGGTCTTAAGACTAGATCTTTCGATTATCATGACTCCAATTTTTAATTATCATCAGTATTGTCAAAATTACATTATATAACAGAGTTTATGTTCTGACTGTTGTTTATATTTCTTATATTTCTTATAATATTCTAAAACAAGACAGATTTGAAGTGAGCTATTACTAAATTTATGGTTTTTCTTGAATCGTCATTCTTAGCCTTAAAAATGATGATTTGCTCTCTTTCTTTGTGCAGCTCTGCAATTTGTTGCTCTGCAATTTGTTGCTGGCCAAAGGATTTCTACCAGAAGGTCAAATGCATGTAGTTATTTTGCCTTTGCTGAAGAAGGAAACACTGGATCTGGAAACATCACCAGCTACTGGTCAATCTTGAACCTTACATTTCTATCCCATGTTACTCAGAAAATAGTTGCTCAGTAGATGGTGTGCTATCTACTGAAGCACTTACAGCGATGGCTTTTAAATATTTAAGAAATAATGGTCCTTTTTTCTGGAATTCTTTAGCAGGCAAAATTAGTTTCATTTGTATACAATAGCTCCTACCTCGCACATGCCATAAATGTTTATTTGCAGAGTCACAATATGGTACTGAATATTGTACAGTTCTACTTCACTAACCGACTCCTTGCACAGCAACCACACTACGTTCAGCATAAATATTCTGCAGAGCTTAACACACTTATACCAGTTTTATGGCCATGTGTGTAGCACTTTTCTGAGGATTTAAGAAGTGCTATATTAAATCTATTTATATATAAAACATACAAGTGCTTGTGCCCATTAATTAAGGAGCGTCAAAATGATTAAGTGATGCTACTCTTCATAATATTCATGCAGCATTCAGCCATTTTAATCACCTTGCATGGGAGACAGCTGCTTTGACTGATAATTTTCTCAGGTCAACATTTCAAAGCTTAAATGAATTCCTATGTTTCCAAATGACTAAACCTTAAGAAAATTTTGGCTAAATTGTATCATACACAAGTACATTCTCAGCAGGATCACCACCATCATCACATCCATCATTGTTGTCACCATAATCGTCATCATCGTCGTCATTGTCATCATCATCATCATCATCATCACATCATCATCAGTACCACCATTTTTATCATGGTCATCATTATCAGAGTAGCCGACTTGTTTGGAAGCGCATGCCTCTCCTTGCCATGTGGAGTGTGCAAGTTCAAGCCTTCCTTGAGATGGTTACTGTGTGGGAACCTTGAGCAATTCCCTTATGCACAGTTGCAATGCTTGATGCCAACTAGCATCATAGTCATTGTCATCATACCGTCAACAACAACAAACATCATCAACATTATCATGCATCCTGAAATATGACTAATTTGCTCCTGTGCCAATAAATCAAACAGGCATAAGAGCCTAATCAGACCTAACAAAATGGTGTTAAAACAGTCAAGAGAATCAAAATAGTTGACATCGTTACTTTTTAACAGCTGACCTGGAGGTGCTGGTGAACACAGCCTGAGATGTGGTATGCACGTCTGAAGCAGTACCAAGTTCAACAGGTGTCACAGAAGTTGGTGTGGTGGACACATCATGCATGCTGATGCTGTCAATATGGGTATTTGCTGTGAAAGCATTTGCACCCATTGTTCCATTGTCAATACAGAAATCCAGTTTCTCAAAGCTCTCCATGAATAAATTCCAGTCCTAGGTCAACAATTGAACAAATCCAAGTTAAATTTGCTTGTATGGAGGCTAGAAAGGTTCCAGATAAAGTTAACAGTTTCAGCCTACAGTCCTTTGGTAAACGAACTATCACCAGTCTAGAGCTATGGCTCTTTAAATACACATATAATAACTGCTTTCAGTTCATCTTTTGTCACCTTTATAAGCAGTGCTTGTGCACACGATGAGTTCTTTCCTTTAACCTGATTTCCTTGGACAAAGTAGCAATGCACTACACAGGCACTGAAGGACGGTGCATATACGTATAACGCCTGGTTTCTAAGAATCTTTCAGAATAAGTGTTGGAATGCATTGCACAAAATCTTCATGTCCAAAAAGCCTTGTTCTTTTGTAGTCAACAAATGCTCTCAATGGTAGGAATTTATAACCAAGGCAGCAAGTACATGTATGCAACAATACCCAGTGCACACTGTTCACTAAAAACTCAAGTCGTCATGACAACGATGCACACATTCACATGTACTAGGGTTGATTGTGGCAAAGCCACTTGCACAGGCTCAACTCTTTCCTGCGTTAACCAGCTGCATTCTTATTAAATGCTGTGGCAGTATACCTAGGTTTGGGCACATATCCAGCTGCATGCAAGAGAACTATCTGAACGCCGCGTCGATTTCCATCTAAGAGGAACAACCGCATGCCATCGGCGGCGGATCACATCGCCCATCGTCGTTTCCTCATCCTCGACGCTACGTGCTTCAGGAACTTCGGGACTTTAGAACATGCCATCGTCTTTTAACTCTAGTTGGGAATCTGTTGGTATGGCTTTGCGTGTCTGCGCGAGCTTGCCATTGGTGACTCTTCTAGTTGTCTGAGCTATGTTCACTTACAGGATATTTTTCTGTTCTTAATGACACTTAACATCATTAGTGACTTTTAACATCAAGTCTAGCGCAGTGAGCTCCACTGATTCTTACAGAGGCGCTATACAAATTTCTGATTACAATTACAATTACAACTGATTAGTTAACAAGGCAAAAACGCATAGAGCTTAAGATTGTAATCCTAATGCGAAACTGGCTCCATCTTATATCGGGAATCTATGATTCTTGGTATCATCCATACCAGGCCAAGATTTCTTTTGTTCAAGGTGACCTGGTTGTCCCAAACTTCCATGGTCCAGCAAAAAAGTTTAGCTATGGTTGGTGCATCTTTCTGGAATAAGTGCTCTAGCAACCTGTGATAATTCTCTTTGGCTTTCCTAACCCTCTTCTCTGTAAGCACTAGAAATCTATTCTATTTCATCGTGTTTTTGTGTCCTGTCAGGTTGCTAGTGTCTCTGATAAGTTCTCCTCAAGTGGCATCAAGTAAATTTGTGAACACAGTAAATGTCCAGTAAAACAAGGATGTTGGAAGACAAGCTGTCTGAAAAATTTGTAACTGTCACTTGCTACCAGAATATACTGAAAATTCTTAGTATGCATTAGCAATATAGTCTAGTTGGGTTTATATGTGTGTACATATTTGCGGTACCCTTGTCATCAGTCTATCTGCTGACTTTTGTTCAAAAAATATATATTCAAATTTGTAACTAATAAAAGCCAACTAAGTTATTAAAACTCTCTTAAAGTATAAATTTAAATTATAAATGCTTGTGTCACCATTAAAAGCACATTATAAAAGAATAGTTTCAATGAGTCACACGAGTACACACTTGAAGTTTGTTTCAACAAATGATATATCAAACACATGTCACAAGAGTCCACAGCAATCCAGAATGGACTATATAATATTATTACTTAATATATTTATAAGAGTTCTTGGATAAAAGAGCATTTGTCAATCACAATGAAAACTTGTTTCTGGTTTTCGACTTTTCCTTTTATGTGAAACCTTTAATTCTTCTGAAATGAATAATTTCTATGTATCCTGAACAATGCTCCTCTAAAAATCATATGGCTTCATCTATACAACTGAGATCTTCTGTGGGCGATATCTTTGTGGCATAATCTACAGCATCACTGTCATCATTTTAGCCTAAACTTGAACTCTTGCCCTTGCTTCAACCATCTGATTTAGCTGTAAACCAAGTTATAAACCTTAGGCTAGCTTGTAATCGCTCACCCCAGCTAGATTTTCAGTTTTGTTGCTTGTGCTTGAGGAGCTGGGCCACTCAACGGTGCTCCCATTTTCCTCTCCTGAGCAATCTACCTGTACTGCCCATTCATAATGTAACCAATCGAGAGAGATTAATAATGTGTGAGACGTCATTAATAAAGATCACTTATTAACTAGTCCATGTACCATGCGTTATCGATTTCTGTGTGTTAAATAGGCAGCATAGGGATGCAAGTCTCTACTGTGTGTGAAGAGTATGTGTGTGAAGAGTATGCGTGCGGAGTATGTGTGTAAGTAAGTAATGCATTTGTTAACAGCCCTAAGTCCATCAGCTGAGCAAGCAATCGTGTGTAACTGGGACGTATGTTACTGGACTTTCACTGTACAATTATATTATATTATACTAAAGTAACAAAATCCTCTCCATTTATGAATGACAACACTTCATCTGCATATTTTAGTCGTGCCATTGAGTTGATGGCAACTACCATATTCACATTAGTCCTGTGCCCATGACTCAGGAGTTGTCCACTGCTTAATTTTTTTCCTCAATTTTTAAAAATTTTCTTCATCAGGAATTAAGAAAGAAAAAGACCAATATCTGAATGGAATATGACAGACTTCAGAAGGGAGTAGAGATGATAAGACAATTCTTCTTCTTCTGTCTTCTCTTCCGCCATTTATGGCGATGAGGCCTTTATGAAACTTCTCCAAACTTCTCTGTTCCTGATTGTTTCTCTAACTCCAATCAAGCTTGTGCCTCTTTCTCTCAGATCTTCTTTGACATTATCTATCCAGGTCTTTCGTTGTCTTCCTCTGCTTCTCTTTCCTTCTATGTGTCCGTGCAATGCAGCGTTTGGTAGTCTTTGTTGCGTCATTCTGATCACATGCCCAAACCATCTGAGTCTTCTCTTTGTGATTGTTTCTACTATTGTTTCATCAACTCCCAGTTCTTCTCGTGTTTTTTCATTTCTGATCTTTTCTCTTCTGCTTCTGCCTATTATTCTTCTTAGCCAGCCCATCTCTGCCACCAATAGTCTCCGTTCGTCTTCTTTTCTCAAGCACCAGCACTCTGATCCGTATAGTAATATCGGTTCTACTAAGGTATGATAGAGTTTCATCTTTGTTCTGATGGAGATGTTTCTTGCCTTCCACATTTTTCCCAGTTTTCCGAATGCTGTACACGCCAATCCAATTCTTCGTTTGATGTCCTCTTCACATTTTCCATCTTCTGTTATTAGTCCTCCAAGATAGACGAATCTGGTAACCTGCTCTAATGTTCCTTTTTCTATTCTTATCTGTAAATCCTCATGATGTTTTCCAATTACCATTGTTTTTGTTTTTTCCACGTTGATTTTGAGACCCATTCTCTTGCTGCTGCCATCCACCCTGTTTGTTATGTCCTGTAGCTTCCCTTGTGTGTCAGCTATCAGGTCTATGTCATCTGCGAAGCGGAGGTTACTCAGTGGTCGTCCATTTAGGTTTATCCCGTGTTCTTCTTCTCCTTTGGCAAGTCTCATCACTATTTCTAGCAACATATTGAACAGATCCGATGACATTCCACATCCTTGTCTTACCCCTACTTTTATCGTAAACCATTCCGTTAGCTCTCCCTCTACTCTTACTGCGCTTTTCGATTTGCTGTATATATCTTCTATTAACATCACTAACTCCTCTGGTACTCCACAGTGTCTCAGTACTTTCCATAAACCTTCTTGCCACACGCTGTCAAACGCCTGTTTGTAGTCAATAAAGATAAGACAATTATTGCATTGTTTATATGTATGATGCTCTGTGAATTATCCATTTCCAGTGTTTCAATAACATATGACCTTCTACCCCTCTGTCCTCGGCCTGATCAAAAACTCAACCCAAACTCAATGCCAGTTACACAAATACATACCAACACAAGTATATACATTTTGATTATCCAGTTCTGGGTTTGTGCTGCTCAGTGGATTTAAAAGTGGTCGAGGTCAAGCAGGTTCAGATCCAGTCGATGGCAAACCCCAACATATGGCTGACCGTTAAGTTACGAGACGATGCATTTGCAGTACATGTTACAAGTCTTCCTAGTTAGCTGTGTTGACTGCATCTGTATCCATTTTCCACTGCAATGTGACAAACCTACTCTAACTGAAGTCCTCAGTGTGAGCAGCCAACAAAAAAGGTGAGATGTTGCATCATTAAAGCTAGACCAGTATGCCCATCTAAGATGGAGAACGCTTAATTCCTTGACTACAACTAACTGAAGAGCAGTTTTTCCATCTGACCTGAGAGATATCTGGCTTGTTCAGTTGAGAATGCTGAACATAGAAGGCTAATGTCATCAGAATCAGAGCAAGAAGGCCGAGTAAAATCACGGAAATAATCAACGGAGGTCGACTGGAGACAAACCATTTTAGACTGTCATAGGCCGCCAGCGGGGAATACTTTGTCAGTTTCATTGGCTGAAAACAAATAAATTCAGTTATTTTTATTAATTAGACATTATTATATTTATTATCAGACTTTGTATTTTTAGTAAACATTGAAAATTTCTCTTAGAATACAACGTCAAACATCAGCTTTTGCCAACAGAAACTAGGCTTGTCAACGGGTACCCAGAGAACTGGGTACCCGCCCGAAGGGAAGCACCCGGGCCTTGAATGCAATACCTGATACCATGCCGTTTCAAGACATCACTTTTAACTATGATGAACCAGCAGCCGATGACAGCCACACAATACCAGCACGCAGATGTTGTCACTTCTGGATCATTCCATGTCAACTCAACATAAATACTGAGCATCTAACTTACACCTCATTATATCTTGATAGTATCACTACTTCATTCATATAAATATGTGAAACATGACAGAAATCGGATCAACTGATGACAGAAATGGCTTCTCACTGGAAGAAAATCTAGTTGTTGCCAAGTTATAAAAGAATGTGCATTTTTGTCAGCTTTCTGTCACTTGCTAGCAAAATTCCTGTGTTTTTACAGATACGACTTTGCATTTCATTTTCTTTCCATTGTGCTCTCTGCATCAAAATACATGGATTTTGATTGGTTTTGGACGGTTTTATTATGTCTATTTCACATGGGAATTAGTCTACGTGTAGTAGATCGGCCAAATGGAAATGATGGTCAGACTTAGTTGATATCTAAATACTGTCAACAAATGCACAAAATTCAAAGCAGACTTAAGAAATAACTCCAGAATGCAGACTTGTCCACAGCAGATGTCTGTACATACGAGAATCAGCAAGCAAATTCTGCAAATGACAAACTAATGTATGAAAATGAATCAGACATGTCGGCAAAATACATGTGGATCGCCACAACACCTAGCCACAGCGAGTTCATCAAACTGCACAAATGCCATTATCGTGAATTTAAGCATCATAAGCTCCGGAAGCTCACCGTAGCAGCAAACTGGACCTTTTGGGCTCTTCCTGACTGACAAATACAGCAACTATCTATCTTTTAAATGTGAGGGTTTGCTTTGCAATAAAATAAAAAGCTACTTACATAATTAAATGGTCTAAGCTAACCGTAAGTAAACCAAGGGGCAGAAACATTTACATTTTCCATTTTCCAACTTTTAAGTATCGCCATCTAGTCAAATGTTGATGAGCTGCTGAACTACCTTTTTTTTATTAACAGGAAAAATGTGAAATGTTCACGAATTAATCAGAGTTTGAGCCTTATACAATACAACTTGCAGAGATAAAGTCAAAAAAAGAAACATTTGTATCAAACGCGTCTGCAGCATTTTTGTGATTAACTTAAAATGAATATATGAGCAATTTAATAAAAAGATATTACTTCGAAACACACAAGTCACAAATCCAGATACAAGAAGACCCGAAACTCAGAAAGTGATACAAGGAGGTAAGAAATTCAGCAACATGTACAAGAAGGTTGGAAAATCATAAACATACAGAAGGTCGAAGAGTCAGAAACATGTAGAAGAAAAGAGATATGGTGCAGTTAGCAGTATCTGAAGGAAAAACATACATATATATTATATATATATATATATATATATATATATATATATATATATATATTTCCCATATTTACAAAGACAATGCATATGAAAAGTAAAAAGCACAATGTCAGCACAAACTATGCAATATCTATATCATATAACAATTTAGAAATCTAACTTTATGCACAATTCAAGAGAGAATAGCATACAAAATTTATCTTTATATATAGTTTGATAGAAAGTAATAGCATGTATAGGCACCAGTGTATTCGACAACTTTTTTTCTTTATTTTAGTAACCAACAATATTTCTGGCTAACATTTATCATGCAGCTGAGCCATGCCTCTGTGGTGTACAAAGACATGTTAGCTGTGCACCCAACATACATCGTTTCCATTTATAAATAGAATATATTAATTTTATTTGCTTGAACTGTTTTATATTTGCAAACTTGCGTGCCACGACAATTCGCTGTCATTATGAACACAACGCTGCCTTCCTCTTGCCGTAGTTTTAATACTAATCCAGTTTTTATTTTACGTTAACACAGTTCATTTCCAATCAATGTTAGGTTAACTTCGGTAATTTTCTGAGCCGTAGAAACGTTTTGCATTTAAGAAAGGTCTCTCAAACAATTCATTTAACTCTTCTTCTCACTGCAAATCTGTTACAAATTTTCATATTTCAAATCTGTTTGAAATAGATATTTTGAAGAGATCCGGATGTTTCCTACAAAGTCCTATCACTTAAGTATAACACACTTCAATCATCCCAATCCTCCTCTCTTTACGTTACACTGGTCAACATAGAAATCGTTACTGACTGGAAAAGGCCCTAATGTGTAGCATCTTGGTGTGCTGAACACGAATATAACCATAACAAATTTTTATTGGCTCTCTTTTTGAAAATATTTCATATAGTTCATTTTTTATGTTTCACCATGTAAATTTATGCAGTAGGACTGCGACAATATCCTAAATAAGTCTAGAATGATGTAATATTCCACCTCATTGCATAATCCCATCATGGACACATCATGCACAGTTGATTACGTCATTTTCTGATGCAATGTAAAACTACAGCCAGTCGGCTGCTGACGTAAGATGACGTCAGCAGTGTACTATATAAAGCGAGTCGGAACGGTTGAGCATTTACAATATTACAGACTTTGTGCGAGACAGTTTAAGTTACTGTTTTATAAAACTATTATTACTTTATCCATTTAGATACAATACAGAACAGTAATGCCTCGGAAGTGCGTAAATACTGTGGACAACTTTTGCTACATTTGTGGGGAAGTGACATTTGCCAACCAGAAGAAAAGTATCACTTATCAAGTCAAGAAGGCATATCATGCTTACTTCGAATGCAAGGTTGGTGACCAAGACAAGCCATGGGCCCCGCATATATGCTGTGCTACATGTACAACACAGCTTTCACAGTGGTTGAATGGCAAAAGACCATCAATGCCGTTTGCAGTTCCCATGGTGTGGAGAGAGCAAAGCAACCACGTAGATGACTGTTACTTCTGCTTGGTTCCTCCTCTTTCCGGTGGAATAACAAAGCAAAAGAAGTCGACAATAGTCTACCCAAACATTCCGTCAGCATTGAGACCAGTTCCACATGGTGATGGACTTCCTATTCCAGAACCTCCAGCAGAATATATTTTCCTTGATTCATCTGATGAGGACAAGGGTGAGCCGACATGTTCTTCTCCTGGTCCGTCAGCGTGCAGTGATCCCGATTTTCACTGTGGTGCATCATCAACCCCACACAGAATAACACAGGAAGAACTAAATGACCTTGTTCGTGATTTGGACTTATCCAAAAACAAGGCAGAATTGCTAGGATCAAGACTCCAACAATGAAATCTTCTAGAAGAAGATGTTACAATTACTTCATATAGAAAGCGCCATCAGCAGTTGGAACCTTTCTTTATGAAGGAAGGTAATCTGGTATTCTGTTCCAATATTGACGACCTCATGAATGCCTTACAGATCACTCATGACCCACAAGAATGGAGACTCTTTGTAGACTCTTCAACACTGAGTCTTAAGGCTGTGCTTTTGCACAATGGAAACCGTCTTCCATCTATTCCATTAGCGCATGCTGTCCACATGAAAGAGACATACGATAACCTAAAACAGCTACTGCATTCCATTGACTATAACAGGTTCAAATGGCACCTGTGTGGTGATTTGAAGGTAGTTGCCATTTTAATGGGACTGCAGCAAGGATATACAAAATATATGTGTTTCTTGTGTGAGTGGGATAGCCGAGCAAGAGAGTTGCACTACGTGCGGAAGGAATGGACTCCCAGACAAAACATGGCAGTTGGACAGAAGAATATCCAGCACCCAGCTCTGGTCGAGGCTCACAAAATCCTACTACCACCCCTTCACATCAAACTAGGTTTGGTGAAGAACTTCGTGAAAGCCATGGACCGCACTTCGCCAGCTTTCCGATACCTGCATGAAAAATTCCCTCGACTCAGCGAAGCAAAGATTAAAGAGGGAGTTTTTGTGGGTCCTCAGATTAGACAACTCTTCAAAGATGACCGCTTCAACAACTTGCTGGAGGGTGATGCGAAACAAGCATGGAATGCTTTTCGTCTAGTGTCTACAGACTTTCTGGGGAATGTTAGGGCAGAAAACTACAAGGAACTAGTAGAAGACATGCTCAAGCAGTACCAGAAATTTCGCTGCAATATGTCTCTGAAGATGCATTTCCTTCATTCCCATCTGGATTTCTTCCCTGACAACTGTGGTATGGTTAGTGACGAACATGGCGAACGTTTTCATCAAGATATCGCAACAATGGAGCAAAGGTACCAGGGAAAATGGTCCACTACAATGTTGGCTGACTACTGCTGGACACTCCGCAGAGATGCTCCCGAACAGCTGTACAAGAGACAGGCAAAAAAATCTAAGAACTAGTCTATGAACTGTTTTTTACAAATATTAACTGTAAGTGTATCACTACTGGCATGCATTGTGCGATATAAAATTACTTCATTTCAGATTACAAAAAAAACTAGAGCCAATTCGGCATTTTCACTGTCATATTCGTGTTCAGCACATACAAATTGATAAGAACTGACTAATTTCATTTCAGTAACATGACTTTTGTAAAAATTTGTTGTCCAGTGTTATTTACAGTCCAACCACTCCGTTCAACCCGCTCCTCTTCTGCCCTAACACTTCTCTCCCTCCCATCACCTCATCCTTAAAATTTGGAAATGGCTCCATAGCCACAGCTGCTCCACTCCTCTCGAATAAACTCCCGCCAGAATTACAATTATCTGATCCATCTTACAAACTCACCATCACTTAATCCCTTGCAATCGTTGGGCGCCGCAGAAATCTCGAGATAACGATTACGAGTTCGTATTTCGTGGATATGTGTCCGTTTCTGTCGCTTAGTTTACTGAGGTCTATGTTCATGGTTGTCCAAGCACAACACAACACTTCGAACTGCAATACTACTTATTGTTTACTAGGCCAATTCAGTCGAACACGGAATTTGTCTTCAATACACAGTCAGCGACGAAAATAATGTAGCTTAAGCTTGAAAACATCTTAAAGCAAAGTAATATTGATCTTAGCCTCCATGCTTCTTCGCACCACAGACAATAAATTTTAGATTCAACACTCGTTAACATTTTTATAGCGACAATGGAACGACAACACAGCGTCATCTTGTGATCCTGTGGTAGGCCTATTTTGTTTTGCACTTGAAGCATAAGAGATAATGACCTTCAAAGTGGTGATTTCGGAATACGAGACAAGCTTCCATAACGGTGCGCTCAGAGAAAAGGTCTGGGTTTTCAGAGCGTCTTACACGCTGAAAATGTTCAATCATCAAGTCGAAAGCCACGCTGACCTATCTTCATGTAAAAATTCAGACTGGGGTATTTCGTTTTAACTCTTGATGGCAATCCCAGCAGTTTCACTGGCGGATCCAATCATCCAGAAGTTGACAAGGGAGCAAAAATTTTACCACGGTCGTCGAGGTGTAATATAAGGTGACAAATTTTATGACCTTTTATAGCCTATAGGCCTATATCAATCTTTCATTTCACCAAACAATATGGTAGCACCAAAAAACACGAGAAATAAGAAAAACAGCTAACTGACAAGGATAGCATTCCTGTCTGCAGTGTTATATGCTACTGACAGTATCAGAAAAAGAAATTCAATCAGTTACGGGGACTTTTACACGTTTTTCGACACTTTTTCTCTTCAGCTTTCCAATTTTTTCAATTTTATTTCCTTTCAAAGTTTTATTGTGACCGCTTTTGCTTTACAAATTCTGTGGACAACCCTAACCAAAACTAATTAAAAGCAAATATATGTTCAAATTCAACCCTTCAGGTCAACTCCTCAGTCTTGATCAAAAAGTTCAGGCATAGTGCTGGTTTTGCCTATGGCAAATATTATTCGTGTACGCAAAAATTGTTTTATAAGTCAAACTTTCAATACAACTTTTAAAAGATACACTATAAAATGGACGTAGCTAAGCCTGGGATCCACTCAAATGTAGGTCTAAGATGTAAATGTACATGCTTTTCTGTAGCAGTCTTTTATGGCCCCAACTCTGCTCATTTTAAACGATTTAACTACATAAAATAACTAAAAAAACGCGAAATAAACGTTTCGCACAAACATTATACTAACTATTGCAATTAACATTAGAGTGTAGAACAAACTAACTTGATATAACGATAGGCCTATTGCAGCATTCTGTCGACGACCTTTCGCAATTGTCATTGATAGGGCTTCGAACCGTCGACTTGCCAAATTCGTAGCGTAGCGTTAAATCGAGTAAAGATAGACATATACAGTCTCTGATTTTTAAAATATAATTAAAACGAATAGTTCAATCACAACAGTACTTGAATCGTCACAGTAGGCCTAATCAACGCACGAATATCTCAAAGACATTTGTAACTCAATCTTTCAACTTTGCACACGCCAAACCAATGCTACAAACCTTCGCGGTCTGCTTTACAATATCTTGCATTCGCTTATATAGGCTCCTTCCTGCCATGACAGCAGACCAGTACAAACTGAATTAGGCCGGCCTTTCTATATTGCGCAATCGTCGGTTTTTCCAAAAACTCGCTGACTCATCACGAGTTAAATACGCGTCAGCAATGATTACTACTGATATCTGCTCACCTGCCCGCAGGGCCCTGCCAACTAATCACACCGTCCACCGCCTGTTCGGTGCATGCCAGCAAGCACGTGATCTGCGCGTGTACAAACAAATCATTAACCTGATGACTTATTTAAATTTCTTGTGAATGCGCACTTAAAATATGCTGACTGAGCAGCGCAATATTACGTTCACGTTACCTTCAAACTCTTGTTTGCAACTCCTTAGTTTGCAAATCAATCTCAGATTAGGCCTATTTGTAAACGGAACAAAATACAATGCTGTACAATCCACCGTAAAACACAGAAAATCATGTTCACACGAAAAACAATCCTAACTAAAAGTTAATCATTTACAAGCGTGAGAGGCAATCTGCTACAACATTCAATTTACCTTTATGATATCTCACTTCAAGATCAAAGGCTTATTATAACGCCAAACACCATCTAACAAGTTTTGCAGATTTAGACATGGTAACTGTCAATATGTCGACGGATAATGATCAGTGTAGGCCTATACGAAAATATATGCGAACCTAAAACAATACCTTTCATTGGACCACTAGGTATTGCTCTTACAACAGAATAAGCTTCTATCTCAGCAGTTGCCTATTTTCTTAGGGTTTCGGTCAGTTCTTGACGAACAAACGAAATTGGTCTTCCCGACCTTCACTGTCAAATTGTGTTAACACAGGACCAACTGCAATGTCACTGCCGTCAGAGTACAAATTCACTTAATCACCAAAAGGCTACGAATTATAGCCAACAGAGAATTTGAACACAACGTTTTAACATTTCAAAAGAATTTCGATGTACGCCTATCCAACAAAAATTCTCTGGCACGTTCTTTCAGGTTACATCTGACGATGGTAGGCCTATAGCAATCTTCGCAAAATTCGGAATGAACTGTTGGTAATAACCGAATAATTCATGCAAGGACTAGTCGGTCTGTCAAATGTTTTACCTGTTCATTGTCTAACTCCACATATTTTCCCAAAAACAATCAATTATTATGCAAGTAAATCACGTGCCAAAGAACGTTTAATTTCGAATTTTGGTAGTATGAATAATTTTCTTTCCATGCATGATCACCCGTGTTGATGAGTCGTTAGTGCTTCGATCGTTTCTGTGCACGGTCCGAGCCAACGGGACATAAACTCATTACTTTTCCTACACACTACAAAGGTCATACTCTGGATGTCCAGATGACTCGTTCTGATTCACAACTGCTTCATTCGGTTACTTCCATTGAGTCATACATTTCAGATCACATTGCCATTTTCTCGAAGTTCAACTTCCCTTTAAACCACCCCAAATTACAAAATTGTTAGATTTCGCCCCTGGCTTAAAATTGATTTAAATAAACTAAAAAATAGATAGGCCCTATATTAGCACCACAATTAAAGTTATCTCCAGCACAAACGGCTAACTAGCTGGTATTTCAGTTTCAGTCTACTTTAACTGAGCTCCTTGACAGGCGAATTCCTTTTAGAACTAAGACAGTAGCAGGGCGCATAAGTCAGCTTTTTGGTTAAAATCTGCCTTTTCTGATGCCAGGCAATCGCAAAAGTCAGAGCTTTGGTGGCGCCACTCTCGCCTTCAAACCGAACTCACCAGGTTTAAGCAACAGTGCAAACTTGTGCGCGAACTTGTTTCGTCTGCCAAATCTGCATGTTTAACTAATTTAATTGCTAAAAGTTCTGCATCAACAAAAACTTTGTGGATGGCTTTGAATAATTATTACACAGAAAGAAGTTAAATTTATCCTCTAGTAGGCCTATGTTCTCTACTGCCCTGTAGCAGAGAACGCAACTCTTTACTAGCTAGCTAGCCAGTAAATATTTTTGACTTTTTTGGTGATAAAATTTCTGGTATAAGGCTAAAATTTGTTAGTTATTCGGTATGTGATAAATTTCTTCATCCTATTTTTTCACCTCCTGTCTTGGACTAATTTTAACCAACAAATCTTGCAGAGGTTCGCAGAGTTATATTTCTTCACCTAACAAAAGCTCTCTCCTTTACACCATTCCTACATCTTGTGACAAACCTGGGGTGCCGAATCCCTTGTCAAGGTGCTGGTGTTCCGTCACTCTACCCGAAGACTCTCTCTCCGAGCGCCTATTTACTGCCAGTCCGCTAGATAAGCCCTTGAGGTCTTCAAGGAACTGAACGCCAAGTCGATTTATCAGCTATAGCCCTTTTATTTCTCGCAAAAGACTCGAACCTACAGCATCTAGTTAAAACAGTTCTTATTCTAAAACTTCCGTGCCCTTACAACAACAATTCAACCGCAACAACTCTCACAGCAACAGCACCCGCAGCAAGAGTGTGTGTCTGTCTCCGTATGTCGTCTTTGAGTGTTCTTTTCTGCAACAAGAGTGTCCGCACTGCAATCCCTTTATATAGGCGGCAAGTTCGCATTGCGTTCCCGTGCGGGAGGAGGGCGAACTCATAGAGTTCCATGGGTTCTCGTGCGGGGGAGGCGAACTCATAGAGTTCCATGGGCTCCCTCGCGAACCCGTGGAGTTCCCGTGCGGGAGGAGGCGAACTCATAGAGTTCCATGGGTTCTCGTGCGGGGGAGGCGAACTCATAGAGTTCCATGGGCTCCCTTGCGAACCCGTGGAGTTCCCGTGCGGGAGGAGGCGAACTCGTAGAGTTCCATGGGTTCTCGTGCGGGGAAGGCGAACTCATAGAGTTCCATGGGTTCCCCTGCGAACCCGTGGAGTTCCCGTGCGGGAGGAGGCGAACTCGTAGAGTTCCATGGGTTCCCGTGCGGGGGAGGCGAACTCGTAGAGTTCCATGGGTTCCCCTACGAACCCGTGGAGTTCCCGTGCGGGAGGAGGCGAACTCGTAGAGTTCCATGGGTTCCCCTGCGAACCCGTGGAGTTCCCGTGCGGGAGGAGGCGAACTCGTAGAGTTCCATGGGTTCCCGTGCGAGGGAAACCCGCTACAATCTTTTCTGAAAGAATACTTTTATGTCCTGGGTCCAACCATTACATCAATTTTTTATTGTTTGAGGGATCCTTCTTATCTTCTTTTGCTCATGCCTTAGTTCATCCTCTGCTAAAGAAACCTCCTCTCGACCAGAGTGACTTGTCCAATTACAGACTCAACTGTGAATTTTGTATCTAAAATTCTTGAACAGGTAGTTAAAAAATCATATGCATTCTCATTTGTCTTCCAACTCACTAATTGTACTGAACCGCATACTGAATTTGTGTTCCTTCAGCAGGTGTTTCTGCAAATTTCATAGCTTTCGACAAATTTCCCCGTAATTCTTTCAAATATTTTGTTGGTTTTCGCTCCGAGTTAACTGGTCTCAAAATTTCGTTAGACCGTGTTTCTTTTAGATTTGTCAGCGGTTCTCGTGGTATATTCTCATAAACAAAGCATAAAGAGGGGCACCTTCCTCAGCGCCCATTCCGTAAAAGGTATCGAAGTATGCCACTATTTTGGTTTCTTATGATCACGTGGTGAATCATCTTTTTGAAAGATTGATTCCGCCTCTCGACTAATCCAGATTTTGAGGTGTATTTCATCGTGGACTGCACCCCACTAATTTCTTAGAAGTTGTGCTTACGGTTGCAATTATATTGGGTCATTTGTTTTATTTTGGTACTTCCAATCCTGTAAAGTAGTTAGCAACTTAGCTGATGATATTCGTACACGACGGAAGACCGACTGCAAGCAGGCAGAGAAACTACTACACAAAACTGTAGGCTTTCGCCTGTCATGTGCCTCTGACATAACGTCATCTAGCGGTGAAAGCAAATTACTGAATTAAACAGAACGTGAATAACAAAGACGGATGTCGATGTCACTGATTTTTCCTTTAGTGTCCTTGGTAGACATATACAGTAGAATATCGGTAGTCTACTTGCATAGGCCTTACAATTAGCAACTTAATGCCGGCAGTCTTCTACTCTGTCTAAATCAACCCTTACATTTGTATGCTATTCGTGAACACGGTTGATCTATAGTTCCACAAGCCATGTAAACAAAAGCATTATTGTTACAGAATTATAATGGGAAAGTAGTATGTATGTATGTATCACTAAACTTGTATAGCGCCTTTTAGGCAACTCACAAAGGTAGTTAACTAAGATGTACTAACTCTCTTTGTATAAAACTAGTCATGCGGAATGATTATAATGCTGCCAATGCACGGAAGACAGATGCAAAAACGTACTCTATAAAAAGAAAAAATAGGTTTAAAGTTTGTTTTGGTTTTTAGGTTTTAGATTTTATTCATTTCTTAAGAAGACATAAACACGAGTATGTGCCGTGCAAATAATACTTAACTGCTTGAACATCGCAATCGCAACGATGTTAATTAATTACAATTTGTTTTTCAACCAAAATATATAAAAACAAAATTAAAGTTTCGTTTTTCATGTCAATAGAAAGACACAAAAACCTAAAAACCGACTTTGGGGCTTTAACAGGTTTTTAAGAAACCTAGGAAACCTAAAACAAAAAAACATACTTCTTGCGCCCTTGGCTAAAGAGAGTTACTGCGTGCCCCTGTCACGTTATTCGCAGCCGAATGCAGTTATGAATTCAGAAGTTGCTATGATGCATTGAATAAGACGCTAATTCGAAATGTACAAAAGCGGACTGAAGTTAAGAGTTGACGAATCAGCTATTCTTCTGATAGCATCGTACATGGTAAACATTTTCCGGCGATACATATTCTACGTGTGCTAAAACTAATGAGCAGTAACGTGATTTTTCAGCTTGTCACTAACATTGAGTCTCATAACTTGGCCACGACATCTCCACAGGCGAGACTGAGATGTTGGCCAATCTGTTTGAGACGAGACGTTAGGGTGTTTCGAGACCGTCTCGATGCCGAGACCGAAACTACATCGTTGTCCTTCACTCTCTCACTCTCTCTCTCTCTCTCTCTCTCTCTCTCTCTCTCTCTCTCTCTCTCTCTCTCTCTCTCTCTCTCTCTCTCTCTCTATTTCTCTCTCTCCATGGCAGGCGGATCATCTTAGCCGTATTTTACTTTACAGTTTCCGTCGGGAGTCCTCGCTGAAACCGGTTTCGGGGTTAACTCAATGGCGTGCCCCCAAAATCGAATAGAGCCATCAAATGGCCGACTTGTCCCTCTGGATTCGCCCCTCTGTTCAGTATTGTCTGATGAAACATTACTATTTAAATGTACAAAGACATGCAAATAACAGACAACAGTTTTTTTGCACGAAAGAAAAGAGCCCGAAAAGAGTAGGTCCTTCCTTCTTTTGACAAATCTGTCAAAGGAAGGTGCTTCCCAACCACTATAATTAGGCCTATTCCATTCATTCTTATTATGACTTCTACAACGTGCGGCTAATTCATTATAAGTCAACCAGCTGGGCCCGGATAAAAGTTATGAATATTTACGATATTCTAGCCACTGTGGGAATCGGATATGTGCATCCCGCAATTTCTGTCGGCCTCCATGCAGCCCAACTGGCGGGTGGGGTAGGGGAGAGGGGATTAGAAGAATTGCGTCCAATGGTCGTTCATCTCCCGTCGGGCGACTTAATCTCTGGCGCCCTCTGTGCCAAGCGATGGCGGCCACCGAAGGACGATCGACGGGCAACGGACGACGATTAATTTATTGGCCGCCGCTCCCCACCCGGTCACCACCGCCTCATGATATCTTAACTGCTCTTTATCTAATGCATACATTCTATGCTCACAACTACTCAGTAACTCAGCACAAAAATACACGAAATACGAATTCATGCAGATATATATTCACATCGCGCTGTGGTTTGTATACTCACTGCATATGGTTTGCACATATATATCTATCTATCTATCTATCTATCTATCTATCTATCTATCTATCTATCTATCTATCTATCTATCTATCTATCTATCTATCTATCTATCTATCTATCTATCTATCTATCTATCTATCTATCTAGAGAGAGAGAGAGAGAGAGAGAGAGAGAGAGAGAGAAGCCACGCGCATAGTTGGTGTGAATATATATGAATTTCCAAAATGCTTATTCACACAAATGCATGTATATAGACGGTTCTAACTCGAGCGCGCGCATACGTCACCCACTGGTAACTCTCATCGGCGGAATTCTTTCCTACTCCTCCTTGTCCTGTTGCTTATGCTTCTGTTTCTCCCATGCCTCTCTGTTCTCCATATGCATGTATAGACTCTGGACGCCTCGCCTGTAAACACACGTCTCCCGCGCCGCCGCCGCCGCCGCCGCCGCCGCCCGCCCGCCGGCTCCCTCGCCCGAAACCCGCCCGCCCGCCCGATAGGCGAATAGGGCGAGCGCGTTAACGATCCGACGTTTGCAAACAGGATTTTATTACGAGCGCAACCAGTTTATTGGCCATATAGACTGCCGGCTCAAAGCTAGCACACCTTCCTCCCACACACACACACACGCACACGCACACACCCATTTATATAGACACACACATGCATATATTTGCGTGTCGAATGGTACAAGGGCCGAACATACATAAGTATATCTACACGGAAAAGTATATATAATTATGCGTATATATATATATACGTATGCACGCAATAGGTATTACTCACAAGCCGATGCCGTTTCAGTGCTTAGTAATGATAACCGTCCGTCCGTCCGTCCGTCCGTCCGTCCGTCCGTCCGTCCGTCCGTCCGTCCGTCCGTCCGTCCGTCCGTCCGTCCGTCCGTCCGTCCGTCCGTCCGTCCGTCCGTCCGTCCGTCCGTCCGTCCGTCCGTCCGTCCGTCCGTCCGTCCGTCCGTCGAGCCTCAGTGCCACCGCTGCTCTAACAAAAGGAATATTTAATACAGAGGCCTACCTGCGCCGTATATAAACATACTCAGATAGATATGCAGATATTGTGGATTCACTTAAATCGGCGGCATTCAGTGTGTGTTAGTCAGCGCAGAGAAGCGCTGCCGTCTGCCTGCTTTGTGCGCTAAGCAGATAGAGACCGTGAACGACGGAACAGATGCGATCCGAAGGACCTTCTGCCGATTATTTACTGCAGGTCTTTTATGGAATATGGTTTAATTGGGTCTCGTCGCTGTCTCACAAGTTACGTTGGCAGCGATTGCGTAATCGCTGAAATTGGACGCTGTCTCTATAGAAATCCACACTCATCACACAGCAGCCGAACTTTCAAAGCGGTACCGAGTGATAATAACTCGCGTTCTTTGTTAATGGCGCTATAGAAGCAGCAGTTAGATAGGAAAGACAGTCCTTGTAACAGTGGCGATTATACTTAAGCAGTATGTGTCTAGTCAATTCCTCTGCGATGAGGTCGCAGACTTCCATTCTGCTTTTGATTGTCGGTGTTCTTCTACATGAGGTGCTCGTCGTGTCTGGCAAGCCGTCATGTCCGGCTGGTCAGTTCCGGAACCTGACGGCGTCTCCGGTCCGTTGTTCTGCTTGCTCCACATGTCCAATCAACCATATCGTTCGAAAGCCGTGTAACCGACAGAATGACACGGTCTGTGGCCCGTTCTACGAATTCGAATTCTTTAATCAGCGACAACAGAAAACCAGCCAACCGTCTGAAGTAGGGCATGGATGGAAGCAATGGGAAGACGATCGCCAGCCGCCGAATGGCGAAGGGAAAGATGTCCACCATTCAATGCATGGTCAGCAGACGACCTCTAACTCACCAGATGGTCAGTATATTATGGCTACTCGTTTGGCAATTACTCATATGGCAAATAAACAAGGGCTACATGTAGCGATTACTGGTTTCCAACCAATGCCAGCACCGGGGTTTTGGCCGGCGGTGGCTGGTGGTGTTTCACTCTGGTTTCTGGTGATCGAGTCAGCTGGTGGTGTTAACGACGGTGGTCGTACAGGTAGACCTTTGAGGTTATGGTAATGTCGCGCTGTCAGTTGTTTCAGTTGATGGTAATGGAGGTTGATAATTCATGGTTGGTGATGATGATAATAGCTAGGCCTATACTTGATCGTGATCTGAGCCCCTTGTGTAAGATGCCTTTTGATAAGTGTATTATAGGTGATAGGTGAGAGGGCCACCAGACAGCAAATGTCTTCTCGCTGAAGCCTCTGATTAAGTCGGTTCCTCTCGTTCGGATGAATTCTGCCTTGAGCAACAAATTAATTCCTCGGTATAAGGTGGATTGCATTCCACTGGCGTCGTTTCGAGGGCTGATCCTGACTGGCGGCATATGATGTTGGCCAAGTGGGAAGACCTAGCGATCTTTTGACGCAACAAAAGCGGTTCACATTTCACGTGGAATTTGAAGATCCATGGAGTACACATGCCAGCGATTGACTGCATAGCCGGTTGGTTGATGCTGTATGTTTCGACCCCAGGACCAAAAGACCCCAGGACCAATCAACCCTGGACCAATTAATCTCCACGAAGAACCAATCAAGCCTTGACAGGGCCAGGGAGGACTAGTGGTAAGGCAGGGTCCTTTAATAAATGCATGATTCCTCTTTACATTGCAGTAGGTTTGCACAGTATATGTTGCACTGGAGAATTCGTCCATAATCAGAACAGAGATCGATCAGCAGATTGATCTATGTGCATTTAGGGGATAAACCAAACCGTACAAGACTTTAAGCCAAACCTTTTTTTCAAAAAAGTTTGGTTTTTCAAAACGAGACCTGTATAAAGTGCTTCTTTATTCGCTCTGTTTGTTGCCGATGCAGCGTCGTTTCTCACGCACCTAGCAGTAACAGCAGGTGGCATTATCGAGTTTCATTGTATAGGAAAACAATTCAGTTACAGCTACTGAGTCTCGTAGCTCCAATGTTTACAATGGTTTCAGTGTTCTAAGTACGAGACCATAGAGCCCAGCCTAGAAGACGAAGCCAATCCCGGGTCTCAGTCAGTTGGCCATTGACCAATGCAGGCATTATGTCTGCAGGCTGAACAATCTGCCAATTAGTTTAAAAGTTTTTCACAAACGACTCGCATCTCAGTCTTCTCTATCAGCTCCTATTTAACTCCATATATGTGTGTCATGCGTATCAGACTTGCAGATCTGCGTAGTGCGTAGACCCACAGTTATACTCGACTACAATGTGTCTATACTATGCCTATGTATGCATGCGTGTATATATGCAAGTATGTATAGATGCATTTATGCGCCTCTCTATCTGTCTATCTATCTATCTATCTATCTATCTATCTATCTATCTGTCTGTCTATCTATCTATCTATCTATCTATCTATCTGTATATATATTTATGTATGTGTATGCATGTATCTACAGTATATGCATACATGTACGTACGCCTTTTAGGGGTTATATTTTATAAAGACCCTGCTACATACGTAGATGCAAACTTACGCATTGCTCGTTCACTCACTCATTCACTCACTCACTCACTCACTCGCCAGGGCATTGGCAGAGGGGCAACAGAGAGAAAACTGTTCTTTTCTCATCCAACTTTCGACTCTAAGATGAAAATTTTTTAACCAAATTTTCCGAGTTGGGCAAAAGCCTGGAAGGTATGATGGAAGAAAAAGGGAAAATGTTAAGTGATCCATCTACTGAAGCGTCGTGAGAAGTTGAACATGTCATTGGAAGCCAAAGAAGATGTGAGAGGCAGGTATAAATCATTGAACCATGCCATGAAAACCTTGAAGGGCAAAACAGATTATCAGGATTTTTGGCAAAATAAAGCCGTGCTTGGTCTGCCTTTCAAAACTTCTGAATCTCTCATATCCCCTCCTCCGCCCTAAAAATCATGGCGACGTTTTTGCTCACTGACTCACGCAGTCACGAATGCCTGGATATCACGGGGCGGTTGCTCAGAAGGGCTTTCTGCCTCTAGATTGTTTAATCTCACAGGGTTTGATTATACATGATGTATGTAGTTGATGTGGCCCTCCATTATAGCGCCTTTGTTGCAACCTGAACGTTGGGACTTGAGTTCCAGGGTCTGCAGCTGAAGGGTACCAGGCCGAGAGCTGTCGTGTTAGACTTCCTGTGCCAGGTTACTTAATCTGCCTGCATTTACTTTGCCAGGCACTCCTAAAAAGTCTTCGTGATAAGATAAGATAATTGCCTTTCGTCCGTCGAAAAAGTGGCGATGGCAGCTAGAAGTAGATCTCTGGAAATCCTGTGGAGCCCTGTGGAGACGCTAATTTAGAACCTTGGAACATTGCTATTATTTTAATTCCATTCCAGGGTTGTTAGTTATTTCTCTTCTGAAGTTTAGAAGATAAAATTCTTTAAAACTGCTTAATGAAAAGATGTGCGATAGCTGGAAATTTAAAATCTGTTGTAAAGGAAATTCACTCCTGCAGAACGTCGTCAAATGAGTCCATAAAAGTAGGTGCAGTCGAAACAAATCCAATCTAACAACTGATGGAATGCGGCTCTTCGAAAGCCCCGGATCCAGTCCTTTGTTGTAGGGTGATTCTAATGGCAGACTTCACTCGATTCCAGGCCTCAGGTCATACTTCCTCCCACTCTCTCTATATCTCTTTCTCTCTCTCTCTCTCTCTCTTCTCTATTTTTCTTTCTTACTTTCTATCTCTATATATCTCTCTGTCAGCTTCTCTTCTATTCCCCCATCTCTCACTTGCTTTCTCTTTCCTTCATATTTTCCTCTTATCTACCTTCCTTTGTCTGATTCTTCTCCTCCTTCTGCTCCTCCATCTCTTTCTCCTTCTATTCCTTCTCCTTCTGATTTTCCTCGACATGCACCCACGTTTGTGGATTCGCGTGGCTGTCTGTGTGTGTGTCTGTCTGTCTGTGTGTGTGTGTGTGTCTGTTTGTGTGTGTGTGTCTGTCTGTCTGGCTGGCTGGCTGTTGTGGCTGCTTTTGTAGTATAGGGTTTCCTGTGTAGCTTGAGGCTGACCAGTGCTGCGTCTTCTTTGTGCCGGTCGTCGTCGTCGTCGGTGGTCACTGACTCAGCGATTCCGCCTCAACTGATTGCTCAGCCAGACAAATGCATGCGGGAGGAAGAGGAGGAGGAGGGGAGGAGGAAGTATGAGGATGCAGTAGCAGTTATGCGAAGGGAAAGTGTGAGCGAGAGAGAGCGAGAGAGAGAGAGAGAGAGAGAGAGAGAGGAGGATTCAGGTGGCCTGCCGTATATCAAGCTTCTTTCTTTGACTGTTAGAACTTCACTTGAAGCCGCAAATTATATTCTCATCTGTAAAACATGACTTCCCTGATTATACGCCGACAAATAGCAGCATCGTCTGGTGTCAGTGTATTCCTACGGTTAACTATACGTCCTCTCCGATGCCTCCGTGTCTCTCTGTCCGACCCAGATAATTACGCGAATAAATGTGGCCACACGTATAGCATAGGCTATAGGCAATCTCAATCAAAATTCAGAGTTAGCGAAGGCCTCCCTTTCAAACGCCTGACATCAGTAAGCGAGTTGAAACTGACATCCGATTGTAAATTAACATTACGATAGGCTACGCTAGTGTAGTTTTCATGATGGCAGTAAACGTCATCTGTATGCTACCTGATCTCTCTGAGGATCCTGACAGCTAGGTCATGTAGCGTATGCCACCTAGACTACTGTCGGATCAAATTCCCTGTCACAGGGGAAAGTCAGCCATATGATTCCATGCTGCACTTTTATCAGACTGACTGTCGACTGCCCAAAATACTAGGCAATTATCCTCTGATCATTAGAAGACAAAGCTACTGAAATATTGAAATATCAATTAGGTTAATTAATTGAGCTAATACAGACCCACTCCTGTCAGTTGCTTGCATCTCTGAAAACAGTTCAAGTGGCATTTTGAGATAGTGCTGCCGTATCTGTCGTTTCTTGAGCTTTTATCGGAACATTCTAGCGATTATTAATCGTCTCTTTCTGGAGTTCTGTTTTTCTAATTGATTGCCAACTCGCACATACCTTTCGCTTCGTTTTACGATCGAGGGCCTGTGATGTAGAGCAGGTCGCCAGCAGATGCTCTACACTGTAGGCCCTCGATCTTTTTTCACAGGTCAACCCTCCTTGATGATCAACATACCTTGGAGGGTTGTTGGTCACTGACCGTTTGATTCGAAACATTAGAAATCGAAGGACGTCTGGTGCATTGTCGGCGAAGCGTGTAGAATCGTCAGATGGGAGATTTTGCGACAAGGCAGCGTCGCCAGAATCATTAGTATTGTCAGAGGGTCTCTTTCACGCCCTTCTGCATGACCCGGGCCCCAAGGTCTGTAGCTGGACGCCACTGATACAAATCGGTTCCCAGGGTAGCAACTGAAATCTAGCACTCGGTTCCTCAACCGCTGTTAAGATCATTTCTACTGATATTCTTCAGCCGACCTCTCCTTTATTCTCTTTGTGCTTGTGGGCATTTTACCGGAACATATTTTAAAGGTGTCAGGTCGGCATGTAATTAGGCCTACGCTATAATTATAATACTGAGCTGCATTTGATTCGAGACATACCGATGTCTATTCAGAGTTTTGCAGGTTGAACGCACGAGGCAAGTTAGCTTTTCTCGCATCACTGGCCTAGCATAGCAAAGGCAACAAAACTTGGACATTGTTAACTTGAGATGCAGAGGGGCTTCAGTAATCTAACCTAATGTAAGTCTGTATGATGGCTTTCAGCACAGAGTGCTTGCTCTTCGTGCAGCACTTAATCCACGCGTGATATTTAATGGATCTGGTGGCATCCGAACCCAGTGTTGAGTCTGTTGATCCACTGCATTAATGACTCCGACTGCTAAACTTCACGTCCATCTGTTTATTAATAGACTCTATTGCGTCTATGGATATATATCCCATGGTGAGGTATATTTGGCATGGTGCATTATGCAGCGAGGTATACTACGTGACATGGTATGGTATGTGGCATGCCATACCATGCCGCTTAGTATGGTATGTTTCGTATCATTTATATTTATTTTGACGAAATAGCGAGTGGTGTATATCAACCGAAGGTTGAAGTTGAGCATGAACTGCTCGATAGGAAAGCGCGAAACTTACTGCAGAGACTAACTGTTGTACATCTTCAACAATTGCCTGCTTCAGTTTGATGGTCGGGTAACTCGGAGTGTGCGGTTCTAATCTAATCTGGAAACTTCTATAGCGCCGTTATCGTAATGTACAAAGCTTCGCTCGGTGGTCGATTCTTAGTGAAACCGCATTCCGAAGTCACAGTCTACTGAAGAGAATCAGTCGAGATCGGTGCCACTCCTCAGACCGAATAACAGGCAATAGGAAGAAGACGAGACTTCAGCCCTGACCTGAACAGCAACAAAGAACTTGCAGCGGGGACAGAGACAGGCAGTCAATTCCTGAGCCTTGGGCCAGCGACCGAGGAAGACGTGTAGGCCCTTCCGCTCTCGATCGGGGTTCAACCAGAGTTAAAAAGCACTCGAGGAGCCAATGCAATGTTTGCGAGTGTGAGGGGTGAGCAAAGACGAAAGACGCTGTACTTTATAAGCTATGAACATGTTTTAAATTGAATTCCTTGTTCATTAGGAAGCAAGTACAATTGTTGTAGCATGCAAATGATGAACTTAAACAAAACTGGGTGTTTTCGTTTTTGCCAGGACCATTGCAAGGAGTTCTGAAACAGAACTTGTAATTTGTGCAAGTTTGTCTTTCTAATGCTGGTTAGTAATCACGACGACTAGAAACTAAAGCATTAGCTAGTCAGACGAAGACATTAGGAGGTTCTTGAAGTCTCTTATTCCGTGGATATCTCGTAAATGAAAATGGCATGAATATGTTCCGAGAAAGAAATATTAGAATCAAATATGACACCCAAATTACGAGATGACTTGGTGATAGTGATAATCGATCCACCCAAGTGAATAGTAGAAAGTCAGTGGAACTTGAGCAGCTGCTGGTTTGAGCCCAAGTTAAAGAATTCGGTTTCGAACGGATTTGAGAGAAGTTTATTGAACTCCATTCAAGCATTCACGTCTTGAAAACCAGATGTGAGTAGTTGGAGGGCAGTAGACGTGCAACTGTGGACAGAAATCAGGGCGGAATATCGTCAACTCAAAGATGGTAGTTCAGTGATCGGTTAGCAAGAAGCTCACCAAGCAGTGTGATATAGAAAGTGAAAAAGGGAGGACCCTGAACAGAGCCCCGTGGTAGGCCACGGCCCAAATAGGACGGTTCGAGCCTCCGCTAAACACACATACTGAGCACCGACCTCGACAGCAAGATCCCAAGTCGCAGTTGCTGGTGGCCATCAAAGAGAGATTTGCAATCAGATCCAGGTGGCGCTATAGCCATGGCCTTCAAATAAAAGACAAACATGCATCTCTTGATCCGTGTGCTTATTGCTTTTAAGACCATGTCGTCAAATTATGACTGTTTTTTATGAAATAAAAGAATCCTTGTATTTTGCATTTAAAAGCAGGGAAACAGAGTGCCGGCTCAACCCGTTAAGCAGATACACTTATTGCACCGAAGGAAAGACCAGCTTTGGCTCAGCAACCAGAATCTAGAACTTTATTTACAGGATTTAAATCAGAGCTTGCTACAAATGCACAATAATTACCAAGATGAACGCATGCGTGTGAATAGCTAGATGACCACATTTGTGACGAGATGTCGCAGTATCATGGACCGTCTATCATGCTCTCTCCTCTGTCACACATCAGATCGCAATGGCCTGTCGGCGTACCAGACGAGTTAACGAGTGCATGGGAGAGACAGAGACAGACAGACAGACAGAGACAGAGAGCAACAGACGAACGTTGATTGTGATAAGTGAAGCAGCCCTGATCCAATTAAACCGCCCTCTAAGGCTCTGCCCCATGCAGTCAGCTGCATCGATTGATTAAGCGCAGCTCCACCACTTCCGGCCAATTAGTCACCCTTGTGGTTAATGCTGGCAGTAATTTATGTAGCGCACAGATTAATTAGCCAAGACTTCTGGGTTGGAGGAACTTTCTGCCATCGTGGTGACAGGTTAGTTTGGGTGCCATATTGAAATGTCTGTGCGCTCGAGATGCGGTTCGGTTGGAAGGTGCGGGTATAAATAGCTGATGCGGTAAACAATATATCAGTGGTGAAAGGAAGTCTGAGAAGAAGACAGACAGTCAGACAGACCCAGCCGGACGCACACAGCCAGCTACACGCACAACTGATAAAGATAATCTCCAATCGACAGGAAGTTGGAAATCTCACGTTACTTGTTTCGCATATTATATATGCGGTGAACTTTAACCCTTGGCATGAGTCCTATGCCTTTTTACTCCTTGCGCCCTCTAGGCCCAGTCACTGTAAATACAGGCCTATATATCTAGGCTATATTTATCATACTTAGATATACCTAGTACATGCATATAGGCCTACATTATGTATAGGAAGCACTGTGCATAGGCTGCTTGGACGATGTCTGGGTGTTGTGTTTAGATGGCCTAGGCCGTCAGTTGGCAGTCAGACAATGCCAGCACACCGTCTGACCTCAGCAACTTCTGAAGGGCCTCGTTATGCATGGTTGTATCTTGCAAGCCAGTCATATCCTACCCACTGACGCCTTGTCATAGATATTACACTCGTATAAGCAACTCTTAAATATAATATCATATCATGCATAGATAGACACTACAATTTGTAGGCTTATCAATTTCTTCAAGGAAGAACAAAATACAATGGGCAATTTTCGATTGCCTCTGCCATCTCAGTCATCAGCTGCCCTTCACTCTGACGTGGAGCAGACTCTGCCATGATTGTCGCTTGGTCGGTCGAGTACTTGTTAAACTCGGAGTTTATATAAAAGACCCACAACTGCGTTACATGCTGACAAAAATTATATTGCTTATTATTGATGCAAAAGAATTTCAAGAAATCTCTTATATTCCCCTAACTTTTCAAAGCAGAGTCATGTAAGGTAACTTACGCTACCTTGTTAAAATGCAAGCTCACGCGCGCATACACAAGGTGTTAGACTATTGCTGTGAATACTTATGTTTAATTGTGTAATGATGGCTGGATAGAGCTTTATGGTAAATATTGACAAATCACTGCTACTATCTTTTCAGTGAAAGATTGAACAAATAACGTGAGTTATTGCTATGACAGAGCGCTCTTTCGTGTCTAAATCTGTCATGCACTTTTGACCAGCAACTTCGTCTTACGAAATGGGCAAAAATAGTTGCAGAAGTAGTTTACTTTTTCTGCAAGTAGTTACTAACTACTGATTTAAACTATTTCAAAAGTAGTTATAATTAAACTACGTTCAAACTGTTAGTGTCTCACACTGCATATTCGTTTGCTGAGGTTGAGAGGAAATTGCAACAAAACTACCCTATTTACGACAATTTGTACAGCAGCTTCAGTAGCAAGCTACTCTACTCTCGAGGGTTCTTTACTCGGTGAATGCAGTCACTTGGATGCAGTTATGTCTGCAGAAGCATCTTCTTTACTAGTAGTCTTATTATATATAAACATATACATATATATATATATATATATACATATACATATATATATAGCTTGTAGTGAGATACGAATGACCTTGTTTCTTATGTTTCGTGTTTCGCTTGTTGTCAGAGGCGAGTACCGTTCGCTGTGGTCATCCGGAATGGCGAGTCCTGTGCTACGGTTTGGTCGTTGCTCTGGTCGTCGTCATCTCCGTTGCTCTGTCGGCCTTCGCTGTCTTCTCCTACTGCCGAGCCAACGCCAAAACGTTCCGACTCCCCACCGGTAAGTAGCATCTTCTCCTCCGATGATAATTGGTCTACGGTGCAGTTCACCCGCAACATGCTGGTCCTAAATATCCCGGTCAAAGTCTTTTAGCCCAGGACGACATACGGGGTGAATTGGACTCGGCAACTGGGACCCAACAGGCCAAAAGAGAAAACAGGAGTCCAAAATATGAACACACAGTCAGAAAGTTTCATCATCAACAACAACAGCAGCAACAACAACAACAACCTGAAACGGGAACTGTGTTGAAAGTAAATAAACTGAATATCTTTTGTGTATTCTTTATGTCAGCTAATGTTGTTATTCCATGCCAGTCATGAAATGCAAGCTCCCCTCAGAGTCTGTGCAAGGCAGTCTTATTGTGTGTGTGAGCAGTTCGCTTAGTGCGATGACCCAACAGCATTGCCCCTGGCGGTGGTCACGGACCAAGGTCTGCATCCTCCAACTGAAGCATCCTTTCAGTTGCAAGTGATTCACCTGCTGAATCATATGGGTAAATATTCCTCCGTGGGATGTCCGGCGCTCGAGCAATTCCAGGTATGCGAGGATTTCACCTGCGTGCGAGTGGTACTGCGAATCAGCCAGCAGTTGCATCAGCAGCATCAGCAGCCGATATAACTGATGCCAGCACTGATACCGTTGCTATTCGGCAAGATCTTACACGTCAGAACATAAATAATCTTCCTCTGTACAGACTGTCTATCTATTCTCTGCAGTCGAAAGAGACATAGACAGACAGACAGATAGACAGGCAGGCAGGCAGGCGGACCGACCGACCGACCGACCGACCGACCGACTGAAGACCTGCAGACACACAGACAGACAGGGGTCTCCCTCTGTCTTTCTATTTCTCTGTCTTTGTAGATCTGTCACTTATTATTACATTTTCCGCTGCTTGTCTTTCCATAAGGTACCATAAATGTTCTGAATCTGTTTATATATCATCCTGTCGGCCTATTTGTCCGTGTCTTTGTGTCAATTTATATATATATATATATATATATATATATATATATATATATATATATATATATAATCTTTATATATATATATATATACAAGTATATACAGGGATAAATATGTGTTGTTTTTTGTTGGGAGCTGGTCTGTCTGCGTTGTTTCGATGGCACATGTGTGGTTTAGATGAGATGAAATTCGTCATTCATCTTTTGTCGGTTCAGTGAACCAGAGAACTAAATTAGTACACCCGAATTTATCACAAAAAACGGTTAATCAGTTACACGACAATTTCGCCTTTTACCAGTCTGTGTGTTGCATTTAAAGATGCACTGATTTGCAATGGCCGAGGAGTTCGTCCAAGTCGCTCCTTGTCATCACTCGATCCAGATTCAAAGGGGTCGTCCATAAAGGACGTCTACAAAAAATGACCTACTCTGGACCCCTCCCTCCCCCTTGTCCGCATCTGTCCGCATTTGGCCTTACCCTCCCCCTCCCCCCTTTGCAGACGTCCGCACCCCAAAGCCAGTAAACAATAAAAGACCAACAACGTAGAAAACGTCATTAATAAACTACTCATTCTATCTTATTTAAAAGAACCTCACAATGGCACCATACATGGCAGATCTAAACAGATGCAACTTAAGATAATAGGTTGAAAACTTGAAATGTTTCTTTAGCTGTCTGCAACGCAACATTACTCTTGATAAACCAGTGCAGTACAGAGTGTCTGCCATTTGACAGAAGTTGGTGTTTAAAGCATGGTTTGCACTTAAAGCTGTGTATATCTACCAAATTTATATGCGGACGTCCGCATAGGCCATAACCCTCCCTCCCCCTTGTCCGCAATTGTCCGCATTTGCATGCCCCTCCCTCCCTCCTTCCCTCTTTGCGGACGTCTTTTATGGATGACCCCAAAGAGAAAAAGACGCATTACTTTAAACATAGTTCTTTGAGTTTAGACTTAGCGACCGCTGTGCATCCACAGTTGAGTTAGCAACCAAGGTAGACATCTTTCCTGAGGAGTCTAATGCTTTTCTCAATGGGCCTTCTTTGATACTCTGATGATAATTACATGGACTCCACGGAAAGTACAGTTTGGAAAGGCAACCGGTCTTTAATCTTTTTGCCGGAACGAACCAACAGCTGACTCTGCAGTCTTAAAACTACGTTGTGCCACCTGTAAAAACCTCAAAGTAATAATAACAGGCAGGTTGTTGTTGATTACTTTACGTTACGTCGTCTTCTCCAGTACGCGCACTGCCTGTCGTGCTTTTCTTAATGTGGCTCGTTTCTTTGCTTGCACTGCTGGGTTTGTGCGTCGACGTTCAGACATCCATCAGTTCTTTCAGTACTTAACCCTGTCAGCTTTATCATAGGTTATGCAAATCTTTAATAATTCATACTTAGCCATTCTTTTTCAGCCTCATCACACTCCTGACCCTTATTCACGACTTCTCTTTTTCTTTACCTGTTCAAGACATTGGCTGTTTCCATGCATTGTTTTGACTATAGCTTTGCTCTTCTATGTGACCATGGCTGGCGTTTGTTACAGAGACGTCTGGAGCGATGCCTACCATCGTTACGAATGCTGATGCATCGTCCTACACACCAGGACCACCGCTATCATCATCATCATCATCACCTACGGCAACGACAACGACAATCGTGGTGGATCGGTCGGTGCGTCACCTGGAGGAGCAGCTGTTCCACAACGAGCGGAGAAAGGCCTTCCTTCGGTGGCTGTTTGGGTCATCGGCCGCAGCCGATCGTCTCTTCAGCTCCAACGACTACCTCGAGGAGAGGCACCGACGCCGCTTCCTGCTGCTCCTCGACCCATCGACCGCCAACCGTCGACCGACGGATGCCGTCCCACTGCAGCCCTATCCGGGAATGATATCGATCGGACGAAGGGACCACGACGGGCCTCCTCCTCCGATTGCGGCTGCTGGTGGTGATGCTGCTGATGCTGCTGCAGCAGATGATGCAGACACCGGGGACTCGGAGAATGGCAATCGGATGGATAGGACTTCAAGGTCGGATGAAGGTCAGGCGTATGATCAAGGAACGAACCACGGAGAGAGATCTCTGCTTATACCTGAATGATCAGTCGGACGATTAGCTCCGTCCTTGTATAACCCAAAAGCATCACATGCGCAACGAAGTCACTTCCATCCACAAATATTTTTGAACACTACATCATAATAGCATTATTAATTTAGCCATTAATATTTTATTACCGCTTATAATCATATTATTTTTACTAGTATATCAGTAATTGGCCAAAGAGGTGTTCTTTTATTATGAAGACCCATTTTTGCCTTGCGTCACGCAATCAACATGATGGCAATTGGAAGTGCTGTATTTAATGGTTAGACTTGGACGAAGTGCCAGCTACTGCGTCTTATCGACTGAGTGACAGCTCTGTGTGTGTGTGTGTTTGATGGAGTGATATAGTTTAGCGCTAACGCTGCCGCTTTTCGCCCATGCTGCTTCCAGCTCTGGTCATTCGAGTACAGTTTGAAGTTCGCAATCGAGCTACGCGAAGTGCACAGCGAACCTACAAGAAAGGTTGCCAGATTCTTGTCTGCGCTGAAACTCGACAAATTCAGGCTGACATCTCAACGAAACAGGACGAAAGCCCGTAACAAGGACCCGCCAACTCTGAACAACTACAGTTGGAATTATCACACGTGGAACCAAAGACTTTGTTAATGATATATTGACGATGCGAAAGCCTTAGCTTTTTAACTGTTGAAGACTCGTTGTTTACCAAAGTTGCTTACAATAATGCCTAGCAATGTGTTTGTAAGCGATTTGAAGTGTTGCAGTAGATTTGACTGTAGACATCCGCGGTCCTTTACTCTTAAGAGCTCTGAAGTGGTTCAACTATAAAGAAAGCGGACGTTAGGGGAAATTTTTGTTCTATATGCGTAGAACCCATTCGCATCTGTATTACAGCTTTCTTAGGTAAATGTCTGCCCTTCATAGCAATCTTCCAACGAACGATTTACTTAACAAGTGACCGTTCTGCTGAAATATTGCACCTAATAAGGAAGTCCGACGAACAGAATCTTCGTCTCGTATATAGGCCTACACCTCTGATCGAGAAAACAAATCAACATGTACGAGGAAGATTAAAAGACAGTACTTGACTTTGTGTCATCGGATTAACTGAAACATTTGACAGTCCTCATAAATTACGCTTTACAGGAACATATCTGGCGCTACTTGGTATATTTGTAGGATATACAGCCATTACCTTACTTCGCGCTCTTTGGGCTTCATTTTTGTCTTCACGCGTCAATGACCCCAATCACCCGAAAGAATTCGTCGAAGTATTCCGTTTTGCAAATGGTTGTTGGCGACGCAATAAAAACATATAACATCTCAACATATAATCTGTGTCAATTTTGTTTACAGTTACTCTGCTCAGCCGCATAGTAAAGTGAATAAGTAGACTGGCGACGAAAGAACCGCTTTAGACATTGTAGTAGCTTTTTACAAGTGACGTACATGTATTTATAATCATGCATCTATGGAGCGGAAGTGGAAGTAACAAAATCTACTTACGGACAGTTTAGAATCGGTGTGGATTAATTTTTTTCATTGAGCAGGTTTTAACATGTATGAGCAGAAATAAAGCGATAGACAACCCACAATGTTTCATTGGCGACGACTGAAAAATCGTCGGAAAACGTGGAAAGCTGCTTGAATAATTTCATCTGATGTAAGTGAGCGCACAAAGTTTCCGGAAACGTGAACTTCTCCCAGATTGCGTCAGATCCAATCAGCTTTGCGCATGCGTGACTCTTAACACAGAGAGAATAGCCAAAATGGCGGACGTTTTACCAACCTTCCCAACTTTTAACCCATTACCCGAACCAGGAGACGTTGCAGTCGGATGGAAAAAGTGGATCGGTTTGTTTAGAAAGCTGCTCTTTGCGATCAATGTCACAGACGATGCGATAGGACTGAATTAACGTGTTCAGTTTAATTTGGATTTTTTGCCATTGTATTTAAACTCAGTCACGCGATTACATCGCTGTGATTAGAGTTGATTTAAGTCACGCAATTGTAGCACTACAATCAACAGTGTTAATAAAAGTGGCAATACCGTCAAAGATTGCCAAATGATACTCTTAGATATTTCTATGTTCGATCAAATAACCGCTTTTGTTAGGCATATGAAGAGCCTGGTTAAAGAATTACTTTTATTGGCCCTACTGATAAAGCGTGAAGTAAGCCTATACTTTGATGTGATTAAAGCGAAATGGCATTAACAGAAAGCTTTGAAGAATTATCGAACTAGTTTATTGTGCGCCACGAGCCAATATCCTATCGGCCAATATACAGTACAATGTACAGTGTTCCATGTACAGTACCTATGCGTCTGTACAAATTAAGAGACACTGAAGCAAATACAACTATATAAGTTATAGGCCTACAGGCTTACCGGAAATTTCAAATGAGACCATGTCTGAGAAAACCCTAACAAAGTCGGGGAAAATTGAAACTGGGTTTAATTCTGCACTGATTTGGGCTGACACTGTGGCAAGATTAGGCGAAAACCACATGTTTCTATCACAATAGTAAAAAGTTAAATTTTTTAAGATGTAGGCCTAGGTCTCTTTGGGGCTACGTTTGATAAATTGCGGGTTGAAGTTGACTTGACCATACCTACATGTATGACGCGACCTAATTTGTTGTTCCTGTGGTTTGTGGATGTTTATAAGTATAATAGATTGGAACGTATTCTTACGCCTCTAAGGCTGTCATCAATAAAATCTCCATTAAAACCAGTTAAGATGAATATTTAAGATGAATATTCAGATGACTTGGCAATTTGCACAATAATCGATGCACATAACTTCACATTAAAGCACCAAAGGGACAATTTAAATTAAGCTTTTGTGCAAGCATCATAATAAAATTGAAAATAAAAATACTTAGAAATAATTACCGAAACTATACATTAAACTTTAATAGCTAACACAGCAGGTAATATAAATAGGCATATGCGGAGAACTTATTTTGACCAATTTACGCCTGCTTATCTACTGGGCGCATTTCTCGCAAATTAACTCTTCCGAATTTCTGAGGGTTTTCTCAGGCAAGATCACATATAATTAAAGCACAAAGTGCTATCGTGGTAGACTACTTCTACGGTAAGTTAGCCTCCAGTTTCCTATCTTCATGACAATGCAAAATAAATCGCTACAAATAGCAGCAGTGATAAAACATTACTGTGGATTGTCAGATGCTTCGATTTAGCCACTGTTTCTATGGAAATAAGTTAACTCAAAACATTACCGTTGAGTACTTTATGTTATCAAACACTCTTAAAAATCGTCACTGCTGTCTAATCTCTAGTACTAAAACGCCTGAAGAGCAACATTCAACTTTTGTTGTTTTTAAAAATCGCGTGTGAAAATCGATCAAGGCGTAGTTATATATCTGGCTATTTATGTAAAGCTGCTTTTGAGAATCTCACGAGACGCTAAAACATGGCTATCTGGCAGTTCTAAAGAGTTGCGATTTAAAAGACGAATTTGCACAAAGATCGCCATATTCGGTGGTCACAGGCTGAGCGCCTTCAATGGGTCCGTAGGTCTGCGAAAATGTGGGCTGTTTTCAGAAAAAAGCATTAAAGATCACAGTATGTTTTGTTGGTGGTGAGGGCGAAGCAGGTAATCCTATAACTTTTATAGTTTTCGATGGCGATCTCCACAGTACTTGATGAGAACTCCGATGTTTCTTTTAAGCACTTGTATCTATGAGCCATAGGTTCATCTATTCGTCACACATTCTGTCTACTTAAATCTAACTATTTCCGTTGACTAAAGTAAGGCATTTAGACTACTACGTGACTTTTTATCGTCATTTTCAATGATATCTTTTTCATGCGCGAGTCTAGAAGTTGATGAAGGAGGGAAATATTTTTATCATGGCTGAGGTGTCGTATGGTGAACAATTTGACGACATTTTTATCGTTGAGACTTTTCAAGACTGTCACTGCTTTCAAGTCTCGAAAACTTCTGAGTAGGCCTACCTTTTTCAGTCATTCTACTTATCCCGTATGATTTCTTGTCTGTTTTCCCCATTCTATGTATGCTCTATCGATTCAATCTCTTGTCTTCTTTCCACTTTTACACATTTTCTTATCTTTGTTTTTTATTTCTTCTAATAATATTATAACATCAGTTCTTTATAATCCATGTGGGCAACCTTCGCCGAAACTGGTTTGGGGGCATCTAAATGGCTTTGTCCCTAAACCAGTGGGGGTATGGCAGGACTGCCTTGTATTGGATCGGCCCTGGGGCTTTATCTGGAACAGTGGAAGATGCATTATAATAGATTCAATCTGTTTAACGCTCACAAAAGGCATTTTGGTTATCATTGCAGATATTTGACCTAAGTGAGCTAGCCGACGCAGTACTATGCCCAAGTGTGTGAAACTCTACAAGTTGCACATGAAAATTCAAATTTAATCATCGATTTGATTTTTTCGATGCCAATCTGTATTTCGTTCAATAGTCTATAATAGTTTATAATATAATTTATAATAAATGTGTCCAGTGTCTGACGCACTTGCTCATGTGCCAACGCGCCGATCATTGTAGAAGCACATGCCTCGATGTCCACAGGAAACTGTATCTGACGAAGACGCAGTTCACGTGGCTTGGAGCAGAAAGCAAAGATTCATGGGGAAACAATAGACATGGAATACGACGATCGAAGTCACCTTTCCATTGTGGGTCCTGCTTCAACCAACTACGTCATATTAGGGTCATTTGGCGAAAATTGTAGCTTGACGCTGCAGTGACCCTAATTCAGGCGCTTGAACTGTTGCAACGCTGTCCACACAGCCTGCCAAGACTGAATTTGTCATCTAAATTCCGTCCTCAAATGCGTCTCGCGAATTGTGTCCAATCAAAACTCACACATATCGGACTATATGCGAGAAACAATGAAGTGGCTCACGGTCGACGGTGGCACCAGATCCTCGTCTTTGCACGAGCTGTAATATTCGAGGTATCCACAGAATGTACCAGGGAGCAGTGGAGTTATATGCACACCTATCCCTCGAGTCTACGTAGCAGACAATCACTGCGTTCCACAGCTCGGGAAATCTTCTTGAAATCCTGTTTATGCGTAGGCGGCTTTCTTTTGCACCGGCACGTCTTCCTGCGACATTCCTCTACTGAAGATCGGAACTGCTTCACCTGAAACGACTCAAACTCAAACCATTTTCAGCTTAAGACGCATTTATTTTAGATCTGTTAGGCAGCCATGCTCCAACTCCTTTAAGAAGTTCGTTAAAGATGTAGTACACATATCCTGAGGAGCATATGGACACATATCTCTGCAGTGAATGCCTTTATACTTTATTCCGATTCGATTAGCTCTACTTATGTCACAGATTTAAGTTAAAATGTTCCTATATTAGTCTACATCGTCTTTTGTGGCCTGCTTTTAGTGTAACTTAACACTGGTTATTTCATACCCGAGTCTTTTTCTCTGTTAAGATATAGATTAAATGCGCTAGGTTGGTAAATGATTAAATCAGTTAGACTAAGTGATTGCATTTGAGTAGAGCTGTCGGTATTCATTAAACCGTACATTTCCAAAAGGAAATGTGGACAGGCTAGAATGCTTCGTAATAAATCAGTTGAAATAGGACGGTCTCTGTGTCACTCTAGAGATCAAGTAAGTCACAAGAAGGTATTATCGTTTCTTTGTTGGTCGAGACCTGTTTGCGTTACAGAGGTCATTGTTGCAGAAGCAGACTGTTACTGGTCTACCAGAAACATCTGTAACATAACAACATTGGTGTTCAAATGTGAAGAACGTGAGATGATGCACTTGGCTGTACTGAAGGCACTGCTCATCTGACTGGAATTCCAGCGTTCCTTCTTTGTCGCATGCGCGGAAGATCACCAAAACTCCTGTTGAAATATCAATTAGAAACAAGTAAAAATATTGCAAACATACTCATAAAAATACATCAATTCAAACAACAAAAAAGCAGAATTCAATACATCAAACCCTGTGGTTTCTCTGATGCACCAATATCACTACTGTTATATTTCCATATTTGCAAGTACCTTCCTTATGGACTGTGTCGTTATTTGTTTTCACATCTGACTCGCCTTACAACGCCCAGTATGCGTTTGGCAGCTTTTTCTGTGAGACGTTCGATATGCGGGGAACTTCAACTTGATCCCCAAAGTGACTCCTTAGCACACAGCTGCACAGTTACGTCGATGGATGACTGACATTAGCTATCGTATCGATATTCTGGTTTTGCATCAGCTTTGGTGAAGCAGGTAAAACAAAGCTTACATAAGTTAGTTAGTTAGTTAGTTATCCAGACATATGATATGATATAGCGCCATTTAAGTACCTTACAAAAAACGCTGCCTGCGCTAGCCTAAGTGATGCTACTAAAAGTCGTTAAGAACGGAAGAACGCCAGCAAGCAAAACAATGCACAGATAACTAAAAGTCACCAGTGATTTGCTCATACACACATTGACGTGCACACATAGAGTTGACAGATGACACGATGTTCTGAGTTACTGGACCAAGTTGCGTCCATGGTGTGGAGCAACGAAAAGGTCCGAGGTGCACGATAACACACCGCCCACCAGTCCTCTTTGGTGGTAGATGTCGCAGCGTCCGGATATTCCTCGAACTGCCGGGTTTGAGTAGGACACGTGTTCGTCGCCTGCCGGTCGGTAGGTTCCGTGATTGGCTACTCCAACGACCCTTGTCTTCCTCCGCTGAGACCACTGCCGGCTAAAGATGGCTTACATAAGTCCGTAGATTGAGACTCGACAGTACACGAGGAAACCCATCCCTCCTCATGCAGTCACGTACGCCAAGATGATATGCTACACTTCATGGGTTTGTATGCTTGAACCATGTTGTCAACCAACTGGACGTAGTTTGGTGCTCTGTAGTTGCCAAGAAAATTCTCAACAACATTCTCGGATGCCATTTTCTCTGGCCGCACTAACTGATCTTCGAACCACTTGTCACTGATGACGTGGACCAATAAAAATGCCTTTCTGAGTCTTGGCGTCAATTATTCTTGGAAATATCGTTCTCAAATATCTAAATCCGTCAACTTCTTTGTTCATCGCTTTCCCAAATCTTCTCAGCATTCCGAGTTTCATATGAAGAAGAGGCTAAAAATCTGTCTTGTGTCGACTAGTGGTTTATGCGCCACACTTCACCTTTCTGTCCTGGAACCAAGCGCTTACAGAGAGGTCGTTCTTTTTAATACAATGAGACTCTTTAGAACAACGAGACTCTTTAGAAAGTATGCGACAAATGTGAGTGCTGTTTATCGTTAAAATTCAAAATTTCTGTGGGGTTGGAGCGATTGTCATCACTCACCCCGGGTGCCAGAAATCTAGTTACGCCACTGTCTACACAAGAAAGTTGAAGTCAATTCAAATGTCATTTTTGAGTAATAGTAATTTCTACAAACTGCTTTAAAGCTGATAGTCAGAGTTGTGTCAAAGCAGACAGTCAAAGGCCATAAGTAGATTACCTTGTTGAGAAATATACGTGTAGGTATAGCACGATCGCCCAGAACATGTTGATAAACTCGTTGAGCCTGTAGGGTCAGTGCACATCGAAGTGCCGGTTAAGTCGGAATTTGGAAAGTAGGTGCAATTGTAGCACCTAACTGAGCGATTAAAGGTCGTAGTTGTGCTTAGAAGTGATGATGTTTTCTGAGTCGATGAGAGCGAAGCGGAGGATAGCGAAGATTGAGTCGGACTAACATATGCTGGCGTTTGTGTGCTGCTTATTTCTGAACTCGATTGAGTCACTGTACTCGTCTCAAGACTTTCTGAGGTTATTACACTTGGCATGGAACCAGCTGTGCTAGTTGCATTCACTCCTGAAACTGATGGAATTATTATACTCGCATTATAAGGAGATGCACTAGTTACGTTCAATCCTGAACCCGATGGAGTTAGTAAACTCGTAGTAAGAGTAGCTGCACTAGTGCTGTTCACTTCTGAGTCTAATGGAGTCACTATAGTCGTGTTATAAGGAAACGATGGAAGTATGTCTGGAATTGGGTTTGAGGTGGCTGCTGTCAGCTGAGTCGTGGCTGTTTGGGGCATCGGTCGAAATCTGTTGGAGTTGCAGAGTTCCGTATTACAAAAGCAGACTGTTACTGGCACTCCAAAAGCATCTGTTATATAACAACATTGGTTTTCAAATGCGAAAAAGGTCAGACTGTACACTGTGCCATACTGAAGGCATTGCTCCTCTGACTGGAACATTATTGTCCCTTTTTTGTCGCATTCTCGATAGATCTCCGAAGTCCCTGTTAAAAAAATCAATTACAGAAAATATACTTGCACAAAACGTGAATTTCAGAAGAGCTACTGATATAAACTGAAGCTCCTAATGACTTTTATGTAAACCTCGCCTGATACATGAATACGTGTGTTTATGTATATATCAATGTTTGTATGTATCTATGTATGAGCGCAATTTTTCCGATAATGACTCAGCATGTTTTAAAAGGGCATTTGTATTGGAAGTTTCTGTGACGTCATTATGATGAGTCATCGGGGTTTTGATTTGTTTATGCACGCACTGATCACGTGCTTGCGGTTACTGGATTCACGTGGTTGCCACGCGTCGAGCGCGTGCTGAGAAGTTGGTGTAACATCGCGTGGCGTGTATTTTATCACGTGGGTGCTTGCGCTGGAAGCGACGGGCTTACGTTGCCATGAGTCATGATCCGGTTTAGACCAGTCTGGACTGGTCTGCTGTCTTGGCGAGAAACACCATATAGAATGCGATTGCAAGTGCATCGTAACGAGAGCGCTAAGATTTGGTACAAGTAGTCCGTCGTGTTCTCGGTTGGTAATTTGAGTTACAAATGTCGTTGATAGATTCCTGCGTTTTAAAATTGACGATTCACTGTACTGTTGTGATCGAACTGTTCGTTTATTTAATTGATATACAATCAAAAGTGAACAGTTCTATGTCTTTTCTCGAATTAAGGCAATGTTACAAATCAGACATATCAATAGTCGACGGATCCAGCCAGCTCGTTAATAACTTCGAAAGATCGTTAACAATCTGTATGTATGAATATATGCATTCATGCATGTAGGTAAGTATGTATGTATATATGTATATATGCGTGTATACATGTATTTATGTATCTATGTATGCACGAATGTACGCATGTATGTATGCATGCATGCATGCAAGTTTGTATATATGCATATATGTATGTATGTATGTATTTATGGATGTATGTATATATGTATATCTGCATCTATGTATGTTTGCACGTATGTATGTATTTATGTATGCATGTATCTATGCATGCATGTATGTATGGATGTATGTGTTTACGTATGCATGTATGTATGCATGTATTGTATGCATGCACGTATGCATTGCTATGTATTCATGCATACATATATTCACATATATATTGCTATGTAAATATGTAAGTATGTTGATTTGTGTATAGTTTGTATGTGTTCTCGCTGTCCTAAACACAAAACCTCCATAAGATTATTCTACGATCATGAACAGCAAACAGCACAGATTCTGTGGGTAACATAACAATAGGCACATGGTAGCTAATCCTGTTAACCACAACCCTACCCCAAGAACCCTGGAGGCGAAGTTCGGAGTAGAAATGGGATGGATGCGCGGGCTCTGAGCGCCATAAAAGTTCGATCACAATACTATTTCTATTATTATTATTTTTTCATCAAGATTTAAACAACTTATCAAATTATTTATATAATTATTGTAATTAATGTTATTGGTATTATTGTTATTAGTAATTTAAGTTAGTATACTACTTTTATGTAATATCACCTACTGTATGTATCATAAGTAGGTTATTCCCATTTTGTTTTGGGGGAAGAATCGATTCTATTCTTAATAGAAAGTTTAATAGAATTTAGTGATAACAGCTGAACAGGAAAAGATGGTTCTGCCTACCTTGGTCAGAAGTGTATGCGTAGAAATAGCAAGCTCTTCCGGTGCACGTAGCAGCAGCTGCTGGACCAGAATGTCCGCTGCACACCGAGTCATTGGCGGACTCGGAATTTGGAAAATAGGAGCAATTATAGCACGTAATCGAAGAAGTTAGTGGAGCGAATGTCGTTTTTGAGCCAGTGTTTGGAGTTGTCTGTCTAGTGTTGTTCAGTGGCCTCAGTTGAGTCGGTTTACTCGGTCGTTTAGTAGGTTCAGCAGTAGTTTTCCTTGAAAATGGTGGAGTATATCTTTTTGAACTAAATATAGTCGACAGTTGATCTACATGTGTGCTGTTTCTGCCGACTGCAGGTAGAAATGTCGAAATATTGAATGTTACCGGTTTAGATGTAGTCGTTAAAGCGTCAGGTGCTAAGACCGGTCGTGAAACGTTGGAGTTACAGAGATCGGAGTAGCAGTAACAGACTGTGAATGCGGCCCATCGGCCATATATCGTGTAGCAACACTGGTTTTCGTGAATGAAGAAAGTGGTGTTGTTAGCTTGGCTGTGATTACGACATTCTTCGTCTGAATGGAATTCGAAATTGCCATTCGCGTCGCATGCCCGTTTGACTATGTACTGCTCTGAAATCGCAATACAACGACACAGTAATTCTGAAAATAGCTCATCAGTATCATCTGAACGGTCGAATTCAGTTCAAATATAGTTGAAATTTAATAATGGTCCTCAAGGAAACTAAATTTTAAAGCCCGGAAAGAGCCATCGAGCAAGAGCAGAGAGCTCGAAAAGAAGATAGGTTCTGCCATGGAGCTACAAGCATGAAGAGGTCGAGATATACAGATGCTAGACCCAGCCACTGAGAAACTGTTGGCCACAGAGGAACGTGTACGAGGGAACCTGCAGTAATAAGAATATCGTGAACAAAGAGAGGATAACCTTTAAACCGAGCAAAACGATGCAACCAGGGAAGAGAAATATGATTTGAAAGCGTTTTAACCATGTTGAATGCCAATTTGGAGCCATAAATACATTAAAATATTAAAGGACAGATATGATTAGTCTTGAGTAAAGGTATCAATAGGATACAAGTGAAATTTTAAAATGCCCCCTTCTCATTAGGATAAAAGTAAAATTTGACATTGCTCCTTTTCAATAAGATACAAGTGAAATTTGTTAATACCCCATTTCACATAGGATACAAGTGAAATTTGATAATGCCCCCTTTTAATAGGATACAAGTGAAATTTGATAATGCCCCCTTTTAATAGGATACAAGTGAAATTTGATAATGGCCCTTTTCAATAGGATACAAATGAAATAATGCCCCCTTACATAGTTTAGAAGTTCACAATGAAGCCGGACAGCAGAAAACATAATCATAAACAGACTGGAAGAGGTAAGTTATCAGTTGAGAGCGAAATGCAGAGGCAGCAGGAGCCGAAAACATGTGTAGTAGAAAGTCAAGCCGCAGGTAGCACTTTAGCCGAACTAGCGTATGTCTTTGCAGCTGGAAAGAGTGTGGACTGTGGTTTCAGGTAGTCTATAAAACATAGCATTGCAAATATGAAACCTGGTGAGATTGCAAAGGAAGACCATTGATAACTGAAATAGCGACTTAGTCGGGCTAATCAATTAAGAAGAAAGTTCTTCATCTCAAAATAACTTTATTTATTCATGTATTTATTAAGCGCCACTATCTAATAACTAAGCATCAGTGGATGGCGCTACACAGCAACCGTCTAAGTGAAGGCTCGAACCAGCACTCTCTGAGTTCTATCCAATCGGCTTCCATACCCCACGCTGGTGACACTCTTCAAAGCTCAAGCAATTGGAAGTTTGTTAAGACAGTATAGCTGGTCTGGTGGCCAAGACGGTTACCTAGATGACTCTTATACGCGCTTTATTCCCTGAAAAGCATGTGTAAAGTGCCTGAGGTATTGTTCGTTCAGTATAAAAGAGATGCCAGCATTGGATCGAGTAAGCCTACTTGCACAATTTTCAGACGCACGAAAAAAGGAGAAAAACCTTGGCTGAAACGTAAACTCGAAAAAGAATACAATAACCGGACCGTTGCTAGGCAACACATTGCCATTCCCTAGCACTACCATGGCACCAGATCATTGGATGCGCCACTGTAGTTACCAGTTCAGTTTATTACATAGAAATGTCTTGCCTTCTGCAACGTAGGCGTAAGTGTAGCATCCCTTGGCGGAACATGTGCTGATTCCGGTTGAATTGAAAGGTTCACTGCAGGTCGACTCTCCTCCCTCTGTGGCACCGGCATTCACTGAGTACGTGCAGTTATAACATGTCACAGACTGTCGCTGTTCCTCTGCTCTATCTGGCGACAGCGTTAAAGCCGCCAGTTGAAAGGAGCGTGAAGTCGTTGTATTTGGTCGTGCATCTAACACTGGATGAGTTACTTTGTAGTTGCAGAAGTCATCCTGGCAGAAGCAGTGTGTATAAGTCCCAGCTGTATTGGCCACGGAGTAGCAACACAGGTTCTCGAACAAAAAGAAAGCAATGCCGAGAACCCGACTGTACTGCGAGCACTTTTCAACTGTGATGTTTGAAGACAGATTGATGCATGATCGATAGATTGTCGGAACACCTACAAATATAATTTCAGCTTAATCTACGTGTAAAATCATGAAAATCTATAACTTAGTCACACATGCAAGGTAAGATTTGTGTGGGAAGGGATAAACTTCCATTCACATGCCCAGACAATTCCCAGGTGGTGCACAATGGTCCAGTGGTTAGGGCGCTGGACAGTCAACCCAGAGTTCACATTCCCTTTCACCTTCACATTCACATTTCCTGAAGTTCACATTCCCGCCAGGACACAGAGATATTTCAAGATTCCTGTCCAACTAGATCCCCCCACGAATTCATCTACAAAATAAATAAGTACTCATTGTTGGTGGAAAGAGACTGACCACTAGCTCTGCTACTCATATACTGAGGCTAAGAAAACTTGAAGTCACTGAGAATTCGCATCTATGGCTGTCTCCCAGGGTTAGCTTAAGAGACTTGTTGTTGCCATTGGATTTTCTTCTTTATCTTTCTCCTCTTCTCAATTTCTTCTTCTTCTTCTTCATCATCGTCGTCGTCATCATCATCTTCCTCTTCTTCTTAGTCGTTAGGCTCCACCCTGAGGTTAATTGTCTTTAATGCTTCCAAATACATATGGCACGAGCTGCAGATGTTTCTTTAGGCATCTGATTTTAAACTTCACAAAATTTGCTGTAACATTTCCATATGGGTCGAGAAGTAACGGCAAAGTGAAAATTTTGTTTAGACTATCTACGATAGTTTATTCTAATCTTGAAATCAGTTTTATTCAATTGAAACTCAGATGCTACCAGACATTGCTACATGTTTAGGTTTGTCGCCGCTATGCCGATAGACAGTTGGATTTTCTGTTTCCTATTCTAAATTAATTTTCCGCTTAGGTCACCATTCGTGTATATGCAGAGGAAAGTCAGTTGGTACTCTTGAACCTACTAGTCTGCTTGGCTACATTGCATCAAGGATCTTCTAGTTCAACAAGATATGACACTTCCTATACTTGCCAAGTCCAACGCGCGTGAGGTGATCATAGTGCAAAACAGCCTCGCCACCTGGCGGATGGTATGATACATTACATAACTGCAATGACCAATACAGAAGTTCATGCTCCTGCAAGTCTAATCGGAAGACATACTAAACTGCGTTGAATGAATTTTCTTTAATATTGTTGTCGGTATATTTCGTCATTCTTGGCCTATATTTATTTAACTAGGTCTAAATGGTAATTATTGAGCGGCACATAGGCCTACTTGTCTTACAGCATAATTAATGTGGAATTGTGCCGAAAAAATGTATGCTTTTCAAACTATTACACTATAGGCCTACTGCTTCATTTAACTGTTCCTGTTCCTTCCTTTTGGCTTTCAAATTGTTTGCAGACTTAATGCGTCGACTTGCTTGCAAAGCGTGGGAGCTTTTCTCACTTTAACATAAGATAATTACTGACTGACTGACTGGCTGGCTGGCTGGCTTAGATGATGCAGCCACGTTAAATGGTCCAACAGCGTCGTCGACTGCGGCGCAGCCAAATGTTGATAAGGGGCTTCCAACCTTAGGAAGCATTGAGTGTCATACCTCAATGATCTAGAAAGATCTGTGCTTACATCAGTTCAAAACTATGAACGCCTTTGAATTAGTTAAAGATAAGTTGGTACTGAGTCTCATGACCTAAATTTATTGGTCATAGATTACAGTTTAATTGCCTCTGACACCTAGATTTTATTTCGTTTCGCTAAAGTGATCTACTTTCAAGTTATTGCCTTAAAAATTGCAATAAAGTTTTTTATATCCAATGCATAAAAGTTCATTTGTAGGTCTACATGTCCTATGGCTACCCACAAATACGACTGTATAAGATCATAGTTTTGCACTTGGAATAATAAACCTGTACACGCAGCTGTTTACTCGAAGTATGCCTAATATTTCATAAGTATTGTATAAGTATTTTTTAATTAAATGCGAGACATTTATTGCACATAAATTTATGGCTAGATTCGAAGACATGGGTAATGAAACATGAACTTTTTCTCTCAAATTGCTTGGTAAAAATAAGCAAACTGATCTTAGTGCAATCTTCGTAAGAATACGGCTCGCTATAAAGAAAGGACGTTGCAAGGGGACCTCAAGGAGGTCTCATAAACTGGAATACTAGGGGACCTCAAGGTGTTTGCCTAAACTGATATACTAGGGCGTCAATGTGAATGCGAATATGAACTTAATTCTTTATAAATACCGTATGGGTCAGAATCTAGCCCTAACACTAAACCTAAACCCTAACCTATTTTGCGGTAGATTTTTCGCGTCCTGAGCAAGCAAATTTAGAAACATTTGCAGTTGGTCAAAGTCAGCAAAAGGACATTTTGGATCTATTATTTTGTCACGGAACAAAATGATGCTGTTCGTATGCTTTCTTTGCAGTTTGTAACTCTTTAATTTCAAACAAAATGTTCATTCCAACAGAAAACTCAGATTCTACAGTCATTTTGACTGTTTATAACAATCACGCGAGAGTCTGCGAGATCTCGCGCACTTGGGTCCCTAGTCCGCGCAATTACGGGGCCTCCTTGAGGACCCCTAGTCACTTCGATAAATAAATACGCAAAACTCTAAAACTCTGGTTGTGTGGTAACCAAAAATTGTTGTTATAACTTGTAGACCTTTCATAGTACTTCTAGTACTTCTATCTACTGTTAACATATTAGGCTATGTTCTAAAAAGAAGCTTTAAAATGTACAAAAAGATATATGCCTTAAACGTTGCTTCATCTTGTTGGGAGAGCTCCACAAAATATCTCTGGGCCTTTTGACACTGGCTATCCTGCAACTGGTGTATTTGTTTTACGCCTTCATAAATTACGCTGGCTCCCATTTTATAAATGCCAGATTCAAATTAATTTCACCTAAGCAGGTGGAACATTGAGGCTGTTAAACATCTACGTAGCTTAAACTGCCGAAACAACGCAGGCAATAAATAGACAGCAAGGTTCGATTCTGGTAAATCTCGCTTCACAAATCCCTCTTTTTGCTCTCAAACGAAACCAGTGAGTCTGCGAACACTTAAAATGGCTGTTTGGATTTACTTTTCTTGCCCAGCAGCCGGCAATAGAGAAATATTTATTATGTAGTATTAGGAAGCGGAGATAGGAAATTAGTCGACATCTACAGATGCATTAAGTGAAAATATTTCTTCCCCCAACGCCGTTGAGCTCGTTAGTCAAGTCACTGCTCCTCTTTGCAAGGGGACGCCGGTTCGCATACCGATCGTAACTATATTTAGTTATCCGTAACTCAGGCATGATTCTTAAACGGAGATATTTAGTTATCCGTAACTCAGGCATGATTCTTAAACGGAGACCTAAAGTGTCCAAGCAAACGGGCAGCGATGTTTAAAGATCTCACCCGAGAAACTATTTGAACAATTGAGCAGAGTCGAGGGCGTACGGTCACGATTATTATTATTTATTTATTTATTTATTTATTTATTATTATTATTATTACTATTAATGTGACCGCCCTTCCACTAAAGCTTCCGGCCGGTCACACGACCGCCCTTCAACCACATCTTCCAGCCGGTCATACGACTGTCCATCCTCTAAAGCTTCCCGCCGGTCACACGACCGCCCTTCCTTCGAAGCTTCAAGCCGGTCACTGACCGCCCATCCACAAAAGCTACTGGCCGGTCACTTAATACGCTGGTGCCCTGTGCATAGCTTTTAAGTAGCACTTTAGAAATTTGGAGTTTACGGTTACGATTACGGTTAATCAAGTTTGATGATTAAAAATTTGAAAAGAAAGCAGTGAGATAGCAAAGGTCTAATGTTGCTGTTATATTAATAATAATTATTATTATTTTTATTATTATTATTATTATTTTTATTATTATTACTATTATTATATTGCATTTCTTACGCGCTCTATGTCCGATATTCTATATTTGAGGAGCTCGGGTCACATAGTGAACAACATAAAATGACTCCGGTTATAAAGTGGCTCAGCTGACTCACGTCTGTTTTGGAACCAATGCTTAAATGAAGACGACATAGTCTGCTCTATATTTCTGTCTTACTAGATAAGCTGTTTAATTCTGAACCAAGTGCAGATCATACTTTGTTCAGAAGAAGTGAAGAGGATGGACTGGCAGAACTGTCCATCGCACGTCGGCCCTGCCTCGCGTGGGCCGAGAGGCAGACGACAGCTAGAGAACAGATGGGTATGAGCAGCAGCTGGGTCATAGGTGCAGTTGTAGCAGGTGACGGCCTCCGAAGGACCGATCGACACCAGCAGCATCAACCCACTAATCAGCCGCAGAACACCCGTCATCTCCATCTTTCCTACAACCAACGTTCACAGTTTTCCTCATCAACACAATCGACACAAGAGGCGATGAATAAAGCGAAGACGCGCATGCACCTATGTACACACGTACTTAAGTATGCATGCATGTAGGCCTATGTATGTATGCATGTATGTATGTATGTATGTATGTATGTATGTATGTATGCATATGTGTGAACGTTAGGGTGTCCCACAATTGCATGGAAAAAAATTTCTGCAAAATCTGGAATTTAATTCTTCAAAAGTTTCTTTGTGAGCATACAAGACCACCTTTTTTACCGCCTGCAGTCTACTTAGTTGGATTAGATACAAACGATGTGATGTACATATGTATATGACTGGTTCAATACACGGAACATGTTGGATGAGAAGGCCATCTAATCGCTGAAGACATAGATACTGCTAAAAGGCAACAAAAATGTACTCCAACTTACTGCAGGCGAACTGTATGGAAGTCATCGGTTTAGCAGATTTGCTGTTTCTATTTTCATTCTTGCAGGGTTCACATTCAGAATTTGTCACAGGATCAGTGACGTCCTGTTAATTTCAAATGCTGCCTAATAAATATGAAGATCGGGCGTTGCAGGCCGCTGGTTTGAAGATGATAAAATGCATTCTTGGTACCTCAGCCATTTTAAGCTACCAGACCTCGTCTCTCTTTCACAGCCTCTATCTCCAAAAGAAGGAGCAAGTGAATGACCTTAGAAATGTGCACGAATGGGTGACGAATTTTGTAAACTTTGCTTAGAACACTTGAGAAGCAGAGGCACAGCGCTTAGGTAACACGAGAGCACTTTTAATGCCTTTTAATTTCTATTATACTGAAATGTCCTATCAGCCGCTCTGGGTTTGTAATAGGCTGAATGTGGTGTCATTGCGTTCTATTTGAGTCATGCGGCATAACGTGTATGAATCGTGTTCACTTGAGCGTCGTCGTCTTGTATCGCTCTTTGAGGCCATTATGTGCCAACCTCGTAACCCAACGACCGATCGAAGGCCGGTCACTTGGCCTCCAGTTGTATTATTTTCAGTCCACGCTGTATCAGGCACGCACTACTCTAGGCTGAAATCACGATTTTCTGCAGAAGTTCTTTGAACCTGCTCTGTTCACTAGGATTTAGTACTTGATCCTTCTTTTATTACCCTGAACGACATCGTTCACCTTTGCATACTGTTTGATATGAACTATACAACCACATAACTCTGCATAAATTGATCAGCATTAATTCTACATCTTGTTCTGTTCTGTTTGCCTCTGAGAGATTGTTAAAAGGCTCTGTTCAAATAAATACGGACATAGTCTTCTTGCTTATTCAGCAAATGTTTACTATGCGATTTGTTGCTGTGAGTGGCACAAATGTAAGATTTATTTCAGGTGCATTTATGCATTTACTTCACTCAGTTGACGTAGCTTACCAGCTGGTCCTTCTTTGTCATCTCTCTGAGATTTTGACTTGAATAGCGCCAGTCATTAAGAAGCTTATCTCAGCTTAGTCGCTGAAGAATTGCACATCATTCTACACAAACTTCTACTGTGTTGATCTACTGTAACTGGTCGGTCCACTGGTTACATGATCCTTTCCATGTAACTGTTGGAGGCGGGAGCCCACAAGCTTAAGAAGCATAGCAGAAAAGTGTACTATCATTTAAACCTATGACTTCTGAAGCGCCAATAATAATAATGCATAATAGATCACCAAACGACGGCACATCAAACTCGAATAGTAAAATCTGGCCGAATTGCAGTTCATCGTTAAACAGAAGCATCAGTGATATTGGAGGAGGTAAGTCTAGGTGACTGACCTCTGCAGAGAACAAAGAACAAAGAACTAAGAACAAAGCCTTCTACAAACTGTATTCACAACTGAAAAGCCACACGTAGATTTTGGCCAGTTCTGTCATTCATCAGACAACGAACAGATTCGAGCAGATTATAATCATGTTATTATATGTAATACAATACAATATTATAATCTCCGGGTTAGAAACCAATTAGACTTTGAAGAAGTCTTCATAATTCTATGTTTGCACGAATGTAACACATACATGTAAACATGTAGCCTATTAAATATGTATGTATATAATACTGTACATACATATGTAAAACAAATATGTACTTAAATATGCATATACATAGTACATACATACATGTAGTTTATATATGCATATGTAATGCATACATTCATATATGCATATATATAGCAGCCTACAAGCATACATACAGTTAAGCTGTGTATAAGGACTTAGAGTTTGAAAGCTGACACAACACGGATCGTAAATAAGCAAAGAAGGCCTTTTGACTCATTTCATGTCTATTTGCCTTCTAAGCGCCTTTCATCTCGCAAAGAATCTCTAACGCCTTTGTCAGATTTTCTCATGAGACACGGTCACAAGTGAACGAACACTTCGTTTCAAGGTTTGCAATTCGGTCAAGGCAATAAACTGTTTAACTTTTATAAGAAATTTGACACTTTTGCCCGAAACTTTATCTTAGAAATATGCAAGTTTAACATAATCCGCCTTATGTGTACAACTTTTTAAAAATTAATTTTAAGTATAAAAATATGATTCTGCATCATAATTTGTGAGTAATCGATTTAGTTTTTGCATGAATTAACAATAATTTTAGGACTTTAAAGGCGCAAAAGTCGCCTTTGTACCGTAAGACATTGATTGTGTCCATATCACATAATATAAAACGAATATCAGAATTTATTTGAATTTATTTGGAATTTGTAATGAATTTTGCTAAGTTTTGTCAATACTACCAATAGATTTTCGAATAATTCTTATTTCCGCTGGTATTGGAGATATTTTTGAAGTACAAATTAATAAAGTGGATAAAATATTTAAAATTTTAGGTGATATTGTGTTCAAATTTGTTGCGTCAAATCAAATCGAGGGTTTTCTCCAATATTGCATATTATTTCAATTGGCCAGAGGTTTTGCGGAGAATAATGCCTCCACTGTTTTATGAGTAGGCTCCAAACTGTAGACAATTAAGCGAATGTTGGAGCATTGATGTTTTTCTTCTCCCAAAGTTAATTTTTGGTTATGTTTCAACGCACTCACCGAGAAGATACACTGAAGGACAAGTTTTGCACAGAAAGTGGCTTGAACACAAGGGATACGGGCTTGACAGAGAAAGAAATAAGGTAGGCCTATAAATGGCACAGTCTGTATAGGTTGGGTGTTGGCCTCTCCGAGAATGCTATCGCCTCCAAATTTCTTCAAGATGCGGAGCTTAGAAAGTAATCAACTGCATCCCAGTGGAAGTCAATTGTTTTAGGGATGTTAGATGATATACATTTCGTTTTATATCTATGGGTAAGGCTCGCTTTCTTATACTTAAGGTTTATTGACATTAGCACTTGGCTGTAGAGAGACTGTATAAATTCGCGAGTAGTCAAATCATCTAATTAACATAAGTTTCTAATGACCAAATCATCTGCTAATTGTTATTTTGAGGACTGTTATGTCGCCTCCGCTTAGAGGCCACGGTCAATGTATTTTGGTTTTTAAGATTCGACAAATTAAGCTGTGTGTGTTTATCTTAGGCTGTCCTAACTCGAAGTCTCAAAACGTGTCAATCCGTTTACAGGACACCGTCTGTCGATTCGACAGAATGCAGTAGAGTTTTAGACAAGACCTGGCTTTCACGATCAAACAGTTTAAAATAAGAAAATTGAAAAACCAGTAGTTTACCTTGGTTTTCTCTATTAAAACTTCGCTTGACGTCTGGCATAGTATAGTCTCTATGTTGTCATATGGATCTCTGGTGTAAAACCATGTATGGCAAACACAGTAGTGCAGAGTGAATAAAATCACTCGAGCCAATCTTTGCCGCTCGTCCTCAGCCAAACACACGATTTAGCTGCACGAACAAGAGCCGCAATTGTAACCACGGGATGAAAGCAGGTGGCCTGCAAGACCCTCCCTTGCCAGTTGTGGCGACGAGTAAACAGATTTTGTATATCGAGTAGGTTTCATGCAAGTAGATCTACACGGAAGAATGCGGAGAGGTTTAATCGATGAGACAAAAGAATGGAACGGAATAGTTGGGACTAAGTTTCTTCGATTAAGATGACGAAAGATGACAGTGTTTGAAAGTAGTTAAGATGACTCGGTACGAACTATTGGTCTGATCTAGACTGGGCCGGATCACATCGGAGCAAAGAAATTAAAAGTCAATTTAAATTAATTTCATTACTAAGTGAATTAAGTAACATTTTAACTAATGAAATCACATGTATACATACGTGTCTTTGTGTTTATATAGCACATTTTAAAAGTCTTCAAATATAGATTAGTTTACATTTGATTTGAAAGTGTTAGAGTTATTGTAACGCCGTACAACGTGTAGACATGGATAAAAGGGATGGGTAATTGTGTGTTGCGTTGAAAGGTTGACAACCTGTTGACAGTAACTATTGGTTGCATACGCATACCCTTGCAGCAGTGCTACGGAGACTGCAAGGATAGTTAGGGTTACTGTCAAGGAGTGACTAAAGCAGGGAGGCATAAAATGAATTGTTGTTGCGGTGATCCCTCTAGGCAGATCACTCGTCGTCGTCGTCGTCGTCGTTGCCTGCCAGTGAATAGCCTGTTGCCAAGTAAGAAGAAGGAGAAGAATGTGACTTTATTATAAGAAGACCGAATTCACTGGAGGCGGTATTTCAAAGACAAGAATAACTGAAAACAGTCGGACGACTGTGCCTAATAGAAAGTTAAAAACCCTTGTTGAAAAAATGCCGCAATAATATAACATGTCAATCAATGGATATAATGCAGCTTTCGCCTACGTAAGTTATTCATGCAGTATTGTATACTGTGGTTATCTATGTTCTGCTTATGTTATATATTTTTTGAACTGAAGACGTCTATTTATTCAACAACAACCGAAAAATTACAAGCATAATATAATAACATAAGTTATAAAACTTTTTCTGCTGGTGCTGCCAAAAGGGAAACCCAAAGGGTCAACCAACCTGCTAAGTGCGAATTGTTCCCTTTCCATTAGACGCATTTCAGGTGGCCAAATGATTTACGATAACAATGTGAGTTGGAATTTAAGAAAAATTTTACTATCTTGAAGAAGGAATATTTGGGGAATTTACTGAACTGTCGGGAACCACAACAACACAACTCGGAGGCTTTGACTGGGATGACGAAGTCGAGGAGTTGGAAACAGATATAGAAGACATAAATGAAGAAGAGATACGAAAGGCAATCAAGAGTCTGAAAAATGGAAAGGCTAAAAGAAGTGATGCAATTAAACCAGAATTGATACAAAATTGGACTTAGACGACGAAAAAGCAGCTGACAAAGTTGTGTAATAACATATGGGCAACGGGCAGAGAACCGATGACATGGAAAGAGAATGCTCGTATTGGGGAGACATCACCCTACTGTCGATACCTGGAAAGTTCATGTCTACAGTGATGATGAATCGTAAGAGGATTGTTGTAAAAAAGACCGAAACAGGTACAGGCGAGATTTAAAACAGGGCGATCCTGCTTGCAAACAAATTTAACACTTAGACAGATAACTGAGAAGACTTTAATTTGGGGGACTCCTGTGCTGCTTATTTCATTGATTTAAAAAAGTCTTCGACAATGTTCGCTCGGAGTCGCTGTGGAAGATAACCAAGAGCCAAGGAATTCCAACAAAGACGTTTATTGATGTCTCCAAGAGCTTTTAAGATGGCAGTCGATGTACGTTGCGATATGGAGAAGTGGGTAAGTAGTTTCAGATTGTTACTGGGGTGCGCCAGGGATGTGTCTTGTCACCACTAATGTTTGCCCTGGTTGTGAATTGGGTGAATGCGAGGGTGACGAAGGACAGTAACACTGGACTGAAATGGATAAAAGATGATGGACCTTGCGGTTGGTATCGTTCTGCTGAATAGCACTTGGAAAGTAAGTAGTAAATAAGTAAGACATTTGTTAACACGCCATGTGTCCATCGGCTGAGCGAGGAATCGTAGGCATGAAAGAACCAACATCTAAGAGACAGGAGGAGGCAGCGAAGGTGGGACTCGTTATTAATCAGGAAAAGACCAAGTCATTAAAATAATAAAATGGAATGAAATGGACAAGATCATGATTGATGACAAGGAGACTGAGATCGTAGATGATTTCTGCTACCTCGGTAGATTAATAACAGCAGACAACAGCTGTGACAGAGAGGTAAGGATATGCACAGAAAAGGCCAACTCTGCTTTTGAAAGACTTGAAAAGAGACGGAAGAACAACGGGTGCTTTTTGAGGAAACAGATTCGTCTATATGAAGCCATAATATTAAGTACACTATTATGTGGATCAGAAACTTACGGTGGAAGGCAAAAAAGAGGCTGCACATCATAGATGGCTAATGGTAATTCTCCACATTTCACGGCGCGATAAGTTATCAAATAAAACTATAAGAGAAAGGACGGGACAAGAGGATATAGAAAATAGCACCCGGAAGAGAAGACTGAAATGTATGGGACATGTAATTCGTACGGACCAAGATAGGCGAGCCAGTCAAGCAATGAACTGGATTCCTAAAGGGAGACAGAAGTGAAGACCAAGAAAGAAATGGCCAGGGGCCATCAGAGTCGACCTTAGGTGTTAGGAGATGTCGTGGGATGAGGCAGGAAGACTGGCGGTCGACAGAGATGAATGGAGAAGCTGTGTTGCCAGATGTGCAGACTTGCACAGGAGGGACTAAGTACTAAGTAAGTAATAAACCATACTGGTATTATTTCCCGTTCACAATTTACTTCATTTTGAAAGAATCAGCAGATTTATCAGGGAAAAAGACATTGGTATCATCAGCAAATAGTATAAATTCAGATTAATTTGCAATTAATGGCAACTCATCATCATAAATCATCAATATAAATAGTAACAATTATGGTCCCAATATAGAACCTGTGGGAATTCCACATCGAATAGTTTTGTAGCTAAACGAATGACTTCAAAGAGGACATATTGTGTTTATCACTCAACCAACCATGCAACACCCCTCTAATGCCATAATGCTCAAAGTTGTTCAACAAAATATGATTCATAGTATAAAAGCCGCGGACAAATCGAAAAAGGTTCCTAGTGCAAATTAATTTTTATGCATGGACTCAGATACTTTGATCTGCATTTCGAGTAGAGGTATAATTGTGAAATGTTGTTTGCGGAAACCAAATGGATGAGATGATAATAATTTTTCCACTTTCCTTTTTGGCAAGTAATGGATGAGAGGTTTGATTGTGGTATTTTAGTGGGAAAATCCTTTGGAGTACTAGGATTATTAGTTAGGACAAATTTTAACATAAAGGTTACAGCAGTGGCAGTTCTGTCTGACTTTCGTAGAGCTGCTGTCAAGTTCTCTCTTACTCGAGGTTTTCGTCTATTATTGATTCGTGGTTTATTTAACTGTGATGAGGCGCGTTTTAACTATCAGACTAAGCTGTTGGAATGCCTAGATTTCATAGAACTACAATCAGTCTAATGAAGCAGATGCGTGGTTTCCAACTTTTAAAACCTGACTGATAAATTTAGCTTATTTGGAAAAGAGTTTTGCCTACGTTAAGACAAATACACCTACTGTCAATCAACTATAGGGAGAACATTCGTCGATTCATCATATTTATATGGATAAACAGCTATTTGCAAGAATATTGGTTTAAAATTTGTGAGAATTCTATTGACTTAGCCGAGCCTTGTTGCATGGACCTGAAAGACCTTCATGTTCCAACAAAGATGATGGGCCATCAAAAGCGTGATACAAAGGATTCTCCGAATTATATGGATTTATTTTTCTTCTTCGGATTTTTCTGCTTCTTCTTCTTACTGGGAGTAACAATTTTTCGTTGCTAGTGAGCGACCGAGTGAAGCTATATAGGCGTCTCACGAATTGTCTTTTCCATAGGGCCTATTAACAAATCCAAGTTTTCTATCAAGATTTAGTTACACTATCCAAAACAGCAACATTTGGACCCAACATTAGATGAAGGTTAACGTTCTAGTGACACAGATGGCATTAATGGCCGTTTATGTCTTTCCACTGGCGATTGTTGAGTGTATATCGTCTTCGTTCTTGGTCTTCAGGGACCTGAAAGTAACCAGACAAATCTCCGCTCTCCTTTTCTCGCTGTCTTAATCGACTTTCTTAATATGTGGTTTTGTCTTTATTTAATTTTTCCTTTTTTCTTTAAGGAAATTGTATTTAAGCAAGTGACGTGATTTGAGAACATCAGTGATGTAAGGGTGTTTGGAGGTTTTATTGACAGGAAAAGCGAGCGCATTCTGGATAGGTTGAAGGTGATTTTTTGGATGGTGTCCATATTCAGAAAAAGTGAATTGCAATAGTCTAATTTAGCATGGTCTATGGATGTGGCGATAGTAGATGCTGTTTTGAAGTGAAGAAAATGGCGGATTCTGCGAAGGTCACGGATATGTATGAAGCAAGAGCGAGAAAGATGTGCGCCATAATCGGCGATGCTGATCTTTGGGTCGAAAACTGCATCTAAGTTGCGGAGCGGATAATATAGTAGTAAAGGGGTGAGAGAAGGCAGAGTTCAGGCTGAGGGTGATAGAGGGTCGGGGATTTTCTTGATTCGGTTACGAAAGCCTGTAAATATAAATTCGGTTTTACATGGGTTGAAGCATAGTAGACCAGATGTCATCCAGGAGGGGATCTTTGTAACCATACGAAGAAGACGATAAGTCTATAAGTCGGTGAAATAGAAAGAAGAGCAAATGATGAATAGTTGGGTGTCGTCAGCATAGAGATGACGATCAAGTGAGGATGCTTTAATGAGCAAGCTGAGTGGGGATAGTGTGAAGAATGAACAGAAGAGATCCAACAACAAAGCCTCGTGGAACTTCGCAAGTGAGAGGCCAGGGTGGGATGAACCTTCCGATTTTTAAAGCAGAACAAGTGGAAGAAGGTAGGTAGGGTTGTATCCAACGGAGAACATTGTCAATAGAACTGTACCAGGTTGAAAGCCCTTGGAGAAAGATGCTGTGATCAATCGTATCGAAGGCAAGGAGGCAGAAGCAAGAATCCTGTTGATGAAAGATGACAATACCAGACTATTGTAGAGGGAATTGAGTAAGATTTCAGTTCAGTGCCTTTGGGTAAAAATCAGACTGATGGAGTCATTAATCTGAGATAGACAATGCTTCGGGTAATTCCCATCGTAATCATTTTGCTGTAGATACATGATGACGGCGTGAAGACAATGCTAAAGCTTAGGGTTGTAGCTTGAGATTAAATACTGTTCGGACATTGACGGTTTAATACGAGTCGAAATTTCACCAGTTGTGACTAGCCTACTTCTCTTATTAATACATTGTACATGGTTACGGTAAGGATGACTGTAGCACTGAATTGTTGTGATAAACTTTGCATTCGAAAATTTACGCATCTTATTTAAAGACTGATTTCATTATGCATCATTCCACAAGGCTTTTCTCTGCTTCCTCTCCTACAATAACGCCACCAAAAACAAACTGGAATTTGAAGCGTTGAATTGCGGCGCTGGTTCAATCTAGAAGAGAAGCCTCTGAAAATCTGGGAACTTCTGATCGAGGGAAAACCATTGCCACTTGCGATACAAATCGGTTGAGCATTTAACAATTATATTAAACTAACTTGTTCTTTAACCCAATGTATAGGGTCATCCATCCAGAAAGACAGAGACAAAGACAGACAGAGACGGAGACAGACAGACAGATGAAAAGAAAAACAAAGGGAATTGAAGGAAAGAGTGGCGGAGAGAGCCGTAGAAGGCTCGGCGGAGACACAGATGCAGAAATGGAGCCGGAAACAGAGGCCGAGCATGGTGCAGGTACCCACAGACGAATGTTTCGATCGATACAATTTCCTGCCCATACATGATCTTTGGGTTGAGATATCAAGTCGATGAATGCCACTGAAGTCCCTGGCCAACAAAAAATAGGCAACGTCGACCGAGGAGGAACAGGAGAAGAAGCAGGAGAAGGGGACGGAGGAGAATGAGGAGAATGAGAGGATGAGGAGGCAAAGGAGGAGAAGGAAGAGGAGGATGAGAAAGAAATAGGACTAGGAGAAGGAAGAGGCAGTCGGTCAGCCGGCCAATTGTCTTTTGTTAAGAGAAGAAGGCAGATGATGCCCTCCTTCGATCACGATCTGAATCAGATACTAGAATCCAAAGAAGAATTAGAAGAAGAACCCGAAGGCACTCGGTGTGGCACTGGCCCCTCTTCCCCGCTGTAGAGTCGCCACTGTGTGCCCCTCTGTCTTTCTGTCCTGCCTCTCTTGCTGCTCACTGCCTTCCTGTCTCATCCATCCATTCATTCATTCCTTCATCCGACCTCGCTTTCTACTCCGGTATTCGTCCTCCCGCTGTCACCCCTCTCACCCTACCCTCTCCTCCTTCTTGCTTCTCTGTCTATCCCTGGCCCTGTCTCTATTCCTGACTGTCTTCTATCTCTGTCTCTGTTTCTGTTCCTGTATCTGTCTGTATTTCTGTCGTTCTCTTCTATGCCGGTCCGTTTCTGTGTCTGTCTTTACCTCCGTCTCTGTCGCTATCTCTATCGCTGTTGCTGTTTCTGTCTCTGTGTCTGTCTATATATCTGTCTCTGTCTTCTGTGTCTGTCTCAGGCTCTGTCTCTGCGTCTGTCGTCTTCTCGTTAATATCTGGTTTTTCTCTGATCGCAGTCGATCGACCGTCGACTGCCTGATGCGTCATCGTCCGTTGGTCGATGGCTACACAGGTCCTCTGTGTGCGCATGTCTCGTGGGCATGAACGCAAAATGGCCGCCATTCATGACAAAACTCCGCAGTGATATGGTAGGGGGCCTTACCAATTAGTCCAGGTACGTCCTTATGACTTGCATCAGTCAACAGTTTCACATGTTGATGATACTCGAAACCGATACCCGGATAAAGTGGTGAAACACCGACTGTGTAACCACTGGTCACCAACCAAACCTTCACATGAAAACCAGTGATTCGTTGCCACAGGTTCTCAGATGACCACTTTACCAGAGTCAGACTTACGGTGGACCACCTACAACCCAACGATTTTTTACACAGAAATTAACAAATATGACCACTAAGGTAAAGGTGTTTTCACTATGACATGAACAGTCTAATAATAATAATAATAATAATAATAATACTAATAATAATAATAATAATAATAATAATAATAATAATCTGAGAACGTATATAGCGCCACTATAATAAGGGATAAGTCGATGGTCCTCACTAATCAAAATCGTCGTGCAAGCCAAATTCCAGAGTGAATCCGGTCAAAAACCTAGAAGGGAATCCGATAGGAAACAGAAACAGCCTGAGAGGAAATGAGTCCAGGAAGAGAGGGTTTTAGTCAAGATCTGAAAGTCAAAACAGACTTTTCAAAGCGAATATTTTCCGGATAGAGTTCCAGAGTCTAGGGCCAGCGACAGAAAAGGCACGCCTGCCGAGAGCTGTCTTTGTCCATGAAACAGTCACATGAAGACAGGAGACCTGGTCGAGTAGAGACAAGTCTTGGGAATCAGCAGAGAGTGAAGATGGTGAAGGTTGGTTGAATTTTGAGTCTTGTATACAATTAGCCCGATCTTGAAAATTATTCGCTGTTCTATAGCCAAGTTAATTTGAGTAAGCTATTGTAGTATATTACACTACACAGTAAGTCTAGCCACTATAGAAGTTATTGGAGGTTAGGATGAAGAGGACAGCTAATCGCAGAGAACTGATACCAACACCTGGTTTACATCAGCGGCCCCGGTCAGCGAGTAGTCAGTAGGGCGTCTGATTTATTACTTGGTCCAGACAGGTAGAGGAATCTTAGATTTCATACAACTGACTCACCAGCCCAATCAGAGAGCGGTGCAGATACAGGCAAGAATACATAAGGCCAAACCTGTACAGATACAGACGCAGGTAGAAACGGAGTCAAGCCAGAGGACACGCCGAATCAACAGAACAACACGGAACCAGTCTGAGAGAAGTACGCAGACAAACCAAGCTGTAGATTTCAGACAAAGAGAATCCTAGCGTCCAATCAAATAGACTATCCGGAGTAACTCCATAGCTATTGACCAATGGGGGTCCGACACATATCGCCGGACGAGAGAACCTCAGACAGGATCTATACTAAGGGAGTCTGGTTTGAGATACCATACAGATCAGTCGATTAGCTCTGAGATTCTACCCTCGGAGATAGAACGCAGTTAGAAATGTAGTCGGAGTAGTGTCTAGTGTCTTATCGACACTACCAGGTAAAATAGAGTAAAGGTTTGTCTTAGGCTTCTGCTTCGCTCCACAATCGAACTAGAACCTCGCTCGCGTTATGTCAAACAATCATTCGAAGAACATTCAAGTGCTGAATGACATTTCGAGAATAAAAGATGAAACTGTACAATGCGAACTGGACGAGAATCTTCATCATAATCGGTAGAAATGAGCTCTACCACGGCTGGTGGAGAACTTGGTTCGATCTCCCCCTGCCTCTGCCTCTGCCTTTCTCCATGTGAAGCTAGGCCTAAATCGTCATATAGGCCACGTTCCCTACGTCAACGCGAGAAGAAGTCGATGGAGCTCCAAAGCCGACATTAAAGCCCGACGAAACTCTTCATCTTTTACCTATAGCCGATGCATTCAACTGAAGTTCTGGGAAGACCGACATCATCATAACCACCACGTCTTCTGTTCTACTTTCGCTGTGAATTTCCACCTTCGCCAGACGACCGCCATTCCGTCAACCTTCATCCGTACTAGCCAGATCACCGTCAAGATGTCTGGACGCGTCATCCCGACTCCGGACCCATCGACTCATCCAATTCTTTCATTCTTCCATTCAAGGAGCAGACGCTGCCTGCACGACGTCAAGGGCCCACGATCGTCACGCAACGCTGTCGCCTATTCAAAGAGTCGTCGCCGAGTCTTCTATGGCATAATAAGGGTAACACATGGCGCCATATAATCATTCATATAATCATATTCATTCTTGGAATCATTTGTTATTACATAGCTACGTAGCGCTACATCGTCAGTTTTTTTTTCGACATATTCGCTGTTCATCAAGTTCATGTTAATTTCGGTAACAACCTTTCGAATGTAACTAAGTAAGCTTCGAACAATTTTGTAACGTAACAATGTCCATCAAGCAAGGTTTAATCAAAAAGAGAATACTTACGATAGAGTCAAGTCTTGTTGTCAGTCAGTCTTTGTACATATAGTAGTAGTCTTTAACGAAGTGCTTCTTACATTGAGTTTTTAACATTAGGCCTACAATTGGCGTAGCTTATACATATTTTAATCTCTTGTGCTTATTATGTGTGAACGCTAAGCTTATCATATTTCGCATTAGCTTTCAGCAGAGGATTTTATACACTGTAAAGAAAGCAGTACGCATGTGCACTTAGTAGAAATCTCATTTCACTTCAGAGCCAGATCACTTAACGCTGACTTTTAATATAACGACACAGTTCAGCATTCATCAGATTGGACAATTATAATCATACGCTGCATTTAAGAACTGTAAAATCTTGATTGCGACCGAATTTTAACGCAATATGAGCGATAGGCCTACATTGTGCATTATAATCTTATAAGCAGACTATAGATCTGTATGCTGAAAGTAAAGCCTAATTGTGCAATGTCGATTTTGATCACGATATATTTGCAAATGTCATACGTCTGATTGAACACGAAGTCTGTATCAGTTTAACATGAGTAACGTCAGATTTATATATAGCGCAATCGCAGGAAGTGTAAATTCCCTCGTTGCAGAGATACGATGAATGAAGTTGAGTTCGCGCAGAGACGCACAAGCAGAGTCAAGTTAAGCCCGTGCCTACACGCACCCTGAGCTTATAGAGATTAAGTGTTATTAAGAGTTTATGTGAATTATTATTTTATGTTATTTACGAGTCACTCATGTAGAATTGCAGCAAATGGTACGTCGGAAAGTTTGTGATAAAGAGTAAAAGATCGTGCCAGATCTAAAAATGCACATAGTATGCATCAGCAAGTTTACGCTAAGATCAGATTATTATAGGCCTCAGTTGCACAAGCCAAGTAATGTAATCAAGTAAGGAAGATCAACTGCAGTCGCATTTCAGCAAATTCCAGTAATGTAAGCAGCTTAAGAATTTTTCTGCAATTCATCCAGTCAGCCCAATACGAGATTTGAATCTTCATTTAAGATTGTGATCAAGTGCAAGGATCATTCAGCATTTCAGCTATAGCATTCTATTATAATTTTAGCTTTCGCTATGTGTTTAGCTTTCACGTTCGATTATAATTATATTTCTGTTAGTGCATGCAATTATATTTGTGTGTGTTTCGCTGTTATATTTCATGTAACGTTGTGATGGAATGATCGCACGAGCTGAGAGAACAAGGCATTTCAACTGTCTTTGCCTTCGACGCTGTCAAGTTACACAAGCACAGCGTTATTATCTCAGCCATGGGTCATAACGGATCAGACCTTTGTCAAGGACACATTCAGAACTCTCATCAAGAACAATGTCGTCCTCAGAACTGATTCCATCTGATCCTTCCATCATATCTTATTTGTGTTTCATGTGTATAACTGTTCTTAGATCTTAGGACTCGCATAACGTTTATGAGACTAATTGTGCACTTAGACCCTTTCATTCCTGGAGCACGTGCGCACAGCTTCTAGGAAAGTCTAGGCCAATCTAGATGCCTTTTCATTCTCATTTCATCCATGACTATTATCGCACATTCTCATTTGCATATCACCATGTCCCATTAGCTTTATTGCATACTTCTAAAGCGCTCTTGCTGTCGAACGAGACGTTCGAATTTTTCAGAGCAGGAGGGGGTATAGCCAAGTTAATTTGAGTAAGCTATTGTAGTATATTACACTACACAGTAAGTCTAGCCACTATAGAAGTTATTGGAGGTTAGGATGAAGAGGACAGCTAATCGCAGAGAACTGATACCAACACCTGGTTTACATCAGCGGCCCCGGTCAGCGAGTAGTCAGTAGGGCGTCTGATTTATTACTTGGTCCAGACAGGTAGAGGAATCTTAGATTTCATACAACTGACTCACCAGCCCAATCAGAGAGCGGTGCAGATACAGGCAAGAATACATAAGGCCAAACCTGTACAGATACAGACGCAGATAGAAACGGAGTCAAGCCAGCGGACACGCCGAATCAACAGAACAACACGGAACCAGTCTGAGAGAAGTACGCAGACAAACCAAGCTGTAGATTTCAGACAAAGAGAATCCTAGCGTCCAATCAAATAGACTATCCGGAGTAACTCCATAACTATTGACCAATGGGGGTCCGACACATATCGCCGGACGAGAGAACCTCAGACAGGATCTATACTAAGGGAGTCTGGTTTGAGATACCATACAGATCAGTCGATTAGCTCTGAGATTCTACCCTCGGAGATAGAACGCAGTTAGAAATGTAGTCGGAGTAGTGTCTAGTGTCTTATCGACACTACCGGGTAAAATAGAGTAAAGGTTTGTCTTAGGCTTCTGCTTCGCTCCACAATTGAACTAGAACCTCGCTCGCGTTATGTCAAACAATCATTCGAAGAACATTCAAGTGCTGAATGACATTTCGAGAATAAAAGATGAAAACTGTACAATGCGAACTGGACGAGAATCTTCATCATAATAGGTAGAAATGAACTCTACCACAGTTCTATAGAGAGCCAATGCAATGAATTTAGGATCGGTGATATATATATATATATATATATATATATATATATATATATATTCATATTTTGCAGTTTTATTGATTTCTCTGGTCAATCTATTTTATTTTGTACTTTTTGAAGCTTCATCAAGTTAGCTCCTGAAATCTCATTAAGAAGCGAGTTGCAGCAATACTGCTGGAAACCAGGGCATTAGACAAAACAAACCAGGGCAGAAAAGGGAACATGGCGCCAAATCCTACAGATATCACGGATGCAATAGTGGACTGACCTACATGTTGAATGTGTTCATTTAATGATAAGTTAGAATCAAATGCAACATGCAAATTACGAGCCACACAGCTGCGTTGTATGACAGAGATGCTTCAGTTGACAGAATTGAAAGAGTTAAATTTGTTGAGATGCTGTGAAGTTCCGAATAAGAGGAACTCAGTTTGGCTGGGTATAGGAGCTGTCAGATTTTGTCCATCCAAGACTGAGCTTGATGAAAGAAGAACAGACCTTTAAGCATTGCCGAGAAATTGGTACTTATGTCCCTGTGAACAAGTGCACTTCAGTGTGCTGTTTTCTAACACCGCAGCATCAGTCGAGACCATTCGACTCTTGTGGTCATAGGGTTGTAGCTTGGAGTCATTGAAGCCAACCTCTACACCTGCATTATTCTGTGAGGTTGAGAACAACGCTGTCTCCACAGTAGATTGCCCACTTTCATGTGGGGCAGACGTAAACTATTGCAATCGCAATAGAATAACACAACTGGAAGACACTTTTGAAGCAGCGGATTTCCACATGATGCTCTGTCTTATGAGGTGGAATGCACGGATTTATCCATGCATCCCACCTTCTATTTATGCATGCCAGCAACAGTCGATTCAACTACATTAAACACCTGCTTATTAAAGCTTCGCTCTACAAGAACCAATTTCCTGACGACTTGATATCGGATCTCTGTGCATTGCAAAGACCCCCCCCCCCGATTTCATAATCGTAATCGTAATCAAAAACTTATAAAGCGCCACCTCAAGATAAAGCTCATCAGAGGCCCTCCCGGCCCAATTTCTCATGACTAATGGGGAATAACACGGTCTTCAAACGCTTGCGGAAAAGAGAGGGAGGAAGAGAGAGAGGAATTCCCGCCTAAGGTCACCAGGCAGGTTGTTCATAGTGCATAATTATACCACCAATGTTGCAGAGCTCATATGTATTGCGTATTCGGCAATGGTCAGACTCTAACTTATAAATTAAGTTAGACTTTCTACCACTCCTTAGATAAATTATAGAGGATATTAATGACATTGTATAGCTTATTTTATTGAAAAGAATTTCTCTTAGACTTGAAGACTTTTTAGATTGTTTTATGTGTAACTAATTGCAATATAGTTAATGAAGAGTTTTGTTCATTTGTAAATAAATGCATTGTAGTTAATGACGAGCATTAGTCGTTGCTTTATGTTTAAGTAAATGTACTAGAAGTTAATGAAGATTTTAATTGTTGTTGCTTCGTTTGTTTAAATAAACGTATTAGAGTTGAGGAAGAGTTGTGGTTGCTGTAGCTGAAGACGTTGAAGACTTTTTAATTGTTGCTTTAGTTGAAAATACGTATATTGTAACTAAAGAAGACTTTTAAATGTTTTATTTGGAACTAAATCTATCGCCAATTATTATTTCCAGACACCTGTAAGAGAAGTTCTTGACAGTCACTGCATCATTTATTTGGGATGTACAAATTGACGAACTGCTATGCTATGCATTCTCCTCTTCCTCCTCTTACTGCCTCCTTTGACCTCCTGCGGTAAGTTTCAGTTACCTCTTCTTTAAAACTCTTGAAGCAAAGGATACTGTAATTATGAAATGCTTTCACAATCTGTCTTCGTACTGAAAAAAAATCAAATCATGTAAGATTAATTTTCCTATTTGCTCTGTGCAAGATAACGATCATTGTTAGTTGAACTTAGAACATATGTTTACTTGTTGACAGGTTTACAACCCCAGTCAAACTCCCCGTCTGAGACTGTCTTCGGATCGGATGGCTGCCGACATGAAGACGAAGAATTCGAATCAATAAAGAAACGATATTATTATTAGTTATTTCAATTGTTCCCTTAGGTTCCATCTTATGCTGCACATCTCATGTCTCTCCACAAAGTTAGACCAGCTAAAAAGGTTCTTCTACCCTATTGGCTGCTTCTCTCTTTGAGGGACTGATTTTCTGGATATTGATGGACTGCAGCTTGATTTTGGTGCGCAATCGGTTGATGCCTTGTGCATGAACACCAGCGCTATAGAAATTGAAAATTATGAATCACAAGTTATAAATGTACAAAATTCTGCCATACCCTTGATTGTTATTTCTTTAGATAGTAGATTGCTTTGTTTAAAGTTGCTCCTTAAGAGAATCATAACTATTCAAACTTTGTTCAATTGTCTTCATTGTTACATGCAGAGCATTGGGTCATCGTCGGAGTCTCTAGACTTCTACAAGTTTCAAGAATGCTGTTAAGCTTACCCAGTGCGAACACACCCGAGAGCACGAGCTGAAGTCGTCTATGGGAAGGCATCGACAGTAGTCCAAGCTCGACTTTGCGTTGTCACCCAATCCGAGCCGCTCCTACCCCAACTTCAAGCATCAGCCGGCAGCTCCATCCCTTAGAGTATATCCTTTCCCCAAAGTTACGGCTCAATCTGTCGACTTTCTTACATACTTTGTTTTGAAACTAGAGGCTGTTCACCTGGAAAACCGGCTGTGAAATTAGTAGGATACGACCCAAATGTAATACAATATCTCCAGGATTTCAAGATAGGACGCCTCGGGTCTTTAGTGGAGCGACTCCCCTATCTTCGAACAGGTCAATGCCAGTGCTTACAACCCTTAATGGAAAAGAGACTTCTTCACGGAGCTTGCGCAGACATCTTGTGGTTAGTCTGCGTCATCGCAAGGGGTTCCGAAGAACGGATCTCCCCGTGTTTGGATCAGTGAATATTAACGCGATTTCCTTTCGATAGAGGGTCTGCGCGATAGTCTAGTGGTTCAACTGGGTTCAAAGGTCGGGACTTCAAGTCCAGCCAGTGAAGAAATTTGTTTCTAGATTTCGACTACTTTCTGCACTCATGGCCAACTCGGTTATAATGAATTCACTGACTGTACACTGCCAGTGGGAAGATCCTCAGTTTTACCAGTAGCGCTTTCTAAATACCTCATATGACGCCCACCGCCAGCCTTCGTTATGATTGATTTCATTCAGATCAACAAGTCTCTCAATATGCAAATAAGAAAGAGGTGATAAAGAGAACATAGAAGAGGAGGAGAAGGAGGAGCAGGATAAGGAGGAGGAGGAGGAGGAGGAGTGACAGCGGTTTGCCACTTTGTGCAATCGAATGATTGTTGCAGTATAGATGGTTCTAACTTGTCTATCAAGAGAAAGGCCAGGGTTCAAGAAGAATGCCCAGTCATACAAAAGAGAGAGAAAAGAGAAAAATCAAAGAGACTTACCCTGTGTTGTGTTAATGTCTTTTCTAAACAAAAAATATCATATGACTCACAGAAGATCTTAACAGACTGCAATATTCATTGGGTCTCACGAAGTTACAAACCGCAGCGACAAACCTCCTATTCCTCCTCCTATTCCTCCTCCTATTCCTCCTCCTCCTCCTCCTCGTCCTCCTCCTCGTCCTCCTCCTCGTCCTCCTCCTCGTCCTCCTGCCTCTTCCCTTATTCCCGTCGTTCCTTCCTTCGTCGTTGAGTCCAATATCCACATTTGTTTTTTATATCAATGCTTTTTGCTTCTTCTTCTTCTTACAGACTACTCGTATTTGTCGAACCTCTGACATCCTCCATTCGTTTCCTTTCAATCCTTCCAAATCTTCAACACAATGTTCAGCGGGAGAAACATTACAGTCCATTACCTCGATGGTTCCAATATCTATGTAAATCATTTGCTAACATCTATACTACAACAATCATTCGATTGCACAAAGTGGCAAACCTCTGTGTCAGTCCTCCTCCTCCTCCTCCTCCTCCTCCTCCTCTTCTATGTTCTCTTCATCACCTCCTTCTTCTTTTCTTGCTTCTCCTTCATTCCATCTTTCTTTTCACCTCCCAACCTTTGATCCAAAGTCTTCACAAATAAGAAAGAAAGTAACTAACTAACTAAGCAATTAAGTAGGTAAGGAAGTAATATATTTATTTACATCTCCTACCGCATCATGCATTCGGTCGTACAAAGTGATAGACTGCAGCGCAGTCCTCCTCCTCCTTCGCCTCTTTTGCCAATCTGAAGCGTCTGCATGCTCTCATCTTTTCTAGTTTCTTGTGCTTTGTCTTGCTTGTTCTGATGAACTTCAACACTCAATAGACTAACGCAGAGGGCGACTCTGATTAGTTTGTCCTTTAGCGGCGCTACGCAAATTGTCAATCGAAAGGTCCGGGATTCACATTCCCCCTCCCGCTTCGATGGGAATATTTATTTTGAGATTTTGGCAAGCAGAGGGCGGGCGACCCGACCTCATATACCGAGGCTAAGATAATAAAGTCGCTAACACTTCATACCCATCGCTGCCTATCGTTGCTAGCTTAAGGGTCGGTTATTCTTCTTCATCTTCATCATCGTCGTCATCATTTTCTTCTTCTTCATCTTCGTTTTATTTATCTTCTTCTTCATGATCCTATGTGTAAATATTTGCTTGCCCCTCACGCGGTACATTGTCACATAATATTGTAATGTAAATCGTTATTATTTTTTAACCGAGGTAGTTGTAATTAACCTCAGGAACAAAAAATTACGCTAGGAGCTGTTCAAGGGTATCTGGAAAATCAGACCTCGTCCTCAGCCACATTATAATTATAATTATTATTGTTGTTGTTGTTGTTACCAATGGGCCACTAGCGGTGTGCCAGTAATTATGCCCGTTTTGAGAGGTTCAGTGCTGATGTAAATATATATAAGTATATACTTAGGCCTACTTAACTACCCATGGTGGACAGTGTTTAAGGCGGCATATAGGTCAAGAGAAGCAGGTGAAGTTGCTTTACCTCCTCTTCCTCCTCCTCTTCCTCTTCCTATTCTTCCTTCTCTTCCTCCTCTTCTTCCTCCTCCTTCCCCTTCTTTTCTCGTCCTCGTCCTCGTCCTCGTCCTCCTCCTCCTCCTCCTCCTCCTTGTTTCTGTTTCATTCTTCTTCCTTCCTTCGTCCTACGCGTCCTCTGTTGACGAGCCTGGATACCTATAAATAGTAGCCACCTGACGAGGGAATTCCCGCGTAGGCCGCTAAGCCAGATGCAGTTACAATGAGCTGGAGTTGGACGGGAGACGGTCAGTTCAGCCGCATGCAACATCGGTCGCCGTCGGCCGTTAATTGTCCGTTCAGCTTCCTCTTCAGTCACTACTCGACCGGACTCCATAGCCATGCGTTACGAGGTGTGCGCTTGTCCTGCAAGGAAACCCGGATGTCGTCGTCGCTGCTGCTGCTGCTGCTGCTGCTACTGGTGTGGTTGATGATGCTGATGTCGGCGCCGGTTGTCTCGGATCAAAGCCGCATTTATCTGAGACAAGATGTCACGTCTCTGAGTCATCAGCGTCGACCTTGCGATCTTGACCGACGCAACTAAGCCTCGCTCCATCAGGTAAGTCCTCATTCGTCCGTCGCCCGTTCATCCAGATGGTTTCCTCCGCCGCTGCCGCCCACAGTCCGAGGAGGAGGAGGAGGACAAGGAGGACGAGGACGAGGAGAAGGAGGAGGAGAAGGAGGAGGAGGCAGGGCTGTTGGCCTGGACGACGCCTGTTGTTGTTGGTGCATGAAAGGCGTGAAGGACCGGTGATCATCTAACTGTGGAAATAGAAGACTATCTTCTCTTCTAGAGTTGAATGCACTTTTGACTCCATTGATGTCGGTTATCAGTTACCTGTTACTTCTCTCTCTCTTCCTTTCCTTTGCCATGCGTCTCCTTTTCCTTTTCCCACAGACCAGGTCAACAGACGCTTTCTATTTCGCTCCACTGTTTGTAGCTCGGGCATAAACAGGAAAGCAGTGACGTCATGCTTTGACGTAATGCGTGACACGAGTCATTGATGCAACTCGTCATCTGCCAATGGTTCTCTACAACTGAAGTCTGAAGTCGTTTCCTTCTACACAATTATTCAGAGCTTTTAATTGATTCATTTGTCAATTTAGGAATCGTTGAATGCACCGACAATGAATGATATTGTACGCGTGTAGACAGACACAGACAGACAGGCAGACATACATGCAGGCAGACCGGCAGCCAGAAAGACAGCAGTCTGGCCTTGAGTGAATCTCCTTCAGATGCCTACACAGTTTGTGGCGTTGAATGTCGTGTGTTATTATTACGATGACATTTAGTGATGGTTTTATTTCTAGGCGCATTATTTTGTTTTCCATGGACTGGCTTCCTGCCTCGTTAGACATGCGATCTATTCGATCAAACGACTCAGCGGGGGAGGGGGTCCGATCGTTTTTATTGATGTCAGTCGTTGCTATCGGCCTCTGCCTTCGTTCCGTCTCCAGCATACCAATAATCATCAGTCAGAATTCGTCTTCTTCCCACCAGGGCTCTAAAGCCCCCGTCCCCGCCACCCCCCGCTACTCGGGAAATTTGGATGGGAATGAAACACGGAAGAGAATGAAACTTACTTAGAGAGGTTGCAGAAGGGGACAGAGGAAGCTAATGAGGAAAACTGAGGATTGAAGAAACGGAGAAGAGAAAGTAAGAGGTGAAAACAGATCTGGAAACTAATAAGGAGAATGATGATGAGAATATGAAGGAGAAAACGTTGAGAAGACGAGAAGGAGGAAGAAAAAGACGGAAGAAAAGGACGAAGAAGGACAAGGAATATGATAAGACGTGGAGAGATCATGAGGACTAAAAGCAAAGAAGGGAGGAAACGAAAATAGAAGAGAATGTTGTTGAACAGGAAAGAGAAGGACAAAATTTACGAAAACAAGCACCCGTGGACAAAACAGAAGACGAAGAGCCAGAGCAGACGAAGGAAGAGAAGAACGAAAAGTAAGAAGGGGAAAAGAGAAGCTTTTGCTTTTTGTCTATTACAACGCCAAAGATCGATCAACATTGGTCGGCTGCGGCGGGGCGGGGAGGGGAGGGGCGGGGCGGGGTGGCGGTGGGGGCGTGGTCTTTGAAGGCGTTGGCGACAAAAATAGAAGTAATTTGTTGGATGGAATAAAATGACGGATGAACGAACGAACGAACGCATAAGAACAAATTGTGATTTTTACAAACGACAAATAACGCCCACAACGGCATTAACGCCAACTAAACCACCTCTTCCAACACACATTTACATAGAGGCAGATGTTATTATGGGCGCCTATATACGATTACGATTTGGAAAGGGAAAAAGACGCAAATACACACAAATTGTACTCAAAATGATGAGATTGCATAAGGCTACATTCGTACTTGATAAATATAAATAATATTTTTGATATGCATAAGCCCTAAATGCGGATTCATGTTGTTTGCCATTTATGTTTTGTTAGGCCTTGTATCGAGCTGTATTAAGCTAGATTGAGATTTCACTTCTTTGCTATCATTTCCTATCACGTATTCACGTAGCTGTGTTATTTTTTAATCGTACATGTAATTGTAACGAGACGTTTATCGCATAGGGTCTCCTTTCAAAAAGTTACAGACTGCGCCACTTACAAGTTGTCTGTTGGGGTTGAGGATTCGTGCTTCTGATGTCGGCCATAAGCCTCGCTTCAGCCTCCTACGCGTCTTCGATGAACGTTTAAGTCTAATTCAAATTAAGGTCAGTTGGCCTAAAGGGTCAGCACACGAGTGTAATGTTGTTATGGCTACCGTTTATTAACTCTTGAAGACGCTTTTAGCCGGATAATGTTAAAAGTTCCTTAAGAACAGCAAGTTCCTTTTTTAACAAATAATGCTCAAATAAAAGAGGAAAAGTCACCACTAGCGGGCTCTCGCGCACACGTACACCCAGGCCACACACGGAGTCCCTTCCAGAATTCCTCGCAGATGTTTTCAAGGTTGCTTTAATGTCATTTCGTTTGAACGACGGCTGCCTGCGTCATTTGCTTAGGACTACGACCTCTGTTCCTGGATGGAATAATCAAGAGAGAAAAGAGTGAGTCGGATGCTGTCTGGCTTAGTAGATCACCAGCCATTGCACGTTCCTGTCGTCACGTCCTCAAGCGTCGAATATGTTTCAGCCACAGATTCATTTAGGGCCGCAATTAGACGAAAACAGACACACGGGCTGCACTCAATGAAGAAAAGTCGCACTGGACACCTATGGCCAAGAAGTGAACGGACGCCGAGATAGACACACAGACACAGACACGTACATACACATACTATACTTCATTAGGTGCACGACGAAGCCCCTGTGATAGGCAGAGTGTACATTTCGCTGGTGCAATGGGTTGTTGTTGTTGCCCAGTGGTACAATTACATATTGCGAGCGTTTCTAGACAGCGCGTGTCTGTTCTTCTCGGAACGGATGTCATGCGTGGTGTTATGGTTGGTGGCCGATTGCTCACGGAAGACCTTTAACCGTTGCAGGAGCGCATGGAGCATGGATTCAATTCATTTGATTGTTCTTAACTGCGAAACTGCGCACAGTCGATCGACGCCATTTGCAAGCGATGTTTGTGTTGTTCATGTGGGTGGCTGTTTTTGTGTTTTCCTGGGACCCGGATAATCCTTCACAGTAGCAGCACGAAGCACCAAAGCTTTGCTGCTTGTGAATGCGTAACTGCACTTAAGAAATTACATTCTACCATATCTTACTCTTGACAAATCTGTCGATAGTAATTAACCCAAAACTCCCAAACACAATCACATAACTCCTGTTCTCAAATCACTTCACTGGTTTAAAGTGCCCAAACGAATAGAGTACAAAGTCCTGTCACTTTCTTCGAGGAGTTGACTTCGTTTGTCAGCTCAGGCCCGAAGCTGCTAAGAAATTGCAAGTGCGTTGCCAAGATGATCCAGAAAGTTAACTTTACGACAAAAATACTTCACGTGCTTCACGCTTGTGCAGCTAAGCCACGCTAAATGTTATATAGCGCCCTTATAATATTTATCAAATTAAGTAAGTAAGTAAGTAATTGAGTAGTTGCAGCCGGAGCACGCGAATATTTGATCTGGCATAGTGTCAAATAATAGCCATAGACGCCGGCGATAGCTCGCGAATAATATAATAGCAAAGTATTTTCTTTTGACTTGACCAAGAAGAGGGTCAGGGACAGAGATAGAGACACTGAGCTGGACCACACACAGGTGACTGTTACCTCTGCAATACAATACATATCGGACACATACGTATCGGTGAGTATTTACGGACGTGTCTAACAGTTAGTATATACCTACATGTATGTATGGCCGATCGAATTTTGCTGCATGCTTCACCTGCATATACTTACTTACTAGTATAGCAATTGAAACTGCTTAATTTAAACCAAGTAAGAATTATGTACATACGAATGTACCTATATATTACATAAAGTCTGCCAACTAGTTTCAAATCGATTTTTATTATTTGGCTAACTATTATTATTTTTTTCCCGGGCAAATTTTTACTTCGTGAGGGATCATAAGTATTTCTGGGCTAAAAAATAATAATAGTAAAAAATATCATTATTATTATTGTTAATGCTGTTGTTGTTCTTACTGTTGTTCTTCTTCCTTCCTTCTTCCTCTTATCTCTCTCTCCTCTCCAACCCCAAACACCACCCCTCCATAGCTGCCAAGCTGTCTCTTCGTCTGACTTTTGGATCTTGACCTGGAACCGAACCATTTTGCCTATCGATTTTGTTTTGACTTTGCGCCTGTGAATAAGCTGGTCCCCGCGACGTGGCTTTCGTTAGGTGCTGTAGAAATCTTGGAATTACGATTACAAATACGATTACGATGTTGTTGTTGTTATTATATTAATTATTATTTTTTTAGCCCCGAGGTATTTATGAACCCTAAGGAAGTAAAAAAATATCCGGATGAAAAATTATATTCTGAAATGACTAGTCTTCGCTGATGTCTGGCTCCTCAAAAGTGCCCCCGGAAGGCAATCGAATTAAAAAGCTGAATTGTGGAGGAAATACTCTAAGCAGCACACTCTTTACTCTAAGCAGCACACTCTTTACTCTAAGCAGCACGCTCTTTACTCTAAGCAGCACACTCTTTACTCTAAACAGCACACTCTTTACTCTAAGCAGCACGCTCTTTACTCTAAGCAGCACACTCTTTACTCTAAACAGCACACTCTTTACTCTAAACAGCACACTCTTTACTCTAAGCAGCACACTCTTTACTCTAAACAGCACACTCTTTACTCTAAGCAGCACACTCTTTACTCTAAGCAGCACACTCTTTACTCTAAGCAGCACACTCTTTACTCTAAGCAGCACACTCTTTACTCTAAACAGCACACTCTTTTCTCTAAGCAGCACACTCTTTACTATAAGCAGCACACTCTTACTCTAAGCAGCACACTCTTTGCTCTAAGCAGCACACTCTTTACTCTAAACAGCACACTCTTTTCTCTAAGCAGCACACTCTTTACTCTAAGCAGCACACTCTTTACTCTAAGCAGCACACTCTTTACTCTAAGCAGCACACTCTTTACTCTAAGCAGCACACTCTTTACTCTAAGCAGCACACTCTTTACTCTAAGCAGCACACTCTTTACTCTAAGCAGTACACTCTTTTCTCTAAGCAGCACACTTCTTGGACGTAGCAGTGGCCTAGTCCGTGTAACTGTCTTTGATGCCGTACATTTCACAACTGGGACACACAAAGAGCTCACTCTTCTTCAAAGACATTATTCTTTCTTTTCTTGTACCTGTAGCGCGAGAAGACAGTTAGCTTAGTTACCCGACTCCAACACCTTACTTACTTACTCATTCTGATATGGTGATATCCTGACTCACTGCGATATGACTCTATTCTGCTTTCTCCTATTATCACCCCTTTGGCTCTATCGAAACGAGCTAACGCTTTATTTTTCTTAATCCAGTCTAACTCCAAAAAACTTTAACGCTTCTTGTACAAATGCTTAAACACAAATTTCATTTAACCTAGACAACGAGTATTACAAAAATCACATTTAGAAATAAATTTCCATTAATCGGCAACACACGACCGTTCTCCAAAGCCAATCCAAGTGCATATGAAAGCATGCATCAAGGTAGAAGCAGCGCTGGCAGAGAGCGGATCTAACGCAGGTGATAAAAGCATGTTCGACATGCTGCCTTCACAAGGTCATCGTATGTTTGTATGTATGGATGTATGTAAGCATATATGCATGTATGTATGTACGTACGTATGGATATATGTATGGATGTATGTATGTTTGGATGTATGTATGTATGGATGTATGTATGGATGTATGTATGTATGTATGTATGTATTTTTGTATAGAGTATGGTTATACGTATGGATTATGGATGTATGTATGCATGTATGTAAGTATGGTTTATGGATGTATGTGTGTTAGTATGTGTATGGGTGTATGTATGTATGTATGTATCTATAATGTAACGGGTTATGCCAGTGGATCTTCTGGCCGTTACTTTTTATATAGGTAAATGATGAATTTAGATCATAGTATATATATATATATATATGGGTGAGCACAAGGCAAGCTCTCTCTGCTAAAAAATATATGAATATTTAAAGATAGTCCAACAACAGTACAATCATGGCACATTTATGTATGTATTATAGACTAAATCTAATTTACCTAAGCTAGCATTGTTATTAAGTTACCTGAATACATTTAGTTAATTAGCCACCTTCGATGGCATGCACCCTTGAACTCGGTTTTTTCTGACTGGGATGGCGACCCTTTTCGTCGATAGACAGTAACTTCTTTTGCTCGCGAAGAAAGAAGTCATTCACAGCAGCAGCAGCAGCAGCAGCAGCAGCAGCAGCAGCAGCAGCAGCAGCAGCAGCAGCAGCAGCAGCAGCAGCAGCAGCAGCAGCAGCAGCAGCAGCAGCAGCAGCAGCAGCAAAGATGTCCGTGAGACACTCATCCCACTGGTCAGTTTCACCCTTTCGAATCGTTCATTTGTCGAACAGCAGTCGATCTCACGGCACTTCACGACCGATGCGGATTTGTCAATACATTCGTCTCCTTCGACGATTTCCACACAACTCAACTTTGAGGGTCTCGCTTCCGCCGCCTAAGCACGAAAGTCGTCTGCTTAATCGCCAAACGATTCCGGTCGACGATTGAGTTTAAATTTTCGCCGCTGGATTCATGCTAGGTTTAATCATCCAGTGTATATATTTTTCAGTTGTCCCCATTGACTAACAGTTAACTATTATCATGTCCTACTATGCTGGTATAAACTTATTTAATATATCTACCTATGTAAATGCTGGCTTTTAAATACAATTAAACGCATCTACATATACACTGTACCGAAGCATTATATTGATTACGCACATTAACTTTGTGTTGACCAGGTACATTCTAGCCAACCATTTAATACAGATGCAATGCGAATATTAAGAGAATCGCTACAGAATGCATGTATGTGTGAATGTATGTATGCATATATCCATGCATGAATGCATGCTTGTATGTATATACATATGTGTGCATGTATCTGAACATTTATACAGCGCCTTTAAGCATCTCTCGTAAGTGTGGATATGGAGACTTAAACATGTACGTATGTTTGTATGCCTGCAGTTGCTATTGATGGCGTTCATGTAGACATGCATAGGGTCTAACTATGGTCGTGTATGGTCTGCGCTGCTGGGCTGCATCTCGTCTTTTCTCTATCGATGCCTCGACGCTCATCAACTGCTTTGGCGAAACTCTGCATAGCACAGAGCGGTCGATAAAAAACGAGGCAGCGGCGCCGGCGCCGGGGGTGGGGGGCGGAGGCAAAGGCGGCCGATGCGGTCTTCGCCTGCAGGCAAAACAGAAAGTCTGCGTCGTCAGTGCAATTCGCTGACCCAAGAACACCAAGGCCATCGCCCTTCAAGGCCAACACTCAGTTAGGTTGTCATGTTAGTCAATGAAGCTTCAGGAGTTCATAGGTTCAAGGTCGATTATAAAAGTCATATGAAGACGACCAGATCTTTCGTCAGCCTAATATTTAGGTAACACTGGTCATATTGTAACAGAATTTGAATATAGTCAGTGTAGTGTAAACTGTAAAATAGGCCTATTACAAATTTAAGGTTAATTACACGAGAGTCCAGCATTAAGAACACAGGTGTGCCGCGACAGAAATTAGCATTACCAAGTGTGCCACAGTCTGAAAAAGTTTGAGAACCACTGCCCTAAGGACTGAACTTTGTTGATTGTATTGTTCAGCAAGTATATGTGGTAATTGTTGCCATAGCGTCAAGGGACGAGGCCTGATTCGAGACAGACAGGTGTCGGTGGAAGGCGATTGCGATACATGTGCATTCAAATTGCACTTAGGGGCCGTCCATAAATGACGTCACGCAATTTAGGATGATTTTTGACCCCCTCCCTCATCGTCACACGTCGTCATAAAAGTCATACCCCCCTCAAATATGACATCACAAAGCTCTGCACACACACCCCGAAAAAATCAGATGTCCAGAATGTTATATGCAAATTTTCTTATAATTATCAAATAAAGTAATTATAACTATTAAAATACTTGAAACTATATAGTAGAACGAAGAAAAATGGAGGGAGTATAATTATTACAATCTTTATGCATTCCACAAAATGAAAAGCTCTGGTAGAATCATTACAATTATTAAAAATGTTTAATAACAATAACTCGAAACAATCCAAACTGTTTAATGTGATGATGTGACGTCACATTTCTTAAACACCCCCTCCCCTTCATCACAAATCGTCACAGACGTGTGACCCCCTCGCCTCCCTAGGTGCGTGACGTCATTCATGGACGGCCCCTTAAACACATACAGACGAAGATATATGATGCATGACTACATGAACTAGGCCACATGAGAGGCAAACGCTTGAGAGCAACGATATATCCTAATATTAGGACATAGAGAATATATTAACGACGTTCCACGAATCGATGTCGTCACGCATCGGTGGATCATCGTAACAGCGGATTTAACTGCTTCTACTGGGATCCACTTGAAATACATGACACAAACAGTCGCTTATTAACTGTGCCATTACCTTACCCTACGTTACACAGATGATGTTGGTCCCTATAGAATGACCTGATTCGTGCTTTAGCTTCCATCGACCCATTAATGTCGGCTTGGGGCATTGGATACGACGCTGGCAAGCCCAGTGGAATTAAGCAACGCCGAGCCGAGGCCATCAGGATCTGGATGCATCTACTGCGTCACCGTCTTAACACACAAGGCGTGATCAACGCAGTCCGTGTCATCACACGGCATGATTGGAGGTTAGGCGAATGAGTGAAAGTTCAACGAAAGACGAGCGACGCTGGATGAAGAATTAATTGCTAGGCTTGGCGTCTGAAAGACTGGGGAGAGACAACAGCCTTACAGTACGAGCAGAAGCGGACAGTGAATCCAGAAATGAAGCTCAGCCAAACAGAAGGCACGGAGGCCCAGCGCTGTCTTAGTCCAACGGCTCTGGAATGATCTGTCAATGTCTCTAGGCAGATCTCGTGGCTCGCAGGACCCATCCTTTTCGTCGTTTAATAACGAACGTTTCAGATGTCCCCCCCCCCCTAGACACAGAATGCTCAGTTATACCAAGAACTCGACAACACAAAACCACTTTTATCAATTTGAAAAGGTGATAGACGATTAGTTAAGTTTGCTTATTCTTTCTTTGCCATCCCAAACATGCACGGCTGACCCCATCCTGACCTTCCTCTCGAAAGAATTTATCGATGAGCTGCTGCCATTTCTGGCCCATGCATCATTGGCTGAGGAATGCCTGCCAGACAGTCAGAAGCCTATCGTTATACAGCCATCAATCAAGGAGTCTGGAATGGACCCGAGTAATATCAACAAATACCGGTCCATCTGAAACCTTATTTTTCTCTCTAAGGTAATTGAGAAAGTAGTTAAGCAGCAGCTATTGCGATATTTGGAATAGTAGTATATGGTTCTGTCGTTTTAAACCTCCCTTACATGACTGTCACTTTTAAACCACCCCTAAATGACTGTCGATTTTAGACCACCCCAATGACTGCCATTATTAAACCATACATAAATGACTGTCATTTTTTAAAACCACCCATAAATGACTGGTTTTCAAACCACGCCAGAAATGAATGTGGTTTTTAAATCAATCGAAAATGAGTATTGATTTTAATGCATAAATAAGTTGATTTGAAAACGTGGCTAATTATACTTTTAAAACAGGATTAAGTATAATTTTTAAAAAGAAATAGGTGCCTCCTTTAGCACATCCTATAAGTGGGGGGGTCTACTCCAACCATAAAAACAGGTTTTGGACCAATCCTAATGCACACCACAGTAGCTATTCAGTAGGACCCAATTTGGAGAATGACATAGGTCAGCTATTGAAATTGCTATGAGCAGTGTATTCAAAATTGTCAAACGAAAAGAAAGTGAAAGTGAGACTTAATTTGCAACAGTAATGTAAATTATTCATCATCTATTACATTCGCACAATAAATTTTCAACAATTTTAATGTTAACAATCATTAGAAAACTGCTAATTATTTCCAAACAAACATTATCACCAAAGACTAAGCATTGACGACAGGTATATTAACATGTCCATGCTAGACAATCAAAGCCTATAATCAGGTAACGTTTATCATCAGACGGTGAATGAGATGTTTTTCGGACCTCATTTATGTCCAATCCACAGTTACGACTACGCAGACGGCACACGGAACATTTGCAACCAATATGAAGTCGAACCTCTTTTGGATCTGCTGAATAGCCATGTCTAGCGCCCTCGTGAGTTTCTTAAACTGCGCTCTGCAAGTAGCCAGATTCACGCATACATACATACATACATGCATACTTACATACATACATGCATACATACATACGTGTATGCATGCATACATACACAGGTAGTTACATACATACATATATATACATACATAGCATGCATATATACATTCATACATACAGTAAAGAAATAGGAAGGCATATACCATATTATATTGCTCATAGACGCATAATTACCTTAATCGTTATGTATATTCAGAATATCTCTTATGGAGCGCCATAATATATGAACTGTATATAATAGGAAGACAGAAGGCGAGGGTAGAAACAGACCTAAACCTAAACTGCAGCCAGATCTTCAAACAAGAAACCAACTTTAGAAAACATTATTCCCAGCGCTATCTAGCACTTATCTGGTATTTCTAACAGTGTTCTTGAATGCATATAGATAGGCCTATCATACGTGTTATACATGCATATACATTAGTTAAATTCTAATGGTAGTTGTGGTAAAAACGTCATGTCAGAGGCATACGGGAGATGGCAACACCTGTATCCGCATGAAACATCGGCTGATTCTCACCCTATCTTACCTTTGTGATATGTTTCGCTCTATGTGCCATCCGTGCTAAGTATGGTTCTCTGCCACTGTCGTCAGCTTGGAACCTGACTACTAATAATCTGTCACTGCCTCAGCAGTCAGGTTGAAACCTTAAATGCTCTTGATCTGCCCAAGCACTAGGACTTGACTCAATGATATTCTTCTGCATTACGCATGCGCGGAAGCTGGGCGTCGCTGAATCCCCTGCACCGGTTAACAGGTCGCTTCCAGTCTCTGTTTATGGGTTGACAAAATGACAGCTGTACGAGATGTTATACGACTGTCAAGTCAATTGTACGGTTTGTAGCCCAGTCGAAAATCATGGTCCAGAGCTGCTTCTGATCGCCTCCCACTTTTGACCAGAAAAGATTAAAATGTCTGGTGTGCCTAAAAATTCCACTCAAGCCTAGATCGAACTCGTATCTTTCAACAAGAAGTTGTGTAGCCGTTGGGCTTTTTAATAAACGGCGGAGAGCAAACACTCATCACACATTTTGACGATTACAGAGGCCTGGAAACTAAAAAGCCCATAAGAACTTTCTTATGGATGCTTCACTCTTGCTCTCCTCCTCCTCCTCCTCCTCCTTCTCATTCTCCTCCTCCTCCTCCTCCTTTTCGCATTCCAAAAGACACTCCGAAGCTGTTGCAGCCGACAATGCAGAGAGATGAACGAGACACGCACACTCGTACACAGTACACGCACGCACGCATAGCCCTACACTCAGAGGCAGAGACAGACAGAGGACGAAGAGCAGACGTGGGCTGGAAACTGAGAGAGAATGTGACTGAAAGAGAGGAGAAAGTATGTCGAGCGAAACGGCAGTCGACACCGAGCAGACTAGGCGTCATTCCGAAATGCTTGTTTTGAGAGGCGTTCTGTAACTGTGCAGACGACGTATCATTCCGTTTGACAGTATAATGATGCGATTTTAAAGGCGCTTATGATGCGCCTATAACCTAATCAATTATAAGGTCTACAGGTCCAGGTAAAACTCACGACGTATTGTGAAGCGGATGTGACTCGGCGGCAGAGTTCGCTGAGCCCATTCATACGTTGCAACCAATATAAACGGCGTCATCAAATGCTGCCTCGTCTTGAAGGCTAAAAATAGATTACATATGACGTACACCGTGGCTATGGCAACGCCCATTCAGCTGCTTCAGGTCGACACACCCTGTCCGTTCGACGAAAACATCCAACTGCACGGGATAGAGTGAGACTGAGCGTCTATCGTAATCGTCAGAGGGGTTGTCCAAAGATACCATGCGAAGAACAAAGTCTGGTTGCTAGAAGAGAAAAGGAGACAGATGATCTGTTACGATGGCTTGTTTTTAGGTTGAGGGAAGAGGAAAATCGGTCGATTCGGGGGATCAGGGTGAGATTTCTTGAAAAAGTGGGACTTTAGTTCTGAGTAAAAAGCCTGAAGTATGGATAGAAATAAGGGCCTGAGGCAGATGATGGTGAGCGAACGACGACAGGAGTGCAAGAAGGAAGAATTTGTGGAATTCAGGAGAGAGATCTTTCCAGAATCGAGGTGCATTGTGGGATATGGATCGGCTAGAGAACTGAAGATGAGTAGTTATTGAGGGACGGGCAAGAGTGAGGTAAGAGGAAGAACTGGTAGAGAAGGATGATTGTGACTAGATGGTAAAAGGTTTGTGAAGATAAGTAGGTTGGGAGTATTGCAAAGAATTACAGGTTAGGGAAAGAACTTCGTAATGAATGCATTCGGGGATTTTCAGCCAAAGGCGGGATTTCATAATAGGAGTGATATGGTGATGATTGGATGTTCTGATGACAGCTCGGGTGAATTTTGGATTAGTTTAAGATGCTTAATTTGCGTGGAATCAACGTTAAGGGAGAGAGAATTACAGTAGTTAAGTTTGGAGTTGGTGCAACACAGTGGTCTATCGGAAAACGCGTTTGGTCAATGATTATGTGGTTATGGGTTCTACTCCGTCTAACGACCCTGGGCAAGTTGTTTGCGCACACCGTGTCTCTGTCACCAAGCAGTAGAATTTGGTACCGGCGTAACCGAGAAGTAACTGGCAAGTCCTGCGATACACTGGCCCCGTATTCAGGACCTTAGGATTCGCCCATTGCCGGCTCAAGGGCCTAAGAAAAACAAATGAACACCTCTCTTACGTTCCTCATGGGGCATGGGAGCTTTAATTTAAGCTTGGAGTGGACAATAGAGACAGTTTTAAAATCGAGCATAGGTCGAATACAGCGAAGGTCACGAATATGAGTGAAACAGGTGCGAGAGAGGTTGGATTCAAGACGTGATTTGAAAACGATAGATGTTTGTCTATGGTGATGCCAAGATTTCGTACAGGCGAGTCAAACAGAGTGGAGGAATTAGGTGATAGTTGGATGGGTGAGTCAGGGAATTGCTGATCTGGTCTGGTAGACCTAGAACAATGAATTCAGCTTTGGCAGGGTTGAGGCAAAAGATGTTAGAAGTCATCAAGATTTCAAGGTCTATGCGAAGTCTGGAGCGAGGGGTAAGTTAGTATTATACAGTAGAGAATTTTTGACCACCTATTGGGTTGGCTGAGAAATCGATACCTTAGAATCTACAGGAAGAGTTTGACGCCATAATGCTGCTTTAGTCGTTTTCGTTCAGAGGCAGAAGTGGAGAAGATGAGAGGAGAGACGGACGTGCAGTTTTATGGTTTGAAAGTTCTGATGTAATGGATCATAAATGCGTCATATAATCTGTAGGACGGTGGAGGAGAGATTTGATGCCTAGAATATCGTTCAAGTCAGACCCTGTGCCAAGTCCACTTTATGAACATCGTTCTTCTTAAGAAACTAATGATGATGAAGATGCCATCTTTCCGACTCTTCGTTCTTCCTTCCGTTCATCTATCCGTCCTGATGTCCGTCCGTCCGTCCAGTTTTCCTTCTGTCAGTGCAGTGCATAAAATTCTTTTCCATAAACACATTGTCTTGTTTACTTACGAAATTCCTTCATTTAAAACAAGAGTCTAAATAAAAAGCTCTTGTCCGTCTCCCAGATCCATCAGGATCGAATCCTCCGCCTTTCCATTTCTCTGAACTTAAATAAAAGCCAACGCAAGAGATCCTCTGTCTCCTTCGCTCTGTTGTCTTCTAGCAACCGGACTTTGTTCTCCACATCGTATCTTTGAACAACTCTCTGATTTGAAGCAGCGCTCGTACATCAGCTGGTGCTTTGCGATTAGCATTTAAGCAGCGCTTTATAAATTATCGAGTTTAAGACTAAGACTGCGATACAGAATCGTAAAAACTATATACATGTAATTCCTCTTTATTATTTTTATTAATTTATTGCACATAATTAATTTGCAGCCTTTACATGACGTAATAGTAGAGCTAGGGCAATGTAACAATGTTTTGTAGGAATGTTGCTATTTAGTATATAGAAATGTTCACAGTTTATGAATGAATTACCTGACATTTTCTTGCCTTTCGATGCCCTATTTTACTTTGCCTGGCCTTACCAGATCTTCCCCTCCGATGCTCCACCTTGGATTCGGTGAAGGAAGAGCAATGAGAATTCAGGAGTCGAGTCGTCTGTCATTCGCGGAGAGATTCTGCGTCCCACTGGCCTCCCGTTGATGGATGCCTGCGCTGCACGCATCTCCTGCTTCGAGAGATACCCGGATGCTGCGTCTTCCCCTTCTGCAGTGGACTGTTGGACGGTGAGACTGCTGCGTGCCCTCGGCGGCGTTCCGCATCGCCTGTCGTCGCTTCTCATCTTCGATGCCACGCGGTCCTGGAACTCTGAACACGGAGTCAACTGTTACTCTGGATGGAAATCCGTTTGTTGGACATTGCGTGGGGAGTCATCCACCAGTGATTTGTCTATAGTTATATGAGCAGTGTTCCGCTTATTGATGACTTTTGTTGTTAATAAACTTTAAAACGAGTTAGACTGGTTAGAAAACGTCACCGACTAGTTTCTGATGAAGAGGCGCTATATAAATTTCTGACTACAATTAGAAGAGTCATAAGCGAAGCGCAGCTGCGGGTTAAGTAAATCTAGCTACCGTAGTTAGATCAGTTGAGTTCTTCGTGAAGTAAGCGGGAGGCGGATGGACGATGTCCAAGCACAAGGCAGTTGAGATGTCTCAATCGTTTCATCTGATAAGGAGGAGAATATCGCTGCAGTTGGCCGTAATTGTATAGCCAGCCTATACTGGTCAGCGTGTGACACTTGAACCTGCTATCGACTTCCTATACGTCTCTTTAATAACCGACAGTGCAACCGCAGGAAGGTGCACGGATGCCATCTGGCGACACTCCAACTGGCATCAATGGCAGCTGGCGACCACTGAAGACGCGTGCCAATGCAGAATTCGAGATGGCAATAGTCTGCGGAAGACAGTCGGTGGTCAGATGCTAAGTGGCTACGATCGCCAACAATTAAGGCCCTGAAGATGATCAAGATTGAAACATTGCAGATCGGTCGTTAAATGGAGGGGATCGCAACAAAATCAGCTCAGCTGACTCCCTCTTGCAGGAACCTATATAAATCACAAAATACAGAATAACACAAGGCAATCAGAATACGGACGGGAAGATAAAAATAGAAAGACAGACGTAGCCAGACAAAGCCGGACGCACACATATGTAGAGAGAGAAAAATAGAAGACAGAAGATACATAAGAGAGATATACAAATGGATGGATGAAGGATGGATGGATGAATGGATGGATGGATGGATGAATGGATGGATGGATGGATGAATGGATGGCTATCTATCTATCTATCTATCTATCTATATCTATCTATCTATCTATCTATAGAGAGATAGATAGACAGGCAGACAGACAGACAGGCAGACAGACAGACAGACATGCTGACAGACAGACAGACAGATAGATAGATCAGGACAATGTGAGAAGAAGGCTACATCATTACTTTCCTAGGAGTGTACACGATGTAGAAATGATCGCATACTGAGCGTCCAGATTAAGACCAGTTGCTATCCATGTTTTGAGGGTTGTCGATGTTACACGAGGGTGAATTCAGAGTTGGAGGATGGGAGCAGTGCAGACCTTGGGGTGAGGATTTGGGTTAATGTATCCGGAAAGCACGATTAGTATGGTGAAGAGGGTATGGTGGGTGGATGCTGGAGTAATCCTGTGAGGCGAGAGGTGAGGAAGAAAGGTAAACGAAAGCAGGGTAAATGCCCACATTGTACTATCGACGATCTTTCAAAGTTGTCAGTCGATCGGATTTCGGGCCATTGACTCGCCCGATTACTAACTTATCGTCAACTCGAGGAAAGACATAGTATTTCATTTATTGTATGTGTATAGATAAAATTAAACAAAGGAAAAGTTCAATGACTACAGTACTTGACTCGTCGACACACAATTTCTCTAAATGCACAAATCTATCAACGACATTTGTAACTCAAGCTATCAACTGAGTAGGACTACACAAAAAATAAATAAATAAATAATTAGCAACTTCTAATGCGCCAGTGTCTAATGCACAAGGCATCAACCGATGGCACACCAAAACCAAGCCGCAATCAGGTCGATATCCAGAAGGTCAGTCCGCACGACAGAGAGGCAGCCTATGGTGGATAAGCAATTTGAAACAGGTAAGTTTTAAGTTGAGAACGAAATGACAGGAGGGACTGAGCAGAACGAACAGACACAGGGAGGGAATTCCAAAATTTTGGTCCAGCAACCGAAAACGCTCGTTTACCAAGAACAGTTCTAGCCCAAGGTATGACCAGAGAAAGACAATCAGATGACCTTGCAGAATAATGGTAAGTCTGGGGAATAAGGATTGATTTCAAGTATTGTGGTTGGCCATAGTTCAATGTTTTATAAACTGTAAGTCCTAATTTGAAACAAATCCTTTGCTGAACAGGAAGCCTACACAAAAGACACTTTCTTTTCGTGCTCTTTTAGCAACACACACAGTTCAATCGTTTATTGCCATCATATGGTTAGAAAGATCGTTGACGACATTTCAGATCATGCATTTAGTATTTAAAATACTTGCCAAAGAATGTCTGTATTATTTTTAGAAAATGTCTTATTTCTTTATAAAAACAATTAGAAATAACTAAAATTATATTATCATATATTGATATATACAGAATTACAAACTTCTTAATTACCAACATGTAACATAACATTTTGGGAGATTATTGAATCTTTCATCTATATAGATGAAAGTTCTTGATAGTTCATTAAAACTTCATTTACAATACAATCAACTATTGTCTTCTGGTGATTTATAGGCGTAGGGTTAGACAATCACTCGTCTTTTTTATATTAATACATGAGTACTTTTTAAAGATAATGTATTTCAAACAATACATTTATAATAGCAGACAGCCAAGTATTTGAAGCTCTTTTATCTATAGCTAACCAAGATTATCCTGCTTCTATTCAATAATATTGAAATGTATACCATCTGTAAAAGAGCACATTTCTCAAACAACCAATATCCAACACAGACAATCAACGCAACGCAACGCATCTGCGATCGCTTTATGTAGGCTACACTTATTCTCGCCATGTCAATAGACCAGCTCGGACAGGTCTAGGCTTACCTATGACTCATCGCACCCAGTAATCGCAATCACGTGAGCATCGCATGCACAAAAAGTCGCCAGCCAATCACAAATAAGTCAACAACCCAGTGACTTATCGGGTTAACGTCGAGAAAAATTTCAATAAAAAACTCGTGCTTAAGACCTGCTGAATGAACAGAGAAAAATTATGTTCACAAGTAACAACTGAGAAAGAGGGCTTGGAACAGTATAAGATTCAGGAATGAAGTTGCAGCTAAAAAACGAAGGTAAGCACGAGAAATTATGATCGCGGGCATAAAATGCATAAGAGGGAGAGTGGTTGAATGGCAAAGCATAGTGTAAAGAAAGTTAGGCAGGAAAGTAATCCGAGAGAGAAGACATTGTGATCGAAATATAGCTTATAACTTATAATTTATCGATTTAATCCGAGGAAATAGGAAGCATAGCAGCAAAGAGGTCGAAGACGAGTAGAAAGAAATATTGCAAATATAATCAAGGGCTAAGATGAAGACCGTCTGTGCATAGACTGGTTCCCAGTTACCCAGAGCGTATCGATTATGCGCAGAGTTACACACCCGCATGTCCAGATGCAAACACCATAACAGACTATCTGTTAGTCTTCTTCGCCGCTCGATGTTAGTCTTCTTCGCCGCTCGGGGTTTACAGCCTGTGTCTGTCGTTCTTTGTCTCAGTCTCTCTTTCTGTTTCAATCTCCTGTCTGTCTGTCTGTCTCTCTGTCTGTCTTATATTACAAAATTTCTTCCAGAAATAAATGTGTCAACTTTGAACATTTAACCAAGATTGGAGCTTGACTTCTGACTTTGGTGGTTTAGGCATTCCCAAGGTGGATAAATGTTTCATAACCCGACTGTGGGACTCCCAGCTGCTGTCGAAGGGGTAACCAGGATCCCATTAACTATTTGACCAAGACTTCTGTTCTAATGATTAAGCTTCTGAGCGTATTAAGGGGCAACGCAACGGTTGCCAACCATTTTATAGCGCATCTTAAAAATTTCTTAACTTTAAATGGGTGGCTAAACGAAGTGTCTGGATTTTGGCTTGAACTATTCGATGAATGCTATGGTGGTTGACTTTTGAGCGAGTCCTTACGATCTCCATTGGGGGTCCTTATAAGCAATTCATAATTTAAACCTTATTTTTAAGTATAGGCCTACATCCAAATAAATTTTCCTACAGAGGTTTTTAATTGTTCGTTAATTCGTTTGTTTCAGCGAAGAGGTCAGGATGTCCGATGACAAGAAACACTTGGGGGTACAAGTCCAGATGGATACTCTAGAGGAAGGAAGACCAATAAAATATGACCATTTCATGTAAGTGTCATTCGACGATTAAACAAATTCCATTCGCTTCAGGCGTATGCTAGGCTCAGTGAGGAAACGTTCATAGTGACTTATAGTCAGAGGCATCGATCCGTTGTGAAGTTTGGGGGTACGGCACATGGGAAAGCTTGCTTGGAGCGCAAGCCTACAATGAGGTCGGGTGGCAAAGTCCCTTGTATGGTCCAGGGTCAAATGCCACGGATGTAGCCTCCTAAAGCTGAAAACCTTTACAGCTGTCCATAGTTAACCATAAAAGTTCTTTACATTTTCAGAAACAAATTATTGCTCAAACAACAGCCCTCCGCTTGCTTTCGTTACTCATCCAGCACCCACACGTTGGGCCAACGATGTGGCCAACTTTGGGCCAACGATGTGGCCAACGTTGGGCTAATGTTGGCCAACGCTGGTCCAACATCAGCCCAACGTGGATGTGCTGGCTGGGTATTGATGTGCCATCAGCAGCTTAGAATAATACAAAAATGCATTTTAAACTGATACTGTAAGTAAGAAAGCGAAGAATGAAAAGTTTTTATCAGCCCACAAAATCATCCGGCTGCCTGTACCTAATTAACGGATTTTACAGCTCAAAAAAATCTGGACCCGGACCCTGGAGTCCACCATATGAAAGCCACCTAGTTGCATTCTTTACGCTAGGCCATCTGTCATTTAAAGGAAACAGCAGCAATTAAATGCCGAATCTTCCGAATCTTACTAATGGTTATTTTCCCAACAGTAAGTTGTGTACAGTATTGGTGTTTAATTTTTGTTATCTTACATGTGTCATTTCCACTATGTAACCACTAACAGTCCTGCTTAAACTGGTGGCTTTGCGAGTCACAGAATTGCGCTGGTATCCTACACTGTTTGTAAACGATACACTGTAGTAGAAGGCGAATTGAACATCAACGTTCGTTTGTTGTGGCTCCCCATCAAGGATTCCTTATGGCCGGCCATGCACCAATCTCTCTCTACCCAAGTGAATGTTCAGTGTGAGCCGCTCGTGTGTATACGTTTGCCTGTTAAACTGTCTGCAGAGTTTTGTTTGGTTTGTTGGTTCACTGGCTTCTGTTGGCCCCATTTGGAAAATGATCTTACCTGCAATGATGGTTTCTCGTTGCCTTTCTATTCGCAATGACAACGTCACGTTTGTAATCGTAATCGTAATATCAAAATTTCCACAGCGCCCAAAGAAAGTTAAATCGCTGGAACCAGCTTAGTCACAGGCGCTCAGTCAAACCAAATCCATAGGCAGGTAAGGTCAGATTCGGTTCCATGTCAAGATCCAAGGGTCATGCAGGCAGATAGTCATGGATGATGTTTGGGCGGCGAGAGCGGTAAAGGGAAGAGGAGGAATCAGGTTAGGATTTGTGGAAGAGGAGTGCCTTCAGTTTTTAGTGGAAGACCTGCCTAGAGAGTTCAAGTGGTGAAGTGATGCTGAGTTCGTATGATGGATCATAATTGTTGTAAATCTGGTGGCAGTTATTTTGTGTAGCTAAGGCTATGGATCGATTTCCAAATTTTAAGGATGAGGTGACGGAAGGGGAGAAGTGTTAGGGCGGAAGAGAAAATGAAGAGAAGCGGATTGAGCGATGTGGTTAGATTGTAAATAAATTACAAAGATAGGAGGGCTGGGAAGAGTTGAGTGTGTTGCAGGTAAACAACATGACTTTGTAATATATTCGTTGAGGGTATTTTAAGCCAGTGAAGTGACTTTAGAAGAAGAGTGATGTGATGGTGTTTGAGGGTTTTAGTGACGGCACGAGCAAAAGCATTTTGGCTAACTTCTGGATATTGCCATAGAATCCACTTTTCCACCCAGCATATACTAAACCCCTAAAGCCACCTAAAGCCAACTTAGCAACGTACATGCAGACATGATGCAGCAGCGTATTGGGCTATATGATACCTCTTTACCTGTATCTGTGCGTTCTGCTCAGTCGCTCGTGTAATTTCAATTTCAACTTAAGATTTGCTTTTTCAAATTATCAATCCACCATTGGCTGTCTCTCTGCTTTGGTGGATTGACCTGGATACTGGCCTGATTGCGGTTTGCCTTTGCTGCGCTATCGGCTGAAGCCTCGCGCATCAGACACCGGCGCGATAGAAGTTATTAATTACGATTGTAGTTACTACTAGTACAAGCATGAACTAAGGTTTCTCGTCAAAAGAGACGATCAAATAAACCGAGTTGCCACAGACCTGCCTGGCCTATGACATATATTCAGCATTCATCTCCCCTCCAGTTTCAGTTGACCCGATTGCGATGTTTGAATAGGTCAAGGAAGCGGGCATTGTAGTTAATGCACAGATGTACGGAAAGCCAACGAAGACATCCTTCAGCCTGGCGCCACCTAGTGAAAGCAGAGAAGAACGTTGCGCTTCATGGAGAGAACGACATCAACCATGGAATCGATCGATGTTCGTTGAATTGGCGCTATATAAATTTCCTATTAGGTGGCTGAATCTTTATTCACTTTCTTACTAAGGACATTAGCAGCTGAAAAGGTTTTCTACATTACAGTAAACATTGTGTAGGTTTCATCTGGCAATTTCGTTGCCTTAATGAACCTTGCTCTGTACTTTCGAGGTAATAATTTCAAATCGTTCAAAAATGTGTTCTTTTACACCTTGATAATCGTCAAAAATCGATGTAATTCAAACGATTCCAAACAGTTTTACCTTTCGGAATCATTAAGGGTAACAGCAATTTGATCCAAAATTGTTCTTCAACACCAAAATTGTTGGCAACGTTCTCCACTGTTTCAAGCTACAAAGGATTTCTGCTAAATCGCAAGGTATTCTGGGTAACAGATGTTTCATTGAATCCCAAACTTTGTCCATTTTCTATATAAATGGACAATTACGTCTCCAAATTTCTTCTTCTCTTCCTGTATCTCTTCTTTCTACCATTCTTACTGTTTATTCTTTCCTCTCTTGCTGCTTTAACTTCTTTTCCATGATCTCCATCTACTTTCTCCGCTCCTCTCATTCTGTCGTCATCTCACTTAATAACAACTTTTTCATTTCCTGTCTCTTACGTTTGGCTTCTATTTGCTCACGTCTTTCTATATGCAGCTATAATTGCAATTGTAATCAGAAATTTGTATAGCGCCTCTTCAAGAGAAACTACTCAGAGGCTCTCTCTGCGCTAGCCTTAACGATGTTAAATGTCTTTATGAACAGCAAATTCGTCCATTAGTAAACATTGCTCAGATGACTAGAAGAGTCGCCAGTGGCAAGCTCGCACACACGCAAAGCCCAACCAACAGATTCCCAACTAGAGTTGAATGATGAAAGTTCCGGAAGCAGGTAGCGTCGAGGATGAGGAAACGACGATGGGCGATGTGATCCGTCGCCGATGGCTCACGGTTGTACCACTTTCCAGTAGCCCCTCGTAGATGAAAGACGACGCGGCGTCTGGATATTCCTCGAACCGACGGATATGTGCGGGACAGGCCGTCGTTGCCCTCCGGGCGGTAGGTAGTTGAGCCATTCCTTGATTGACGATCGGTGCCGCTCCGAAGACTCTCTTTGCCCTTTCTTCACCGAATCCAAGATTTTCCTGCATAGGTGGCGTACATAGGTCTATCGGTTTGGGGCTTGACTGTCCAGCTGGAATTCTACCCCTTGCTCTATAAAGGAAACATTCCAGCTACAGTAGGTCGCATGCAGCAAAAACTGTCCGAAACGCAGTAAATCCGCGTTGAATACGAAAAATAATTCCGACAAGCAGATTCGGCAACAGTTGCTGCTGTTTTATTTCATTTTGTCGTTTTTGAACTTCCAATTCGGTCTGTCTTCCTACCTATGTGGCTTCCAGTTTGGCGTTTCTCGTTTTTCTTCGGCTTCTACTTGTCGTCTCTGAGCCTTAAATTGCTGTTTCTGCATCTGGAATTAAGCATGCCTTGTTCTTTCCAGCTCTATCGTTTGTTCCGTCCTTCATTTTCTCTCTTACTCCATCCGTTGTCTTCAGTTTTCCATCTGTTTAGCTTTTGCTGTCTGACCGCGTATGTGATTCTTCGCTCAGCTGATCGATGTATGGGGTGTTAACAAATTTATTACTTTCTTTATTTACTCTGTATTTCAATCATCTGCAGCATTTCTTCCATATTGGACAGTGTGGGAGGCTTTTCGTCTGATTATTGCAGGTTTTGATGTGACATCAGCCTCGGCTATTTCCTCAACCATCCAGTCTTTCGCTGCCGCTTCTAATAATGCCTCTCGAGTTCATCTTTTATCTGCTCAGTCTTCCAGCCATACTTAATCAAAGCTTGGCTAAGCCGCTCTGTACATAGTTTCTTTATCTCTGCCTGTTTCTTTGCCGACAATCGTTCCATCTTACTTACTTACGTAAACTCTGGAACAATAAATATTTGCAGTGTAGGCAAAAAATACACTTCAATGCAAATGCCAGTTAAATTATCAAAAAATTCATGAAAAGCACTGTGTGATTTTTCACCTATCTCGTCGGCTCTTCTGTTCTTCAGCTGCTAGAAGTCGGCGTTGATTTCGTCCGCGAACGTCTTTCTTGTTTTCAAGGCGGAATCTTTCAGGGTCTCCAACCCAACCGACTGACCGAACTTAAAATCTGAAGAAGTTGGCCGTTACCGCGACACCGTAGTTGCTTATCAAATTTCGACACCCAGTTCTTCTATCGCTCCGCTTCCGTCATTGACTGAAGTCGTCCACAAGCATCGAATCTTTCCGTCTTTTCGTCACCCGATGATGTGCGAATGCTACCGCGCTGGTCACCAGATAATCGACGATCTTCCGAAATTGTCAATGATCGGGCTTCGAACCATCAACTCAGCCAATTTGCAGTTAACGTTAACTTTAAAAAAGACACACAGTCTTTGATTTTCGAATGAATAATAATTGACAGCTCGAACAGTTAAATCAAAACAGCACTTGAACAGTCAGAGTTTCTAAACGCACGAATCTATCAACGACATTTATAAATGAAACTTTCCACTTTGCAAGCGACAGACCAGTGTGACAATCTTCGTCGTGTTTCTTAACAATGCATCTGCGACTGCATTTCATAGCTCATTCCCGCCACGACAGCATAACAGTTCAGACTGGTTTAAACTTGCCTTCCGCTATTGCGCATTCTTGGTTTGTTCTAAATCTTGCTGACTCATCACATCATAAGCTTGATGTTTCCCTCGCGAGCACCCACTTTATAAAATACGCACCAGCTGACGTAACACTAGACGCTCTCGATGCGTGTAAGCTGGACGCATCTAGAAAACCGAGGCACGTGATCAATGCGTGTCATCTAGATGCACCCAATTAACGCAAGCACGTGATCAGCGCGTGCACAAACAAACAGTTACCCAATGACGTCACGAAAACTTCCAATGCGAATACGCACTTAAATCATACTGAGCCATGATTTTAAAAATCACGCTTACTGTGTGTCTTTTCTCGGATTAACGTTAGGCTACAAATTGGGCGATTGGCACTACGAAAGATTGTCGATATTCAGAAATATCCGGTTTCATGTCTCTGGTTTGGATGGATGGATGGATGGATGGATGGATGGATGGATGGATGGATGGATGGATGGATGGATGGATGGATGGATGGATGGATGGATGGATGGATGGATGGATGGATGGATGGATGGATGGATGGATGGATGGATGGATGGATGGATGGATGGATGGATGGATGGATGGATGGATGGATGGATGGATGGATGGATGGATGGATGGATGGATGGATGGATGGATGGATGGATGGATGGATGGATGGATGGATGGATGGATGGATGGATGGATGGATGGATGGATGGATGGATGGATGGATGGATGGATGGATGGATGGATGGATGGATGGATGGATGGATGGATGGATGGATGGATGGATGGATGGATGGATGGATGGATGGATGGATGGATGGATGGATGGATGGATGGATGGATGGATGGATGGATGGATGGATGGATGGATGGATGGATGGATGGATGGATGGATGGATGGATGGATGGATGGATGGATGGATGGATGGATGGATGGATGGATGGATGGATGGATGGATGGATGGATGGATGGATGGATGGATGGATGGATGGATGGATGGATGGATGGATGGATGGATGGATGGATGGATGGATGGATGGATGGATGGATGGATGGATGGATGGATGGATGGATGGATGGATGGATGGATGGATGGATGGATGGATGGATGGATGGATGGATGGATGGATGGATGGATGGATGGATGGATGGATGGATGGATGGATGGATGGATGGATGGATGGATGGATGGATGGATGGATGGATGGATGGATGGATGGATGGATGGATGGATGGATGGATGGATGGATGGATGGATGGATGGATGGATGGATGGATGGATGGATGGATGGATGGATGGATGGATGGATGGATGGATGGATGGATGGATGGATGGATGGATGGATGGATGGATGGATGGATGGATGGAAAGATGAATGGATATGAGTGAATGGTTCGGGTGCGAAGATTTTGGCTGCAGTCAGTTAATGATGTTTCTTTCGTAGGCGTGTTTGCGTGTTTTAAAGTGTCCTCATAAGACTGTGACGATATTTAAACGTTTTTAGAGGAAACTAGTTTAGGACGTCGGCTTTCGTAGCTTCGTTTAAAATGAACAGTATAAGGTTAAAGCACTGTCCTCATGGCGATAGACATCTATATGCATATACAGAAGAACAATGAGACAGAAACACATGTATACAGAGAAAAACAAGTTACATATCTAAGCAGACAGAAGCATGAAGAGACTTATTCAGTATATTTACATATATATTGGACTTGTGCTAATGAGACTAGTGAATCAATTGATATCGCGGGATGGTTGCGGTCAAACAGTTAACATCTATCTCGATAACAGGTTCACTGCCGAACCATCACTGCTGGGCCATCACTGCTGGGCAGAACAGATGTACCTCACGTGACAGGGTTATCTCGTTTTTCTGTCATCAAAATTCTGGAGCATGAGCAGCTGGTTTGTGGATAATATTCGTGTTCAGTTAGAATAATCTCGCTTTTTTCCAAAGCATTATTAAATTATGCACACTTTGTCAGTTGCTTTGCAAGAAATTGAATTCGTTAATTTTGGTTGGAGAATGTTTCATTCTGGTTTTTATGTTGTATCACTCATGGGAAAATGGCGTGAAATGACACTAAAACCCAGCCGTTGATAGGCCTATCTTGTCCAATCTATGACTTCTCTAGATGAACATTGTGCAGCTGTCTGCTGCCGATTGCTTGTTCTCCTCTATCCTCTGACTCATTTCGAAATCATTAACTGACGGAGTATGATTCTGACTATGCGATGTCTTCGTCCTCAGAAGCACCTGACGAAAACTAAAGAACTGGATGAGATCATGAACAGCCTCAAACTGATCACCCCAAGTACGCCTATCACATATTTGTTGACACTGAGTTCAAGAGGTCGATGTGTCAGAATCGATGTCTCGTCTGAGTTGAAGATATTCCGTCGTGTTGCAGTCTTCGAAGACGTCACCTGAACACAAAGAGTTAATATTCATGGTTCGGCACAAAAACCGCCCTCGGGCAGCTTGAGATTACGGCGATTCATCCACACATAGGATAAAGCATCACCACATCGGGCGTGAAACCGTTCGTTATGTGCGTTGGCGCGTTGCTCCACTCTTACCATTTATCAATAACGCATCTGTAAGGACACACAGTTGCTTCTAGCGACTGCATAGCCTGAAGCAGGAACTCGCTCTGACGACTCACTGCCACTGGGTCTGACAGCGCATTGTTACAGGCTCTGATAGTGCACTTCCACTGGCTTTGACAACGCACTGCTACTGGCTCTGACGACACACTGGCACTGGCTCTGACGAGGTACTGCCACTAGCTCTGACGACGCACTACACTGGCTCTGACGTCGCACTGCCACTGGTTTGACAGCGCACTGTCACTGGCTCTTGCAGCGCATTGCTACTGGCTGTGCCACAGTCTTTGCCAGGTGGGCCTCCAAATAATCCATCGTTTGATGCCGATGCCTGAGTCGTCGCTTCGTTCTCTGCTGCGTGGTCGTCGTCTGAGTCCTTCTTCGGTCGGTCGGTCGGTCGGTCGATGGCATCGGCGGACGTGCATCTGCCGGCGCCAGCGTTCGATGATTCAGTTGCGCCTGAAAGATGCACGATCAACTAGCTGAGACGAGAGCGCCGATGACAAGTGGCACCGGCAACAGCAGTAGCAACAACAGCATCAGCATCAGCATCAGCGGAAGCTGAAGCAGCCGAGGCAGAGCAGAAGCTGCTAAGACGATGCAAAACAGCTCAGCGGCTAAGATTCGCCATGCGAGCGAAAGGAGTCGACGCAAACGCATGGTCGAAGAATGGTGAGTTGATTGATTCGGAATAAGCATAATGTCTGTCTATCTGCATGTTTCTATCTATGTATGTACAGTATGTCTGTATTTATTTATGTATGTTTGTTTGTATGCATGATTTATGCATCTGACTGTTATTCTTACAGCTTCCTGCCACTGATATTAAGAATTTATAACCTTAATTGTTAATAAGAATGTTCACCCATTCATTTGGTCCTTTTGTTAGTTTTAATGTTAATAGTTGGTCAGTTACTTTATGCATTAAAAAATCCAATGACTGAAGCAACTAATCAGTCAGTCAATAAATCAGTCCATCATCGGTAATCGTAATCATGCATTACTATAGCGCCTTTACGACAGAGACCCTTGACACACACCGAATTTTAATCCATGATTGTTGCTATTTCGGCGAATCCATTTTGCCAATCTGCAAACGCCTTTGATGTTGTGGTCTTTATCATCTGTTAAGTCTTCTCATCTACGCATTTATTGTATAGAACTTCGCAGTTTAAAACAAGTTTTTAGACTGACGCAATAGAATGATACAAAATTACCCGCCTTATAAATTAAACGCCAAAATTGTCTTATCTTTCAGTTGGTCTTTTGCCAAAGTAGGGTTTGAAATTAATGTCGTTTACTGTTTTCCGCTTCACGTATGCAATCTCTTTTCATATCAAAATCCTTAAGAATACTATTCTAATTTTGATTGAGCATTGCGCCAAGTGTTTAAATAACGCAATGCTGTTTGGCTATTTCATTCCAGGTGCTTGATGCAACACAAAATTGTGACAAATTAAATCAAATTACATTAAATTTAAAATAAATTTCCTCGAAATTAGAGTTTTGGGAAAAACGACCATTTAATTCACCGTTTTTTCATGAATTAAGTTGGGACCCTAACTTGCTGTATAATCTACACGCCTGCGATTCCTTGCTCAGCCAATGGACACATGGCGTGTTATGAAAATGTCTTACTTACTTACTTACTTACTTACTTATTTATTTACTTACTTATTTACTTACTTACTTACTTATTTGCTTACTTACTTGTTTTTTTAATTTTTTTTCTTACTTACTTATTTACTTACTTACTTACTTACTCAACGGTTGCAGGATTGATCCTGATAAGCTGACTTCTTCTAACGACCCTGAGCAAGTTGTTGGCACACACATGCCTCTGTCACCAAGTAGTAGAATTTGGTACCCCCGTAAGCCAGAAGTAAACGGCTAGTCCAGTAATGCACTGACCCCGTATCCAAGGACCTTGGGACCCGTCGATCACCGGCTCATGGACCGATGAGCGGCAAATGAGCCTCTTCCACTTCGGGCATCGGTGCTTTAAACTCTTAGTGCAATGCACAATCAAAATGAGAATAGTATTCTTCATTGCTACTGCTCTTCTAAAAGAATACTCTGATATCTGGCCCAACTATCACATCCGTCGTCAACCATACATACGTACATACATACACACTATATGTACGTACGTGCCTGCTTGCTTGCTTACATGCCTAGATACACATACTTTGAACGTAATATTATGCTGCTTAGTCAGCAAGTTTTAAGCAAGTGTTTGCATAGAAAATTTTAATGAGTCATAGGGTTATTGATTTGTTCTGGCAGGCACGCATCGAATGCGTGGGGTGGTATGATTGGATGACGGCGCCCTGCGGACAGGCGGGCTGAGTTTAACAGTAATTATTGCCGACGCGTTTTTTATCACGTGGGCGCTCGCGCGGCCTTCTTTGTAATAAACGAGTTTCGGAATAACGCATGATTGCGCAATGAATGGAGGTCGGTGTAAACCAGTGTATAATAGTCTGCTGTCTGGTTGGATAGGCCTATATAAGCGGACGCAAATGCGTGGTGTGAGAGCGAATATTTGTAGCAGTCATCTGTCGGAGCTGGTTTAAAAGTTTAAGTTACAAATGTCGTTGATAAATTCCCGCGTTTAGAAAGTGTGATGATTCGAGTACTTCTGTAATTGAACTGTTCGTTTAATTATAGTTTTTAAAATCAAAGGCTATGTCTTTACCCGAGTTGGCGCTACGCTACAAAACGGGTGAGTCGACGTTTGAACCCGATCGTTGACAACTACGAAAGATCGTCGACAAGTACATACATTTTACACATACATACTAACATACATACATACATATATACATACATACATCCTTTGAAAGTAATATGGCTGCTTAGTCAGCAAATTTTAACCAAAAGTTTGTATAGGACATTTTCATGAGTTATCGGATTATTGATGTATAAACGTACGGATCACGTGCTGGCTGGCTCGCATCGAACGCGTGGTGAGGGTGGTGAGGGTGGTGTGATTGGTTGGCGACGCCCTCGTGCAGAACGGCTGACGTCAGCAGCAATTATTGCCAACGCGCAATTTATCTCGTCTATACCGGTCTGAACTAATTTGCTTGTAGTAGTGGGAAAGAGCTTATGCAGTGCAGTCGCGAATGAATTGATAAAAAAACGCGAAAAAAGATTTTGTGTCAATAGTCTGTTGTGTGCTAAGTTGAAAGTTTGAGTTTAAAATGTCGTTGATAGAATCGTGCGTTTAGAAACTGTGACGATTCAAGTACCATTGTGATTGAACTGTTGGTTTAATTATAATTTAGAAAATCAAAGACTGTGTCTTTACTGGAGTTAACGCTACGCTACGAGTCAGGAGAGTCGACGGTTCGAAGCCACATCATTGACAACTACAAAAATCGTCGACACATAGATGCAAACATAAATACATACATATACACGTACGTACGTACATACATACAGACAAACATACATGCTTACGTACATACGCCCATCACACATACATACATTTAAGCAACGCTGTTTCATAAGCCGATGGTCAGCTAAGAATGTCCAGGAGAAGATTAAAGTGTCCAGCGCGGTGCTTAATGTCCAAGGAATGTTGTTGCAGTTCCAAACTCTGACGTAACAGTTTGTGGCTAGCATTGGCCATCTTGTTTATGAATCGAAATGGTCCATGACAGGTGCTGCGTAGAAGTAAACACTGAAACGCTTACTGCGATGATCAACACCAAGGTCTTAGTCTCAGTCGTCGAATAGCGAGTTTGGGAAATTTCAGTTTTCGACTGAGATAACATAAGGTATGCTCGATATCACAATCACCTGAAAGAGAAAAGCTTCCACATAAAACTGCGATGAGTCAGCGACAGTAGTTTGGCTAAAGTTTTCTGCAGCTGCAATTTATTCAGGTCTTTCGTCTCACAATCTATCCGTTAAGCTATATTCTCAACTCCTGAGCCGACAAATTAAATACCTCGTCCAGTGTTATATGTTTGACTGCAACTGGGGTTTCCGTGTATAGCGAGCCACATTCAATCCAAATATACAACAGTTACCTCAGAAATTCAAAACAACAAAATTTCAAAACCCAAGCCTTTCGTAAACCTCACTATGCTAACCATTTGCTAAACATGGTGTAATAGGTTGGGACGGGCCCCAAATGTTGAAACTGATCGGTGGATATGTAAACGGCTACAACCCTTAGGTGAAAGTTTATTTCCTAAGCTACTTACAGGCATCTCACATGACTCACGTAGAACAATAAGACGTTGACCTCAGGGGCCGACAAAACCAGCGTAGAACAACACGAACAAGAATAAACAAAACGTCTATCAACAGCGATGACAAAAACGACACAAAAAGAACAAAGACGGCTCGAAAAACCAAACAAGTCATCCACGCAGAAAGACTAAATACGACTTGTTGAGAGGTTGGCAATAAAAACGGTCACACAGGACCTACGACCAAAATATAGTGGGAGCAAAGTGAAAAACGCCTTTATATACGGTCTACATTTCCGCCAAAATGTACAGAAGGTGTACAACATAAAACAACTTAGCTCACTTAGACCCAACTTCCTACACGCCGTATGTAACAACATACATGCATACATACATACATGCATAAATACCTGCCTATACACACGCAGGTATTGTAGATTTGTTTTGTATTGGAAAACTTGCATAGCTTCCATAGATGTGTGCTTGGTTTATTAGTGTGGAGAAATACAAGGAACACTTTTCGTTCCTGAGGGATTCCAAGTTCCTCGAAGATCTGGAAAATGACAGCGTCGATTCAGATATCATCGAAGAGGAACTCAGCGCCCTGCATGAGGCGCCGATCAGGTGAGCACACAACTTAACTCACATCGACATATAGTTACCTCGGTCGGTCCAAATAAACCGACATACAGACAAGCAGACAGAGACAGCTATCAGAAGAGAAAGATAATAGGCCTATGAAGCGTCGATCTGATCTATGCAGCAAAAAATGAAGTTCGATCAGTATCATTCAGACAGACATTTGCAACATTGTCGCCTTCTTGGTAAATTTTTCTTTCGCTCCTGATTTAACCCGTCGCATTTCGTAAAATTCATGGATTATTATAATATCTTGTTGTTTCGTTTTGCACTCGAGCATACTATCGCTCTGATGATGTGTCTTGTTTTGATCAGTATCAGAGAGAAAGTGGTGAAATTCCTACAAAGCAATCCGTTCCAGATTCTTCTTTGCGTCATCGTTCTTCTAGACGCTGGGATCGTCATTGCACAAATACTCCTCGATCTCAATTCCGTTAAAGGTAAAGACGTCGATCGCCAATATTCAAACGACAATATTCTGTGCAGTCTAAGTTATTTAGAGTTGAAACACATCAAATAAAGTGATAGGCTTATTCAGAACGAACATACTATATCCATGGACACGTGCTAAATTGTTAAGATGACGGTGATAAAACAGACTCATTGAAAGCATTTCCAAAATCAATGCCATACACGAATGCTTTTTCCTAAGCTTTATGTTTTTCAATAAATTTTAACAGCGAAAATACTTGCACAACAGTAGAGGAGGGCGCATAATAAATTAGCGGTTATCTTATCTGTATATGGTGGTAGAAACCGGAATTTTTATTCCAGATTTCCAGCTCCTAGGAGAAGGCCTATGACCACATCATTCCGTGTTCGCTCTAATGTCTTTATTTTAATTTTATCAGTAATCACCTATCCACATAAAACTTAACACCATTAACCAATTACTACAAATAAAGAGAATTATTTAAGAAACTATTAATTCAGAAAGTATTACAGACAAATTACTTAAAAATTTAAAAAAACAATTCTATCCAAAAAGTGATTATACTCCCAGGATGTGGAAATCTGGAAAAATTGTACCGGTTTCTACCTCTGTTATTGCAATAAGATAGCACCACTTGAAGAGAAACTAACAGAGGCACTCTCTGCACTAGCCTTAACGATGTAAATGCAATTAAGAACAGAACATTCATTCATCAGTAAACATTGCTCAGATAACTAGAAGAGTCACCAGTGGCAAGCTCGAGCACAAACGCAGAGCCCAACCAACAGGTTTCCAACTAGAATTGAATGATGACAGCATGTTCGGAATTTCCGAAGCAGGTAGCGTCGAGGATGAGGAAACGGCGATGGGCGATGTGATCTGCCGCCGATGGCTCACGGTTGTCTCACCGTCCAGTAGTCCCTCGTAGATGGAAGACGACGCAGCGTCCGGATATTCCTCGAACCACCGGATATGCGTAAGACAGGCCGTCGTTGCCTTCCGGCCGGTAGGTAGTTGAGCCATTCCGTGATTGACGGTCGGTGCCACTCCAAAGACTCTTTTCGCCCTAACTCCTAAGAATCCATGATTTCCCGGCGTTGACGACGTACATAGATCTGTCGGTCTGAGCCTTGACTATCCAGCTGGAATCCTTTCCCCTTTCCAGTCACAGAAGGTCACGATAACACGCAACAAAAACCGTCCGAAACGCAGTAAATCCGTGTTAGAAACGAAGAATAATACCGACAAGCAGAATCGGCAACAGTAAAAGTCCAAACCGCCAAAATTATTAAGCAACTGCCACGTTTAGATAACACAATCCGTCAAAATGACATAAAGACAGCCAAGAGCGATGTGGTCGTGGTTATGCGCAGATCCAGATACACTGTAACTCTTAATTAAAAGAATTAGGTAGTATTTAAAGATATATGACTTTCACCCTCTAGTAAAGAGGCCAATATTTATTTTTAATGATAACTATTTGATACTGGAAATATAAATCACTTGTTTGTTCCAGATTAAATATTTAACGCGCTATAACAGAACTGTAGCCCGTAATAATCTAAACTAAACTCTAGACCAATACATATAAGAGTGAGCGTTATTTCAATTTGCAAGTCACGCTCTATATTGTATTGAGCAATTGACATATACAATAAGACGATTTCCTGCATGGATTTCACTGCATGTCACTACAAAATAAACTTATTTACCGTTATGAAAGTAGTATACATATTAAGTGTGATGCTACGGAAATATAATTTATTATAAAACATATAGATACATGTACTACGCTCTTTAACCTTAACTTGTGAATGATATTTAAAATGTATGATTGTAAGCTAGTTTCACAAAAGCATAAGCATTCATTACCTTAAATTATGGTGCTTCAATTGTATAGCTCTTGTATTTTTTTGAGTTTCTTGGCACTGTTTCAGGTTATATTAATAACTTTAACATTTTCTAACCAGGCTGCGGATGAGGGTTTGTGCACCGTACGAACTGCAATCTAAAGAATCTTAAAATGCTTGTAAAACACTATCAGTAATTATTTTCAGTGACGTGTTGTAAGTTGTTAGCGCCGTTACAAATGATTTCCGCTTGTTTTCTCCTCGGGTTGACCCCCGCCGGATTCTGACCTCGGATCGAAACTGACCGAACAATCCCTGGCTTTTGTGGACTTGATTTGATCTAACGCCGGTGATTAAGCTGGTTTCCCTGAGGCAGTTTTTGTGTGGCAATAAATAATGTTGGAGATTTACATTTACTATAACAAAATTAAGATAAAATTCTAAATCGGGAGTGTTAATTACTTTTGGAAAAGAATAGGCCTACCTATGGACGAAAGATCGACTTTGAAACCTTGGAACCGTCCACCAGGTCTCACTGGCTGGTTGTGCTCCATCCTATCTTAGTGAGCTAGGTAGTTCAGTATCATCCTTGTCTGCAGCACAAAGTGTTCTGGTTGACCCTCCGACTCGTACTTCCGCAATTCAACATGGTAGCTTCGCTGTGGTTGGTCCTTCACTCTGGAGCAGGTCACCATGCGACCTGCGACATGAGTTTCTTCCGCTTTTTCTGCCTCTATGTCGCCCGCGACTGAAAGCAATTCTATTTGATCGCGGTCTTGTGTTATTCGGTCGGGAGCACTTCTGAGTAGTTTTCATGAAGAGGTGCTATAAAAATATGCATTTACGATTACGATTACGTTAAAAGAGTTACTAGACGTATTTATTACACCCTTGAATCTCAGAACAGATGAGAATAAAATTCACTCCATGAAACCAGCCCAAAGGGAACCCCGAACCCACCAAACCGAAAAACGGAAGAATTTAAACAGAAAAATAACTACATCGATGGATCTTTGAAATACCTAAGAAGTGAAGAATTAAAAGAGACGGTAAGAAAGACTAAGAGAAGCATAAATAATAATAACTTAATATCTAAGCTACAATAGGGAATAGGTGATATTACAAGAAACTATGCAGAAACTAAAAGAATTAATAAAGAATTTAAACAAAAAAGAATTTACATTAAAGAGTAAAAAATTTAAAGACATTAATGGAAAATCTTCAGAATTAATCTATCTTAGGTTATCTCGAAACCAGATGCAAAGAATTAGGCAAGAGTTTGAAAGAGAAGGCTAACTAAGAAGGCAATATGAGAAAATTGGATGTGCCATAGATGAACATACCATCGTGAATGGAACCTTCATTACCAGTCTTGTGGAAATAACGAAAAACAACAAAACTGCGTTTCACCTCATCTAAGGAAACCGAAGGGCTGTCAAACATGAATTTTCCTTAGAAGCAGAACGATGAAGACTTCTTGTGTGTTTAAGAAATGAAGAAATGTGTAACACAATGGACAGAAATCGGGCGATGGCTTCCTAGACATCAAGAAAACTTCTTTAAAAAGAATTGCAAGACAAATATTTACCAAACTCACTCTTGTTACAAATGAAATTAATATAAAAAACATTGGAAACTCTCAATCGGAAAAGTAAAGCATGAGAAAATAAACAAAACCGACTAAGTAATGTACAAAAGAACATTATTCTAGAATTTTCAGAAGGAAAGAAACAACACCACAATACTTTCTTATAAAACTGGAGGATATTAAAAACATAATGAAGAATCAAGAAAACATGAGAAACAAAGTTTAAAGACGATACAGGGATTAAACCAAACATTTATAGACAAATAAATGAGCCTAACATTTCAGCTATTCTGAAAAAAGCAGAAGGAAGAAGAAAAGAAATCCATCTTTTTTGTTATCACTAGACTAGACTAAGCGCCATCACATCGATCCAGGAAGGAATTAAAGAACCGACAAGGATACCGAAACTTGACCATCGAAGGAGAGAAGACTGAGAGAACAAACTTCAGAGATGTCAGAAAAGGTCATATGATACCCGGAAGAATTCGTAACTATAAGCAGAAAGAGCTCATGATTAGGACTGAGGGAAAATTCGTGTATCTGTAATTAGTCTGAAATACTAGCCCTTGATAAAAGAATTAAGATCCATACCAAGTTAGCCCAAAATGAAAAATATAAAACAAAACTTAGAAAATATTGCTACACGTGAAATAAATTTTGCAAATTAAGATCTTCTTTAACAGTTTAATCAATTCCATATCCAAAAATATGTACCAAACAATTAGTTAAACACAAACTAATATGGAAACTATTAAAAATACCTGGCAATTTGTACCTTTAACAATGATAACAATGTTTCTAAGTTTTGTAATAGGCTAAAATAGTGGCCTTAAGAACCACAGTAATATTAATAATAAAAGCTGAAAGCGATTTGAGAATGTATAAAAACATATTTATTATCACATCTGTTTAAAAAGTAGGGAGCATAGTAATAATTGATAATTGAGAGAACATATTAATATCGAATATAGAACACTCAAATAATAGCAGCACCTATGTTAAAGCAATTTGAAGAAGACTTTTTCAATGACCCGTAAATTTTTAAATCCTGTCGCATAATATCACACTTAGAGCAATGTGTATCAAAGAAGCAACATGAATGATCAAAAGAATGAGCCACGATTGATTTATCCAACTATTCAAGACTCATGAATAGGGAAATCCATTTAGACACATCATTTCACAAATAAGTGACTTAAAATAACAGACTCCATAGGTACGTCCAACAATTCATCAAAATAGTAGAAAAATAAATCCATAATCTGATCCCGGACCTGCAGATTTTCTTAAGAAGATTAAGGTTCACGAGAATGAGACAAACGATTATACCATATACTAGTCACAGTGGACATGGAGGCTCTTTACACGAATATCTCACTTGAATTGGATATTAAATTTATAGCAGAACATTATGCCCATACTTTAGCCTCATAAAAATTATTTAAATTACATAAAAACCCATCCTGCCTAAAATATTGAGAACCAACTTGGAATTTACCTTGAATATTTGTTTCTTTACTTCTAATGGCCAATATTTTAAGCATCAAGAAGGCCTAACGATCGGTGGTGCCTCGTCGGTACAGTCCGCCAACAAAATGAAGTTCAAAATTTCCACAGATTTATTATAGTAAATCTAACCTTTATTTGAAACCATCATAGCCTTATTGACGATTTATTTCCAATATGGACTGATACAGAAGAGAAAACTATTAGATATTTTTGACAACTTAAATACCTTGCATCCTAATTTTAGATTTACATCAAATTATTCCAAGAGTAAAGAGTTATTCTTAAACGTGAAAGTTTATAAGTATTGGTAAAACATTAAACAAAATAACATATACTAAACCTACTAGCAGAAAGATATACTGAATTTCACCAGTAATCATTCTATCCAGATAAGGAAACTTTAGGCCATTTAGCCAATTACTAAGAATAAACATTCCAAAAACTACTTATTTTGAAACTGTTGTAGGCAAAGTTCTGGAAATTAAGAAAAAAAGATTCTATCCTTAAAGTGCCCTAGCCATAAATAAACTGTTGATACATGACCGGAATAATTTATTAATAGATAAATATAAAAATCCGAAGATAAACCTATTCTTATCTTAATATATGAAAAAATATGAAAAGAATAATATGTTAAAAGAAACATTTCTAAACTATGGATAAAATTGCTAAATACAACGCAACTTAAAAGACATTTTCCTAAGATGCCTATTACAGAATCTATAAAAATGCTCGGAAGATAACAAATTATTAATACATTCTAAATATCCTGTACTATGGCGTATGGAGAATTTAGAAAGGATGATACTCTAGACGTGGGGAATTTATAGAGTTTGATAACCTAATGAATGAGAATAAAAGACATAAAGTGAACATTGAATGATGTGGTCGTAGGCCTACTCCTAGGAGCTGGAAATCTGGAATAATTATACCGATTTGAGAATGTATAAAAACATATTTATTATCACATCTGTTTAAAAAGTAGGGAGCATAGTAATAATTGATAATTGAGAGAACGTGAAAACGAATATAGAACACTCAAATAATAGCCCCTATACACCGAATATGACTTTTCAGTTAATGTAGGCTAATCGCGCAACTTCCAATATGACAACTTTTAAACGTCAAAGAAAGTGTTGCTTGTGTGAACCGAAAGAGATCGATAGATCAACTTCGGCTAACTAGACGGAAGATTTGACCACGCTTTAAAACGGTATCATTGTAAATCATTGAAGAGGCTTATGGCGTTGAGCAGATTGTATTTGAAAGTGGCGAAAAGCAGGTGCTCGACCAGTTTCTCTTTCCCTGATCTGATATACGCCTACTGACGACAGTTTCAACGAATCGACCGAACGCATTCGCAAAGCTTCGGTCGAGCCTCAGTTCGATTAAACGAAAATAAAAGACAGATTCAGGGTAATGGCAAAGAAGAAGAAGAAGGCAGGCTGATCAGGACAAGCAGACAGAAAGGTCGACAGCAACGAACAGAGGCGCAGAAAGAGAGACAGAGGCACAGAAAGAGAGACAGAAGGAGAACAGACTAGAACCGGGCAACGAGAGAAGCAGAGCGATGCAATTCCACACTAATCGCTCTCTGCGCAATGCGATTAATTCGCCTTATGAATACGAGATCCGCTGTCGTCTCGTATTTACGAGATCTGTAGCCATCGATGTGTTTCGCATTCCTCACTTGGTCTGCCTCTCCCTCTTCTCTCTTGTTAAATAGAAGAGAATCGTGTGGAGCTTAGATCCGATGCTGTTGTGCAAGATTCAAACAGCAAATTCCGGTAACCACTTGGCGTAGTTTTATGAGATGCATGAATCACGTGACTGTCCCTTTTGCTGTGGTTTCTGCTCTATCGCTAACTGTGTCTGTCTCGCTTTCTTCCTATTCGCTTCCTAGCACCGACGCTACCTCTGCCTGCCTCCAATCTCATTTTCCTATGCCTCTGCTTCTGCCTTTGCCTCCGTCTCGGCCTCTTTCTGTCTGTCTGTCTGTCTGTCTGTTTGTCTGTCTGTATGTCGCTCGTCCTCTGCAATGGATGCATGTGCACTTGCGTCCGAATGCGCTGGAGTACAATCTGTGCCTCTGTTCGTCTGCATGTGTCCGTCATTTCCTCCTCTGTTAGAGAACTTCTCATGAGCGAACGCTGCAGAAACCGCAATCTCTCGTTTACGATGATTGACAGTAAAATCAGCGACCCTTTGACTTCTAGATGCCCTTGTGACCAACACAGAAGGTGGAGGTCGTTGAAACCTCGGCTGAAATCTTTCGAAGAAGCGCCATCTACAGTTTGTCAGGTTGCACCTAGACGAGCCGAGCCGCAGTGAACTCCTGCTTTTCAGTCCACGATGGATTCCTCTGGCCGAAGGTCAAAGTAAAGAAGACTGTCTTACCACGACTCTTGCCTTTCACCATGTTACGGGCCTTGAATGGCCTGACACACATTCAAACGGGCAGCGGTGGTGAAGGATCTCACCCAATTAAATTTTTGAAGAAATTAGTACTCGACGTGAATTAGAAATTAGAACTCGACGTGCGATAGCTTGGTTTTAAAAAGAATAATTATACTTCGAATTTTTTTACCTCGAGTGTTAGAGAAATATTTAAAGTTATTGCCACCAATTAAATTTGAATATTTTTTAAATTTTAGAATAACTCCTGGAGACTAAATAAAGCTGAAAATGAAATGCAAAACTATCTCTTATTGTCTATTTTTCAAGCGATTTAAAAACGTTTGTTTTGAACGATGCAAAAACGCTTTACTGCTTAATCTGAATAAATCTTATATTGCGTGTATAAAATTCTTTCACGTATTTCATCGAAAAGTTTACATCTAAGATATCTAATGCAGCCATTTAAAAATTAAAGCTCAAATAGGCCTTCTACTTAATTACTACCGGTAATAATAATCAGTAACAGCAATTTTGAAAAGAAAATTCACAAAAACATGGGGAAAGTTTAGAAAGAAAACGAGAAAATGTGAAGATCTAAATCACATCAACATTTCGGTTGATTGTTACGTTAGAAGTTACTAATTAAGAAAAGGGAAAGTTGAACTTTTTGTTTTAGGGGAAGTTTTTAAATTTAACTTTCAAGATAACTGTTATTGCTGTGCAAAATGCTGATGAACTATGCATATATTGACCTGGAACCGAACCCTTTTGCCTTTCGATTTTCTTTTGAATGAGCGCCTGTGAATAAGCTGGTCCCCACGACTTAGCTTTCGTTGGGCTCTGTAGAAATCTCGAGATTACGATTACGATATGTGGAATTGAATGCAAAATTAAATATTGTTTGGCCGAATATACGACTCATATTGTATGCAGCTATTTCAAGATTGCAATTTAAACATTAATTTTCCTATTCAACAAAAAAAAACTAGAAATTCAATAGCAGCTCTTTAAGAGAAACTTATTGGAGGTGCTTCCGATGTAGCAACACATTGACCGACATACATACAGTAGATATATAAACTGATGAAGAAGAAGAAGAAGAAGAACAACAACAACAACAAGGAGAGGGAGAAGGAAAAGAAGAAGAAGAAGACGATGATGATGATGACGATGGTTGTGGTGATGATGATGGTGGTGATGATGATGATGGTGATGATGATGAATTTCTGTAGATAAGTTGCATCGACGTGAACTGCAGCTGTTCCAGTTGATTGGACACATCAAGAGGACTCAAGCGAATAAGCTGTGTGGCTACCCAGGATTCGACGTCGAAAGGATCCTTCGAATGGTGGCTGACGATTCCCAGACCCCGGGCAACTGCTCCGCTCACCAGTCCTCGTCCAATCATTCGACGGAGAACAGGGCCAGCCTCCATGACCCAGTGATCCCGCCGGACAGTTGGACACTGACTGCTGCTGACCATTCGACCGACGGGGCCACTCCTGCTCTTCTTAGCGACGGCAGCGCCGACCGAGATGGCAGTGTCAGAGACAGTCAGCTAGACATCGATAAGTTTCGAGGGGAGATGCAAGAAGAGCACGACGTCCTTCACGAGGTCGCCCACTGCCTACACTTCGCCAGCATCGCTATGCTCGGTTTTCTAGTCGTTGAGGTCAGTCACATCATTCCCCACATGACTGTCATCATCATCATCATCATCATCATCATCATCATCATCATCATCATCATCATCATCATCATCATCATCATCATCATCATCATCATCATCATCATCATCATCATCATCATGAGCATCAGCAGTGTCCACCTTTTTCTCCTTCCTCTTCCTCCTCCTCCTCCTTCTCCTCCTCCTCCTCATCCTTTTCCTCCTCGCCGTTATTATAAAAACAGCTGAAATTTTCACCCAGTCATTTGTCAGATTGTGAGTTGCATTTGCCTGAAGTAATTGAACATTTCCGTTCAGAAGAGCAGCCGCGTCGTCGTCGTCGTCGTCGTCCTTTCTGTCGTGACGTCATTGATGCTCGTAGTTGCGTTGGTTCGACCTGCGAAGGAGGTGTTATGAGGAGCGATAAGTTTAGAACTGTTTTTATTCCTTCAATGTTTTGCCAAATGTCGATGTATTTTCGATTGCGAATTGCTTATGTTCGTTAATTCTGTTCGTATTGGCGTCGTATTCGTAACCGTCACCTGAATGGCGAGCCCTGGATTTCTTCAGCAGCCGAAATGATAAGTCGTGGAAACCAGATTAAACAGAGGCGCTTGATGTGTAGTTGAAGATGGGAGGACTACGCCGGAGAATTTCAGTTTTGTTCGTTTTTCTTACCTCGTCATGTAATGGGGAGGAATAGACCTATTCGAACAGACATGCAATTCAGCATCGGAGTGAACTGGACAGTAAGACTGAATGTCAGTTGAGCAGAAGTATGCTAATAAAATATTGCGCTCTGATCTCTGCAAAGCGCCTTTAAGGTCCAATATACTTTTCTGATTTGCCATTCTGCGCTGTATCTTCATATCCCGGTCCTCCGAACCTCTTTTCAGCCACCGTCCATGCATCTGCTCAGGACCGGATTAATGGTCTCCCCTTGGAAGACCGATGATGCGTGGGCGTTCTCAGCTGGAAACTTCTTATCAGGAATGGCTTTATGGATTTTATGCCGAGTAGGAAAGAGAATACGGAATATGCGGAAGAACGAAGAAGGGATAGCAGAAGGAGAGGGTCAGAATATGAAGGCACTAAGCAGGGCAGTTTTGAGGAGGAAAGTGGAGGAAGAATCGGAGGCGAAGTTGTAGCAAAAGGGAAGAGCGATGTCTTAAGGATAAGAAGAAAAAGAAGAGGAAGAAGTAAGAAGGGGAGGAGGAAGAGGAGGATGTTACAGAAGAGGTGATATTATTCATTTAATTGTCTTTTTCTTCTGCGTCGTCTGCTCGCATTTCGCGAACTCAGCGAAAATAACATTTGGCTCTAAAAATCGCATTTCACGCCGTACACCGGACTGTACAACTTGAGCGAGAACGACCGACCGACGGATCGACCAGCGACTAGGAGAAGGAGCAGGAGGAGGAGGAAGAGGAGAAGGAGGAGGCGGAGCAGGGATCAGCTCCAGCACCACAACCACCCGTCTCATCCGCCACCATCAGCACCACCACCACCACCACCACCATCAGCCACCGAAGTCCTACGACGCGGGAAACAAATCGTTTGGGCGGCCATGACAGGAAATCGATCGCCGACCGGTCACACACACAAGCTCACACACGAACACATGCACACACACATGCACACACACGACACAACAGTCCCGCAGCAGGCATAATCAAATATGATGGCCCCCTGCACTCGAACATAACTTTGGCAGCTGCCCGTACAAACACCACGTACACAAATGTAGCATTTACACTAGCATAATAGATAGCATGCATGCATACAGCTCATGCTATCTTAACCGTCGATATACTAACAGCGGCTTCTAATAATCGGACTCATGGAACACTTGAGTTATGTGTTACTGGTGAGCGAAATGTGTCTCAGCTTCTGCTGTGGTGGCCTAACACATGAATGGAATAAACACTGATTCAAACTTACATTACAATCATATATACACTTTGTCTGTCTGTCTGTCTGTCTGTCTGTCTGTCTGTCTGTCTGTCTGTCTGTCTGTCTGTCTGTCTGTCTGTCTGTCTGTAGACGTTAAATTCCGTAGAATTTTATTTAAGTGAAAACATTGCCTCTAAATGTGTAGGCCTATACTAAGCGCTTGCGATACGAACTTGTTTCGTTAACGTTTAAATAATCCATCCTATGCATATTTACAGGTGCTATATAAAGGGCTTTAAATAATACAGATATTTATAAATGTAAGTATGAATACACTCAATATAGCGCCTCGTAAGTGCCTCTCAAAAGAGTTGCATGCACATAAAATAATTAAATAATTAAATATAATGTTGCATTTGTGTTACACTGTGTGTGTGTCTGTGTGTGTGTGTCTGTGTGTGTGTCTCTGTGTGTGTCTGTGTGTGTGTGACGAGCCGTTGCTTGTAGGCAGAGGCCCTATTTACGATTGCTATTTGCTGACCACTCCTGAGGTCATCTCGGTTCAAATGGACTGAGTCGCTCGGATGCACAGATGACCACAGCGCTGACCATCTATCTGTCTTAGAAACATCGATTGCTTGTGTCGTGTATCTGCTCGACACATCAATACTACTCCTATCCCTCCTCTCTCGTCCTTTCCTCTTCTCTCGTCCTCTCCTCTTCTCTCGTCCTCTCCTCTTCTCTCGTCCTTTCCTCTTCTCTCGTCCTCTCCTCTTCTCTCGTCCTCTCCTCTTCTCTCGTCCTCTCCTCTTCTCTCGTCCTCTCCTCTTCTCTCCTCCATCTATGTCCTTATATGAGCGTTGTTCGGAGATGGGTGTGGTTCTCGATGGACTTTTACCTGGCCGACCAAGTGAACTCCATCTGCAGGTCAAGCTATGATAAGTTCAGGCAGATTAGAATCCTCTGATTCTGCTGCCATTTTGGTGCACACCTTTGACCTGTCTCGCCTCGATCACTGCAACACCATTCTCGTTGACTTTCCTCTTATCCATATTCGACAACTGCAGTCAGTCGATCTTAAATTCTGCTGCTCGTCTACTGGCCACTCTACCATGTTGCTGCACATCTATCGGACGACCATGTCCGGGGAGACATCCTGCGCTGGCTGCCTATTGCTGATCGTATACGGTGCCTGCATGGGCTTCTGTGGCCAGTGCTGCTGCTGCTGCTGCTGCCCCAGAATACATCAGTGAGCTGTTCATTCCCGTCTCCATTCAGTTTGGCCGCCAGATGCTGCTGCTGCTGCTGCTGCATTCTGCGATGCGGAGTGACCTCGTTGATCTCCGCTGCCGCACATCGACAGCTGCACATCCGGGCTTCTTCTCCGTTCGGTCGTCTTTCTGGAAGTCTTCTCCTCACTCAAATTCGCCCTTCTCCTTCTGATGCTTATCGCGTAGCATTTCGCCGATTGCCTTCATATTTCCTATGTTTTTCTTGTTCCATGACTTCGATCCATTTAGAACAATTTAAACCATAGCAGTGCTTAAATTGTCCGTATAATTAAATTCATAACCATAATATTTCCTTAGAATGCTCTGGTGCTTTAAGGCTACCATGTCTTGCCGACATTTTGTCCATCAGAGTAATGTGACCGTTTTATCACCTCAATTTGCCTAAAGAAATCAAACGTAATTCAGTTTACATTAGTTTCATATGCATCTTTTTCTGATTGAAGTTCATAGTTTATAAAAACAAAATAAATTTAAAAGCGAGCTAATTTTATATAAGCAGTTCGGGGTGTATGAACACATTTCAGGTATTAGTCAAGATCATTGCCATGGGAAAGAACTTCTTCAAGCACAAAATTGAGGTATGATGTTCTTATAAATCAACCATTGACCTGTTATATGATCGGGGGTTTGACGAGCGATGGTTTTCACTTGCGTCACTCTTGCTAAACATGGAATGCATGGTTTAGGGTACGAAATGCCCGACGCATACGTTCATCCAATGTAATATACAATTGTCCAGCGTTTTATAGCGCATTTTGCTGCCTCTCAACTGTTTGTCTAGTAGGCATCATTGACTCGGCGAGCAAATATTGTATACAACAGATGGCCTATAACTTTTATTAATATTCTCGGCGAATCTTGACGATCATATTTGCTCGGTAGTGGCAGGCCAATATCTGACGCTCGTATTTTGTTGTCTTATGATCACAGTTTGAGCAGCTGTAAATGTAACGACTTGGGCAAGTTGTTTGCGCACGACTGCCTCTGTCACTAAGCAGTTTACTTTGGTACCCACGTCAGCTGGGAAGTAAACGGCGGAGCCTCTCAGAGCGATCGATTCATTGGTTCCATGTCATATAGGGATTAGCGATTAGTCAGGCAAAGAAATGTGAACACACAATATTCTGACAACAGTATATAGCCTCGCATATGTATTTCATCGCTTTTGCACTGAACCCGTAATATTTATAGTTTAATCGAGAATTTTATAAAACTGTTTATTTCTCAAATTTCCATAGTAAATTCATAATAAGTCAATTTCAAAAGCTGCTTCTGTATTCAAACCAGAGACTCGCATGAATAGCGAATAAATTAATCCATAAATATAGGAATTTTAAGTCTGCGAAAAATTCATAATTAATTTTTAAAATGCATAGAGCTTAAGAGCTAAATGAATCCATATTGTTGTTCAGAGTGAGTGACACTTAACTTGCAACGAAGATTTTACACAAACAGTGGACACTGACTGACAGTGTGTTTTTCAACTTCTTTTACAAAATCACTAGTTTTGTTTGACTTGCATAGGCCTATCTCTTAGTCTCGTGTGTTTGTTTCGAGTGGTTCCTGCTCTCATATTGCAAGTAGGCATATTTTTACTCTGACTTCATATGTTAAAAGGCGGCAACCAAAGTTCGACCGTACGTTAGGGCAGAAGATAGCGTACGCGTACGGTACGTAATTTACTAAAAATAATAGCGTACGCCGTACGGTACGTTCGTATTCCGTACGTATGAGCAGCCTTTAATATTAGTTGCTTCTCGTGACGTCATATTTTTTTCTCGTCATTTTCTCGTCGTTCACGGAATTGTTTTAAAACGTTTTCCATTCTTTAATTTTTGTTATTCTTTGTTAATTCTATAATAAAAAAAATATTTCGACTAACACGTAATGCAGAAAAATTAGCGTACGCTATTTATTAATTTAGCCAAAAAATAGCGTACGCGTACGGTACGCATTTCAGCAGAAAAAATAGCGTACGTTCCGTACGTACGGTCGAACTCTGGCGGCAACCTTAAATAAGGTCAACTTTAGATTTTTTTTTAAATCTGAAACGTCATTCCTTAAATTTAGCACCACTATATCATCATCGTCGTCGTCTTCTTCTTCTTCATCATCATCATCATCATCTGTAGCGTGCCCCTTTCTGGAGCGTTGCCTTTTCCACATCACTATATCATTTCGAAAGTTGGTATTAATACCAGAGACAATGATGATGAATATCATCACCACCATCATCATTTCGTCACGATCAGCTTATCATGATTAAATTCTAAATGTTGGAAACAATATTATACTTAAAATTTCATAATTATGCATTACGTTGTTTTTAGATTTTCGATGCCAAGATCATAGTGGCTTCCTTTGCAATTGACATCATCTTTTTGGGTGGCGTTTCTGGTGAAGAGGGACCAAAAGCGGCTGCTGTTCTGGTCGTTCTGCTCCTCTGGCGAATAGCCAGAGTTGTAGATGGTATGCTGGCATTTTCATCAATGCAGTCATATATCTTCAAAACTATCGCAGCCATTTAAAGTACAAGGACGGAATGTTATTGGTCGTTGCTCGATGTTTGACGTTAATTAACGCTGGTAGTCTACGGCACTGGGGTAAAGTCGAGGCTGTGACTGGCTGTTCAGTGGATCTGATAAACGAAAGACAAAGATAGATAATAGATAGATAGATAGATAGATAGATAGATAGATAGATAGAGAGAGAGAGAGGGAGGGAGGGAGAGGGAGAATCAGAAGTTTGAGGCTATCTCTAGCGCAGTAAATTACTATAGCCTGCGGTGGAAGCAATATCTAGACTGCGTAGCTCCGTCTCCGAGAATTGGAAAATAGGACTGGGTAGTCTTAATTAATTCGAACTCTCTTAAGTGTTCCTTTAGGTGGCCGATGCGTGTTTAATGGAGAAACTTCTAAGAGCATCACTCTTATCATTTGTTCAGATATGATTTTTGCTATGCTTCTAGCCTGCTTCATTAGCTAAGTGCCACGTGATGCATACGGGGAAGGGATAAATGTTTCAGGAATCGTAGTGACCGTCAAACAACGCCAGGAATTTCGGATTCGTCTTCAGAAAAGAGCGAGAAGAACAGCAGAGAGAAAGATGGAGTCCTTTGAAGAAGAAAGACACGCCAAAACGGTAAAAGATTTGCAAGAAGCCACAACTACAAAATACACTACACACCACCATAAGAGTCAAGTATAGTAGTACAGTGTTTGTAAGATTAGACTGCGTGTTCGACCCTCAGGAAAATCAGTTTTGGTCTTTGCTGCATCGGTCTTAAGTTTAGCCTGATGTGAAGTACTTCATAATTCGAATTCTGTCGATCAACTTCATTTCTAGTGTCCATTATTATTGATTTAATAAAAACAAAAACAATAACAATAATAATAATCATTACTACTACTATACTACCATTGCTGCTGCTGCTGCTACTACCATTACGTTTACGAATATGATTACGATTGCTATGCTATATTTGATTTTATTGACGGTGAATCGACATGTAACCCGAGTTCGACAGTTCAGCTGCACCACTCTGAATTAAATGACACGTCATGAGTCTCTTGGGTTTAAATCCTGACCACAGAGCCATGCATTTGTCGATCGGAATTCGTCGGTTGGTGCGAGAAATCCGTAATTAAACGCTGTTTAAGTTGCATTCTGGCCATTCGTTAGAAACTACTCGTAGCCTATCCAAACATGCGCACACACAGTTGATGGATCTCGTTGATGAGACTGCATTGTGTGCATCCCGATGTCTTTCAGAAACAAATCGAAGCTTTGAAGGACCTCTGTACAAAGGCCGGAATCACCGATGCAGACATCGCTGCCTGTGCACCCAGACGTAAGCCACATCTTTCAGCTACTCACAGTAACTCCCACGTGCACCTTATAGCCATATCGTTCTGCGCCGGCGGCGCATTCTAATCAGTACGTACTACAATGGGTATCGGTGCTTTTATGAGGCCTTTGAGACCCCGTAAAATGTTCATATAAGCCCCCATGTATGAACTTACTTAGAAATCTTGGTTAATTTATTGTCACGCCCTATTTACTTTGAACTGATCATTTGAAATGTCTATTTTGAACCTAAAACATTAAAATAAGATGTCTATGTTAATGAATTCTGTTGTCTGTGAATGAAAAGAAGGGCACTGATCGTCGTTTCTTCGTTCGTTCGTAGATCAGCGACAGGTGAATACGACGCTCTGTGCCCTGTCTTCCGTCGCTCGGCTGTCGGTCAGCATGACGATGCTCATGTCATCTGGCATCTACCGACCCCGTCTCTTCGACGAAGACGGCCTCGTCCTGCCAAAGGTCCTCGGTCCGAAGACCAAAGATCAGGCTCATCGTTCCTCTCAGCGCCATCACCTGCAGCAATCTGGAAGCAGCCTGCCACGCATCGAAAGCCTTCCCATCATTCAGGACAGATCCACCTCCACTTCCGGTAAACAGCAACGAAAGATGGCCTACGCAAAGGCCGGGCGGAAGCAGTATGGCGCCGGCTCAATGACCTATCACCAGCCGGTCATCGAAGCGAAGGAAGACGGCGCTGGTCCGATCACTGGGGACGATGGCGGTGGAGGCGGCGGTGGTGGCCGAGAGGAGTTCGTCCCAGCGATAGACGACACCCCCCGTGTCCAGACCCCCCTCGGCAACAGTCCAGTCAATAGTTCAGGGGTCCATATACTCATCGACGGAGGTTCTGATGTAGAAGCCGATGACCTCTCGACAGAGAATTCCTCCTCCTCCTCCTCCTCCACCGGTGTTAATGCTACGGAACTCACAGGACGTTACACCGATGACACCGCCGAAGTTAATGTCACTGTTCGGAAGACTGATATTTAAAATGTTTGTAATCGAGCTTAAGGTGACGAGACTCTTCTAATGAGTTCAATGGACCATAGGAATCGGACTGGAATCGAGGACCAGAAATTCAACCACCGATCGGCTGCCAGTGACTCCGTCGGCTGCAAGAAGGCACGATGTGGCCGACAGGTCGGCCGCTGACTTCGTCGTCTGCGCAGCGACTGAAGACCGTCTGAGTGAGCGACAAGAACACGGGAAAGAAACGGACCCTTCCTAAGCTAGACTTTCTTCATTTCTGCTGGTATATTGTAGCAGAGTAGAATCGAATAATTGTCATTCGAATAATTGTCAATTCTCCTGCGAAACAGTTTTCGTGATGAGCATTTCGTGAGAGGTCAGTCCTAAATGGGGAGCATCGTTTGTCCCCTTCAACGTTGCATTTCTTATTCATAGTGCTCTTCATTTTAACTGAAATATAACACGTTCTGGTCAAATGCCCATCTTCATTTGTTCCAACTGTCATCACCGCATGCGACTGCAGAGCGCTCAGCCCTAGCTTCTGGAATCATTCAGCCAAGTTGACAACCAACAGATTTAAGTTGAAACTGCATCTTTCCAAAGCGCATCCTCGACTGAAGGCTTCTGTGTCTCACCAAACAGGACAGATTTATACCTCAAATTTTAACGATAATGGTGTTGTAAAAGTCTTCAGATATATAATAGACTGCCCTGCTTGAATTCTGGACTGACCGTTTGCCTTTCACCTTAAAGTGATTGATACGATGTATAGTTTCCAGTTTAAGTGTCCTATATAAGTGTCCGCCGATTAGAACAGGTCAAAGTATCTGAGTAGCATTTTTCCTTACAAAGTTTTCTCCAGCTGAGTCGTTTAGAACGGCTGGTCAGCCCTTTGCAAGGCTGACAAACTAGAACGACATCTTCCGAGTATTCGGCTAGTCATTTAGAAGACGTGATCGATCGTTGATGAAACCAGCCAGAATGAGATCGCTGTAACTTACTAAGCGTTTTCACTCGTCTATGCAAATGCAATGCGAACAGAAGGAAGAGTTGTTGAAGCAATTGTACAGGACGAGATTCATCAATCTGACAGTTTGTTGTTTGCACTGTGGACAGTCCAAGAGCTGTAGGCGGTTGTGTATACACGCTATTAGGAAGGATGATACCATGACGGTGTTGCAACATGATTTTCCATGTCATGGAGGCGTCGTCAAGTATATTTCGATACCATTTTACAATAGTGTTATCTTGTTTTCTTGAACAAGTGGAGCCTATCTGAGAGAAGCTGATCTCATATTTTCCCAGTGATATTGCAATAGGAAACTAAAATCTCTGTTGACGATCTTTCGAAGCCGTCGACAATCGGACTTCAAACCGTCGACTCGCCCGATTTGTAGCGTAGCGTCAACTTGATAAGTCTTTTATTTTCGAGATTATATAAATTAAAAAAGAACATTTCAATCACAGCAGTGCATGAATCGACACAGCTTCTAACGACTTCTGTCAACGACATCTGTAACTCAACTCACCAATTTGAGAACACGACAGCCTACTTGAACCAAATCTTTCTGGCGCTCTGCCAACAAGTAGTAGTAGTTCCAATGTTTGACGACATCTTATGACATCAAAGGCCGTTGACGTCGCCCTCCTCCTTCATCCAGGCTTGAGACTGGCACTACCTGACTAAGGGCGTGGCAGAGTTCCTCTGCCAACAAAGCATTAGCGTCTGCTTTTATAGTCTGTTTTCCATCAAGTCAACGGTTACTGCTAACGTCAGATATTGCGAGCGAAAGCCGACGAATAAGAAGCGTATAATTATTTAAAATTTGGGCGCTAACGTAGACCAATCAGAAGTACATATTTAAAATGCGCGACAACGCCGACCAATAAAAAAATGCAAACAACCAGATAAAATCATCGACGTCACAGAAAGTTCTCGCATAATTCGCGGGTAAGCCTAACAACCACTCACAACAAGTCAACATTCCGACGACTCATCGATGTGATGTCATGGAAAATTTCGATACAAACGCTTGCCTACACAACATTGCAAAAGTTACGTTTACAATCTTGTTACAAGTCGTCGTTGTTACAGCGAAAAGGAAAACCCATCTCAGGTATGGACAGGAAGAGATGCATCACTTGATGTCTTTCATCGTTATTATCAGCAGAAAGCGAGCAACATTTTGGAAATTGCCGTTAATGAGCACATAAAATGCTTGGCTGATTCAAAGGCTTGCCCAGCCCGGATGCATGTGTGACCAACAATGTTCTTTTGGAAGGCAGGTTGCTTTTGCAGCAAATGCAAGCTACGCATAAGCAGAAGAGAAAATGTTAAGTGTAAATGTACACGTTTTCTATAGCTACCGTATGGCCTCGACCCTGCTCATTCTTCAATGAATTAATCGGATGAAATCTTTCACCACCGCTGCCCTTTGTATGCGTGCCACGCTATTTAAGGTCTCCGTGTACGGACCATGCTAGTCCGAGATTATCTTTAATTAAAACTGACTAGAAATAACAAATTCCCTGCCAGTAATTTCATTTAGACCAAACGTGTAAATAAATAATTATTTAACTAATATATGCACAAAGCAATGCCCATTCTCTATCAAACAGCGCCAGAAGAGAAAGGATAGATGAGCGACTACTTTTTCGGTGATTGTCCTAATTTCTACTAGGAAAATAAATAACTGTTCTAATATTACGCTATACGTGTTTTGACCCATGATACGTAATCACGAAACTATAAACTAAGCTTTTGTGAGCTATGCCTATTGCGCAAGCACGATTGTCTAAGGCAACACGTGAGGCAGGAATTTGCATTGATAAGGTAGGACGAAAAGGTACAGAGTTTAGGACTGAGGACCAAGCGGACGTGTCATCGAGTATATTCGGATTCAGACATCAGCGTCACGGAGACTGGCGTTAATCTGTGCGTCAAAAGGACAAAATCTAGTCCCTAAGAAGAACTGTTCCAGACTAAATGAGGCAGACCAGAAGAAAATGGTTCTCCAAGCGCCTGATGCTATTAAGCACGAGTGGACAGTGGGGTCATGTTTTGATGCAGTTCTAATTCTGATTCAATTAATTAGCTAAGAATATAGGCTTCTTGAATGCAGCGCTTTCAATTTTTGATGACTATGTTGCGATAAACAAAGATACCTCTAACTGTACGACGACTGTGTTGATGTCTGAGTAAATGAGTAGACTGTTGTTTGACATTGCTTTTTCTAAATTATAGCTGAGTAATTTCTCTTACATTTCATCAATAAACTTTATACAACTAAAATGAAAGGGAATTATTTCAACGTCTCTGAGATTCTATATTTACAACACTATTTCGCAAATTCTCTGAGTCTCAGTTAAAACACGTCAGCCATTGCTTCTTACTGTTTCTGGTCTACAAAGTGAGCCACTGCTTCAACCTTAGCTGCAATCAAACTGGAGCGCTAACAAAAGCATTTTCCATTTCCTTTTCATCCGACAAACAGCAACCAACTGCATACACAGCAACATATGCAGCAAAAAACAACAGCAATAATAATAATAATAATAATTATTATTATTATTATTATTATTATTATTATTACTAATATTTTTGCTTTTTGTCCCTAGGAGCCTATGTTCCCTCAGGAAGTAAAAATAATTAACCAGAGAAAATTGTATTCTGAGATGGCTAGTCTTCGCCAATGTCTGGCTCCTTAAATGTGTCCCGGAAAGCAATCGCGTTATTTAATTAGGCTATAAGTATATTTTACTATTGTTATTCTTTTTGCCCGAGGTACTTATGATCCCTCGGGACTTATAAAGAATGCTCCGGAGATCTGGGTTGGCTAAAACTCGTCAAGTTTTGGCATAGAGAAAGTGCTTCGGAAGGCGACAGCATTAAATCGTTGGATGGCAACTGACAGGCGTTGAAACAGATGGAGTGTTTCTCTTTTGTCATCAGAAACCAGCGTTAGAGAGCGCCCAAGCTCAGTTATGAAAGTGAGCCCTGCGTTATTAATTGGGCCTAGAGTTTCAAAAGTGAGAGGAACAAAATAATATTGCTGCAGCAGTGGGTTATATTTTGATGTTTTTCTAGATGCAGCTAGCTCCGCTGCTCCACCGGCCGAGATAGAAGTAGCAGCCAAATAAGAAGCAGCCAGGGTGTCAGCCACAGTGACATCCCAAATCAGACTGCGGCCACCGCACCATGGAATGGTCTTTTAACCTCTGTTCTGGATAGCCCTACGGGTTCTTTGATTGTAGGGAAACCCGCGTAATAAGGCTACGGCAGATTAGATCGTTCAAGACTGTGTGCCGGTTGAAGCGACCAAGACCCAAGCCACAAGAAAGGCCATGATCCATCTGCCGTTACAAGTGACCCGCAATGGCATGTGTGTGGTTCGCAAATACTTACTCCCAAGCGAATTCCAACAGCGATTCTCACCGTCTCATCGTCCAGTCTAAGGCCCATGTGGTGATGGGCAGAGCAAACAGCCAGTCTCCTGCGTGCGGTGCTGATATCGCTTTGAAGCGCGCCTGATAGTATGCATCGGTGAGAGAAGTTTCGAGATTAGTAGCAACCTTTTGAATTAAAGACCGATCCCAGTAAGACTGTTTGTGACAGAGATTCAGTTCTGGTTACATTATTTTACTCTCGTTACACAAATGCTGGCGCATGGCTTCGAAATGTACAAGCTTTTAGGAGGTGAGCCAGACGCGGCCCTTGTTTTCAGGTGAGCAAGAGTTGACCCTTGTTTGGAGATGGGCTAGAAGTGACCCTCCCCTTGCTACTCTGGTCCCTCCATCTGGAACTCTCTACCTCCTCATGTTCGCAACTCTCCTACTGAGGCTGTCTTTCGCTCTAACCTGAAAATTTACCTCTTCCAGTCTGCCTATGGTTTTTAAATCTTCACATAACCCGGCTTCAAGTGCACTTCTGAACTTTGTAAGGAGGACATTATCAAACCACTGTAGTATTGTACTATACTATATAAAATTTGTCCGCTAGCAGAATATGGTTGTGCGCGCTATCCTCCAAAGACTTTGCACGCGCAGCTTAGAGGGAACTTTGAAAGTAATAGAACCTAATCTAATCTGATGACCTCTAAAGGGCATTTCTTGAAACGCACGTGGCATTTGATCTAATCTGATTGGATTGACTTGATTTTTAAAAAAACAACTGTTTTGTAAGGGAAAAGGAAGAAAGTTGTTGACAAGCGGAAGCCACAACCCATAGCAATATTAGCTGATAATCTGTTATCGCTTGACGATTGGCTGAGTTGCTATGCAATAACACAGCGAATTTGCTGATGCTTATAACGAAGACTGATGAAATGGCACAAAATTCTCGATAGAGGGCTGACAAAACTCAGTCGTTCGGTTTGACTGATCTATTTCTCCACTTGACAGATCTCTTGTTGCTATGACAGCCCGATATCCCTTATAAGGGCCTAATCATTGATAGATCGAAAGCCTAATAACATTTCAAAATCATATTATATCGTAGTCTAACAATTATTACAATTAGTTACGGCATTACAAAATCAAAATCTTTTATAGCATAATTTGATTATTTGGAACTAGTATGAGATTGGAATAGGCTGAGCAACCCTCTCAGATGGTTATGATATTATGGGAAAGCCCATGTAGGCCTATAGCTGCTTAAGACTTTTCTCCTGATTAAGGTCATTCTAGCCATAAACAAGTCTGTTCTTTTATTCGTGGCGTTTTCGAAATGATAGTAAGATAGTAAGGCTGCTCAAGGCAACAAAGCTGCTTTTCTGGTTAATAAGGTAGTTAGGCCTAATGGTTACATTACGTAATCGTGTTCAGATGCGCTATTATGCGAATTCTTAATTATGAATCACTTTGAAAAAGGTCACATTGTTTGCAAAGGACTTCTGCAACTGGGTGGGAGAAGGAAGATACGCAGTCAGTGGCAAAGGTTATCATCAGAATACGATTAACGAATTTGACTGATTTCTTTCGATCCAGTGACCAAACGACGTCGTAAACGATTATTTCTCACTCGACTACTGCTTCGTCGTTTCCTTGTTTCCATCCATCTTCTACAATGCACATAGACAAAGTGGTCGACCGAATCTAAACCAACGGCATCGAAATCGCAAGAACACAAAACATAGAGAGAACAGATGATTGTAATAATTGCTTAGAAACGGGAACGGAAAACAGTCGAAGTCAAAGCAAAACAAGTTAAGGTAACAACAGTGGACGTTACATAAGGTCGGGTAAAGTTATAATTTATTTAAGGTTATGCAGGATAAAATGAAACGACACGTTACGTTAGGTTTGTTAAAGGTAAGTTATGTGTGAGTTATGTTAAAGGCAAGTTATGCGTTAGTTATGTTTAAGAAAGGTTATACGTCAAGTAGACCTATACTAATGACTAGTTCTGCATCTGTTATGTTAAAAGCAAGTTATACGTTAGGTTTGTTAAAGGCAAGTTTTGCGTTTGCTGTTAAAAAGTAAGTTATGCATTAGTTTTGTTAGCGGCAAGTTACACGCTAGTAATGTTGAAAGCAAATAATAGGCTACCTTAGGTTTGTCAAAAGCAAGCTACGCGTTAGCTATGTTAAAGGCAAGTTATTAATTATTATTTCTGCATTTATTAAGCGCCACTATCTAATAACTAAGCATCAATCGATGGCGCCGAGCAATTGCGAGTGAAAGACTTGCTCAAGGTCCCTACACTTCAGGGAGACTCGAACCTGTATTCTCCGCGTTTAAAGCCGAGCTCTCTAACCAACAGGCAACTGTGCTCCAAAGGTAAGCTGTGCGTTGGGTTGCAAAACGATAAAGTGAATCAATCAACTCTGCAAAACTTCGGTGGTGTGTACAGGTGGATTGTGCTAAGTTACTGTCTGTGCTTGCCTTCATTCTGTCAAGACATTTGACCTCAAGGTCGAATTCGAAGCAAGACGACGATAGATAGATATCCCGCGACTAGCAAGACCGAGACCGAGACGAAAGAACTTATAGTGCGTTCCTTAACCTGCACGATGCATAATTAGGCCCTCGTGGAATGAACTCTGACCTTCTTCTCTTCCGACTCTTTCATCATCTCGTAGCGATCTCTGGCGTCAATCAAAGGCTTTACGATGACGTCATACAACTGTGGAAACAGCTGCAAACAATGCAAGTAACTGCCATTTTCACATGAAAAACTGCAACGTTCGTTATCTAGGCCTCTATGTAGGCCTACATCAGATGAGAGAAACCGTGTGTGATCCTACACTGGTCTAACTATAGAATTCTTCGCTGATGTCTGACCGTGAAAATCAATCGCTTTTAAGTTGTTTGATGATGATGATGATGATGATGATGATGATGAAAAGATGTTGAAATAGTAATAAAGTCCTTTTCTATATCTCGTCTCTTGTGCAAGATGTGGTCCAAGGCAGGTAATGAGAATATATCTGAGGCTGGAGAGAAGAAAGAATCGCCATTGCACAAATGAGTCCCTTGAGTCGGAATGACAATGGCCCAAGAACATTAAATCGCTAATATCTTAAACCTTCGACATCTGTGTATGGCGGGAATAATTCGTCTTATATTACACAGGCTGTTCGATGTACGATGAGGGTGCGTTGCGATGAGTCATAGCATCAGTCTAAACCAGTCTCAGGCGATCTGCTGTCATGGCAGGAAAGAGACTGAATGCGGCCGCTATTGCATTGCGAGAGAGAGAGATAGCCAGAGACAGAGACAGAGACAGAGACAGAGATAAAGAGCGTGAATCGATTTTGTAGTGATATATCCTGACGTTTTGTAAGTTGAGAGTTTGAGTTACAAATGTCGTTGATAGATTTGTGTGTTTATAAACTGTATAGCACACTTAAATTCTCCCACCCCTCCTGTCTTCGTCAGTTATTTACAATCCAACCTCTCCGTTCAACCCGGTTCTCGTCTGTCTTACCACTTCTTCGCCCTCCCATCACCTCATCCTTAAAATTTGAAATTCGCTCCATAGCCATCGCTGTCCCACCCCTCTGGAATAAACTCCCGCCAGAATTACGACAAATATCTGATCCAACATACTAACTCACCAATACTTCACCTCTTGCAATTTCTGCGCTGGTCTTTCACTCAAAAATGAAAACATTACTTTTCCAAAAAATCTTATCCTGATTCTTCTTCTTCCTGTTGTCTCTCTTTTCGCTTCAATTTTAAACACCATCCACTGTAGCCGTCCGACTGTCTGACTGCCTGACTCCTGGATCTTGACCTGGAGCCGAACCCTTTTGCCTATCGATTTTGTTTTGACTGAGGGCCTGTGAATAAGCTAGTTCCCGTGACTTAGCTTTCGTTGGGCGCTGTATAAATCTCGAGATTACGATTACGATGTTATCATTGAACTGTTTGTTTATTTGATTATATATACAAAAAACAGACTTGTTTCTTTTCTCGACTTGACGCTACATTATAAATCGGGCTAGTAGACAGTTCGAAGCGCAATCGATTGACAACTTTGAAAGATCGTCGACAATATGTATTATATATGTTTGATGGTGCGTGCGTATGTATGTATTAATATGTGTATGTACTATGCATACATACATACATACATACATACATAGGCCTACATGTAGGTAGTAGAGCAAGTGGGTTAGGTTGGCGATGAGGCTGATAAAGAGATGAGACGCGGGCAGGTGGACAGAGAGTGACGCAAATACCTTGGCGACTGTGTCGAACATTGGAATGAGAACGAACTTGATGAAACCGATCTGTGCAGTTGGTTTCGTCACTTTCTCTCGGTCCATGAAAGGCGCCACCGGAAGTCCCTCTTCTTTCTCTCGATCCGACTGAACAACGCAGAAAACAAAGCCACCTAGTGTCTTTTCATGTTTCCAACCCTTGATATAGCGCCTCATAAAGCGCTAGCTGCAACGGCTGCTTAAAAGTGCGTTTATGCATGATTTGCAAATGACATTCTGAATATGACAAACTTCATAAACTCAAGTTAAACGTTTGTGTTCTTCTATAAGCGTAATGCGAAGTGTTGTTAAGAATCAACGCAATCATTTATAATGCTACGGTATATGGAATGAGTTCAGGTTAAGAACATCGTAGTCAGGAATGTCACAGTTGGATGTGAAGTCTGCATTCATTAGAATGTCGACTTCAGCGATGTAATGCAACATCAGTATGACAGCTGCTTACCTGACATATAACCACTGGCCATTATAACTAGCCAGCGATCGAGAGGGAATGCTTCGATGCGTAGATCTAAGCCACCTGAAGCGTCACTTGTGCCGCCTGTGATCACAGAGCGGAATCTTGGTGGCATGACTTACACTTTAAGCGCCACAGTTGCTTGGTTTAGAATATCGACTGCATCTCATGATTCCTGCTGCTGCTGATACAGGCTTGTAATAAATTGGCCACCACCTTCCCATGCTTTATCGACATACAGATCTCACCTGTATGAAGATGGATCATTTATTCTCGTATTCAGCCAGGTAGATATGTAGGTCTTAATGCAGAAGCTGCTGATTTGAAGACCATGCAGCTGATCGCTAATTGATTCGGCTGCAGAAATCGTCTTCAAGCGACAAAATCGCCTGAGAACAGATCTTAAACTGGCGGCGCATGTCACGGGTCACACGATTTCATCACCGGCGGCGGCGGAGGTGGCGGGGGCGGGGTGCGCTGGGCAAGTGAGGCTTGTTTCGACCGTAGAGTGTAGACCTGTAGCTGGGCAGTGGTGCCAATGCATGCAGGGGCTTCAGAGGGCCACTGTAAAGACCTACCTGAGGTACTCATCGATAACAAAAGCATAATATACCGTCATACACTTCAACTTCTCTTACTTTCGTCTCCCCTCCTCCTCCTTCTCCTCCTCCTCCTTTTTCTCCGTGTCATGTTCTAATTCTTTTTCTTACTATAATATTACGACTACTAGGCCTACTATTCAGATTAAAAGTTGGCACAGGGCAAGGAGCAGTGGAAATCAACAGTGAAACGTGCGATCGACACCAACGGGCGTTGACGCCATGCAAGACTCAAAGAAGAAGAATGCGAAGAAGAATGCGAAGAAGAATGCGAAGAAGAATGCGAAGAAGAAGAAGAAGAAGAAGAAGAAGAAGAAGAAGAAGAAGAAGAGGATTTATCGTCTGCCCAGTGAGCTCATTAATCGTTTGAATATGACGATATGATACCAGATTCGGAGGTTAATTCATTGTTTAGCGAAATATCAGACTGACAGAATAAGAAGAAGACCCAAAATCTCACATGCAAAGGACCCACAGGGACATATAGCCGTCATGCCAGAATTTGTTGCTGGAAAACTGTTCTGCGTGTGTTGTGGATTAAAAGTATGGTATTCTTATGACTTTGCCTAAATTTAAACTACTTTAAAAATCTGACCTTTAATCAATCGCGAAGTTTCACAGCTATGCTATTTGTCCGTCCGTTCTTACCTGATTGAAATATTCCTCAAGTAGGCAATCAACCCAAGGCTCGGAAACTTCGAATGGTCTGACCTCGTTCGATATATCACAACATTTGATCAAAACCATTTTCAACTGCAAAAAATATCAGGAATAATGTTATCTTTAAAATAAGCGTTTAAAAGCATTTTGGAGCCCTGTTAAAAGCTATACGACACTTGCAATGAAAAGTAGGCTTATTATAAATAAGAGCGGAAAGCCGTTAGTGTTTGACGATACGTCGCTAGCAGGCACAACGAGAGCCCTATGGGTCTATCTTGACCAATGTCTATAACTGGATTCCGGTTGCCCTGTTCGTTGCTGGACAAAATCTATCCTTAGTTACTGCGTCCTTTTCAATAATAATCTCACGAAAGCTTCAGCCAAGTCTCCTCTGCTCCCTAATATAACCTACGCAATAATATTTTACAGATTTCTTTTCTGCGACCAAAATCTAAATGAGGCTATAACTAGTAACTTGTCAGTAGCACATCCTGAATGATGTTTCCTTGTCTCTGCTTAAAACGGTCTTCTTAAATCCTCGATCCGTATACCAGCTATATGATGTGAACAATTAGTCGCAACATTTACAACAAACTCTTGCTATCAGTGATTCACACATTTGAAAGTTATTTGGAAATCAGATCATGACTTGAAGTTTGTATCGGCCGAGCTGACAAAATGAAAAATGACCGACGGTGTAAAAGACCTAAGACTCAGCTGAGAGTGACTAACAGAATTGAGGTGATCGTCCGAAGAGAAGTCGAAGTTATCGCATTTGGATTTGAATGCTTCCAGGATTTCGTTGTGCCTTGCCATGTCAGTCGCTAGTATCAACATGACCATACCCTAAAATCAAGTGCTTTCACTTTAAAGTTAGCGACAAATCAAACAACACCTTCAATCTGAGAAATTTCAAAAGAATAAATATTCTGAAAAATTAATATTCAGTAAAATAAATATTCAGAAGAATGAATATTCATTGGCATACGCTACAAAGTTCTATAGCCAAACGTGTGTAATGGTTGGCTAAACTCTGCTAAGGTTTTCTTCACCGTCTCGGTCAAGCCTCTTCTCTCTAAAAATTGAAATATACTTATATACTAAGAAAAGATAATTGATATCATATCTTTTCCACCGATGCTATCAATGTGACTTCTATGTAAAGAGACAGGTCCTGCGCTGATAAGTGATCAGCGATATTTCAGTTATTTCATAGGTTCATATGTTAAAACGTTATAGATTTGCTTCACAACCGCTGTTTTAATTAGCATTAATTCGGTCAAGAAGGGCAGATTAGAAGAAAAGACTTGTGCCTTGTGTAGCGTGTAAAGGTGTTTCTGAAAATACAGGATAATCTTGCGCCACATAACGGCGTGTTAAACACTTGAAAGCAAATAAAGCATCTTGAATCGTCTAATATTATAAAACAAGTCGGTGGTTGCTCACTGAGCGAATTCGTTTGAATGTGTTTTGGTCGACGTTTGCAAATATGTTCGTTTCTGGATTGCTTAGGATCTGGAAAGCGACGGCGCAGTGGTGATTTTCGAGCGGCGAAATGTCGTTGTAGCGAATTGCCAGCTCCGTCCTGGCGTTGATCTGGTAACTGAAATGTCAACACATACCTACGTCCTTCTTCTCAATTCACCCATTATCCCCATATCAGACTGGGTGACACTGGCATTAGACGGAACATACCTGCACTCGCCAGTCACAGTCGGAAGACAACGACAAACGGTCGCATATAGGAGACGGTATATTATGGGAAGTATACAGGGCGATCTGTCAGCGTTAGAAGACAATCGGGAGAGAAGAGAAGATGGAAAAGATGTTGATATAACAGCAGGCAACACAATGGCAACACTATGAATGTTTACACGTCATAGACATCAATGTACAGACTCCTCAGAAACAACAGAGTGAAGACCATAGCATGTGACACGTGTTAATTCCTGTGCTTTTGAATGGCATTATATTGTATTTATCTCACGTGTTATTTTATTCATCTTATGTGCTACTGTATTTAACACGCATGCTATTGTCGGTTGTTATCGCACTTATCCAATGTGTTATTGCATTTATCTCACGTGTTATTGTATCCCGGATGATCGAGGTCGTGACAGACGCAGGCAGTGATGAGGATGCAGACATCTTCTGGCGCCAGTTTACCCTGGAGGCCACACAGATGCAGCAGCCCGTACATCATCTGCGTTACGCAGAAACAGTGTCGGAAATTGTGGAATGGATTGTTGCGGTAGTTTTCTTGAACGCAGAGCTAAAGCATCAGCAGCAGCTTCGTCATTAATAAAGCATCATCACCTTTGACTTGATCATCATTGGTAGAAATAGCGTCGCTGTCATCATCACAGCTCATCATCAGTTTTGTCGTTGCATTGGTAATTAAATTACAGGTACAATTCTCATAAGTAGTGGAGGTGCCCTGCAGCTAATTAGACCAAACCTTAGGTTCTGTTCAGTCACTACATGTTTATGTGCAAAAAGCTGAATCTCGTTAAAATAAGTAACCAACGGTGGCGTGATTGAGTCAGTTGCATCGTTATCTTTAAAAACCTTTTTTGAGTTACTGACTCTTTAAGTGTATCATGAAATATAAAACAATGTATTGGATTCGTCATTCGTCATTTCCACCTGCAGTGACCAGCATTACAGTCAACCGATGTCGGTCAAATACTCAAGACGATAGTGTTTGGCAGGATGGGAGGGAAGAACAGAAGAGGACGCCCTAACAGAGAGTGGGTAGACGACATCATCTCTTGGTGCAGTAATAATTCCTTACAACAACTAAGCCACCTGGCACAGGATAGAGACAATTGGACGGAGATGGTGAAGCGCGCATCAAGCACCTACGGGCGTTGAACCCATGGTGACTGATGATGATGATGATGTCGGTCAAGTGAAGCCAAAGTAATATGCTTCGTGTTCTTCAGAGGGTGAATATGCAATTTCAACTGCAGTCTAGAAATCTCATTCAAACAGTCGGGCTCGAAATTCAACGAATAATTTCGTTGGCTTTATGCAAATTTATATATGAATATTAACAACAAATTGATGTAATTTGCTTTCCCACAGTTACAAGTAATGCAATTATTAAACGTCTCTAACTGGAGCTGGATTAGCACACAGACTGTTGGGGTGAATTTCAACATTTGCCATTGAATAGTGCTTCCGTGGGGTAAAACTTATATGATTGGTTAAACAATCCGTTGGCTCGTTGATTCTGATTGAAATTATTTTGAACAACCTGTTTGATTTTTCTTACTACTGCAAATAAACATATTGTGTTTATTGTTGGTGCAGAATAACACCATACCAGCCATCGCTTCAGTGTGATTGGGTTGATGTTAAACTCGCGAACCAGACCAAGTTCATGATACATGTGTTCCAGGAGACAGAGCATCTAAACCAGAAAAGCAAAACATTCGTCGATTCAAGAAAAAAACGAGAAAACGAGGCTTTCGATTATCTTCAGAGAATTAATAACAGGTAAAGTAGCGCAATAAAGTCTATTGTTAGCTTCGTTTATTAATTGCATCTAATGTTTTCTAGTATTTGCTATTATTGTTATTGATTAATTTAGGACGATTTATCCGATGCACCGGCATGTTGCAAAATTATTTGTCGCTTTACTGAAACGATCCGCTGCAAAGAGGCATAATCTTAAAGTGGCGCTGTATAAATTTACTAAATGAATGAACGAACGAACGAATGAATGAATGAATAATAAATATTCTAAACTGTCCAGGGGTCATACCTCATTTGCTTCCCAATGCCAGATGTCAAAGGTCGGTTGTTTCAGATAGTTAACTGTTTCTTCGGAAAGCGTGTACTGAAATAAATCACAATCTATATATATATATATATATATTATATATATATAAGTGAGTTGAGTAGATTTTGTTTGATAAAGTAATATCTCTACAACTCTCATCTCAGGCTGCTTGCCAGTCCTTATTTTAATTCGCGGAACTTAGGTCCGGCCATTGTTGGAATATTCTAACGACACCTTCACTTCATTGTTTCCATGGATCATAATTTCCGTCTGTCCTTCTTGCCTAAGGCCCCTTACGATGTCACAATGCAGCCTAAGGTCCTTTTTCGCCATTAGCCGACCAGTCTGTTACAGTACAGTAAAATGCAACTGAAAGTTAATAATGTTTTCTTACAAAGTTCAGAAGTGCACATTGAATCCGGGCATCAGGAAACTTAAGAACTATAAAGAGACTGGAAGAGGTAAGCTTTCAGCTTAGAGCAAAACATAGTCTCGGCAAGAGAACCGTGAACATGAGGCCATAAAGAGTTCTAAACGGTGTCACCAGCAGCTGTGAATAAGTGCCGTCCAAGTTCCACTGCTAACTACTGTCCATTCTGCTGTCGTCTTTGCTGAGCATGTCTGTCTTTATTATTCTGTGCTGTGGTCATTTATATCGACAAAGCCTTGTCTCTTTACGGTTATTTTCTTTTCTTCCTAGTCCACGCACTGTCTTTGTATTCTGCAGTCATCATCGTCATCTCTTTACTTTCCTCTCATAACGAGAGCAACAGTCAATATGAAGGACTCACCCGCAAAGCAGCACACCTAACTCCAAAACAAGATTAAAAACCGGCACAAGTTACCAGATCTCATTCAAATATTATTGTGAGAATTTTCACTATTCGTTTCAACGTTCAAGAGAATAGAGATAAATACAGATGTAATCGTAATTGTAATTAGTAACTTCTATCGCGCCGGTGTCTAATGCACAAGGCATCAACCGATGGCGCACCAAAGCCAAGCCATAATTAGGTCAATATCCAGAAGGTTTTATTTTGAAGCTTTATTCTTATGTCTTTGCCAGAATTTAGACTAGTTAATTAAGAAACCTGACCATTAATTAGTCAATTGCGAAGTCGCATAGCTGTGATATTTGGCCATTAAGACAGAGAAGCAGAAAATAGTGGATAAGCAATTTGAAAACAGGTAAGTCTTAAGTCGAGAACGAAATGACAGAAGCGACTGAGCAGAACGAACAGACACAGGGAGGGAGTTCCAAAATTTAGGTCCAGCAACCGAAAAAGCACACATTCACCAAAATGATCTCACGAACCCCAAACCAGTCATTTAGAAAGAGCTACGACAGAGACTGTCACTGTTTCAGCCGATAGCTGCGCATATTAAGTTAAATTGAACATCAAGGTGGCTGCCCATCTCTAAGTCACGCTTTAGAATCAGTTCACAATCAAAATCTTAAAAAACATTTTATAATTTAGCAAAACAATGGTCAATTTAAACGTCATTCATAATCTGAAACAAATGCTGAAACTGCTATAAATGGAAGAATTTAATTATTTAAATCGTTTTGCTCAATCAGTGGGGTTTACAAGAGACCTGACATTGGCGTAAAGCAAGTGATATAAGAGAACAAGCTATTTACCCTATACCACCCAACCCCCATCCCACCCCTGAAGTACCAGTGCATGCAAACAGACTGAATCCGTTTACCTTTTGAAAAGATGGCACCGTTTTCACCTTGTGCCTTATGATTTTGTCATCCGTAGGTGAAACCGGGCTATATACAATATACACATACAATACACAACCAATAGGCATAAATGCACATACGATAGCCTTCACACCTCAGCATACATGCATACATACAGTAGGCATACGTTGTCTTTGCAAACTGTGTGCTTAAAATGCACATGTTTGTAACACACATTCAACGGTATGCCTAAGTCTGCACGGAATATGCATACATACCTCCATAAACGATGCGAATGAAGCAAATATTTAAGAAGGTGGGGCATACATGGTATTCGCATGCAAAAGCAGCCGAAACATCTCGAACGATGACACACCAAGTCACCGTCACAGATGACACTCTTTCGACGACGACACCTACCGACGTAAACAAACAGACGAAGATCCGACAGTCATTTATATAGCGACAGTATGCATTATGTCCGTTAAGCCCAGTTTCACCAGTTTACCGTTTAGTTTTGAGAATTTGGCGAGTCTTCTGCGGCTGGCCTACTTTTGGCCAACAGGTGTCTTGGAACGAGTGGTTGGTTGGTCGTCGCTACTTCTGTGGCACACGTCGCTTAATGGGTGGTTGCTGGCGACGGCTAATGTCACACATGAGACCAGGAGAATCGTTGACCTTTCACGGATGAATTGGCTGCATTTGCTGATGCAGCAGCAGAGGCAGACAGCACGTCCAGAAGACGGTCCACAACTAAGACACTGGTGGCTATTAGCAGCTACTGTATGCTCGTCTCCTTTTGCTTTAATAGTCAACAGCCTGCAAGATGAGTCTCGATTTAGAGAAGTAGGCCAAATCTGTAATCCAGATTTTATTTGTCTGATGTTCCTTCGTCAGTCTAACAGTTTGCCGTTATTAAATACTTTATTAATTACACCTGTCATAAAAAACAGACGTTGTTGCCTATATATTTTTAATCCATCTGTTTATTTAATGCATCAGTCAAAATTAAATTCATTTAAAACTTTTTAAATTACTTAAATATTAAAACACTGATTCGGGGCTTGACAGACCGAACGGCAGTGAACAGTAAAACTCTGAAGAAGACTTTGTTTAAAGAGGTCCTCAAAATCACTCATGTGATTCCTCGATCAAACGCACATCGGCCGAGCATTGTGTTAATTTTCCCTCACTGACTGTCGGACTGTTAAGAAGCTGACAACGGAAGACACGATATACAACGTTACGATATAATGAAATCCAGATCTACGACCAAGGTCTGGCTCAGTTCATTCATCCAGTTTAGCCTTTCTGGGAATTTTCAATAGGCCTATCATGTCGATAATGCTATGCATCATTTCACTTCGTCTTAGCGACACGGTCTTGCTTCTGCCTCTTTAAGGTATTTATCTTATCCGTAGCCATTCAATCAATACTTAGTTGCCATTAAGAACTTCTAGTACAAGAAGTGCTAGAATTATTTAATTTTAGATAATTTGCATATAATAATTAATGCGGCAGCCGTTGAAACTGTTTGCCACGATGTCACCAATATTATTCGCATTCATTCCGATGACTTCAAATAAATTTTTAATACAGCGCTTCGAGCTAAGGACGCAGTAGTAAAAGTCCGCATTCTTACAACATAGGCTTTTAAACGGCTTCAGTATCCATCCGGATACTGAGAAAATGCATGAAGCGAATTCACTGCCATCGCCTGTTTCTTAGTGCATTCGCTCGAAAGACCAGGGCAGCCCTTTAGCAGTGAGAACAGATGCGCTTGAAGGACAGAAGCCCGGACAAGAGCCGAGACTACATTTAGCTGCTGCTCTACAGAGTTCATAAGATGCTAATATCTTGTCTTGCTAAAAACATATTAGATCGAACGCAGAATAATAACTATTTCGCGTTGCCTTTACCAACAAGGTGCGTCGTAACCATACCTGGACTAAGCTAGTGTGGACTGTTGCTTGGTCGATTAATAGAAGCCTGAAGTGATAGAAATTGTGGGAATGATTAGGCTGAACTGAATGATTTGATTCGCTTGGTCTTAGTTCTGAGAAGAAAACAATCACAGGACGAAACAATTCATCGGTTCAGTGGCTGATCGGGTGATTACCTTCTCAAAGGTAAGTATGTCGCGCTTAGGTTTCAGGCGTATCTTCTCTTCATCGCTGAAAGGACTACAGTTAAAATAAAGACGGCTCTTTCCTCGAATCCGCCGAAAATAATTCAAAAACCGAAATAGAAGCAGAAAACACTTTCATGCTCTTCCTTTACTTTACTAAGCACAGCATAAAAGCACAAAAGGCTGTTCATAGTAAGAGCACAGTTACATGTAGGTTAAAGACTTGCTTTTGCTATAGGCTTGGACACGGATAAACCCTGCTACATACTTAGACAATTAGCAGTAAAATCTTTAGCTAGACGAATCATGCGCAGAATAAGTATTGCTGCTGCTGCTGCTGCTGCTGCTGCTGCTGCTGCTGCTGCTGCTGCTGCTGCTGCTGCTGCTGCTGCTGCTGCTGCTGCTGCTGCTGCTGCTGCTGCTGCTGCTGCTGCTGCTGCTGCTGCTGCTGCTGCTGCTGCTGCTGCTGCTGCTGCTGCTGCTGCTGCTGCTGCTGCTGCTGCTGCTGCTGCTGCTGCTGCTGCTGCTGCTGTTCTTAATGGTCTGAAAGGCAGACACGTGAATAAGGCGACCAGTGCAAATCATGTTCGGTTTGCCACCTTAGGAACTCCATATTTCAATAGATGATGAAGAAAGACATGATGGAATGATGAAAGTAAGAACAGAAGGAAGTAAGGAAGAAATGAAGAAAGAATGGAAGGAAGGAAGAAGGAAGGAAAAGAAGGAACAATGGAATGAGACACACCATTCTTATTTAGTTTTTTATATTAAAGCACTTATAAAGCGCGCAATGTCAGCACGCCTGAATTTGAGGCGAGGAAATCAGTTTTTGTCAGTTACCTATTAATAGAGTTCATATTCTTGGCTGTTTTACCTAATTTTAAAATTCTGCAAATTAATGTTTTGGAATCTTTGTCGGTTTTTTGTTCGTTGTCCAGTCAGAGGCAACGTAACATTTATATGGCCCTATTTGTTTAGCGGCATTAACGGCCTGAGTAAATAACTAAGATGAAAGCAAGAAGACAACCTAGGTGGTCTACGTTTATAATCCCAGGCAGCACACAAACGTTAGTGTAACGTTGAAATATAGTTTGTTGACACATTGATCTAACATATGAAGAAAACCCTCTATTAAACGCTGTTTTGTAAGTTGATTTAACGTTGATTAAAAGCTTACATGCAAATGTTGAAGAAAGGCTAGAATAACGATTGTGGTTGTAATTGTAAACAAAGATTTATATAGCGTTTCTTTAGAGAGACACCAAAGGCGCTCACGACCTAACGACAGAAAACCAGGAACGAACAAAATGGTTTCAAACGCTTACGGAAAGGAGGTAAATAAATACGAAGGAACTGAAGTCGTCGGGTGATAGGCAACCTATTCCAGAAGGTTTGACCAACCACAGTGAAGCTTTTGTGTTTGTAAGTTCTGGCCAGAGGAGCAACCAGATCACCCTGTGCAGCAGAGCGAATGGATCTATGGCGAGAAATGGAAGAGACGGAGACACATAACTGCCAGCCTGAGACAGCATGGAGCACAGCCCACCTGACAATTACGTGGATTAAGCATTAAGCTCTTAAATTCGTTGCGTTTGTGCATTGGCAGCCAGTGCAATTCCTCCCGCAAAAACCTGGTTATATATTGTGCCCAAACCGACATATGCCTCCAATGAGCCGGGAAGTAGCATTTAAGATAGACTGCAGCTGGTTAATGTGGAAAGAGTTAGCCCTGCTAAATAGCACAGCACTGCCATAATCAACCCTGATGCATGTGAATGCACGCATCAGGGTCTTGGCAGTTTGAGTTGTAAGCAAATGGCGTATTTCACGAATCTGGCGCAGGTGATAAAGGCCCGTTCGACATACTCTTCCCACGTGCTCTGAGAAGGTCAATTCCTAGTCCAAGGTCACGTAAAAATCATGCACAGTAGTAGAAAGAGGAACATTGTGAAAGCGATGTTGCATATTAGGCAGATTGGTTTTACAGATCTGCCCATGGCTACCAAGTCAGATGAACTGCGTTTCCCAGAATTCAGCCGAAGGCGGTTGGACAACATCCAGGCAGAGAGCGCCTTAGATGCCTCAAGCATCTTCTCGACTAAGCAGATAGCCTGTACAGCTGGGCCATGGACATATGCCTAAGTGTCATCAGCAGACTGATGAGCCGCAACCCCAAAGAAGAAAGGACTTGGGTTAAATCGGCGGTGTAGAGAATACAGAGTAGGGGCCCTCAGATGGAACCCCGCGGCAGAACAAGAGAGACAATACTGCAAAGTTGCTTAGGGGTTATTTAACCGTTAGTGTAATGTTTGGTGTTACGTTTCTGCGAAACGTTGATTGAACTTTGTTTTACCAGTTTTTATTGTGTTGATAAAACGTTTACACATACACTGATAAACGTAACAGCGCCGATAACGTCGTTTTGGCGTTATTAAAACGATTGCTGATATAACGTTTGTGTGAAACGTTGAATAAATGTTGTTTTGGCAGTTTTTGTTACGTTATAAAACGTTAACACAAAAAGTTAATTGAGCATTACAGTAACAATAGCGTAACATTGTTTTGGCGGCATTATATCGTTAGCGCAATTGTTGATCCAACGTCGGGGGGACGAAAAAAGGTGACGAAAAAGGTTGATGGACAGATGACAAAAATGCATGAAGAGAACATTTTGAGACAATACTAAACTGTCTGGAACCAGTAACACAACTGGGACGCTTTGACTGGGACGAGGAACTTGAGGAGTTGGACATAGATGTAGAAGACATAAATGAAGAAGAGACACGAAAGGCAATCAAGTCTGAAAACTGAAAGGTTGCTAAAAATGATGGAATAAAAGCCGAAATGATTAAAATGGGGGTGAGATGATGATAAGAGAGTTGACAAAACTGGACCATATGGACAACGGGCAGAGTACCGCCGGCATGGGAGACGGCATCATTCCGATCCCTAAAAAGGAAGATTTGATTGAATGCTCAAATTGAAGAGGCATCACTCTACTGTCGATTCCTGGAAAGGTCATGGCCACAGTGATGCTGGATCATATGAAGGCTGTTGTAGACAAAAGGCTGAGACAAGAACAGAAGGGATTTTACAAATTTTCACACATAGACATATAATTAAGAAGACTCTAATTAAGAAGACTCTAATTAAGAAGGCTTCTGTACTTCGTTGATTTGAAAAAGGCTTTTGACTTTGTCCACAGAGTCGTGCAAACAAGTTGTCTGTATACAACATAAACTAAATTTTTGGACAAACGTTTTCATAACGCTATGCAAACTGTCGTAGCGTAACTGATTATACACTGGACAACAAATTTTTACAAAAGTCATGTTACTGAAATGAAATTAGTCAGTTCTTATCAATTTGTATGTGCTGAACACGAATATGACAGTGAAAATGCCGAATTGGCTCTAGTTTTTTTGTAATCTGAAATGAAGTAATTTTATATCGCACAATGCATGCCAATAGTGATACACTTACAGTTAATATTTGTAAAAACCAGGTCATAGACTAGTTCTTAGATTTTTTGCCTGTCTCTTGTACAGCTGTTCGGGAGCATCTCTGCGGAGTGTCCAGCAGTAGTCAGCCAACATTGTAGTGGACCATTTTCCCTGGTACCTTTGCTCCATTGTTGCGATATCTTGATGAAAACGTTCGCCATGTTCGTCACTAACCATACCACAGTTGTCAGGGAAGAAATCCAGATGGGAATGAAAGAAATGCATCTTCAGAGACATATTGCAGCGAAATTTCTGGTACTGCTTGAGCATGTCTTCTACTAGTTCCTTGTAGTTTTCTGCCCTAACATTCCCCATGAAAGTCTGTAGGCACTAGACGAAAAGCATTCCATGCTTGTTTCGCATCACCCTCCAGCAAGTTGTTGAAGCGGTCATCTTTGAAGAGTTCTCTAATCTGAGGACCCACAAAAACTCCCTCTTTAATCTTTGCTTTGCTGAGTCGAGGGAATTTTTCATGCAGGTATCGGAAAGCTGGCGAAGTGCGGTCCATGGCTTTCACGAAGTTCTTCCCCAAACCTAGTTTGATGTGAAGGGGTGGTAGTAGGATTTTGTGAGCCTCGACCAGAGCTGGGTGCTGGATATTCTTCTGTCCAACTGCCATGTTTTGTCTGGGAGTCCATTCCTTCCGCACGTAGTGCAACTCTCTTGCTCGGCTATCCCACTCACACAAGAAACACATATATTTTGTATATCCTTGCTGCAGTCCCATTAAAATGGCAACTACCTTCAAATCACCACACAGGTGCCATTTGTACCTGTTATAGTCAATGGAATGCAGTAGCTGTTTTAGGTTATCGTATGTCTCTTTCATGTGGACAGCATGCGCTAATGGAATAGATGGAAGACGGTTTCCGTTGTGCAAAAGCACAGCCTTAAGACTCAGTGTTGAAGAGTCTACAAAGAGTCTCCATTCTTGTGGGTCATGAGTGATCTGTAAGGCATTCATGAGGTCGTCAATATTGGAACAGAATACCAGATTACCTTCCTTCATAAAGAAAGGTTCCAACTGCTGATGGCGCTTTCTATATGAAGTAATTGTGACATCTTCTTCTAGAAGATTCCATTGTTGGAGTCTTGATCCTAGCAATTCTGCCTTGTTTTTCGATAAGTCCAAATCACGAACAAGGTCATTTAGTTCTTCCTGTGTTATTCTGTGTGGGGTTGATGATGCACCACAGTGAAAATCGGGATCACTGCACGCTGACGGACCAGGAGAACATGTCGGCTCACCCTTGTCCTCATCAGATGAATCAAGGAAAATATATTCTGCTGGAGGTTCTGGAATAGGAAGTCCATCACCATGTGGAACTGGTCTCAATGCTGACGGAATGTTTGGGTAGACTATTGTCGACTTCTTTTGCTTCGTTATTCCACCGGAAAGAGGAGGAACCAAGCAGAAGTAACAGTCATCTACGTGGTTGCTTTGCTCTCTCCACACCATGGGAACTGCAAACGGCATTGATGGTCTTTTGCCATTCAACCACTGTGAAAGCTGTGTTGTACATGTAGCACAGCATATATGCGGGGCCCATGGCTTGTCTTGGTCACCAACCTTGCATTCGAAGTACGCATGATATGCCTTCTTGACTTGATAAGTGATACTTTTCTTCTGGTTGGCAAATGTCACTTCCCCACAAATGTAACAAAAGTTGTCCACAGTATTTACGCACTTCCGAGGCATTACTGTTCTGTATTGTATCTAAATGGATAAAGTAATAATAGTTTTATAAAACAGTAACTTAAACTGTCTCGCACAAAGTCTGTAATATTGTAAATGCTCAACCGTTCCGACTCGCTTTATATAGTACATTGCTGACGTCATCTTACGTCAGCAGCCGACTGGCTGTAGTTTTACATTGCATCAGAAAATGACGTAATCAACTGTGCATGATGTGTCCATGATGGGATTATGCAATGAGGTGGAATATTACATCATTCTAGACTTATTTAGGATATTGTCGCAGTCCTACTGCATAAATTTACATGGTGAAACATAAAAAATGAACTATATGAAATATTTTCAAAACGAGAGCCAATAAAAATTTTTTATGGTTATATTCCTGTTCAGCACACCAAGATGCTACACATTAGGGCTTTTTCCAGTCAGTAACGATTTCTATGTTGACCAGTGTTATAATTGTAATTCTAATTGTAAACGAACATTTATAAAGCGCCACTTAGGAAACAGTGGCGCTCCCGACTTGAACAAACAAAAAGGATTTCAGGCGTTTGCGAGACTGTGTAGGAGAGAGATTAAGTAACTGAAGCCGCAGGTCAAGAGGAAGGCAGTTCCAGCTGGAAGGGCCAACAAAGGCAAATCTCCTGGACTGAGTAGTCGTAGTGCAGACGCGAGGGACTACCAAGAGACCACGGGTAGCTGAGCGAAGGGAGGCATGGGCAGGCAACGAGGAAACCGGAATACAAAAAGAAGTTAAGTAGGACGGAGCAGAGCCTAGAAGGCAGTTGCGCATAAGGATAAGAATCTTAGACTGGATGCGTTGACTGACAGGAAGCCAAAGAAGTGAACCACGAATAAAAGTAGATATATGGGCAGATTTTGGAAGACCACCGATAAGGCGTGCAGCAGCATTAAGTATAGACTGAAGCTTGGAGGTGTTAATTGCAGAAAGTCCAATATAGGCAGCATTGCCAAAGTCACGAATAGAGCGGAGTTGTCGTAGGTGGTAAAGACAAGAGCGGGAGATATTATTTACATGGTCAGTAAGTAAGTAAGTTACTAAGTAACACAATTTTTGTGCATGGTTAGTATGTGTTATTTCTTATTTGCTTATACCACAAAAGTATAGAAAATAGCTGTAATTTCCTTCAAACTTTGTTTTTGTAACCAGGGCAGTAATATTTAAAAATTTACCTAATTCTAATGAAGAAACGTGCGAATGTGCGTGTTTTCATGCAAATATAGTTTAAAAAAACATATGAATCAATATTGACATGTATTTACACTACAGTTATACAAAAATGACCACACCAGGTTTAGAAGTGAGTAGTTTTTCGAGATTTACGATTATACTGTAAATCACTTTCACGAATCAGCCCCCAAATGTAGTCTCCCATCATGTTCTCGTTATACTGCCCTTGGTAACGACGTTCAAAATCCAGTATATCCTGATGGAAGCGCTCGCATTGCTCCTTCACGTACGCTCCCATGTTCTCCTTGAAGTTATCATGATGAGTATCAAGAATATGAACTTTGAGAGAAATCCTCCAGCCTTCGCTGTTAAATAATTTATCTTTGCGTGAAAATACTTGGGCGCTCGCTTATATGTTCAACTGATACAAAACGCGGTCGAGCTAACAACACTTACTCGTCTAATGCATACATTAAAATTATATAAAAACACATTTATAACGTTGCGCAGACTTTCACAGACTAGCCGATTGTTAGCATACGTTTTCGCAACATTTTTGATTTGTTGGTTAAATAAATTATCTTTTTGTAACGAGTCTTATAATTTGGCGTTACTATGTTCACTTGGTGGATTCATGTGTAGCATATGTTTCCGCAACATTTTTGATTTGTTGGTTAAATAAATTTTCTTTTCGTAACGAGTCTTGTAATTTGGCGTTACTATGTTCACTTGGTGGATTCATGTGCATTAGAGTCGTCTATGGCATAAACATTAGTTTATACAAGCACTCTATCAATGTTAGAAAACATTTCTCAACCTAACCGGTTGCTTACTAATTTTTCCGCCACGTAACGTTTGCCTGCTGCATGGGATGTTTCTACAGGTCTAACAGACTGATATAATACATTTAGGCCATACTGTTAATCAGTTTTAAGAGTAAATAGTTCATAAAGTCAAAATGCGTGAAGACAGAATAGCAAATATGATTAGTTATCAGGGATTTTTCTAGTATAATGAGCCCGGTCACGTCCCTATTAAGTTGAAGTCGTTGATAGTTCTAGCGTGATTTAGTTCATTAAAACCACAGAAGTTGGTAAATAAGTATGAATTAAACTACTTTTAAGCAGGCTTTCGCATGACACAAGTCATGTCTATTGGTCGTAGACATTATTTGAATAGACTCCTACTCCGAAGAGGTTCTACGGTTGTATCGAATTGTATCAAATAACATCTCAAGACTGAAAGAAACTGATTTCATGTCAGAGGACGACTGTCGTAAATACACAAAAGAAGTTCTCTGGTTCTGTCAGCAATTCTTCTTGATTGCTTTCAGTAACCTTCCAGGAAGGCGCTGTATAAACCATTGCAATAAAATGCACCAGAAATTAATACAAGAAGCGCTCTGTTCTGGCTCTCAGCCAGATTTAGAAAGGTCTGTCTGTGTGACAGACAGGTTGTATAACATCAACAGAAACAAACGAAACCAATCCAGCAATCATTATCATTAACAACAACAACAATAGCAAAAAAGATGAGGAGAAAGAAGTAGCAGAAGAAGAAGAAGAAGAAAGAAGAAGAAAGAAGAAGAAGAAGAAGAAGAAGAAGAAGAAGAAGAAGAAGAAGAAGAAGAAAAGGAGTAGGACGAATAAGAACAAAAGAGACGAATGAGAAAGACAGAGTAGAAAGAGAAGGAGCAGGATAAGAGGAAAGTTTAGGAAAGTTTAGAAAAGGAAAGGAAAGAAGAGAAAAGTATCGTCGAGACAGTTACTCGCCTCATACGAAAATCGAGGGTCGTTTTCTTCTGCGAGTTGTAGATGTGGTCCCTGATGTCTGCGATGTCCTTCTTGCATTTCTCGATCTCAACCAACTTCAGACTTTCAACTGCAAATCAAATAGAACGACTTCATCGTCGTCTCTACGTCATCAGATTCTGTTGCCTTTTATGGCAACTGTTCTTTCTAAATATATTATCTCTGCATAAATACATTCTTCATATCCATGTTAGGTTGTATCCAAGGCATATGCAGGTAAACATGTATGTGTGTAAACATGTTCGTTTGTACAGTATGTATGTATGTATGTACTTATGTATCTATGCATGCATGCATGTATGTATGTATGCATGTAGTTATGTATGTATGTATGCATGTATGTATGTATCTATGTATGTTTCTGTTTTGACGCATGTGTGCAATTATGTCTCTGCGTATGTATTCATGCGTGGGCGTGTGTGCATGTGTGTAGACTGGAGTTGGAAGGAAGGAAGGAAGGTGATAAGAAGGAAGGCGATAAGGGTGACGGGGGAGAGAGAGAGAGAGAGACAGCGAAGGAGGAGGAGGACAGGAGCAGATGACCAGGCGACGTAGGGAGGGAGGTATGTGGCGCTAATGGAGCTCGGCCGTCTGTCACCTGTGGCCGGTGCATCCGACGCAGATGGCGGCCGAAGAGGCAGCAGGAGAGGGGGAGGAAGTGACCTGGGAGGCGACAGGGTTAAGGCAATCATTTTACTAGAGCTTTTCTAAAAGCGTTTGCAGGTTTCGCCTTTCGTTGCCGCTGGCATCCTCTTCCTCCTCTTCCTCCTCCTTCTCTTCCTCCTCCTCAACCTCCTCGCCCTCGTCCTCCTCCTCCTCCTTTGCATCTCATCCAGTGTCTTCGAAACGATGTGTGCCTTCCATTCAATATTCGACCAGATTCGCCATTCCCATTAAGTAGCTAATAACGTCGGCGCTGCTAAAGCGCTTAGCTGAGCTACCTGGCACTAAGCTCATTATCGCGCTTTGAAGCTGGGCCGGCGGCGCTCAGGTGCACAACAGCCAACGTCGTAACTTAGCAAGCAATTAGAAGGGTGGTTAGCATCGGAAAATTGATTTCTGATTACTTGAGATGAAAGTGTGAGTGGATAGGTCTACTGATGATAAGAGCAAATTTTTGCCGCTGAAGAAATAACCCCGGTGGGAGAAAAAACAAAGGCGAGAGAATTGACGGCAGAGGAAGAGATTAGTAAACATACAGAGGGGGGTAAAGAGAGTGACAGAACGACAGATGGAAAGGTAAGAGGATAGAAAGTATCTGATCTAATCTAATGACTTCTGTAGCGCCGTTATCATAATGCCCAAGGCATCGGTCAATAGTCGCTTCAAGTCAAACTCGCCCTAAAAATTATAATCCGTTATAGAAGTCGGGTGGAATTCCGGTAGATCAGAGAAGTTGGTTGGTTGGGGGGGGGGGGGGCAGAGAGCACGACACTAAGCAGAGACTGTTTGTGCAAACGTGACAGACAGGCAAGTGATTGATAAAAAAGCGAAATTCTGGGAGGGCAAAGTGACCACAGCGCCCAGTGCCTCGCTGCACTAGAAAGGCCAGTCTGGCTCTGAGCAACCGAGTAACGAAGAATGGTGGCTTGTTAGTTTAGCCACAAAAAACTCATGAGGAGACGCTGTTCATCATTAAAACGCAGACGTTTCTCACGATCTCATATATACCGAATCTGTATCCTCATACAGACAGACTGCCTGATTGACTGACTGACTGACCAGTTTACTGTCTTACAGACTGACTGACTTGCAGACTGACCGATTGACAGATTACCGACTGAATGATTTACAGACTGCCTGAGTGACTGATTGACCCGTTGACCGACTGATTTCCTCACATACTAACTTACTGACTGACTGAGTTACTGACCGTCTGCGAGACACCAAAGACTAACAGTTCGGCAAAGAGAGGATTGAAGCAGCCATTGAAACGGGCAGTCGGATAAGTAGCAGGCAGTGGAAAGGGAGACATGCATCGAAAAGGAAACAGGCAGAGGGAGTGCAAATAGGCAGTCAGAAGACAAAAATGGCCAGTCCGAAGACAACATGGGCAGTCGAAAGACAAATGGGCCGTCGGAAGCAGAAGTGGGCAGTTGGAAGACAAATCGGCAATCACAAGACAGAATGAGCAGTCGGAAGACAAAAAATTGGCAGTTGGTGGAGAAAGACTGAAGACAAATGGGCAGTTAGAATAAAAACGGGCAGTAGATAAACCAAATAGGCAGTTGGAAGAGAAACAGGCAGTCCGAAGAAAAAATGGACAGTCGCAAGACAAAATGAGTAGTCGCAAGACAAAATATGTTGTCGTAAGACAAAATGGGCAGTGGGAAGACAAAAATGGACAGTAGAAAGACGAAATAGGCAGTCGTAAGACGAACTGGGCAGTCGGAAGAGCTACTTTGACTGCCAAGAGAAAGACTCTGAGTCCACACCCCGTGGTCAAAGTGCGAAAACAGATCAATACGCGAAGATGCCGAAACGTCTAATCATCAATGGTGTGATGATAATTGCGCTTAATAACGCCTCAGCTAATGACTGAATGCTGTGACGTGCGTCATTTGACGAACACTTTCCTTCGAAACGATTAATTATTTGTCGTTAGGTGGCTAGAAATAGTATCTTCTCTCCCTCTATCTCTCTCTCTCTCTCTCTCTCTCTCTCTCTTTCTCTCTCGCTTTCTATCTACCTATCTATCCTTCTACCTACCTACCTATCTATCTATCTATCTATCTATCTATCCATCCACCTATTTGTCAAATTTTTCCAGTCTATTTATCTATCTGTCTGTCTATTTATCCATCCATCCATCAGTCCGTTCATCCATTCATCTCTCTATCCATCTATCTGTCCTTCCGTCTCTCCATTTATCTATCTATCTACCCCGTCTCCACTGATAAAATGATTGGTTGAAAAACATCTAATGCGCCAAGACGAGAGATCGAGAGAAGGACATAGGTCTACAGAAAGAGACAGACGGAGACAGAGACCTGCGAAAGGCAAAGATCAACACACAACTTGACCTAGTATGTGTCCACGCGCATTGTGTCTGCATCAGAAGCCTATGTCTCTCTGCGTTACAGCTTCTTTGTACTCATCTACGGTATGTCTCTCTGTGTCCTCTGAGTCAGTCAATTAGTCAGTCTTTCAGTCAGTCAATTAGTCAGTCATTCAGTTAGTCAATAAGTCAGTAAGTATGTAAGTAGGTAAGTAAATAAATAATAGCTAAGTAGGTGAGTCAGTCACTCAGTCGTAGGAGCTGTTCGATACTGTACGGGATGGTGATGTGCGGTGCATTGTGGTCGATGACGTACTTTCCATCTTGCGTTCGAGCATGCGCAGTCGGTCGTTGAGTTGCGTCTGAAGTTCTTCCACTTTGAAAGCGCTGTAGAAAAAAAGATGAAGAAGAACAGAAGAAATTGGGGGCGTCATCGATTCATAGAATGGCTAATGCGTCATCAAACAGTCGTATGTTTTGATAACACTAAGTAACACGATTTTTGTGCCTGGGTAGTAAGTGTTACTTCTTACTTTCTTATCCCCCAAAAGTATAGAAAATGGCTGTTGTTCCCTTCAGACTTTGCTTTTGTGACCAGGACAATGATATTTCGAAATTTACCTATTTCCAATGAAGAAACGGGCGAATTTGCGTCTTTTCGTACAAATAAAGTAAAATAACAATAACATGTGAATCAATATTGACATGTATTACACTACAGTTATACAAAAATGACCACAAAAGATTTAAAATAGAGTAGTTTTTCGAGATTTACGATTATACTGTAAATCACTTTCACGAATCAGCCCCAAATGTAGTCTCCCATCATGTTCTCGTTATACTGTCCTTGGTAGCGACGTTCAAAGTTCAGTATATCCTGGTGGAAGCGCTCGCCTTGCTCCTTCACGTACGCTCCCATGTTCTCCTTGAAGTTATCAAGATGAGCATCAAGGATACGAACTTTGAGGGACATCCTTCAACCCATCTTCACCAGAGCATCAACAAACTCCACATAGTTTTCGGTGTTGTGATTGCCCAGGAAGCCTCTATCCAATGCGACAAAGCCGTTCCAAGCCGCTTTCTCCTTCCAGCTGAGCTTATTGGGAAATTCTTTGCACTCTGAGACCTTCTTTATGTGTGATCCGACAGATACAGGCTTTGACATTTGCCTCAGACAGCTTAGGAAAGAAGTCTTGAAGGTACTTGAAGGCTGCCGACTCCTTATCTAGGGCTGTGACAAATTGTTTCATAATGCCCAATTTGATGTGCAATGGTGGCATCAGAACCTTCTGGGGTCCACCAGTGGCTCCAACTAGACGTTGTTCCTCCCCACACAGAACTCGTTCCGCTGTGGCCAGTCCCGCCTGTGGTAGTGCATCTTGTTGTGCTTGCTGTCTCAAAGGCAAAGATGACAGGGAAACTTGGTGGAACCGCCTTGGAGACTCATCAGCAATGTTACCATTTTGAAGTCTCCGATGACCTCCCCCCATCTTTACTCATCATACTTCAAGGCGTCTAGTAAGCTCTTGATGCTGTCGTAATCCTCTTTGAGGGGCACCGAGTGAGCCAGAGGAAGAGACGGGTACTTGTTCCCGTTATGGAGCAGCACGGCTTTAAGGCTTCTGGATGAACTGTCAATGAATAGACGCCACTCGTTCGGTTTACAGTCGATTCCAATTGCCTCGAACAGACCGGTCAACATTCTGGCAGAAGCAGAGCCCATCTTAACCGGTGAAGAAGCTGGAAAAAGCTGGGTGACGCTTTCTCTGATATACGACTTGCACACTTCCATCCAATAAATTCCACTGCTTGAGGGCAGACGTCAAAAGCTCGGCATTGGACTTAATGAGACCAAGGTCTTTGATCAAGTCGTTGAGGTCTTTTTGGTTGGGATAGTATGGGTTTCTCTCCTTAGCTCGGAAATTGTAATCTGGATCGCCAACGTCTTCCTCACTCTCTGACTTACTGCTTTCATCTGAAGACGGCTGCTTTCTCTCCGAAGGAGTAGGTACGGGAAGCTCAGGGCAGTGTGGCACCGGGGCGATGGATGAAGGAAGGTCCAGATACGTGGTAGCAGATGCATTCATGCGAGTCCGACGTTTGGAAGGATCCACCATACAGAAGTAGCAATTACTTGAGTGGTCTGTGGGTTTTCGCCAAATTCTTGGGATAGCAAAATTTAACGGTTCTGTTTTCCCTCTGTACCATCCTGCAAAAGAACAAAATAAAATTTTGATCATAACAAAGCAAATGTATTTCACCCCTGACTTAAGCGTGAGACATTCTCGCAACATATTTCATATATCATATATTTGTTCGATAACATTGAAAATTTTAAAAGTTGTGAAATTACAACGTTTAAAACTTTTAAAACTTTTATAATATAAAATGTCGCCATCTAAGCGAGTATCAAGTTTCCATCTTACCATCCAGCGTTTTTCCCAGTGCTCACGAGTGAAATGAGGTGCCCGGGGTTTGTCTTGATTTCTGACAGCCATGCCGAAATATGCTTTGTAGGCTTCTCACATCTTAGCAGATACTTCCACGGAGTACTTTTTCGCTCTTGTCTTGATAAATTGTCCGCAGGCATAGCAAATGCGTCTGCCGGATGCTTGCAGCCTCTTGATGCCATCTCTCAGATATGTATCCACTAAGGCAGTTACAACTAAACTGAACTGGTGGGCTTAAGACCACTGGATTTATACAGCTATTTATATTTCTGGAAAGTTCCAAAAGGTTCTCAGACGTTCTAGAATATTCTTGAAGGTTGTAGAAAGTTCTAGCAGTTGCTCCAAGTTTAACCAGAGCACTGAATTCATCTTGAATGTTCTGTAAAGTAGGTACATTTCAGAATATCACTGTTCTGATCACAGTAGCAAAGTTTTTTGGGAATAATAGCCATTTTCTATACTTTTGAGGCATAACAATTAGAAAATAACACTTACTACCCAGAAACAACAAAAATTATTGGCTATCATGGAAATGTCGACTATAAACTAAGGTAATGAAACTAACGTGATCGTATCCATCCTATTTGTCTGTGCCTCATCTCATTATAATCTATTTACTTTTCTTCTATTCTGTTTATTCTATCCAGCAACTCTTCTCTTATGGGACATACTAGGAGCGCTTGAGTTCTCTTGGTTCTAGACTGCATCACACTTACATAGACCTCCAGAGGCTCGCAGCCGTTTGTTAGAGAAAATCATAGGCATGAGAATTTTGACTTTGCCTTTGACTTTGAAAGGTGCAAATTCAGATAACTTGTTTCAACTTGAAAGGCAGATAATTCAGATTTGTAATTGCTATTAGACATTTATGCAGCGTTGCTTCCGGAGAAACTGATCAGAGGCGCTCTCAATGTTAACCGTTAATGAGGTTGCGTGACATTCAAAGGCATAAATTCGTATAAAATACATACATTACAACTGTAATTTGATAATACCCTCCTCACAAAGTTCAGAAATGCGCACTGATTCCGGGAAACAGGAAATATTAAGAACCGTAAACAGGCTGGAAGAGGTAAGTAAGGTAAAGTTGCTTCTACTTGAAATTTGTAATTGCAGTTAGAAATTTCTAGAGAGCCTCTTCGAGAGAAACTAATCAGAGAAGCTCTCTGCAATAGCCTTAACGATGTTAAATGTCATTAAGAACGGAACGTTAATCCACGAGTAAACATTGCTCAGAAAACTAGAAGAGTCATCAGTGGCATGCTCGCGCACACACGCAGAGTCCAACCAACAGGTTCCCAACTAGAGTTAAATGAGACAGCATGTTCGGAGTCTATGAAGCGGGTAGCGTCGAGGATTAGGAAACGATGATGGGCGATATGATCCGTCGCCAAGGGCTCATGGTTGTCTCACCGTCCAGTAGCCCCTCGTAGATGGAAGACGACGCAGCGTCCGGATATTCCTCGAACCGACGGATATGCGTAGAACAGGCATTCGTCGCCCATCGGCTGGTAGGTAGTTGAACCCTTACATGGTTGATGGTCAGTGTCACTCCAAAGACTCTTCGCCCTTCCTTCACAGAATCCAAGACTTTCTGGCGTTGACGGTATACATAGGTCTGTCGGTCTGAGCCTTGACTATCCAGCTGGAATTTTGTCCCCTCTCTGTAGTAGGACCATTCCAGTCACAGAAGGTCACGATAACACGCAACAAAAACCGTCCGAATCGCAGTAAATCCGTGTTAGAAACGAAAAATAATTTCAACACGCAGACTCGGCAACAGTAAAAGTCCAAAATGCTAGAATTATCAGCAAATTTCACGTTTAGACAATATAATCCGACACGAAGACAGCCAACGACCAATATGGTCGCGGACATGCGCAGATGGGATTGCTTGACCTTGATTGTGTTTTACTAGACTGCATGTAGTTATACTCAGATGATTACAGTAAATTTGATTTTTTGCGCTTAACAATGAAAATCGTTTGTGAAATAAACTCTTGCGATTTTTTACTTGTAATAACTCTAATAAAAATAAGTGATAAGTCATTTTCTTTCAAATTATAGCCTCATATCATTTTAATTTTTAACAAAAATTACACAAACAAAATAATCGATCTAAAATAAAATCTTATCTAGTAATAAAAAATCAACTTTGTGAAAATAATCGATCAAAAATAAAATCTTATCTAGTAATAAAAAATCAATTTTGTGAGCGTAATATTGCATTGCTTATTCAAGGTAGAGCGAGCGTGCTGCATACGAAATTTCTATGCGTCATCGGGTTATTGATTTGTTTGTGCACTGCGAATCATGTGCTGGCTGGCACGCACTGAACAAGTGGCGAGGGTGCTATGATTGGCTGGCAAAGCTCTGCGGGTAGGCGGTAGTTATTTCTGGCAAGTATTTTATCACGTGGGCGCTCGCGCTACCTATATGTTGCGATAAGTCAACAGATTTTAGAAAATCTATGACTGTGCCATAACACGAGGCTGGTCTAAACCAGTTTATATTGGTCTGCTGTTCTGCTGCTTAGCGGTAAAGAGCCTATATATATATATATATATGTGTGTGTGTGTGTGTGTGTATAAGAGAGAGAGAGAGAATGCGACGATTACACTGGCCAACAGAAAAAAAATTTTTTCTTGTTGCCTTCGGTTTTAGACCTGTTCTTGGGGTAATTTTGGGCGCTGATTCAGAAAATGTCATTGGATTGAGTGCATCAGGTCTAGTTTCTGAGATATCGTCGATTTTGTAAAGAAAACCCAGTCCACTCTTTAAACGATGTCTTTGGCAAAACTAAAATGTCATAATAAGCTTTATTTATGGCTAATTATAATTCTTGCTGATTCATATAATGCCTACATCCTTATAATGTAAAATCAGCATATCTTGCCGCGTGCTGAGATATTGCTGATTCAACGAAATAACTATTCCGTAGCCTACAGCTTACTCAGCACTAAATTCATGGCCTCATTTAGAATTTATTTGTGCTTATACAGCGTTTCATGGTTTCGAACTATGTAAATAGATTATGCTGAAGTCAGCATATATAGCCTATATAAACCGCCTCCTGAAAGCTAGGGCAGCCGCAGTCGTCTTAGGGCATATTAAGAGTTGGTCGCAAGAACAATCTGTGAATGTGAGCATTAAATAACTACATGTTCTTACTATTTTTTAGGTTAGTCATTTAATTCCTCAGATGCGAACATCCTTAAGGTTATGGCTACTTCCAGACGGAGCTGCATTAACCATCCAGACATATTCTGCTACATTTGTGGGGAATACACACTAAAAGCAAACAGGAAACCGATTTCTGAGTTTGTAAAAAGAGCATATGTAGGTTATTTTGGTGTCAAACTTGGAGATCAAGATAAGCAATGGGCTCCTCATACAGTATGCAAAACTTGTATTGAACAATTGCGCCACTGGACAATTGGAAAGAGAAGCTGCCTGAAATTTGGTGTACCGATGGTTTGGAGGGAACAGATAAACCACTTCGACGACTGTTACTTTTGTATGGTTAATATCATAGGCATCAATCGAAATAATCGTCACAAGTTGTCTTACCCTGATATACCTTCAGCCAGGAGACCTGTTCCGCATTCGGATATTGTACCAGTTCCACCTTTTCGCGAACTACCTCAGCTCTCAGACGATGAGACTTGCATGTCCAATATCGGACAAGATGACGAAAGTGAAGAAAGTGGGGGCAGTGACAGTGATTTCCAATCAACTTCACACAGTGAACGTTTTGACCAAAAAGAGTTGAGTGATCTGATCAGGGACTTAAATCTTTCCAAAGAGTCCTCTGAATTGCTTGCGTCCAGACTAAAGGAAAAGAATGCACTTCAGCCTGGAACGAAAATTACAATTTATAGAAACAGAGAAAAGGATTTGCTGCCATTCTTTACCGAAGATAACAACCTAGTATTCTGTAATGACATCAGCAACTTATTGAAGAAAATTGGTCTGTCGGATTACAGCCCAGATGAGTGGCGTCTTTTTATCGACAGTTCAAAACGTAGGCTGAAATGTGTGCTTTTAAATAACGGCAACAAATTTGGTTCTATTCCAATCGGTCACTCCACCAGGATGAAAGAAGAGTACAATGCCATCTCTTTAGTACTGGAAAAGATAAAATACAAAGAACATCAATGGGTAATTTGTGTAGACTTGAAGATGGTAAATTTCCTCCTTGGTCAACAAAGTGGCTACACAAAGTATCCCTGCTTTTTGTGTCTTTGGGACAGTAGAGCCAAGCATGAACATTGGACAAGAAAAGATTGGCCTTCGAGGAAAGACATGGTGGTTGGAGCTCAAAATGTAATCAAGGAATCTTTGGTGGCACGAGATAGGATCATACTGCCACCACTACATATAAAGCTAGGCCTGATGAAACAATTTGTCAGGGCTTTGAATAAAGAAGGTTCATGCTTCGAATACATAGTACACAAGTTACCAGGAATTACAATGGAAAAATTGAAGGCTGGAATCGTCGATGGTCCACAGATCAAGCAACTTATGAATGACCCACTTTTCATACCATCAATGAATGAAATCGAATCTTGTGCCTGGTCTTCCTTTGTTCTTGTAACTAAAAATTTTCTTGGCAACAAGAAGGCAGACAATTATGCACAACTAGTAGAGGATATGCTTCTTCATTTCAACAAGCTTGGCTGCAACATGAGCATTAAAGTCCATTATCTCCACAGTCACTTAGATCGCTTTCCAGAGAATCTTGGTGACTTCAGCGAAGAGCAAAGTGAAAGATTTCACCAAGACATCAAAACAATGGAAAATCGATATCAAGGAAGATGGGATGCACACATGATGGCAGACTATTGCTGGAATATTATGCGCGATTGTTCCGGCAGATGCCACACTCGGAAATCGTACAAAAGGAGCTTCTTCGGTGTCGAATGACTTGAAATTTTTATAACAAACTTGTTCTGTTTGGTATCATATAAGTACAGTTTCAGGTACTACCATTTTCTTTTAAGTATTTGTATTATTATGTTTATTTAGTGTATCACATAATAAATTGAGCACTACATAATTATAGCTATAGCCTTATGTTTTATGGGCGAGCAGAGGCAAGGACTGGTATATGGCATAATGTTCTATATCTCGAAAACTAGACCTGCTGGGAGAAAACTGGTGCCTTTTCTGGAATCAGCAGGTCAAATATACCCAGAAACAGTTCTAACATTTGAGGCAACAAATTATGTGTTGGCCATTATTTGTCACATTTAAGCGAATGAACGTATATAATTCCAATTTTCCAAATTCCAAATGCATTAGTTTCTTTTTGCATGCATTCAAAAGCTTTTCTAATAACTTGAGTTGACTGAATTTCTCAAGGTCTCGTTGAAATTTGAGGTTGTGGTTAAGAGCAAATGTTAACATGTGCCAGGTTCAAATTATAGGCCTACGAGGAGTGTTGCTAGCAGCAAGAACTGGCGAGTGTTAAAACAATGAACGGTAAACCGGAATCATAACAATACTTGGTCTAGAAAGTGGTTCAACAAAGTTTGCCCTCTCTTCTATTCACCCTTTTGTGTATTGTTTGAGAAAATATCTTTGGACATATTTCATGAACCTCTCGGTGTTATGTTTATATTTATTTATTTGCTATTCGGCGCGTTTAAACTACAATATTGGTTATTTCTTTCTATTTTCATTTTGCTGATTCATGCATTATTTTATTCGTACGCTGTGCATATGTGCCAGAATTAAAGTGTTGTATATAATTAGAGGAATATATGAGGTAGTAATATTGTGACGGTGAAATAAACCTTTCAGCTTTTGTTACTACTGACATTTAAGGCTTATGAATATACGCTAAATAAGCTTAATTAAACTGTAGCCGATTGACTTCAAAATAAAGATAAAGGTTATCACTCTTTGTTCAGTAGATAGAAGCAATGGCATTAGTGTAGCAGCGACACATCGGACCAATTTAATAGATGTTGAAATACGGGCAGAAAGATCTCCTAACTCTGTGAACAGTGTCTTACCTGTTGAAATGATCGGACACCTGTGACAGGACACTCTGCAACATCTGGCTGTTCTGACTCGCTCCTGTTAGAGTAGAATCAACAAGAGCAGCTGCAATATGACCTCATCTAGTTTCATTCCTCAAAAGTTATAGCTCACGAAGGATCACGCAAAAAGCATCAGGGTTTTATTAAGAGTTAGTCCTAATAGAAACCGTTCAGACATCATCCTGTTTATTATGAAGAACCTGTGCAAAAAAAACGATTAAGAAAAACCAAGTGGGTTGGGGGCGGGTAAGCGAGCAAGCGAATGAGTTAGTGAGTTAGTTAGTGAGTGAGGGAGTGCCGAGTGCACAGTTGATCAGTAGAAACACAGTTGCAGTCAACGAAATATGACGTCACTTACTATCCTGCGGTCTTTTTACTTCCTTCAACGTCAGCTTGTACGGTCTTCTGCTTGCGTTACATAAAAATACAAACGCCTACATAATTATGTATGCACAATGCTGATACGCCTAAACTAAATCTCGGTCTAACAAGGTTCGTGGCCTGGACCACGAGGCGTGGCACCCATTCAAACTGGCAACGGTGGTAAAAGATCTCACCCGAAAATTCGTTAAAACATGAGCAGTTGTCAAGGTCACATGGGCGCTATAATTATAAAGACATATACATTTACATTCATTCACTAACTAGAGCTTCATCTCGGCCTTCATGATATTAGCTGCAACACAGTTTTGCCCGAGATTTAAAAAAAAGCATTGCACCAAAAGCAATCGAGCAGCTGTTGAGTATTCATACGAGTTTCCCTTATCTCTTAGACGGTCTGCTAAGCAGGCCACTTACTCTCTCAGAGTAATGACATTGCTCATAATCGCCACTTAAGGAACCTGCTAAGCATCGTCAAACGAAGGCAGAAATCTCGTAGAACTCACGCTGCTGTGTTGGTGGGCATCGTGGGAGACATGGCGATCAGAGCTCCTTCACTGTCTCGCAGAGTTATCACGCCACTCCTAACATTACAAACAACCAAACCGTATAAATGCAACATCACAGACATCGTCACATCTGTCACTCCCTTTGCATCCTGCATCCCTCCTACACGTACTCCCTCGCTCAATCTCAACAACAACCCATAAATCCAACCATCTATTCGCCCACTCAGCCATCCATCCACCCATCCACCCATCTATCAACTCATCAACCCCCACACCTATCCACCCACCCACCCATCCATCCATCCATCTATTCGCATACTCAGCCACTGACGGACCAATCCACCCACCCATCCTGTGACGAATGGAATTGTTTGATTGATTTCTGGACCTGCCTGTAGGGAGAGAGTATAATTATAACAGGAAGAAGCATCTGTATACATGTGTTTAATGCTTTCACAGAGGGGGCCATGGAGCTACCCAGTCTTAGCTGCCATTTGCCTAAGTATAGGAAACGGCGTATTTTGACGCCCATATTAATCCGAAACTCCTAAACTGATTGAATTTTTTAATTTGATAGGAGTGATTTCGGGGGGAATATATTCACCTGAAAATGTTTGATACCCATCGGTTCACCGGTCGCGTTTCCAGCATAACACACCATGTGAATGGCTGTTCCTGTTCAGGCCTTAATCTTTCTCAAAACAGTGTCCAGCCCACACGCCTAGACCGACCGTTACGCAATCAATCTACCATCACCGCATCCATAGTCCATGCTAAACTAGACTACTGCATAACACATAACTACTGCAATTCACTTTTCTGAATACAGACACCAACAAAATGAACCGCCTTCAAGCCATCCAAAAAACTCCCCCTCATGCTGTCAACAAAACCCCAAACACCACATTAGTCCTGTTCTCAAATCACTTCACTGGCTTAAAATATGTAAATGAATAGAGTATGAAGTCCCATCATTTTTTACCTACAAAACACTTCAGTCCTCCCAAGCCTCCTATCTTCGTCAGTTATTTACAATCCAACCACTCCGTTCAACCCGCTCGTCTTCTGCCCTGACACTTCTCCGCCCCCTTCACCTCATCCTCAAAATGTGGAAATCGCTCCATAGTCATAGCCACTCTAATTATGTGACCCAACATACGAACTCACCAACACTACCCCTTGCAATCTCTGCTCAGGTCTTTCACTTAAGACTGAAAACACACTTCTTCCAGAGTTCCTATCCTGATACCTCTTCTTTTCCTTATCTATCTTTCCGTTCAAATTTTAACCATCCACCGTAGCCGTCAGACTGTCTTCCTCCTTGATTCTTGGATCTTGACCTGAAACAGATTCTGACCGGACTAACGCTAGTCTACCTTGCAGGCAGGCAGGCTTCATTGGACTAGTCCTAACGTAATGAAAGTAAGCATAAATCTTCGATTCGATGAAGTTTTTGGCGTCAACGAGTGTTAGGGGTCTTCAAATTCCACTCGACTCATTTTCAACAATTATCTTAACAATAAAACTCAAAACTTGATTTTAACTGCCAAAAATATGCCCAATGGTAGCAGAAATAAGAATGATAAGCTCCGATTTTGAGAAAAAGATGGACAAAAGGTGCCCTGAGGATGCAAAATGCAACAATAATTAAGAATCAACATAAACTCAAAACTTTAGCCGATTTTTCTGTTTTTAGCTAATACAGTATAATAGAGAATGCAGCTTCTTATAACAGAGATATATATATATATATATATATATATATATATATATATATATATATATATATATATATATATATATATATATATATATATATATATATATATATATATATATATATATATATATATATATATATATATATATATATATATATATATATATATATATATATATATATATATATATATATATATATATATATATATATATATATATATATATATATATATATATATATATATATGTTAAGCTTCCTAAAATAGGTCTAATAACTATTTTATGCTAGAATGAAAAATCTCTCCTCAATTATGATGTCAAATCAAAACTGCTTTACCAATTTTTAAGTTCTAAAGTTCAAATTAAACGGAAAGTTTGTCGTCATCAGGCGAATCAACTTACATTTCCAAATTCTTAAAATAAATTTATTTAGCCAAAAACTGAAAAATCTGTAAAATTAAGTTACTGTTTTGACTGAATTGCCAACAGGACAAGTTAATCCGTATTCGTTATAAAGGTTTCACTGTTAGCACACTGGCATCTGTCGAGGGCAAATTAAGATCAATCAAAATAGCTAAGATAAGTTTAGTGCGAACCCAACGACAAAACAGACCATCTCTTGAGCTCAAGCAGTGGCGCTGTTGGCCCTCCGTATATTGGGCACACACAAAAACATCCAAGAAAGACATGTTTCGCATCACGTGGCCAAGATGGCAGTTGTTTTTGGCTACCATTTCATTTCGTTAGATTAGTGAGTATTGCACAATAATTCTTGTATGTTTGGACTTTTAAGCTGTTGCCAAGTCTGCGTTTCGGAGTTATTTCTTGGATATACTTAGGATTTTGTGCGTTTTTGGCATGTGAAATATTTGTGACTAGTAATTGCTTTTATTTCACAATTTCAAGGAACACCTCTCAACATCACCGTAATCCAGGTCTAAGCACCTACAGTTGACAGTGAGCCTACAGAAGAAAGTCTAGAGGAAGTCTATGCCATTAAATGGGTTGTGCTTACGCGTAACTGTGTTCACCTGATACAAAACGCATTCGACCTACAGTATATGCACAGAGTAAAATTATTATAAAACGTTTTTATAACGTTACGCAATTGTTTACATGCGTTTTTGCAACGTTACCAAAACGTTTGGTCGTTGCAGAAATCAGCTTGGCGTTAATTTATGCTTTACTTTGTTCAACTAGTACAAAGCATAGTCGAGATACGTGTGAAAAAGTCGTCTAGAACATGAACTAAAAATTTGTGCAAACGCTTTATCAGCGTTAGAAAAACATTTGTAAACTAACCGGTACCTTACCAGCGTTTCCACAACGTTACCGGGACGTTCTCGATGTAACGCAAACCTATACTCAACGGTTCCAACTAAAAACAAACGTTTAGATACGTTTGCGTGCTGCCTGGGTAGTGACAGCAGAGGCTGGGAATTGGCAACACGCAGATATGGTTATGAGGATAGAAATGAGAGAGGAGAGCGACTGATTGAATTCACGGTGAAGCACAATGTGTTCATTTGCACCAAAAGATTTCAGCAAAAGGATCGTAGGAAGTGGACGTGGCTGGGACCAGACAGACAGCAAGCAAACGTGATCGACCTGATGCTGGTGGATGGGATATGGAAATTAGCAAACCGCAGATTGCAGATATGCAGAAAAAAACCAGGAAGTGGATATAGCTCCGGACCACAGCCTAGTAACTTTCCCAACAACAACATTTGTATACAGTGGTGCTGCGTCGCCAGGAGGGGGGTCAGGTTGTTAATCTGCATTTGGATTTGCTTGTTTTAGCCAAAATCAACACTAGCCTGAAACTTTGTTCTGCAAAGGTGACAAAGAAATGCCTGATTGCTAAAGCTGCTTTAACTGGGACGCAATACGAGGTGAATATGAAAGTACTGCTCTTGTGCGCTTAACTGAACTGTATTGTAGCCTGATTAAAACATAGTATGCAAATTTTTTTTCTTGCAACAATATGTAGATCACATTTTGTTAGTTATTGAACAACCTTTTCTGGACATGTTGACATAATTCTGGGTAGTTTTCCAGATCAGTAAAAGATATTAATATTTTGGCCTTCAAGGATCGAAACAAGATGCACCGGTTTAATATTAGTTAAAAGTTTGTTGCATCAGGAGAACACCTTAACCAGATCCTCGAACTAATGTTACCCATTCCACCTCATCAATGGCCAAACTATCGCTGAAATTACCTGAGTGGCACATTTTTAGCTTATCTGCGGAAGCAAAATGTTTGAAATGAACAGGCCTACATACTGGTAACCACTCAACAGTAAACGGTGCATGCAGTCACTGTCTTTTAGTAATGATGAGATCAGTCAGCAGTATTATGCAATTATCCGTTAACTAAACTTTATCTAGTATAAAACAACACTAACTCTATACTAAACATATGATACAGTAGAAAGCTGGAAATTTGCCTTATTAAACTATTCTCCTTAAAACGTAATTTTGCTCAGTATCCCCATCAACATACCCTGCTATATACGTGTAACAGTCTTACATTCGTAGAAACGTCTTATCATACTATATTCACTTGCCACATTTTTCGGTAGTGTTGACTAATGATTTCATAATGGTTTTCTACTTAAACCATGATCAAAAATAACAGCAAACACAAATACCAACTAGAATTTCAACACTTTATTAAGAATAGAAAATTTACTCTAAGACATTTCAGAGGCCTTTGGCGGTGACTTGTATTCAGACGCACATGAATTTCAGTAACCTTCCAATACAACAACATCTTAGGCCTCCACGGTACAGAGGCAAAGAACAATTCTTGGTGATCTTGACTGAACTTGTAAGAAATCAGTGTTTTCGGTGGATTTGCGAATCAGTGTTTTCGGTGGATTTGCGAATCAGTGTTTTCGGTGGATTTGCGAATCAGTGTTTTCGGTGGATTTGCGAATCAGTGTTTTCGGTGGATTTGCGAATCAGTGTTTTCGGTGGATTTGCGAATCAGTGTTTTCGGTGGATTTGCGAATCAGTGTTTTCGGTGGATTTGCGAATCAGTGTTTTCGGTGGATTTGCGAATCAGTGTTTTCGGTGGATTTGCGAATCAGTGTTTTCGGTGGATTTGCGAATCAGTGTTTTCGGTGGATTTGCGAATCAGTGTTTTCGGTGGATTTGCGAATCAGTGTTTTCGGTGGATTTGCGAATCAGTGTTTTCGGTGGATTTGCGATGGCCATGATATTAATTATTTTCATACAAATGCGTAATGCTAACTTTTGCCTTGTCTCTAGAGTCAATGGTACGTGTTTATGCATGCTTAAGGCGTCATTCAAAAGGATTTGAATGCCTGGAGGTTAGAGGTCAACCGGGGGTTATATCCGTGCGTGCTGTTCTTAGTAATGATGGATGCATAACTACCAAGGAGATTGGTCGACGATGTCTTCCATGAAGTTCCATCAATGGATCCGACGCTGCGGAAAGATTGATTGAAAGAGAAGGGCGCAGAGAAGGCTTCAGGTCCTCGTCGGCAGTGATTAGAGACTGATCTGCGACGTTAATGACAGAACGAGAGATAGGTTAGAACAAAGGGGGTGTCCAACATACGCGCGGGCCATGATCCGGTCCGCCAAACGGATTCATCCGGTCAGCCGAGCCTTTCAAAAATATTGATTTTTATGTCTAAACTTGTGAACTACTAGCTTGAGTACCTGTGCAAGCAAGAGCAATGTAAGGTATCCCATTAGTAAAAAAATAGCAAAAACGTGAATATGTGGTACCTGATCTTAATTAAGGTAGGCAAATAAAATTCTTGTTCGTTAGTATGCGTCGCGCTGTTTTGATTATTGATGAAGTGCTGTCTTCGGCCCCGAAGTCCTAGAAAACGGCAAAGTGGCCCTTCACCCCGAAAGGCTGGACACCCCTGGATTAGAAGATAAAAGAGAGTTGAACAAAGCGATAATGAGGTCAAGGGTGTGGTTCTTGGTGTGCGTTTGGAAGTTACCTATTGAACAAGATTGACTGGTGTAAGAAGATTAAGGAAGAGGGTTGTGAAATGGGATGCCTTGCTTGCTGCCCTGATCGTTCTTCTAAAATGCTACACAGTTTGATCCATATCTTGTTCCATTTTCTGTGTAGATGCGTCGAAAATTCACAATCACCCATGTTTGCGCTGGAAATCTAGCCGTTCATTACGGTCGATATGACGGCCCGTGGCATAGACGCCTATGCCACCGTCTATGCCACCGTCTATGCCACCGTCTATGCCACCGTCTATGCCACCGTCTATGCCACCGGTGGCTACAAGAGATTCACGCGATACTCTCGGCCCCGTTTTAAGCTAATGCATTTCCGATGACGCCGTGGCCTGTATAATATAAGCCTAATGGCATACTGTAAACTCTCGTAACATTACGTCACTTAATAGATTGCTATGACAACATGCGACGCATAGGAAATTTATAGGCTCAATTTAGTCCGCTTTTGAGAGTTTCCATTAGAGCGCTATATGAATATTTAGATATAATGAGGCGCATTTCCAGTCTGTAGGAAAGTATAACCTAATGTAAGTGGATATGTAAAGAAATTTTATATAGTCCAATTCTGGAACCAAATCAGGCCTGTGGTAAGAAAGCAGCACATAATAATGTAAACAACTTCCCAGTTTAAGAACGAGTGTTAAGGTTAATAGAGCAGAAATGACAAGTGCAAAATAACAAATATTAAGCGTGAATCCTTTTCAAATCTTAGTGCTGTTGCAGATGACCTGTAGTATTGGTGCTCAGTATTTTCTAATTTACGATTCATTTGTGTTGCATTGATGTTAACACTCACTGTTAAATTCTGAACTTTGCTTCACATTAATAGCATTACAGAATAATATCACGTTGAACTTAATACAACAGAGTTCAAATTCCAACTGAGATTTCAATTCGCTAATTTATTCTCACCTGCACACAGAGTGCTTTGACGAAATGGGTGACATTATTACCCTGTCTTTAGTTAGTCAGATTTCTCTGGGTGGGAATCATTTGTTCGTGGTCCGTTAATCAGATTCTTTTGTCAGGTTCTTAGTTAAATTAAACATCATTAGACATAGATTCAGAATTCTTCTAACCTCTTCCCTGCTTTCTTTGTTTCATTCTACTTTCTCATGAATTCTCCTTCCCTCTTGGTTCCTGAACGCTGCCTCTTCAGTTCCATGCACTGTCTCAAAACATCTTTGAAATTCCGACTACTTTAGTCGCAAAGCAATGAATGCAATGGATTGCTTTTTCATTGTTGACCTTTCAGAATTTTTAGCCATTTAATTTAATTTATTCTAATTCAAAGAGATATATACATATATAGGGGTCGAGGTTAAAACTGTCAGTCTGACCGGAGACAGCATAAGAGAAAAGGTAAGAAATAGAAACTGCTAACATGAGCTTTTATCCTCACTCTCATCCTAATGCTAGCGAGTCCTCTCTCACCTGGATATAAATTGCCTACCTGATACCTCCCGCCGCTTGCATCAGCAACTCAACGATATCTTGCGAACTACATTGACGACTGAAGACAATCTACGATTAACAATGATTAGACATTAAAACAAAAGCAAGAATGTATGAGACGATGATACAACGCCGTTTTCTAAATGGACATATGGCTGGACAATGAGAAGCAAGATGAAAAAAAGAATCCTCTCAACAGAAATGAATTGGATTTGGAAAATGCAGGAATCTCACTGCTGCAAAAATATCCGAAATGATGACATACGACAATCATTGGATAAGCAGACAACTCTGTTAGATGAAGTCGTTCAGCGAAGACTCAGACGGTTTGTTCATGTGGAAAAAATGCCAACTGGTCGAATCCCACACAATGCATTAAACGCAAGATGCGAAGGAAAGAAAAGCAAAGGAAGACCACGTGGACTACGCTGGATAGACTTTATAAACGAGGACGAAATATGACTTGGGGACTAGATATGAGAACAGCCCTAAATTTGGCATATGACCGAAAATAATGGTTATCATTTGTTTGCAACCATCGTCGCCAAGCGGGTGGCGTCCAGAATTTATTATGATGATGTTAATACTAAAGTTTTACACCGACTGGCTCTAATAAACATCCGCTATTAATTAAATTCAGGAATAATTTCAGATTCGTAATAGTAATCGTAATCTCGAGATTTCTACAGCACCCAACGAAAGCTAAATCGCGGGAACCAGCTTATTCACAGGCGCTCAGTCAAAACAAAATCGATACGCACGGTGTGTTCGGTTCCAGGTCAAGATCCAAGAGGCAGACAGGCAGGCAGGCAGGCAGGCAGGCAGGCAGGCAGGCAGGCAGGCAGGCAAGGCAGGCAGGCAGGCAGGCAGGCAGGCAGGCAGGCAGGCAGGCAGGCAGGCAGGCAGGCAGGCAGGCAGGCAGGCAGGCAGGCAGGCAGGCAGGCAGGCAGGCAGGCAGGCAGGCAGGCAGGGTGGGTGGTGTTTGGAATTGGATTCGACCTGAATCTGCTTGTTAAATAGGCCATTGGAGACAGCCATTCGTTAATCACGATGTCCGCATATCGCCTGCCTTGCAGCGAACCACAGGTAGCTTTCAAACATGATACCTCTTCGAATGACAATTTTCCCTGTCATTTCTGCAGTTAAGTCTTCAAGGACATTGTAGAACCTTTTGTAAAACACAGGCCAATTCGAAATAACGCCCGGCGTTCGAATTCATTAAATCCCGCAGCTCAATCAAACCAAGGAAATTCATTTGCCAGTTACCTTTTCATTTCGACCGTTGATCTCGACATAAATCGTTTTGCTGACTTCGATCGATGATCCGTTGCCCATAGTGAAGCCTATGAATGATGTCTGCAGAACAAAAGATTCTAAGTTAATTCAGCAGCCGCGCCCCATAGCACAGCAAAAGTATCACTTCCAGACTTCAAGTTCCGTTCAGTCACACTGAAGAGTGCTCGCGTTTTGTCGCTGTATCCTACAGATGATATGGTAGAGATATATCTCATTCCAGAAAGGACAGACAAATTTTGCCAAATTTCTCAATGTCAGGTAAAGTTCTAACGCCTCAACCAGAAGCTTTAGGCAGGCATAGATTAATGAAAATTCTTGCAAGAATTTCACAAATCTCGATGGATTCAAAGTATTCTAGAAGTTATCAGCGATGATGATTCTTAACTTCTGGTCATTTATTCATTTTGCAAACAGAGCGCAAAATATTCGATCGCAGATACAGTCGCTGATTTAGAAAAAGATCACTGCCGCCATCTGACGGAAACTTGCTGACTATCGTTCGAAGTCCTGAAGAGAGGCCTCGTGCTTGTGTCAGCTGAGAAGAGCTCTTAAATATGCGCATCTCTGGCTGAGGCAATGCATGCCGTTCGCAAGACGCTTAGGCTTCTGCGCTCGTCACATGCCAGCCGTGACCTGATTATGCCGTGATGGGCGCCAACGTCGGTTGCTATGGAGACACTTCCGCATCTCGTGTAGATAAGATCGCTGACCAACACACTGTCTAATTAGCTGACGTATCATGCATTGGGATTTTATAGCTGAAGGTTTATTCGTTACTTTCGCGGGACAGCTGACAGAACTTACTCCAAGACGCATCTACCGACTACCCCTTAAGACAAAAGAAAAGATCGATTTACGCAGAAGATTTGACCGGATTCTGGAATAGGTAGACACTTCCGCAACAGAAGCAGTAATGATAAAAAAAACGTCCTCAGCTCTGCCTGCCTCGGTTTCACATGAAAAGCTAGCAAAGTGATTTGTAAGCTATATTTCGATGCAAATGGCCCTGATGTGAGTCGAGAATACTTGTCTCTCGTTGCAACTTCAAAAGGAAAGAACGTCCTTTACAGCTGAAATAAACTACAGTTAGTAATCTTGAGTACCAACAAAGGCCTGGAGAAAATGCTGGATGCTTTCCAACAATATTCTGAGATGATCAGAGGTGTCTCGTCTCTCAGACGACACACGCAGCCCCACACTGTTTTCCAATTCCCTCTGTTCCTTCCCTTCGCCTTGTTTTCTCTCTCTCCGTATTGCATAAATCCATCTTGATAGTGTTTCTCCATTTTTAGCAAGTTTTCACCGGCTTTTTAACACACAAAAATCAGAAAACAGATGTTCCGACGGCATTTCAATAAGTGCGATAATGAAATTCTGAACGAAATTTGACCAGTATTGAGTAAGAGCGCGTGTATAGCGGAAATTTTCATGAAATTATACCGATGAGTCACTCCGTTGTTTACTGGTTTGAGACAGCTCCGAAACACGTTGATCACGTCCTTGCAGTTGACGGGTGCATTGAACACGTGTAAGAGTTGCTCTAACGACGACTGGTGTTTCCCGCGCTATGGCACAAACTTTCTGTTTTGTTTTTGTTTGTTATTGGTTAGGGGTTCGCGCGCATTTTAAATGTACACTTCCTATTGGTCAGCTTTCGCGCGACATGTTTGACGTCAGCGGTAACCGCTGACGTGGCGGTAAAGGGCCTATAAAAGCAGGCGCAGATGCGTTGTTAAGGGGAGCGCTAAATTTTTTTGTAGCAGCAACTTGTTGTGTGCTCAGTTGGTAATTTGAGTTACAATATGAAGTTGAAAGTGACGTGCGTTCTATGAGTTAACGTTCTCGAGTACTATTGTCATTGAACTGTTCAGTTATTCAATTATACATACAAAAATCAAAGACTGTGTGTCTTTCTCGAGTTAACGCTACGTTACAAATTGGGCAAGTTGACAGTTCAAAGCTCAGTCGATTGACACTTCGAAAGATCGTCGACCTAGTCTTCCGCTTTTATTTTATTTTCCAGGCCTTTGTTGATTTGTACAGTGCATAATAGAGGCAGGAAAATAGCGTCTTCTAGGGCTAGATCTTCATCTAGCATACGATGCTCGTTCCCAGCCAGTTGTAAGCGTTAGAACCAGCGAAATAAAGAGCCAATAGTCCGTACCGTAACTGAAACATGTTTGCGGACAAATACTGACAATGTATGCCATAGTTTGCACTGCTCTATAGCAGGCTTAGTAATGTTGTGCGGGTTTCTGTCGATAGCTTGTCTGTGTTGAACTTGTTAATGTTTCGTTTTGTTTTGTTCTAAAGCCTCTTTTTTCACTTAGTTAAATGCAGTTGGTTTGAGACGAACCTTAATTTTAAAAATATACATAAAATGTCGAAGCCGAAGTTTGAATGGAATACTTATTCCCACGAAAAGTAGTGTTGCGGAAGAGTGGTTGACTGAACATTTAGTTAATACCGATGTGCCGTATGCAGATTGTGCGCCTCTGCAGAGATATAGGATAATTATTTAATTAACTTGGGTTGTCTCCTGTTTCATTTGCATAAAAGTCGACTAGGATTGAGTTACCACACAAACTGGTTGAATGAAAATTAGCCTATCTTAACAAATACACCAATCACTATAATTTTCATGTCTGACTTACACGCTACCAAGTGCTTAAATTTGTCATTTATTCATCAAACATGTGTTCTATGTAGATCCACGTATACATGGCAGAATATTCAGCTTTTGAATAGTGGATGGCGCCAAATAAGTCCACTCTATAGAATAATAAATTAGGTGCATTTTCATAAAAATTGGAGAATATTTAGAGGCTGCAGAGGACCCTAGAAGTTTCATCCTGTTTGTTGTTTTGCCATCCTAATAAATGTTGAATTTCTATTGACTTAAATATGCCAGACAAATCTTTTAATCATTGCAATTATGCCAATTTGGCCCAAATGATGAAACGATAAGCCATTAAGTGTGAATGTAAATGTTTTTCTCTAGTGACCGTATGGCGTTGACCAGGCTCATTGTTCAGTAAATTTATCAGAGGAGATCCTTCAGCACCGCTTCCAAATTGAATGGGCGTCGCGTCATTTAAAGGCCCCGTGTACGAACCGTGCTAGCCCGAGATTCAAATCTCTGAAATAATCCACGATCCATATGCGAACCGGCATCCTCACTTACAGAGGCGCCTTGAAGTATGCTTTAACCAATGTAGCTGACTAGGCCAGTAAGACACAGGAAGCATACCGTGAGAGATCAAAAAGACATTGAAGTTCTAATCAGCACTGTAGAATTGGATTTAATCAGTAACAAGAAGGGCACAACTGTGATAAAGAGAGTGATAAAGAAGGTGCTGGCGCGTCAAAAACAACGAGAAGGCCACAGTTATCTAGCAAAGACCTCAGCAAGAATCCATTGTCACTGAACAGGTGGCTGTAGTACTGAAACGAACTAGTCACTGACACAGAGCATCACATCTGTTGGCTACAACTGCTCTGGGTCCAGGTTATGAAAATCATGATCGAAGTTTCATTCGCCAAGCAAGGAGACTATGCTAGAAAGAGTTTGTCAGCACCTTGAAACTTAAATTTCGGCAGATTCTGATGTTAGTTGTTCATTTGTTACTTAGTATTGTGGCGGATCGGCCACAAGCAAGCCTGTTGGGTAAGAGGCGGGAGTATCTATGACCCGCTTTAGATAGCCAATAAGTTCTGCGCTTGCGTGTACGGTCGGCCTGCTAAGCTGCATTGGATTTTTAAAATTAATTTTCTATCAAATTTAAGTTTAATCTGATAATAGCTTACTATTTAGGCCGAAGGCCGAACAAAGTTTTTAGTTTATTTTTTAGTAATATAAGGCATAAAATGGTTTTAGTTTTTAGGTCTCTAGATGTTTGTTTCATGGCACGTAATCGGGCACATTTAGACACCTTTATTTACGAATTATCCAGCGTGCCAGTATATAAGCACCCCGGTGTACACAGGAAAAAGGGGCTTGAATAAGAGGTGTCGTGTGCTACGATGCCTATGTCATGAAGGATAGTTGCGTACCTTCACATATACGAGTTACAGTGTCTTGATATCGTTCTGTGAGCGAATTCATAGCGTATGCAAATACATATATACGGACGAGGGTGACATCCGGAGAAGCCCGTGTTCGATACGGTCCCGGTTACGATACAAGTATACGGACGAGAGAGTCCGCGAAAAAGTCTTTGTGCGCTCCCGGCGGGACGACCGAGACAAACACTGTCTGGTTTCGGGCTGACTGCGCCGATCCGGTTAGAGCGAGGGCCCACTCTGCCATAGATCGCGAGGCGGTCTGAGCCACGACGGTGGACGTTGAGGTTGGACAGAACCCAAGGAAAGACCCCGTTCGTAAGAAATAAATACAGGTCTCTGTGAAACAAGTGGGAAAGTTGCGGAAGCTACCCCTTTGACCGCGTAAGAGAAAAATCGGATCAGTGCGCTCCCGAGAACGTCGCAGCCGTTACAAACCAATCTGTCTGATTTCTGACTGGCTCCATTGGTCCAGCAAGGCTCGGGCCCACCCTGTTGGAAAGTCGCGAGACGGTCTACGTAAGTCACGATAGTTGGGAGACAGACGCTGGGCGAGGCTCGGGGAAAGACGAGTAGACAGGTCTGTGTGAACCCTAAGGGTAGCATTTGCCATAAGAGAAAACTCGTGCCGTAACAGAAAACTACTGGTCCGTGCGCTCCCGAGGAAGTCACAGCCGTTAAAAACCAATCTGTCTGATTTCTGACTGGCTCCGTTGGTCCAGCAGGGCTCGGGCCCACCCTGTTGGAAAGTCGTGAGACGGTCTGAGTAAGTCACGATAGTTGGAAGCTATAGATTATGCAAAACTCGTGGAAAGACGCGGCCGCGGTTCTTCCTGTCTAAATTCAGACGGCGGAGATAAGGGGAAGACCCGCGGATCATAACGCAGACCAAGTAAAGCCCCGGTACGTAAGAGACCGGAAACTAACGCAGACCAAGAAAATATCCGGTACAAAAATAGTCCGGGTCGGTTCCCCGATAACACCGGAGTCGACACGAAAGATGCCGACTCCTCTATATGCTTGTCGCCACACACTGATCAGAGGACTGACTGAAGTGCGGGGAAGGGCCCCCTCGTGCGTAGGTCGGTACGAAGGTCCGTGTGTTTTACAGAAGGTTAGAGAGGGGACCTTCTCTTGAGTGTTCCATAAGGGTATCGTATCCCCTGAAGCAGTGTTGGTCGATAATTGCCAACAGAGACCTGGTAAGGAAACTTACTCCGGAAGTCCTATACACGGAAATGGAGCGAGATAGTGGGAAGATGTGTCGCCCAATATCCATGTGCCTAGGGCGGAAAGACACAGAGGCTCGTCGTAAGACTTCCCTGTTCCCGGAACCGAGAAAACGACTGATGTCTGAAAATATTGGCGGCAACGGAAGAGTTACAAGATGTAGAATGGTGATTACGAGAAAGTCCTCACGCAGAAAAGGAACGACTATTGCTGGTAAAGGAACGAACCCTGTTCTGAGTAAAGGCCATCCTCAGGACGTTGCCCATCCGGCGACCGCGGAAGAGGCAAAGTCGGATTCCGAGACCGAGAGTTACAGTGTTGATTCCCTTAAGGAAGCGACCCATCCTAGGCCTTCCTTGGAAGAGATGATACGGGAAGACCATTATACAGGGAGAGTGCAAGGGGCAGTGAGGCGGGTGGCTTTGAGCGTAGAACTGGGCTAGAGTTACCCCCACCCCATAAACAGTTAGCCCGACCGAGAACGCCACAGTATGACTAGCTGAGAGAAGGTGGATCGACTGCCTATTCTCGTGTCCTAAGCTAAAGTAAACCAAACTTCTTGCGTCTCAAAAATGAACTTTGGCACCAAAGAAGCTCAGGCCAACGCCAAGATCCGATACCTTGACGACTGGATTCTGTGAAAGAAGGTCAAAGATATATGCTTTGACTGCATGTTGATGTAGTTGCTTCGATAGAAAAGGCACTTGGCTAGAATCTACTGTTCATAATCTAACACGTCGCCACCATAGTTGGAAAGGCATTCACTTTCCTGCACATGTTTGCAGCGAGCCAAGCATTGCCATATTTTACCGTTTCCAAGACAACCGGCAATTGACCTTGGATTGACCAGACTATATTTAAGACAGCAGCGGATCTGGTCAAGATAACCGGGTTCAAGGAGCGAGTTACCCCTTTTGCAGAGGCATAAAAGTCCATCATATCAGCGATGACTAGAAAGAGCTCCTGGAACTAGTGATCGTCTTCAGGCATTCACTTCGTAGTTCATGGAGCGATTCACCTGGCTCATTGGATGGCAGGAATCATCTATTCATTCAAGATGTGAATTTACCATTTCAAGTCAAGCGAAGGCCAGGTGAAGAATCGGTATTTTCCCGTTTCTTCTGCTCATCTGTAAACGTTTACATTTGGCCAAGTATCCAGGCTCCATGTATCATCTCTGCCCTGCAATAATCTTCGTTTTCTTCGACAGCTGACCGAATATAGCAACCACAAAATTCATCAGGCCACTACTAGACTCTTCTATCATCATCTGTAATGCATGACTGAAGCCATAGTCACATGGCGATAATGGCACGCCAGTCTCAAGGATCCATCCTTCTTCTTGACAATCACAAGTGGACTAGTGGTCATTCTACTTGTACACGGTTTGATTAAATGTTTTCTTTTAAGAATTGGTTGATTTATCTTTCAACTTCAGCTCCATGTATGAGCGGAATTTGACATGCCATAAATTCCGGCTTCAAGACAATTTCATGTTCGACCAATGTACAGTCATGGCCGAAACGTTTTGGCTAGAGTCACAATTGATACCTCAAAATATGGGCATATAACCCTTGTACTTAAAACTTTGTATTGGTTTCCTGTTCAGCAAAGAATTTGGGGCTTAGAGCTTATAAAAATTGAACTCTGGCCAACCAAGTTCTTACAATCAGTTATCATTCCCCAAACGTATCATTATATTATTCAACAGTGTAATTTGATTGTCTTTCTCTGTTTTTGCCAAAAATTAGAACTGATCTTGGTGAACGAGCTTTTTCGGTTGCTGGACCTAAATTTTGGAACTCTTTCCGCGTTCGTTCGTTCTTCTTAGTCGCATGGGTCATTTCAGTCTTTGGACTTACTTTTTTTCAGTTGGTTTATCCACCAGAAGCTGACTCTCTGTAGCAGCGGATTGACTTTATGGATATTGATCTGACTACGACTTAATTTGGCGTATAATCGGTTGATGTCTTGTGCGTTAGACACCGGCGCTACAGAAGTTGATAATTTACAATGACAATTATAATTAAAATATTGATCGCCGTGAATATAGTTGTGAGTACAATCATGGAAGCTACACAAAACAGCAACATACTATTTCTCCAAAATTAATACGAAACCCGCCTCAGAGAAGAGAGAGACAGACAGACAGACAGACAGACAGAAAGACACACTGAGACTATCTGTGCTTCTCTGTCTGATCGTGTTTTTCGATATCAAAATCAAACGAGGATCGCCTACAGAATATTGAGCATAAACGCCACAAATTGGATTTACCTATGAAACCTCCGCAGATCCCGAATTAACTGATGATACCTGAGAACCCAAACTTTTCCACAGTTGCCAGCGTACAGTATTACTAGTTATGAGCGATTATCGTCGAACCACCGAACGACGGCTGTCACCTGAAAGACCCCTGGAATATGCGTGAAGGCAGTAGTGACAAGACCTTATCGAAATTCCCTCTGATGTGGTAGCTCCATAACAAAACCCACAAACTTCTGTGGAAAATGTCAGTACCTTCAAACGGACAGGTTGTGTTACATCAGAAAATGGACGCTCAAAATAGCGGCGTCAACCACTGATTTGCATCTTAGTTTAAAGGCGTCGATATATCGAGTTGCATGCCCTGCAGCCTTGGCTATAGCTGCTTTAGACGCAGGGGTCTAAACGAACGACAACGATGCGTCTCTCTTTCTCTAAGACAGGTACAGACGAATCGAGCCATGCACGACGATGACGACGACGACGACGAAATGTCAGAAAAACGATAACGATGGCAAAGCGAGCGAGACCCTGAGTTCCCTCGTCATCTCCTGTCGACATCTCGACAACCTAGAAGGCCGCCAGCCAATTAATCTTCCAGCGAGTCGTCGTCGGTCCTTGTTTGCGCTGCTCAAGAACTAACACTCTTCTTCCTCCACCATGCACTCCTCCTCCTCCTCTCCTCCCTCTTCTTCTTCTCTTCCACTTTCTTCTCTTCCTCTTCCTCCTCCTCCTTCTTCTTCTCTTTCTTCTCTTCCTCCTCCGCCTCCTTCTCCTCCTCCTCCTGTTCTTCTTTCTTCTCTTCCTCCTCCTCCTCCTTCTTCTCTTCATCTTTCTTCTCTTCTTCCTCCACCTCCTTCCCCTCCTCCTCCTCCTTCTGCCCTTCCTTCTTCTTTTCTTCCTGTTTCTTCTCTTCATCTTCGTCCTCCTCCTATCCTTCTTCTCCTACTGCTATTCCTTCTTCACCTCCTACACGCGGTTTGCGTACACCGGCAGAGGCACTCAGCACAAGGACAATTGCACTGTGTTGGGTAGGAATAGGGCTAGGCTGTGAACTTTCTATTAGGATGCTGTTTAGGACGCGTTACACATGTGTCTTACAGCATCTGAAGATCAAAGAACGCCGGTGCATTATAGACAACTGTTGTCGCGCAACTCATTGGTCACCATTGGTCAGTGGACCAAACTGCTGTGCACACGTATCTCTACCCCAAACCATAAATATCAGATTCGTGCAAGAAGAAGGTTGGAATTGGATTAAGTGCGCAAGTTTCTGGCGGAGAAGATAGGCGTATAAGCGAGTTAAGTTCTTCGCCATTTACCGTTTCGAAATGATCCGGGTGGCACTGCCTATGTAGGCCTATATGTGGGTACAGCTGCCCTCTGTTTCTTTGCGAACATCACAGATTTTCTTGGTCATATAGCGCAGGCAATTGTCAGCCGTAGGCGATGGATTCTGCGATTTCCACTGACGGCTCAGAAACGTTGACACGTCATTCGAGAGCTGCCTGCTGTTGTTTGAGTGGCTGGTGATCACGCTTTTCCAGTAACATCGCACCTTGTCCTCGAAGAAAGAGGATTTTCCTCAGAAGCCGATTCCAATCACTCTGGTCATTATCCAGTCATGTTCTTTGTTAACGGCGCTCGGCTTCTTCTTCCCTTGAAATCACCAGTTCACAGAACACTTTTGTACAATTTCTCAAATTTATTATAATCCATGTAAATAAACTTATCGACAGCAGCCTACCTCAGTCAAGGCCTATCTCTGAATGTTTGCACCTGCACTGATACGTCTCATTTAAGTTATACATAGCCTACGTAAATCCTATCTGGACATGTCCAGACAAGGAGGTGGAATGGTTGTGGTAGAGGTGGAAAAATCTATCAATGTTCAACATGAGAGTGTATCTAAGCCAAGTTGAATGTTATGCAGCGCCCTTATAATAATATCTCAAATGAAAAATTTAAAAAAATTAATATGCGCAGCTGAAGCATGCGAAAAAAATCGATCAGACAGATGATAGTGTCAAATAAGGACATTAGACGCCGGCGATGCCTGGCGAATAATATAATAAAGTAATTTCTTTTCAACTGGACAGGAGGACGGTCAGAAGCAGAGGATAAGGACAAGGAGCGGGTGCTCACGCAGACAACTGTTCTATCTCTGTAATGATATGCATACACATGTACCTTCCGGTAGTACTTGCGTACAAGTCTACTAGATACGCAGTGGCGTCGATCACTTGGGTGCCCCAAGGGCCTCGGCAATATTTTGAGCCTGGGGGCCCGGCCATTGGTTGGGCCCCGGCAATATTTTAGCTGTAAAATCGGTACAAGGCAGCTCTGGACTGAATAAAGTTGTCATTCTTCACTTTAAGACGCCAGTAAACAATGCCAGTCCGTAATTTCCAATTGTACCTCTCTAGGCATTGCTGTCTATGCCTACCTTTGCTTAGGTAGACAGACAGAAAGACAGATACATGAATATGTACTACATCAGTACATATGTACTTATAATTATACGCAGATCGACCAAGCGAACTGAGTCACAGGCAGTTGGACAGACTTTAAGCCACACAGGTCGCCAGAGGGCAAAGATTATAGCAATGTTTGATAGAACCCTGAAAAATTAATGGAATGCAGGTCAGACAACTCGCCCTCACATCAAGGCCATCGCCATCTGAATGTCATCTTCGACCAGTCAGGCAGTAGGGATGTAAGCCGACCCGCTAAATTAGTCTCTTCAGTTACAAAACCATAAGTACATAAGGGACATGTATATGGGGTGGATACATATATACCCATATTCGTATAGTCGTCCTTTATAATTATAATCCCCACAGTCTCTGCATGCTAGCCGAAGAAAGCTCCCTCTGTTAAATATATGGATGTAAGATTTCGTTAATTTTGAACAAGTAAAATTTTAGGCACATTGCATTTGAACTTGGTGATACGAAAATAGATAAATTTGGTATAAAACGGAAACGACGATATTACTGATGGTGAAATTGCACTTGTGGAGGTAGGCTCATCAGCTTTTTATCACTGTTTGGTGTAGATACATGAGATGAAATTGAAAGCCAGTTACTTAGTTTCCCAACGTTCAACTCCAGGCATAGAAAATTTTCCTAGTTGACTCAACTATCCGTCCCACCTATATAGGTACAAAAAAGAATCACGTACATGTAAGTGGATTATATAGTGCCTCATTGTGTTGACATCCGGTTATAAATGAGTAAGTAATAAATTTAGAGCGTTTTTGAGAGGTTATGCGAGGCGCTATACAAATGCTGTATTACAACAATATGAAATGTAAAATGTGAATTTGTTTTCATTTACACAATCTGCATTTAAGGCAAGTGACTCAACTCTCTGTTCTGACACTAGTCTTAAACCAAGTTCAGTCATGGAGGGCAGAAAATGGATTGCTCTTAAACCCATCAAAAACTGAGTTTCTCCTTTTTAGAACCTCACAGCAACTGACTAATTTTAATTCTTTGACTTCCGTTCATCTAGGCATCTGTGTCGTACAACGCAACTGTTCAACCCGCAATTTTGGTGCTGTATTTGGCTCCAACCTGTCATTCAATGAACATATTAATTCTATATGTAGGTCTGCCCACTACCACATTCGTGATATCCGTAGGATTAGGAGCCACATTCCCTTCTCTGTCCTGGTTTGTTTGGCTAATGCTCTAGTCTCCAGCCGTCTTGACTTCTGCAACTCGCTTCTTACTGGCAAAGAGTTCAAAATACATTGGCAAGAGCTATCACTAAAACTCCAAAATATGATCATAAAATCGTTGCATTGGTTGCCCATAGGAAAGAGCATATTGTTCAAGACTGGACTAATTGTATTCAAGACTACATTTCAATCAACCTCACTATCTTCGCTCTGTACTGACTTCCAAGACTTATCTCTATTCGACCAGGTCTTCTAGTTATCTAAATCTGACTATTCCGTGGACAAGAACAGCTCTTGGAAGGCGTGCCTTTTCTGTCGCTGGTCCTAGACTCTGTAACTCTCTTCCGGCAACTGTTCGCTCGGCAGTCTGTTTCGGCCTTCAGATCTCGACTAAAAACTCACCTCTTCCTGAACTCATTTCCTTCGTAGGCTGTCTCTGTGTCTTCTGGGCTCCTCTCTGGCTTTTCGACCCGGACTCACCATGGAATTTGGCTTGGACAATGATTTTGTTTAGCAGCGACCATCAACTGATGCCTTGAGTATTATTACAGTTTAGATTAGAGATAAAAACTGAAGTAGATGACAGGTAATCTGAAACCTACACTAGCGGCTAAGTTTGCTACAAGCACAATCAGGGAGAACATTTTCGGCAAGTTCATTGTCGAATAAATAATTATGTGCTCATATTGCGCTGCTTTAGCGTTACTGCCATATAACTGTTGTGTAGGCCTAAGTTGACATTCCGCTGTAGATAATATTAGCGACATTTCTCATTGTTTGTCTACCGAGCTGTTGCGATTTATGTCTGTCTGCATTAGGCCTACTTCGATCTTGACCCCATACCAGGGGCTTTGCCTCTGGAACTCAGTAGGGCTTCGCATCCAGACCCCATTATAGGCCCGGCCCCCCAATGTTTACGACGGATTGACGCCTCTGATAAATATGAAAGAAAAGTTCATTATTTCACTTGTTCTGATTATGCTCATGTCTCTATTCATTTCGATGTAACGTTCTTGACCTACCGCTTGGTGGAAACCTTTACAAGACCTTGTTTTATCAGTCTAGCTTAGATAGCAAAATAACTTAAACAAACACTGCAGTGATATATGAACAGCTCACTGCAATGACTGTTGGAAACTAATGTTGTAGGCCTACCATGCTAGAATGTTTTGTAATAATTCATGCTAGAACTTTGGTAACGTAATAAAAAACTGCGTTTTCAAACCGAGACCCAAAATGAGCTTTTGATGTCGCATCCAGCGCCGGAACGGCCGTGGGAGAAAGTGGGAACCGACATATTTACTTCCCGTGGCCAAAATTATCTCATTACAGTCGACTGTCTGGATACTTCGAGGTAGATCGCTTAACCTCAAAGAAAATTAGCGATATCACGTACGCCTTACGCTATCAATATTCTCGCCATGGCTTACCGACAAAGCCACGTGGCATCCGAGCAGCTGAGTTCAGAGTTCGCCGACCGGTGGGAATTTATTGCCACAACCGCGTCCCGCGATACCCCAAAGCGAGGGCAAAGATGAGACAGCGGCAGAGACATCTAAGCGTTTGAAGTCGAAAGCCAGCCAGGCAGGCGGTGACCCATTCCTAGAGCAACTCGACGGGCGCATTACGCCATCACAACAGCTGGGATTGTGTCCAACGAAAATCCTCTTTGGAAGGACACGCACTAAACTCCGGCCGCCGAAGCCCTTTAGTCAAAACCTACCTGAGCTGAGACGCAGACAGCGCTAAATGCCGCTAAAAACAGCAGACATTTTGCTACCCCGAGGTGCCAAAGAGCGGCTACATTGCCAGCTGGCCAAACAGTCAGGGTGGACTTGACGAAGGCTACTGGCGCAAAGCCGAAGTAGCCCGCATTTTCCCACACCGGTCGTATAAGCATAACGTGCAATTTCAGGATGGCACGACCTGCTGCCATGTCTACTTCTCGGAGCCATCAATCTTTCTACGTACAGACAACACTTAAGAAGAAAGTCCCACACCGCCTCCCCCGTAGGCTAGCCCCACAGACTGCGCGCAAGTCACGACCCACGGCAGCGGCAACGCTTCAGCCAACTGTTCCGGCTACAGACATAAACAGCGCTCGCTCTGGAAGCCTCAGTAAGAATCTCGTAGGGTATAAGGATTGCAACCAACGCTGGATAATGGATATATAACAAAATGACAGACACTATATGTATATATATATATATATATATATATATATATATATATATATATATATATATATATATATATATATATATATATATATATATATATATATATATATATATATATATATATATATATATATATATATATATATAGGTAGCATTCTTAGACTGTTAGGCTCACAGCGTTTTGATTAACCCTAATTATGAGGGGGAATGTGGCGGGATAGACTACCGTATCGGGCATGAACTCCAGTGGCTACTACACGGAATACCCGTAGCAGCAGACACACTAAACACATCAGACACTTGCACACTAGTCACTAGGACACGCTCACTTGACACTGGCTGGACTAGGTGCTGTTGCCATTAGTTAGTATCGCTAATACTATATTGAAGAATGCTAACCTAAAGAATATAATAGCAGTATATTGAATAGCCAATGGTAGAAAAATACTCTTCAACTCGTTCGATATACAGTATGTCGCCTAGTCTTTGACAGTTTCATCGAAGGTGTCTATTTTGCCAACGGATACAGCAGTATTAATCCTTGTCGTCCGTTAGTGCGTATGCGACCTGAATCTTTATTTAATATAACATCAACAAGTTCACACACTGGCTAATCTAAACCAGTGACTTCTATAGCGCCATTATATAACGCCTAACGCATCAGTAGATGGTCGCTTCAAGTCAAAATTGCACAGTGAAAAATCATAATCTGTTGGAGAAGCCGGGTCGAATTCCGATAGGTCAGAGTAACCAGAATGCAGGCTATGGTGGGTATTCAAGTTCGAATAGACTTGTTTAAGTTTAGACCCGACTGACATCAAAGAATTGACATAACGAATTGACCTGGGCAGTGAATTCCAAAACTTAGGACCGGCTACTGAGAAGGCCCGAGAGCCCAACACTGTTCAGCTATAAGGCACAGCAAGAGTCAGAGTGTCCACTGATCGAGTGCAGTGTCTAATGGTGCTAGGGGTGAGCATGGAACGTAGATATGTCGGCTGATTTCAATGTAGTACCTTGTGAACTATAAGTCAGATTCTGAAATCACTATTACTCTATACACTACATAATACACTACACTTACAAGCATTATTAATTTCCTAACAATTAAGTTGCACAGTTCTGAACAAAACTGAATATGAATTTCAGCACAGCAGATGTAATTTGGCAAAACGAGAAATCTTCAGTTAATCTGATAATGCCATAACACTGAAATAAGTCCTAGATACTGACTGTTTGATTATCATAAAGCGATCGTAATGTGACGAATAGGCCTAATCTGAGTTTTAGATGAACTGTCAAATGATGGCTTCCAGCTTATCCGTCCAAGATATCAACTCACTCACTTCCCGGTCCAATTCATCGACAGCGTCGCTTTCTAGGCTTGGTATCGTAAATTCAGTCACAATTTCTATACAAAAACAAATGAACTTAAAACAAATGTAAACAGTCACACATTTACACAAGTATGAATGAAGTACCTGCATTCATTTCGATTTGTGAAATATTTGCAAGAAGCTGAAATTTAGGATTTGAAATCAAAACAAATTAAAACATGCAAAGCACCACCATTTCTGGGTGAAGAGACACGTAGCACACAGATTTTTATAACAGGTGGTGCATGAAGCATTTCAAAAGATATTTAAGCGTATCTGAAAAAAATTCTATTAAAATGAGACCTTTAGCAGGTACTTCATGTGTACAAGACTTGGGTGCATTCTCCAGGGAGATAGGTTAAAACTCATGGGGTGATCAGCAGGGATGGGCAGTAGAGAGGTAAAACCAACAATCCCCAGCCTGAATGTTTTGATCAAGACTAGGGTGGTTGACTTTTGACTTAGTCTGTACGCTCCAGGTCATAGTCTCACCCCCACAATTTCACATTCTTTCTCTTAAAAATTTCTATTAAAAATTTAATTTTAAAGGATAATTTGTGTAAAAGATTGGAAGTGCTGGGGTAAACCTAAAAACTACCTGACTTTGGTGGTTGACATTTGCTTGGGAGAAGTGAACAATCCCAAGATGCCCAGCAAATTCTGCCCTGTAGCCAATTATTGTCTAAACCTAAAGAATACAATGGAGACACCTACAGGACGGCACATCGACTGTGCACTGCATCCAACTGCCGAGCAATACAGCTACATAAGCTATATACAATGTAGTGAAGTGAACTGAAGCCTTTTTTATTGAGCACCATAAAGCAATCAGTATTACAGTTCATTCAAGCAAACTATTGTTAGACACCAAATGGACAAAAAGTCTGCTAACCAGGTCACCAAATTTCTTACGACAGATTTCAAGATGCCATTTCTAACAACTACATATTATGTTCTTGTTTTCTGTGCAAGGACATTAGCCTAGTGTGGCCAAAGAGTAACACTTTACATGACTCTTAAACTGGTGCATGGTTAGTAAGTTAGTAACATCATCAGGCAAAGAATTCCATAGTGGTCATTTCTTGAACCACAAATTCTGTGAGCCATGGAGATAACCTGTTCGGTCAGACTGTAGCCAAGTTTCTTATTGTAGAAAGTAACTACTCAATCACAGGTAGCAGTGGATTCTTTGCATCTGGTGTGATCATGACTGGAAGAAGGCCATGAATCATGAGGTTAATCGCCCAAGATTATTTTTTCAGCCTTTCCAATCACACTGTCAAGGCCTTGTTTCCTATGTTAGCTGGCCTGTTTTCTCCTTGTACGGCTGAAATTTGGCTTCTATAACTTTTTTTGCTGTTAACTCTACAGTGTTCTTTCTTGTTTCCATAAACCAGTCCAAGTTCTTTTTCAGTTCATCTCATCTCATCCACACACTTTAGAAGACACTCACAACCTCCATCGTTCTCAAGGGTTTTATCACCATCCCCGTAGAGCAGCACTTGGCTCACTAATGAAAGCAACCCCTCCTGGACTGATTAATCCCATAAACAAGAAATCGTCCTTATTACACTCTGGACATCTGCAGAAGTGTACAGTATGTATGATGCCAATTACACTGAGGTCATATACATTAGTATTTAGACTTCTCAGGATTACCGTATATACTCGCGTATAAGTCGAGAAATTTTAGACTATTTCAGGTTGACGAAAAAGCTCTTCGACTTATACGCGCGACGCTAAATAGACAGATGATTTTCGGACCGATTTTCGGACTGAAATTTAAACAATGCAAAAAGCGGACCTAAAATTACGTTTGTTTCAGTTGTCTGCTTTTTACATCATTTTTCAAGAGAAATGACATTTTATATGCTTTCTGAATAAATATTGGTCAAAACGAAATATACTTCACTTATAATAATGTTATTGTATATATCATGCGTCAAAAGCGAATTCCTTTATTATCGCCTGCTGAGACCTCCGCCCGAAGAAATGAAATATTATCAAGGTATGCATACCTTATTCCTAATCGTTACATCACGATTTCTATAGTGCCAAAAGCCATGAAACCAACTTCAGCACTGGCTTAGTCTCATAATCGGAGTACGGAAACAAATAACCTACCGGGTAACATCAGAGTGCGAAATTCCAGTACAAATCAAAGTATTATGTGGCTAAAATTCGCTCCGTCCTTAGAAGTTGTTCATAACGAACTTTTAAATGAATGCAATGCAGTCTATTGCGTATAGAGCAAACTCGATTTTGAACTCCTTGATAAACAACGTGAATAGTGTGTAATGTCTCGCAACCAATACACAACCATAATCGTCTTCAGTGCCCTAAAAAGCAAAGTCGTTGGAACCAGCGTTTCCAAAAGCGATTAGTAAACATCATAATTGACAGGCTGGTAAGTCAGGCAGATTACGGAACCCCGATGCACATCAAAGTACCGGTATGAGTCGGTCAACATGGCTGAAATTCGCACCCAGTCCTTAGAAGTTGGTCACAAAGAACCTCTAAATAAACACAACCTACGGTCTATAGATTTTGCTATTAAAGCGTCGGGTTTCGCGTATATTTTATAAGATGAAGGATAATGCGCTAGGTGCAGTCAAAATGTATGTCCTGGGTATAGTGCTTGCGCACTATGCTGCGGTGCGCATTATATGTGGATCAAAGTAAAAATCAGGCAAAATAATGCTATTGCGCGTTATACACAAGTGCGCATAATAACCCGGAAAATACGGTACATCAAAGAAAGAACGAAAAATCAAAGGCTTTTGCTTCTTTAGAAGTAAAGGTATATAAAGCAATCCAGATTTAACATGAATCATAATTCCGTATTTCGAAGACTATAGAGCTACGTAGTTTACAAATTGAATAATAGTTTTCCTGCTAAAATTTTTATTGCATTTATATTCAATACCGTTAATAAAAAATGAGTTCGCTGAAAAGAAAACGAAATTCGTATGAGGCTGGCTTTAAGTTGAAGGTTGTCAGTTATGCGGAGGAGCATGGAAATGCCAACGCCATGCGTGAATATGGAGTGGATGAAAAACTTGTAAGAGATTGGCGGAAACTTAAACAACAGTTAGAAGACATGCCGAAGACAAAAAGAGCAAGAAGAGGCAGGATTATATTCATAAGCTAAAGCTTCCATCTAACCATCCAGATTTACTTGTTATTCATTGTATGTAAAGTCTCTGTTATTCTGACCTCCAGTCACTTCCTCTCCTGAAGTTTAGAACTGAGCTTTTAAGCATTTGCTGCATCAATGCTTTCACGAGCAGTTGGTACATATCCCATGCTGTCAGCAGAAACATTACAAAATGCTGTGTTCATTTGCAATGCTTCTTATGCCCAACACTCCAACACTGCAACGCTCCTCTGACTCATAAATCACACCATAAGAGTGCTTCTGAGTGGCTCATAAAATATGCTGTACAACTATTTAGATATATACCTACACACATACACACATATTATAATTACCCTTAACTTATTAACTCTAGTTGCTGAAGAAGAGGCAGTACTGAAATTAAATTGAACATTCTAGGCCAACGATAAAAGCCACTAAACCGGAGGACTACCAAACTGCCTGCTAAAGTGCATTTGCAAAGTAGACTTCATTTTCACAGAAAACTGAGTTTCAACAACTGAGAAGCCAACAGAGAAACCGCAAGCCATATGCTGCATGTGCTTAATTTACTACATACTACAGCTAGAAATTTATATTGCACTAACTGAGAAAGGGCATGCAATCTGACAAATTTCACATTCAGTTATTCAATTTGTAATGTATTTGTAATTAAACTAAATGATAAATAATGAATTTGTAATGAAGTTTCTCAGTGCCACACAAACGCTATGTCGAGTAGACCAGCTTATTCACCAGCACTATATCAAACCAAGTCCACAAGAGCCAAGTTGTTTGGTCAGTTTTGGTGCCAAGTCAGCATCCAGAGGGTCATTTACTCCAATTTGAAAAAAAAACTCCATTAATATATTTCACTAGGAACAATATCGATGAATTCCAATATATCATCAGCCCTGAAACGAATCGAAATAGTTCACCATGAAATGGCACACAAAATGGAAACAAGAATAACTTCGGATAATGTTAAGCCGGAAAAGTGATAATATTGTCACAAGTGAACTGGTCCTACTTGGACGTGGAGTTGTTTGCTGGAGGTATATCTGCTTCATCTGGTTGATTTTATCAATTTCTTCCTTTTTCCACTTCTCAGATTTGTCTGGCACTGATGTCACTGCATGCGGCGTTTTGCTGGAAAGAACAAGCAGCAGTCTATCAAGAATTCAAACTCATTATTCTGTTAATATATGCACGAAAAATATGGCTTCACGTCGCACGTTTTCAAACTTCTTTTGGCAATCAAGAAACTTATGACATGGGATGATCAGATTCTATGACATGAGGCTCTGATAACAGAATCCTACAGATCCTTTAGTTTTATATTTTGAGTATATACTTTACCTTTTTCTTGGGTTTAAATCAGTCGGACTGCCATAGGTGATCACTGAAGCTTGCAGAGCAGAAGACTTTGAGATGGACGCTGTATCAAGAATAAAACTCGATGTTTTATTTGCCACAGATATATGCATGAGAAATACAACATTCCATTAAGTACATGTATATGCTCAACATGACAATATACCAACATAAGCTGAAACCCTGCAGTGTTGCCTGAATACTGTCGAATAACACAGACATATGACATCTATTCTCAAAGGTCATGGCCTGCCCAGTTTTAAATATTCAACTGACACAACTGACATTAAGGTCTTAATGCCTACCAGCATGTGCACTTAGGCCTAATTCAAAGTTAGCTAAGCAGTCATGCTGCCCACGAGGCCACGATATCTTTCAGCCCACTGATGAATACAACAGTACACTAATTTCGACTAACTTCAAGAGACTAAAGAATTTTTCTATTCTATATGCTTCACTTTACCATAGTAACTGTCAACTGCAACCTGATACCTTCTACCCGATGGCTTCGCAGGCAACAGACAACTGTGTATTATTAAGCCAGGAACCCATGACTAACACAGCAATCTGTTCAAAATAATCATTGTGCTTCTTTAGCTCAGTTTCGGGTATATGCATGTATGGCATGGGTTCTACACCTTTGGGCAGGTGCCTCGGCCTCAGGAATGAATTTCTTTCAGGTGTAAGCTAATCTCCAAACAGACAGCCAGGCAAACAAGGAAAGACAAACAAAATGAAAACCTTAAATAAAAACAGCTCGAAGAAATTACTTAAGCTGAGTACTTATTGCATTACTTTAAGATGCTGATATTAATTAACCCTATCAAGTCTGAATTAATTTTAAAGCCCAGCGTGTAAAGTCCAGTTTAATTTTAGGTCATGACGTCAAAAGTCTGAATTATTTTACGTTTTTGCAAGAAATCTTCAAAATTTTGTACAAGTCATTACTCGGTCACTACCGAAGATAGAAAGATGCTTCTTACATCAAAATTTTCACAAATGTGTTCTCTTTCTTGCAGCTGTATTGGTTTTGTAAAATAACAAACTGGAGTGCCTACCATCACTCTGGAACTAAAAGCACCCAAAGGTTTTCATTTGGACAAGAATGTTGTGTGGTGAAATTTTAAAAATTAAAAAATAATGATAATTGTCTTATTAAGAATTAAGTCCTGAATCAAATGCTGTAAAAATTTTCAAAATCGGATAATAATTGGTCCCACAAACCCCTAAAGAGATCAAAACCCTGAAGATCCAATTGCGTAAACTTTTCAATGATGATGTCTTATTTGTGCAGTGGCAGTTCCGTAAAAGTTTTAAATTAAATATATAATTTCCACAGGGGTTTATTAATAATGGAATAAAGGAGAACAATAACAAGCATCCAAGGTAGCAATAAGTTTTAATTTTAAAACTAAGTAGACTACTATCAAAGCTGGGACAACATCATGGCTGCTGTGGCAAAGGTTCTGTTAGTGACAGTGGTCTAATGGTTAAGTTTGATTATGTACTACTGGTTCATTAATAATGTAGGAGCAACTATTAGTGATTTTTGTCCTTTTGTATAGTATTAGCATTATTAGTGTAGGCTTCTGGTGCATTGATTTCCTTCGGAACAATCAGTGATCCTGAAAAGAATCGTTTTAAGTTCAGGTTGTCAAGGCTGGTGACAATTTCTCCAGCTGATGACAATGCTTAATCCAAACAGTTAACCACCCCACTCTAAGCATTTCCCCATAATCTTTCAAAACAAATGGAATAGTCCTGCTCTGCTTAATGAATATCTTATTTACCTACTGATGACTGTAGACCATAATGCCCTCTACTGGAGATCAGGTGCACAACATGAGACTACAGAGGAAGAGGCCAACTTTCTTACTTAGTTAATGTCTATGGATAAATTATGGATTGAAATCATAATTTTGTTATTTCATTTGAGGTTGTATTCTTTATGCCATTCCTTGAAGCAGCCTTACTTACAAAGGGGTACTTCACAGAGACTGTACATAAAGGTACTTGTTCTGTATTTGCCATCTGCTCTCCATTTACCATTTGTGGAGTGCTCAGTTACAACAATTTCTTTCATTTATTTTAACCAGCTTGTGACCTCAACTCCAGAATTGAGAGCACTGCTAGAGGTGGGTGTTTCTGGGGGTGAATTCCCTTAAATTTTAGAAGGGCGTCCTCGAGTGCAAGCTGTTTGAAATCTCTCGCAAAGTTGATGAACAAGGCCATGATGAAATTTCAGATGACTGTAATTTCATATACAATGCCTGCCCTCTTCTGTATCACCATTCACCACAAGAAACATCTCCACTATTTCTTTCTGTCTTGTCCAGGCTCATAATATGAGCACAGATTTGTCAACTCCACCCATAAACCCATCCAGTTTTACAAGTGGTTTTCCTTGTTCAGAAATGCTGGAACCATGACAGGTGGAAAGAAAAGAAATTGTTCTTTTGCCTCGAAATACTGTTAGGGTAACAGGTCCTTCCTGATATTCAGCCTCTGTACTTCAGTTTAGTCTGGCAAGCCTCTCGTGGAAGGCCTCTCCGATTCAACATTATAACAGAAGTTGAATTGGTCTTGTCGTTGAAAAGGCTTGTTGCTAAATCCAAGGAACTGAAGTACTGGTCATAGTACAAATGATGGCCATAGCCAAGAAATCCCAAACTCTCTCCACTTGGAGAGCAAAGGGTTCTGACAACATCATAACCCAGACCATGATGTCTTCTTATTGCATCATGGTTTTGGTTAGCTTTTCCAGTGTAAGCATATGTAAATAATAAATGTACTGCCGGAAAGAAACCCTTCCTTTAAAAGCAACCATGGCTTCATCAACAGTGAGTTCCCTGTTTGGAATCAATGTACTGGAAAAGCGAGCATTCAAGAAATCAACTATGCTGCTGACTTTGTACAAGGGATGGAATCCTGGTGTGCCACGAGGAACAACCTTTGAGGCATCACAAGTACTTAGCCAGAATCTGGAATTGATCTCTTGAAAATGCCTTGGCAATTGTGTTGTTTATGAAGCAGCCACAAGTACCACTCCAAAACAACTGTGTTGTTGGTGCAGGATACATGCCCATCAAGATGTTCATGGCAAAATAAGCCATCATTTCCTCAACGTAAGTTGGAGACCATTTCCACTGATGGGGTTTCCCAGTCAGCCGTGATGCAGACCTGGTCTGCTCTGCATAGAGGTTAGTCTGCTGGACAAACTCAATAAAACAGGAGACAAACAATAGTAAATTTAAAAAATCATAGGCCCGAGCACCAAATTGGAGTTGATGCACTGGTAGCCCAGAAATCCTTTCATAGGGTCTCATTTTGGGTGGTCTAACAGAGCGGGATCATTCTTCCCGAATCCCATCAGATTTCAGGCCATCATTCATGTATTATATAAGCTATTATTCTCACCCTTTCACCGTCTAATTAGGTAGCAATTGGACAACAGCTAATCGAACTAGGCGGTAGCCTTGCTTAGCTGCATCCACTTAAAGCCATTTACTCTCGCACGTGATACCTTGTTTGCATGCCTAGGGCCGCCTCTCGTATAGCTGTACATAGCATTTATTTATATCCAAGTCTGAGCTTGAAATCTTTTTAATATTGTCGGTATTATTCTCTAATAAATATTCATGAAAATGTGACACTAAAGCTTATTGGAAATGACCCACATGACGTAAATTGGCGCTTTAGTTTATGTAAACAATCGTCCGTCGAGTCCGACATTTAGCTGTTTTAAAAGTTGATTTTCTCAGTTAAAATCTGCTTCCTGAAGAAAAACAGCCTTTATCTCCGTAGATTAACATCTTCTCTTCCCGCCCACCGATAGAAATCAACAATGGATGTATTTTATTTAGCAAACAAATAGTTTAAAACAAGCCGGTGTTTTCCGGACATTTTCGTTATCGACTCCAGCGCTTACCCGGTGAAATCCGCTAATGGACTCCAGCGCTTACCCGGTGAAATCCGGTAACAGACTTTAGAGGTTTAAAGAACAAGACAGGAAGTGACAATAATGTGTTTAAATTATTATTAGTAAAGAACACTCACAACTGCAATAATTCCATTGCACTTAAATTTAGTATTCAATTTCAAAATGTGTTTCCACCACTCTTCTAATCAATACATCCAATTTTACTGTAGTCATTCTATAGCACTTTAAAGAGGTTTTTCAAAGGTGAAATGCACGCATCTATGAAGACTGATTAGAAATCAAATCAAAACTTGAAGTTTTGCAGGTCACAACTTTTAAAGTTCAGAAAATAAAAACCACATAGTAGACTAGCCTAACCTGATATATCAGCAGAGGCTTTGGGCGATTTGGAGGTGGCAATTGAGCTCCAAGTGGCATAGTAGTCCTCAAATGCAAGTTTCTTTTTTACCACTCGTGGCTTGCATGCTAAGCCACTACCAGACGACTTTTGCTGATAATCACCAAGTCCAACAGGAAGCCTGAATTCATCCAATGCTTCCTTACAAAACTTCTCTAAATAAGCAGAAAAGCCAGTATTTGTGTCTTATACTGTAAGTAAGGAAGGAAGTAAATGAACTGAAATGAGACAGAAAGACAGACTGACTGACAGGCAGACAGATAGACAGATCAGATGAATCAGTGTGTTCCTATTTCAACAATCACCCAAGTGAATTGCAATTCTGCTACTTAGGTTTTTGTAGGCTGCTATTCAAGAGCTTGGTACATTTATCAAATACATAAACCAAAATTTTCACAAAAGCTGCTTTTACCTTCAAGTGCTTGACTGGCCAAGACACACTGTTGTGCCATCTTACAATATGTTTCAGGAGAGTTGATCAGAAGGTCTGCAGCCTGTTTATTAACGGCTTTTTCAATACATGGAGCAGACAGCATATTCTATATAACAAAACATATTATCTTAATTCACCTCCAAATATTACAATATTGTTGTTACATCAATTCAAAAACAACATAATTAAGAGTTATTAACAATAACTTGAAAAAGTCTGATGCCAAATGAAATGGTGTTGTGCAGATATTGACACTTTAACAGCCAAACAGATCTTTGAAACAAAATGTCTTGTGACTTAATTTTACTGTACATTGAATGTATACCTGAATAGCTAAAAAGATGTGACCAAAATAATGTTCCTCTGAATTCCATTTGCTCTCATTGTCCAAAATATCAACAGAAGGTTGTCCAGTAACTGGATCAACTGCAAATTAACAAGAACTAATTAGAAAGACATTTATCCATAAAATCTACTGAGAGAAATTGTCAGCTGAACTCAAAATGGGCAACTAAGGCCATTCCAAAGAGGAATGTAGGAATTGTGCAAACTAGAGACTTGGTGAGTGAGGCTCATGAATGGACATGACACAAGATAACTCAACAAAATTCAGATGTTAAGAAGCCTCATGTAAACTGAAGTCCAGCTCAACTATCAGAAGCAAAATGAATTGTCATCTAGATTCCATGCATGTAAACTTGAGTCTAGACGAGTCAAAAGAGGCCAGAAGAGAAAAGGTTGCTCATAAGCAGTCAAAAGGAGTCAAATGTAGACAGATAAGGCAACAAGAGGTGATTCAAAAGAGGCAAAGCGAGTCAAACACATACAAAAATGACTAACCGTTGGGATGAAAAGGAATTGTGTGAAAATAAACATCAGGAGGAACATCGTTGTAGAATTCATTGAATTGGATGCAGAGTCTGAAAATGCCACCTATCAAACAAACCAAAAATAGGTAACATAATTTGTGGGCTACAAGTTGCACCATTATTTATGACGCAGTGACACAAAAATGGTAAATTTTGTGTAAAATTGATACAATAGTCGCATTGGTATTCAAGTCAATCTCCAATATGCCAATGTTGGGTAGGAACATTAGTAGCTGCTTTTGGCAAAATTACTCATATAATTTTTAGATATGCTGTTACATGGTAAACTTCTACTGAAATAAAATCTCTTGCACTTTGCAACACTTGTTTAATGCCTTGTTGTTTGATGTTTTGCATGGCACCATTCTAGTATTATAATCCCACCCAGTGGAGCCAAAGACACTATGTGGAGAAAGATATGCTGCTGCAGTCCTTGATGGATGATGCAGGTGAATAATAACCTCTACCAACTGTTCACAGATGATTTGTATATGTGCCGCAGGGGCCAACTTGTATACCTGTTGCACTAGTGACTTCAGGCTGCCGCCAGACAGGGCTGTAGCTAAGCAGGACCCCAACTTGTTCACAAGTAGCACTCACACAAAATAAGGTAATAGTACCCCACCCTGCCAACCTACTGACTAGTTGAATAACATCATACCCAACTCTCCTGAGGTAAATATAATAATTCCTCAAGACCTAAAAATTTTCTGGAGATTATGAACTACATCTGGAACAGCAACTACTCAGCAAGTTCTAGCATAGAGAGGTATTGTAGAAAGCAAGTGCACTGAAGTGCTCAACTGTCAATGCTAGGCATTAAAATGACAGGTGGTCTCTCTTACATCTCCACAGACATTAATAAGGCTTAGTTCCGGCTAAATGATGAAAGCCAGACACTATTGATGGAACCAAGCCTTTAAAAATCCAGAGGGACAAAATTATACGTAAGGATTTGGCTGTATTTAGCATTTTTATGAACAGCTGTTTATTCAGCTGCATCGCCAACCGTAACTGATGTAGTCAGTAAATATGAAACAGCTAGGGTGTATGTCACTGTAGCATCCCAAATCAGGCTTTGTCCTCATGCCATGCGATCCATGTAAGTCCACCACACCCCCTGCCTTCAATTTCTATACACACTAGATGGTTCTTTGACGGAAAGGTAGTCAGCATGGATAAGACTTTGACAAATCAAGTCATTTAAGGTAGCACGTCAGGCTGTTCGGACAGCGCCCAAGCTGCAAGATAGCCCATGCTAGCTGTCAGCACTAACTAAGGAACCACAAGTACACATATTCAGTTCACAGAGTGGTACCAAAACGACGGCCAACTGCAATTCTGACAGCCTTGTCAAGTCTTAAACCACAAGCTGTAATTGGTAGTGCATAAAGCAAGTAGCCAGAAACTGCTCCAAAAGGTGCTTGGTGGCAGGGTTCAGAAAGCAAAGCACTCAGATTCAATGCAATCCTTTCAATTAATGATTTATCCCAGTATTACTGGTTACGGGTAAGACTGCTGTCTGGGGGTTTCTGTATCAGACTTTCTGTTTGTCTGTGCATCAGTAAGTCTAATATGCATAACACTGTTCATAGACGATTTGGTGCCTGCAGCAGAAGCCAGGAAGGTGGGCTGAGCAAACAAGGCAGCCTTAAGAATTATTTTATCACTGAAATCGGTTTGTTAAAACAAATGCTTTTCACATCTCTTTGAGGCTGTAGGAATACATTACTGCTAACTGCACCTACATCTGTAATGAAACTGTAATCAGATTAGGCAAGAAGTTATTTGCTCATCAAGAATGTTTACAAATGGCTTCCAGGTTTTATGTATTACTGCTGGCTGGCTCTTGCGAAACAGATTTTAATTTATCGAATTACTGAGTTTTCTTTTTTGGTCTTTAGCAGTGATAAATAAAAACACTCATCTGAGAATCTGAATTAATCAATGAATGTCAACAGGGCTGAACATCATGAAGACTGTGAATAGAGTAGCTTTCCATGATAACACTGAAGCTGCAAGTGGCAGTGGTAATCAAGATTATGGACAGAATTATTCTGATTATTAAGATAAAAAACAATTTAACAAATCGATGATTCATACAAGACAAGCTATAAACTAACCTTGCCATACTGTACCCTCCTGACCAAGTAGTTTTGCAGTCCATTCGAATAAGTTACTTGCATTAACTGGATAAGCTTCAATGCCCTAAGGTTATAGAAACAAGTAATTACCAGAAGAAAAGAATATTGAAACATTTAGACAGGTCTGTATATATGTATGTATATGTGCATGGATGATGAACACAAAACTGTACATGTGTGTATGCATATATGTATATATGTATGTATGTACGTAATATGTATGTTTGTGTATGTATGCATGTCTATATGTACTATGTATGTAAGCATCTACTTATGTACCTGGATATTTAAATAGCACCTTCTAAGGACTTCTTGATGGCAAAGCTCATCAGCCGAAATGATGTTGTTCAGTAAGGATTAAATTTCACCTGCAAGTCGATGAGTCTTGACCAGCAGGGAAAGCCTGAATAACAGCAGGCTTTCGCATTTACACACAACCTAACCAACGGATTCTCATCCATGATTAACTGATGACTGGTTAAGAGGTTCCGGTCCACGATGCACTGATGATGAAGATAGGCAACAGCTGGACAGCTGAGTCGAAGATGAAACAATACTACGGTCAATTATGGACTCTAACTCTAATGCTTATTTGAGGCACTTCTAACAGCTTCAAAGAAAGAGACTGGATAAATATTAGGGTAATTATCACTGTAATTACATAAAAACATGACTGAGAAAAATTCAGTGAATCAGAAACCCAAACTTTCCATACTGAAGTTACTGGGTAAAGTGATTACTTCGAGAGTTTCTAGTAAAGCACTGCACAAATCTTCTGATACAGATTGTATTAACACAGAAGCTCAGTGTGTTGTCTCTCTTCCTTTCTATGCTTTAGTTTCATTCTCTTCCTTTGACTGCACTACATTCAATGTATTAATATTTTATAAAGCATCAGGAACTTGTCAGCAGTATTGTGGCAACATACCGTCATTGGTATGCATAAGCGCAACCACATCACTGAAACTCTACGTGATGAACTCCACTGGCTCCCTATTAGCTAATGAATCAAGTACAAGATGAGGTTGCTCTTCTACAACTGTCTTAACCATCTGGCCCCAGAGTACCTCACTGAATTATGCAAGCTGGTCTTTTCACAGCCAGCATCACTTGCACTCAGCCACTCATGGTGACCTCCATATTCCAGCAACAAGAACTAGATGATATGGATCTTGGAGTTTTACAGCTTCTAGACAATCTGTCTAGAATCGTCTACCACCTGACATCTGTCACCACCAGCAGTCAATCAATTGATTTTATTCACATGCATCTGTGTCAGCCCAGGCTGTAAGGGCTGTGAAATTAAAATGCCTAAATAATAAAACAAATAATAATAATTGTTCACAGCAAATGCAGTTTTTATCAGATCTCCTCAGTGGTCCTTGGGGACTAAGCAGTGCAACGGCTAGATCACTCGGCTGAAGCAGAAACAACTCACAGCAAAACAAGCGAAGAAGACAATTCAAGGTTGGAAGCCAAAACCTGTTTAAAATGGCAAAAGCAGGTAAGTGTATGTGTTGTTGCACGGTAGTTGAATGCACATTATGTGAGTGTGCCACAGGTTCTTGTGTGCATGCATATATGAGCACATGCATAAGTGTGTGTGTGTGTGTCTCCTGTAGCTTATTTCAGCTTGTTATAGTGTTTCTTACATGCAAAGCCACTTACCCATAGCTTGTCTGCCAGCAATCGTTCATGGTCCCTTTCTATCAGAAGATGTGCTCTTGAATACATCTTAAATCAGACTGATTGGCTAAATAAAATAAACACAAACTTCAGTCAATTGTTTCTGACACACTACAATGAAGCAATGGGTTTAAAGTAGTTAAGAAGACCATAACATTCAACCAATAAACATCAGACAATATCCTATTAATCTGACAGTCAGTTAACTCTTCCTTCAGTCAGTCAATCTTTCAACTTATCAAAGGCAGCTCATATGCAATGTTGCTTTTTTACAACAAAATGTTGTATTACTCAAATCCTGTTCTTCCATTTTTACACAGTGGTCATTTGAAACAGAGAGCCATGTTTGCAGCATGTGCAGTTTCTGTTTAATGACGCTGTGTTTTTAAGACGATTAGTGTCACCGTCCTCCTCTATCCAGATGGGACTTGCACCATCTGAGTAGAGCAGCACACCACTTTTGAGAGGTCCTCAAAGTGTCCTACACAAGAGCCCAGATACACAAACACAATATTTCCTGGTCTATAAGTCGTGGTTTTTTACATGAATTTCTAGGGTTGCATCTTACGGCTTAAGTGCAAAAATTTAAAAATTTTCTAAATGAGTTATATTTAGCAAAGAATGATAACAAATGAATTAAATTAAATTACATTTATTAAAAGAGAAACTTGTGTAATGAATGCAGTACTATACTTACTACAGCACCATGTGGGCCAGTTAAATAAGTATGGTCGTGTCTAATTTTAACTTGAATTAAACTTGCAACTGCTGATTATGTAGATCTGCAGTAGGCTAACTTAACACCGTCTGTGGTAACTATTAAAAGATAGACTACAATTTACAACGAATATTTGTATTAAACTATAACCCAAACAGCCTTGCCTTGATTCCAATGAGTTGTTCCCTGTCAGACAATATGCTTACCATGCTTTCCATTCTACTGAGATGGTTCTTGCTGATATTCTCTCTGAAATACTCCTCGCTATCGATTCTGGAAACTTTGCTCTTCTTTCTTTCATGGACTTATCTGCTGCCTTCGATACTGTCGATCATGGCATCTTACTTTGGCGATTGCACTCATCTTTGGTGTGTCATCTACTGCACCTGAGTGGTGGACAAAGTCTTACCTCACTGGTAGGCAGCAGAGTGTCCACCATGCCAGCTCATCCTCTGCGGCCACTACTCTAACCTGTGATATCCCTCAAGGCTCAGTCCTGGGACCCATTCTTTTTCTTCTCTATATGTCAGACATCTTTCCCATAATAGCACAGCATGGTCTGCACAGTCATCTCTATGCTGATAACTCACAGGCATATGGTTTCTGTCGTCCTGATGCCGCCGACGTTCAGCATTTGCAGACTGCAATTGTATTGGCAATATTGCCGACTGGATGAAGTGTAATCAATTGCAGCTCAACTCTTTAAAGTCGGAATTTTTCTGGTGCTTTTCTTCACGCAGTTGACAAACTGGATCAAACTCCCTTCATCATCAGTATGGAATTGGTCAAGCCAAGGTGTGAGGTTCACTGGGCTTCCTAATGACCTATGCCAGGAATTTCTTAGTCTCTCTCTCCCTCTTTTCCGCAAGCGTTTGAAAACCTTCCTGTTTCTCATTGCTTCTGGGTTGTAGGGCCAGGAGCGCCTCTGAGGAGTCTATCTTGAAGTGGCGCTTTATAAATTTTATATTACATTACATTCTACTTAACAATGATCTACCAATGACGTCTCACATAAATGGACTTGTGCGAAACTTAACTGAACTGAGGTCTGTCTCTCGGTTTCTTATGAAGGGTGCAACTGGCATTCTCATACAGTCTGGTGTTGAGTCAGGTCGACAAATGTAATGTGGCCTTTGTAGGCCTGCCCCCGCGCAGCATCATTCAGCTTCAGGTGGTCATTAATGCTGCTGCTTGCCTCGTTGCACAAGCAAGTTTGATCACGTCATCCCTGTGCTGCAGGACCAGCTTCGTTGGTTGAAGATCGCGAACGTGTCAAATATTAACTTTGTATTCTTATGTACAAATGCTTTCATAACCATGCACCAACCTATCTTATGGACAGTATCAAGCTGCTGTCTTCCTACTCGACTCCGACTGCTATCATTAAGGTCTTCTAATGCATACACACCGGCAGCTAAGATAAAAATGGGTGATCGTGCCTTTAGAGTCAACAGACTGCATGGATGGAATAGTCTTCCTGTAGCTATCCAAGAAGCCAAGAATGTTTTTGTTTTTAAGAGACTGCTGAGATCCAATCTATTATCTACTAACAGTAAAAATTTTCTGTTTACTGTCTAATTCTAGTATCAGCATTTGATTTTGGTTTTGTACATAGTTCATTTATCATTTATTGTTGGACTCTTGTGCATGCCAACCTTGGACATTGTAAAGCACCCTTGAAGTAGCTTGCTACTGACAATGCTGTATAAACTGTTGTGATTACAATTACTATTACAAGTCCACACAGCTAATATTTACCGTAGCTAAGAGGTCATACTAACAGATCTGTCACTACCAATTTTAGCAAGGAACAGGAACACTATACACTATAAAAGCAAGCATCTATAACCACAAGCACAGTAGGTAAAAAGGTGTTACCCAAATAAGAAAAGAACAGTTCTTCAGTTCATGGGCAATTCATTAACCCAGACAACTAAAACAGTGCCAACCAATGTTGGTATGGACCTAAAATCATAAATTACGAGACTGTGGTTGGGCTAATCAGCTGTGCCCATACAGATCATGAAGTACAGAAGATGCAGGTCACTGACACCCACTGACACGAGTGCAGCGTTAATCAATACAAACAAGAAATAAACAAAACTTATCTCAGCACCACAGAAAAACAAAACAATCCAGAAAATTTAAAATTTATGGCCAAAACCACTTTATCTGTTTAAAAATGAATTCTATGTAAAAATACAACAGAAATCAAAATCAACACATCCAGATATATGTGCACTCAAACCATCAAAAATGCTGCTTGTGACCAGGAAAGCATGAATTGGTCAGGGAATGGCAAGCTTTGGAGTGATGTCAACAGTCCATTATGGAGAGGTCTTCATCATTCAGTGACCAACCAGCAGGCTATTAATGAATGATTAACCAACACTGACCTATTCCCCATCACAAACCAAAGCGCTTCCCACACCATACACACCATCCATATCAACATGGAGAGGTTGGAGTGGCATGAAAAGAACAGTTCTTCAGTTCATGGGCAATTCATTAACCCAGACAACTAAAACAGTGCCAACCAATGTTGGTATGGACCTAAAATCATAAATTACGAGACTGTGGTTGGGCTAATCAGCTGTGCCCATACAGATCATGAAGTACAGAAGATGCAGGTCACTGACACCCACTGACACGAGTGCAGCGTTAATCAATACAAACAAGAAATAAACAAAACTTATCTCAGCACCACAGAAAAACAAAACAATCCAGAAAATTTAAAATTTATGGCCAAAACCACTTTATCTGTTTAAAAATGAATTCTATGTAAAAATACAACAGAAATCAAAATCAACACATCCAGATATATGTGCACTCAAACCATCAAAAATGCTGCTTGTGACCAGGAAAGCATGAATTGGTCAGGGAATGGCAAGCTTTGGAGTGATGTCAACAGTCCATTATGGAGAGGTCTTCATCATTCAGTGACCAACCAGCAGGCTATTAATGAATGATTAACCAACACTGACCTATTCCCCATCACAAACCAAAGCGCTTCCCACACCATACACACCATCCATATCAACATGGAGAGGTTGGAGTGGCATGAAGGGAACGTGGACATTGCCCGACCCACACCTCACAGTGGTGAGGGGGTGTAACAGTCAAGTAAGGGACTGCCTGCAGAGGCTATACCATCAGTGATGAAGGCGTATGCTGAAGTATCACCTAGGGCGCTACGCGAGGTGGGAAGGCTCTGCAGGAACCCTGAAAAACTGGCTAACGTGGGCGGCGAAGGCCTGGGCAGCAGCGGGTCTTGCATCGGAAATCGGGCGGAAGATCGAAATTACGACAACGGCTGATCAATGATTAGGCTGGTATATGGTGATAAATACACGATAGACCGCCACTGCGAGGTGGAAAGGCAGGGGAATCTACCACCTCATTTTCCCAATGAGCATTATGGACGAATCAATTCAAAACTCATACCGGCTCGGACGACGCCCGGGTCAAAAAGGTCCGCGTCACCTGCTGAGCAACCAGGGCAGAGACGAAAAATTGGATACTGGAAGAGGGAATGAGAAAGTACAAATGAGAAAGACGTTAAGGATTGGAACATGGAATGTGAGAAGCATGCTACAACTGGGGAAGGTTCAAGTATTGGGGGAGGAATTGATGAGGAATAGAGTGGACATTTGTGGATTAGCTGAAGTACGATGGGATGGACAGGGGCACTTTACAACTAGTGATGGGCACACAATAGTTTTTTCGGGTGGTGGACATAAAGGTCAGAGAGGAGTGGCGATATGGATAAGTAGGAAGATAGGAGGGAATATAGAAGAGTATTGTACAGTGAATGACAGAATACTGATGGTTCGAGTCAATGCAAAACCTAGGAACATCAGCATTATACAAGTATACGCACCGACAACCACCTGTAAAGAAGAGGACATTGAATGTTTCTATGGGGATGTGGAAAAGACAATAAGAAAAGTTCCAAAAAGGGACATCTTGATAGTGATGGGGGATTTTAATGCGAAAGTTGGGAAACAAACAACGGATGAATATGCAGCAGTAGTGGGAAAAGGAGGATTGGGAACAGGAAATGAAGCAGGGGAGAGATTAGTTGAATTCTGCCTGGACAATGATTTGAGGTTAAGTAACACGTGGTTCCTACAACATCCGAGGAGGTTATATACATGGACGTCACCGGATGGGAAAACAAGAAACCAGATAGATTACATTGCTATTGCAAAAAAATGGGCGGACAGCATTAGAAAGTGCAGGGCATATCCAGGAGCGGACTGCGACTCGGATCACAACTTGATAATAGCAACTTTGAAGATCAAAATCATAAAAAAGAGGACCGTGGAGCTGATAAAAAGGCTGAACATAGAGGATCTGTATGACCAAAAGGCGGAGGAGTACAATGTGGAGGTTAAAAATAGATTCAAAGAATTAGGGCAGTGGGAGGAAGAAAGAAAACCGAATGCATTGTGGGAAGAAACAAAAAAAGTATTACTTGAAGCGGCAGAGGCAACCGTGGGATACAGGAAGAAACAAAAGTGCAAGCCTTGGATAACCAGTGAAACGTTTAATTTGATTATGGAAAAAAGGGAAGCAAAGACGAGAGACAAGGAGAGGTACGGGGAATTGAAGAGAGAGGTACAGAGGAGAATAAGAGAAGATAAACAAAAACAAATCGAGGACGTTTGCGAGGACTTGGAGGATTCAAACAATAAGGGGGACATCAGGAGAGTATACCAAACGGTAAGGATGCTTACAGGAAAGTTCAGACCACAGCTGACTTGTGTAAAATCAAAAACAGATGAGGAGATTACAAAAAGAGAAGAAGTTGCTGAAAGATGGAGGGAATACTGTGAGGAGTTATATGAAGGAGAGGACACATGCAAAATAAAGGGTGAACACCTAAAGGAACCTGCCCCATTGAGATCAGAGGTTGAGCGTGCGATAAAAGATACGGCTAAAAGGAAAAGTGCGGGCCCGGATAGGATACCAGCAGAGTTGTTCAAGTTTGCGGGAGACACGGCAACAGACAGGATGCATAGGATATGTGTCGAGGTGTGGGAATCGGGGGAATGGCCGGGGGATTGGACGGAATCAATATATATACCAATACCAAAAACTGGAGATTTGAAACAATGTAAGAACTACAGGACAATAGCACTGGTGTCACACGCGAGCAAGATAATCCTCAAGATCATTCTGGAGAGGATAAGAAGTAGAACAGAATCGGAATTGGCGGATGTTCAAGCAGGATTTCGACGTGGAAAAGGGACAAGAGATCAGGTGACGAACCTTAGAATTATAATGGAAAAGATGAGAGAGCATCAACAACCGTTGTACATGTGTTTTGTTGACTTTAGGAAGGCTTTCGATTGTGTGTCACATGAGAAGCTGTGGCTGGCAATGATGGAGATGGGCTACCCAGTACACATTATAAACTTGATGGTAGAAATGTATAGCAAACAGACGGCAAAGGTAAAAATTGGAGGCATATTGTCAAGCGGGTTTAGAATAAGAAGGGGAGTGAGACAGGGGTGTGTGATTTCACCAACCTTGTTTAACATATTATCCGAAATGGTCATGAGGGAAGCTCTAGAGGGATACAAAGGAGGTATTCAAATTGGAGGAAGAAAGATAACAAATCTACGTTATGCGGATGATATAGTGTTAATGGCAAGCACAGAAGCGGAATTGCAGGACTTGGTGTCTCGATTGGATAGAGAGGGCAGAAAGAAGGGGCTGGAGATCAACATAGGGAAAACAAAATCCATGGCAATGGCAGGTGCACAATGTAACATCAAGGTGCAAGACATCAGGATAGAACAAGTGGACACGTTCGTATACTTGGGATCGCTCGTGACAGAAGATGCTGAGTGTAGTAGGGAGATAAGAGTAAGAATTGCAAGAGGACAGGGAGTAGGAGCAGATCTGGCGAAATTGTGGAAGTGCCATAACATCAAAGTACCCACAAAGTTAAAATTAATGAAGACGCTTATTTGGCCAGTAATGATGTACGGATGTGAGAGCTGGACAATCAAAAAGAGGGATGAGGTTAGAATAATGGCATTCGAAATGAAGTGCATTCGGAAAATACTTAGAATATCATGGACAGAAAAAAGAACAAATGAGTGGGTTCTAGAGACGGCTGGTGTGGAAAGGAGTTTGCTTGAATTAATCAAAAGAAGAAAGATGTCGTACTTTGGACACATAATGAGGAAACAGGGTGATTGTTTGGAGAAGGAGATCATGCAAGGAACAGCTCCGGGAGCAAGAGCAAGAGGAAGACCAAGGAAGAGGTGGATGGACAACATCAGTGAATGGACCGGCATGGACACAGAGAAGTTGCTGAGAAGAACCGAGGATAGGAGTGGATGGAGAAGAATCGTCTACAATGCGACCAACCCTCGTACCGAGGATGGTTGAAAAGAAGAAGAAGAATCAGTAACAGTTAGACACCTTTATTTACGTTTTATCAAGCGTGCTACTATATAAGCAAACCGGCGTAAATAGGAAACGAAGGTTGAATAAACAGTGTCGTGTGGTGCTTTGCTATTGTCGTGAAGGATGGATGCGTGCCTTCACATATACAAGTTACAGTGTTTTGATAACGTTCTTTGAGCGAATTCATAGCGTATACAAATACATACGGACGAGGGTGACGTCCGAAGAAGCCCGTGTTCGATACGGTCCCGGTTACGATAAAATATACGGACGAGAGAGTCCCCAAAAAAGACTAATCTGTGCGCTCCCGGCGGGACGACCAAGACAAACACTGTCTGGTTTCTGGCTAATGGCGCTGATCCGGTTAGAGCGAGGGCCCACTCTGCCATAGATCGCGAGGCGGTCTGAGCCACGACGGTGGATGTTGAGGTCGGACAGAACCCGGGGAAAGACCCCGTTCGTAAGAAATAAATACAGGTCTGTGTGAAACAAGTGGGAAAGTTGCGGAAGCTACCCCTTTGACCGCGTAAGAGAAAAATCGGATCAGTGCGCTCCCCAGAACGTCGCAGCCGTTACAAAACCAATCTGTATGATTTCTGACTGGCTCCATTGGTCCAGCAAGGCTCGGGCCCACCCTGTTGGAAAGTCGTGAGACGGTCTGAGTAAGTCACGATAGTTGGAAGCTATAGATTGTGCAAAACTCGGGGAAAGACGCGGCCGCGGTTCTTCCTGTCTAAATTCAGACGGCGGAGATAAGGGGAAGACCCGCGGTTCATATCGCAGACCAAGTAAAGCCCCGGTACGTAAGAGACCTTCCTTGGAGAGAACAGACACTATTCGAAGAGATGATACGGGAAGACCATTGTACAGTGAGAGTGCAAGGGGCAGTGAGGCGGGTGGCTCTGAGCCCACCCCATGAACAGTTAGCCCGACCGAGAACGCCACATAACCATGTGCTTAAAATGCTTTGGGGGTGACTTTCCAGCTAATCAGGCATTGCTTGATTGCCGATGAACTTATAAATTGTTCTTAATGAATTCTGACATCATTTCTGTAGGCTAGGAAGGAGCTACTTTGTGAGGCATTTAGAAGGCGATATAGAAATTTGCAACTTTATAGATACATGATTGCATGATTCCATCTTGGCTCCTAGCGAACATACATCCGCGCCTCAGATTCAGGTGTACTGACATAGCGCGTTATAAGTGCTTTTAAATCAATAAAATAAATAAACACATATATACATATTTGCATACATACACACAAAAAATTGCATGCATTCACTCACTAATTCATACATGCATAAGTGCATTAAAGTATGAATCTGTAAGCGAATTACGTACTTCTGGGCGCGCGCGTGTAACTGCACAATTACCGTCGAGCGTGGTATAACTCACAGAGACTATGTAAGGTTGACGCAAATTTACTCAGCTCCCGTCATTAACCGAAATTAATACATTTCTAATCTGTATACTTTTATTTTAAAACAAACATCATATATGCCGTCTTTTAACATTTGAGACAATTTAGATTTAATCGACAGAATTAAATGACGACAAAACAATGTTTATCTTCACAACGCTCTTGTGCATTTTCTTTGATCGCAAAGTAAGGTTTCAAGCCTTAAAGTGTGAAAGTGTGACGTCACGGAGACAGCCCACAGGGTGTCTTTAAATTTCCTTAGTTTTTTGCACAAATTCATTATAAATAAATTATAATTACATTAATTTAATAAATAAAATCGAATTTACTCTCTAATTTTTAACATCCGATTATCTCAGGTTTGTTCACCGACAAATAAATTTTTGTGTTTCATTTATATTCAGATTTATGCACCTTTCTGTACACGGTTTACAGGGTAAATATAGCTAAATTAGTAAATTAGTAAAAACCCAGTGAACTAGTTCATACACTCTTTAAGGCTGTATTCCATGACTTTTAGGCCCACATTAAAACTGCTGGCACTCTGTTTGGTTTTCTTGTACTATAAATAGTCGCCCACTAGCTGAAGTCCTTGCTCTCTCCTCAATACACCCTGTCTTCGTTTAAAGCTCACTGTAGTTTGTTCACTTTCTTCAGTGTTTCTGGTCAACTGTGGCCCACTGGCAATATTCCCGAGAGCTGTCCTATGCCTCATGTCATTGACTATTCTTTCCTGCCGTTTATGCATTGTCTCTGCACCTCTTGTTAGTCAGCGCGTTTTGTCATTCTTGTCAATTTTTCAAACTAAACCATGGTTCCAGGCAGAGAATGGCACTAAAGTATATGGGCTGTATGACGTTCCTCACCATCTGAAGAACATCAGAAAAAATATGTTGAACGCATCATGGCTTAGTCACACTGAGTCTGACGACATCGTTGCATCGTTTGATATGATTCATCAGATGTATGAACAGTAGAACGCCAGCTGCCCACATTTGCGCCCAAAACCGACAGATGGTTATCTAAATCTGAAGCCATTTATGAAGCAGATATAAGACTTCTAAAGACATTTCGATCTACTTGACTGATAATTTGACTTTCTGCGTAGTATTCTGTTTCTTCTCCAGTTTTCATGGAATTAGACTTCTATAAAATTCATTTTTTAGTTTCCTGTTATGAACAATTTGTGTGGCAGAGCTATACTTCTATCACACGAGTCCGCAGATGGCGGATCGTGAAACGACCTTTAGATAATATAGAGGTCAGCTGTGAAATAAGCAGGTTAATCCTGACGAATAAGTAGCCGCGGACCAGCAGCGGCAGGGCTACCAGGGCGCAGCGTGGGACGTGGGTGGCACCCGTCTCATGTTTAAAAGCTGCATATGCCTTCTGACGACATTGTGACATGGCGAGTGCAGGCCGTCATTTTCATTCACCTGTAGCCCTCGCTGCCTTGCGATTAGGTGCTTGCACCAAAGACTAGGACCACAGCCAATAACCGTGGTCGATGCCAGGAAGAGCATCCGATGGTAAAACCTGTGCTCCAGATTTTTCTGAATGGAACCGTAGAATAAAGGATCCGTGTGGAGGGATTAATTTCAGCTAGAAGGAGAGAGAGAGACAGAGAGAGAGAGAGAGAGAGACAGAGAGACAGTGAAAGAGGGAGGAGGGAGAGACAGAGAGATAATGTACTGCTTAAATTTCAGGTTCTTTGTGTTGTCATGATGTGTTGAACAGAGCTACATGTATGTTTCAAGAGTCATCCCACTTTAATCTTGCCGCCATACTCTGCTGATCTGACCAGGGTAATATATTGTTCCCTGGGCTACAACTTTCATGGCGCAGCAGAGAGCATTCGCTGAGGTGGGTACGTCACTTTGGAACAGTCCTCCACCTGCTATTTGAGCTCAGATGGCTGTGGGAGGTCGGCCTTAAAACTCACCTATTTCCTTGGAGCTCTCAGGCTCTGAGTTCCTCCGAGTAGTTAGTTCTACAAGAGGTGCTATATAAATTTACAAATACAACACACTACAATATAATTACTGTACATTGTAAAACGTGGCAAATTGTATTTGGGATCAATAAAGGAGCCGATGGTGGTGGTGGTGGTGGTGGTGGTGGTGGTGGTGGTGGTGGTGGTGGTGGTGGTGGTGGTGGTGGTGGTGGTGGTGGTGGTGGTGGTGGTGGTGGTGGTGGTGGTGGTGGTGGTGGTGGTGGTGGTGGTGGTGGTGGTGGTGGTGGTGGTGGTGGTGGTGGTGGTGGTGGTGGTGGTGGTGGTGGTGGTGGTGGTGGTGGTGGTGGTGGTGGTGGTGGTGGTGGTGGTGGTGGTGGTGGTGGTGGTGGTGGTGGTGGTGGTGGTGGTGGTGGTGGTGGTGGTGGTGGTGGTGGTGGTGGTGGTGGTGGTGGTGGTGGTGGTGGTGGTGGTGGTGGTGGTGGTGGTGGTGGTGGTGGTGGTGGTGGTGGTGGTGGTGGTGGTGGTGGTGGTGGTGGTGGTGGTGGTGGTGGTGGTGGTGGTGGTGGTGGTGGTGGTGGTGGTGGTGGTGGTGGTGGTGGTGGTGGTGGTGGTGGTGGTGGTGGTGGTGGTGGTGGTGGTGGTGGTGGTGGTGGTGGTGGTGGTGGTGGTGGTGGTGGTGGTGGTGGTGGTGGTGGTGGTGGTGGTGGTGGTGGTGGTGGTGGTGGTGGTGGTGGTGGTGGTGGTGGTGGTGGTGGTGGTGGTGGTGATGATGATGATGACGATGATAAAACTCAAATTCTTGTAAAGAATTTGTGGTACCTGATCAGATTGTGGATCTGTTTCGAATGCTATACAGTGCTGGCCATAAGTTTGGAATCACCCAGGCGCAATCTGTTGAAAACCATATTTGATCGCTATAGCAGTCGAGTCTATCAAGCTATTGAGTCGGCGATGGTTACTTTGTATAAATGGTCAGGTATACCAATCCTTGAGGATAAACTAGAAACACACATGGGGATCCTCAATTGCACCACTTTCCAACATGATGGAGCTCCTTGCCACCGGGCAAGGACTGTGACAAGATGGATCAATAGACGGGGAATTCATATCCTGGATCCAGTCCCGACCTCAATCCCATCGAAAACCTGTGGATGTTTATGAAGCAGAAGGTGTCTGAGGAGCATCCAACATCAAAGGTATCGTTGGTTGACGCCATAAAGCGAGTCTTGGTCAACCACATCAGCCCAGCTTATTGTGAAAGTCTTGTGAATTCCATGCCAGCAAGACTCAAGGCTGTCCTGGCTAACAAAGGACAGCACTCAAAGTACTGAAGTCTGAAGTTGACATTTGACTATCCATTTACTTAGTATGTGAGTTTTGAATAAACTGTTACAGTTTCATTGAGAAAAATTACAGTTACAATTTCTTCTGAGGCTTTTTATAAGAAAATTTCATACATTTCTAAGTGATTCCAAACTTATGGCCAGCATAGATTGGTGTCTGGTGTATTATTGACATGGCTCCATGGATGTTCTACGGTTAGACCAGTCCGCTTTCTGTCGTCAACTGCATGAAATTAAGGTCATAATTAATGGTTAATGTCAACATAAGGTCACAACAAGGTATAATTGGACCACAGCCAGTTTCCTTCAGCCAGGCACGGCCCTTAAGTATGCGGGGCCCGAGGCAGCAAGTAAAGAGCGGGACCCATGCAAAAAATGCATTTAGACATAATATAGGCCTATTAAAATAATGCGAAATCCATATTAAATTGGTTATTCAATACAATTTTACAAAATGTAAATCAGCCTCAAAAGTGAAAATACTAAAAAAATTTTACCATGAGAGCAACAATTACAGTTTTATTCATTTAATTGAAAATCTGAAAACTCAAAAAAGGTGTTAATAATTAAAATATTTTGGTATGTTAATTGAAAGTTTGTTTATCAATATATAGACACTAATGTCTACTTCTAACATGTTTTTACTACTCACAAGCGAATCTTGTGAGTTTGATGGATGCAAAATCCGCAATGAGTTCATTACAGTCAAGATCGTTAGCAACATCATAGTTTTAAAATCAATGTCATTGACAGGTAATTTATTAGTACGCTATTTTTATCCTGCAGTATAAACAAATTCCCAAAAACTAAATAATTCAATTATTATAAAGTTTTCTTAATACTGTTGGTTAAAAAACAAGCGTTACGTAATAGTAGTAAAAAGTAGTAAAAATGTTTAGTCAAAAGCGCGGGGACCTGAAAGCGCGGGGCCCAAGGCGGTTGCCTCGTTCGTCTTGCCCTAAGGTCGGGCCTGCCTTCAGCTGACCAATTGTATAACCATCGTGTTAGCATAAAGTTTTAGGCTGCTAAGGGGCAAAGCCTTTGTACATACCCACAATCGTAATTGTAGACTCAAAATTTATAAACCCCCACTTGCCCTGTCAACATATCCATAGACATTTGATGGGACCAATATGGGCATGATGGTAGGTCAAAAGCTAAGCGTAGCATTCATAAGTGCTGCGTCAAGTCAGAGAGGTTGTCCAATAATACTGTATGAAGATCAAATTCCATTTCCCCTTTATTCCCTAGGCTACCCCTCAGTTAACTTTTCAATCATTCTCGGTCGATCATAATCGTCTTTTTGTTAATTACACAAGATTGCTAGATTAATTTCTTCATCTGACTGCTTAGATGCCAGTAATCTTAGGCTATTCTGCCTGTTGTATATCAAATCTTCCCCTAAATGACATGCAGCCTTCTCTGCCTAAACACCAAAAAATTCAGTTTTAAGCTACTAAGGGGCAAAGCCTATGTCTATGTGGTTTTAGTGGCCCCATTCATTAAGTTGAAATGCTTATACCATTCTTCCTACCACATTCTTCCTACACACCATCTGATCATTACCCCATCTTTACATATCTTAACATTCTTCCGAGACCAAGTCCTGATCCTGTCTTTCATTCTTTTCGTCGCATCAGTTCAATAAATATTGAAGCCTTCATACAAGATATCTCCTGTTCTGACCTCGTTTTAAATCCACCCTCCTGCCTTGATGACTTTCTGTACTCCTACAACATCACTCTTTCCACCATCCTTGACAAACATGCGGCTATTATTACCAAATCCCTTTCTCACTCTAACAACCCTTGGTTCAATTCTTATCTCCAGGCCTTCAAATCTTTCCGGCGACGCCTTGCACTTACAAACGCACCAGGGATCCTCAACTTCTCTCTGCCCTTAAATCTGCCACAAATAAATACCATCACCTTCTTACTGCAGCTAAACAGAGATTTTACTCCTCACTAGTTCTTTCCCGATCCTCTAGCCCTCGCCTTCTCTGGAAAACCATAAACCAACTCCTCCATCGAAACTCATCCAGCCCACTTCCAAATTCTCTTCCACCTTCTTCAGTAGCTGACTCCTTCTGTTCTTTCTTTTCTGACAAAATTAATATCCTCCGTCTTTCTCTGCATTCTCTCCTTTCCAAAACCATCAATTATCCATCTGCTGATGCTTCCTTTCCCACTTATGATTACCCACCGTCTTCAGCTCGATCCTCATTATCGTCTTTCAACCCACTTCAGAGTCTGAAATATTACACCTGTTAAAGTCACTTCCAAACAAACAGTGCAAACTTGACCGTATACCCACCTCCTTATTGAAAGAATGTGCATCTGTCCTTAACCCAATCATTACCAAAATAGTTAATCTCTCCTTTATCTACGGGTAATTCCCCCTGCTATTCAAACACTCTCTTGTTACCCCTCTTCTCAAGAAATCATCTCTCGACAAGGAAATCCTTTCGAACTACTGGCCTGTTACTAACCTGACTTTTATCTCCAAATTAACTGAACGGGTTGTCCTCTCTCGAATCAATAACTATTTAGCTTCTAACTCACCCATTAACCCACACCAGTCTGGTTTTACTAAACGCCACTCAACCGAAACTCTGCTGACATCTCTCTACAACAAGCTTGTTTCTGCCATTTCTCATCAACAGGTTTCTTGCCTCTGCCTCCTCGATATCTCTGCAGCCTTCGACACCATATATCACAATATCTTACTCCACCGAATTTCAACCTGGTTTGGTTTTGCTGACACTGCTGTCCTGTGGATACAGTCTTATCTCTCCTCCCGCTCTTTCTCTGTTAAAACTTCGGAAGCCTCTTCTCAGTCATGCCCTCTCACTTGCGGAGTTCCACAAGGCTCCGTTCTTGGACCTCTTCTGTTTATCCTCTACACTACCCCACTCAGTTCACTCATTAAAGCATCCTCCGTTGACCATCACCTCTATGCTGATGACACCCAACTATTCATTTCTTTCTCTCCAAGTTGCTTCAATGAGTCTATAAATCATCTTTTTGTGTGGTTAAACAAATCTCCTCTTGGATGACATCTAATCTCTTATGCCTAAACCCATCTAAAACTGAATTCATACTTATAGGCCTGCGTGACCAGCTCAAGAAAATTCCTGACCTCTCTATCTCCTTCAGCCTGGACTCTGCCTCAACCAACACTTTTAATACTAACTCTTCTGTCCGCAATTTAGGTGTTATTTTCGACCAGAACCTTACTTTTTCTGATCATACCATCCATCTTTCCCGCTCTTGCTTTATGCATATCCGCGACCTTCGCAGAATCTACCTTATGCTTGACTTTAAAACCGCATCTACCATTGCCACATCGATAGTCCATGCAAAACTTGAGTACTGCAATTCACTTTTCCTCAATATTGACACAACTCAGATAAACCGCCTTCAAACTATCCAGAATGCTTTCGCTCGTGCCATCACCAAAACCCCCAAACACCATCACATCACCCCTGTTCTCAAATCACTGCACTGGCTTAAAATACCAGAACGAATAGAAGTCTTATCCGTCACCTACACACTTCAATCCTCCCAACCCTCCTATCTTCGTCAATTATTTACTATCCAACCACTCCGTTCAACCCGCTCCTCATCTGTCCTAACACTTCTTCGCCCTCCCGTCACCTCATCCTTAAAATTTGGAAATCGCTCGATAGCCATAGCTGCCCCACCCCTTTGGAATACACTCCCGCCAGAATTGCGACAGTTGTCTGGTCAATCATACGAACTCACCAACACTTCACCTCTTTCAGTTTCTGCGCAGGTCTTTCACTCAAGACTGAAAACATTTCTTTTCCAAAAATCTTATCCTGATTCTTCCTCTTCCCCTTATCTCTCTTCTCGCTTCAATTTCAAACACCATCCACCATAGCCGTCCGACTGTTTGCCTGACTCCTGGATCTTGACCTGGAACCGAACCCTTTTGCTTAGCGATTTTGTTTTGACTGAGCGCCTGTGAATAAGCTGGTTCCCGTGACTTAGCTCTCGTGTGGCGCTTTAGAAATCTCGAGATTACTATTACGATTACGATATATGAATGAAAGTATCAAGCAAACTTGTTCCTACTTCAGAAGAAGTAAGGCAAAAGGAAAAAGTTGGTCTGTCATATTTTACAATGTACAGTAATTGTATTGTATTGTATTTGTATTTATATGGCACTTTTTAAAGAACAAACTACTCAGAGGAACTCCGAGCACGAGAGCCCCAAGGAAATAGGTGAGCTTTAAGGCAACGAATTGCAACAACCTCCCATGGCCATGTTTGTTCAAATGCACCCTATCAAATCAAAATCACTAAGTTAGAAATACAATACAATACAATACAACTTATATTTATAACGCGCCTTAGTAGGCCTAAAACAATGTCTTACTCAAAGGACGCGTTACAACATAATAATTAGTTATAGTACTGAGAGAATAAATGAGTCTTAAGTTTTAATTTAAATGTATCTATTGAAGAGCATCTTCGGATAAATTCAGGCAGAGAGTTCCATTCAGCTGGACCAGCTACTTCAAACATTCTTTTACCAAACTGTAGGTTTACTCTTCTGACTTCAAAGTCCCCTTTTGAAGTCGAACGCAGTCTTCTGGACTCAGTGGAAGTACAAGGTGTAACTAGAGAGGACAGGTAGGATGGGGCAGAGCCTGACATAATTTTGAACATAAGTAGACGGATTTTGAAAGATATGCGGGCCTGAATGGGTAACCAGTGAAGATGTTGTATTGTAATGTTATCTCGAGGGCCAAGGCTTTTAACTAGGCGAGCTGCAGCATGAATAACAGAGGTCAGCGGTGAGAGGGTAGATTTAGGTAAAGCATAAAGCACTGAATTGCAATAATCAATTCTGGATAGTATAAGTGAATGAACGAGGACATGAAGGCAATGCTCATTTAGACAGTGTTTAATTTGATGTATCCGTCGCAAGTGGAAGAAACAGGCTCTAGATATGGAGCTAATATGACGAGACATGGAGAGTTTGCTATCCAGAAAGACACCAAGGTCACGAACTACATTCGAAGGTAGTATGGAACAGGAGTCATCTATTTTCAGAAACAGAGTCTGCAAATCCAGATGTGATCGGGACCGACGATCGAACCAAATGTAAGTCCAGGGTTCGTTCAAGATCTTATTTACAGTACTTACTTACTTTGGATCGTTTATGGAACAAAATTGGCTGCACATTATACGGGTTAATTTATTTAGGAGCTAATTCACGCGGTCTTAGCAGAAACGGTAGCACTATCCCGCGCGAGTTTTCTAACACCGTAACCTCTAGGTGGCGCTTTTTGACCTAACTATACAAAGCTGAAGGAGTTTCGCACAAGGTTTGTTTTCAGTAAGCAAAATGCGGTCGGGTTGTGTTTTGCCACGTGACTGTATGTATGGGCCACAGACGAAACCGAGGAAGGAATTTACCAGAAAGAGGAAGGATCTCAAGCCTGAGTGATCGCGTAGAACAGTTAAAGCGTTTCAACCTAATGTAAATAACTGATTATTCGATTTCGGCTCAACTGGTTTAGGGTGTTGTTGAGAATGGACGTGATCGGGTGGAGTCTGTTGACAATCCCGGATGCCCGGGAAACTCGGCCGGACGCCATAACAGAAGGATCCTCGTCGTCGTCCTCATGGTGGACGCCTTCTCTGCTTGATGTCACCAGATACCCACAGAATTTCACAGATGAACCAGAAAGTGACACGGTGACATACACGAGTCTTTCCGAAGTGGATGGACCACTGAGTTCCTCCACAGAGTCACTGCGCGACTGGGAACAGCTTTCAGATTCAGATGTAATGAGGTTTATTATTATGATTATTTATATTAATTAGATACTTAAATCGCGTTAAATTAGGATTTCACCTGAAAAGCGCGCGTAGCTGGAAAAAGATGAGTCTTCAGTTGTTTACGAAAAAATTTTTTCTTTAGCCTATAGGCTGTGGGGGTCGGGGCATTGTATTCTAGTCCATATTTTACATCTTGATACACGATGCTAAACAACCTAATAAAAACTGACAAAATTTTATACCTAGCTACAATAGTCACACTGTAGAAGACCTGCCGATATAAAATTGAGTAGGAGAATGGAAAACCCTCAAGATTAGCTTGAATTTTTGATATCTAAACTAACACATTTTGTTTACTGGTACCTACTGTATAGAGGTGTGTGCGTACAATTGAGTGTACTACTTCTAATATGTACTACTGGCATAGTTATGAGTTCTTATAGGCTAATTTTAGAAATGAATATGAGTGATAATTCAAGTGAATTTATCAGCAAATTATATATTGCACATTGTGAGTCATCATCTAGTTAGCATAGGCTTCTCTACTCCACACCTCAAATTAGTCGCAGGAAGTAAGTCTACAGTGGCAATAGAATCATGGACTATTTCATCATCAGCACTCATTCTGTACACTTTAATCGAAAGATCTGTTGATGGTTCTGCAAGTAGCTCTTTTTTTAACCCAATTCCAAAATGAAATAAAGTATGAATAATTTCTACACAGACTTATACAGACTGCACTAAAGTGAAATTTAGAGTACTTTATATGTACTGGGGCATATAATACATCTGACGCTCGGTATAACATGCGTTGATATAACGTGACTTCAGGTATAAAATGGTTCCAGCCATGAATCCCAGATTACTTATGTACATGTGTGATCTTTGACAGAAAAACTCACGAAGCTGTGCTGCTCTTTCTTTTCTTATTTGCTGAATTGACAGTTGGTGAAACAAATGTGTAGTTTACCGTGTTAGCTGCTTCAAAGTATCAAAGTCATATTTCTATAAGATTTTTGCTGGTAGAGAACTCTTCAGGGAATGTATGAGATTTTAATTCTATCATCATTCTTTATATATCTACATCATTGAAATAATTTGTTGAATTCTCTAGACGTAAAAACTGCTATACACTGTAAGAGAACAAAATTGAAGTGGATGACTTTCCAATGTCAGCTGTGGCCATAGCTGCCTTAGAAACTGGTTTGAGATGGTTCAAAATGCAAGATATCAATGCTGTAAATACCATACAGCTATGTAGTTTGTTACAGTCTGCTTAGGGGAAGCAGCACAGCAAGAAGCAAAGGTAGTTTGGTGACTTTAACAAAACCTAGACTAGACAATTTGCTTGAATGACATATCCAAATAAAGCAAGAATTTCTTTGTTGTGTTTTGGTTCTTTCAAATAAAAGCATATTTTAAGATGCTGGATGTACACTACATTGATCTGAAATAATTATAGGCACATAAATTTATCTACGGCATTTCATAAGTGCAGCCGGAAGTTCATTGCATCTGAGAGTGGAAAATAAATATGAATAATACAAAGCATTCGATTAAATTTTTATTTAAAAATCATTTCCATTCCAAAATGCAATTTTGAGTTAAGCAGAATTCTCGGGCAATCTTTACAGATGCAATGACGCTCGTAGCAAGTATCTTGTAAGTTCATTTTTTATGACCAAACTGAGTTCTAACACTTCCTACGTGGACACGTGCATGGTTGCAAAATACCATTTCAGTTTAGCAAGGCCATCACCTTAACACTGCTTGATATGGATCCCAAATTTTGCACTATAGCAAGGATGTGGTGTATATGTCCCAGTATATACAGATATTTTGTACATGTATGTATGTGGGGTATAAATATATATATGCAATACATATAAAAGAGTAGGACATATATATAAAGTAGCCCAGCCCAGTATATTATGGGCTATATCTGTGGGCATTTGATATTGAGGAGAGAGAACAGGCTAACACTGGACTTGGTCATCACTTCATCACTCCAGTTTAGTGGATACACCCCATCTGCAATTTGTCTTTTCTTTCTACTGGGATCATTAAGGTTCAGAGTTTAATGGAAATCAGCCTTGTGAACTACTCACAAGACACAAGTAAGAATATAGTATATATATATGTATAATGCCATTATACAGTACTATGTATTATGGATCAATATCCCTAAATATCCCTATATGTATAAATATCCTAAAGATCCCTATATATTAGGGATCAAGATCCCAAGATCAGGGTAAACTGGCTTAAGTGGCTAGTTAATATAATGTACACACACATAAATGTTTGCTCTAATAAAATGTCATTTAGAGACAGAGAAACACTGCCTATAACAGTGTTGTCCTTTGTAAAACGAATGGAACTGCAGCATTTGTCATTTATGGCAATTTTCTTGCCATAAATGACAGCACAAAAACCTCAAATGAGGTTTTTGTGCTGTATTCTAGCCCAAGTTTGGGTCTCTTATCCCAAGACACCAGACAACAGGGGGCCAAAGCCTCTCCGGCCTCCTGCTTGATCCGCCTCGTACACAAGTTGATCAAAGATTTTTGGGTATTCAAGATTGTATTGTTTTATAGCAAAGAAACTATAATCATTATACAGACATAGAAAGTATTCTTTTAATATGACTTAAACTGTCAATATTAGATTACAACAACAATGATGCAAGTCAACAAATTGAAAGTGAAATCACCTATTTGTCTGTCTTGAGAAACAAGACATATCATATTTTTCCTCTTAGTTCATATTGTTTTTCTGTATTTGATTCATGTCCATCCATCAGTTTTCTTGAAGTCAGAAAATTTGTGGCAGTATTTCTAAACAACTTGCAGTAAATATCAGCTTTTACTGTTCACTATTTGCCAGAGTTGAGTTGTAATCCTGGACCAGCTTTACTCCCTTCTTAGCCGTGTCATTGAAAGGCAAGAAGCAGTGATGGACATGGAGACTTTAGCGTCTGCTTTACAGGAAACCTGCTAAGTACATCATGTGAGAATGATGAGTTGATGGAATGAAGGTTGCAGGAATGGTGAGAGGATGGGAGCAGGTGTCTGTGGGGAGAGTGACAAGTATCTGTAGGGACAGGACGATTGGGGTTAAAACTCAAAGTGCAGCGTGGGAATGGGACATATTTTTGTCCCTGCATCACTCTCTGTGATGCAGAACATGTCATGCTGCTTGCATTCCTGGATGTAGGTGCAGTGTTTGACACAGTGGACCATAACATCTGACTGACCCAACTCAGAATCTCATATGGCATCGTCGGTGAACCCCTGGAATGGTTTCATTTGTTCTTGCTTGGATAAACCATTATGGTCAAAAAATGTTCTCAGCTTACCTGAAGATACACCTCTTTGGATATGTTAGATCAATGCCTCATTGTCTTTGTGAGTTTTTAATATGTGCTATACAAGTCCTCAGATACATACATACATGGACAGTACAGACTCGTTAACGCAAAGTCGTGGGTGGACATGCCTTTGAAACGGTGTGTAAACCAGTTCGCTCTTTAAACGGGACAATGTTGACATCTATTGCCTCTGCTACTCGGTTGCACGCATTCCCCTGTCCCACGCTGTTACCTCCAGCCAAGCTCCTCTTCGCATGGCAGGCAGGTCTGTACCCAGCTGGACGCCCAGCCCGCCAACCTCTCTGCGGTTGCGCCGGTCAGGCCATACCTGCCTTGTTCAGCCGATTCCCCCTCATAACTGGTTAAAACCGGTTTCAGTCAGACTTCCTTTTTCCGTCCCTCCTGCCCTAATTAGCTACCTCCCGCGGTTGAGTCACATGCCCATTTATTTAGACGACACCCTCCCGCTTGTATGACTAATGCCTAGTTCGAGAATGAGTGGAATATTGCAGCTGCCAGAGTAAGTCTCCACTGTGTTAATTAGCCTTATTCCCGGTAGTAAAATGCATTAACCGATATGGCATGTTAAGTCAGTAGCTTTGGGGGACATACAACCACTTCGCATTATGCAGACTCACGAGAAAACCGGGAGCGCGTTAACGCTTCTGCACTGTATAATGTTTAAAAGAAACCAACATCCTGCATGCAAACTGGATGTGGCTGTAGAAAAGCACTGACATATGTTCATAAGTTATATAGTCACATGAACCTTTGGAGTATGGCGATGCAGATAAATGAAGAGGGCTTGTCCATGGTCAAGATGGCTGTTGTTTTTACCTCTTCTTTCATTGTGATAGATTAGGTCATCATGTGTGAAATTGCTTGATAATTAATTCTCATAAATTGGAACTTCTGCTCTGTCCGGGTTTGCACTTAAACATTGTTTCTTGGTTGTACTTAGGATTTCATGCATTTTGGACATTGTTAGGTTGCATGTTATTGAGGCCTGACTGCCATTTTGAATTGGTCAAGCAGACTGGTTCCTGCATGGCAGCTCGAGGACATAAGGATGCTGTATCGTTTACCATTGGACAGCGAGGTAACTGTGGACTTATCGGCTTTCATCGTTCGTCATCCTCAGTTCTGTGCCTACCATGAATGCCAAACTTGGTCTCAGCTGTCAACCCTAGACGGGAATCCATTGGTTTGGCTCTGGATGTTTGTAGGAGCCCACCAGCGGAGACTTTTCTAGTCTGAGCAGTTTGCTTACTGATGAACTTTTTGTTCTTAATAGCTTTAGCACTGGTTAGGCTAGCATAGGGAGCTCTTTTGTGAGGTACTTTAAAGGTGCTATATTAAGTATCCAGATACATACATACAAATAATACATACTTTCTTGTTTTCAGAAACTATGTAGTTCAGTATATTGGAGAAGTTGGGCCGTAGGCAGGAACAGGCCAAAAACAAAAGATGAACTGGTCATGACCATCCATCCTTGGTTTTTTGTCACTGCACACATTTAGTGTACAGTGACATAAATCACGGATGGATGGCAATGACCGGTTTACTGCATCACTCTACCCTAGTGAATCATGTCAGCTCTAGAAACATTGAGTTGTCTTCTTGCAATGGAAATTTGGGCCCTGAGTTGTTGCGTCGTGTATCTGGAATGGCCTCCTGTGAATTTTTCTGTTGCTGGCTAGGGGTTCATTTGGGCTGAGAGCATTGCTGAGATGTTGTGATGGTTTATAGGGGTGAATTTAATGTACTTGTAACACTCTACTGGTTGTTTAAGACTGGCACATTTATTCCCTTTGAGGTTTTGTGCTTTCAACAGCAATTCTATGGGGAGGAGCAGTGTCGGTCGCTTCCAGTTTGTGGAAATCCTGGAAACAGTCGCCACTTAGAAAGGTCAAACACCATTTGGTATGCTCGACTAGACAGAAATGTTGAGACCAAAGACTTTACCTTCAAGAATAAGGTCATCTCAGCATGGACCAATGTTACAAATGGTAAGTTTTGCTTAGAATATTACAGAAGTCATTCTGCATTTGTTATCAATTCCTGTTAACTGTCATTTGATGCTATTAATGTGTATTAGTGATTTCCATTCTTTGCTGTTGTATGATTTTAGTTGTATATCCTCGAATACTTCGTCCAAGTGTTTTGGTACCTTCATTTTCTGGCAGCAGCATATTAGACGTGCTGAGAAAACAAGTTGTTTAACCATATAAATTTTACCTTTAATTTATATTTTGAAAGCCGCCTTTAATTGAGTTTTATAATTAACTATTCTTATTTACCATGTCAAACTGTCTACTATTTGTATACTGTTAAATACAGTGCAACTGTTATGTATGATCATCCTGTGTACTTGCTACATAATTTTAAATTTCAAAGAGAATGTTCATAGTAGGTAATTTGATGTTCTCAGAGCAAGAGGATCTTACTGATAGGTCCTCACAAGACTTGTAGATACCCCTATACAAATCCATCAATGTGCATTGATACTCGAAGCCTTGCTTATTTGGTTTCATAGCTATTGACTTGTCCAACAACCAGCTTTAGTTTTGCCTTTTACCTTATTGACAGTAGTTTATAAGCATGGTTAACTGGTTTAGGTTGGGTGCTCAAAACTGCCACCAGTTTTAAGATCGACTCAGAGATTTGTCTGTTGGGTCACAAGTATACCTGTCACACAGACTCACCAGGTAAGTATGTCAGTTATTATGTAGTGATATAAAATGACTTGGTTATATGTGTAGTGCTTAGTTTTTGCCCATGATCGGTTGTGCAAAGACCAAGTACCTCCAGAGATGCCAGAGCCTAGCAACTGCCAACCAGACTGACGCAAAACAGGACATAAAATGTAGCTCCTCATCGTATTGCACGGTGGTACTGATGAGCAAGAGAATCTTGGCTTGACTCCTTTCACATTGGTCACAACATTAATCACTTTTGATTGTTGTTCACTGTATTAAGTCAGTGGCTTCAAAGAAAATTCAACTCGAACTGGCCAGTTTGGTGGCAGCTGCATAGGCCAGTCATTTAGAATATAGCAGTTTTGCCATGAGTAGGTTTTCTCTAACTGGTGCATAATAAATTTGCCAATTTACCAGTGAAATGTTTTGTAAGTGAAATTAGGAATATGTAGTGCCACTTCAGAAGAAACTAATTAATTAGAGGCATTCATGTTTATAAATACTTGTATGTGAGAATGGCTGCTTTAAACCTCAAAAGTCCATTACCATATTTCACCAGTTACCAGATTTTGCCAGGTTGATGCTGCTGGAGTCAGTAATGAGAACGCTTGTGCTGGAAGAGATGGCTGGTGTAATTTTCAAGACATTAATTCCAACTACACGTATCATGAAGCACAACTTAGAATGAGGTGTTAAATTCTGAAGTAAATAAAATATGTACTTTTAAATAGTTGTATATTTATGGTTTGACTGGTTCTAATAGTTTTTAAATAGATTTTACTGGTCATCAGTTACACTGTTTCATTATGCTGATTTTCAGCAAAACGTAGAAAGGCCAAATTTGCCCAGTTCAAGGAGGACTTTACCAGTCGGATTTGGCTGACGTACCGCATGGACTTTTCCAGTTTGCCAAGATCTCAGTTATCGTCTGATGTTGGATGGGGCTGCATGCTGCGTTCAGGACAAATGATGTTGGCCCAGGCCTTTGTTCTTCACTTCCTTAGTCGTGGTGAGTGCATTTCCCAATAATATGCATTTCTAATATATTTCCATATTAAATGATTTGGCTTTCTGACATTTCAGCTTATTAAGATCTCCTAATGGCATGTTATGTCTTCCTAAGAATCAGTGAAATTATGGGTAGAGGTCTAATTATGGGTAGAGGTCTGTAAAGAGGCATGTTTGTGATCTATTACAGATTCACTGTTGTCATCAGATGATGCATCTCGGCCGCAGCATCGACAAATTATTCGCTATTTTGGTGATTTCTTTTGTGACGATTGTCCATTTTCAATACATAAGCTTGTTGAAATCAGCCATTCATCAGGACGACAGACTGGTGACTGGTTTGGCCCGGCTTCAATTTGTGTTGTGCTGAGGTGAGAAAATGACAGACTGCAGGTAGTCTTCATATATTGATTAACTCACAATGAGCAACAGAATTTAAAGTTTTCCATAAGCAGAAAGTGTTGCTTTCTTCACTGAAATATTCACCAAAATCTTTAACCTTTTACTTGACAGTGATAATGTTTGACTCATTTAGTTGTAGAGGATTAGATAATAAGTCTGTTGATTAAATCATGTGCACATGAACTGGAAGTCTTTTTTGAAAAAATCTAGTTATCGGGTTTCTTCATTTGCAATTTTCATATGATTTTCAGAGATGCATTAGAGCAGGCAAGGAGTGTCAGTACTGGTCATAGTGAGTTTTCGCAGTTGGTGATTTATCTGACTATGGATTGCACTGGTAAGGTTCTCATCACCGTCATCTTACCATGGATTGCACTAGTAAGGTTCTGATCATCGGCAACAGCGTGGTTATTGTCATTGTAGTTAGTCAGATATTACTTATCAGCTTTTATTCAGTTGTCTTGATGCTGGGCGGTGGGACAGACACTGTTCTAAAGTTACTGCTGATGAGTCACGAAGTCTTGGATATCGGCCAGGATGGGTATTACTACAATCCAGGCATGAGGGGCATGTGAATTGACATAGTCGAGTAACATAAGTGATGTGCAATTTCACTGAAAGACTAAAATTGATTATGACTGCAAGCATTGCTCTTAAGGAGGACGAGACAGTCTGCACTGCTACGTACATCAGGAACTCAGGGCACCATCTCTCTGGGGTTTGGTTCATCCAGAGTAAGACAGAGGTAATGATGAGCCTGAACAGAAGCAACACAGAAAGACAGGCACTCATGAAGGTGTGCAGTACAAAAAGAATGAATTCTTGCTTGTAATTTAGACACTTGAGAAGAGCAAATGTATTTTGCTTAGGCCCTATCTTAGGCCAACAGAGAAACTCATACCTGTGGCATTTTCTGTTTTTAGAATTATAATACTTATGTTTGTTTATAATTTTATAAAAGTAATAACTCTACTAGGCATTGCTTAAATTTACTGTGCTTGCTGGCCTATCGACTTAGCCAAGATGCCACCTATTAATTGTAATTGTAGTAGCATTGTGAAGTATTAGTGATAATAATAACGAATACTATTATTATTTTAATTATTATTACTGTTATTTTCTGTTTTATTTTTTGCCCTAAGGCATTGTAAACCCAAGGGCTATGTAAAATCATTCTGGAGAAGAGACAGTGTATATGGAATGGCTACTAATACTTTTCAGTATGCGGCAGTGAAAGGTACTGTGAAAGCCATTTCAGTAAAGGGTTGGATTACTGTTGCAAGGCACTGGAAGAGATAGCTTGTTTCTGTGGAGTCACCAGAAATGCAGGAAAGACAATGCCTTAGGTCTGTGAGAAATGCCAAATGCCGTGCCATTGTTGTTGATTGTGCCAAGCATCTCTAAGGCCAGTGGAACAAAATTATATATATGCATCAGCAAGCTGTATTTTGTGCATTTTCTGACAGCTGCTGTATGACAGAGAAACTGTGGACAGGTAAGATGCTATCACAGTATCTATGACCGTGATGTACCAGATGAGACTGTGATCTGAATGCCACAGAATCAGGGTGAGACCTTCACGTCTCTTAACCATTGGAAGTTGATAGACCAGGTGGCTCTTCAATTGTAGGGAAGCCAGGATGGTGAGACTCCAACAAATGAGATCGCTCAGAACAGCACGTCTGGCAGTGAGGCCAATGAACAAGACAGCCCATGCGAAGTATCTGCAGCCACCTATGATCCACTGGCACAGCTGTTTGGCTCATGTATATTGGCTCCAATGCGGAAACCAACAGCTATTCTCATGGCCTCGTCATCTGATCTCTGGCCACAGGCTGGTGATGGATAAAGCAAACAGCCAGTCACCTGGGTGTGGAGCACTAACAGACGAACCTGGTGGTAGGCTTCAGAGTTAGAGGTAACTAGGCTGATTGCAACCTTTCATATTAGTGCTCTGTCCCAGTAGGATTGCATGTGGGCAGAATGATCACCTTTTGACAACCCGATGTTTAAGCATCATTTCAAACTGGGCATGAGCAGTGAATGACAGATTGCACAGCGTGATGAATTGGAAAACCAGGATCCCTAGAAGCAGAAGCCTAGAAGCCAAGCGAGGCAGCCCACTGGATAGCCATTGCCCCATTTGAACAGGAAGGGTGGCCTGTAGCGTTTGTTCGTCTGACAAGGAGAGGTTTATTGTAAGTAGGGCAGAGACCACTGCACAAGAAAGAATCATACTTTTCAAGGAGAGGATGGCCACTGCAGGGAAAGCGGCACACTATGAAGCAATCTGGGAGAGCTAAGTCAGCTTCTAAGCCAGAAATTGCCAGAGAAATTCTGAGCAACAAGCTTCCACTGTGAATGAAAGATCTTCTAAATTAGAAAGTGGAGCACCTAATAATTTAGCTTCTTCAGGTCTGATGGCAAAATCCGATTGAATGTGTCGTGAGTACTATACAAAGCATGATGTGATATTATTTGACACCTGGAGTGGTTAAGCCTTAGGCCAACTGTTTATATTCATTCTTTATTTTTGTTACATCTGCAGCCACTGTTAGCATTTGTCAATGATTTTGCGTAGTTGTCAACAACTGGGCTTTGAACCGTCACTTTGCCCTATTTGTAGCATAGCATTAACTTGAGTAAAGATTTTAGAAATTATAACTTAACAAACAGTTCAATCACAGTAGTACATGAATCGTCACAATTTCTAAACACATGGATCTATCAATGACATTTGTAACTCAGACTTTCAACTTAGCTCACGCCAGACCAGTGATACAAATTTTTGTGCTTTCTTAACAATGTATTTGCATCCGCTTGTATAGGCCATTTCTTGCCAAGACAGCAGACCAGTATAAACTCGTTTATACCGGTAACTGCAATTGTGCAGTCATGGGTTTTCAAAAAACCTGCTGACTTACCACGACACAGGTTTGATGATCTGCACAATTGAGTGCCATTCACGACCATTCATCAGCTTAATTACTGCTGATGTGAGCCTATCTGCATGCAAGGTGTCGCCAGTCCATCACACCACAACCCCTGCATATTTGGTGCATGCCAGCCAGCACGTGATCCACTCGTGTACAAACAAATCATTAACTTGATGACTTGTGGAAATTTTCTGTGCAAGTGCTCACTTAAAACTTGCTGACTAAGCAGCACAATATTATAGTCACAGTGTTTCCCTCTCATAAGTTAGGTCGTCCAGATAGTCCAAGGCAAGAGGTGAGGTTAAGCCTTGCAGAACAGGTTGAATAGGAAGCAGAAAAACTGAGGGCCAACTTGAGACAACAGAGTGATGGCCCATACTTAAGTTCCCTGGGTTCTGCTTAGGCCAGATGGCAGAAGGATAGCAATTCTGGCAGGATGTCACCCACCAATTTAAGCATGAAATCATGCTATAGGCTATTAAATGGCAAAATCTTGCTTAACCAAGATTGAACCATGTTGCTTATTATCTAGGAAGCAGCTGGCAATGTGCCACAGCGGCCTCTCAGCCTCTGTTATTTATTTACAAGCATTTTGTTATATGTTTACAAGCAATACATTAATAATGATTTTAAGATACAGTTTGGCTTTCTTATTTTCTCAGTTTACAAACAGGATGTCATCGACCTTTGTACTGAGACTGGAAACAGTCACTTAGAACAGAATGGAACCAGTCACCTGGAACAACTGTCGGCTGAGGCACCTTTGTCTACGGATGACAACTGGCGATCCCTTATAATTCTGATGCCGTTGCGATTGGGCAGTGAGATACTGAATGCCCTCTACATTCCTTGTATCAAGAATATTCTTGAGAGTGACCTCTGCATTGGAATTATCGGAGGACGACCTAAACATTCCCTGTATTTTGTTGGCTGGCAAGGTATGGCATACTTGTGTCTCCAACTCTCTATTCCAAGTGTAACATTGTTACACTGTTCAAAGTAGATGGGTTCATTTGTATTCGAATTCTAACCAGGCTGGAACATTTGATGGCATTTCTGTTATGCATGGCCTGCACTAGCAAGTTTGAGTTGAGGGACTGGTTGAGTGTTAGAGGTCTAAGAAATATATGAATGAAAATTAAATTTAAAAAGATGTTCTCTCCAGTATTGTTGTGTTTGGGAGGAATGAATCCACTGTTCGTGAAGGCGTCAGTCATTTCTTCCAAGTTACATGACAGACAGAATGAAAAGAGCTGAACAATGTGTGTTGGTCTTCCTCTGTCATGTCATCATTTACGAAACTGTTTGGACATTGATTTGACAGATGACAAATTGATTTATCTTGATCCTCACTGTTGCCGGAAGACTGTCAATGTCTTAGAAGAAGGATTCCCAACAGAGGTTAGAACTGCTTGTATTGTTTGGTGTGTCAGGCTTAGCTAACTCTTTGTTAGAGTGGAATTCACTTCCCACGAAGGCCATTGGGGTTCAACCCACAAAATTAAATCAAGGAACTCTTTCATATGTAGTAAGTTATCATATATGACGTCATGATGCGCTTCGGCGTGTGGTTTGCCGACTTGTTTTTATGCTGGTTTTCAACTTATTTAGTATAATTTTCGGGCGTTTTGTGATTCTTAGCTTCGGAAACATCGTCTATTTAACTTTGTTAATCGCCTGCTTTTCGGATTTCTGTTATCTCTGAATTGGATTATTGTGTTATTTCGTCGATTTCTATCATCGACAACTCGTGTGATTATTACAAATGGCCGCCTTCTCTTCTAACGCTTCGACGTTTGTTTACGATTTCGCTGCTTTGCAGTCATACAATCAGCCGTCTTCTCCGATCAATCGTCTTATACGTAAAACACTATTCAAATTCCATCTATGGCGCCCAACTACACAAAGAACTGGATCTCCTCCTCCAACTCGTCAATCGATGCCTTCCTCTTCAAATTCCTCCTCGCCAGACATTCATAGGACGCCTCGGGACTCTCACGTTGGCCTTTCGTCTTCTATCTCCGCTTCTTCACCTTCCGTCCTTCCAACGCTGACCCAGAATAACGTCATGGGACTGAGGCTGGGGACGCTTAATGCTCACTCACTGGGCAATAAGTTTATGGAGATTTCAAACCTCATCTCCCATCACTCCCTAGACATTCTTGTCGTCACGGAGTCCTGGCACTCCTCCGCTTCCGATGTCTCAGTTCGCCGCTCTACTCCTAAAGGATACTCTTCCTTCGACGTCCCTCGCCCTGCTGACGCTTCACGTGAACCATTATCTCAAAATTACGGTGGCATCGTCGTCTTCTTCCGTGATCACCTCCGTATCAAGAAGATTCCTCCCCCCTGTTTGCTCTCCACCTATGAACTTCTATGCCTTTCCTGTTCGACTACTAGAGGGCCTCTCACCATTCTCGCCCTCTACCGACCTGGCTCATCTCCGCTTACTCCGGCTTTCTTCTCAGAGTTCTCATCTCTCCTGGAAGTCTTCTCTACGTATAACTCCCAACTGATCATCACAGGAGACCTCAACATCCATCTCGAGAACCCCTCCTCACCCGACTCTGCTCGCTTCTTAGACCAACTCGCTCAGTTTGGCTTAACTCAACACGTTTCAGAACCAACCCATACACTTGGTGGATGGCTTGATGTAGTCATTTCTCGCGATGACTGTCCTATCACTGACCTCCTCGTCGAACCTCCTACTCTCTCCGACCATGGTCTCATCCTCTTCAATGTTCCCTTCCTCTGCTCCCAACCTTCCTTCGCTCTTCGTTCATCTCGTGGCTGGAGGAATCTTGATCGAGAAGCCTTCCGTGCAGGTCTCCTCAGTAGCTCTATCTACGCTGATCTCTCCTCCTTAAGTGAGTGCTCAAACGAGGATCTCTTCACCCTATTCAACTCATCGGTTCTTCCTCTAATTGATGCCCTCCTTCCTCTCCGTCCACATCGTATTCGCTCGAGACCACTACGACCTTGGCTTGACAGCCAATGCCGAGCTTTACGTCGGAACACCAGACGTCTAGAGCGCCGATATCGTCGCACTCGTGATCCTGCTGATCGCCTTACCTGGACCCATCACCTTCGAGATACGTATTCCGTTTTCCGAACCAAAGAAACTTCGTATTGGGAGTCGCTGATAGACAGAGAAAAAGGAAACCCTCGTCGCCTCTGGTCATCACTTGCTGACATCCTAGGTCGTTCCTCACCTTCCTCCTCCCACTCTCAACATCCGTTCTCTGCAGACGACTACTTGGACTTTATGCGATCCAAGATTGACTCGATCCGTCGATCTACTGAGGATTCACCCCAACCGTCCTTCCCTACCACTACTGCCAACCTCTCGTGCTGGGAAACCCTTCAACCGGATGTCCTTCGTCGACTTATACTGGACTCGCCCTCGAAGTCATGCGAACTTGACCTACTTCCTCCATTTCTAATTAAGGAATTTGTTGATGACTTTCTTCCTTTTCTACATTTATTATGTAATTCGTCAATGAGTCAGAGTTCCATTCCAGCATCACATAAAAGGGCAGTTGTCTTTCCCTCCCTCAAGCGCCAAGGTCTGGACCCTAACTCTCCTTCTAACTATCGTCCTATTTCTAACCTTTCCTTCCTCTCGAAGCTCCTTGAAAGATGTATCTCTCTTCAACTGGTTGAATACCTTGAATCTAATTCTCTCATGCCTCCCCTTCAATCTGGTTTTAGGAAATTCCATTCGACAGAATCACTCATCACCCGACTTCTAGCTGACATCTTTCATGCCTTTGACCATGGCCATGTCACTCTTCTTGCTCTCTATGACGTTAGTGCTGCCTTCGACACTGTTGATCATTCCATTCTTCTAGAACGACTGTCTAAGTCCTTTGGCCTTAGTGACTCTGCTCTTCTTTGGTTTCGCTCATTTCTTTCTGATCGCTCCCTTTCTGTTATTTTTGGGCCCACTCGCTCTGCCTGGACTCACATTCCCTATGGTCTTCCACGGGGTTCGGTACTTGCACCTCTTCTATATATCCTGTATACTGCTGACCTGGCCAATATACTTCTTCCCTTGGGTGTTTCGTCTCACCAATATGCTGATGACACTCAATCCTTTACTCATGGCCCGGCTGCCTCAGCCACTCTGATGGTTGAGCGGATCCTTGAGGCCACCTCTGTTCTAGATCTCTGGATGTCTTCTAACCGCCTCTGTCTTAATCCTGATAAGACTCAATATATCTGGCTAGGTGGCCATGTCCAGCTTGGCAAAATTGACTTTAGTTCCCTTTCCTCTAATTTTCCTCATATCCACTTCTCTTCCTCAGTCCTTGACCTCGGAATCACCCTGGATCAAACTCTTTCTCTGACTGACCATGTAAATAATATCTCCCGCTCTTGTCTTTACCACCTACGACAACTCCGCTCTATTCGTCACTCGCTTCCTCTTCATGCGATCACTACCTTGGTCCATGCCCTGATTTGCACTAGGATTGATTTTGGCAATGCTGCCTATATTGGACTTTCTGCAATTAACACCTCCAAGCTTCAGTCTATACTTAATGCTGCTGCACGCCTTATCGGTGGTCTTCCAAAGTCTGCCCATATATCTACTTTTATTCGTGATTCACTTCATTGGCTTCCTGTCAGTCAACGGATCCATTTTAAGATTCTTATCCTTATGCGCAACTGCCTTCTAGGCTCTGCTCCGTCCTACTTAACTTCTTTTTGTATTCCGGTTTCCTCGTTGCCTGCCCATGCCTCCCTTCGCTCAGCTACCCGTGGTCTTTTGGTAGTCCCTCGCGTCCGCACTACAACTGCCCAGTCCAGGAGCTTTGCCTTTGTTGGCCCTTCCAGCTGGAACTGCCTTCCTCTTGACCTGCGGCTTCAGCTACTTAGTCTCTCTCCTACCCAGTCCCGCAAACGCCTGAAATCCTTTTTGTTTGTTCAAGTCGGGAGCGCCACTGTTTCCTAAGTGGCGCTTTATAAATGTTCGTTTACAATTACAATTACAATATATAGTTATTCATACACTTACTATACTGCCTTTTAGTACGTTACAATAGTGCTGCCTATCTAGCCTAAATGATGTTAAAGCCATTAAGAACAAAACGCTCATCAGCATGCAAAAAGTGTTCGGGTAACCAGGGGCGCTGGCAGACCCTCACTCAGATGCAGAGCCCAACCAAGTGATGCTCATCGAGAGTTGATAGTTGACAGCATGTTCAGAGTCCCTGGACTACATTGCATCAGGGGTGAGGAACAATGACGGTCGATGAAGTTCATGGCACAGGATGCATCGTTGACCCCATATCCAGCAGTTCCTTGTAGAAGGTGGAAGACGCAGCATCTGGATACCTCCTGTGCCATCAGGTTTGTGCGGACCACCAGTGGGCCAACTGATCATAGAACCTATTTATGGTTGATGGTTGATGCCACTGCGAAGTGTGATTATTATAATTCTAATGATGCTGACTGATTTGTTATGTTTTATGTTGCAATTTCAACTGAATGCAAGTGGTTTCAATTTTGAATTTTTCAGGCATTTGAATTAAAACATTTAGATTTTTAAACACAGTTATGTGATTACTTTTTTTGACTAGTTTGGTGACTGACCTCTGAGTATGGCAGTATAGTTCCCCCAGTCCTCTGATTTGACCCAAGTGAGCTATCTAATTACAGACCCATCTCAACCTCGAATTTTGTTTATAAATTTCTTGAATGAATAGTTTTGAATTGTTTGCAGACTTCTCTATCAACCAGCTCACTATTATCCCCTTTTCAGTCTGCATACCATAAGTTTAATTCAACAGATTCCGCACTTTTTGCTGTTCATGATGACATCATGTGCTCTGTGAATAAGGGTAGGGTGACAGCACTTCTTGTTCTTGACTTATCTGCTGCATTTGATACAGTGGATCATTCTCTCCTGTTGCATCGTCTTCAGCACTGGTTTGGAGTTTCTGGTCCTACCCTGAATTTTTTTGCTGCTTATCTTGGTCCACGCACTCAAGCAGTATATATAAATGGTAATTATTCGTCTAGTGCTTGGTCCTCTTTTGTTTTCACTATACACTACACTATTACGTAGGTACACTACTAATCAATCATTCACTAGGGTATCACTTCTATGCTGATGATACTCAAATGTATATTTCTTTGACAGTTTGTCTTGTCATTCATCTGTGCAGCTGTTACCCACTGTATTTGAAAAGGTGCAGTCTTGGATGGCAGCTAATAAACTCCGTAATTCGTCAAAAACTGAATTTATGCTCCTGGGCGCTCCACAGCAACTTAAGAAGTTTGATTTGCTTAAATCTTTAAAACTGGGTGATTCACTTGTGGAGTTGGTTGATGCTGCTCATAATTTGGGCATTTTTGATTCTACTATGTCACTCACCAACTATATAAATGGAATTTGTTAAGTCATCGTATATGCTTATTCGTGACATAAGCAGAATTCGGCGATATGTCTCTCTGACTTCAAGGATATCTCTAGCAAACGCATTGATCTTCAGTCGCCTTGATTTCTGTAACTCAATTCTTACTGGTATCACAAAGTCAAACATGCAAAAACTTCAAAGAATACAGAACTCTTTAGCCAGAGCCATAACTGTTACATTAAAATATGAGCATATAACACCTATACTCCAGCATTGGCTTCCTATTCAGCAAAGAATATCTTTTAAATTGGGACTTATAGTTTACAAAACACTGAACTCTGGACAACCACTGTACTTAAAATCAGTTCTTACTCCTCAAACTCATCAATATTCAACCAGGTCATCTGAATGCCTTTTTCTTGTTGTGCCAGAAACTAGAACTGTTCTTAGCAAGGGAGTTTTTTCGGTAGCTGGACTGAAATTTTGGAATTCTCTGCCTGCATCAGTGCGTTATGACCAGTCTTTTATGTCATTTTCGTTCTTGTCTTAAGACTTACCTTTTTCAGTTGGCTTTTCCGCCACAGGCTGCCTCTGTCTTAGTGGACTGATCTTTGGATATTGACCTGAATGCGGCTTAAATTTGATGCGCCATCGGTTGATGCCTTGTGCATTAGACACTGGCACTCTAGAAGTTTCTAATTTATTATTTATTATTTCTATCTACTGTTCCAGCTGTCTGATGTCATCCAGACTGAGATTCATCTTATTATCCACCAAAGCCTGCATAGGTGTTTCTGATCTGTTGTGGTTATCCTGATTGACTACAAAGTACCAACTGTTGGTTGGGCTCCGCATGTGGCTCTGCCCCGTGACGACTGTTCTAGTTATCTGAGCTCTGATTGCTTACAGTGAACTCTTTATTCTTAATGACTTTAACATTTAGTTAGATTCTCTTGAAGAGGCATCGTGCAAATTTTTGATGTTTTTGATATTTTGTAATATATTGTGGTTGCACTTGGAAGCCATGAACAACTGGTGTATACCTGACTGGAATTTGCCTTTCTTCTGTTTGTATTTTGGTGATAACACTATGGAAGTCATTTGGTGAGATTAGGTTAAAATATCACCTGAAACTTCTTTCTGGCCATTTCTTAGTCTGCAATCTGGTGCAAAAACAGCAACATTTCTGTGTTAGGTTTTTTTATTACCGGGTATTTCTCTTTTCCATTTACTAGAGCATTTTCAAATGTTTGACATCTGTAGCTTTTTAATTTTAAATTTTTACTTTCAACATATTTTGGTGCTTGCCTAATCAAAAAGCCTGATGAATGTCTGTAAATCAAGCTTTGCTCTTTGTCATATGTAAGGTCAGTGTATCCAATTTGCAATTTTTTGGACAGTTTCAAATGTCCATATGTCTTGGAGAACATTTTTAAAATTATTCTGCGTGACATGTTTAGGAATATGATTATTATATATTTGGGTATTTTAGTTTTTTGTTAATTCTTAACAATTTTTAGACGTTTCACTGTGCCTTTCCTCGAAAGCTTCCTTTTAGCAAGATGGATCCAACCTGTGCAATTGGTTTCTACTGCAAAATTCGTCAAGACTATGAGCGCCTTATAAAAGACATTCCAGAGGTCTGTTTCAAGTTTTGCATATTTCCAGTCATATATGTTGCAGTGTAAATGAATCTTGTACGAGCACATATATTATATGCAAGTGAGTTTGTTGCAAATTCAGAAAATTTTAAAATATTCAGTGTAATAATGCAAAGATATGACTAATTTTTTGGATGCATGTGAACAATGAACTTACACTGCAATGCACTTGAGCAAATTATTTACATCTCATCTAAAAGTAGGCTAACAAATTGCAGATAACTGAACGTGGAAGTATTCCTACTCAGCTATCCTATCGTCCCATTTTTAAATTTGGAAATAGCTGTATGGCTCAAGCTGTTCCACCTCTTTGAAATAAACTTCCACCACTACTATGGCAAACATATGACACATGCCGGAGTACCAGCTTATGAACTCTGCCCCTCAAATTCTGCGCAAGCCTTTCACTCATGACTCCTGTCGTAATTCCTCTTCTGCTTTGTATCTTTCTCACCAATCCAATTCCAAACACCATCTGACTGCAAGTCTAGCCAACATGCATTTCATCAGCGAGCACTCGTGCAGGGAAACAAAGCTACATTGAGATGAGTCAACAGTTTTTTGGAAAACCAACGATTGTGCAATAGAGGGAGGCCGGTCTAAACCAGTTTGTACTGGTCTGCTGTCTTGGTGGGAAAGGGCCCATATAAGTTGGCACAATTGCATTGTTGAGAGAGCATGAAGATTTTGTAGCAGTGGTGTGTTATGTGCTAAATTGAAAGCTTGCATTACAAATGTAGTTGAGAAGTTCATCCATTTAGAAACTGTGATGATTCAGATACTGTTATGATTGAACTGTTTGTTTAATTATAATTACGAAAATCAGACTGTGTGTCTTTACTTAAGTTAATGGTACGCTACGAATTAGGCAAGTCAACAGTTCATAGCCTGATCACTGACAACTATAAAAGATCGTCGAAAAGCTGGTTCTCACGAGTGCTTTTTCGGGCGCTGAAGAAATCCAGAGATTACAATTAACTTGGCTGTCATGTAAAGCTACATTTGACGTGTATCACTCATCATCTTTGGCACATCAGAATTGGGTTCATCACCAGAAAACCCTAGTCTAGCCTTATTTTTCCATCTTGAGGCATCTCTATCACTGATATCGAAATAAAACTTATTATCAGTAGTATCCTGAGCAAGTAGACCTCTTCCCAATGCCTCCTTTATTACATTGTCACAGAGTTATTCTATTCCATACTTGTGTATGACTAACAGCTATAAAGCATGAAGAATGATTTGTAAACTAGTGAGTTACACAGATTTTTGCATTTCTTTTTCAGATGATTGCACAGCCGTTGCTGGAAAACAGTCCGCTGTTTAGTTTTCAAGAGGGCAGAAGAGCTGATGTTGAAAAGGGTTGCCTTTGCTCTATGGACACTGTTATAAAATTGAAAGACGATTAAACCTAGAATGTTTTGAATTTCTGCAATGTGATACTGGAAGGTGGTTAGCTGTTTAGATTGAACAGTCATAGTGAAATTGAAACTGACAGAACTGGGCAACTGTACAGATATCGCAATGAATCAAAAGCAATTCATCATTCATCAGATATTTATTCAGACACCAAGCAAATCCAGGCTAAAACAGGAAACATAGCTTATAATCTTTTACATGGTGAACATTTCTTCACCAGTATGGTTTTATGCACTGAATGTCACTGTTAAATTTTGTAATTTAATCATGTGACATTTTGTGCAATTTTTCATTTGTACAAAGTTAGAGTGGAACAATCTTTGACAGTCTTGTGGACAAGCGGCAAGCATTGCTCAACTAGAGATGGTTGACTGCTGATTGCTATAATGTGATTTGTTTAATGTGATCTGTGTTGGTATGTTGCCAATGTGTTGGTATGATAACAGCACACAATGGAAAGATTGCAGTATGCATTAGAGTGATGGCAGCATATGTTGGAATAATGGTGACTTGTGTGGGAATGAATGTAATTATAGAGATTGTTGTAGTGGAAGTTATTTGATGCTTTTAAGCTGTGTAAATAAAATCATATAAACTGCTTGCTTAGTTTAGTTACATTTATGGCTGTTGCCAGAGATACCAGAGATCTTGCAGCGAAGTTGCATGTACAGGGTAACATCCAGCCAAGAGTAAGAGTAAGTGTGCAAAACCAAGATTAAGATAAACTTTCAAACTGATCTCAACAACCTTTCATTTGAATAGTGATGTTGAAAACACTTTGCACGCTGGAGTGTTAATGTTGAAACCAAACTGATCTTTGCTCACTTTTAAATAACATGCATGTACAGTGTTCTTGTTTAAATTGGTCAACATGAAAGAAGAGAACCAGCACAAACAATTCATGTTAACCAAATTTCGTGTTAAAAGTCTGATCAGCTAAGCCGAGCAAAACCTACCAGGGGTCGTATACACTGTACTGTGTTTAAGGAGCCACTCATACACATATTCTGATGATGCATACAGCAGTTTCAGTTTGGCAAAACACTATATCTAACCTTTGTTGCAGAGGGGAAAGCCAAAGCATTGGCTGCTTTGCCATATTTCACCTCTCTGATGATATCTTCAATAATAATTAGCAACTTCTAATGCACCGGTGTCTAATGCACAAGGCATCAACCAATGGCACACCAAAACCAAGCCACAATTAGGTCAATATCCAGAAGGTCAGCCCGCACGACAGAGAGGCAGCCTATGGTGGATAAGCAATTTGAAAACAAGTAAGTTTTAAGTCGAGAATGAGATGACAGAAGCGACTGAGCAGAATGAACAGACACAGGGAGGGAATTACAGAATTTTGGTCGAGCAACCAAAAATGCTCCGTTTACCCAGAACAGTTCTAGCCCAAGGTATGACCAGAAAAAGACAATCAGATGACCTTGCAGAATAACGGTTGCAGAATAACGGTAAGTCTGGGGAAGAAGGACTGATTTCAAGTAATGTGGTTGGCTGTAGTTCAGTGTTTTATAAACTGTAAGTCCTAATTTGAAACAGATCCTTTTCTGAACAGGAAGCCAATGCAAAGATTTAAACACAGGGGTTATATGCTCATATTTTGAAGTATTTGTTATGGCTGTAGCCAAGGAGTTTTGAACTCCTTGGCTAATAAGCCTTTACTACTAGATGTGTGTTACTCTTTTGCTTTATTAGTCCAGATTCCATTGATATCTGCTACAACAGATGGCCCAACCAAGTTAACACAAATATAGCTACATATTCTGTTGTACGTTAAAATTGTTTTCCCATGCAAAGGCTATCACTAATTTTCACAGCTCACAATGTTATAAATCATGTAGGCTAAAATGTCACAGCACTTTTAAGCCCTGAATGTCTCAGTTACCACCAGTGTAAACCAAGCTTAGGCTGAAAGTAAAACAAAATACGACTGTTCACACACTGGATGAGCTGCACCAGATGTTGAAATAAATCAACATTTTATGTTATCCAAAATTTCATATTGCATTCACTTTCATGGAACCAACAAATTTTTTCTTGTTAAACGATGTTTTCATGTTACTAGTTTCATGATTAAAGAACTAATTTACATTTAAAATCACAATCACTGACGCTGGAATGGACTAAGCATTCTTTGCGTGCTAACCAATATTTTGTGGTAAACATTTTCACATTAAGTGTTTTCCACTGTACATGTTTAAGTACCAATATGTAAATGATAAATGTAGTTACAGGAATATTTCAGTATGCCAAAATTTGTTCATCACTTTGGACAGGCATGTAAAGATCATGGCTGAATACGAGTGATGTTCACATGGAGCCATCTGAGTAAGTCTTATTCTTTTAAATTAAATAATATATATTTATAACAGTAAAACTCTCAGAAAATACAACTGTCATTATAATTCATAAAAATGAAAATACAAAACATTTTAAACATGTGGAGTACTATAGCTTTTTAGACTAATAATGCTAGGATGTGCAGGAGTTTTCAAATGTAATAACTATAAACATCAGTTTTGTAATAACTCTCTGCTGTATAATAATGTATACATGATACAAAGTAAAATAAAAACTAACAGTGTCAAAAGAGAACACTTAAAGGCAGTCATTTGAATGCTGCCTTAATTAGACTGATGACCAAACAAAACATAAATACTAACTGATAACTGCTTAAGCTAACACCTACAAAGTTCATTTAAAGGCAAAAACAGGACAAACTGGCAAAAATTCTGTCGGAACTACAACAGTTTCTGAGCAAATAAGTTAAAACATTATAAAAACATTAAAATGATTTAACTGTACATGTTCAATTGCTTCCCACATCTGCATACTTTGTATTCACTGTTTGTAATTACTTCACTCTTCAAACAGCTACAAAATTTACACTAAAATTACTAAATAAATAGCTTGCTAATAAAATTTGAATGCAGCTAAATATAACTGATAAGCCCAAAACGCTTCTGCTGAAGTAGATTTAACTGTAAAAAACTGTTACCCAAGTGTAATTTAGCATAGCACCAAACTTAGGTAAGCTAAGGTAACACATGTGTTTCAACCAAGCATTAGATATCCAGTTTCTAAATATATATTTGGAAATTGGAAGCATTTTTAGCTCTAGCGCAAACATCACATCAATCCAACAGGCAACCTTCACATGGTTTGACCAGTTCCAAATATCACCCTCCAAACCAGATTCAAAACTGGGAATGTTTCTATGGGAAAAGCATTACCATCCTAATTGGGTCTTTCTCTATGAACTAACGACAAAATAGTGGTATTTGAGAAATTACTAGTATTTCAGCCTGTGCTCTAGTCTGCAGCGTCAAACTCAATGAGAAAGAAGAATCTCCAGCAAGCAAAAGTGGATGCTAGCAGCAAAAGCAACTATGCAGCTATGTGGCAAGGCAGCTGACAAATTTTGAAAAGATCTTGAATGAAACTAGGTCTCGCCTTTAGTTTCAAACCCCGTAACAGCAATCAAATCGCTGGCTACAGGTGGCAGCACAAACAGTTGTTTTAAGAGACATCAAAATATTAGTCGTGTTAAAGAGAAGAATTAAAATGGAGCTGCTGTTCACAGTGCAACCTCACTCACACAGCAGCAAAGAGGTAATGTATGATCAAATAAACAGGGCAGTTTCATGTAGTACACATCTTCATCATGCCAATCCTCAAAGACATCCTGAAGTGAAGGCAATCAAACTCTTCACAGACTAATAGGGTCTTTTGGTTAAAACAACAGCATCAACCCAAAAACACGACAACCTATCCTTAAAGATTGCATGGCTCACCATAAACTCAACAAGTACACATGACCTAATCAAATCTGGAGACTTGTAAAGCTTTATAATAAATCATAATACACAAGGCATCTATTGACAGTTGTTTTTTAGTAGTTAACTCAAGGTCCATACTCATAGTCCTTCAGGCAGATCAGCCAAGATCCCATTGTTCAGAGAAACAAGATGACAGAGATGGCACAACTCCACAGTCCTGAACGAGAACTTCTGAGCAGACAGAAGCAGAAAGATAATTCCAGAAATTCAGACACCTTAGCTTTTGTGGTGTCTTAAGTTTCTGGTTCCTCATTTCAAAGTACAGCAAAGGTTAAAGTGTCTCACAAAGACTGGCTGACTTAAACTCAGAACAATTTTGAACCAGACTCAATACAAAAACAGCATAATGACTGCATATGTGAAACATCTGTTCGGAGTTTTTTAGGGCCCTGATGTATATTACAATTTTTGTAAATTTGTCTTTGTGACATCAGTGATAAGTGAGCAACAGTAATCAAGTCCTAGAAAGTTACTTGAAGCATACATGCTGAAGCATATCTTAGTGTCACTGGGTAATGCAAGGCCTGATCCCTGTGTAAATGACCCAATTACACATGGCCAGGACATGATTCAAAAGAACATGATTGAATCATATATGAAGTCCAAGCTGCATGCTGATCCAACGACAGCAACACCTGAGCCGTTCAGGTAAACATAAGCCAATCACATCTGTGCGGGTGTTGGTTTGTGCCCAAAAGAACAAATTCAGCCTTGCACAGGTTTAAAACAAGCCTAAAGCATGCCATCCAAGACTGCATGTCTCTGAAAGCATACGTGAGTAGGTGGAGAAAAGAAGCAGACATGGAAGTGTCAAACAAAACTGATATGATACACTCAAAGTTCCCTCATCCCCTACACCAATAATCGCAGTTACTAGAAGATTCCAGACTTCACTAGCAAGAAGGCTAACCTAACCTCTGGCAAACTTCCATTAGTTTAAATGAAGTTAACTTATTCAAACTCTGACTAAAGACAAGCATCAAAAAGAGTCTAATCTAATCTAATGACTTCCATAGTGTCGTTATAATGCTCAAGGCTCCATTGATGGTCGCTTCAAGTCAAGTAAAAAAGTGACCTTTGAAAACACTTTTAACCAATAAAAACAGTAAAAACCAAGTACAATCCAACAGCACAACTCCCTTGATTCAGCTGCACTATATCTAACATAAAAAACAATCTTTAGCTAATGCAACAACTTCAAAATTCAGGTTCTTTCACAGAACTTCTGTTATGCCTGATCAGAACAACAAACCAAATATCTACAAAAAGGAATTGCAACACAGCTTCAAGCTATCTTAATCTATAGCATTAGTTCAAGATAGTAACTATGCTTACAGCAGTTTATATAGCATTAGACCACCGTCCTTGGTTTCTTAAGACTGACGGGTCTCTTGTGGCTAGATTTCAATCAAAAAACTTGCACAGTATGTGTTGTGCTACTCCAAAAAAGTAGTCTTCATAAGAATCATACGACACAAAAAATAAAAAAACAACTAAAGACAATAATTTAGCACACAGTAATGAAAACAATTAAATTAGTTTGAGATAAAGAACTGAGAGGTATCAAAACTCTCAGACATTTAGAGATAACAGTAGCCTTAAGTCAAACAAGCCATTAATAAAGTGATTAAGTCAAGTACAATTTTAAAATTTTAAAATTCACAAATTTAAAAGCAGCTAAAAAACAGAGCATAGCACAACAAAGCATGGTACTGGCAAACAGTCTGGTCGGCAGGACATTTAAATTGAAGTAGGAGATACTATAAAAAATTTTCTCTGTAACTCTCATCACTGATGTCTGTCAATTATGCAATAAAGATTGATGGAAAACAAGTGAATTTAAAACAACATTTTCACTTCACATTATCTCTTCAGTATTCTAGTTTATATAACTGTAATTCTTTCTGGAAAAATTGATTAACTGCATGGCAGAAAATGCTGCTGAAAATGACCACAGTGCAAATAAGAGGCACCCTACAATAAATATTCCCTATATTAAAGAGCTTTATAGCTGCCTGGGACCCTCATGCTAATTTGTTATAAAAAATCTGACGACATGATAGGTTTTATTTTGAAAGTTTTAGATTGTTTTATGGCTTATGTTTATCACTCTATATACTTTGAAGCATTTAAATTCTATTGAGGAGTGGAAGAAAGTTTGATTGATTAGCTAATGTTTTGGAGCTTTTGGATATGACTAAACTAAATGCTGTTTCAGTCCAAGAGCTTGACAACAGTGATAATGATGGACAGGAGCCTCTAACTTTTGAATTAGTACATCAGCTTGCACAACCGTTGCTGAATGACTATGCTGATCTGATGTATGGTAGGCCAAATGGGAAGATACCAGTCACTTCAGAAACTAGACTGGGCTAACGTTACATTTAGGTTTTGTAACTGTTGTAATGAATGTGTCTCATGACTAACTTTGTACTACATTAAGCAGTTTTAGTACCCAAACGATTTTTAGGAAAATTCTGACTCTGATTAACTTAGTTGAATAAACATTTTTAGTATATTTTAAGGATAAAATTTTGAAATAATGTTATACAATCTGCATTTTCTTGATAATACATATGCAAAGAATCTGTCCTGTTCTTTACATTAAACCTAGTCAGGGTCAAATTTCCTGAAAACATCTTGGCTGCCAGACTTAAACATACACTTACCTAAACCAAATTTAATAGAGGTAATCTATATTTGCACCCATTGAGGTTAATCCAAATGTCTTCCAGAGATTGAATGAACTTTTGACTGAAGTTCAAACTCAACAACAAACTCACAAACTGGATACCACTTTCTTTGCAGGTTGCACAAGTCAGCAATAAGCAAATAATTTCAACAATGCACCACACTTTTAACCGTTTTTTTTACACAGAAGTAGTAAAACAGTGCATTTCAATGCAGGCATCACATAAGTAAGTTGTGTATTGTGAGCCAAGTAATGTAAAATAGCCAATGTAATCAGACACTTGTATAGCGCCACTTCAAGGAAACTCCTCAGCAGCACCGTGGCATAATATCATTAAAGCGTTCTTATTAAACAACGTTAACAAAACAATGCCAATCAGGTCTATTGCACAGCACAACCGACCATCGCTAGAAACTGTACAAATCTTCATATAAAACAATAGAATATGACAGCAAATTCTCAGAGAAACAATGCCATAAAAACACAAACAATCTTCACATGCTAAATCTTACAACAACATTCTCTAACATGTTCTGTACAGATCTAATTTGACTAATTACAAATAGATTATTAGTAAATTACATGTTATAAAAAACAACTGTTTCTGTAAACAACCTGAAGCATCATGCAGTACAACCCAGCATACAACGCAATTTAGTGCATAAAAGTGTATTGCCATTTTTCCATCACGTACCACCTCGTCCTATACTACTACTGAAAGTCCAAGTGACTGATAGGATTGCTACCATTGAATCAACAGTCTGACAATGCCTTGCCTTGATACCTGTACATCTCAAAATGCCTATACATCACACACACTGCTCCAAAATATCGTAGCACTGCATTATAGACACTGTAGCAAAAATTACTACCATTAAACTAGCTATGGACTGGACCACACAACAGAAAGGTTTTTCTTGCCATTAGCACTTGTGGTTCTTGGGTCATTCTCATCTATGGCAAATCTGATGCCATGAACTGCCTGGTAATTAAAATCCTTAAAACAAACCAATGGACTTGGAAATAAAAACAAACAGGCAATTGAACTACATGTACAGGCAAATCTGGAAAGTCATATAACAGAATCATAGCACTTCAAAAGGTCAGATCAAGGTTAGGCAGAAATGAATATGTAACCAGTGAAAAATTTCTTATAAAGGGGTTTTGTTTTCACAATTTGCAGCTCTGCTAATCTTTTGTGGCTTAAGCCCATAAACTATACTTTTATAACTCAATTTAGTAATGAAATAGAATGACATAATATGTCACTCCAGCAATGCAAAAATGCAACTTCTCTGGCACCTGATACATTAGGAAACTCCTAAAAATCGAATGGTTAGTTTGAAAATAAACTTTCAGTGCACTCAACATATGGCAGCAAGACCAAGTGATGTCATCGGTTAACATTTCAGAAACCAGCAAAAACAAGGTCAGAACAACAATACAGAACAAGACAGAGTATTAGACCAATAGTTTCATTGCAAGGGTAAACCAGTACTAAAAGAGTCAAAACCCCGTTTCTATGGCAACTCTACTAACAACCAGCAAACTTATGAATAGTTCCAACAACAATGGAAAAGCATTTATAAGCTAAATAAGCACAAGAAAAAACTTCCTTACCACAAGCATAGCATTAGCAGAGCAAGAACAACCACATAGCGTTCAATACTGTGTCCAACACATTACTTCTGACAACAACAATCAGAACAAAAGAAACACACAAAAGGCTGTTAATTACATCAAAAAACACAACAGGGCTTGTGGCAGGATAAGTCATTGAGCACAATTCATATGTATCTTACAGAAATCCATTTCCTTGTTCTTCATTTGCTAAGATGACTTTTATTATATTGGTAAATGATCAAGGATCACTGCTGTTAAATTGGAGACGTCGTCTCTTGGTTGCTGGTACTGAAACCAATGGCACATTCAGGTCATCTGGATATAACAAGAAAAATAGTAAGAATTCAAAACAATATCGTTTTATCAAAACCAGTAACCCTTATAACTATGCATGTACTGTATGTATGTAGGTATCTGATAATTTTCATAGGACCTTTTGTGATCCTCTCAAAAGTGATCCTCACATGGCTAAGTGATGCCAGTGAATGACAACAATGAAAAGTTCCTCTCATGCAGACATACAGAAACCAACCCAATAAATGTCATACATGGTTGACAGCTGATGCATATTTAAGTCTCTGGTCAAAGTGAAGTCAAGCACATATATGTGTCAGTGCCTGCCTACAGACTTTCCCTCCCGATTGAGCATATTTGCCTGTAAATGCTTACCAAATATCTTAACATATGATAACATCATTTAGGCTTGAGATGTTCGTAAACTTGCTACAAATATACCATGTTACCCTTAACCTGCACTTATGCCAGACTTTTCAAATACATCAACAATCAACTGGGACCTTTTTTGTTTGATGTTACGTAAAGTGCACTTGATGACATTTAGAATTCACCACTTCCAGACCATTACAGGTTGGTTCATGAACAAGCCCTCTAACCGAGCACCCAAACAAGCAGTACACATTCTTTATAGCAGTGCCTTTAAGCGACTTTCAAAAGACGCTATATGAATGTCCAGATCCACACATGCATGTAAACACACAACGTACATATGCAGTACAGTATAAGAAAAGTTTGTGCACTGTTCATCCATCAGTTTGTGATATCCTATGATGCAGCAGTACTTGAATGTCAGCATGCATTTAAAAGTGATGCTACTATCAAGCCAACAGTTTCCTGTTTCAATTACATTAAATATTAGCTGCTTCCATTTACCAACATTATAAAGTTACATGGTCTGCAATTTACCAAGTAATAACTTCTGCTGCCCAAAAGAATTTTTTTATCCTTTCAAACTTAATCCTATTCTTTCTCTTTAATGTCTTCCTTGATCATGACAACCATGCTCCAATCATTACAATTTTTAATTTAACTAGACTGGTATTTACAGTTTAGCACAAGATTATAGCAAATGCTCTAAATTAAATTTCAACTGCAACACCTACCATTACTCAAATAATTGTGACCTTTATTAAACATTCTGAAATCTGTGCCAGCTTTTCTCCTCATTCTACGCTTTTCTAGTGTGTTAAAAAGGCCATTTCGTTTTCTCTTTGTTCTCAGATTTCCAGACATTTCTGTTGATTTAACGATTCTAACTTTCTTCGGCTGCAGTCTTGAATCTGCACCATCAGTCAACTTAGTAACACACAGTAGTGAAGACGATTTGACTGCTAAGCTGTCAAACTCACACACAAGTGCATTTAGCCGTCTCAAGTCATCTGAAAAAGCATTTGTAGAGCAAACAGAAAGTTCTTCAAAGCTAGGGCTGTGCAGATCTAGAGCTGAATGTCTGTTGTTTAGTTTTATCACTTTGATATCTCCATCTGATAAGCCAGACCAGCCAAGGCAAACTGGATCTGTGTCACTATTTCTTCCTCTCAGGCCAACCTGGCAACAGTTTTTAATGAAATTCTGGTCAGTCAAGTTGTTGTCCAACACAAGATCTTCTGGTTCCCGAATCCCATTAAAATTTAAACTTGAATCATATTCCTGACCAGGCTTTGGTGAAACTCCATTGATTCTCTGCAGCATCTCTTGACTTGGTTCAGATATCAAAAGTGGGGTCACTGTTTCTGCAGCTAGAGGAACAGCAGCAACATCTGCAACACATGCAGATTCAGAAAATCTTTCAGCAGCAGGACTGTCAACAGGAAGCTGAAGGCCACCATCTTGGTTTACACTGGAAGTTTCAATACACCCCACAGCATTTGCTAGAATCATGTTGAGAAGACCTTCGGGAAGCTGTTGCTTTTCAGATAAGCATCCACTAGCATCACCTGCCAAATCACATTGAAATGACTTCAATTCAGGCGATGAAGGCTCTGTTTTTTCAAGAGGTGCATTACTTAATTCTTCCATGACAGTGCAGTCACCTGAGAACTCTGGTGCAAGGGGCAACAATCTCCCAACGTTATCTGCATCTAACTTTGAGGTCAAACAACTTAAGTCTTTGTCCAAAGACAATGCCACTTTCTGGATAGAGCCTATATCTAGCTCATTTGCAGCTGACTCTTCTGATCTATGTGCATTCAGCTCCATTTGAAGAGAAGAATTTAAGTCTGTTAGCTGTGCATCCACTTCAGACCTTGAATCACCAGCTGATACTGGTCCCCTCAGCTTGTCCATTTCAGCTGAAGCTTGCAAGTCCAGAGCAATTTCACCAGACCCACACTTTTCTTCTGTCAGATTCAAATTTCTGGCACAGGAAGTTTCAGACAAACCCAGGCTTGCCTTCTGCTCAACACAAATAAACTCAAAAGCAACCTCAGGATTTTGCTGATGCAGGCAACTGGTCTGCAGGCTGTTTGCTTCAGATCCAGCATATGATAATGAAGCCAATTCAATGGTATTTGATTGAGAAACAGCATCACCTGAAATTAATTCCACATTTAATGGCACAGTTTCAAGAAATCCAGACTTGTCATTCAAATGAAAATTTTCTGAAGAAAGTGAAGCAACACATGACAGTGTTCTACATGATGTGTTTGCAAATGGCTTTGCAACTTCTTTATTTTTTTTGCTTCCATCAAGACACGTTTCTGGTATGGCACAAGAAAACTTAATATCTTCATTTAGCTCACACACAAGTGATGAAGGATTTGATAAATGTCTGTCAGATGAAGAACTGTGAAGTATGGGTGTCACCTCCTTAGAAGCCAACTGTATGGTACAACTGCCAGCATCCAGTGAAAAAGCAGCATCAAGTGTTGGAGCTGTATAACTGGATTTCAAACGAGCTTTCTCTGAAAAATTCAAATCTAGTCTTTTTTCATGTTTACCTGACAACTTATCACTGCCGACTGCAGAGTCTATCTTGCACTCTGAGACAACAGTTTGACTTAAGCTGCCAGTGGTGATGCCACTAATTTGAGTTTTGCCTCCAGTTAGTGTTGGCATTGTCGCACAACTTATATTACTGTCCAATAGTGACTGTCTGGGGACTGGCAAGATATTATCATTAGAGTTCAGTGTTTTGTTAGGCACATGGATTTTAACTAGTTGAGCTGCTGGAACATAGGTCTGGTTAACTTCCTCTTGCAGTTTCTGCACAGTACTGGACGCTTTCTTTCTCTGGCTACGAGGTCGTGTTTTAGCACGAGGTGGCTCAAACACTGCATCAAATGGAACATTACAGCCAGTTGGTAAACTATTGCTTAATGGGTTGTTGTGAAAAGAATCGGTTATTCGAGTTCTAGGCCGTTCTGGAGGTTGATAACTAGCACCAAAACAACTGGTCATTTGTGACATGGCTAAGGGCACAAATGAAGGGCTGTGGCCATACAAAGGACTGTTTGCTGTAAACTGCTGGCTTTCGTCATGTGTTTCAGAGACAAAGCTACCGGCTGCGTCTGAAATCTTTGGCTGTGGAGTTGAAACAATGTTGTTGCGATGGTTAAATCTTCCATTTGGTATATACAGATTTCCAGATGCTGGAAAGAGACAATCCCCATAAGGCACCATTAATAAGTCCCTGCTGTGATTCTGGATTTGGTTACGGATAGGGGTCATCCGTGAGTAGCCCTTTTCCCCAGGTCCCCAACATCCTGACATTAAATCGCTTGACTTCCAACTAGCAGCTGCAAAAGACCTCACTTGTGCATCTGGAAAATGTATGTTCTGCTTAGCATCCACAGCAACTGGCTTAGTGCCATCAATCTGCACAGCCAAGATGCCCAATTCATTCAGCAATTGTGTGTTGAATCTGACCAATTGTTTTAAGTTCTCTCCTGCCTCCTGAGGAATACTAATGGTCACACGTGTTGTTTTACAGGAATCCGTACTTTTCATGATCCAATCAATTCTAAAACAGAAAAAAAAATTCAATTCTAAAAAAAAAATAAAATGTATATATTTCTTTCTAGAAAAGTTACATCTCCTTTAACAACAGTCCTCAGAAACATGAAATTTGTGTTAAAATATATTTTGTTAAACTGGACAGTATTTCTTTACATGTTACATGGCTTGACAATGTATTGCCAGTTTTACACAGAACACCAGAATTTGAAACCCGTACCTAATGTGAAAGATAAACAGTTAGTAATCCACTTGGTAAACTATCGCATAATGGGTCGTTGTGAAAAGAATCAGCTCTTCCAGTTCTAGGCTATTCTGGAGGTTGATAACCAGCACCAAAACAACAATTATTTGTATCCAGGAAGAACATATATTTAATGCTGGCTCCTTACACATGAAAAAGATTTGAAATTTGCACTATATCATACTAATTTATACCAGCTGGATTCTGATATTACTCACCATAAATCCTTCAAATTTTATCCAGTAACATCTACAGGTTACAGTTACTTATTACCATTTTAAGACATATTAGATTTCCCAAACTGAAATTGCTGAAATTTATTAGTGAAATAGTGTAAACGTTATCTTCCAACCAACGTTTAATTTCCACAGGACTAACTATAAATCTAATATATGCATATTATCACCATTTTTTATTTAATTTAAATTACAGAAAGACAACTATTATGCATACTGCTACAATTATTGACTTTTCAGACTTTTACTGTAGCAACTGTTGCACCTTTTTGATAGTTGATATTGGTGTGGGGTTCTTTAGAGGCGCTATATAATTGGCCAGAGATATATATATATATATACGTGCAAACATACACACACAATGTCAAATGACATGGTGGCTAGGGCCCTGAAACCCAATTCAGCAGCTCATCAAGGCCCCAGGGTGCCTCGACTTTCAAAAGGCGGGGATGCAGATAGAAAGAAGGGATCGATTATAAAAAGCTTGCGCGGTTCTTAGAACTTCTATAGCACTATTATAATACTGCACTAGGGCATCAATCGATGTAACTCCATACAGAATATGCCTAGATGGCCTGTCGGTCTATATTTTTGTTAAATTGCTAGCGGAAAACAGTACTCTGCTGAAAAAGTATATCATACGTTCCAGAAACCATGAAAGTGAGTTTATCAGTTACCTTTAATAGTAAAAATTATTGAGAGTTATCTGCAACGAGTTGTCCGACATTGTTCTTTCATTTCACACATGAATCCATGAATCCTTTTCCTCCTCGACCCCATTACCATACACAAGAACTGACTCCATTTGTACTATCATCAGAGCGCATGCGCAGTGACGTCATTACGGTTGACCAATACCTCCGCGGGTCAAATTGACTAACGGCTGATTAGTCAATAAGCTGTATTAAAAGCAGGAGCCGTCTTGTATTAATTGCATTTACTATTCTGTGGTAAAGACCCGCTCGTAGTCAAGAAGTGCAGCCCATTTACCAACCTTCAGTTTATAAAAAATGAAAAACTAACCCATTGTAGGGTCATACTCGTGAGGGTTTGAAATAATGCTTTGTCATCTGTTGGCTATGGAATTTAACTGCATCGATTTTTTTCAGAGGTGCAAAAAACTTGAAAAGAAAAATTAGGTTCCATTATTTTGTTCAACCGACGTAAGCAGAACTGTGGCGACATTGGCGGTGCACAGAATATTTAACTCCGAGTTCAGTGCCACAGTAAGGCCTACATGCTGGTGGAGCACATGATCTGCTTATCGTAATCTAGAGATTTCTACAGCTTCCAACGAAAGCTAAAGTCGCGGGAACCAGCTTAATCACAGGCTTTAACATCGAAACACCGCGATATTAATTTGTTACAATTATTTTTTCCAACTAAAATATATAGCAACAAAAATCCTATTTTATTTTTTCGTTTCCACGAACAAAAATACAAAAAACCTACTTTGGGACACCATTAGATTTTAGTGGTATTTTGAAACCGACAATCTAAACAACCTAAAGCATCAAAACTTTGGCTACTTATTGCGTTCTTGGTATCAGATTGATACTGCGGTTCATTATTTTTGCATTGACCTTTCACTCAAAACTGAAAACACTCCTCTTTCACGGGGCACGGTAGCATATTGGCTTGTAACGTGGAGAGTACGGGTTCGAACCTCTTTCGAGACGATTACTGTGTAGGGACCTTAAGCAAGTCCTTAACTCACAATTGCTCGGCGCCATCGGTTGATGCTAAGTCATTAGATAGTGGCGCCTAATAAATGCAGAAATAAATAATACTGACATCTCTTCTACTTATCTTTATTTCCGCTCCAATCCCAAACATCGCCCACCGTACGCCACGCCGTCTCTCTTTTGGATCTGACTTTTGGATCTTGACCTGGAACCAAACCTCTTTTGTCCTAAAACTTCTCCGCCCTCCCGTCATATCATCCTTAAAATTTGAAATTCGCTCCATAGCCATCGCTGCCCCACCCCTCTGGAAGAAACCCCCGCCAGAATTACGACAATTATCTGACCCATCATGCAGACTCACCAACACTTCACCTCTTGCAATTTACTGGCTGGTCTTTCACTCAAAACTGAAAACATTACTTTTTCAAAAATCTCATCCTGATTCTTCCTCTACTCCTTATCTCTCTTCCCGCTCCTATTTCAAATATCCACCGTAGCCGTCCGATTGTCTGACTCCTGGATCTTGACCTGGAACCGGACCCTTGTTGCCTATCGATTTTGTTTTGACTGAGCGCCTGTGAATAAGCTGGTTCCCGCTGTAGTAGGCCTAATCTTGAGATTACGCATACGATTACTCTGCTAACTGGCATTACTATATATTTGCATCATATCATAACCAGTTTTAGGTGGAAAGCAAATCTAATGCGATTATTTACATGGGATATCCACTAAAACCGCGACCACATCAAAGGAAAAACACTTCGTTCCCTTTAGACAAAACGAACTACAAAAAGAAATGGTGGCAATGATTCTTTCAAACGATCTGCAACCATCAAATCATACAATTTTCCGTCATCTCTGTTTACTTGCTTGCTACGCACATAGTAATTTTCAGTCTTGCGTTAAACAATGTAAGGGTTTTATTTGGCCGTTTCTTAGCCTCAACAAACCTTGCTCTGTACTCTGGAGAAGTTAATATGTGGCGTTCTCGATCGGGACACAGCTTCGCGAGGCGGAAGTGACTTAGGCCCAGTTCTACGCTCAAATCCACCCACCTCGCTGTCCCTTCTCTTCCGACGTCAAATGGTCTTTCCGTATCATCTCCCCCCAAGGAAGATTTGGGATGGGCCGCTTCCTTAGTGTAAAACTTTGTCTCGGAATCCGACTCTGCCTCTTCCGCGGTCGCCGGATGGACAATGGCCTGAGGATGGCCTTTGCTCAGAACAGGGTTCGTTAATTTACCGGCAAGAGTCGTCCCTTTCTGCGTGCCTTCTTGACTACGGGCTTTCACGTCACCACCATTCTACATCCAGTAACCCTGGAACTAACGCCAATTATCTGCGACACCAGTCGTTCTCTTGGTTCCGGGGAAAGGGGAGTCTTACGACGAGTCTCTGCACCTTTCCGCCCTAGGCACAAGGATATCGGGGAACGCATCTCCACACTATCACCCGTCTCTCGCTCCATATCCGTGTGTTCGACTCCCAGCCTCACACGCATATTTGTCATGCACCACAACTTACGGAGTAAGTTTTCGTACCGGGTTTTCTGTGCTGGCAATTATCGACCCTCCGAGCTGTGTTCTGACAAGCATATATGTAGAGTCAAAGAGGTCGACTCCTATTCTATCTGGGTAACTAGATTCGGTCTTTGACGTACAGATGCTTCGCTTAGTCTGATGTATATATCACGTATTATTATTCTGATTAATAACACGAACATATTAACTTAATTCCGTCTTCGCCAAAGTATGGGTACCCACGAACCTTCTGCTTTTGAGGAGCCACCGAAGGAGGCCAGAGATGGGGAGGGTCCACATTACCTTATGCTTATAGGCTATATTATAGTAGTCCTTAATCCAGACCCGAATTTTAGCAACCATTGTCCAAGGGTTTGGTTCATTCTTGCAAGCAGCCTAGATTTTGTGAAAAAGCTGGTTCCTGCGACTTAGCTTTATTTGGGGGCCGTAGAAATCTCGCGCTTATGATTACGATAGGCCTACGGGAGATAAAGTTTTTTAATTTTAAAAAGCAAGTAAATGTTTTCAAGTTTGAATTTTTCAATTACGTACATACTGTCTGGTTATACTGTATGTGCTATAGGAGTAAACAATTGTGTGGTTTAACCTAGACAGAGATGCTGCCCATCGAGGTAGTAGAAGGATTATTTATGAGACATCGAATTTGCTACTGAAGTAAACATTGTACCATTGACCGAATGCCCATTCCTATTTTGGTGACGCTGCCTGATAGTTGTCAATAATAGTAATCGTAATCTCGAGATTTCTACAACACCCAACGAAAGCTAAGTCGCGGGAACCAGCATATTCACAGGCGCTCAGTCAAAACAAAATCGATACACAAAAGGGTTCGGTTCCAGGTCAAGGTCCAGGAGTCAGGCAGTCAGTCAGTCGGACGGCTACGGTGGATGGCGTTTGAAATTGAAGCGAGAAGAAAGATGAGGGGAAGAGGAAGAATCAGGATGAGATTTTTGGAAAAGAAATGTTTTCAGTCTTGAGTGAAAGACCAGCGCAGAAATTGAAAGAGGTGAAGTGTTGGTGAGTCTGCATGATGGGTCAGATAATTGTCGTAATTCTGGCGGGAGTTTCTTCCAGAGGGGTGGGGCAGCGTTGGCTATGCGGCGAATTTCAAATTTTAAGTATGAGGTGACGGGAGGGCGAAGAAGTGTTAGGACAGATGAGGAGCGAGTTGAACGGAGAGGTTGGATTGTAGCCTAAATAACTGACGAAGATAGGAGGGTTGGGAGGATTGAAATGTGTTATAGGTAAGGGATAGGATTGTAGGTGAAGGATAAGACTTTGTACTCTATTCGTTCTGGTATTTTAAGCCAGTGAAGTTATTTCAGAACAGGAGTGATGTGATGGTATTTGGGAGATTCGGTGTCGGCACGAGCGAGAGCATTCTGAATTCCTTGAAGCCGATTTATCTGGGTTTTGTCAATATTGACGAAAAGTGAATTACAGTAATCAGGTTTTGCATGGACTATAGATGTGGCGATGGTAGGTGCAGTTTTGAAGTCAAGCATAGGGCGGATTCTGCGGAGGTCACGGATATGCACGAAGCAAGAGCGTGAAAGAAAAGGAGAGGTAATGGTCGAATATTACACCTAAATTGCGGACAGGAGAATTAGTATTAAATGTGTTGGTGGAGGCAGAGTCCAGGCTGAGGGAGATAGAAGGGTCAGGAATTTTCCTCAGGTGGTCACGTAGGCCAGTAAGGATGAATTCCGTCTTAGATGGGTTCAGACATAAGAGATTAGATGTAATCTAGGAGGACATTTGTTTAACCACACAAAGAAGATGATTTTTAGAGTCGTTAAAACAATTCGGAGAGAAAGAGATGAATAGTTGGGTGTCACCAGCATAGAGTTGATGGTCAATTGAGGATGCTTTAATGAGCGAACTGAGTGGGGTAGTATAGAGAATAAACAGAAGAGGTCCAAGAACGGAGCCTTGTGGAACTCTGCAAATGAGAGGGCATGACTGAGAAGAGGCTTCCGAAGTTTTAACAGAGAAAGAGCGGGAGGAGAGATAAGACTGTATCCATAGGAAAGCAGCATCAGCAAAACCAAACCAGGTTGAAAGTCGGTGGAGTAAGATATTGTGATCTATGGTGTCGAAGGCTGCAGAGATATCAAGGAGACAGAGGCAAGAAACCTGTTGATGAGAAATGGCAGAAACAAGCTTGTTGTAGAGAGATGTCAGCAGAGTCAGTTGAGTGGCATTTAGTAAAACCAGACTGGTATGGATTAAGGAGTGAGTTAGAAGCTAAATAGTCATTGATCCGAGAGAGGACAATCCCTTCAGTTAATTTGGAGATGAAAGTCAGGTTAGTAACAGGCCAGTAGTTCGAAAGGATTTCCTTGTCAAGAGATGATTTCTTGAGGGGTAACAAGAGAGTGTTTGAATAGGAGGGGGAAATTACCCGTAGATAAGGAGAGATCAACTATTTTGGTAATGATTGGGGCAAGAACAGATGCACATTCTTTCAGTAAGGAGGTGGGTATAGGGTCAAGTTCGCACTGTTTGTTTTGAAGTGATTTTAACAGGTGTAATATTTCAGACTTTGATGTGAGTTGAAAGACAGATAATGAGAACTGAGGTGAGGAGTCATGAGTGGGGGAGGAAGCATCATCAGGTTGATTATTGGTGGTTTTGGGAAGAAGAGATTGAAGAGAGAGAGAGACGGAGGGTACTAATTTTGTTCGAAAAGAAAGAACAGAACGAGTCGGCTGTTGAAGAAGGTGGAAGAGAATTTGGAAGTGGGCTGAATGAGTTACGATAGCTGTAACTGCAATTTGCAATTTTAGTCACAAAGCGTCTAATTCACCTTGTTTTTGAAGGTTGACAGGGAACAGAAGCAGACGGAAGTGTGAGTAACGTAATGGCTGGGATCGTCTTGAATGTTCCCTGGAGACCCTGGGTAATATGACTGCCCAACTGTTCAAATTCATAGAGTGGGCCAAACCGTATACAGGAGAGAGGATAATGGGGATCTTTACTAACAAGGGAGGAACAGGCTAGAATTGGTCGTGTAGGGACAATCAGGGGCCCTGATTCGCCAGCTGGATGAGTCGCAGTAAGTCCGAAGACCACGGACAAAGTAAATGTCCTAAATAGCACCAGTACATCACTGAGAGCCTATGTCCCTGACAGTATGTCAGAGAGCAAGTCTTGGGCTGAAGACTTCCGACTATTTCCTGGTCGCGTAAGGCAGGCTGCCGAGGTATACGTTTACATAGGAAGAGGGGAAGCAGCGGCCCTAATGTTACACAAATCCTAAACAGATCAATTATCTTTTAAAATATATATAAAGCCTCAAGTTTTCAAATGTTCGTTGCTTATTTGTTGACTGTTCTTTTCTGTTTTTGACATTCACTTTAAAGTTGAATCTATTTTCACATAATTTTCAATCGAGTAGTTGGCGTTTGTGTGTGTGTGCGCATGTGCGTGCGAGAGTGAGCTAGCTCAGTACTGGTTTTAAAAATCAGTTCAGTTTTGGTTTTTTAAATATTGCAATATAGGTATCAATTTTCGTTTCTTTTTTGTATGCCTTCTTCATACTTCAAGTTTGTAGTCCAACGTTTCTGTTGTGGGGGTACACTGTATATGCTTTGCATCTGTATAATATGCAATGCTTTTCACTGTAAAAAATTGTATATATTACAAATTAAAATGGTATTTTATGTGCTCAGCAGTATTAGTTCTTCATTAAAACGTCTGTAACTGCACATGACAGTTCACACAGAATAATGCAACTTACTGAAGTGCCTTCATTACTACTACAGTATAATACGGATGTCCAAAAAGCCTTTGGTTTATTAGTCGTCCAGCAAATATTTTTGAGATGGAAACTAGTCATGGGCTGGTTTATCTGGAACTGAAAGCATATCGCAATATTCTGAAAAACTGAAACCGACACCGCAGTTGATATTCAGAAAACCAAAAAAATACTGGAAACCAAAGATAAAACTAACAAAACCAAAAAAATTGGTATATGCATAATGCAAATGTCCAATGTTAGTTACCCTTACAGATATTATAATTGTAATTTGAGATTATAAAGCGCCTTTTAGAGGATAAACTCAACAGAGGTGCTTCTGACCCGAAGGAGTAAAATCAATGTTAAACAGTACAGTCTTCAGACGCCTGCGGAACACTGAGAGGGGGAGAGAAAGGAGCTCAAGTCGCAATTCTCGAGGGAGACGATTCCAGTGAGTGGGACCAACTTAGGCGAAGCTTCTGGACAGGGCAGTAGCGGTGCGCATTCGAGGGACAAACAGGAGATCCTGAGTGGCCGAGCGAAGGGTGCTACAGCCCGGCAACGAGGAGACCAAAATGCAGAAGTCAATGAGGTAAAGGGGAGCAGAGCCAACAACACAATTGCGCATGAGGGAGAGGATCTTAAAGTGGACACGCTGCTGGACGGGAGCCATTGAAGAGTGTCACGAATATAAGATATTACCTGTAGTTCACCAAACATACTCCAACACTGTTGAAAATGTTGATGATTGTTGTAGCTTTGAGCCTTTAATCCATTGTTGGAGTCTATTTAGTACCTTTCATTTGTATAGGCATTAACGCATAGCTGTATAGGCCAAACACTCTGCTGTCATTGGATGTACTGAATTGTGTATAGGTTGCATGGGAATAGATCGATTTAGAGCAGAGTTTAGTTTATCTTGTATTTCTATTGATGTATAGTTACAGTTATAATGCACAGTAATGTATGTATGTCTCTTCTAATCTATCTAATCTGATAACTTTTTTAGCACCGTTATCATAATGCCCTAGACATCAATCGATGGTCACTTCAGGTCAAAATCGCACCCACCAAATTCATAATTCATTGGAGAAGCCAGGTTAAATTTCGATATGTCAGCGTAACCAGAAGCTCGGATACGGCAGATAAGCAAGTTGAAAAGGATGAGTCTTGAGTTTAGACCTGAATGACATTAAAGAATTGACAGAGTGAATAGGACTTGGCATTGAACTCCATAGCCGTGGATTAGCAACCAAGAAGGCTCGAGAGCCCAATACGGTTCTGGTAATGGGGCACAGCAAGAGTCACAGTATCCATTGATCGAGTGCAATATCTGTTGGTATGAAGGATAAACATGGAGCGTAGATAGGTCGGCTGGTTTAAATGTAGTTCTTTTTGAATTATAAGACAGATTTTCAACTGGATTCTTTGCTTGATAGGTTGGTTACCAGTGTAACGAATGCAATATTGGTGTAATATGCTGATACTTAGGTGTTTTCGTTATGACTCTGGCCAGAGAGTTTTGAACCCTTTGTAGTTTTTGCAGAGCAGATCTCTCTGTGATGTAATGTAATGTGATCAAAAATTTATAAAGCGCCACTTCAAGGTAAACTCCTAAGAGGCGCTCCCGGTCCTACAACCCAGAAGCACTGGGAAATAAGAAGGTCTTCAAGCGCTTGCGGAAAACAGAGGGAGATAGACTAAGAAGTTCCTGGAGTAGGTCATTAGGAAGCCCATTCCAAAAAGCTGGACCAACCACAGCAAAACTTCTGCGCTGGGCTGTAGCTGTTCGGACCGATGGGACAAGCACGTCACCCCGTACCGCCGAACGAAGTAGTCTACGGCCCGGAATGGAGATGGCCAAAACACAGAGCTCCCTAAGATAAAATGGGGCACAACCTAAGAGGCAATTACGTACAAGAGCCAGGATTTTGAATTTTATACGCTCTTGGATAGGCAGCCAGTGAATCTCCTCTGAAATGTAAGCAGAGATGTGGCCAAACTTAGGGATACCTGTTCCTTCTGCTTGGGAAATAAGAAGGTCTTCAAGCGCTTGCGGAAAAGAGGGGGATGGTCTTAGAGGGGGTGATGCCAATAAGAAGTGAATTGCCAATAAGAAGTGAATTGCAGTAGTCAAGGCTGCTGGAAATGAATGCATTGGCTAGAAATCAATGCAGTGCATTAAGACAGTATTAGGCAAAAGAAATCTGATTCTACAAATATTTCATATTTGGAAATGAGCTGATTTGCATATGGTGCCAAAATAATTCGACTGTTCTAGAGTGGTCCTAGTATAGAACCACGAGGAACACCACAATTCAAGACAGTACATGTAGGCGCAGAAGCGAGTTGGTTTATATGGGCAGACTGAGTACGAGGATGCAGAAAAGATGCAAATCAACGGAGAGTGGGACCACAAAGACCAAACCAATGTTTGAGGTGGTGAAGGAGTATGCCACGATCAACAGTATCAAAAGCAGCAGATAGGTCAAGGAGCTGTTACTTTTCCTTGGTCCATGGAGTTGATTATGTGATTGTGAATGGCAACTAGTACAGTTTCAGTGGAATGGCATTTGTGGTAATCAGACTGGAAGTGAAGGTGCAGGTTGCGTGATGAAAGGTGATTTCTCAGACGACTGACAACTACTTTTTCCAGAATTGTTGAAATGAAATTGTAACCCTAACCTTCACGGCAGAGTGTTCCCCTTCCCTCCATTTGATGCGGGGCGGAGTGGTGTCAGCTTCCAGTGATTCTCACAAGATCGATGATCTCTTCATCGAAAAAGACTGCAGAGGATCATTCCGAACTTGAATCTAACTAAGAATGGGGTTATGGATGACGAGGTCCATATAAGCACAGTAGTACACATAAATTCGCCTAGGAGCGTTTTAGTTTACGCTGCAGTCCGGACACAGTTTGAGTTCAGCAGATAGTGCAGTTTGCAGTTTAGTTTGTAGTGGGTTTGACTGTGAAATACGGAGTTCTGGCGCCCTGCAAGTCCGAGGGTCAGTACAGGAAACTACGTGCGGAGGAGTCTTGGAGCTGTAATGTAGCTAAGCCCTGAGGTCTTGGGATGCTGTCGGAAATCTGTTTGCCGTAGAAGTCTTCGCACTAGAAAGCATACGTCATCAATACACTACAATCGACTTTGTCATCGTCGTGTCTGTTTTTTCACCTCATCCACCACGCATCACATCGCCCACTCTGGGGTCCATGGTATTGTGTTATATATTTCACTGAATTTTGAATTTGTGGTGTTTATCTTGTGTTTAGAATTTTAATACTTGTAGTTGTGGCTATGTGTAGCTTAGAACATTAATAACTTTGATAAATTTCTGTCATTTCATGTTATAATTCTAAGCAATTTCCTGGTAATAGCTTCATAGGTCCCAATTGGCTGTTAAGGGTTCATTTAAGCCACAGTGCCAGGTACACTTCACAACAAGGGACCCTGTCCATCGCTTGGAATGGATCGCTCAACTGAGATCTCTTCATCGTCTATACCGACGGAAGGAAGCTGAATATTGGGAGATGAAAGTCACCCGTCACGAAAAGGATCCAAAGTGTCTTTGGTCATCTATTTTGTCTATTGGGCCGCTCTACTCGTTCGTCTGGTACGCCGTCATTCACCGCTAGTGACTTTCTTACCTTCCAAACCGAGAAGATTCAAGGTCATTGTGCAGCTACTGTGGGGTCTCTGCCTCCGCAGTTCTCCGTTACTGGATCCGTCTTCGATGCATTTCGTACGATATCGGAGTCGGAGCTACGCCGGATTATTCGATTATCTATCCTCTTCCTTCATTTGTTATTTTGGACATTTTTGATGTTTTATCACCACATCTATTGTACATGTTTAACACTGGCCAACAGAAAATTTTTTTTTTCTTGTTGCCTTCGGTTTTAAACCTGTTCTTGGGGTAATTTTGGGCGCTGATTCAGAAAATGTCATTGGATTGAGTGCATCAGGTCTAGTTTCTGAGATATCGTCGATTTTCTAAAGAAAACCCTGTCCACTCTTTAAACGATGTCTTTGACAAAACTAAAATGTCATAATAAGCTTTATTTATGGCTAATTATAATTCTTGCTGATTCATATAATGCCTACATCCTTATAATGTAAAATCAGCATATCTTGCCGCGTGCTGAGATATTGCTGATTCAACGAAGTAACTATTCCGTAGCCTACAGCTTACTCAGCACTAAATTCATGGCCTCGTTTAGAATTTATTTGTGCTTATACAGCGTTTCATGGTTTCGAACTATGTAAATAGATTATGCTGAAGTCAGCATTTATAGCCTATATAAACCGCCTCCTGAAAGCTAGAGCAGCCGCAGTCGTCTTAGGGCATATTAAGAGTTGGTCGCAAGAACAATCTGTGAATGTGAGCATTAAATAACTACATGTTCTTACTATTTTTTAGGTTAGTCATTTAATTCCTCAGATGCGAACATCCTTAAGGTTATGGCTACTTCCAGACGGAGCTGCATTAACCATCCAGACATATTCTGCTACATTTGTGGGGAATACACACTAAAAGCAAACAGGAAACCGATTTCTGAGTTTGTAAAAAGAGCATATGTAGGTTATTTTTGTGTCAAACTTGGAGATCAAGATAAGCAATGGGCTCCTCATACAGTATGCAAAACTTGTATTGAACAATTGCGCCACTGGACAACTGGAAAGAGAAGCTGCCTGAAATTTGGTGTACCGATGGTTTGGAGGGAACAGATAAACCACTTCGACGACTGTTACTTTTGTATGGTTAATATCATAGGCATCAATCGAAATAATCGTCACAAGTTGTCTTACCCTGATATACCTTCAGCCAGGAGACCTGTTCCGCATTCGGATATTGTACCAGTTCCACCTTTTCGCGAACTACCTCAGCTCTCAGACGATGACACTTGCATGTCCAATATCGGACAAGATGACGAAAGTGGGGGCAGTGACAGTGATTTCCAATCAACTTCACACAGTGAACGTTTTGACCAAAAAGAGTTGAGTGATCTGATCAGGGACTTAAATCTTTCCAAAGAGTCCTCTGAATTGCTTGCGTCCAGACTAAAGGAAAAGAATGCACTTCAGCCTGGAACGAAAATTACAATTTATAGAAACAGAGAAAAGGATTTGCTGCCATTCTTTACCGAAGACAACAACCTAGTATTCTGTAATGACATCAGCAACTTATTGAAGAAAATTGGTCTGTCGGATTACAGCCCAGATGAGTGGCGTCTTTTTATCGACAGTTCAAAACGTAGTCTGAAATGTGTGCTTTTAAATAACGGCAACAAATTTGGTTCTATTCCAATCGGTCACTCCACCAGGATGAAAGAAGAGTACAATGCCATCTCTTTAGTACTGGAAAAGATAAAATACAAAGAACATCAATGGGTAATTTGTGTAGACTTGAAGATGGTAAATTTCCTCCTTGGTCAACAAAGTGGCTACACAAAGTATCCCTGCTTTTTGTGTCTTTGCGACAGTAGAGCCAAGCATGAACATTGGACAAGAAAAGATTGGCCTTTGAGGAAAGACATGGTGGTTGGAGCTCAAAATGTAATCAAGGAATCTTTGGTGGCACGAGATAGGATCATACTGCCACCACTACATATAAAGCTAGGCCTGATGAAACAATTTGTCAGGGCTTTGAATAAAGAAGGTTCATGCTTCGAATACATAGTACACAAGTTACCAGGAATTACAATGGAAAAATTGAAGCCTGGAATCTTCGATGGTCCACAGATCAGGCAACTTATGAATGACCCACTTTTCATACCATCAATGAATGAAATCGAATCTTGTGCCTGGTCTTCCTTTGTTCTTGTAACTAAAAATTTTCTTGGCAACAAGAAGGCAGACAATTATGCACAACTAGTAGAGGATATGCTTCTTCATTTCAACAAGCTTGGCTGCAACATGAGCATTAAAGTCCATTATCTCCACAGTCACTTAGATCGCTTTCCAGAGAATCTTGGTGACTTCAGCGAAGAGCAAGGTGAAAGATTTCACCAAGACATCAAAACAATGGAAAATCGATATCAAGGAAGATGGGATGCACACATGATAGCAGACTATTGCTGGAATATTATGCGCGATTGTTCCGGCAGATGCCACACTCGGAAATCGTACAAAAGGAGCTTCTTCGGTGTCGAATGACTTGAAATTTTTATAACAAACTTGTTCTGTTTGGTATCATATAAGTACAGTTTCAGGTACTACCATTTTCTTTTAAGTATTTGTATTATTATGTTTATTTAGTGTATCACATAATAAATTGAGCACTACATAATTATAGCTATAGCCTAATGTTTTATGGGCGAGCAGAGGCAAGGACTGGTATATGGCATAATGTTCTATATCTCGAAAACTAGACCTGCTGGGAGAAAACTGGTGCCTTTTCTGGAATCAGCAGGTCAAATATACCCAGAAACAGTTCTAACATTTGAGGCAACAAATTATGTGTTGGCCAGTGTAATAGATCTCTTCTGGAGGGGCACCTCCCTGAATCACAAAAGCGGGCTATCATTTTCCCATCTCTTAAAAACCTAATCTTGATCCTAATGACCTTCATAATTATCCCCCTATTTCCAATCTCTCTTTTCTCTCCAAAACTCTTGAGAGACTTGTTTCCCTTCAATTGTTACCCTATCTTGAAGATTCAGGACTTATGGCTCCTGGTCAGTCTGGCTTTAGGCGTCATCACTCTACTGAATCTGTTCTTTTGTCCCTCCTTTCGGACATTTATTCAGCCATTGATCAGTCTCACATTACCCTCCTTGCACTCTATGATGTCTCCGCTGCCTTTGACACGGTTGATCACAATATTTTGTTACGCCGTCTCGAGCTATCTTTTGGCCTCCATGGTCCTCCTCTTCACTGGTTTCGTTCTTATCTTAGCGTTCGAACACCCGCACATCCTGGGTTAAAGTTGATATTGGTGTTCCCCAGGGCTCGGTCCTTGGTCCTCTTTTATACATTTTGTATACTGCTGATATCCCTTCACTCTTTGCTAAACACTTGGCTTTTGGTCATTTGTATGCTGATGATGTCCAGGCTTTTGTTCAGGGACCTCCGTCTATGCAACTTGCTCTTGTTGGTAAGACTGATGCCCCGACTCATGATATTCAATATTGGATGTCCTGCAATCGTCTTTACCTTAATTCTGCTAAGACTCAGTTGATCTGGTTTGGTTCTAAATACCGTTTTGCTCAGCTTGACTACTCTTGCTTATCTGAAGCTTTCCCCTCTTTTATGTTTTCGTCTAGTGTTCGTAATCCGGCCTTATACTTGACTGTAACCTTACCTTCGCAAACCATGTCTCTAGTCTGACTAGGTCTTGTTACTACCAATTAAGGCGCTTAAGAGTTGTTCGTCGTTCTGTTTCTTTATCTGTCTTTACTACTATGATTCACGCCATGATATGCTGTCGCATTGATTACTGCAACTCTGCACTTGCTGGTTTGCCTAAGTATCGGCTGTCTTCCCTTCAATCAGTGCTAAATTCTGCGGCCAAGTTAATATCACATCTTCCTCATTTCTCTCGTATCTCTGATTACATCATTCAGCAACTTCACTGGCTCCCTATCCAATCTCGTATTCAGTTTAAACTATTGTCACTGGTAATTAGAGCTCGCATGGGCCAGGCTCCAAAATATCTTTGTGATCTTATTCGGCCTCCACACTCTAGTACCTCATCCCGTCCTTTTAAGTTCTCTAGATCGTCTGGATCTATTTGTTCCTCGTGTTAAGTCCTCTCTTGCTCAGCAGAGGGCTTTTGCTGTTGTTGGCCCATCTCTCTGGAATGAACTTCCGCTATCGCTTTCGAACACGCTAAAACACTATTGACAAATGCTACTTTCCTCGCACATTACGATGAACAGAACGACTTACTCTTAGCGTGCGACTCGTCCCCATATGGAGTTGGGGCAGTACTTTCACACGTTCTGGCCGACGGCAGGGAGAAACCGATAGCATTCGCTTCGAGGACTTTGAATTCGGCAGAGAAAAATTATTCGCAACTAGATAAGGAAGGTTTAGCTTTGCTGTTTGGGGTAAAGAAGTTTCACCAGTTTGTCTATGGTAGAAAATTTCTTCTGTCTACAGACCACAAACCATTGCTGGGTTTGTTTGGCGAAGGGAAAGCGGTACCCCACATGGCTTCCGCCAGACTTATTCGGTGGATCTTGACATTATCAGGGTATGACTATACCTTCAAGTTTAAAGAAGGACGCTATAACGCTAACGCAGATTGTCTGAGTCGCTTACCGTTGGAGGAGACCACACACCATAGCGCGGTTCCGGGGGAGGTGATCCAGACGCTGGATTTGGTCAATCGAATAGTGGACGCAGCGGCGATCAGGAGTCAGACTCTTAAAGATCCTGTTTACAGTCAGGTACTGGATTACTGCAGGCGAGGGTGGCCAGAGGACTGTCCGTCTGAAAAGTTGCGGCCATTTTTTCAGGTGAGGGAGGAACTCAGTCTTCAGGATGGATGTGTACTGCGAGGTTCCCGCGTTGTGGTGCCCATTAAAAGCCAAGCGTTATTGTTGGAGGAGTTGCATGAAATGCGTCCAGGAGTTTGCAGAATGAAGGCTTTGGCTCGCAATTATGTGTGGTGGCCTGGCCTGGACCGGGAGATCGAGGACTTGGTGAGGCAGTGTTCGGCTTGCCAGATTCATCGACACACACCAGCTAAGGCTCCGCTTCATCCGTGGGAATACCCGTCGCGACCTTGGGTGCGGCTACATCTGGATTATGCGGGACCTTTTTTGGGAAAGATGTTTCTAATTATAGTTGACGCCTATAGTAAATGGGTCGAAATATGCATACAATCCTCGGCGAACTCTGCCGCTACTATCGAGAGTTTGGTGCAGACGTTTGCCACTCACGGGCTGCCCGAACAGATTGTGTCAGACAACGGCTCCTGTTTCACCAGCGAGGAGTTTCGCACGTTTCTCCGCAAGAACAGCATCCAACAGACACTAGTAGCTCCTTTTCATCCCTCCTCTAATGGACAAGCAGGGCGGGTCGTTCAATCTTTTAAAGCAGCGATGAAGAAGTCAGAAAACGGCTCTTGGAGTCTCCAGCGTAGGGTGTCTCGATTCTTATTCACCTATCGAGTGACTCCGCATACAGTAACAGATGTGACTCCGGCGGAATTACTCATGAATCGGGCCCTTCGAACCAGATTCGATGGATTACGACCTAACGTGGCTTCTCGTGTTCAACAGAAGCAGGTCGCACAAAAAGCCCTTCACGATCGGCATTGTCAAGCCAGGGATTTTCAAGTAGGAGATAAAGTTTGGACTCGAAATTTTAGCACCCGTGTGGATTCAGGAAACGCATGGACACCAGGTGAAATCACCGGACTTACGGGGCCAGTTTCCTATACAGTACAGCCTCAGACGGGGCCACTCATGAGACGGCATCTGGATCACATCCGGAGAAGGTGGCCTAAAGGGCAGAAAGACTTACCAGGGTTGGAAGGTGATTTCAGCAACGGGGAAGGCTGTGAGGGCGTAACAGAGGAGCAACGGAGGAAATCGTTGTCGGAACGCCCTCAGGAAGAGGCCCTCCAAGGAAATCAGTCGTGTGGGGTGTCTTCTGCACTGGAGCATCGTCCTGAGAGGCTCTCTGCGTCACAGGAGCCTACGTCACTCACAGATAGTCAACCACCTGAAGAACCCGTGGTCAACGTAGGACGACGTTCTCAGAGACTGAGGAAACCTCCTGACTATCTTAAGGATTTTGTGTGTACTTCCAGGCCAGAATAATGCCTGCGAGACATTAGTTATTGTTGGAAGGGAGGGGCAGTCTACTCCAACCTTCACATTAGTTATTAACTATTTAAAAATTACGTGGGGGTAGGGTGATTTTTGTAACTGTGGGGGAGGCTGTGGTATTGTGGTATCTAGGGATATATGTGGTCACTGGGAAAAAGGCAGCCATGTTGAAAGAACGAACTTGAGGGGCGTGTCAACACGGTTGCGGGGAATTCAATAAACTCTTCAAATATTACAATTAGGTCATCGCTCAGTTCACAGCATGTTGAACAATTAATGTTTCAAGAGCAAAATCTGCTGGTCGACAAATAAACCAAGGTCGAAATTGTTGGGCAAATACTGGACATCTCTATTATATGCTGTAAGTCTAGTATAAGCATAATCCAGTACACCTATGACACTCAGCTTTACATTGCTGTCACCCACTAATCAGTCAGGCAAGGTAAATCTAGAAATCTAGAAGAGTGCCTCTCCTATTCATATATAGTTTTGTTTCATTGGCTTGGCCATAAACCCAGATCAATCTAAGGCAATTGTTTTTGGCTCACACCAACGCTTGTGCTCTCTCCTTTCTCTTTCCGGCATTGCCCTAGCTTGTGGCACTGATGTCCCACTTTCAAACACTGTCAAAACACTTGGGTAATTCTGGACAGCAACCTCACATTTTGACCTCACATCACAAACCTATGCAAATCTTGTTTCTATCATATTAGGGCATTACAGTACATCACGTCAGCTCTTACCAAACATATGTCACAAACCACAGCCTGTTCTCTGGTATGCTCTCGCCTTGATTATGCCAACTCGGTTTTTACAGGTATCTCAGACCTTGGACCCAAAAGGCTTTAGCACATCCAAAATTCTCTGGCTTAAGTGGTTTTGTGTGGACCTCCTTGCACAAATTCCTTAACTCTATTAAGCCAGCTGCACTGGCTTCCTGTGAAGTTTCGGATAAAAATTAAAACAGCCTGTCTGACCTATAAAATCCTAACTACGAGCACTTCTACCTTCCGTCACTAGTTTCTCTGTAGTTTTTACATCCCTCCTCTCAACATAAGATCTTCAGGTACTGGCCTACTAGCTGAGCCACAAGACAGAATTGCCCTGGGCTCTCATGCATTCCACGCTGCTGCCCCAAAGGAATGGAACTGACTACCAATGTTTCTTCAAAGCTCAAACTCCTTTCCTTCAAGAAATGCCTGTAAATTCACTATTTCTCATAATAATAATAATAATAATAATATTATTATTATAAAAGGTTAACAGTATTATTATTATTAATATTATTATTATAATAAAAGGTTAACAGTAGAAAACACGGACGAGACCTGAAGGACTTGTTCAGAAGAGGCAGTCAGACGAATTCATCATCTCAGAACTAGCACTCAATGCAACAAGCGAGCGTATCCAGTCGCAAATTAAGGTCTTCATCGACAAGAATAAAATGAAGAAGAAGGCGCCTAAATAAATTAAGGAAGGAGAGAAGGCGGTGCCTGTAGCCAAGATTAAAGAAATGGAGAGAGACAGGAGCTGGTCGACGAGACCCAGCAGACGGGTCCCAACCGGTCCTCAAGGTCAAGGAGCCTCAACGCCTGACCTAGGTCAGCCGGCAAGTCAAGGTGGGAGACGCAGACGCTCGGATCAGCGAAGCCCAAGACGCAGGCGCCATCGAAGCAGACGAAGGCGACGACGAAGAGGAGGGAGTTGGAGAAGCAGGATGTTCGTCTCATCCGCACCGGTCACTGTCCATCGAAGAAACGCGGGCAGAACGTTCTACACTTACGCAACTGCTGATTCAGGGTTGCTTCTTCACCACTGCGCTTAACGACAAGACCACGAAATTTGGAGGTGCACCTAAATCGATCAGTTTCCAGCGTACCAGCCTAGACGCCACCAGCAGCTCTAGTTCCACCACCACTAGCACCATCTGCTTTCGGCCAACCAAGGCAGCCAGATCTCTTCGCACAAATGACCACAACTGCCACAGGTGTTGTTGCTGGTTCAGCTGTTGCTCACACAATTGGTGTTGCGAAGACAGGCAGTGGTGGGCATTCAGAGCCCGTCCCTGCTCCCCAGACAAAACAGGAATACAGTCAACCCCAAAACACACAGAACAAGAACAACCCTTACCAGTTTGAACCGAAACAATTCATGGACTGCGAACAGAACCCTCACGACACCATTCTCCACCAGGGCTTCAATGAAGTCCTAAAGGACTGTCGGCTCCATTCCGGCGTGCCTATGTGACGCGCCAGGGAGGCGGACTGATCGGATTCAAAGTTTATAATAATAATAATAACATTATATAAGATGTTTATACATGCCTAAAAAGTAACTAATGATAATAATAATAATAATAATAACAATCACTTCTGTCTCCGGACTAATTTTTTCACCACCTGAGGGATTATAATAATAATAAAGATGCACTTGAGTAAGTTACTTCATTCACTATGAGACATCATGTACAGAACTACAGATATACATATTTTAAGAACTGATCATCATCATTAAGCACAATTTTAGGAGATCATTTTATTACAGTAAAACACCACTGCTCACTGTACAGCTGCAAATTGCACACTGCACAACAGCAAAGTCAACTATAAAGACATTAAGTATGATGACGATGATGAGTTCTCTGCCCGAAGGCAGGTCCATTGGCTTTAGGATGAGATGAGTGAGGTGGTTTCCCGTTGCCTTCCTCACAAGGCCGCTGTGCAGTGGCTTGAAGCAGATTCGAACCCACGACCCTCCGGTAATATGAGGCACCGACCATACCACTACACCACCATGCCCCTCTCACATAACACATAAAAAATCGAAAGGCGATACCCATATCACGATATTTAGGAAAACCGAAGCTGAACGGACTCTGAAAAAATATTGCAAAAAATACCCAAAACTGATACGGATCGAAAAACCGATACCGATCCAGCTCAACTAGAAAGACTAACAAGTTTAATTAACGAGCCTAATAGCCCTCGTCCCCAGGGTACGACGCAGCAACTTCCGCTACGCATAGTGGTTATGTAATTTACTCTAGATAGCATACAGATGGAAGTTGGGCCTAATCACTGTCGTTGTTCAGCGGCAAAGTAAGTAAGTAAGTATTCTTTTATTAGCATTAGTCAAACGCCCACACTTTACAACAATGCACACAGCAATATAATAAAGGTCATGAACAATGCTCCACCGCTTGCAATTTCTGCTTCGGCCTTTCATTCAAAACTGAAAACATTCTTCTTCCACAGATCATATCCTGACACCCCTTCTTCCTTCTCTCTCTCTCTGCTCTCCAACCCCAAACATCACCCACCGTGGCTGCCACGCTGTCTCTCTGCCTGACTCTAGGATCTTGGCCTGGAACCGAACCCTTTTGCCTATCGATTTTGTTTTGACTGAGCGCCTGTGAATAAGATGGTCCCCGCGGCGCGGCTTTCGTTGGGCGCTGTAGAAATCTTGAAATTACGATACGATACGATGTAAAATAGGGTCTGAATGACAACTTAATTTTTTAAAAAATTATGGTTAATTATTTCAGAATACAGATCCACAACTTTTGGGAAAGTATCGGCAACAGCAAAACTATCATTAATGTAAATTAAGGTGAACGAAAAATAATATCCGTGATGGAAATTAATATTGTAATACAAAAATTTTGAGTATACCGACTTTTCGGCATTTTGGGTTTTTTATTCGGTTTTTGGTATATTTCGCTTTTCCTAATACCGACTTCGGTTTTCTGAGTAACGCGACATAGGCCCTATCGGTTAAACTGACCAACCACAACTGTGCATACATTGGCGGATGCAGAAGTTCAGAGGGGAGGGGCAAATTTTACCCTGGCCATGCAGGTAGTGTATAGCAAAAATTTTTGACGACCTGCTTTTAGTCATTCGCCTTTTTCTGCTGGTTTCCCTATAGTCTTTGTTTTCTCTCACTGATGTCCGTTTACGCACTTCTCGCAACTTTCCGCTGGCTCTGCAGACTTGATTTGATAAGTTTATAGCACCGGTTTTTAAGCTCATGCAGCGTTTGTGTTATGATCTGCAGCGTTGCCCTTTCTACGACTCTGTGTATGCATGTGTATATATATATATATACACGTGTGTGTGTGTATGTGTGTATGTATGTGAACTTTTGTAAAGCGCATTTTAAGAACCCCTCATAAGCGCCGTGAACATGACTGTTTCCAACCGTCCCAGTCTTGGGCTGATCTGCAGGTTGTGTGTAGCCCAAAGCTCAGTGGGTTAAGATCCGCCATTCAGGTCCGTTATCTATGTGTCTTGGTCTTCCTTTCAGCTCCTCGGGAGGACCCGGGGTGTGAGCTTCTGTGTGGCGCTATAGAAGTTTTACATTACATTACATACGCGACTTTTCGCTATTTTCATATTTTTCCTCTTTTATTACCTTTACCAGTAAACCGTGTTTACTTTTCTGTTTCTGTGGGCAGCCATCCCCGAAACTGCTTTGAGGGACAAATTAAATAAAATCAAATGGGGGCTTGGCCGGATTGCGCCTTTGGATCGCCTTATGTTCAAGCGTGTTTGTGTAGTTCCATCAGAGCTGTGTTGATGATCTTTATGGTGATGTTTGTTGTAGTCATGATCGTGTTGTAGTCATGATCGTGTTGTAGTCATGATCGTGTTGTAGTCATGATCGTGCAACCCTAACAAGTGCATCGGCATACAGCACTGAGCAGGCCTGCAAGGCTACAAGACCCCAAGACCATTAGGTAGCTTTATTTTAAGCCAACCATCAAGACGCATTTCCTAACAGGCCGTGGAAGACTCATAGGCATATATATATATATATATATATATACATGGAGAGAGAGAGAGGGAGAGAGAAAGAGAGAGAGAGAGAGCGAGAGAGAGAGAGAGAGAGAGAGAGAGAGGGAGAGAAAGAGAAAGAGAGAGAGAGAGAGAGAGAGAGAGAGAGAGAGAGAGAGAGAGAGAGAGAGAGAGAGAGAGAGAGAGAGAGAGAGTTCATCCGCCTTCCCGTCGACGACCACCCAGGAGAACTGCAGAACTGCAGGTGAGGTATGAGGCGCAGTCAGGAGAAAAGGAATAAACGGAGGAGGAGGAGGAGGAGAACGGGTATAGAAGGAGGAGGGATGGAGGGAGGAGTACGCGGCTGCATAGTAGCCCCGTGTACGCATCGGTGACAGGCCCTGCAGCTTTTAAATGTATGCGCGTCTCTGTGTACACAGGCACATATATTATATGGCTATACATAGTGGTTTAACTCCGCCACTTCCGTACTCGGGTGGTGCCAGTCCCAAACCTGAAAAAGGAGGGGAGGCTAATCATCTTCCTCATGACAAGTGTCATTAAAAAGAAACTACCCCAACTGGTTTTCAATATACAGAAGAAGCGACGTAGGCTCTGATAAAATTCATGCAGGCCAATATTTAGGAATATGCACGGAGCGCTGGCTATACGACGAGATATGACTATCGGAGTAGGATTTTCTAGAACTTAAATTTAATGAAATAGGCTAAATAAAAGTAGCTATAATTAGCGCCTCTGACTTGCTTATCAGAAACAAAAGCACAGAATTAGCCTACCAACCTACCTACCTACCGATAGACACACAGACAGACACAGACAGACAACAGAATTTGCAGACCTTCGGCCGATATTTGGTTAATTTTGGTGCGGATTCCTGCATCGACTATAATTGAATCCGAACTAAACTCCTAAAGTAGCACCCCATCCACAAGACCCCAATTATGGCCCAGTTGCTCACAAACCCGCACAGCTTGGAATAACGCCCTTTGGGGGGTCGCTTATAGTACGCACGGGCGTTCGCTCTTCGTGCTGTGTGGTCCTCTGTTGCTATAGGGGCCTCCGGTGTTGCCAAGCAACTAATGCCGGCTGGCAGTAGACGGGGGAAAGGAGCGGGAGTGCTCGCGATTAGGACCCAATCACTGTGAGGCCGCCTCATGGCGGTCATCAATCACCGGCGTCGGAGGCCTGCTAGCCCCCGCCCCATACCGAACGACCTCCAAGACCGACCGACCTACCAACCGACCGCCCGGCTGCAACCTTTCAAGCGGATAAAACCAGCGCTAGTAGCGCGAGGGCTGAGGAAAGAAGAAAGACTGAGGCTCAGCCTGGCTCGGGAGGCCGTATAACTTTATGGAGTTAGAGCGTGACCCGGCTCAAATGCGACTATTGCTAGCGTCGGCCGGGTAGGCAGAGCTACGTACTCAGGCCGGAGACCTGCACTCTTCGCGTAGCTGAGGACCAACCGAACGAATGAGAGAAAGGGAGTAATGTGCCGCACATGTATTGAAAGAGACAGGCAGACAAACAGACAGACAGAAAGACAGACAGACAGACAGAGCCGTAGCCTAGTTTTTCCCTACACGAAAATACTGCTAGAGCGGCGGTGATAGGTCCAGATCTCGGCTTCGATCGGAGGGTAACTTTACGCCGGCCGACGGGGATTTTGACTCCCGTTATGTGCGGGTGCGTTTGAGTGAAAGAGTTTTACCGAAAATGTCGAGTTTGTTAGGTGTTTGCGTTGAGGTAGGTCGTGTCGTGTAAGTTGTTCGTATGGATGGGAATACTATCGTAACGAATAGTACGATCTGCTTACGAAAATGCTCGTTCCGAACATCGTGGAATATAGTAATCGCGTGAGATATCAACGTAAACATTCGTTTGTTGGTCAAATAATTACACGACGATAATTAGTCGGCTTTTGGTGTTACGCCGTTGATCGGTGGATAAATCCAGGATGGTATTTTTGTGAGCAGTCGAAGCGCAGAGTTTGAAACTGTAACAGGGTATTATTTACCAAAGCAGTCACTGCAGTGACGTCGCGTGTCGTCATCGGTTGGATCATGCCGACGTCATCGTTGGAGCGTTGTCGTTCGTTGACAGGTGACGCGGTGGGTGACGTCATTGACTGATGATCACGCACAGTCGCCATCATCCAGTATTCGGCTTGACCATTGGCATTTTCGGCTAGGGGCCGGGATGGTCGGTCAGGCCCATAACCAAACTGACCACGGCGGAGGAACGCCTCTCCTTGACCACGATCTGCTGAAGAGAACCAGTTGGGTCGATGCTTCGCTCGCCTATGCGCAGATCAGGAGGGTAAGGCGGTTGCGACTTTAACTCTTTTAATACAGAAAATAGTTTCTGTAACTGTGGTAAACTTTGATCAGTATATTGTCAAAAGTTAATTGTTTATTTCATTATGAGAGTTTCGTGTCATTTCCAGGTTTTTCAAGTGGTAATGTTGTGACATTTTATTACAGTAAATATATGTATAAATTTGCAGTTCATAAACATTGCATTAGATCCTGACTAGTTTTTGTGTATTGATTGTCTTGTTTCTGCCTGAAGGCTTGTGAATTAGCTTATTCTTGTTCTTTCCTGAATATGGCAAGCTGTCAAATGACAATGCTGTATGATGGTGCACTCATTGATCGTCATCATCATATCTCTATGTAATCAAGTGGTCCGAGTTACTGATCTCCTTCATTTTTATATTTATATGCCAGGACTTAACATTAACTTTAAAATGTCTTCATTAAACCAATAAATTAAAATTTTAAGTACAAGCCCTTCCGAGCTTAATTTACGATTTTAATGAAATGTTGTTGGTGTAAACCCACTGTAAACTTTAGTTAACGTAAGAGGTTTCAAATGTACTCAGGGTCATATGCTCAGATTTCCTGTGCTTATACTTAAGACATAAAATTTTAGGTAAAGTTTGTGAGCAAATATTTACATGAAATTTGAGATTGACTCCAATCTTGCATTGCCTATTATTTGGTCCTTTGTTTTTGCATCCATCAACAAGTTGTCTTTTAAAAATCATTTCACACTTATGGGCTGTAAGCTGGTCGAAGAAACAAGAGAGTACTTCAGAAACTCATTACAACCAATGTTCTCTCAAAGCTGAAAAATAAGTGTGTTGGTTTCTGAACTTGGTGTGTGAAAAATATTCTTTTGAATGACTTTATATTGTTGACAATAGTTTGTGTTAAGTGGAGCCACAAGATTGCATGGAGCCACAAACTGCTGCTTGGCCACTCGGTGACTGCTTAGAGGGAACATCGGTTACAGTGCTGTCTTTGGGAGCCATTTCAAGAACTGACTGATAATGAGGTTGTGTTATAATGAGGTCATTTTCTGAAGCTGACCCAAATTTGGGATCCATATTCTCATCCATATTGTATATGAGAAAATGTGTTCTAATGAAGCATGTTGTAAGGCGGGTGTGTATCAGAGGTACTGCGCGTGCGTGTGTGTGTGTATGTGAGTTGAGTGTCACTTTTGGGTAGTTTTTTGGTGTCTGTGCTTCAGCAAACAGATTAATTGCTCCCAGACCCTTGCATGCAACAATTTAAATAGAGGCTGAATATTTATTATGTGTAGTAATTTGAAAATAATTTTATTCCTGAATAGATAGTGGTAATTTTGGTTCTGACCATGGGGAATTCTTCAGAAATATTTATTATGGTCAGTTCTTCAGAAATATTTGTTATGGGCATTTCTGTTCATGGACTCTTTTGTTTATAGAGAAGTCCATGATCTGTTGCTTCCAACTCATTACATAATGGGAGTCTCTTGTTAAAGCCTTGTGTGACCCAATTGCTAGCCATCTGGTTTAACAAACTCATGCCGGCATTTGAGGGCAGATGTGCCAGAGTGGGTTTGCCTGTTTGTGCTTGCAGGTGTTGATGGATTTTGTGCCAGCTCAGCAACCTGGGTGAACATGATGATGACTTGGCTCTTTACTTTGACCAGTGTCATGGGGTCATGGGAATGTTGGATTTCCTCATGGACTTCTCTATAATAGCACAGTGTGCTATTATAGAGGAGTCCATGGATTTCCTGTACATTTGGAGTAGCAGTCATTAGATGGCAGTTTGTGTCTAACCCTGGTGTGTTTCTTAATATGCCTAGGATTGTTGTGGCTAGGGAACATGGCAGCTGGCATGATTTGACGTATATACAGCTTCAGACAAGAGGTATAGCCTCCTGTTTGTTAAAACCTTAAATGGAAAACAGTTGAGGAAGTGGTAAATATGGTGAGACTTGGCCACGAGATGCATATCACAACCTATATTATATTTGTCTGTCTTTGCTGATGCGTTTCTTCTGTACTCATCAGCTGAAGCAGTTCCCTTTTGCCGAGGTTGGTTTGGGAGCGCTTCTGAGTAGTTTTCTTGAAGGGGCACTATATAAGTGTTCTGTATAAATAAATAAATAATTCTGGCCGGAGTGTTACAGTGGTTTTGAAAGGCTCTTTGGAGGCATCACATAAATTTCTTGTGAAATTATCGCATTTCTTAATTTGAGGTTTTTGTGTTGTAGTCGGCATGTGCATAAAGGACTTAATCATTGCAAGGTGAACACTCAAACCAATCAGTAGCTGATTGGTTTGAGCGCTCGCCTTGCAGCACAGAATGTGTGGGTTGAGTTCCAACGGAAATGGTTACTATGTTGGGACCTTGGGCAAGTTGTTCATACACAATGCTCAGCCCAGTTGACTGATGCTTTGTCATTAGGTAGTGATACTTGACAAACACAGAAACAATGTGAGGAAGTAAAGTAGTAGAATTTCCTGTACAGTTTTGAGAAGATTATGAAGTGTACTAGACTCTGATTTTTGATTATGTGGAGATGCTAGATTTGGTGTTTGTTGAACAGACAGAATGACAAACATTAATTATTGGCTGATAGGATTCAGTTGTGATGTAAAATCCAAGAGTAGGCTGAAATATTAAAGTTACGCATTTTTGTCATTTTCACTTGTTTTTTCTGAACTCAGGGCAAGGCCAGTGGAAATATCCGAGCACTGTGGCTGCGTGGACGCATGCAAAAGTACCTCCTTAAGGTCGGATGCTTTATCCAGCGACACTGTGGAAAAGTTGTCTTCCTTGGTCTTCTGCTGTTGTCACTCTGCTGTGTCGGACTGAAAACGGCTACGCTTGAAACAAAGATGGAGGATTTGTGGGTAGAAGGTATGTACAGGGTCTTCATTTATATCTGCTACCACCAGTGATGATCATTTAATCACATGGGTATTTTACAGTTTATGCTTAACTGACCTGTATCTTCCTTAAAGCAGCACTGATGGTCTGAACAATTACTGCCATTAGTAAAAAAGAAAACCCTCAGTAAAGTTAGTACATTATTTAACAGAGCCTTTAAATATCTGCGACATTTAAAAAAATTCTTAATACATACCAGTTGTGTAGATTTATTGTATTTGGATGCAGGTAATGGAGTTAAGATCATAGGCATGTGTTTCAGCATGGAAGCTGTTATTTTTAAAGACATTCCAAGTGTTAGATTACGGTCATCTTATGTGTGTGTTGTATGAAGCCAGCAGAAGTCACTGGCATGTGCTCTGCAACTCCAGTGGATGTTCCTTCTTGATGGAACATCCTCAACTGACTCAGGAAACATGTAGAAGGCCATTAACATGGTTACTTGGGTGAATCATGCCTAGTCTGCGATAGTCTAGTGGTTAGTGTGCCAAACTGTCAACCGAGAGATTGGGGGTTCAAATCCCCGAATAGGGCAGAAAAATGTTTAGAGATTTCTGCTCCACCTGCACCCTCTAGCAAACTCCATAGCTGTAACGAGTATGCTGACTGTACACTGTCGGTGGGCATATCGGACGGTGAGGGAGAGGACTGGTCACCCGTGATGCAGAGGCTAAGCAAAATGAAGTCACTAACCAGGGCTTCATACCAGTTGCTGCCGTGCAGAGACTGCTCTCTTTTGCTTCGTGGCCGTTTTATGTGCCTTGTGAATATTTGACCAGACAATAAATCTGCTGTGAACAAATCCTTCCCTACTGTTATTCACACAGGCACTGAAACAGATAATGATACCTCTGTATCCATGAAGGAACACTTAAATTTGAGACAAAACTATCCACTACTCCAAGACAATACATGCTTCTGCTCACTCATACATATACAGATATCTATCCATCTGTGGAGAAACACCACCAGTTCTGTTGAGAGACACTGAAACATACAGATATGCTCATGCATCTAGACCCACAGATAGCCAGTCATCTACAGAGAAACACTCACTATCAGTTCTGTGGAGCGACACACTGAAACATACAGATATGCTCACGCATCTACACAGAAACACCCACTACTGACTGCAGGAGCCCAGGGAAACACCCACATGACCAGATACAACAAGCACAAGTAGTTATGTGTACCTAAAGTGAGAAGTTCCAGTACAAAGTTCATTTGTTATAAGGGTTGATGTAAACTATCCATGCTGGGGGATGATCTTGGTTGGTGTTGGTTGGCTGGAGCTGTCTGTTTCTCTTCTTATAGGGTGATGTGTATGAATGTGTTGGATAGGATCAAATAACATTTAGAGACCCTATTGTATGCTCCCTCTGCCCTAATTGGACCACCTACATTGCCTGAATGAAGCCTTTGTTGGATGTCTAGTGGAGCCATATATCTGCCAGTTGAGAGATAGGGTCCTCTAAAGAACCAACCCTGTATCATCCACTTGGCTTAATGTAGCACTTAGTGACTGTCTGTCTATTCTTTATCTCTTTTTTGGGCCCAGCCTGCCTTGGAGCTGATAAACACTGGGTTCTACTACTGTGCTGATCCCTAAAGTTGTGTACTGGTGAAATTCTTCTGCTGTTCAAGCCATGCTTTCCCTCCTACTTCTGTTCCACCTCCTGTTCCTCCTCCTGCCTCCTGCTTCTTCGCTTGGAGCCTTTTCCATTTTCTGTAGCTGTGTGTTATCCTGTCTCCTGGAGTCTCCTACTCTGCTTTCTTTATACATTTGGAATCTGCTGTGGCTGTTTGCAGAATCTCATATATTTCTTTGATAATGTAATTCAAGACTGCCTCAGAACAAGTTATACAGAAACACTGTGTATATTCAATATATTTCTAAATGTATTATTATTTAAACCAATGAATAATTGATTGATTGATTGATTGATTAATTAAAGGAATGAACACATCAATAAATGAACAGAAAACCATGCAAATTTTGTATTTTGCTGTCTTATCTGTGATTACGGAGCAATGTACAGAAAGATGTTTGGATTTTGCTTATTTCTGTATGGTCTTGTTTCTGTTACAGAGGGTGGAAGGTTGTCCACAGAACTAAATTATGTGGTTTCTTCTCTGGGAGAGGGCAGTGGTACAACCAGTGAGCTTGTTCTTCAATTGCCCAAGGTCTCTGGTTCCAACGTGCTTACTGTGGAAAGTTTACTACTGCATCTTGAGGCAGTGAAGACAGCCACTAGAGTAGCTGTTGATATGTTTGACATGTAGGTAAAACATTATGTTTTAAGATACTTTGTTGCAGTTAGAGTTTTTCTTCAAGTACACGTATGTGCATTTCTGTACAGATTGTCTTAAGGAGCAGGCTTGAAGAAATGTGATCTAACACATGTATGTTTACGATGGTTTTTTGGTCAAATACAAGATTGTTTATATTTGAATTAAACACCATTAAAATATTATTTAAATATGAAAACTTCACTGTAAATTCATAGCTTTTTAAATTCTGCAGTTTTAATCTGTGGTTATCAATTTTCCGGTTTATTATTATTATTTGGTAAAATAAGTGTGCTAAGTAATAGAATGAAGGTAGTGTGTTTTTAGGAATAAAAACAATAATTAACATCAACCGGCTTAGCTGTTTTTTGAAGCATTTTTCTCAATACAACTTGATTGGGTTGTAAGTTCCCAAAGGACCTAACTTTCTCTAAGCTGCTTGCATGCATTCTGAAAGTTGGTGTTGGTGATGACAGAAAACTAATAAAAGCTTCCTGAAAGTTTCTGAGAAGACTTGGTTCACAATGGCAGGCCAGATGTAAAGTTATGGTTATGTGCTAATTGTGATACTTTCAGGCTGGGTAATGTCAACATGTGTTTTAATGCATAGGATACTTGCAAAATTCTGCTTCTTATGGTTCTTCTGTAAAAGCCATTTTTATAACACAAAGTTTGCATTTATTTTAACACAGTTTAAGTTGCACATTTTCTTAAAGGTATTTGTTTCTTCATATTTGATTTGTAATGGTGATATGTTTTCAAATTTCTTTTGTAGTACATGGAAATTCAAAGATGTTTGCCATGCAATCAGCTTTCCAAATTTTGGTGATAATTCCATTGTTGATCTGGTAAACTTTGACCACATTTCTGTCAATTTTGTTAAACTGTTTTGCTATTATTGTTAATGTAGGAATTTTTGCATTCAGATTAGTTTCTCAGTATAGTAAAATATAATATTTTAGAATGCCAACGAAGCATAAAACTGTAAGGAATTCAGATTTTAAAGCGCTCTAAACTGAAGAAATTTGATTTGAACTATAACATTCAAAATGGAAATTGTTTGATACTGTGCTCTAACTCTGTGACAGTGTGTTTAGGTTTTCAATGGAACAAGGGTCATGGCTAACCATGGCTAACTGGGCTGTTCTGGTGTTATACATTGGATATGTTGTGACCTTTATCATGGTATAGGCCTTGGGAGTCAGGCCTCCAGTGGCTTAGCTTAGGAGGTCATAAAAGTCAAGAAGGAAGGGCATCTGGCCATAAAATTCTGCTTAAATGCGTCTGTGTGTGGATGAGAAAAAGGTAAGGGGTACATGCAGGTAAAGAAAGTGAAAAGAAGGTCTTAAGTGCCCAATTAAGAAAACTTTGTTAAAGTGAGGGAGCAAAGTAAAATATGAAAACTTAACAATTATGACATGCCATTGGTGTAGGCCTTATTGTTATATGATGACCGGTTGTTAATGATGAGATGTTGGCCTTCAGGATTTGAATCAATGTGCAACAATTTCTTGTCAAGCCATTTAACCTATAAAGAAAGCTGTCCCTATGTTGGAATGATGTTACATGTTTGGTGTTTGGGCTTGCCTCTGAAGACCACTGTTGCATCGTTGCTCCTGACCTAACAGAACCAGTGCACCAGAAGGAAAGATGGTTTTCAGCCTTTGACTGAATGAAGGCATAGGAAGACCTGAATGTTCTCATCTTAAGTTTCTTGATAACCCAACCCAGAGTTATGGGAATTGTCATGAAGCTCCCATGTTGCATAGCGAAAGTTCAAAATGGAGAAAGCCAAATTGCCCAGCATGGCAGACTAAAGTGGGCTGTGACCTGAAAGTGGGAAGACATAATTGCTGTAAAATTTTATACTCAGTTCTTCAGTGGAGAGGGATCCAGTGCAATTCCTCTTGCATGAGACCAAAAATATGATCAGATATGGTGACTGATAAAAGCATGACCAACAGATATAGTCAACATTCACATAGATTTAGCTTGTGGTCTAAGATCGTGCCCATATCACATGAAACAAGGAAGCATCAGGGAAACAGGTCTGAATGTTTACACAGTGCAGCTGTGAAAGCTTCTGCTGGTGACCAAAACAGATAAACTGAGTTTTGCCTTGCTTAAGTCAGATGGTTCAAAGACATCTGGGTGCAGAGTGCCTCAGGTGCCCATAACATAGACTCCTTAGAGGCGTGATCCCTCAGTCTAATAATTATGCGGCTGAAGTACAAACCAAACCACAACAATTCAATGGCCAGACGCCTTTAAACCGCCCAACTTGATCCGGTAAATTTACTGACCCATTTATTGACCATGATCTTCATGGGCACCAGATAGTGTGGTAGTCTATGGCAGGCACCCATCCGAGTACTAGACCAGCTTAATGTTACTTTATTTTGCTGTACTTGCTCACGTCTTGTCGACAACACCAAGTGACCACCAAAGTTGAATTTATTAAATTTGAGTGGCTTGTTTGGGTTGGCTTCTTGTGTTAGTTTCACCTTTATGTCAGAATGACCAAGACATGTTAGGTGATTGATGTTTATTAGGATAACCAATATGTTAGCTTGAATGTTATGTGTTAAATTACCTACATGCGTTAGAATGCTACCAGAGCACATGCATGATCGTTTTCAGATACTGCAACGTCTTGAAGCATGTCTAATCATCACGCCTCTGGACTGTTTCTGGGAAGGGAGCAAACTTCTCGGTCCAGATTATGGGGTCTCTATTCCGTAAGTATGCATCATAATCTTGGAATTTGTTGTTGCTATTTTGTGTGGCTGATGTTACCTTCTAAATATTGAGGCTGCTTTTCTGTATTTGAAATATCATTTTCTTTGGGTTTTGTTTGCAGCTGAGAACAGTTTTATTAATGATAGGGTTAGCATTTAAGATTAGTTCTTAGCTAAGGAATGCCGTCAGCTAGTGATTGTGTTAAGCAGTACGTTAGAGAAATATCTCAACGAATAATTTGTAATAATTCGATGGGTCTTGAGTCCTGAATGAAATCTGTAGCCTGGGTAGTATCATGAAAGTTATGTTGTAGGCAATTTCCAGATAGAACAAACAGGGCATCAAGAAAACACACATGTTTTTCTTAAATGCTTCTGTTCACTGATGCAAGTGCCTAGAATTTATGCATAGGTCCATTTCCTCTAACTGTGTTATTGCTTATTTTCCAGTTGACACAGACTTTTTCAATTTTTTCATCTTATGCCTTTCGCTCATGTTGGTGACCAAATAAACACCATTTCTAATGAAGGCTTAAGGCTTGGAATGTATGATTACATGCAAAAGCACAGAAATTTTCTGCTCGGGTTTTTCACTTGAAGCATAAAAATTTATGGCAGTCAGTCTGAGAAATGTTTGGTCTGTCCTTGATCACTATTTCTTTGGTTTATTTTCTTAAGTCCTTCATGTGCAATTGGTCATATTTCTGCATCTAATACTTTTTCAAATGATGCCAACACAGCTGTGGCCTCGGGTGGGGTTTGAATAGGGTTAATCTGATGTCAACACCCTGAGAACCATCAAAGGCAGCTGATGATGGGGGAATGTTTTGCCATAAAACTACTCCAAATGCCTCAGGGGAAATGGGGATTTTTGGGGAGGAGTGTGACTGTCTGAACCAGGTGTACCTGGAAAAAGGCCATTAAATGGTCTGCTTGCATGTGGTGAGCTGATTTCAGCTGTGTGTTAGTGGTTTGGCAGTGGTACTTTCTGACATCAGGCTTGTTTTGGCTCCTATGCTGACTCACACTAAGATGCCTAGGCTCTGCAAACTTATTTGTAGAGTAAGGATTTGGTGATGTTAATATGCATTTTCTGCAGAGTTAATTCTGTATGAATGGCTAAGGATTAAAGAGATTAATTGTAGATTGACTGTAAACTTTAAAGTGTTATATTTTTAAAAAAATTATCAGGTCTGTCTGCTGTGTGAGGTCTTTCAAACTGTTAGACGATTAGATGCGCGTAAACTTTCCTGCTATAAAGGGTCGTGCAATGTATTCTGATAATGACAGAAACTTTGGTTTGATTTGGTTTGCCTTTGAGATTGGTTAAAAAGTTATGTTTATTGTTGATTGGATAGTAATTATAATTGTAATTGCGCAAATGACAGTAGATTAGCTGTGGAGTATGTGTTTGTGCACAGCGGTTATGGTAACGATGTGAAGTGGACAAGCCTCAATCCAAAAGAAATAATTCAGTCTCTCCAGCGCTTTGGAATTTCATTTCCACTAGAAGACATTGAGGACGTGCTCAACAGGGTCAGATTCTAAATTATGATCATTACCATTGTTACCAATTTTGCCATCATCACTTCTCAATCCCAGTGATTTTTGCTGTCACCAGGAAAGTCACCATCATTGCTGGAGTTGTGTACACGTTCAGTGTTTCCATTCTGTGACAGTGTTCTTAACAGCCAGCAGAGTGAGTAGTAATGTTGTGGCCTTGCCACACCATCAACTCATTGGAGGGATCCAATGACTGGGTCGTGGGAAATACAGGTTGTACAGCTGTTGTGGCATTTCAGTTGTTTTCTGTCCTTCAGTGATTCTGGGCTGATAGTTGACTGAGTTAGACTACAGGTATTTGTAAACTGCAGATGTCCCTGATGCCTCTTTGTAATTCTGAACACCTGTTTGATGATGACAATGATTAATGATTAAGATTCTTGTGTTTTTCTACTTCTGTCTTGGTAATATATATGTGTGTTTGGATGTGCTACTGTACATGTTTTGTATGTGTGTTTGTGTTTGTGTGTTGGTATGTGTGTTTGTATGTGTGTGCCTGTTGGCTTGTGAAGGAAGCAGATCTGAGAAACATTTATTGGCTGAGTTGTCAACATGAAGCCAGACTGTAACTTTACAACTGCTGCCAAGGGCGCTGACAGCTAATGAGTGTTACTTTATGTATGGCCTTTGGGACCACCCAGTAACATGCTGTCTATGTATATGTATGTGTATATATATATATCTAAGTTCTCATGTGTATGTAATTTATATGTGTGTGCCTCCGGTGTTCAGTCTAATGCCTGTTATATGTGTGTGTATATATTGTATATAGACTGAGTTAGACTTCAAGCTGCAGCAAACACATTATATACATTGCAGGCATATAAATTACCTGGTCTTACATATTTATATAACATATATAATGGGGTTTGTCTGTCTTAGGATTATAATGTGTATATAAATTGGTTGAATACTGGGTGTTTGTAAGTGAGCCCTTTTGGCCTTTGGGTGGACTGCTATTATCCATAGTCAGTGGACCTTCACAGACCATAATACTGTCACTGATGGAGCTGATTGCTACCTCAACCCTTCTGTCTGCAGATGGGGTCTCTTGCACTCTGCCCACTTGTCTGATACCTATCCACTGGAGTCTTTTTCAGTCTGTTTTCACCTTTGACCAGTGATAATCAACTGGGATAGTTGCCCAACTGGGGTCTTTTCTCAGGTTAATTTTACCCCCATCCATGACATTGAATGCTTCTGGCTGTGGATTTCCTGTTGGATGAATTTCCATATTTCAGTTTAATTGTCATTACTACTCTGAATGCTGCTTGGGTTTGGTGCACTATTGGTTGATGCTTTGTGCATTAGACACTGGCATGATAGAAGTTATTGATTAACAGTCTTTTTCTGCCACATTTAGGCATCATATCTGCCAGAAAAGACGTGTGTAAAATGAAGCTATATATATATGTAAATTTTACCATTACATTACATACGTTACATGGTAATACTCAATCAGTCCAGTCCTGTACTATAATGAGGAGTTTAGATTATTGAAGCTGGATGTAAATCAGACAGACACTAGACCTTCACAGTGACCCATTTACAAGGTAAGGTACTTGCCGTCGAATATTGAGATTTAGTTAAACTGACCTAAATTCTGAGTGCATGTGTGATGTCTGTGTTACACTTAGTATCTTTTTTGAATGTTTAGTCTGGCATAAGAACAGCGTATCAAGAGAAGCCTTGCCTCAATCCATATGACCCAGAATGTCCAGAGACAGCTCCAAACTTTAAAACAAAACAGGTACAGACTTTACCTGTGTGCTCTTTTTCTATTTTATTAACTCACCTCATTCTTAAAAACTTTCAGAACAGGTTTTCTCTGTTTTGCTTTAATTGGGGTTGGAACCCGTAACCTTTCTACGGAGGTGTCACAATCTTGACCACTAGGGTAACTGACCGAACCTTTGGTCTTTCCCTTTCAAGTTATAGAGTAGGTGTGCAAACTCAGGATGAGTTGCCAGAAGTTTACAATTTAAAATTTATATTTCTGTTACTATGGGCAATAGAGATTTAAAACTTTGAAAGTGGCAGTGAAAACATGCTGAATGTCCAGCATGTTGATAAAATTTGAATGGGTATATATTTGTAAGAGTCTGTGAGGCAGTCATTGAGTTGTAATTTGAAATTGTAATCAGAAATATGTATTGTGCCCTTTCAAGAGAAATTAATTAAAGGCACCACTACCATCATTCCACTGTACCATTCATCTGATAGCAGAATCATGCAGTGGTTTTACCAGGTAGTTTGTGCACTAGAAGGACAATCTCAGTCTTTTGCTACATGAGGACATTGAAGATGTTTTTGTCAAAATAGTAGGTAGTTATCATGACCTGTAACTTTGATCTGTAGTTATCAAGTTTTAGTAGCATTTAATTATCATGAAAGTATTTCCTTTTAAAATTTTTAAAGGTATATTTGTGTCTGTGACTCTGCTTGCCATTCGTTTAGTGGAATCACAAACTATCAGTTTTATAGCGATAAACTTGTTTTGTTCTGTGTCTGTGTAGCCTATTTTCACTGTTCCTGTCCTAGAATCCTTCTCTTTAAGTTATTCTAGCTGTAACCAGTATTTTGAATGATTTACTGCCTGATAATAGATCTCTGCTGTGGTTCTTTGCATTTCTTTTGGTATTTTTGCAGGAAGCTGGCAAATAATGCCTGCTTCTGGCTTCCTAATGATAATGCCCAGCTGTGCAGTAGTTTTTTGTTGAAGACGAGAAGGAGGAAGCAGGTCAGGGCAGGCAAGTGAGGAGGAGTTTGGCCAATGCATGTAGAAATCTCTGCCAGTGCTAGAGATGGCTGGAGGAGTTGTCCCTATGCATTTGGCTCTGAGGTTAATAAGTGCAGATGAAGTTTGACCACAGACAAAGCATGTTGTGGCTTTGTTTGCCCTTCAGTTAAAAACATTTTGGAGAAAACTAGGAAGCACTTTGTTTACACGTCCAGTGAAATGAAATGTATAATTACGTTACCCTGTTGAGTAGAATACTGATAGTGGGGGGTTTGGGCAAAGGAAGAGACAGGTGTCTAGGGTAGTGATACCACCTGCAAGATTGGCAGTAATGGTTGTGTCATCATCATATCAGGTTAGTAGTACTAGCATCTTATGATTTGGGAAACAATCAGTATTCTGTCAAGTTCCAGAAGTGTCAGTGGCAGAAAGACCAATGCTCTCTCATTCATATCTCGGTCGTGGCTGAGACTTTGAATTTTGTTTCCCTAAGCAGAAAATCCTCTTTCCTGTTAATTTCTTAAGTCTTGGTCATATATTTTGTGTGATTTTGTTGTATCACTCATTTAGATCCCAGATATTGGTGCAGTTGTAACTGGCGGATGCAGTGGGTTTGCCACAAAGTTCATGCATTGGGAGGAGACTCTTATTCTTGGTGGAACATACAAAAGTCGGGCTGGGATCATTACAAGGTATGTTTATTTTGTGGATCCAGTGATTTGCCAGTGTGCTTTAAAGCTGATGAAAACTTGTTTAAAATCAACCTGACAGCAACATAATGAGTTCAGTGTAATTCAGTCTAATCGGTGTCATTTGAGTCTCATAAATAATTCCAACTGACGTTGTGATGTGAACTCATTGTGAACCCATGAAAAGCCAAGTTTTTAAGATTCTGGTGCTTGGCACTCCTGGGCTCTGGTTGATTTGCTGTGGTTGTTCAGCTAGGAAGGATTGAATTTGAACAGCATCGTTTCCAGTTGCAGGGTCTAGTTTCTGATAGTGTTTGCTAGGTCACAGGCATTTGACAAAGAAGATGACATTAAGTGTAGCACTGTACTTGTTTCTCATGCAGCAGGCTGCTTTGTGAACTGTAATCGTTCAATTAAATATAGGGCATGTGCGAGCTTTACTTGATAGATTTTGTTTGGTTCTGATAGTTGAAGTCTATGCCTGCTGTGTGCTGTCTTGTGTTATGTATGCTCTGCTACATTTATGTAACTGAGTCCAGGCAAATAAAATGCACACAGTTGTTGTGAATTGCTACGTGAAGTTGTAAATGCTAATTATTAGGAAGAAAAAGGTCTGTAGAACAGTTGCATGATTTTAAGCCTCAGGTATTCTTATTCATTTCTGCACTTGATTGTACTTTCACACTGACTTTCGTAGGTAGCCTGGTAGATATGCCAACTTGTCAAGGCTTGTGCAGGCACTGCACTTTCATATATAGCGTACATGCAACATACTGTGAGTGGTCTTGTTTGATTGTTGTGTGTGAAGGGGGCTTTTATAGTTCCGGTCTGCTGGGTGCCGTGTGTGGACCACCCATGTTGAACGTTGGTAGTGACGTTCTATAATACCTGTGGAAGAATACTCTTTGGGCAGAGGGTGTTGTCTGGTTTGGGACACAGTTTGTTATGAATCATTCGTCTCTTCATTGATTCAGTCTCTTGGTCAGTGTCATTGTGTCAGTGCATGTGTGTGCTTGTGGGTGTGGGGTCCCTTTCAGGTGGATCCTGTGAGAGGGCAGATTTCAGTGCATGCTGTCTTCAGTAAGGGTTTCACTGCTGTATCACAGTTTAGTTCGAAAAGCTCCTCATCGGAATTTTATGCAAAAGGTATTCCTGTTGTTTGCTTTGGTGACCAGCACGACATCTCACTATCTGCTGTTGCATGTTCAAACATTTGTTCTGCTGCTGAGCAAATTTTGAGTCGTAAAATCATCTGGTGTCAAAAGAATTGTTCAATTGTGTTTTGGTGTTAGTAAGTAAGTTAGTTGAAGATTCTTTGTGCTTTGAACATGGCGACTGTCCAGTTGAGACATGTGTACCGTGATCTGCAACAGTGCCTGTGTTTGTCCTAGTCTTTGTTCATTTTTGAAAAGACATGAGAGAGCCCAGCCGCAGAGGCTCATCCGGAAAGCAGTGCAAGCGGCTTGAGAAGAAATGTGCTGCTGTTTGCTTTTGTTGAGCTGCGCTTGAATTGACTGAGTGATCTTTAACCTGCTTTTATTGGTTGTCCCTCTGTTGCATTTTGGGTAAATGTATCATGAAAGAGATATTTAAGACTTTACATGTTTTTCTCTTGTGATTTCATGCTTCATACTTCCAGTAATTGGAAACATTTCTGAACTGAGCTGCACTGCAGTCCTGACTGTGTAATGTTGTTCAACTTTTAGATAGCCAGCACTGTAGCTGGAAGAAATGTTCTGCACGCATCCTGTTTAACTTCATAATAATTAATAATTAATAATAATAATAATAAGATGATCTATAGAGCACTGTAGTACGGCTGAAGCCAAAAAGGGCGCTGTACATGTACAGTTATTTGCTGACTGCAGCCACATAAGGCACAGTTGTCAGCATGTGCACTGTAAACACAATTAACAAATCAAGATAACAGTACCTTACATAATAGGGAACTTCTTTCTGAGAGAAGGGCTTCCAAGTGTCAAGAGTATGGTGAGCTTACTAGTCACCCTGTTTCAGTCTGAATCTGATTGCAAGGCATGGATGGACTTTAGCGTTTGCCTGTGTGACGCTGTTGCTGTCATATGATTAGATTGTGTTTGAGTGGAAGTGAAGGAATTGTTGATTGGATCACTCTTTAAATTGCACTCACTCAGATGACCTAGTTTTCATTGTCCTTAAACTTGCCCAGGAAGTTTGTTATGTTTTTTGTCATTCAAGATGTCCTAGACATTTTGGCCTGGATCTCACAGAAGCACTCTCCTGCATGCACATTTATATAATCGTGATTATATATGTGCGTTATGTTCTTGTATAAAAATATTCTATGTTCATGTGTTTGATGTAGTCCAGTGGAGAATTTGTGTGTATATATATATATCATCAGTATGCTTCGTGTGTGAAATACATGTAATATGCATATATAAAATATATAATGTGTAAATAAGTATTTATATGCATGGCTGGTGTATGTTCATGTAGCCAAGAATAGGTTACTTGGCAGCAGTACAAAAACAAAGAGTGATAAAGTTTCCTGGCACTCATTCAAATGATGATTCTAGGCGCCAGTACTCACCACAACAGTAGCACGTAACTTCTTAAAGTGCAGCTGCTGCAGCAGCAGCAGCAGCTGCACTTTAAGAAGTTAAGCACTGCTGATGTGGGCATGCCTCCATCCAATATGGGCTTTGGCGGATTTCCTGTGATCTGGGTGCTGAGGATGAGTTCATGGAAGAGATAAGAGCAGAGCAGAGCACAGACAGACAGACAGACATGGCTAAAACTACTTTAATAGTAGTAATTCACTCTCTTCAAGGTCCATCTTTTAAAAATTGTAGAATTGACACCATTTATTGGATTTATTCCTGGCCAAAGCCTAACAGAAATTGATCCCAGTTTGCTAGCAAAGTTTTTTGACAGCAAAATTGACCTTATCAGAGCATGTGAAGAATGTATGTCAAACATGCTTTTACCACCTGCGCCAGATTCCTCTTTAAAGGGCGCTACATAAATTTGCAATTACAGTTACACATAGAGAAAGCAGCTGCATAATGAGTGCGGTCATACACAGTTTTTTTATGACGATTATTATGTAATGATGATGTATAGATTATTATGCACTTAAGTGATGCTTATGCATTTGTCATAATATATTTATGTAATGATAATGTGTAGTGTGTTAACGAATGCATTACTTACTTACTTACTTACTTACTTACTTTAGATATAACATGTAACATGTTGAGTGTGAATTGATGATATGATTATATATCTATAGCTCAACTGTACTGATTTGTATGAATCGTTTGCTTGCATCTATTTTACAGCCATTATCTGGGTTCATCTTGGTTACCGTATGACCTTAAGCCATCAAATTGCTTGTGTTTTATAGGAAGTTTTTCACATTCTAGTCCAATTCATATAGGTTTCTACCATTTGTCTTTCTTGCAACTGTGGTATTATACTTGAAGGTTAAAGAAGTATTTAGGTTACGCACTTATGTTCACGTGCCTGTATAGAATCTCCTCAGAAGCATGTTTCAGAGGTTTGAAAGATCTCCTGGCTGAAGAACAAACATGAATACACCAATCCCAATACAAGACTTCTTATTTAGGCTCCCAGCTACACTTATGCTCACATAACTGATCTTAAAAGATGGATGACCAAATTAGCACCAGATTGCTTGGTGTTCCATGGATGATTGTCATTCAAAGTACTAAAATTGGTATAGATGTCAACAGCTATTATTATTATTAATATTAAACAGACATTTATAATGCGTGCAATTAACAACAGTCTCAGAGGCAAGTGCAATGACCATAAAAAAGTCCTACTGAGTAATATCGAGTAATATCGTGGTTTATAGAATCGATAGGAATCATTGTGGCCATATGGCGTCATTAAACTTCTGGTCCTACTGCTGCCACTAATGTTGAGCTAGATTTTACTTAACTTTAATATGCCTGCCAGTGTCCAATACAGCATCAAATTGGAATAGGTGGAATTGTTGTTATGGCTCTTTTAGTCTGCAACGCTTAGTTTTCTTTGGCAGCCTTTAGAATAGGCGACTGCCCTAGGACGTTGTTGCATGCAAGAGAACAAAACAGTGTGCTAAACTTCATCAGTAACAAGGACAGTCAAGTTAAGCAATATTGAGCCCAGTTAGTATTTGGCTATCTGACCATCCATTGAATACCAAACCACATGAGCCAACTCATCCTTCCTATATTCTGAGATGCGTACGCAGTAAATGAGTGATTGCTTCATGTGATTCACATTGTTATGTTGTGATATTTCTTAACAGAGCTGAGGCGATGCTATCAATTGTCCAGCTGATGGGAGAGCATGACTTATATGAGTTTTACAGAGACAACTACAAAGTCCATGGTACCAGTTGGAATCAGAACAAATCCAGGCAGATCCTAGAAGCATGGCAAAGGGCCTTCACTCAGGTAGCATTCTAGTTTTGTCTGTTAGTATTTTTCTTTCTAAATCTCAGCCTGTTATTTTCCAGAGTTACAACCAATTTTGAGACAGAAGGAGAGACATCCATTCTTCTGTATGCCTGTCTGTCTCCATTTGTGTTTTCTTTGTCTGTTTCTGTATCTCTCCATCTTTTTCTGTTCTCTGCTTCTGTATTGCTGTTCTGTGTCTGGCTGATTTGGACTAAAGATGAGAAAAGCATCGGATTTGACAAATGACTGAAGAGAATGGCAGTTATGTATTCATTGATGCCAAATGGCTGGCATCAGGAATGGTTTATGATGATAATGATATGATGATGGTGGTGGCAACGGTAGTGTCTGCGGCGATGATGACAATGACAACGATAGCAGTGTTGGTAATAGAGATGGTAATAGTGATGATGTTAAATTTGATTTATTTTTCCGACATCTGTTTTGTATGTTTAGCATCCCATTAGGGATGGGATAGCCATGTGTAAATTTAAATTTTCAATTGATCCACTTTGCACTTTTCAGGAAGTACAAAAAGCAGTCCAGACGCAAAACAAGATACAGGAGTACAATGTCTATTCTTTCTCATCTACGAATCTTGTTGATCTTCTGGAACACTTCTCGCAGCCGAGTGTTCTTCGAGTTGTGCTTGGATACGTTTTCATGGTAAGCTGAAATTTAGTGTAGTTCTCAGTCGGAGTTTCAAAGCAGTTTCAGCTTTTGCAAGCAGGTGCAAGAAAGCATTTATAGGTCCCATTTGTAGATAATTTTAAACATAGACAAATTTTTTGAGTGGTTTAAAGTTATTGGTTAACTTAAACCTGTGATTTATTCTCGTTTAGTTTAGCACATTGTTTTGTTCATTGGGTTTTTAGCTGGAAGATAATCAGACTTCAACGAATAGAGAAGGCAGCTTTTTCAAGAATGATGGCATGTTGCTTTGATGATCTTTTAACATTTCTCATTTTGTTGATGAAAGAATCTTTTAAAACAACAGTTTCTCTTTCTCTTTTGCAGACATTTTCTTGTTTTATTGTAGTTTGTTTGTTATTTTGTTTGAAGTTGATCTATGCGTGCTTGGCTTTGGTGAAACTAAATGATGTAATCCAGTCACAAGCTGGAGTCGGCATTGCTGGTGTTCTTCTCGTTGCTCTTTCGATTGCAGCTGGTCTTGGAATATGTTCAGTCATTGGAATAAAATTTAATGCTTCAACAACACAGGTAGGCAGCATGGTTTTTCTTTGAATGTTGTTTGGCAGAGGATTTTAGTTCAGAGCGGATGACTTTAGGATAAGATGTTTTAACAGGTAATTGGAAGGATTTGGTTCGTCAGTAAGTGGTAAATGAATGACAGTGCCAGTAGGAATAGACTGATGACAACCTGGATATATGAACAGTTGGATTAGCAGGTAGTGGTGTATTGAATAAGTGACTTGAAATCAACTTTAAGAACAACGGTTTTGCTTGAGCTCTGCTATAAGGCAAAGGAGGAGCCACACAGCATGGCATCTATGAATGAAGTGATGCTGACCACTGTGTGAACGTATACTGAGTCACAATGTGCTGATTCTCTGTGCTAAAACTGCTAAACGATAAACCACCTTTGAAACCCATTAAATATTTCTAAAGTGAAAGTTTGTTGCAATGGAATGTTATTATGAGAACATGGTCTATTTTTTAAAATCCTGTTTGAAAGGGTAATTTTGGGAGTGTATGGCTCATTCCAAAGAGCGTGCCCACGAAGAAGTGACCCAAACCAGTTGGCCAGTCCTTGATCTCTGTTGACATCCGCTGTGTTTGTGACCTCTGTTCGATTTGGTGAAGCAGTATTCTGCTCCATGGCTTAGGAATGGAATGACTGATCACCATGTTCTGTTGGCTAAAGGTGCATTTTAAGGAGTGGCACTAATGGCATCCAGCTATGAATTTCCTCACTTTATATAGTGACTTATATAAGTTTTGATTGACTTCATTGATGCACAAGTACATTGGGGCTGCAGAATATCCCACTGTTTGGTCAGATCTATGAAATCAGTCTTATGGATTGCATGTTAAAGCAGTTAATAATCGATGCCATCATTTGATTCCTTGATTTATTGATGTTGGAATGGTGTTAAGTAATTAGGTGTTAATCTGGTGCCTGTCCTTGTTTTGGAAATAAGTACCTCCATACTTGTGTTCTTCTGTTGACTCTTACCATTGTTGATGTGTCATTCCAGTAGACACACACTCACACACACTCAGCTGTTTATCAGGTGTTTTTCTGGTGTACATTACTTTGTGGTTTTGCTAGATTCTGTGGATTTTTGTGGATGAGAGTGATGTGTCACTCAGTTGAAGAGAGGCTTCATAAGCAGACTGGGGTGGGTGTTCAATAGTGTAGTTGTTATCATGTTGGACTGTCAACCAAGAGGTCAGGGGTTCAAATCCCCTCTAGTGCAGAAATTTGTTTAGAGATTTTGGCTCCACTTGTGCTGTCTAGCAAACTCAGATATAATGAGTACACTACCCGTATACTATGGGTGGGAAGATCAGATGGCGAATGAAATGCCCAGGCTAAGAAAAGTGAAGTCCATAACACTCATGCCATGGCTGCCTCTTCCGGCTAGCTCAAGGGACTGCTGTCCTCCTCCTTCTTCTCCTCATCCTCCTAAGCAGACCAGTCTTTGATTGTTGCCCTAATTAGTCATGCTGTTAGATGTCCTTAATAGGCAGCTAGGACATCCAACCCTATTCCTGCTAGAAGAGGGGCCAATGAGTGGATAGCATGGATCCTGGAATCGTCTAATTGAACCAGGATTCCAGTAGGAACCAGACAGCATCAGCATCTCAAGCCGTGTAAACAAACACTGCATTTCCTCCTCCACCACCTCCTCCTCTGCTCTAAGACATAGTTCACTTATCATCGCCACTGGCGCTGGGAGGCCCTTGTGAGAGAGAGGGAGGTGCAAGGCAGCCCAGGAGACCACACAGGGCATAGTAATTACAGGAATGCTGGAGGTACATAATTGGATCAGGGTGTCTGTATATTATCACATGAAGCTGTATTTATACAAGAGCCTAAACAGGGAGGAAAGGAAGGTATTGGTCTGGTTCCTTCCTCCTCTCTTGCAGAACAGAGATGTTGGCCTGGATCCTCCCTCCTCTCGTCCTGTAGGGTCAGATAGTTTGTGATACTGATTAGTGTTGAGTTTTCATGAGGTGGGCACATTGTGTGCCGCTTGGGGCCAACACTGATTTCCCCTTCACCACATTAGTTTCTGATCTGTTGTATTGGTACTGTGACCCTTGACCCTTCGAATAACCCCACCGTGCTTTCTTCCTCTTTCCTGGTTTCAGCTCTACCTTCTTACCTGAATAGGTGCTTGTGAATACTTGGTGCTGTGGCCGAAGGGGTGCTGCTTAAATGGGGTGTGTTTGTGTGTGTCTGTGCGTGCACGAGGGTGTTTGTGCGTGCGTGCATGTGTATGTGTGTGCATTCTATGGGAATTGGTCATGTGACTAGAATGAAAACAGTTCAGTGTTTAGGCCTCAGACTGAAACTGTATGTCCTTCAGTGATAAACTACTATTTATTATGGGCTAGAAGAACTTAAATAGATGAGGAATCACTATTACTCTTCTGCCTTCTGCAACTAGATTTCACATTTCTGCAACTTGGATAGCATTGAATTGATAGCATGTTTGTTTTATTTTCACATTATACTGTATGAACAGTTCCAAATTTGTTTTCATTTCTATTTCTTATGTACTTGCATCTGGAAACAGATTGTACCATTCTTGGCCATGGGGCTCGGAATCAACGATGTATTCCTTATCGCTCATACTTACTCACAACTGTCACACTCTGGCATCGCATACTTGGTAAGAACAAAACATTTTCTATTTTCTCCATTTGCAGACTTCTGAGTGGTCATGTGTTTCACATTTCACATAAATTTCCTTTCACTTTAGAAATATTTTTAGTATTAATTTGTGTGGTAAAATCCAGTTGGTTCAAGTTTCTTACTTCACCATTTATTTCCATAATCATTTATTGTAATCTGTTTTATTTTTGGTTTAGGATACCTTTGGTTTTGAGCCATGTGTGATTTGTAATTGGCTGGAGTGGGGAGGGGAAGACCAATTTGCCTTTGATTTTGAGATGCTTTTGTTACGGGATGCTTTGGTTTTCAAATGGTTTCAATTTGGGATGTTTTTGCTTCTAAGATGCTTTGGTTTCCAAATGGCTTTGGATTTGAAAGACCTTTGGAGATGCATTGATGTTGAGATGGCTTTGGTTTTAAGTTGCTTGGGTTTTCAGATGGTTTCAATTTAGGATGCTTTTGCTTCTGAGATGCTTTGGTTTTCAGATGACTGGATTTGAGATATCTTTGAGGTATCTTTGGCTTTGAGTTACATTGGTTTTGAGATAGATTTGGTTCTGAGGTACCTTTGGTTTCAAGACTGTGTTGTGTTCTTACTACACTTCAGTTCCTAATTTGTGCCATCTCTCTGATTCTAAGACTGTTCTTGGCACCAGACAGCCCTTGGATTCAATAGACTTTGGCTGCAAACCAAAGAACTCCAATCTTGAAACCCTCTAGTCCTTTAGTGTTGGTTGTCTACAAAAGTTCTTAGATGAAATGTTTATCTGCAAGCAGGCTTAACAGTGAACAGGCTGTAGATATTTATGGATTCTTGTTCTCTGCCTGCCTGCTTGCCTGTCTGTCTGTCTGTCTGTCTGGGGTGGTTCCTTCTGTCCCTCACCTTTCATCACCAATGTCCGATAACTGGACTGGGATGTTTGGAAAGGTAGTAGTGATGTTTTTGTTTTTGTGCGGAGTCAGAAAATCCAACAACCTCAGACCATGTGTGTCTGAAGACTGGTGGTGACAAAAACTCTTTTCTTACTATTTCTTTTCTCATAGTTTAACTGTGTAATTTAGGTTGCCTCTGCATTTCTCATAAGTACATATACATATACATACCATATGTGTGTGTATATGCATATATGTATATGCTATATGTGTATATGTACATATAAGTGTGTATATAATTGCTGTTATTTATTGTGTTAGTCATTAATTTTTAACATAACCTTGTTGTATTGTGTTTTCTTGTTGAATGTGGTTAGATGTATTTGGGATTCACAGCATTGTTGTTTAATTTTTTAGTTTATGAACCATTTGGCTGTGAGTGTCACTGTCATTTTTGTTGAGCACTGGCTGTCTTTGGAGTTTGTTTATTCTTGACCTTTGACATAATTAAATGACCTCAGATATTCCAGTGCTAGTTGCATCTGTCTTCATGTGCCTTTGAGGCTTATTGTTGATTTCTGAGCAGTGTTTGGTGAATAAACACAGTTCATCTTTAGTGAGCAACTGTTTTGTGGGGCTTGATCAGAGCTTGCAGGGTCTTACATAAAAGCGAAATTTGTTTTAGGAGCAGACGGGCGACTGCTTGAAGCGAATTGGTGTTACTATTCTTCTTACGTGCTTCGGCAATAGCAGCGCCTTCTTTATGGCTGCCATTATTCCAATTCCAGCAATGCGGGCGTTCTGCCTCCAGGTCAGTATCAGAGCCAACACCACCGGAGGCCTGTCTGTTCTCTTATTTATAATAATAATCGTTTGCCTGATCACGATGATGTGGCTGTGTTCTTTTAAAAATAAAGAGCCTGTTAAGTGTTCTGGCTTAAATTAAACTGTGGTGGTTCTCTAGTTAAAAGCTAGTGTTATAGGTCTTGTGTGTTTTCCGTATTATTCTGCCTGTGTTCCACTGAGCTCTAAATGGAAAGTGAAGAATGAGGGAGTGGGGGTAGGCTTGGGTGTTAGTATCAGGCTTTTCTGTTCGTAATCTGATACTTAGGAGAGATCAAAGCCAGCCTCTCCTATGTCTATTATGACTGGTTTTCATGTGTCTGTCCTGGCCTTGCCTTTGATCTCGGCTTTGATGGCCTAGGCTTAGATACCCCTCTGGTGCTCCTTTGTGTCCTGTAGTTTTAGGATGGGAGAAGAGTTTCCTTAATAGGTCATTCTTTCCTCTTCAGTGGTGCCCTACTTTTCATTCAGTCTTCAGTGGAAGTCTAAGAAAGGCTCAAGGTCAGGAATGACAGATGACGGGTTGTGGTCATCTAAGTCAAGGCTGTGATTACCTCAAGCTTCTATCTTTCAGATATATCATTAAGTCTTATACAGTATATCATTAAGTCAGATTTATCATTAAATATGTGCTCTGTGATCCAAATAATTACAACCAGGTCACCCTCAGTTACTGGATACATGTTTCTGGTTTTGTTTCATTCCCTTTCCAGCTCATCATTTGTGCTGCATTAGTTGTGAATGTTGTATTACACACATTTGCTTTTCATTATTAAACGGTGTTTTCTGCTAACTATATTGATCTGTTATAATTAGTTTATTATCATTTTTCCCATCCTATTGTGTTTTTACTGGAATCACTTGCTAAAAATACGGGTCTACTTGAACAATTTTAGGTAGCTTGCATTAGGCTTATTGAAAACATTATTTCCATTTTAAGTACTTCTTAACTTGATTTGTCTTCATGTAGTGATGAGTGATATAGCTGCTTTGCACTTATGATGGCCTCCCTCCCAAGGCAACACAGACCTCAGAGATGCTGTGCTACAGTAACACCAGTTTTGTAATTGATGTTTTCTGATTAAAATGAACATTCCCTTGATGACAAGACATTCTTTCTGGACAGCTTTATGATAGGAAGGCATCAGAATTTAAACTTTTCATGAGCTGGAGCAAAACAAGACATCTGATGGTACGGTTTTGCATTGTCCAGTTTCTACTTTGGCTTGGCTACTGGAAAAACGTGTTCTGAGTTCTTTGCCTCGATAAAGGTCATTATTGATCTGCGTCCAGCAATTGGCTAAAAATTCCTTAAACTCCGCAGATGTTTGTAAGCAAGTGACTGACCTCAGTGAATGTGAAATGTTGTGAATGTGAGAAGATGAGATGATGAAGTGAGCAAATGAACATTTCACAGTTTGGTTTTGCTTGATGCAGTGTGGTGTTCTGACGTTGTTCAACCTGGCATCTGTTCTGCTCGTTTATCCTGCTATTGTGAGCCTAGACCTGCTGCGAAGGAACGAACAGAGGGTTGATGTTTTCTGCTGCTTCAAGAGGTCAGGACAGTTTCTGATTTACAGTTATTTGGGCCATCTTTGTGTTTTCTTTGGTTTATTCTTTTTTGGGCCATCTTTGTATTGTCTTTGGTTTATTCTTTTTATCCATTTATCTCCACACTTCTTGAATATCTGCTGATATTTCTAATAAGATCACGTGATGGCAATATGTTTATAAATCAAATCAATCAGCTTTATTAATTATTGTTCATCCATATTTGAAGGTTTTCCTTGACAAATGAATCAAGTGTGGCACTGCCAGACATTAGCAGTTCACTGCCGTCCTACCAGAGGAACCAGTGTTTTGAAGGCAGACAAAGCAGGGCATTGCGTCATACTGTAACGATGACGGAATTGGATGGTAGTCATCCAGTCACAACGCTAGCAACAGGCGATGCCTCAAGGCTGACATCACAGGTTGTAGGTGTGTGAAGTCTTTCAGATTATGATGATTTCCTTGAGATGATCAACATTGTATTCTGTGCTTAGGTGCAAGTCTTTAGGTGTTAGATGATGTTAGCAAATAGGTTGTATATAACCTGAGAAAGATTCTTTGATTGTTAAATGTTATTGTCAGAATTTGCAGAATTCAAAGAGTCTGTGACCTGATTGAGAATGTGGAATAATTGTTAGATGTAAATGTAGATGCAAATGTGTAAATGTTAGATGGTAAATGTTAAGCTTTTTACTAGCAACTAAGTATATTTTGAATATTTTAGTTTCTAAATAAATGGAATTAATTTTCTGCCTGTCACCTAAATTTGTTAGATCTGGTTTCACTGCCTCAGTCAACGACTTCTTCTAGTCAATGTCTCGCTCCAACTGATCTGGATTCCTGTCTGTTGTCCTGTCGTCAGAGGGTTTTCAAATGGTCACTCTCACACTTTGCCAGGGAAACATATGGCCCTTTTTTGGAACGAACACCAGTCAAGGTAATTGTTAACAACTTTTGATTTTTCTAGGACAATATTTTTTGGTCATTTGATAAAATGATAAATTATAATGGTAGAAGTACACAAGAATAAATTTCACTGTTACCGGATGGAATGTGTACAGTTGCCTGTAATCTAATCGCAGGGTTGTTCAACAGACCATTGGATCTTGTGGCATATGTGTAGGTCTGAGGAATTGGCTGTAAGCAGATGAGCAGGTATATTGAAGCTGACTAGGAAATGATGTCCCATAAACACTGATGCCAAATTTAAATTAAATTAATGCTTCTCTGGGAGATTTGAGCACAGTGCTCATGTTTTCAACTCTGAAGTATTGTTCATCTCACATGCCAGAGTAATCTTAATCTGAATTTGCTGTTTAGGTCATTGTGATTAGTGTATTTCTCATCTGCGTGGTTTTTGGCGTCATTGGAATCATTAAGATTAAAGATGGCCTCGATCTTACGGATGTCGTTCCTCGCTTTACAGAGGAATACAATTTCCTTGAGGCACAATCGAAATACTTTGGATTCTACAACTTTTTTGCTGTCACTCAGGTGGGAACATTTTGGTTACTTAACTGAATCTGATAACTTATATAGCACTTAGAATTAATCTTGCTTGACTTGGAATCCTTATGCAACTGGTAATGCTTATCCAATATATCCAGCTTGAGCAGTGGTTTGGATGATGAGGTTACATATTTGTTTGGCTGTGCCTAAGCTTTTTGCTGTTCATGAACTTGAAACTTTATTGTTGTCGGATCTCCAGGTGAACAAGCAACTCATTTGACCAGATTGAACATTTGCCGAATATCTTGTGGGAGGTCCAGCTTTCCTTCCTTCATTTCTGTCCTCACAAGAATCTCGTTTCTTAGAATCTCATGTTGTCAGCATTGCACATCATTTTCCTCCTTTTTTTGAAAGATTAACGAGAGACAAATTGCTGAAAAAAATGTTTAAATAGGGACATATCAGTGATGTGTTGCTTGACAGAACCTGTTCTCTCTAATGTTCTGTCTTTTGGTGGGTTTTTGGGTGGCTGAGTGAGTTGTACACTTCATCATGTTCTGCTGGCAATCTGTTTCTTTGACTGATCTCTGGTGGCTGAGCATTAGCACATCTGTAGTTGATATGTAGTCGTAGCATTGGCCTCTGTCTTGCTTTCATCTCATTCAGCAGTTTGCAGCATATCTGAAAATCTTCATCAGTCACTTAGAAACTTAGTCGTTTGTAGGCTTGTCATCTGAGGCTTCTTGTGGGAAGTCAAAAAATAAGTCCCTACACGAGGGAGCCCTGTTATTATAGGTTGACTGTCTTGATGAGCTAGATAGCATCTCTGTGCTTTTCTATTAGCCGTTGCACCAGAATGTATAGTCAGTGCATTTAATTGGGTTCAGCCAACAAGTGCACTTAATTTGGTTCAGCCAACAAGTGCACTTAATTGGGTTTGAGCCAACAAGTGCACTTAATTGGATTCAGCAAACAACTAAATTGTGACAAAGCAACATCCTCTTGTTAATGCAGCATTTTTAGAGGAACTTAAAAGGCACTACGTAAGTGTCTAGATACATATTTAAATACATGCTTACATACATTCATACATACATACATTCATACATACATACATTCATACATACATACATTCATACATACTTACATTCATGCATAAATGCATATGACATGCCTTTAGTTTCTGTAATCCTGACAAAGTCCAACTGAGAATGGCACTTGTGTTGTTGAATAACGTACAGATAGTTACAGTCTGATGTCGTTTAGGACTTTCTGTTGTTTTTCTGTTGTTTACAGCTTTGGATTGATAAAAAGTGGTTACTGTAATTCAATTTGATTCAGAGCTAGTAAGATATGCACTGTTAGGAAAGAATCATTGACATTCATTGTCATTTGTAATGTTGCTGACATAGTATGTGTGTTTGAGTTATTGACAGATAGACTCTATACTTCAAGGCATGCTACACCATTTGCATTCATTTAAACTGAATTGTGACAAAGCAAATCTTTAGAATAGTAATTTTCCAGTGCAACCTAGATGATATATAAGAATTTTTATCTGACTTGCATTTATGAACGGGACTGAAATTTTTGCTTTTTAGAATAATTTTGAGTACTCGTCAGCAACTAATCAACTTCTGTTGCACTCATACCACCAGGCATTTCAGCAGGTGGATAAAATTATCAAATCCGAAACTGGAAGCCTACCAGATTTTTGGCTGCAGATGTTCAGATCGTGGTTGCTAGGTGAGACAGGTGACTTTCTAATCCTCATAACAATAATGAGCAGTGCCTCCGGTTAATTGTCATGAGCTTTTGACGGCCTTTAATATTGCTCCTCAATGGTTTCTGAAGATTATCTTGTGTTATCTTTATTTCTACAGTATTATTTCTTTGTAGTCTGAATTTCATCATGTGAGTTGTCTTAAATTTGTGTTTGATCCTCGATCTTAATATTTTATCTTTTAAATTTAGTAAAATTTACTTGTATTGCTTCTATGGCACTGTTGCACTAATGCACAAGTCATGTTCTGATGGCAGACCAGTTCCTGTCTGTGATCACGATCAGTTCATGGAAGTCAGTCTGTTGAGACAGCCTGACGGCCTGAAAAAATGTTGTATATTGCATAAGTTTTTGACAATATGCTTAAGTTATTAGGTGTATTCCTAGAATTTCTATTTATAGCTGTGAATGAAAAATTTAATTGCCTTGTAAAATTACTTAGGTATTTCTGCATTTCACATGATATAACTAGACTTATCGCTGATAAAATGGATGATCTGCAGATATCCAGCAATCCTTTGATCAGGATGTTGCTGAGGGATGCATCGTGGGCGATGGATATTTGCCAAATGCTACTTCAACCGGTCGTCTTGGTTACAAGCTGATTATACAGACAGGAAACATTGATGATCCAATTGACAAAAAGCGGGTGAGAAATTTGCAATTGAATTGTTGTCTAAAGTGGATGTTTTCAGTATTTTTTTTAACAATTTGTCTTTTATGAGAAGAATTATTTTAAACAGATTTTATTGTACTTGTTTGAAATAAATTATAAATTAACCCTATGCCCTCAGTGTAAGTTTAGGCCTTTTTTCCTTTTTCCAGATATCTTTTGGGGTTTTGATTCCATTTAACCCCTTAAGAAAAACTTGCAAAAACGTTATATCTCATCAACGAATGAAGATAGAGCTCAATTGTAAACATGAATTTTGTGTAAAATTGAAATCTGAACAAATATTTATCCCTCATTTGTTTGTATTTGCTTGTTTGTTTAGGTACAGCAGTTTGAACAACTAGCATTACTAAAACTTCATTATTGTCAATCAAGACCAAATTTTTTGGTTTATCATAAAAGAGTGCAAATTAAATTTATTCTTTTACAAGGTGTTCAAGTTTTATAAAACAAGGTGTTCAAGTTTTATAAAACATACATAACCAATGAACTGTTATTTAGAAGCTTGTTTGTATACACTCAAATTTATGTGTCCTTTGAGCACAACCACACTTTCATCCACGCTCACTTCACAGTTTGGATGGTATGCAGTTTTCCAGGTGGCACTAAGGTGAGCAAGGAGAGGTCAAACTTTGTATAGACAATCATGGGCTGGGTTGTCAGAAAGCAAGCAGTTGGCATTGTTATTGATATGAAAATAACCCAGAATCAACTCAAACCTATTGCATGTTATGATGGATTGCAGGCCAGGCATCTCCTGGATGTTGTTGGTTGTCCAGTTGATAGCTGGGCATTTTGATTAATAGGATAAGTGCCAAGAATGCCCAAATGTCCCCCTGGTTACATCAGTCCACCTATTGGTTTGTGCTTGCGGCCCCTGGTCTTTGTTAGAAAGTTTCAGTAGCAGTGTGACCCAAAAAGGTGAGTGAAAAAGTGTGAAAAACTTCACTCAGTCGACTAATCATTGTGTAAACAAGCGGACCGACACGTTCCAAAAAATATTTCAGCTAATTTTTTGTCACATAGGCTGATGCAACATTAGAGCCCAGCCTAGCAGACGCAGCACTACCTCCCTGAATTTTGTTCTCAGATTTGCAGGGAAAATCCAACAGATTGCTAGTACGAATGCTAGTAATCATACTAAAACTATTACTGTGGTAAGCTATATCAAACCCTCAAAGTCTTCCGCCGAGTCAGATTCTCCCACAATTGCACACTTAACATTGCCTTTGCAGGCCATGGCAATCAAGAACTAGCAAGTAACCATTAGAACATTGCCAACTAGCAGTTCTAATATCGCTGCAACCATCCCACATGTGCATGAATGACCAATGGGAAAATTCTAGCTTATTAATCGCTCCAATTAATGGTGCACTTATTTACATAGGAAGAATGCTGGTACCCTAACTTCCAACTGTTTTAGTAAGCACACATATAACATGAAATTTCTGTGCATATGGTGCATATAGAAAGTTTTGTGATTTAGCAACTTTACACGGCAAAGTGTTAAAAACTGCCTGAAGCGTTACAATTGGATAACCTATATAAGAGAAAACTGTTTTGATTCAAGTTTAGTGTGTGTTTTTCATTTAGGTTTACAATGGGCGTCTGGTGGACCAGAAGGGCATCATTTACCCACCTGCTTTCTACACATACCTTACTGCTTGGACATCTAACGATGCTTTAGCATACAGCTCATCACAGGCCAGTCTACGGCCAAAGCCTCGTGAATGGCTTCATGATGACAATGATGCAAGTGTCCAGAGTAAGACCAGCTTTTGCTTCAGTATCTTGTTATTTCTATTTCAACTTTAAAATATTATTATTTACATAGTTTCACTATTTAATATTTGCAAACTTAAAACCACTGAGTTGAAAATGTGCAACAGTACTATGAGCTGTAGAACAACCTGAGGTTCCAGTTGGCAAAGTAATTGGTGACACCACAGCATGTCTCAGTTGAAATGCTGGTTAGCAAAGACAAAGGTTGGTTAGCAAAGAGTTAGTTGATTCAAAAAAGTTGATTCATTGTTCAAAAATTTATGTGATATCAAAATGTAAATATCCACTTCTGTGAACTAATAGCTAGTATCAGATATTGATGAAATAGAATGGACTTTAATCAAACATTGCAGAACGAAGCAGATGTTCTAATAATTAGTAATAGTGGTTAAAGTGTAGATTGCTTTAAATTTCTTCTTTTGTTCCCTGTCCATAGCCTGGTCCAAGAAGTCAGCATCATGTAAAAAAGTTTTGAAAATGAAATGATTATATAAACACAGAGGTGTCAGTAATATATTGTGTGGTTCATTCATAACTGTGTTGCTTTTCAGTTCCCAGGTCACCGCCTCTGACGTTTGCACAGCTGGCTTTTTACATACACAACTTGGGAGACACGGACTCAATCACAGCCTCAATAAAGGTAATGTTTTCCCATTAGTCTGTTATGATTTTGATAAATTCACCAGAGGCATTTAATTAATTTATTAGGTGCCCTCAATAGTAAAGTCTGTAGGGACACTGTCCTAGTGTCGTGGGATTTGTGAATCAGCTGGTGTGCAACTACCACACGACAGCTGTTCTGCTAGATTCTTTCCAGCTGGCTCAAATGTTTTGCTTTAAACCGCTGTTACTGACACAAGGATAGAGATCATGAACGTCTGGTTGGCTGATGTTTCATGGCTGAATAGATGGTGAAACGAGTGCTACTCTAATATTGAGATTAAAAGCATAGTTTATTGCTTGTCCATGTTCATCTTTGTCATTATCATCATCAGACCTGTCATATTTCATAATTTCTGGTTTTTTTGTAGTCTTGATTTTACTGCAATTTTCTAGAACTAGCTCATTTTACATACATGTAAGTCACTGGTCTGAAGTCACACCATCTTTTTATGTATATAGTAAGCTCTTTGCCACTGTTTTGAATTTTGAATATGATTTTTGCAATTGTCTATTTAAACAGGAGATACGAAACATCTGTGACTTGTTTTCTGCCAGAGGACTGCCTAACTTTCCAAGTGGCATCATCTTTTCATTTTGGGAGCAGTACATCAACTTACGCTTCTTTCTGATGCTGGCTGTCATTGCTGTACTTGTTGCTGAGTTTGTTGTCATAACAGTTGTCCTTCTGAATCCTTGGCCAGCCATCATTGTGGTCAGTCTTCATTTTAGATTCTCTTTAGTACTTCATATTTTTTATGTTTTTGTATTTCATTAATGTATTAATCAATTTTAGCACATGTAGTGGATAACAAGGAAGAACTTTTTTATTAATTTTTAATTATCTTCAAAGACTGAATATGTCTTTTGTTGGTCAGTTACATAAAGTTCACTTCAATCAATCTGAAACTACTGTTATCAAAACAGATCAACAATTATAAAAAATTAGAAATGATCAACGTTATTTCAGCTAGTGTGGCGAATGTTGGTTATTTGAATTTCCAGGTTTATAGTGAGGGTCATGTTTATGCTTCAGGTCGCAGTCATGGCAACAGTTGTTGTGGAGCTTTTTGGCTTCATGGGACTTGTGTCCATAAAACTGAGTGCCATTCCAGCTGTGATTCTGATTGTAACCATTGGTATTAGCTTCCAGTTTACGATTCACATAACAATCGTAAGTGCCAATGTTTTATCTGCTTCTTTGTAATAAAACTTATGCATACTTTAAACGTTTCTGTTGGCTGTTAAGAGCCATCTTTTGTACAGCCGGCCTAGGTGTTAAACGCTGTAGGATGACGATGAAACACAGATGTGTTATTTCATACATTTTGTCCATGGTGCACCTAGGAATTTTGCAGTTGTATTCATAATTGCAGATTTATATAGCATATCTTAAAGAGAAACTCATCAGAGGCGCTCAGGAACGAAGAGCACAAAACCATGATCAGACAGAATGTTTTTCAAGTGCTTGCAGAAAACAGGCAAAGAAAGACCAAGGAGCTCATATCTTTGCTTGCTAGACAACTTATTCCAGGAAGGTGGACCAACCACAATGTAGCTTCTATACTAGACGACAACAGTTTGGGCCAGTGAGGCAACCAAGTCACCTTGCGCAACAGGGTAAAGGGATTTGCAGCCAGGAATGAATGAGATTGGGATACTTAGCCCTTTTTAGGATAAGAGGGAGCACTGCCTGCAACAGAATAACACATGAGCATTCAGATCTTAAATTCGATGCATTTTTGCGGTTTCTCCTGAATGAAGCTGGAGGAAATGCACCAGCTCATGGAAGTTGCAGGTTTTCATGGAAGCTGAACTTACCTGGTGAAAGTGTTGCTGCACTGATTAGTTTAGTAAAGTAATGCAGTGTAATTTTATGATAACAAAATGTCTCTAACTGGTAATGAACTAAGGTAATTAGCCTTTTTAATTTCATTTTCTAGTATACCTGGAGCTGGAAATGAGTGATTCGTGAAGTTCTGGACACTGAGCCAAAAATGCATTGCATTGAGGCTTTCTTTACTTTTCAGCATGTGCCATATCCTATTACTTTGATTATATAGCTGTCATGCATAAACAACGTGCCCATGAGCAGGACCAGACTTTGATCATTGTGTCAGAAACAGGTTTATGAATCCTGACAAGGGAAATGGTTCATCAAGATGACAGTTGGTGACTGAATTGCATGGCTGTATTTCGGAGAAGTTTCATTGTTTGTTTTCCTAAATTAGGGGTTTTTGACATCAATTGGAAGTCGGAATAGGCGGATGGTGATGGCACTGGAGTGTTTCTTTTCCCCAATTTTTCATGGCGCTGTTTCCACGTTGCTTGGGATCATCATGCTGTCAGGCTCTGAATTTGAATTCATTTTCAAGTAAGTGCAAAATGTGTAATTTCTGTTTGATGTCATGTGTTGGATGATACGAATGTTTCTAAGGACAGAACTGTTGGTTGCATTACATCAGTTTAGTGTTTCTTTATCTGTGTGCGTGTATTCACGCGTAAATCTCTGTGTGCATGTCATTCTAACTTCACACATGAGTGTTTAACTTTTCTTCTGCCTTCATTTCTGTCTTTATTTGTGGAATTCTGTTTCAATAATTGTCTTCTGTCTGGATGTTTGATCTGCTGTCTCTCTGTTCTTATGTCTTTCTTTTATACCACCACTGGGAATAATCCATCTTTCTGGTGTTTCTTTGCAAGGAGAAGTGGGCTGAGATTTATTTCAGTAATTGTTTGTCTTTGGGTTCTGTTTACTTTTGCTGCCCAAACACAATAAATATCTGTTGACCGTCTAAGTCTCCCACAGCATTTGCTAATAACAGCCACTGAAACCAAAACATTGTTTAGGTTGAGCATCAGTATTTGGTTTTGTGGCCTGACTCTGTGTGATGTCCCTGCGTTTGTCTTTCTTCACTGATTTCTAAGCAAAGTGATCACTACCCAATAGCCAATATCACTTGCATGAGGTCCCAGTTGGAGTTCTTTGGCAAGGTTGGAAGAGCTTCCTATGGGTCTGGTCTTGGTCTTGGGACAGACCAGAACTAGGCTTGGTCTGCACCAAATTAGGTGTTTATAGCAACCCACTGGGAGGCTAATATAAACACAGATGTCTTAGATGTAAACTCCAGCCTCAGCCAAGCCTTTATTTATATTCTTAGCATTTTGTGAAGTGTTTACCTAGATGCCCTCAGCAGTTTCCAGTGTGTGCATGTGGTGGCTGTAGACTGTTGTTGACAAGGCTGGACCACAATCTCAAAGTTTGGAATACATGGCTAATTTTGGTTTAAAACTTGAATATGCTGTTAATTTTAAAATAAATTGTTGGTCTGTTTGAAATAGTAGAGAAGTTTGGGATGTTTACCAAGTGGTCTTGTTGCTACTGTGAGTGAAGGACTCGGTCAAGGTCCCTACACAGCAACCATCTCAGGCTTACTGTGTAGGGGGGACCTTGACCAAGTCCTTCACTCACAGTTGTTCAGTTCCACTGATTGATGCTTAGTCATTAGATAGTAATGCTTAATAAGTGCAGAAATAATAATAATAATGTGTCATCAGTTGATGTTACATCTGAGGTTTGAATCCAAGTTTATCACAAGAGAATGACTTGAATGTGTCTTCTGTCTGGTATTCCTTCATTACTGCTTTTAAGTGTTTGTTTGCTGATTATTTTACCATTTTATTTTTTACATTGTTTCTGTGTTGTCTTCTCTTCACTTGCCCCTTAGTTTTATGTTGTTTTAAAGAGATATCTATCTTAACTGTTTTTTAGGTATTTTTCTCTTTCGATTGTTTTCTAGATATTTCTTTGTGGTGCTGTCTGTGTTGGTCATTCTTGGACTGATCAACGGTGTGGTTTTTATTCCAGTTTTGCTCTCAGTCATTGGTCCAAATGCAGAGGTGGGTCTTAGGCTGTTGACCTATGTCATCATTCAGAGTAGTGCTTTCTTACATGTGCACTACATTTTCAGTAAACTTTGTCAGGATGGCTGCAGTGATTCTGGAATTGCCAGATGATAATAGAGCAAATCGAAATTAATGATGCATCAAGTCCATGCAGTTACATACTAACCCACCGCTTAACTGGGTATTGAAGTGACCTGTTTTTGTTTTAAGGATTTGCCTGCAAGATTGTAGTTACCAAGGCTGATGGCATTCTGCAGAGGCATAAACCCATCATAGAATTTGTTAACATTTAGTGTTATTAGAAAATGGTAATATTAGTCCTAAACCAATGTTGAATAACAAAGACTACAAGCCTTAGTCAGTGATAGGTGGTATTCACTACCAGCATCACTGCGTAAAATTGATTTTTAACGATGTAAAGTCTAGGACTGTGTGGAAGTTATAAGATCCTTGGAAAAGCACCTACAATTTTCATCAGGTAGCTTACAGTGGTCTAACTTTGGGATACTTTGCCAATGTAGAGATTTCTAGTACTGCCTGTTTTTGTCTGTAGGTCATTCCAGCAAATAATGCTGAGCAGCTGCCACCCCCTTCTCCGATGCTGCCTGTCAAGCCCCGAGGAGAGACACGTTCGCGGTACCACAACTCCAGTCGGAGGGTTCTTCAGCGAATGCCGCCAATCGACCACGCGCTGTCTACCATCACTGAAGAGAGTTCGCAATACAGTTCTTCAACTGTCTCTGTGGAGGTTCTTCCAGAAGTGGTGGTCGAGACATCTGTGGGTGACAACAGTGTTCCTATCGTCACTGCCACCACTGCCTCTGCCGCCTCTGGGGTTGGCAGTGGTAGAGATGGTAGAGATGTCTGTACACGCCCAGGCCACTGTTGCTTATGCAGCAGAACAACAAGGGTGAGGGTTAAAGTGCTTCATTCTTAGGTCAAACTCTTACTCGATACTAGTTATTATAGTGGCATCAGTCTGTGTTTTTCCACCTTCAGTCATTTGCTTCTTTCACTTTCATCAACTTTCTTTCTTCTTTTACCACTTTCTTTGTGATAACTTTACCTCATGACAATCTGTTGCCTGATCATAAAACCATGGCTAGTTGGTGGATTACCATTGTTCAATTTTGCCTGAATATAAAATGTTCCTATTACCCAATGACTATAAGTTGGGTACCTTTTTGTACCTTGCAGTTTGAGCTTTATTATAGTTGAACTTAAAGATTTTTATTAATCATGCACCACTAGTGGATTTAAAATATATAAGGTACAGTATAAGAGCAATATTCCAAAGAGGGTCTTTGCAAATTTAATGCAGAAATCATGAAAGCCCCAGAGCATAATATCAAGAGTAAGTAAATCAGAACTATTACTGATGCCTGTAAGACCAAACAGATAAGTTTAGTCATTGAGAAGATTGAATGGTTCTCTTGGGAGTGTTGGTGTTTAATGTTATCTGTGAAATGCAGCTGTTGCTTTTTCTAGTCAAGCAGTCGGCCTTCTGCAGAAACCTCTCTTCCTTCTGGCCAGCAGGTGACAAAAATAGTAGCCACAGCACGGGTCAGAGTTGAAGTTCACACACCTGGAGCAGGTAAATTATAAATCAAGCTGTTTCTTTGATCTTTGCTTTCTCATCAGAAAGAGTGACTGTTGAAATGCAAATGAGACATTTAGTAAGACTGTGGGATTTCTTTCTACTGATTTCTGGTTTGAATGACATGTGGAGCAATGGACTGATTTTATGCAGTTATTGCTGACACTTTATTTCTTTTGAATTAGGTTCACCTTATAGTGTGAAATATTTTCATTTAGTATATAAGTGACACAGATGTTAAACGTAACCATGCATGGTTACACCATACACTCTCTGTAATATTGTTCAGTATGACAAAGCTTCTAATATAGTGCTTATGGGTGGGAAGATGGATCCAGATTTAACTCATCTTTGGAATGTAACCTTGTTATAGCACAACCTCATTGTAATTTGTTACCTGTAAGTTAATATATAGTAATTTGCATATACTTTTGTATTTTAAGCACAAATTCAAACTTGTTCATTTACTTAGCTATTCTGTAACTTATGTCACTAGGCTTACCCTTGAGAATTTGATTGTTTATTTCCTTGTTAAATTGCTTACTGAAATTGGATTACTCTTGAAATATTTGTGATGTGCATTTGAAATAATTCTTACAAGCGAGTGTGAAATATTTGTATCATCAGTTTCACTTGCAAACTGATGATGAAACTAAGAATAAGAATGTTCTGTGGAGTGTACCTTTAGGCAGAGTCTGCAGTGCCATTCAAATGCATGAGTCTGATATTGTTTATTTTGAATAAAGTGCATAAACTGATGGACTGTTTACGATTTAGGTGTAACAAATTACATGCCCGAGTACAAGAGCAAGAAGAGGAAACGCCGTGATTTGGCTAATACGACTGTGATTACAGGATTTGACTCAAGTAGTAGCGAGTCCTAGTGAAGAAGGAGATGATGTCTAGCAGGTCATTTGGTAAGCCACTAAATGCTTTCTGTTGCCGTCTAAAGATGGCTAAGGACTCACTTACTAAGGTAAAAGAAATTGCATTGTGAAGTGCTTGTACCACTGCTTGGGAAGACTTGGAAATGGCTTAGAATGGCTTCATCACGGTTGTTGTGTTTGCTAGACTTTCAAGAGCTGGAGAAACATTTGATGCCTGATTTAGCTGATCAACAAACGCAGTAGTGGACTATTGTATCTTAATAGATTGTCTTGATAGATATGGATGGCATTGTATCTTCTTAAGACATTGCCTTAAAAAGTTTGCCCATTGGCTTAGATGGACCATGGCTTTAATAGAGGGACTAATGCCATGATAGATGGACTGTTGCCTTAACCCTTTGAACCCGACAGGTTGGAAAACCGGCCTGAAAATTAGTCATATGTACCTGAATGGTCGAAAAATCGGCCTCATCATCCACCATCATTTCCCCATTAGCCTGTAAGCCGGCCTTTACGTAATTAGCGCTCACACGGTGCACGCTTCTACTGGATGATGGATTTTTTATACCTAGTTATAGAAATCATGGATTTTTCCGACATAGATAATTATATACAAGGTGGCCAAGCGAAGCGATCCAGACGCTAAGGAAAAGGACTTACCCAAACGCTGTTAAACTGTGTATTGGTGTAAAGCCTGCGAAGTTTTGCTGTGCATTGGCACTGGTAACAATAACTGTTTTGAGAATTATCATTCGAAAGTTGAATTCTGGCGATAGCCTAATTCACCGAACTGTACAGCAACGAGCTGTTGTACAAGGAAAGTTATGTTACGAGAAACTGTGCGTAAATAATACATAAATAAACTCACTGTTTTGTATTCATGGTCATGAATTATGTGTTTTGACATGTTTGGGGGTCAAATTATAAGATTTTATAACTTTTCAAAGTAGAAATGTAAAAAATATTTTTGGGTCCAAAATTTCCCAGGAGCCTCAGGTATATGTGTTGAATGGCTGGGGAGCGTCGGGTTCAAAGGGTTATAGAAATCATGGATTAACAGCATAAACCATTGCCTTAACAGATGGATTATTACCTTAATATTGCCTTAATGGATGGACCATTAGCTTAACAGATGGATCATTGCCTTGACAGATGGACTACTGCCTTAGCCCTTAACCGACGAGAAATTTTTCCGCCTAGGCCCTGATGACGAGCGATTTTACCGGAAAACGCCTATTAATTAAATAGTTTTCAACTTGTTGTATCTCAGTCAGTTCTTGACCTATGGACATGAGGTTACCATCAATCTTTAGCATTTTATCTCCTCTTCCCATCCATCCATCTAGTTTTGATACAAAAAATGTTGGGGTACCCAAAGTTGCCCCAAACCGTACCCCACCCCATGTTTAAAACTTTTTTCATGTTCAGGCTCCTATGGAAAAATATTTTCAGTGACAACATATGTAGTGTCAGCACAAAAACCGTGCAGAAATCAATACCAGACAAAACCTCACGAATTTTGAAAATATTTTCATAAATGAAGGAGATACAGTATTTTTAGTATGTAAGATGAAGTCGTACAAATTGAAGGAAATATAAGAAAACACTTGAAAAGTAAGAAATTTCTAACTTATCAGAACTTGGTCGTTCTTTGACACACAGACTTGAGGTTAACATCGTTCTTTAGCATTTTATTTCCTCTTTCAAACCATCTTTCCAGTTTTTGAGAAAAAGTTTTTTTGGAGGTACCCATAGTTGCCCCAAACTGTACCCACCCCATTTGAAACTTTTTTCATGTTCAAACCCCTATAGAAAACATTTTCAGTGACAATTCATGTAGTGTCAGCACATGAACTGTGCAGAAATTAATACCAGACAAAACCTCCAAAAAGTTTGAAAATATTTTCATAAATGAAGGAGGTATAATATTTTTAGTATGCAGACAGTAGTCGTACCAGAGGAGTAACAAGAAATGCCTAAAAAGTAAGAAATTTTTAACTTAGCAGATCTTGGTAATTTTTGGCATACAGACTTGAGGTTAACATCATTCCTTAGCTTTTTATCTACTCTTTCAATCCTTCTGTCCAGTTTTTGATAGAAAAATTTTGGGGCAATCAAAGTTGCCTACTCACCCAATCACCTCCCAAACACATACATAGTAATACAACCACGACATTAAAAACACTGCAGCATGCACACCAACAGTACAACAACAGTAACATTACAACAAGCCAGGCACGCAGAGAGGCAAACACACTGACGTTTGTTTCCTTTTCAAATATTTGGTAGCTCTCAAAAGGGCCATTTTTTTGAATGCCTGAGTGCACTGGATGGTCACCTTGAAGATGGATGAAGAAGCCTCCTGAATCGACTCCTCTTTCTCAATAGGCGGGACTGAACAGTTCTAAGAGAACAATTTAGAATGGAAATTTTAACAGTTGTATCGATGTGCTATATTGCTTACCTTCCTTACACTCCACAGAACCACTATCTGATTTTGCTCGTTGCAAATGTGGAAGCATAAAACTTTGCACAAGGCAACTTGCATGCTTCACATTCATACTAAGTCTTCTTGGGACAGCCTTTGGGAATATTGATCTTATTTCCTAAACATAAGATGCAAGAGGAGAAGTAGGGTTCCTTTTTTGTTCTGTGAGGTTTACCTGCCTTCTGTGCATCTGACCTACTCTGCTCAGCATGCAGCTAGCACATCAAAAAACTTATACAAAACCAGTTAGAAAAAGTTCAAAAATGGTGCATCAGGGGCTGGTCCGCCACAGACGCTTGTAAATGGAACAGTTAGGGGTCAAATGGGAAAATCTGCTACTTGTTCAGTCCTGTCTATCTTGCCCAAGTCATCCGCCTGACCTAGTTTGACGGTCCGCTAGCATGTATCCGTAGCTGTCTAATTCGGAGTCGATGTCAGAATGTTCTTCAGCCAAAACCACTTTATCTTCTTCACTGGTAGCAAAATACAGGTTTTTATTGACAGATGAGTCAAAACTATCATCATCTGATGCAAATTCATCAAGAATTTGCCGAATTTCGTCGTCAGTAAGGCCACAAAAACAACACGCCGCCATTTTGGGTTATTTAAATTCGTGATTTAAATGTCCGATTTGATTGGTCGATTTTCATGTTTATGACCGAATTCTAAAATTATCTTCCACTTATTTCTGTGCTTAATTATAATATCTTGGCCTAATTGATGTAAGGTTTCAAAAATATAACATCTGCGATAGGCTGAGAGTGGTCTAGATAATAGTACATGCCCACTACCAATTACTACCATCTCGTCGTGACACCTACACTACCAATCACTACCTACACGTCTGAATTGGGTTAATAGATGGACCACTGCCTTAATAGATGGACCGTTGCCTAAACTATGGCTTAGCTGTTAATGACCATTTAAATGACAGACTTATTGATTTGGAAAACAGATTGTAGCAGATCTAACAAGACTAATTTCCTCAGCAGTTGATCTGCACAGCTTAATAACTTGTCTTTGATTTTCTTTGCAGGTGGACATACCTATATATACCTCAGTTCTGGAGTAACTTAAAGTGCAAGCTTGACTGGTGCTACGAACTGTGTACAAAACAGTTGTACAGATCCAATGTATGTATTCTATTTATAAGAAAACACTGTAAAGTAATTATGCTGGATTGTTAATACAATCGACTGTACAGAAAACTGCCGAACCGATTTCTGCCATCTTACCAGGATTTGTTTTCCTGTAAAAAGTGCTGCAAAGTCTCTCACATGTTGTGCTCTTCTGTAACAAGCTGTGTTTCAAGTTTGATATATAGCACATTTGTAACTTGTATGACAGTAACCACTTTATGAGCAAAACTTTGTGGCAAGTCTAAAACAAAGTTATCCTGTAATGTGAAATCACAAGTCTGTGAAAGATGTCTTTATTTGGTTTTTTAATTTTTATGTGTAGCCTTTCCAGTAAACAAAAGAACAGATGTGACCTTCTGTTTTGGAGGAAGAAATTGTTCTTATCATTAGTGTGTGTTATTTCTACCATGGGGTCAATTAGATGGGTGCTTTTGGTCGCTGGTTCGACCTTGTGGTAGCGGTGTGGAGTTCATGCAAATGAATTTTATTCAGCATCAAATGATCTTGGATCTCTTGTGTCCTCTCAGCTCTAAAGCAGTCAACAGGGATAGTTTACAGAAGAACAATGTATGCAACAGAGAAAGTTCTTTGCTAATATCTGACAACATGCTGCAGGCAATGGCTTATTCTGTATGTGCTCAAAAATGACCATAATTCAAAGACAAGATCTTTGATAGGTGATTCATTTGTCCATTTGGTTCATGTTATGAAACTTTCACAATTTCATTTAGGAAAAACCTAAGAAATTACAATCAGATCTAGAATTAGGCAGCTAATTAAAGAGAAGTGCCTTTGACAAAAGCTTCCAAGAAATAGGACATAATCATGTATCCTTACTGCAAAGTTCAGAATTAGTATACCTGCAATGTGTTCAAGGCATATCATAGTCTGTTTTCTGATCCAGCCATTTACATGATTATACTACTGTAAACACATCAAATTCATTTTTAGTTTTATGTTACATATATCACTGCAAGCAGATGCTTATGCTGTAAAAATGTTTAATGAATGCTTTGTTTGGGTGCTGTTTCAGTTGAGTATAATAGACTGAGCACTGCTTCATCTTGAATATCTAAATCATTTGAGCTGGGCAAGTTTGCCAGATGGTCTACTGCTTGCACTGGTTCTAGTTCTTGGCACAAGCCATTTCTTTATCGGTGGCTGGCTTTGTGCTGTGGATATGGCAATGCATAGAGTTTTTCTAAAAAGGTGCTAGATAATTTGTTAATTACTGTTGCATTATAACCTATACTGAAATGTAACTGCCTTTAGCCTAAGTTATCATTATTCTGTTGCTGGTGTATACCTCATTTTGATAAATGGCAAGTTTAGCACAGACCTTGTTGCAGCATTAGTTAAAATGTTTATTTTTATACTGTAAAGAATTCACAGCTGAATGTATAAAAATTCCTATTTCGAAAGTTTGTAATATAGAAATTTGTGTATCATGGTCAACATTAGTGTTGTTAAAGTGACCTATAAACTTGAATTCAAATAAAGATGTCTGTTAACCTACTCCTTTGCAGGTTCGTATGAATAATCCTAACATTTGATAGTCATAAGTATATAATAAGTACATTTTTATTAAGAATAAACATGCAGCTGTAATACACATATTAACTATCAGTTTTTTCCAGCCAAGTGCTAATTCCCAAAACTTTAAGACAGGTTCTAAGCCACCTCCAAGAATGTGCCTTTATATTAATAATAATAATATTAGCAAAAATATTAATATAATTAATAAACATACATTTGTTATTTTTCAATAATACTAATAAAATTCATAAAAATAATACAGTTGTTTTACAATACTATAACATATAGCAGTATAGCTTTATACGTTGTGTACAGATAAGCTATTTACTTAAATGTAAATGTACACAGTTTTATATAGTGACTGTATGGGCTGGCCCCTGCTCATTTTGCAATGAATTTATCGGGTGAGATCCTTCGCCACCGCTGCCCATTTGAACGGGCACCACGCCATTTAAGGACCCTGTACATGGACCATGCTAGCCCAAGATTAAAATCTGAAGTATACACAAAGCAGCTGGAACTACATACAACTGAGTGTAAATTTTAGAGCACTCTTGTTCTTTCTCTCTTTCTCATTGTTTTATTCGTTAATTTATCGCATCATAAAAACAGGTCATTTGCTTCCATCACTGACCAGTTCTCCATGCTGCATACAGTAGAAGCTTTATTCTGCTTTAGACATGCAAACACAGGTCTTCATATTTCTGCCATTCTTGCGACTCTCCCAATGCATCATTTGCCTCTCCACCATTATTTAGCTACTAAGATCGCAGCATTGGTATACTAGCTCACCCTCTGTTTACAGTTGTCCCATCTTTGCAGATTTAGCTTTCCAAATTATACTGAGTTCCAAGTTTTAGATAATCTGACTTTGAAGACTATGCTGTTTGTTCTTCTCTTCCTCCTCCTCTGATCTCCTGTGGTAATTTTTTAGATTTCTTGCCTAAAACTCTTAAAGTCAAAAGGATATTTACAATGTGCTTTCAGGGTCGGTATTCATACTGAAATAAAAAATCCTGTGAGCTCTGTGATGATTTGATCATCACTAGCATGGAAAGATTTGAAAGAATTATCATCTAAAACTGGAACAACGATGCCATCATGCAATCCAAAACCCAAACAATCTTGTTCATTTTAATGTCTGACTCGGTTCGAACTGTTTTAGAAGTTATTTTCTGGATAAGAGCCAACATCCATCTTACTAGGATCCTGCAGAGATTTTTTGAATATGACCCTACAGTCGGGTGCATCTTAAGACCAGTCATGGTATTTAAAAGGTAGTGCGATTTCCAGCGTATAATATTCATTATTACAACAAATTCTCTTTGTATAAAGTCAAACCTTTTAAATATATGCAGATTGTATGCAATATTATGTCACAAAAATTAACATTGAAACTAGACTGAGAAGACAAGACCTAAGCAATACCTAAACAATGAGTCAGTATGAGTTCTTCACTTCAGAAATGTAGAAATTTTGAAATAAACCAAAATGAAAAACAAAACTGTTGCTGTATTACACACATTCATGCGTGCATGTAGCAAATCATGGCACCATGTGACTGAGGTATTAACATCAGCAATGATATTCAGCTTCAACAGTACACAAGCTGCAACATCTGTTCAACAGTGCTAGTACGGACAAAGCGAATCAAGACACACAATGTCAGTTATTATTTACAATTGCAAGAAAACAATTCTTGAAAAAATTAGCAACACAAACTATTAGAAAAGAAGCAAGAAACAGGAATAAAAAATGCTTCTGCACTTTAGAGCTAAACTGCTAGAATCAGATAACAACTAATAATAAAAATAATAATGCATTGTCAAACGTCCCACACAAACCGACGTCTCCACCTCGCTTGATTCGGTCACGGTCAATGAATACTACGCCACACCCAAATGCGAGAAAGTAAGTTACCCAGTCCAGCACAAACTGGCAGAAGAAGCAGATAATAACAATAATAATAAAAAAATAACAATAATAATAATAGAAGTCCACTAAGGTTAATGCATTAGAATCAACTACATTCACTAATCAGCAAAAACTTCACATTACTTCTGTTGGTAAATGAATTCAACTAACATGGACATGTATTACAGGTTACACAATAGTACATGGCTCACACAATTAGTAATACATACATTTATGTACTGAATCTACTGTTTTATACACAATTGTCTAATAGTAATAACTAGCAGTTGATACCAAGACTTAACAGCAAGATAATAAAAATAACAATACCACAAAACTAAGATAATAAAAATAACAATACCACAAAACTAAGATAATAAAAAAAAATACCACAAAACTAAGATAATAAAAAATAATACCACAAAACTAAGATAATAAAAATAACAATACCACAAAACTAAGATAATGAAAAATAATAATACCACAAAACTAAGATAATAAAAATAACAATACCACAAAACTAAGATAATAAAAATAACAATACCACAAAACTAAGATAATAAAAATAACAATACCACAAAACTAAGATAATAAAAAATAATACCACAAAACTAAGATAATAAAAATAACAATACCACAAAACTAAGATAATAAAAAATAATACCACAAAACTAAGATAATAAAAATAACAATACCACAAAACTAAGATAATAAAAAATAATACCACAAAACTAAGATAATAAAAATAACAATACCACAAAACTAAGATAATAAAAAATAATACCACAAAACTAAGATAATAAAAATAACAATACCACAAAACTAAGATAATAAAAAATAATACCACAAAACTAAGATAATAAAAATAACAATACCACAAAACTAAGATAATAAAAAATAATACCACAAAACTAAGATAATAAAAATAACAATACCACAAAACTAAGATAATAAAAAATAATACCACAAAACTAAGATAATAAAAATAACAATACCACAAAACTAAGATAATAAAAAATAATACCACAAAACTAAGATAATAAAAATAACAATACCACAAAACTAAGATAATAAAAAATAATACCACAAAACTAAGATAATAAAAATAACAATACCACAAAACTAAGATAATAAAAAATAATACCACAAAACTAAGATAATAAAAATAACAATACCACAAAACTAAGATAATAAAAAATAATACCACAAAACTAAGATAATAAAAATAACAATACCACAAAACTAAGATAATAAAAAATAATACCACAAAACTAAGATAATAAAAATAACAATACCACAAAACTAATATAATAAAAATAACAATACCACAAAAACTAATATAATACAAATAACTACCACAAAACTAAGATAATAAAAAACAATACCACAAAACTAAGATAATAAAAATAACAATACCACGAAACTACTTTTAGTGCTACTACCACTTGTAGTCAGCCAGCCAGTCATGCCTGTCCTGGGAGAGAAATCTTAATACATCACTTAAAATATTTTCATTTAATTTTGAGCCATGAAATCTGTAAGCACAAGAAGTTGAACTATGATTTGATTGCTGCTGTGTTGGTGCTTCATTCAACCCCATAATCAAACTTCTACTGCTGACCAGAATACATGGTCTTACCTTCCCTTACTACTACTACTACTACTAGCAGTATTCTTTCACCACACCCTAACATACGACAGCATATACAAGTTTGGGGCTTCACATTGTCTAAAACAGAACCAGTCATCCCATCAAAGGTTGACTAATTCTAAACAATGGTCAACCTTTGGTGACTGATGTTCGAATACCATCCAAAAAAAAACATGAAGTACAAAGCAGGCTTAAGAAATAACACTGGAACACTGACTAAGATACAGCAGATGGCTGAACATATGAGAATTATCAACCAAACTCCAGAGATGACAACTTATCTGCCAAAATCAACAAGAATGTCAACAACAGCCAATATGTTGCTGCTGACAGCCAGTGGAGCTTGAACATTTATCACCTTGGTTTTCATTGATTTGTTCATCAACAAAAACAACAATAACAGCAAATGTAATAATCTGCACTCTATGTACTTTCTTTGGATTGACCTGAAAAGTATGCTTCTCGTATATTGCTCAGCTTTAAGTATCTAAGAAAATAAGTTGACAGTAATCACTTTAGTACTGGATTCTCTTTAAAAAATATAGAAAATTGCAACAAAATGGTTATTACGTAAATGAATTAAATAGTACAACGTATTCATGAAGCCAGGGAAATTAGGAAACCAACCTCTGTTAACCTGTTTTAAATAGCATTTGACAGAAGTAACAATTGAACAGTAATATCCATCTAAAGACAATACATTTTTCACAAAACCACTGATAAGAACCAAACCACAAGATTTGGTATATTTGATTCAAATTAAAATGTTTCTGACAGACAAAGAGGGACACATGGTATTCAACACTCTATCAGACTCACAAGGACTGTATACCAGCGGAAAATAGTCTGGTAGAACAGACAGCACATAAGTAAGTAAGGCATGTCGGGAGTGGGCCAGCCACCATCACCCGAGAAGGCACTGCTTGCTCTCTTATTTGTCTGTCATTCTGCTGGATGGAGAATATATTCAGAGTAAGACAAAACATATCAAATTCAAGGCTTCTTTACGTGGAAAAAATTGAAAATGATGAATCATGTGATGCATATAAAATTTATATTGTCTACCGCTTTTCATAAAGTTCCATTTGACACAAAACATTCTACTGAAAATTCAGCTTTAGTGAAAATTTCATTCAAGTGGTTCTGTAACTTCAATTTTTTTTAAATTTCTTTTAATAATTTTAATAATTTAAATTTTCAGTCAACCGTTCTTCATTACTTGAAACCTTTGGCAAATGAATCCCTGAAAACATCAAGCAAATACATACAGCCCAAAACATTAATGGCTGAAGGTGAATGCAGACCATAATATGTGGCAATCAGTCATCAAAACTGAACAGAAGACAAATCGATTCAGACCCTCATTTCAAAGCATCCTAACCAGGACTGGTTTCAAGTTGCAATTCAAACTCCTCCTGCGAACAGCACAAGGTCAAAAAACTTTACAGCACACGTTGACAAGTTGAAATGCTTAACAGTCAACCAAATATTAATAAAGTAAGTCATTTATGCACAAGTCTTCAGAGACCACAGTAATTATGAAATGCTCATGAAGCACAAAGGCAAGGCCAACAGCCCAAAAGATGAGACAAAGAAAACGAATCCGTTACATTTATAAGACCAGAAGCCAAAGTCTTTGTCAAACACCAAAGTTTTTGCCATATATCAGAATCAACTAAAAGCAAATTATGGAATCAGACATTGCCTAATGTATAGCTTTCAGTTGGTCTGCATGTATATATGCACGTGAATAAATGTGAATATTTATACTGCACCTGTTAAGAACCTCTAAAAGATGCTGAAGATGAATCATATAATATTTCTAAACATGTACACTCATCAAACTATTCATCTCTTGACCTTACGTAACACGAGACTCATGCTAATTCAACAACCGTTCAGCACTCAAAAACTGCTTAGTTACCTACTTAGATCTGGCTAACAAATGACAAAATCTCTTACAATACAATTACCACATAAATGTTGACAGTGACAGAATAAGCTGCTTTTTATTTAAGTGTAAATGAAACTAAGGCTGCCTTAAAAGCAATGGTTAATTTTTACAGCTCATCACCAAAAACATAACATGTTGTCTAGTTGTTTCATCAAAAATACATCAACAGCTGCAGGAGTTCAATGGACAACAGTAACAGAAAAACTGCATTTTAGCAAAAATTAAATCACATTCACTACTGGCCTTCATTAATTACAGTACAGACTCATTTACATGCAACTCACTTCCACGTCAATCCGCTTACCATGCGGTTGTGCCATGAGTCCCAGTGCTACCTACTTATTATGGTTTGACACTTTAACATGTGGAGCAGGAACTCACCAAGTCACTAGAAGAATACATCAAACTGCACTATAAATCTCGTATTAAGAATGCCAAATATGTGACTGTGCTGCAACATAATTCGCATTAAACTCTATCCATAGTCTAAAATTAACCTGCAGACCCTTAACATGCAGTCATAGTGGATTTGACTCCATAGCACCTGCACATTAACAGGTCTGTGCTGTACTATAATCCTGCCTCAAGGTAGCCACATTCACAGATGAACCACTGACATGACAATCCCTCTCACTTTGCCAACTAAGAACACGCTTGGCTAGCAACTAGCAGTTACCAGATTTAGAAGAAGAGACCAAGACTGAAACCACACACAGCAGATGAAAGCTGCACCATTTTGTCCAGTATACAGACGCTGAGGAAGCACAAACACGTGAAAACCAGCGAATAAATGATCCGATGATTTAACCAAAGACTGACTGGACCAAAAGCAAAAAGCCCAGTAAGTGAAAATGAAATTCCTAATGAAATACTCTCGTCGTTTTTCATAGTTAGCCTACACTGAATCACTTTGTTTGCGTAATGCATTCACAGTAAGCAGAAACATCCCATCATGATTTCCCACTAACACAAAAAGACAACATTTATATAGCACCTTTTGGGAGCCTCTCAAAAGCATCAACAGAATTCTTAACAGTCTATGACTTCACCCCAACAAGTATCTTGCTATCAATGTTAACAAAATTTTAGCCACATTAGCTGGTCACAGCAGAGCCACATTCGTCACCAGCAGCCTATCAGCATAAATCAACAAACAAGAAGCTACTGTATCTAAGATAAACCAGAACCATATTAGCCACAACGTTTCACTGTAACAAAAATCCAGCAGCCATATTAACCAAAATAACACATTTGCCAATATTTAGCAAACAATCTGCCTTTACTGTAAAGTTCTAATAATAATATTAACAATAAAACTCTCATATTCTTTGGACAGAAACATGAAATATTTCAATATTATATAAACATCCTACAGAATCACACATTGCAGCACATCACTCAACATTACATTTTTTATAGTTCACAGGAAGCATGACTAATTCTCAACTAAAGCAGTACAGTTGTACTACGTATAAAAGACAAAAACAATGGTGGCTACCGATTCCGATAAACTACCCTGACAACACAAGCCCACACCTTAAAGCAAAACACCAATTAAACCATAGAGTTGTATCATCCTTGTTTTAAAAGTGATACCAAGCATCCTGCCCACAAAACATACTTTTGCAGTAGAAGTCATTTCACTTCACTCCTAATACTTCCTGCAAACAAAGCATTATACACGGAAAATAATTCTGTAAAACTCTGATTTGATTTTAGCCATTACTGCAGGTTAACTTCTAATATCAAAAACACTTAGAACTTATCTGGCACCCAACTCATCCAGCGAAGTGATGCCAAAGACCTCCACGGGACATCTAAAAAGACAGATATTTACAGCATGCAGGAGCAGGAGACGCAGGACGAGGAGCAGAATCAGGAGGCAGTGCCAAAGGAGGAAAGTGGATTCATCAGAACGATTTATCTAGTTGTCCACCAGATGGCGCTGTTGGCTTCATGGCATAGGTGCCATTGGAGACAGGAGTTGAGGACTGACTCTTAGACACTGGCAACACATCTGAAACAAAGTTTATTCACATATATCATTATCATTCCAAGCCCCCTCTCTCTTCCTATCTCCCTCCTTATCCTCTTCCTCCTCTTCCTCCTTCGTCTTCTATAAAAAGTTAACTGTTTTCACACGACATTATATAAGCTGAAACAGGCAGCACATAAGAAAACAGCACCCAGACATAGTTCTTCCACATACAGTAAAACTCCAACAGTTCCACATACATCCAAGGTTCAAAATAAGTGAGATGTTCACATCAACGTCTCTATCCAACACCCTGTGAACTGACATAGTCATAAAATTTTAATACATAATCTGCAAATGTGTTGTCTTTTGAAGATAATAATGGCTGTGTGCTAAAAAAGATAATAGTTGAAAACATTATACATGGATTTAATTTATAACTTTAAAATACTGTGAAACATTGGCAGCAACTACAGCCTGAACCAGAAGTTGTTAGAAAAGTTGCTAAAAATAGAATGACAGCCAAAATTTAGCAGAGACTTCACATTAGGTCAGTGCTTAGAACACCCCATTTCCATTTCCTAATAGATCCCTACAATGCTGAATGTATTTCAGTTTCTGGAGTCTCTGCTCTACAACTGCAAGGCCTAAACTTTTGAAAAAATGTCACACATGAATACTACATACTGTATGTAAACATAGACCTGTCAAAAAAGAAAGTATGCCTATTACTTTCTATAATAATCAGTGAGCAAGCCAAAGTGAACATGTAGTGCCTAATATGCACTCAAGTTCAGCGACATCTCCATAGCTACCTGCTATAGACCAATTTTTAGTTTCATGATAATCTATTCACCATCTGACAACTGTTAACACATTGAAAGCCTCTGATGCAGTTGGTGCCGATAATGGCTCTGCGAAGTCACATCATCAACTTTGCCTTCATCATATAGTTGTTCAGCTGTAGCTTCTATAACGACTGCTTTGCATCTGATAGATTCAATGATGTCATCATCAGTACACGTTTCACATACTGCCATTTCGTTATCAGCAGTAAAAGTGTCTTGGTTGGAATTGAAATTCCAGTGGCACAAAAGCAATCTTACATGTTCCCCGGATCTGTCACAGGTGTCATCCTAGATGGTTCCGTGGCTGATGCCCCAACGGATGGTTACATTTCATCCGGTGGCATAGCAGGGGTTGAAGCTTCTGGTGACGATGCAAAGCCACCATGTCTGAAGCAGTTAGATACTGTTTGTGGTGTTACCTGGCACCAGACAGTATGCAGCATGCAAATTGCATGCAGCCAGGTGACAGCTAGACTACCTGCATGCTGTCCTTCCAGAGCTCACAGAATGCGCTCAACCACCAGTTTTCTATACAACATTTTAGATTCTGAATGATGCCCCCAGGTCCACTGGCTCCAGACACGATGTCGTGTTGGGTGGAGGAAGCAAAGTTATGTTTTTCAAGTAATTAACTTTAGGAAGGGCCGAGCAGTTGTCAACTATGACAATTCTCCCATCTTCTCATTGAAACTTTACGTCCGGCGTCCACAGCTAATGGTGAAGATTTCAGACAACATTCAGGCTTTGTGGTTCACGAGATACTACTGCACTGACAGAGATTTGACATTTCTCAAGCATCTGAGATTCTGAAACTTTTCAATCACTGGAAGCTTCATTTTGTCAGAACCATCAGTGCTGGCACAGATCACAGCCATTATCTGGTCTTAAGACTTCTATCCCAAAGTGACATGGACAGTCCTTGACAAAGTGTGATTTATCAGATGTAAAAGGAAAAAGTCCAGTTTCATGCAGACTGTATATGTCTGACAGAGACGTTTTCTGCCACTTTGATGTCATGTCACTGATAACAGCTGCAATCTTGCCACCAATGCACTTGAAGGCAATTCCAAGTCTCTGCTTAAAGAGGCCCAGCCAACCAGCTGAACTTTAACTTCCCAATGACCAAATACGTCAGCAAACTCTGACACCTTAAATTGTTACTAAAACTTGTAATGCACACGAAGTTGCACAGCCGCGTAAATCAGAACAGGTATGCGCAAGTCAGTTGCCGAGTACCTGCACAGTTTGGTATCAAAACATTTCAAAGCTAGAGAGTTTACAGGAATTTCTTGAAGGAAGAAGGAGATTCTGAGCTCTGGACAGGAACTGGCAGTCAGTTCTATTCTTTGGGGCAGTAGCACAGAATGCACAAACCCACCACACAATCTTACTCTGTAACTAACTCATAAGATACATGCCTCAAAAGCACAGGTTGCTGGAAGGGATTTAAGGAGTAAGCACTAAGGATTTTATAGGTCAGACATGCCAATTCAAACTGATGCACATGATTAAGCTATAAAGTCTAAAAAGGAGGCCAAAGCATCTGACAAAGTAACATTGAGTTTGTTTGAGAAAGTGTGCACAGAACCAAGTGCCTAGGAATGTTGAACTTGGAAATATTTGGTCTGTGCCAATATCTGTCTAATCTGCATACACGTGTATTGTATATAGAAACTGTTCAATTCTAATGTCTACAGATCAGCATTAGAACATAAAAACAATGTCTCCTCTTATCTCCCATTGTTAAGATATTTACCTGCATACAGATTTCTTTTCAAACTCAAAGGCCTATGGAGAAGAAAAAAAATTTTTTTTCCAAATTAACTTTTATTTCTGGCCTTTTAAAAGCTTCAGGAAAACACCTGCAGAAAAATACTAAGCATCGGAAATTCACCTGAATCCCAACAGAACAGAGTTCTGTTTGTCAGTGGATCACTCCACTGCATTGACAAAGTCTTGTGTCCACGTTCATCTGCTCCAGTCATCTTATCCATCATCTGGAGATGACTGGTCCAGCCATACTTGTCATCTGTTGGGGCATCAACAGAGATGTGGATGCCACTGGGAAGAAGATTTGACAGGGTAGCATGCTGAGAAAGAAGACTGTGTTCACCACTGCTGTGTCTCCTATTTAACAAACAACCTTATCACCATCAACTGATACAACCAGTCATTTTTAATTACTAACATATACCACTAAATATTGTCAATAACTGTTAGCACAAGCCACAGTATTACCAACAGCTGATACAAACAGACAATCAATTACTTATCACTGTTAACACACACAAGCATATTACTAACCAGTAAATATGCAAATCCAAATCATGATTCCATAAACGCTGCGATTGTTAATCCATTTGAGATTCGATTTAAAAAATTAAGACAGAAAAAAGTAAAATTTGGAATATGATATTACATTTTGGTGATTCAAATTGACTTTGAGAGATTTGTAAACCAAATTTTGTCTATCATTAATAGCACTTGCTCATTCATCTTAAAAACTTAACATCTTCAGAAATGACACAGAGTTGGACAAAACATGGCAGACAATGCAGATAATGGTAACTTTTTCAATTAAGCATAATAATTGCATAATGTAGAAGACCTAGAACAGTTAAACTATTCCGTCTGATGGTATCTGAGATTGACATAGGATTCTTACTTGACATTTGGGTCAAAGATTTGGGATTTTATTAGATTCAAGGCCAAATTAAGGCTAAAACCTTCTAGATCAGAGGCAAAGATATAATGCGGGACATGCCCATCAGTTTCAACAACAGCTGCCAACAGCCAATTAATTGTAATTGTAATTTCAAATTTTTATAGCACCTCTTCAGAATAAACTCATCAGAGGCACTTTCTGCTGCCGATGGCTCACGGTTGTCCCATTGTCTAGCAGTCTCTTGTCAAAGGAGGATGACGCGGCGAGTGGAGATTAATCAAACCATCGGATATGCAAAGGACATGTTTTCGTCGCCTGCCTTTCGGTAGGTAGCTGAACCATTCCGTATCTGACAGTGGATGCCGCTCCAAAGACTCTCTTTGCCCTTCTTCACCGAATCCGAGATTTATTTCCCGGCGTCGACAGTGCGCGTAGGTCAGTAGGTCTGAGGCCACTGTCAAGCTGTAATCCTGTACTGCCCAGAGGTGGACCAGTCCACTGACAGAAGGTCATGATGACATACAGCAAAAACGTCCGAAATGCAATAATTCCATTTTGGAAACATAAACTAATTCCACCATGCCAATCGGCAGCAGAAAAAATCCAAACTGCTAAAATTACCAAGGAGATGTTATGCTTAGACGAAATAATCTGTCAAAATGAACACGGATATAGCCAACGACCATTATGGCCACGGACATGTGCAGAAGCCATTAATTAATGACCAAGAAGTGTTAACATAAGCAGCCAATTAATCAGAAACAGATTTAAACACAAACACATTACATTAAACAACTCCATGTATAAAATTCTACTAATACCCCAAACAACTTATCAACATCATTCTAGAAAATCACTGTCACAATGAGGTAGCTATTTTTCTCTACTTTGATTTGCAAGTACAGTCTCGTATAATTTGCAACCTTGGTCAACTATTCTTGCATGTTTGCAGTAATTTTGCAGTCAAGTTTGCATTGCTGAGTTACTCCTCATGTCAGCCTGGATTACATATCTCATTTGTTTTGACATAACTTTTCGATCTAAACTTGTCCAGACTACTGTGCCTGAGTTCACATTCTAGATATACTTCTCAAGTCTGTGTGGATTTCTTATGGTTCTGGATGCTGTTTGGACACCATCCATTATCTATGTGTAAAACTGCCATGAAACACCTTCTCCAGCTAGACCATCATTCATAACAGACTTCATCATCATCATTCTTCTAGAAGTCAAAAATCAGTTAGCACAGCAAGAAGCACATCTCTGAAAGGTACTAAAAAGGCACATTCATACAGACAAGCATGTGCAAGACAGCTCACCAGTGGTGACTTTTCCATCTTTTTCAGCATCACCTGCTTACATATGAACTGTTTGTTCTTAATGAATACCAACCTACATCATTCAGGCCATTCTGAAGCACCTTTAAGACGTTCTTCAGAAGTAACTAAGGAACTGCATAGTTACTCACATGTTCAGCAACATTCGCATTTGGCAATGCAAGCAACAGTGATGCACAAATATTAATCTAATTTCTATATGAAGCCACAACACCTAAACAGGGAAGAAAGTATCACTGCCAATTCAAATAGTTTATCATGTAATTGGGGAAAACAGCAGCCAGCTTCAGGCTACAACTGGTGTACCAGTTCATGGCAGCGTCACATTAATGCCACCCATACCACGAAAGCAGGTACCTGTAATAAAATAAGCACAAAATATACTTCATCCATAATTGTTTTGTTGTTTCTAAACTGACCTTCGCCTTGGGACTTGGCTGCCGGGCGGCCACGGCTGATCTCCGCCATTTGATGACTCTTCACTACCACTGCTTGACTCAACAACTGTTGAGACGCTTTTAGACAGACTGTTTGTGCTGTTTTCAATCAACAAAAGTAGCAGAAAACACAAAATCAGGAACAATTAAGTCATAAGAGTAAAGGCCTTTAAAGGCTTTTAGACAGACTGTTTGTGCTGTTTTCAATCAACAAAAGTAGCAGAAAACACAAAATCAAGAACAATTAAGTCATAAGAGTAAAGGCTCTTTTACCAAAACATAAAGTAGAGAAGATAAACTACATGGTCAACTACAGCATAAAACATAAACAAACAACACTATTTCAATGGATAACTTGCAACTACTGTTCGTATCAAGCCCACCACTGCATAATTTAAAGCAGCAGCTTATTAAGCCTGTCTCTTGAATGTTGTTTCTGGCAAATCAGAACAGCCCCAATGAACCAACAAACTATTACACGTCTAGCCAGTATGTCTGACACATCAGGCCATTATGTCTGATACGTCACACCAGTGTAGACCATAGACAGCTCTTATCAACAAGTGATATAAAGTAATTAGCCTCGCAAAAAAACAGCAGCAGCAGTAAGTTGTGAAAGCTTCAACCAGACCAATGCATACAGATGCACTTGCACTGAATACATATGCTTATTAGTCCTCATTCAGGATGGGTAACACGCGGCTTTGTGCTGTAGATATGATGTTGTCGACAGAGAGAGCCTCGTCAGTACTCTGACAGGTTACTGTATATTGAGTAACAGACCCTACTGTGCCAACTTGGCACTCCATCCTTTTGGAGTTGGTAAATTTGATCTAATCTAATTTAACCTGGAAACTTTTAAAGTGCTGTTATCTTAATGCACAAGGTATCAATCAATGGTCGCTTCTAAGCAAAACTGCATTCCAAAATTGCAGTCCATTGGACAGAGCAACGAGGCCCCTGATAGCAAAAAAACGTGCTACGTTGGGTATGCAATTCGAAACTAAAGAGATTTCAATCCTGACCTAAACAACATAGGAGAACCAGCAGGGCAGACAGACAGAAGCATCGAATTCCAAAGCCCTGGCAACAGACAAAGACCAAGAACCCAGTACTGTTTTGCTTCAGGTCAAAATAAGAATCAGAGCATCCAATAAGCGAGAGCAGTTTTTGTGAACCTAAGGGGTGAGCAAAGACGAAAGATAAGTTGGCTGGCCAATGTGTACTACTTTATGACCTATGAGACATTACATTAATAGCAGGACATCGATCAAAAAAATACAAATTAAAAACAATACCCCACATAAAAGTAGAAACAAAAAGTAAAAAGTAAAAAATTAAAACCAAACACTGAATTTAAATGAAACATACAGTCGACCTTACTACAGCAGATTTAAAGCAACCACTTGCAGCCCAATCTTCTGAAGCTGGAAGAATAAGTAGCAATACCATTATACAACACCTTTTTTAACACCTCAACTTGTGTGTGATCAGATGTTTAAACAGGTGCCATGCATTTTAAAGCATTACGACTTGTGTTGGGATGCTTAAAAGGCATCACTTAATTGGGTTGCTGTTGTGTAAAATGCCTCAGCTGAATGACCCATTGACCTTTGGACAAGGCCTCTGAGGAGTTTCTATAAAAGAATGTAAACAATGTGTCTGTCTTGTTGTATTGTATACTTGTACACTCAACTGCGAACAGCTGAGCAACAAAGAACTGACCTGTCTGTGTTCCAAGTGGAATACTGCGAGGGCCAGATGCCACTCATGTCGTACGTATTCAACGTTGGCCACAGCCCCTCGCTATACCAGTTTGGTATATTGTTCAGTGTGGCTGCCCCAATATTCTCCCCTTCCTTGACGGGCCATGTCCCAGGATGATGTGTCTGAGCGCTGGCGCTCTCTTTCATCATGGACTCATAGTCAGTGCCTCCAAATACGGTCTGTGCCATCTGTAAGTCTCCGGCTTGCCACAGCACCTTCTGGTTCAGCTTGAATGGCCACGTGTTCATCTTCACTTCTGCACTTAAAGCCTCAGAAGACTTGCTGTTCTGCAAACTTTTGTCCACAAAGCCAACAGGAGGGTTGATTGGTGGGGGCTTCGTATAAGCTGGCCCAACTGCCTGCAGCCCAAGATTCAGCCCAGCTCCGCTTGGCTGGCCAGCCAGACTGAGGCCACAGACTGCCAGTCCAGTTGGCCGGTGGCCACCCACAGCCGGCTGGACAGTCGTTGGATGCTCTGGTATGGCCTGCATTCCAGTCACAGGGACTCTACATCCCTGAGATAACATGCTAATGACCAGATCTAAGTCTTCTTGGGTGGCCACATGACCATTCGATTTTCCTAAAGAAAAAATATACAGCTTTAACACTGGCTAGCATTGCAGTCTGTCACAAAAGCTGCAAGTAAAAATTATACAGATAATATCTAAGCCGTAAAAATCATGTACAAGTACACACAACAAATTACAAACAAACATATATATATATATACACTTGTGTACAAATTTACTCCGCTTCAAACTCCAAATTTCAATACTGTTAAGATGGATATTTTCTTGGCTTTCTGACTTGGGTATAAGTCAATGTTTACACCAACTTATAAATTGTCTTGAGAATTTTCTTGTGTTCCATGACTATGTGGGCGGCGAGCCTGCATTTTTGGAGTTAGTCCTTGAGTTTTTCACAAATTTTGTGCCATTGTGGATAAAGTTCAGACCTCTATTATTGCCAATGTTGGCAGTCACTGTAATTATTGGGTCCACCTATATATATATCAGCACCCATGGATTACACACATTATCGTTTTGGTAACACTGAACCGGAACCAGTAACTCACAAATACAGGTAGATACACACCTGCAGCATGTACTTAGGGAAATAGGCCTATACATCACAAACTACTAAAACACCCAAATTCTGTCTTTCAGGGTTGCCAGTCCACTTAGATACCCATGAGTTCTGACTCATGAGCCGCCTGAGATCAGGAAATCACGGATATGGTTCTGCTGTGGTTAGCAAGGGTTTCTGACCATCGTAGACCATTTTGGAGATGTTATTATTGGTCGACTTTCTATGAATTTGTCAGACAGAACAAATCTGGAAGCGTTGAGGACTTCTAACGCTGAACTGCTAACCTTGGAATAATTGGTCAGTGAGTGAACACTTTTTTCCGCTATGCTTGCCTAATTCACATACAGATTATATTCTTTACAAATCTTAAAACCAATTTGGCTAACAAGAACCACTTTTGAGACAATCTTAAAAGATGCTACTGAAGCAACCAGATACAAAAGCTGATGTGTATTGATGTATCTGGATATTCTTGAAACATCTGTGTTGTTTACCGGCAATCTGCAAGAACTGTAAGGTTTAGTAGTTGTTTGAAGTATTCCTTCCATTCTGAATATGAGCATCATCTTCTAGTACTTCACCATTTGAATCTCTGATTGATAAAACCTTGAGTTTGAACTGTCCACTAAGTGGTTTTATCTTGTTGTAGACTTCCTGCATTCTATTTATCTTGAAAGCTTCTTCTACTTCTCTGCATTAGTTTTTCTATCCAGTTGTTTTTGTCTCTGCATGGTTTCCTTTCGGTTTCTCTAGTAAGCCACTTAAATTTTTTCCAGTCTAGTTTTAGTTTGTTGCTGGGTTATGTTTTTCTTTCCTGCACAAGTTCTAGCACTTCGTCTGAAATCCACTTGTCTTTAGGCTTCTTGCAAGCTCGTCCAACTATGTCTCTGGTGACCTTTGCACTGAAATCCCCGGCAATGACAACGCTAAGATCTTCAATGCTGTTTGCACTGCAACAAGAAGCCAGGGCGGTGTTTCTTGCATATATTGGTTCAGTATTGTGGCCACAACTTTATCAGTACAGCTGGAACTTCAGAGGAGGCACCTCAGACACTCCTACACCCTTAGAATATCTATGCACCTTAGAATAGGTACATAACAGAAAATACAGATCAGTGTGCTAAATGATAGACAGTTCATTTTGGTGCCTTGATGCATAAACAGGGTTCTCTGTAATCACGTGATATATTTGAAGACAACTGGACAGCTGAGTTTTTTTAAAAAAAACAAGGCAGTCAAAACATGGCAGCAAGTGGAGAAACAGACACCAAGAAATTCAACAACAACATAACCAGCTGCAGAAATAAATTTTTTTGCAAAACTCAATTTTTAACAGATATCATGCAGGCTAAACTTCAATAAATCTAAAAAACCAGAATTTACAGAACAATAACCAAGAAAGTGCAAGCATATGCAGATCCATTCTATCTATCAGGCAGAAAGACAACGAGGAGTAGAGACATAAAAAGGCAGATAAACAAAGAGGCAGCAACACTGACAGAGATGGAATGAGAGACATGTGAGGAATGGCACCTTGGCAGCAGATGGAGAGACCAGACAAAATACAAATCACAATTACATGTTGTAGAAAGTGAAAGCAGCAGCAACAACAACTGGATAAAAACCAAATTCTGCATTTGATCTAAAGCACTCACACATACACATTTGAAAACTTCTGAAACAAGGATACCTGGTGCTCTGAAACATGGGACTTAACTTATAGATTAAATATTTCTGTAGCTGTATAAACGGCCAACAGCAGACTGTTCCAGAATGCAGGTCCAATGCACATGAAGGCACAATGTGTTTGAGTCACCAAGACAGAATGGAACCAACAGGCTGCAGGGTACAATGTTCCGTGAAACAGCTGTACTCCCTGATGTAATTCTGGGCCACACCTACTATCGAGGACTGCTCAAGGAAGATCAGCTGTGACAAGAGTACATGCTTAGATGTTTTCTGTAAATGAAGTCCATCCTCAGACAGGAGCCAGTGCTGTGTCTCTTGCATATAGTTCGGTATCTGTGAGAATTTTTGTATATTGACCACAACTCAGGTAGTGCAAACCTAGAATTTCAGCAAGTTGGGATGACGGAATGGTTGAAAGTAACAGCAGCATCTAACAATAAATTTTGCCACATGATCCAGAAGCTGTAAAGTTAATAAAAGCATGACCTGCACAGGGAGTTCATAGTACAGTGCAGTCGCGTTAACGCACCCCCGGTTTACCCGCGATTCCAAATAACACGAAGTGGTTGTATGTCCCCCAAAACTATTAACTTAACATGCCGTATCGGTCAACGCGTTTTACTACCGGGAATAAGGCTAATTAAAACAGTGGAGACGTACTCTGGCAGCTGTAACATTCCATTCATTCTCAAACTTGGCATTAGTCGTACACAAGCAGAAGGGGTCTTCTAAATAAATCGCCATGTGACTCAACTGCGGGAGGGAGCTAATTAGGGCAGGAGGGATGGACAAGGAAGCCTGGCTGGAACTGGTTTTAACCAGTTAGGAGGGGGAATCGGCAGAACAAGGCAGGTATGGCCTGACCGGCGAGACCGCAAAGAGGTTGGCTGGCTGGGCGGCCAGCCAAGTACAGACCTGCCTGCCGTGCGAAGAGGAGCTTGGCTGGAGGGAACAGCATGGGATAGGAAGTGTGGGCGACTGAGTAGGAGAGGCGATATATTTCAACACTGTCCCGTATAACGCGCGAACTGGTTTACACGCGGTTTCAAAGGGCATGTCCCCCTTTACTTCGCGTTAACGAGTCCGCACTGTACAGTCCACAAAGAACAAATCTTCGTTTCAGAGGACACCAAGATACAAGATGATGTGTTACAATTCGCAGCCTGAGAATGCCACTGCCATATCTCATTGTTTACCTCATCATGTCAGCTATACATCCAACCACATAAACTGTATTTTTACTTAACCAATAAGAAAACATCTAAGCGTGTACTCTGGTAACAGCATCAGATATTTTGGACCTCAAGCCATGCAACTCCTACACTTTCTTCTGTCACTAGTGGTCAAAACTTTCTTTGTATTGATATCACCAGCGTTCTATTCAATTGTACTGTCAGAAGGCCTTCTTCAACTGCCATTATATTATCCATCCAAATGCAATTACAGGAAGAACATATCTCATCCATCAACTGTCAAACATTACGTTGAAGAAGACCTTGACAGGAGATACATAAACATCCAGGTACAAGGTATGTAACAAAAACATAAAATAAAAGAAGCTGAGCAAATCACTTAGCATGCACTGATTGGCAGTGTTCAAGAATTTCTTAAAAGGTGCTATACAAATGTTGATATTTATATAAATATGTGCAGCATATATGGATCAATGTGGACCTCAGAGGCTCAGAGCCAATGTGTTTTACTGCAATATGTACCTCTGTATAGACTGGACTAATTTAGTTCATCACAACATCAGAGGAATCTTCTCTTCATATATTCTTTGCATGTCTGTTGCCATATTAGCCTGACTGCGGCTTGAATTATCGGTTGATGCCTGTGCATTAGACACTGGCACTCCAGAAGTTCAAAAGATCACATTACAGTTACAATATTGATCACATTTTGCATAGCTCTGCCACTTGGCAGTTTCTTCATCTTGAACAAAGTTTGCCTGATGATTCTCATTTAATTGGACTTCTGCTGCGACTGAGTCTGTGTTTCGGAATTTTTTCTCAATTTTGGCATGGTTACTGTGTATTTTTGGACAGTGTTTCATCCCATGTGATTGATATGTCATCGCCATTCAGGGGACAAAAGATTCCCAGCTGGACAGCCGAGTCTCAGACCAAAAAGTTCTGTATGCCATCAGAAACTGGATAAATCTTGGATTCAGTGGAAGAAGAGCAAGAAGAGTCTTTGGAATGGCATCAACTGTCAAACATGGAGAGCTTCTGCAACCAACTGAATGCTGTCCTTTGCAGACCCTCTGGCTCAAGAGATGTGCAGAGGCTTCAATCATCTACCAGCTGTGAGGAACTGCAGAACACATGTGCAGCACCATGTGCCCTGGGTGTGGACCACATTGCCTGTCATCTTCCCCATCCTCAATGCAGGAATCTGAAAACGGTGTCAACTGTCAACTCTGGATGGGAATCCGTTGGTTGGGCTTTGCGTGTGTTTAGGAGCCCTAAAAGTCACTGGCGACTTCTCTGGTTATCTAACTGACGAACTCTCTGTTGTTAATGACATTTCACATCATTTACGCTAGCATGTAATGTGCCTCCAATTAGTTTCTCTTAAAGCAGCACTATTACTAGAGACTTTTGGGTTTAACCAGCTCACTAATTCAGATGCATCTTTATCACATTCTAAACTATGACTGTAGAACAATGCCTTTATTCAATCTTTATATAATCTTTATTCACCTTCAACATGTTCGGCAGAACAACCAGGACTGCCTTGACATGGCTGCCCTCCTGGTGCTGTAGCTGATGATGGACTTTTTCCACCTTCGGCATCAAGCGGCACATAGAAGCACGATGTGTCTGGCGACTTCTGCCCAATTTTTGACAGGAACGACGTCACCTGTTTGCGCAGTCCAGCTGGCGAGCCACCTGCAACAACCTTTGACCTGTTGCCAAGGACACCTGGCCTTGACCCGACTGGAAATTGGATAGGATTCTGGCAGATGGGAACGGCAGAGTAGGACTCAGAAACGGATGGTACACTGGAGCCACTATTGCTTCCACAGTTAATGAACTGCCCCAGATGTTGTGCCATGTTCAGAAAGAGCTGATAGACAGTGCCAACAAAATTCATCAGCTCTTTGGCAATAATCTGAAAGAAACAAGAAATCTGACAACATTAGAAAGCGCAAATAAGAAATGACATAGTCTGCTGCCAAAGTAAGGTGATCGAAAGATAAGAAGATAACATTCAATGGCAACAATCAAAATCAGTTCTACACTTTGATAAACTCTTAAGTACCCTCTGTGTGTCATGTGTTACTCTTTATTTGTTATGTGTTACTTTTGTATGTATGTACGTATGTATGTACGTATGCATCTAGTCACTTAATACAGTGTTTTTTAAGTAACTCTCAGTGTTGTGCTTGCTAGCCTAGTGGTGTTAAAGTTCATCAAGAACAACAAGTTCATCCATAAGCAAATGATGCTCAGAAAGCTGGAAGAAAGTCACCACTAGTGGGCTTTAGGAAGACTCCCAACCAACGGAGTCCATCCACAGAGTTGACAGATGATGCCATGTTCACAGACCCAGGTCCACATTGCACTGAGGACAAGGAATGTCAACAGCTGAATGAGCTCAGCAACTGACTCTCCTTAGTAGGTGGTAAAGATGGACCCTCATGACATATCTCAGGCCACTAGGTCAGTACAGGATACCATGTGTCAGTAAAGGAACAATTTATGGCAGAACTTCTCTGTGGCTGAAGGTTGACACCGCTCCAAAAACTCTGCCTCCCCGCAGCACCTTGGAATCTAAGACTTCCCAGTTGCAGACAGTGGGCCCAACAATACTCAGACAGAAACCAGTCTACCTCTTATAGGCTGACCAATTCAAAATGACTTCTGTGGTGCTTTACATAGTGAGAGAAAACAGCTGAAAGGTTCCAAAGCGGATGAGGAGATAATCAAGACTTAACAGGAAGGAAAAGTATTGCTGTTCCACTGAAACATGCAACAAGTCTGCGACACAGATACCCACGAAGCTCTGCTAATCTTCAGCCGTTGGAGTAATGTGGTCAAACTTGACGACTTAACATACATACATAAATACTTAAAATCAAGTGGTAATAATGCTAAGAATAGAACATAATACAATAGACTGAATCCATACTGATGCAGAGTAGCCCCTCAGGGTAACTCTGAGAGGCAGCCATGGATAAGAAGTGCTAGTGACTTCATTTTCTTTGCCTCAGTATAAGTGGGTGGGTGACCAGATCTCTTCCTGACTGCCTGATCTTCCCAGCAACAGAGAAAGAGTGAGATAGACAGTCAGACACACAGACAGACAGTTCATAAGGAAGAAGAAACATGCCAGTTAGAAACAGCAGAAAATTACATCATACTGCCTCTGTAAATCATGGACACTTGTACAGCCACTGCTATGTATGTATGTATGTATAATGTATGAATTTATGTATGTATGTATAATTATATGTATATCATGTGGACTCTTGATATGTGTAATACATATGTGCTAATAAATTTCAAAATTGTTTGACTGCTATGTATGTGTACTGATATTTGCAAGCTTTCCATAAGAGAGTATATATTCCAACAGCCACAAATATTTGAGCAACTTGTGCAACTTCTAAATATTGTTCAATTAGGCTAAAATTTTCACCATGTTAAATTTTTTAATAGATGAACTGTAATGGCAGGTTCTAACTTGGAAATTTAAACAAACAAATTTGTTGGACCACCCTAATGTGGGCCGGCTGCACAGAAGTTGAGCAACTACTGGTGAAATGCAAATAAGCGGAACTTCTCTTGCAAAACAGATGAAAAATGTTGGTCCTACAGAAGCCAGAGTTCTATTTTCATCACTATGATGGATCTCACAAGGTCACTGACAGACTATCAGTTGCTGTTAGTTCCTGTTAAAATGAAAAATGTGGCATGTAAACGTTGGCCTGTGCAGGTCTAAACGCTAGCCACCACCACCACCATCACCAGCAGCAGCCACAGAAGCAAGAGTTTAAGCCTGGAAAATACCAATGGCATTTCTCACTTTCTGGTTCAGCCAAACAAAAACAAAATTCCACACCAGGTCTTCCCTTCAGTTCAGGAATGAACCGAGCATATCAAAGCATAACCATATCTAACCCAATAACTTCAAGGCATCAAAATTCGACAGACATCCATTAGTTAGTTAGTAATCCAGACGCTTAATACAGTGGCTTCTAAGTACCTCACAAAAGTGCTGGCTATGCTTGCCATACATAATGTCAGTGTCTAGTCACTAACTGAGAGGTCAACTGGGATATACAGGGTGGCTGAAATACAGATAGACAGGTATACATACACTCACACTTTACTCACAAATGCTGCATGAAATTAGGCTGAAACAGTCTAAAGGTTGAAAATTTTATCGTTCCTTTAAAAGTCACAGGCCCAGCCAAAAAGAGGACATTGAATTTGATGGTTTCTCAGACCAGATGCCACTGCAGTGTCTCTCTCATACAGTCTGAACATGTGACAATATATGCAGGTTGGATACAAAATGAGTGAAAAAGTTCATAACGGACTGAGTGCGACTGATGTAACTTTAACTGGACATAGGTCTGCAAGAAGGGCATTGCAGTAAAACAATTGCATCAGAATAAAAGAGCGAATGAGGGTCACAGCTACATCAAACAACAATTCTGGCAATGTGACCTCAGCTTGTAAAATCAAGAACTGCAGGTGGTCCACCATGAACAAGTCTTTCAGGGCGAGGACAACACCAGGGTCCCAGACAATAAGTCCAAGCTGGAAGTACATGTGTAGCAGTCCCGTTCCTTCTACCTAAATCTCAATCTCTATGAATTTCTTACTTACTCAGTTTAGAGGCTTAATCAAGCTCTGTAAGTACTTGGGCCTGCCACATGTCACAAACATTGATATTATGTTGCAGCACACCTAACTCAAGCACTTAATCTTATCATCAAAATCTAGAATGTTTAGGGCTCATTATCTGTCAATTTACAAATGTTTTATTAAGAACAATTCATAGTGATTCATCCAAATAGTTCATTTACATTCATGCAATAAATGTATTAAGCTACTTACTTATAGGCCAGCAAATTATCTATGCTTAAGATGTAGTAAAACTTAACTTCCCTCCCCCAAGATGAGATTCTCCATATCCAGTCTTTCACAAGTCCTCCGGCAGATGAATGGATTTGTTTCCACCTTTCATGCAGCAGGGCCGTTTTCTTACAGTCCTTCAAAGTAATGAGGGCAAAAATGGCGAACCCTCAAGACAATGTTGGATTATCACTTGGCAGACAAATAGTTACTCCGTTCTTTCAAAGGATGTTCAATTAAAAGTTTCTCAGTTTGACTCATCATCATCATCATCATCATAAACCATGGGTACAATGCCCGTAGGTGTCCGATGCTATTTTCACTATGTTCTTCCACTGTTGTCTTTCCAGTGCAGCGTGACTCAGCTCCTGAAGTGATTTTCCATACCATTCGATTATGTCGTCTACCCATTCTTTGTGGGGTCGTCCTCTCTTGTTTAGTCCATCCATCATTCCGAACACTAATGTCTTGATATTCCTATCGTTGTTCATTCTGCATATGTGACCAAATAATCCCAGTTTCCTCTGAATTACCTTCTGCATCAAGTTCTCTTTGAGATGTATCCATCTGTATAGTTCTGCATTGCTCACCTTTTGTATTGCATTGTATTTGATAACTTATATAGCGCTTCTTACAGAACAAACTACTCAGAGGCGCTTCCAACATGAGAGCCCCTGGGAAATAAGAACGTCTTTAAACAACAAGCTGACTGAGCTCTATTAACAACAGTGACCCTAGCACGAAGCGATAGCGGAAGTTCATTCCAGAGAGATGGGCCAACAACAGCAAAAGCCCTCTGCTGAGCAAGAGAGGACTTAACACAAGGAACAAATAGATCCATACGATCTAAAGAACGTAAAGGGCCGGATGAGGTACTAGAGTGTTGAGGCCGAATAAGATCACAAAGATATTTTGGAGCCTGGCCCATGCGAGCTCTTATTACCAGTGATAATAGTTTAAACTGAATATGAGATTGGATAGGGAGCCAATGAAGCTGCTGAATGATGTAATCAGAGATACGATAGAAAAGAGGAAGACGTGATATTAACCTGGCCGCAGAATTTAGTACTGATTGAAGGGAAGACAGTCGATACTTAGGCAAACCATCATCATAAACCATGTGTCCATCCTATTTTCATAATTTTCTTATAGCACTTTCTCTCAAAGGCCAGTATCCTTCTTTCAACATCTTTCGTTATTACCCAAGCTTCAAATCCATATAACATGCTACTGAAAACACGTTTTCAGATTGCTTCAGTTCGACTAACCAACTTGAATATGAGTTAATCCACAGTTTCATGAACAAAGACAAGTTCAGATGCAACAATCTATGTTACCTTCAGCTTGTTACGACTCGTGATGAATTTCCATCCTCTGTTTTCAGTGCTAACAAACAACTTCGATCAGTAAGTCTTTTACACTGCTCCTTACAGCTACGACTTCACTTCTATTCATCTCACACGGCGACTTAGTTCAATCAAATCGACCGATTATACATCAAACTTTGAAATTACAAGGCGTCTGTAACAACCATTGTGTCTGCTACCTCCTGTAAGATTCTCTCTCTCTGTACAACGCTTTGCCCTTAAATAATTCAGTCTGAAATCATCTGCTGAACAATGGCAATTTCTTCAAGTCTCCATAGTCAGGCTCGGTCACTCAATTTCAACGATAAACTGATCGTCTGCCAAACTGCCTTTTCAATTAGCTTTGTCACAGTTAAATCCGGCCTCGTTGAACAACTGATTTTAGCGGATGTGCTTAGTCAATACATGGCAAATCCCCCAATAAAACCTACTTAATATCCCTAAACTATCTAAACTGGCCTTCACTGTTTAAGCATACAGTCCTACGTACATTTACACAGGAAATGCTCTCTGGAGGTGCTGCACAAATGTTCTGTTATAGTCGTGATCTTTGCCCTTACGTCAACAGAGGCAGATCTGTCAATGACATCACAATTACAAGACTAGTGAGGACTAACTTTGCAATCCTGAGACAGCTGAAGTCTGTCTCCCCTCTGTCACAAACACTGTGACCCACCTACTCATAAAACGTCTGATCCTGAGCTGAATGGATTACTGCAACATCATTTTCCTTCAGGCGACCACAAACGGTGCTGCTTGTCTGGCCATTCTTTCGAATAAGAAAGTTCTACCACAATCCTGTTCTATGAGACCAGTTTCAGAGCCTCACGACTGATGAGTACATCAAACCGACACTGTCTTCTTGCATACAAGTGTCTGCACACTGCACATCATGCTATCTTGCAGACTCCATCATGCCACTATTGATAACCCTCCTCTACTGCCTGGCCTGCATTCATCAAAGTCTGCTGTCATCTTCCTGCCAGCAAGTAAGACCAAACTGGTGAGCAAGCCTTTCGAGTCACTGGCCCACATGCAGACAACAGCCTTCTAATATCTATTCAGGAGGCCAAAAGTGTTCATGGTTTCAATAAACAATTGAAATTATATCTATTATTCAACTGTTAGCACTTGCGCTGACAACTGCCATTATAAAGCACCACAGAAGTAGCTTGCTACTTAAGATGCCATATAAACTGTTGCTATTCCAACTAGAATTACAATACTTATGATGCTTCTTCGACAAATGCAATTCTAAAATAAGCCCAAGCATTGCCCATACATCCATTCCTATGTTCTACATGAGATAAGGATTGAATCAGATCCATATATAAGGTATTTCAGAGACGAAACAAAAAAAGGCAAAATAAAAAACTGATATCAAAAACAAAGTTACTTCCTTTACTGTGATATCATAATTTTAAATTATTAATAGAAAATTATGTCATTTCCATTCTCTTGCAGTCTGGAAACAACCATCATTCCAGTAAAGTGCTGCTTAGATTTGGTATTCAATTTATTAGCATATTTGCATTCCAACACAGGTACTTTGTCATAAAACAGTACATAAGGGAGAAGGATCAATCTGAACTTTATGAATCAGTCACAAGATGATGCAATTTATGAATCATAAATGTAGCCAGTGAACATGGTGCCACTGACGTTAATACAGACTGACCCAGAACAGAGGACAGAATTCCTTTACTCTGTACTTTTAAAGGATTTTATTAAATCTGTTGTTTATCAATTAACCTTTTGCATGCCACAGGTGCAAAATTGCAACATCAGAAACTTCCATAGACATCATAGGTACAAAAAGGGACAAATGGGTGCACATGCTAAAGCAGTAAAGCAGCTGAAAGTTAGGAAACCAACATTCATCCTACATAAATAAGTTAACCGTTAATTAGGGTGATAAATGAGCTTCAATTTTCCCACTGGTTAATTATTTATACACAAGTTGCAAAGCTATTATACCCAAAAGTTGGCAACATGTTTCATTTTATGGTCACATTTTACCACCCCCATGGCGAAATGACAAAATTTGAGGTACGATATTTGGTAATTCAGAGTTGGATGAAGAGTCACTCTGGAAGAATTCACACGTTCATGGATAGCAGGGCCAACAATATTGTAAGTGACATTCATATTAACAACGTATAGAACTTTTAAAATGATAATAAAAGCAATACCAAAAGAAATATCAGGGCTACGTTGGTTAACTCAGACTTAGGTTTTCACCAGCATCTAATAAAGGCTGGTGGAAAAATTTTACAAAAATGTTGGCCCACTTGCTGATACGATAGATTCATCAGTGTCTGATATATTTTCATAGTTGTTGAATTAGAACTGCTGGCTCAGATCATTATTGAACTTAGACATCATGTTAATAATTGCATATGAAACACAGCACTCCAAGTGCTAAGCTATATGATGTCTGGATGTAGTGGAAGTGGACATACACGGCTTTCTCAGTTCTATTCTGCTGTAGGGAATTGTAAAAATGCCTCTGTGATAGATACTGGATGACAAACATATCTTCTACTTTACCTGGAGATACCTGGCTCAAGATTTATCACGCCTGCAAGAAGTTAGAAGTTTTTTAAAGTAAATAGCAATGCCACAGAATAGCCCTTTGCCCATCCAAAAAAGATAACCGTATGCGCCATTCAACTGCTCCTACCGAATACCAATGACCGCTAGAGATGGGCATAGATTGACCCAGATTGTTAGCTGAGTTAGTCGCCACGTGGCCAGAACAGATGTCAAGGATTTTATGCATGCCTACAACGTAACATTTTTCAAAATTGTCAAGTTTACTTTATCTTTTATTGTAATTATATCTCTGTCAACTGGATACCTCCTCATTATTTTGTAAATAAATGGACAATCAATTTGCAAAATACCCTGACTTCATTTTTACAAATCATTCTGATTGTCTGCTGCTGTTGAGCATCCGCTATCAAGTCAAAATGGGGATTTACATTTAATTTGGCTCACTGACGATAATGATGCCAGTTGCTCAGAAATTGCTTTAGACTTCCTCTAGTTGAGAATTTCCTGGTCAATCAAGGACACATCATAATTTATTCTGGAAACAGCTCGCAGTCCTTTGGACCTTGGACAAATGCCATCTGCTCAAGCAAGGGTTTCCTGGGCACATAAATTCCGAGCTACATCACATTACAGGGGTCTGGCGATGGTCTCATGCAGGCCGGCCTTTACAGCTGAAAGAAAGCAGGTTTCACATAACGATCCTGGACAAGTTGCTTACATAATCTTGTCTCTGTCACCAAGCATTATAATTTAGAAATGGTATCAGCTGGGAAGTGAATGGCAAGTCTTGACAAGCGCTGGCCTCATGTTCAGAACCTTGCATTCTGTCCATTGCTGATCAAGAGCCAAAGAGCTGGATATGAGCACCTCCCCTACATTCCGTAATTTACTTACCTTACAGGAATTCAAATTCCCATCCCCGTTAACTGAAGACTGCTGCACGACATTACCTACCAGGGTACCACGCTCCAGAGTTTTAGTTATTTAACCATAAATGGTAAAAATCTGAAGATGTGAATAGTGATGACAGTGAAAAGCTACCATGACTGCCTCTTGGCCAATGAGCAGGGATAGCAAACATCTTGTGCCTAGTAGGACAGTCAACTGACCTGGCTGTCCTTTGATTGATCTGTTTGGAGGTTTGAAGCACCTGAGAACCTGCTCAGATGGCACCAGTTTGTTTTGAGACTCTTCTGCAGTTTCATTGTCTCCATCGCGGCAATCTCCTGAACCTGATTCATGGCCCCACGCAGCTGAGCTGCCATCTGGGCATAAACCGTCCCTTTCAAAGCCTTCAAGAACACAGTAACGGTACGAGTGCCAGCCTCACACCATCCGTTCAGTGCTTCAATGCACTGCTGAACAGCCATCAAACAATCGTCTGTCTGGACATAGGCACCAGGAGGCAGATCACAGTGGAACACAGAAAGACCATGCTCCCGGGATCTAGACGATGGGAATGATGTGCTTGTAGCCACAGGAGGTTTCTTCTCCTCACAGTTATTGGAATTCATACTACAAATGTTCCTCTCACGATGAAACCGAAATGTCCACCGCAAGGGTTAATGTTATTGTCACCAAAGAATAATAACCATCAACACTGTCTAAGATATGGTTCATACATCATCTGAAACACAAGAAAATACACAATGGCTAATACAACTTTTTGAAATCCAATCAATACTACAGAATATGACAGTATAACTCTGCAAATACTGATTATTATTGTTAAATTGTTTTGCCAAGCTGAATTTTTGCATTTTAAATGCCACCAACTGCAAGTTTCTTTATGTCGCTAGGACATAATGCTGTCTAGAGAAACCATTCCTTGTGTGCTGTACTCCCATCAATATAGCTAAGGAATAACTTGTTAAGATGGTTTTGGGCTAGCAGATGGGTAACTGCTGAGATACTGATGCAACGCTCAGCGTAAAATACAGGCAGGAGTAGGAGATGGAACTCCCAGATACAGGAAGATTGACAGTGGAGGAATTTGGGGTACTCAGAAAAAGGTTCTCATGTGACAATCAGGCTTACCAAGGACTGGGAAGTTGAGAGTGGACATGCAGATGATAACCTAACTTCATTGATGCATTCTTTAATTGTAAATTTATGTATGTATGTGATTTTTGCTCAATTAATGCTACTGCTAAGATTTTTAAATGGTACATAACATTGTGATATATTCATCTTATATTGTTCAAAATTTAGTTCTCATCATTATTGCTCAAAACTCTGAGTTAAAAACAAGGCCATTCAAAGACAAACATTGCAATCATCTCTATCATGAGTGCAGAAAACACTGACAAGAATCAGTTTTAAAATGATAAAAAGCAATACACACAGACCTGGCTCAGAGTCCACAAAGAGTTTGTATGGAATAAACACACTACCCAAGTATTAACTGGGCTTGTACCTGTTAGCATCATATCAAAAATACCAAGTGGTCACCAATGTATCTCTGAATACACCAACAGCAGGTTTGGAATGCATCAAAATGACAGTTACTGAGAATCACTTGAACATCTGGGCGGCTAAAAATCCACTGAATAGTTAGATAGAATGGAATCTATCAAAAGTATGGCTGAACAATAAAAGGAATGCAGTCGAGACGCTTTTAGAAGCGGTAGTCAAAGTTTGGTTGACTGAGAAAGCAGTGGAAGCTGGCACTAAAGTGAGGCCAGAGTGGAAGCCAGTGAAGAAGCTTCCTCCCACCCTGGTAACTATGAAAGAAATGTTGCAAATAATGAAAATGTAAAGGCAGCAAATGGAATTAGAAAGAAAGAAAGAGCAGAAGCCGACTGTAGAAGATAAGAACAAATAGAATTAGAACAAAAACAAAAAGAGCGGAGGCTGAACAAAGAAAGCTAGAACAAGCAAAGAGAGAAAGGAAAGAAAGACAGGAGCAAATGGAACTCCTAACACAACAGGTATTCAAATGGAATTAGAAAGAAAAGAAAGGATGGAACAAATGACAGAGCTGGAAAAAAACAAGAAATGTTAACTTCAACGGCAGAGGCAGCAACTTCAAGCCCAGAGAGTAAAAGTAGAAGCTGCAGAGAAAAGCAGACAGGTAGAGTTGGAGGTTCAAAACAACAAATTGAGATACAAAAAGCAGCAACTGGATGTAGAAAGATCGAACAGAAGCTGAGCAAAAGATACTTTAAATGAAAGAGATGCAGTTAACAGAGAGATGGCGATAGAAAGAGGTGCGAAGAAAGTAAATGGCAATCATGGAAAGGAAATTGGACCAGTGACAAAGAAAAAGAATAGAAGAGAAAGCGCCGAGGTAGTACAGATATAAGAAAAAAAGAATAAGTAGACTGGAACAACAAGAATGGTGGAAAGAAGAAATACAGGAAAAGCAAAAGAATTTCAATGATAGTGAAAATGAAGAAAATTGGGCATTCATTGAAACATATTTTACCCAAGAAGCCTTATGACTTGGTAGAAATTCCCTTGTGCTTTGAAGCAATGCAAAAAGCATTTACAGTTCTGGTGTTGAAAAACAATCTTGGGTTAAACTGCTGTTACCTCTAATGTTTAAAAAAGTTAGAACTGTTTGAATCGTTTGAATTACACTGATTTGATGACTATGAATCTGTCAAAGAACACATTTTAAAAGAGTCTAAATTAATATAGAGTATGGTTATTTGAGCTAAAAAATTTCCACATGAAAATTTTACCTTGCTTAATGCAAGGTTGAAAAATATTTTCAATAACTATGTCTGTATTAGGGAAGTGAACAGAGATTATAATAAATTGTACGAGTGGATGGTCGCAAATTCTTTGAAAGAATCATTGCCACCAGGACCTTTGCAATTTGTTTTATGTAAAGAGGAAACTAAGTGTTTCTCTTCTGATGTAACTGCAGATTTGGTGTATATCCATGTAAACAATCACACTAGAATTGCTATTTCAATGGTTATGAGAAAATGCAAACATAGTAATCCTAGTTACCAAAGTTAAGAATAAGCAAACACCAGAAAAGACTGATGCAAAGAAAGAAGATACAAGTGCCTGGCAAAGTATATGACTGGCATATTAAGTAACCTGGCACAGGAAGTCTAACACGACAGCTCTCGGCCTGGTACCCTTCAGCTGCGGACCCTGGAACTCAAGTCCCAACGTTCAGGTTGCAACAAAGGCGCTATAATGGAGGGCCACATCAACTACATAGATCACGTATAATCAAACACTGCAAGATTAAAACGATCGATAGGCAGAAAGTCCTTATGAGCAATCTTACCACAATACCAAGGTATTTATGCCTGCATAAGTCAGTGCGCAAAAGCATTTTTAGACTGGAGGTTGGGCAATGGCAGATGAAGAACGTTTGAATGGCAGGAGAAGCACAGCTTTATGCTGCCAAAATCCTGAAAGTGTTTCTACTTTGATATAATTGCTGATTTATCTAATACTCATGTGAACAATCACATTGGATTTGCCATTTCACCTATAATCTGGTTATGAGGAAATGCAAACACAGAGTAATGAAAGTTACCAAAGTGAATGGCAAGACTCTAAGAATAAACCAACATTGGAAAAGACCAGATATAGAAAAAGATATAAAGAAAAAGAGACAAAGAAAGAGATATAAACGAACGAGGAAAAAGTAAGTTTGTAACACTAGAAGTTAAGAATCAGTTGAAAGGATATAAATGCAAGATGATGTTAGAGATATGGATCAAGTACACATTTCATTAAGTATTGTAAGCAAACTCAGGCTAAGGATTTTAGCACTAGAGCTTGTGCTGCTAATCTCTAAGAAAGGCCAACATCAAAATTGCAAATGGTAAATATTCTGAAGGAAGAGGCTGATAGAGAATATGTGAAAGAAATAGAACCAGAAACTGTAAAGAAATGTGGATCAGAAAGACACTGATTGATGGAAGGGGGCTTTTTAAGTGAAAAACGTGTCACTTTGAAAAGGGAAACTTAGAGCAAATTGGAGTTGAAATTGCAAGTAAGTCAGAAGGAAAATAAATTAAGGTTCAATCATTTAAGGATTCTGGTACAGAAATTCCAGTAAGAACTCATACAAAATACGAAACTGGAAGAGGCAGAGTAGGTAAACATCCAGTGTGCGGCAGGAAAGCCAGTCCTAGCAAAAGTTGGTCAAACTGAATGTGAGTTCATATAATAATGAAGCAGACAAAGATTCTAATTTGGTTAATATCGGTCCTTACTTGCCTCTACTGTGTGCAGCCAATGTAAAAAATTGCTAGAAAGATTTTGAAAGGCATTGGTCTGCTTGTTCACACCAACGAATCGACGTGGGTAAAATATTTTCACACTTTTTCGCTCAACTCTTTGGATCACACTGTTACCAAAACGAATCATTTTGCCAGCAAGTACAGGTAAAGACCTGAGATGCATGCTTGAGCCAATAGTTGGACTGACGTAACCGGTGGAGGCAATCTGACATTTTTTACACTTATCCTCATAATGGAACTCATCAAAATGCCCATCTATGACCAACAACATCCTGGAGATGCCTGGCCTGCAATCCATCATAACATGCAACGGGGTTTGAGTTGATTCTGGGTTATTTTCACGTCAATAACAATGCCACAAAGAGTTTGTCTGACAACCCAGCCCATGATTGTCTACACAAAGTCTGACATCTCCTCACTCACCTCAATGCCACCTGGAAAACTGCATACCATCCAAATTGTGAAGTGAGTGTGGATGAGAGTGAGGTAGTAAAAGCTGCATAAATCTGAGTTTACGAACATACAGTATACCAGACGAGCCACATAAACAACACTTTATTAGTTATGTCCACCTATATACACAAAACTCAAGGCAGTGGACAACAGCTGCACAGATGACTGACAAGACAAAACTGTCAAACAAAATGTAAATTTGATTGCCATCTGGCCTGAAGTGACATCCTGATGAATGACTGCCAAGTAGTGTACCTAATGATGAGTACTGTGAGGAAGCAGACTCCTCGGTTCATCTATGCTATACTCATGAAGAATTATTATTCAACATTCCTATGAAATTGAGAAATAATGGGGAGTGATGACCTATATTTGTATCTGTATAAAGACCTGATATTCTGGTGACAGGTAAAACGTAACCGTAAGCTCAATATTTTCATAGTGCCCAATGAAAGTTAAGTCACAGAGCCTATTCACAGGTGCTCAGTCAAAACAAAATTGATAGGCAGGAAGGGTATGATTCCAGGTCAAGATCCAAGAGTCGGGCAGGCAGACAGTCAGACAGCTACGTTGGGTGGTGTTTGGAATTGGATCTGCAGGATTCATAAGCAGAAGAAGAGGAATAAGGATAGGATCTGCAAAAGAGGAATGTTTTCAATTTTGAGTGGAAGACCTGCGCAGAGACTGCAAGGGGAGAAGCGATGGTAAGTTCATAATGATGGATCAGATGTAATTGTCGTAATCCTGGTGGGAGTTTATTCCAGAGGGGCGGGGTATCTATGGCTATGAAGCAATTTCCAAATTTTAAGGATGAGGTGACAAGAGGTTGAAAAAGTGTTACGGTGAACAGAAGCGGGTTGAACAGAGTGGTTGGACTGTAAATAACTGATGAAGACAGAAGGGTTGGGAGGAATGAAGTATGTTCTAAGTAGGGGATAGGGTTTTGCACTCTATCTGTTCAGGAATTCTAAGCCAGTGAAGTGATCTGAAAATAGGAGTGATGTGGTGGTGTTTGGGGGTTTTGGTGACAGCATGGACAAAAGCATTCCAGACAGCTTAAAGGCAGTTTATTTGGGTGGAGTCTATGTTCGGGAAAAGTGAATTGCAGTAGTCGAGTTTAGAATGGACTGTAAATATGGTGATGGCAGATGCAGTTTTGAAGTCAAGCATAGGTCGGACTCTGCAAAGGTCACAGATGTGCATGAAGCAAGACTGGGAGAGAAGAGTGATATGTTCAGAAAAGCTGAGGTTTTGGTCGAAGATCACACCCAAATTGTGAACAGAAGAATTAGTATTAAACGTTTGTGTAGAGGCAGGGTCTACACTGCAGTTAATAGAGGAATACAGGATTTTCGTGAGCTGGTATAAGTATGAATTCGGTTTTCGATGGCTTCAAACAGAAGGGCAGATGTCATCCAGGAGATTTGTGCAATCATATGAAGATGACCTACAGAGTCGTCGAAACAGTTCGGCAAGAAAGAGATGAATAACTGGGATTCGTCAGCATAGAGGTGATGGTCAACTGAGCTTGCTTTAATGAGTGAACTGAATGGGTTAGTGTAGAGGATAAACAAAAGAGGTCCGTCCAAGAAAGGATCCTTGGGAACACCGCAAGTAAGACAGCATGACTGGGATGAGGAAGGGTCGAGGCCATACGGTCGCTATAGAAAAATGTGTACATTTACATTTACGTTTGACAGTGGGGAATGCTAATTCCAGTCTGTCCGTTGATGTGTTGTGAATTAGGCGACATTGGCACAATAGTTCCGGTTATTGCGAATGTAAATTAGTTAACTATGCAGGGGCGCATACGGTGTAGACTGACATGTAATAGGAAATATTGGAGAGTGGGACAGACAAGGAGTTGAGCGAGAACCAGTATAGACGGACAATGTAAATCCAAATTCATGGAGGAAAGATAAGTGACGTTTTAGCACTTCAACTAGCACAGTTAATAGTAAATGCGCCTAAAAGTTTCTGTCCTTATCTTACTGGAACAGGAAGTCGCTTAGATGGACTTGTGCTTATTTTTAACTTAATCGCGGCTTTAAAATACATACAAAGCACTGAAATAATTGATACTTGAACTAGAACAAACTGCCCAACACGCACCTCGCATCCATCGTCGGTCGTTCTACTTCGCAGAACGGAATGAGTTGCAAAGTAAACAGGAAACAGCGATAGCATAAGAATGAGTAAAATGGCAGCAAACAATTTCGCTATGGTGGCGTCACTTAGCGACCGAAAGTTGTGCCATTTTCTCCTCTCGTTTAATATGAAGTATAATTTAAATTGTCGATCTTTCGAAGTTGTCAATCAATCGGCCGTTGACTTTCCAGATATTTAGCGTAGCGTTAACTCGAGAAATTTGATTTAAAATAAACGAAAAGCTCAGTGGATCTTGACCTGGAACCAAACCCTTTTGCCTATCGATTTTTTTTGACTGAGCGCCTGTGAAAAAGCTGGTCACCGCGGCGCGGCTTTCGTTGGTGGCTGTAGAAATCTCGGAATTACGATTACGATTCTTTGGGTTTCAGTCAATTTTTGGCTAATAAACGAAATAGGTCATTCTCGGCCTTCACTATCAAATTGTTTTCACACAGCATTGACTGCAGTGTTAGGCCTACTGCAGTCACAATAAAAATTTACATCACCAACACTAATTAGGCCTACTGACAAAACAGACTTTGAACACAAACAACGTTTTAGTCCCTTACCTCACTCTTGCCCGTTCCCAGTAACTACTCGTCTTACATTCTCTAACAGATTAATGTACCACACTGCATCTCTACTCTGGAACGATCGCCATCCTGAATTTCGCAATTTCTCCATTCCTCTGTACCCTCGCGTTGTTCACCCACTAAGCCTATCATATGTCTCAAACTTTTCTATCTATTGCTCCTCCGGCTTTCCATTTAAAGCTGAAGTTGCACCTTTTCAAGAAATCTTACACTGTTCCATCCAATCCGTCGCCTTCCCATTTCTCTCAACCTATAGACACAACCGACTGTTTATTATTTCCTCTGTTCCCCTCTTTCTATGGTCTCTGGCTTGCTTCAAGAAGGAGGAATAGTAAGGCATTGACCCATGCGAGTCGTTAGCCCAGCTGACGCCCAACTTCTTTGCTGATTTCTTTCAGGTCTTATGTTCTGGATGAGCGCCACCAGGACGAGCGCCTGAAGACATCCATTCAGAATATCCAGATCGAGGTCTACTTCAACGGCGGTCGCGGCTCCTGCAGCTCGAACTGGATGCGAACAGGTTCAACGCCGTCTTCCACGTTAATTTTTGGACATCAAGTAGTTGCTCTATTCCAACATCGGAAACAAAAACAGTCAATCCACCTGCACAGCAGCCAGTGATATAAGGCAGCAGTCTACCGTTTTCAATGCAGAATCTGATGAAAATTGAAGTTTCAAGGTGCAGGCAAAATCTCCTTTTGCTTGGCGAATGACAACACTTCGACGCAATGACAAGCCCTGATTTTCACGACCTAGACTTTTAGAGCTTGAACAGTAGCTGCGAACAGATGTGGTGTTTCCCTGACTGTGATCTCATGTCGAACTGAAATTCAATTCAATTTAAACACTAATGGCTAAATTTCGTTTGAGGCTTGTTAATTCTGTACACGCGCAAAGAATATGGCCGCCTAGATTGCGATAGAAATAGAGTGCTGGAGGCCTACCGGAAGTTATCGAACAAGAAACAAGCGAGTAAGTAATAATTAGGCTAAGCATTTTGCAACGAGCACATGTTCATAAACTTTCGTTTATGCATGTTGTAAAATTAGCCTACGGTGTTTAATTTAATAATTGTTAAAAAGATTAGTTACCTCTTTCTTGTTGACTGCTTAGCCTATGCCAATATAGGCCTAATTTCAACCAACCTAACCACGCCAGCGACTTTCTCTAAGACAAAGGATAAGGAAGCAACTAAGTAATATGGCACTCGGAAGCGATTATGTAACTTGATACTCAATTAAAATTAATATAAAGCTATAAGAAAGTGAAATCTGGTTAATCTATGTTTTTATGGCGCTGGGCATGTTTTCAGAAACGATTAATTATGGTGATGGTAATTACGATTAAGGTTTATAATGCATTTGCTTAATTATATTTGCTTAATTTAACAATTGTGTTTGTGTTTAAGTGCTGACAACTGATTGCGTGAAGACTCTAAACATGTCTTGTTTAATAATTGTGAACAAAAATTGTTGTTATAACATTTCAGGGAACTGGCAGTTGAGAGCATACTAAAATTATGGAAGAAGTAGGCCTACACTTAGTCAGCCATAAAAACGGTCTGACAACACTGCTGTAAGCTTGGCACATCCTTCGAAAAAGTCAAGATATAAAGCGACTCGTTCTTCAGAGACTTCTTCGAAGGTTAATTCCGGCACAGACAATGAATTTAACACTTACATGTCTTGTTCCGAAACATCTGACGATAAATTGGGCCGGAATGAGAAATTAACTATGCAACTGTGTGGCCAAAGTTGTCCGTACCATTCCTGCACCCGTCAAAATATCAGAATGAGCATTTTATTTATGAATAGACTTTTTCAGACCCTTCACCTTTTGGCTTTTCTACGAACTTTTAGAATTATTGCACACTACACTGGAAACTTCATTTCAAGTTTGGGTCGAAATTGGCTTCGCTTTCGCTAGATGGCGTAGTTTCTGCTTAACGAGGCTATGTCCTATCGAAGATGATTAGCGTCGCCTTTGTCCTTTATCGAGACTTGGGAGTGGCACTGCCCGAGTACGGCAGTGGCAGGGTTTTCGCTAGATGTCATTCGACACAATAGTCTTTATTCGAGCATAGCTACCGTTATGTACCAGTGGGGTCCGTTGTAGCCTAGGCGCGCACACACGGGCGGATGGGAAGCACATACCCTAGACGTTGAAGAAGAGCATGCTTTTGTATTTGCCCCTTAGAATTTTCACATGAAACTAATGTGTTCCTATGCACTTATCAACTTCTATAAGTCAACTAGGCTCAAACTTTCCAAATTTGTTAGGTAAACTAGATGGCAGCCTTACCACAGTTTGAGCCGACTCCCATTTGGTGTCATAAACCAGACGTAGAGGCCCTGCAATACACTTATACACTACCTTTAATTAAAACAATTGAACCCGCCCTTTCGGTCGATCGTATGCAGACAGTCAGTAATAGAGTGGAGCCGTGACACACCTACTTAGCGTCAGAGAGCTGAGTCGAAGGCGGATGCCAGAAAAGTGGCCTTCAGATCGGTGACGAATGATGCTAGTCATTAGTCGAAGGTCGCACAAGACAATAGACCAGGCGAATATAGTCAGTGCATATCAGAGCGGGGAGGCCGATACAGGTCGAACTGATGGTTATGCAACATGAAGGGATTGCATAAGTGTATTGCATAGGCTGCTAAATACTAATAGGACATAATGGACGAAAATTACATCCGCACTTAGCAGAGGGTCATGTAAAAACACTAAGACCACCTGTCAGCCTATTAACTAGCGAGTGAAGTCAATTGCGGCCTATTGGGATTGACAATTTATCGAAACGGATAAACTGTTGGGGAGGTTTTCTATAAAAACAAAACGAATGGCAAAAAGACAAAAAGAAATTGTAAAGAAAGTGGGTCGGTCCCTCGTTTCTCTCGTACAAACTGAAATTCTGCAGATATTCCGGTAACGACTTATTTGCCAGGATGCTCTCTTAGACCAGAGTTCCGTTAGCGACGTTGGCATGGCGACAGCGGTAGGACTCAGGAGTATTAACATACGCGCAGAAGACGGCATGATGCTTTCATCTTGTAGTTGCTAAGTGCATAAACCTGAATTTCAACTCTTAACGGCTATAACACGACCGGTTAAAGATGTCTGGTTCATAAACGAAGTCTGCAAGAGCGCCGACACTGTTTCGAGAGTGGGGACCAAGATAGGGGCATAAACGGAAGGGTATGAAAACGTAGTAGCTACAGATGGATTTAAGGGTTCAAGCCATTTCCGAAACTTGTCCCCTTTCGGCGTCATTTTGGTCTTTGCCAGTGTCTGAGAGGCCTGGAAGGATAAGGCCCCTGCCTCAGATTGTCGGGGTAAGTGTGGGGCATGACCCTCTGATCCCTGTGCCAACGGCCTTCGGCGACTGTCACAACCATTGCTCTTCTGATGACGACGACGACGACGATGACGATAACCGATGGTAGACCGATCGAATATTCCTCCTTCTGAACTTCTGATGGCCCTGTCTTTGGAGTCGACATCACTTGTGAACAACATCGATTCCACCACAACTGCAGAAAACAAAAGAAAAAACATAATGAAGCATATAAAAGAAAGTAAAACTAAAGAAAAGCAACATCTCTGCTCAGTAGTCGATAAAATTTAGTTCGCTATAGACAAGTCAGCAGGGCTATTAAGAATACGGGAGACAGCGTGGTGCTATATTATAAAGCTTTCATTAAAGTTATTAAAGTTATACTGTCAGATCAGATAATTATAGCCATTATGGCTCAGCATATAAATGTTGCAACAAGCAAGTGCTGCGATAAACTGGCCAAGTATACACCATTGAGCTTGAACCAACATATTGAAAGCAATCCACAGTAGACTTATCAATCGCTTATCGATGGGGTGACCAGGCTGATTAAAACCTGGAACACAAAGCTGTCTCATGTAGGCCTATGCCTGGGCAATGCCGGTCAGCGCGGATTGTCTGAATTGGAGGATCTATATGGAAACTGTTCCTCCAAAGAAAGCCAGAGCAGTGTCTTCGTACATATTCGGATACATGAGAGTATTTCGCCACTATTCGGGCGGTACAGTTGGCAGTCCTGCTAGGATGGAGTTACAGTAGTCAATCCAAGTCACTATGAATGACTGAACTAAGATCATGGCCACGGAATAAAAGGTCACGCTGTATAACCCGTACCTAATGCAAATAATGGAAGCAGGTCCTGCAAAGCGAACTGACGTGATAAGCCATTGGAGGTTCTGACTTTCCTGCCCATCTGAGCACTGCTTATTTCCTCATAAACTTTTCTTAGTGAACTCCAACATCATTTAGGCTAGAAAAGTGCCTCTGATTATGTTTCTCTTGAAAAGGCGCTATCCAAAGTTTATGACTACAAGTACAATTACAACGATAACTCATTGTGACCTCGCATGCTAGACATGCTAATTAAGAATTAGCACGTGTATTAAGGGCAGTGCAGTAGAAATGACAATTATGACAATAAATGAAAATAGAGAAATTATGTTGAACTATTGTTCAAATCTTACTGCTTAGGAACTGATCAATAGTTAAGTTTGAAGGGTAAAAATTTGGCCTCTAAGTTTTCCTGTTTCACATCTGTTATTTGTATTGTTTTGCTGATATCACTCTTACTTTATCTGGACAATTTTTCCATGAATAACTCAGGTCAGCAGACCAGATACTGAAGATCGTGTATGTATACCTTGACTGTGTAGGTTGTGTGATTTAGAAATAAAACCGACTCGCCTATACTGGCTGGGCGTATCGAAATGAGCTGAGTAATTGCTGTTTCTGAATTCTTTGGATGGCAAAGGTACAGAATGTAGGATAGGCCTTAGAAGCCCTGTGCTTCATGCTCAGCTGCGTCCCTCCACCATTCTGCGCGTCATGTTGCATATACAACTGCAGCCCACTGTGGTTGCTTTTCAGAGGCAGACAGTGTTTACACACATAATACCCAGCAGAAATAGCTTTAAAACGAGCTCCTTATCTGTCTTTCTACGTGTGCGTGTGCATCTGTCTGTGTCTATCTGTCTGACATTTACATAAATGGAGCTCTGAAACGTGTGCTTCAGTAAAGCGTCCAAAAGTACAAAGAGGCGTAACTTAGGCCTATTGTATCTTTTGGGTTTGCCCACTGACATTCGCGTATCAGTGTGGTTGATTTTAAAAGACTATGTATGCTGTACTTCTGGCGATGAATGGAGTAGCTGATCTGAGTCTGAAAATCTGGAGTGGCATTCCAAATGTTCCAAAGTAACATGGCATAATTTAAAAAATCAAAGACTTCACCGAGAGCACTATAGGCATGCCAGGAAAATAAGTAATTAGGAAAAATGTCCTGTAAATTTAATTTTCAATCCAAAGGAGGATCTGGGAAGCAATCTGGTCATGTCTACCGCATAATTTTAGGAGCCACGCCATTGAGTTGTCCCAAACTGGTCAGGGCGAGGATTGCCTACTGTGCTAGTAAAGTTGAAAAACTGGTAAACCAAAAATGTAAAATTGGGAAGTTAAAAAAGAAAACAGCCCATCAGAGAGCTTAATGACTAAACAAGGTTCTCCAACAGACGAAATTTTCCTGTTTACTAAGCCCTTACTTAGTATGGTAAAAAATCTGGATCGGCCACTGTGCAATCAAATGATCATTACAGGAATTACGCACGCAGTATAGCACAGTGCAGTGCTATATAATGATAATACCCCAGTGCAATAGCTCACTTAGATAATGCCCCAGTGCAATAGCTTAGAGGTGCATCTTGAAGTCGGACAGCAGGAAACATTATAAAAATACAATATACAAATTTCTGATAACAATTATTGCAATTTCAATTATAAACGTGCATAAGTATAGGCGAATGGCAAGTGTTCAGCATAGAGCCAAGCAGAGGATCAGCAGAAGATCAACGAACAGAGGGTAGTAGACACAATTTCAAACCGCGAAATCAGTTATTGTGAATGAACGCCGGCCAAGATAAAACGCGTGCCAAGGATAATACAAATTCAAAAGGGTGCTGATCGAACAGAAGACCACTGTATTGAAGAGCTGTACAGCATTATTAAGGGCGATAGGCAGCCAATGGGGGACTTTAAAATAACCTCGAGAGGTGTGCGCCAAAGTAAAATTGAGGCGCAGCTAATTATTTTGATCATATGACAATTCTGACAACTTGTATGTTATAATTTACCTTAGGGCATATTCTGTGCAAATACCTAATTAACCTAATGAATTATTATTAGTTTACAGGGTTATTTTGTTTACTTGGGTATACATTTGGCATTCATATCATCACATAAATATGACTTCAGCGTAGAAAAAGATCCTCTTGTCCCCTTTCTCTGTCAGTATCGCACACATTTATTTCACCCAACCATGCAGACTAACACTTTACTTTCCATTACATGGTATATATCTATATATGCTGACAGTGCAGTATGCATCCAACGCTTTAAGCTGAAATAATTTATACTCGTGTTTCATCATCGTTTTCATGGACGTCTTAAATTATCCCATAATGTGATATATGAAAGCAAAGTAACCTTACCTTAAACCAAAGTCTAAGCAGATCCATTCTCTTCTTCTTCTTCTTCTTCTTCTTCTTCTTCTTCTTCTTCTTCTTCTTCTTCTTCTTCTTCTTCTTCTTCTTCTTCTTCTTCTTCTTCTTCTTCTTCTTCTTCTTCTTCTTCTTCTTCTTCTTCTTCTTCGCATTCTTCGCATTCTTCTTCTTCTTCGCATTCTTTGCATTCTTCTTCTTCTTCGCATTCTTCTTCTTCTTCGCATTCTTTGCATTCTTCTTCTTCTTCGCATTCTTCTTCTTCTTCGCATTCTTATTCGCATTCTTTACATATACGTATTGGCAACGGAAAAGATTATTAAATCAAGCTCAGCTAAAATTAAGAAATCAAGTTAGCATCGTAGTTTACAGCTTATCTAATTAGTCGAACAAATGACATCATATTCTGGGCAAGCTTCACATCAAGGATGCAAGTAGGTTTTTTGTTTAGGTCTTTTATGAAAAACTAAAAACTTACGCAAGCCCCAAATTAGGTTGTTAGGGTTTTCGTTTTTTGGAGAAAAACTAAAAAATTCCATAATTTCCGAAAAACGGAAAACCTAAATTTTTCTTTTAAAAGAGTAGGGGCTTTGCACCTATGCTCCAGACTATCATAAAACTTCTATTTTGTTTGCATGCGATGCGATTTCTATGTTATTATTCCGTTGCTACTTTTAAAGCACGGGAAATTTGTTTCTAACGTATGATTTTTCTGATGATGGTTTGATGCCTCGAGCCCTTCGTTCGTCAGAATCATGTTTTGTCCTAATTACAGCTGCATAATTGGAGACGGTTTGGGCAGCTGCTTGGACTTCTATTTTTGGGCTTCTATTTTTATACTTACGAATTATTGTTTCGCATGTAATTTTGATATTAAGACGACACCATACTTCAAAATTCGTCTCACACACGGACATCATTTCACACCTATACTGTGCGAAATCCGGCCTTGACAACGGAAGTGGGCTAAGTCGGAACAATTATCGCCCCGGACCATGTGCCGCACCACACCGGCTCCCAAATGTAGTAGAATAGGCCTGTGGAGCTCGTTTTTGCTGGAGGCGTGTGCGGCAGAGGCGGCAGCGTTTCAGCCCTCATAAGCGTGATTCAGCGTGAGGGCAGAGCATGCATGCAGTACACTGAGGCGGCTCTGACAATACTGACCGCGACTCTGCGTTCTCTGTACACTGAATGCGGCTGAGCTGTTACAACCTTATGAAGCAGTAGAAAGCGGAAACCAAGATAAGCATACAAAACGACGCTTTCACGGTTACTGTCGTTCTGTCAAGTCAGGTTCGTTTTTGCCAAACATCCCGGTTACAGGTAGGTCCATTCAGACATACCGGTAAATGTGATTTGATGCTGTTATTGGGCAGATCGGTCAATCGGCGTTATGAGCTCTTAGAAGCTATAGGTCATCGCCAGGTCAAAATTGTAATTGTATGAGATGGGCCAAACCTTATCAGTGTCGCTGTATGCACTGGGTATTCATTTTGTGTTATAAACAAAACACATGCTACTATAAAAATGGATATCATGTGTCGCTAAGTAAGCGCATCTGCTCCGTGATTTAACGCTCGCTAATTGGTTCAACATGTATGCAACTGGCGAATGTTTATGCTACATTTGACAGATCGGTAGCGGACAGCCTAGAGCTCAAGTCGAGCCAGTTGAATTTATTGCACCTAAGCTTTTGAAGGCGATGTGCTTCATCATCATAATATAATCAGTTCCTGGCGCCAGCCGTTTGGCGGCGATGGGTGCGAATAAATGATGTCCACTCTTTCCGGTCATTTGTCAAGTTCAGTCCTATCCTCGTGTTCAGTCCTACACTCAGACAAAATATTTGTTGTACCAGGTTGAGTACCAGTGATGCCATTTGTCATCAACCAGTCCTCGTTAAAAAGAGATATAACAAGTGAATCGCATTCCTCTAAACCGATAGAACAAACCTACTAATTCTCGATTCGATTTGTTTCTTTAAGGAAAGTATAGTATCATTTGCAAACAGTAAGAATTTAAACTGTAAATGTTGCTGATAAATTATTTATATAAAGTAAGAATAATAGGGGCCCTAATGCAGATCTTTGCCATACTACACAGTGAATCTAAGCTCGACTGTCAATCACGTCTGGCCCTTTGACCTACCGACCGACAGGCGACGAACACCTGTCCTACTCAAACCCGGCAGTTCGAGGGAATTTCAGACGCTTCGACATCAACCACCCCTGAGGGACTGGTGGGCGGTGGTGTTATTGTGTACCGCGGACCCTGCCGTCTGTCTTTTCTCTAGACCATCTTCGTCCAAGAACTCTGAACATCGTGTCATACGTCAATTCTGGATAGGAATCTGGTGGTTGCGTTCCGTGCGTGTGCGTGAGCCCGCCACTTGTGGTTCTTCTAATTATCTGTGCATTGTTTCGCTTGCTGACGTGCTTTCTCTTCTTAACGATATTTAGCATGATTTAGGCATAGGTGGCGCTTTTGTGAGGTACTCAAAGGCGCTGTATCAAATGTCTAGATAACTGACTGACTGAGTGTTGTAAAATGTGTGAAAATTAAAATACCACGATAAATTCAGGAATAGAGAGAAGTCTTGGTAAATAGCTAGCTAAACCAAAAAGAAAACGCTGAAAAGGTTTATGAAAAAGGCTGGCGACTACAGAAGAGATCTTTAGGAATTTTGGAGACTTGGAAACGTTCTTCGAAAGTCTCGATAACTAAGGAAAAATCTGATAAAATTTTCACCTGACCAAACCTCCACCGTGGGAAACTTGCCTCGCTCTGTCAACTGCTAGACATACCAATGACTGGTTGTAACATACCACAAATTTCACACAAAGCATCTGGATTCGAACCGACCACATGGTGAGAAATAGTGCCTACTGTGTCGTCGTCAGTGATCTTAGTCTGCTTCTGGATGAAGACCTGTCGATGGTGGACCATGTTAATGGTCTGTTTGCAAGACATCCCCAACACCAACTGCATAAGATCAGGTTAATGCGGCAAAATTTATCCTTTTACGCCTCTATAACCCGCGTTCAATCTTTTCTTCTGATATCCTTGACCTACTGCGACGCTGTCTTGAAGGAGTCAGAAGGACCGCCGCAGGTTCAGAAATTCCGAATAGGTCAACCTCAGTCCTTCCTCACCTGCTCTTCCCGCATCGTGGCCCACCTGCCAAGCTTCTTTCAGGTTTTGAATTGTTTTAATTATATGCGAGAGACACGGCACTGGCTTCCGGCTGTCAGAAGAAAAACATTGAAATGCCTCCTCCATGGGCATGCCTCAGGGAACTCTGTGTTCCAGTCTCTTGTTAGTCAAGGGATCTATTGGTTCCGCACTCCCGTAAAGCGATTTGGACACATTATGTTTCTCTTGCATTGGACCTTCCTTCTGGAACAATCTACCGCTGAAAATTCGAACTTATCGCCAATATTAGCTCAAGAGCTCCGTAACTGCACCAGGATAGCTCTTCCAAATAGCTATATTTCACCGCCTTCGAGAGGTTCCAAAAAGGCGCTATATGAATGTCTAGATGCGTACATGCATATACATGCATACTTATAGGGCCTATAATATGTATGTACATAGATACATGTGTAGGTGCTGTTACAGTGGCACGTGCAAAGGTGGAGCTACTTGTGTCTTGTGGACGCAATTGCGCATAGTACCGATGCACCTGTCTGTTAGAAGGTGTTTTAAAGGTGTGCTAGAGGGAGAGTAAGACGGGGTTATTGAAATGTTAAAACTCCATGTGATTACTGAACATAAAAGCGTGGATTTTTAAAGAACTCCGAGTCAGATAGAGTCAGGTAGAGTTTTAGTACAGGGACAATGAAGACTTCTTTATGAGAGTGTGTTGAATGATTGTTTGAAGTCGAATAAATACCGTTTGTCAGAGTACGCACTCCTCTAACTCATAACATAAACATTGACTTGTCCGGTTCAACTCCCAACCGCCCCGGCTCTTAACATCATGGGAACTCGTCCATGAACTCGTCCGTCCATCTCCTCCGAAGCCATATTTCACCGCCTTCGAGAGGTTCCAAAATGGCGTTATATGCAGACATGCTTACATATTATACAGATGTGGCGGATCGGCCACAAGACAAGCCTGTTGGGTAAAAGGCGGGAGTAATTATGACACGCGTTAGGTAGCCATTAAATTCTGTGCTTATGTGCTCGGTTCGGCCGCGTTACTTGTGTAGAATTTTTATAAATTATTTTTTATTAAATTTAAGCTGATTATAATAATAGTTTAATATTTAGGCCGAGCAAAGTTCTTAGTTTATTTTTAGTTATATAATGCACATAATTGTTTTAATTTATAGGTCTCTAGATGTTTGTTTTAATCGAGCACTTTTAGACACCTTTATTTACGTTTTATCGTAAGCGCTAGTATATAAGCAACCCGATGTCAATAGGAAACGAGGGTTGAATAAACCGTGTCGCATGGTGATTTGCTATAGACGTGAAGGATGGATGCGTGCCTTCACATATACGAGTTACAGTGTTTTGATATCGTTCTGTGAGCGAATTCATAGCGTATATAAATATACGGACGAGGGTGACGTCCGGAGAAGCCCGTGTTCGATACAGTCCCGGTTACGATAATATATACGGACGGTAGAGTCCGCGGAAAAGACTAATCTGTGCGCTCCCGGCGGGACGACCGAGATAATCACTGTCTGGCTTCGGGCTGACGGCGCCGATCCGAGTGGAGCTAGGGCTCTACCGTAGATCGCGAAGCGGCCTGGCCCACGACGGTGGACGTCGAGGTTGGACAGAACCCGGGGAAAGACCCCGTTCGAAAGAAATAAATACAGGTCTGTGTAAAACAAGTGGGAAAGTGCGGAAGCTACCCCTTTGACCGTGTAAGAGAAAAATCGGATCGGTGCGCTCCCGGGAACGTCGCAGCCGTTGCGAACCAATCTGTCTGATTTCTGACTGGCTCCGCGTTGGTCCGCAGGGTTTGGGCCCGCCTTGTTGGAACGTCGCGAGACGGTCGAGTAGGTCACGATAGTTGGTGAACAGCCGCTGAGCGAGCTCGGGGAAAATACGAGTAGACAGGTCTGTGTGAACCCGGGGTAGCATTTGCCGTACGAGAAAAACCCGTGCCGTATAGAAAATTGGTCCGTGCGCTCCTGAGGAAGTCGCAACCGAAACAAACCAATCTGTCTGATTTCTGACTGGCTCCGCGTTGGTCCGCAGGGTTTGGGCCCGCCTTGTTGGAACGTCGCGAGACGGTCGAGTAAGTCACGATAGTTGGAACATAACAGGTTGTGCGAATCTCGGGTAAAGTTGCGGCCGCGGTTCTCCCGGTCGAAAAGCAGACAGCGGGGATACGGGAAGACCCGCGGAAAAATAACGCAGACCAAGTAAAGCCCCGGTACGTAAGAGACCGGAAAACCAACGCAGACCAAGTACAGTCCCGGTACGTAAGAGACCGGAAACAACGCAGACCAAGAAAATACCCGGTACATCATAGTCCGGGTCGGTTCCCCGATAACACCGGAGTCGAAACGGGAAGATACCGACTCCTCTATATGCTTGTCGCCACACACTGATCAGAGGACTGACTGAAGTGCGGGGAAGGGCCCCCTCGTGCGTAGGTCGGTACGAAGGTTGGTGTGTTTTACAGAAGGTTAGAGAGGGGACCTTCTCGTGAGTGTTCCATAGGGGTATCATATCCCCTGAAGCACTGTTGGTCGATAATTGCCAACAGAGATCTGGTACGGAAATTTACTCCGGAAGTTCACGGAAATGGAGCGAGATAGTGGGAAGATGTGTCGCCCAATATCCTTGTGCCTAGGGCGGAAAGACACAGAGGCTCGTTGTGAGACTTCCCTGTTCCCGGGACCGAGAAAACGACTGGTGCCTGAAAATATTGGCGGTAACGGGAGAGTTACAAGATGTAGAATGGTGGTTACAAGAAAGTCCTCACGGAGAAAGGGAACGACTATTGCCAGTAAAGGAACGAACCCTGTTCTGAGTAAAGGCCATCCTCAGGACGTTGCCCATCCGGCGACCGCGGAAGAGGCAAAGTCGGATCCCGAGACCGAGAGTTACAGTTTTGATTCCCTTAGGGAAGCGACCTATCCTAGGCCTTCCTCGGAGAGAACGGACAGTATAGGAAGAGATGATACGGGAAGACCATTATACAGTGAGAGTGCAAGGGGCGGTGAGGTGGGTGGCTCTGAGCGTAGAACTGGGCTAGAGTTACCCCCACCCCATGAACAGTTAGCCCGACCTAGAACGCTACAAAGTGGTACCAGAAGTGGGGGTACCAGCGTTTTCTTTCCGTAGACCAGAGGAAGTTCTTGAAGATGCAGATGACGAGTCAGATGATAATCCCCACCTTGAGCAGTCAAGTGTGGACTACCGAGGTGCTCGCCCAAAGATATTTCCAGATACGCGAACGTTGTGTAAAGAAATATCTGCGCAAGACGCGCCTATTACAATTGAAACGGAAGCTGGGACGCAGAGAGATCTTGAGAGGAATTTGTTTTCTCTCGCGGGTTACGAAAAGTTTTCAAGAATGGTCCCATGGATGACAGAAATGGCTGAGGACAACCAGAGTTATTATATACACGAGAATATCGTGGAAGGTATGCCAAGAGCCTTCGAACATGTTGGAGAACCGCGACCTATATGTAGAGAGAAGGAAACAAGTACTTTTGGGATACGTTGGTGTTACGATGATGAGGTGCGTTCGCGGGTGGCTGACCAAGACCATGGCAGTTCCACCAGAAATCAAATGGACTGGATGGCTGAGATGTCTTACCTACGGCAGACTGTGATAACTTTGAGTAACAGGCTGGAAGAAATGTCAGTTCTAACGGCTCAACCCTCAGACGTGTTCCGAAGCGCAATTTCGGGGAACCCTATGGGCCCAGGTAACCCGGAAGATCGCCGAGGAAACATTGAGGATGAAGTTACGGGAAAGTCGCGGAGCCGAGGTTACCCAGAGATACGTGAAGAATGTTCCGAAGGCGAAGTGTCGGGAAAGTCGGGAAGCCGAGTGTTCCCAGAGAAGGAACAGAGATTTCCGAAGGCTGAAGTTTCGGGAAACTCGCGGAGCCGAGGTTATCCAGAGAAACGAGAACTTTCTCAAGGTGGACAGTCGAGAAAATCGTGGAGGCAATTTCTGCCTGGAAAATACGAAGTTGAGGTGAGACAGTCTTCGACAGATGGCGCGTCCGATTCAGAGACAGACAGATATGCGGTATCGAGTGACAGAAATTCTGGTCTGAAGATTGTCCGTGAATGTGAAAGACGCAAGTCTTACCAGAAGTTTGGCCGAGAGACATTAGATCGGGAAAGATCCCGCGAAAGTGTGAGACGCGGAAAGTACCCGGAAACCGACAAAGAGACAATTGGTCGGGAAGTTCGGGAAAGGTCCCGCGGAAGTCAGAGACACGGGAGAAACCCGGAAACCAGTAGAAAGGTTTTTGATCGAAAAGAACGGGAATGGTCCCGCGAAAGTGAGAAACGCGGAAAGTACCCGGAAAACGACAGAAATGCTTTTGGTCGAAAAGCTCGGGAAATGTCCCGCGAAAGTCAGAGACGCGGGATTTACCGAGAAACCGGGAGAGATACGTTTGCCTCGGGAGCTCCCGTCAAATACGAAAGACGCTGCGAAGACCGAGAAACGGACAGAGATCTTTCTGCTTGGGAAGCGACACGAGAGCGACGTTCTGCAGGCCGGAATACTAAGTTCAAAGAACGTAGCCACTTGGGCATGAAGACGGCTGAAAGCGACGCCGACAGCGGCTCGGAAAATAAACCTGACAGAGCCCAAAAACTCAGAATGAGTGATATTGGCGGCCGCGCCCGGAGACGTACGGATAGCGGAGAAGCTTCCCACAGATTTCGTACTAAAGTCTAAGTGGCAGATTTCGGGAATTCCGAGGGCCATGTAACCGACCACCATCGGTCTACATTGAGTAGTGCAGAGGAAAGTGAACCAAGTGATCGTGAGATAACTACGAGGAATTATAAAAAGCGTATGGAAAAGACGCGTATTACTGAGAAGAGAAGCGGAAAGGCGACCGACCGAGGGATACGGATTAAACTTGAAAAATATGATGGAAAAACGGCGGTTGCCGCATTTTTGGCGAAATTCGAAGTCTGTGCTCGTTGTAACGCATGGAGTGACCAAGAGAAAGCAGACCAATTAATGTGTGCTCTGACAGGGCCCGCATCTCAACTGTTGTGGGATATGGGTGCACACCAAAACGTAACCTGGCATGAACTCGTTGAAAGGCTTAAAGCCAGATACGGATCCGAAGACCAGACCAGTCTTTATCGAATGAAACTTCGCACTTACAGACAGGCTCCAGGAGAAAGCTTGAGCAATGTAGTGCAGGAAATAAGGAGGCTGATGGCTTTGGCCTATCCGGGACCCACAAGCGATATTGTCGAAACGGTTGCTTGCGACGCGTTCATTGATGCGCTCGCTAACCAAGATTTGGCACAGAAGGTGCGAGAGAAAGAACCAGCTAACCTTGAGGCTGCGTATAAGCACGCAGTTCGATTAGACGCTTATGGTCGATCTTCATCACAGGCTACTGATATTGACCGTAGGCATGGCCGAGTTAAAGTTACAAGAGAGGATCGAAAATCCTCGGTTGCCGACGAGCAACAAAATCGTCGTTTGGAAGATCTCGAAAGAGAGATTAAGAATCTGTCTAGAGAAATTGGGCGATTTACCAGTAAGCAAGATCCCAGTCTGGTACTAGGAAAACCGCAAGAGAGAGAGGGCGGTTTAGAAGGAGGCGCTGATGGTCAACGGAAAGCCGATCCGAACGTTACGCAGAAACGGTTATTTCCGCAAGGACGGTTGAGAAACCCTGATATCGAGTGTTACATCTGTAGACAAAAAGGGCACGTAAAAAGGTTTTGTCCTCAACGAGTTTCTGAAACGGGTAGAGAAAGCAGTAACAATGAACCTCCTAAGGCCGAACACCTTCAAGAGGAAGTTCAGAATCGCCTGGTCAAGGGCAGCAGGATGGCTTATGTCGTCGCTAGACTAGAAGGGAAGCGACTTCAATGTCTGTTGGATTCAGGGAGTGAGATGTCACTTGTGCCACGACGTCTTGTACTGAACACAGAGTTAGCACCATCGGAGCAGCGTCTGTTAGCTGCAAACGGAAGCGAGATAAAAGTGGACGGTGAAACTACGCTAGAGATTCGTATTGGAAAGAAGTTGTACCAGTTACCATGTTTAGTGACAGACCAAGTGACCGAAGTGATCTTGGGATTGTCCTGGCTAGAGAGCAATCAGGCTAGATGGGACTTTGCTAGTCGCTCTGTATGGTTAGGGAGCGAAAGAATCCCTCTAAAAGAAGCCGTTGCTGAATCTATGTGTCGGAGAGTAGTTGTTCAGGAAGACATTGTAGTTCCTCCTAGGAGCGAGGTCGACGTTCCGGCATCAGTAGTATATCCGCATTTCCAAGAGGATAACGGAGACTGGACCACCGTGCCAGGGGAACTGACACCAGACCTGATGATAGGACGCACCTTGGTTACCGGAAAGGAACCGAAAGTGTGGATAAGAATGTTGAACGTTGGGAACAAAAACTCGCTTGTCAAGAAAAGGACCGAATGTTGGTTGGAACGTGTTGAATTGATTGATGCCGAAGCTAGACAGTTCCGGGAAGAGCAGAAAAATACGGAAGAAGAGACATCTTCGAAGATCCGTATGGTGACTGGAGTGACAGAGCAGCCGAACAAACCTGAGGCAAAACAGGTCCTGAAACGGTTATGGGAAGAGGTTCCACCTGACGTTTCAGAGGACGAGCGGAGACGGTTACGTGAGTTAGTGCTTTCCTACAGCACAACGTTTTCGCTGAGTGAGAGTGACCATGGGTTTACTTCGATAATGCAGCATGAGATTGATACCCAGCAAGAGAAACCTGTTCGTCAACCACTGAGACGGCAGCCACTTTCTATGTTGCCAGAGATTGATCGTCAGGTAGAAGATATGTTGAACCAAGGAATTGTGGAGCCATCAATGTCGGATTGGGCATCCAATGTCGTAATGGTAAAGAAGAAAGATGGCAGTATGCGCTTCTGCGTAGATTACAGACAGTTAAATCTTAAAACGCGCAAAGACGCCCATTCGTTACCTCTAATCCGTGAGAGTTTGGATACACTTGGAGGAGCCAGATGGTATAGTACATTCGATCTGAGGTCAGGATACCACCAGATGGCCCTGCACCCGAGAGACAAGCATAAGACCGCTTTTGTGACAAGAAGGGGAAGTTTCCAATTCAGAGTGTTGCCATTTGGATTGTGCAATAGTCCCGCTTCGTTTTGTCGGTTAATGAACTTGGTCTTGGCTGGACTTAATTACGATATTTGTCTAGTTTATCTAGACGATATAATTGTGTTCTCCAGGGATGTAGAGACACATATGCGACGGTTAGAGATGGCGTTCAAAAGACTACGAGAGTATAATCTCAAACTGAAGCCATCCAAGTGCCACCTGCTTCAGCAGAAAGTTTTGTTCCTTGGACACATATTGAGTGATGAAGGGGTAGCCACAGACCCGAATAAGGTCAAGGCTGTAGAAGATTGGACCGTTCCTCGGAACTTGCGACAAGTGAGATCCTTTATAGGACTTTGCTCATACTATCGACGTTTCATACCAGAATTCGCGGTGATTGCCCAACCGCTCCACTTCCTTACTAGGAAGAATGTTCCGTTTCGATGGACCGATGAATGCCAAGAGGCTTTCGAGGAACTAAAACGAAGGCTTGTCACTTCACCAGTATTGGCACTACCCAATGATGATGGACAGTATATATTGGACACTGATGCCTCCGCTTATGCCATCGGAGCGGTGTTATCACAGGTGCAAGAAGGACAAGAAAAAGTGATTTCCTATGCAAGCAGACTATTATCGTCGGCAGAGCGAAATTATAATGTGACCAGAAGAGAATTGCTAGCTGTGGTCTACTTTCTCAAAGAGTTCCGTCAGTACCTGTTGGGCAGAAAATTCCTCCTGCGGACTGACCATTCAGCGCTTCAATGGTTGCGCAGAACTCCGGAACCGATTGGTCAGCAGGCTCGATGGTTGGAGACGATAGAAGAGTTTGACTTAGAAATTTGTCACCGAGCAGGGACAAAACACGGGAATGCAGATGCCATGTCCAGGGGCCCGTCTGAAGGACAGTGTATTGAAGACGACAGTAAACGATTGATGGGAGAGGCGGCGTGGGTACGTCCTATCGAAGAGGTACCGCCCGCAGATTTGACCGATGGAAATTCAGGCCAGGAAGCTGGTTGGACTAAAGAGATTCTACGAAGAGAGCAGCAGAACGATCGTAGTATTGGTCCAGTTCTTAGTTGGAAGGAGTCCAATCACCATCCAACCGAACAAGAACTCTCGCCTTCTTGCGAAGAAATCAAAGTATTGGTGAGCAACTGGAATCAGTTGACAGTGCTCCAAGACGTGCTGCACAGAGTCTGGGTTCAAGGCTGTACCGGGCAAGTTGAACGTTATCAGTTGGTCGTGCCCTTGTCTCGACGAAAGGAGATGCTTGAATTGACGCATGGAAGTTTCGCTGGAGGACACTTTGGGATCCGTAAGAGCATGAGCCAGTTACAACGTCGGGCGTATTGGCCAGGCTGGAAGGACGATGTTAGACGGTTTTGTCAACGTTGTGATCGCTGTGCTCGGTATAGACGAGAAAAGCCACCAAGACAGGGTTATATGCAGAGTCCGGTGGTAGGTGAGCCAATGGAGAGATTTGGAATTGATATTACTGGACCACACCCGGTATCCAGCAAAGGGAACAAATATATCCTGACCGCGATAGATTATTTCTCTCGTTGGGCTGAAGCACTACCTATTAGAAACCAAGAGGCCGTTACTGTTGCAGAAACTCTAATGGTGCACGTCTTTTCTCGATTCGGTATGCCACGCCAGATATTGACGGATCAAGGACCGTGTTTCGAATCAGCCCTGTTCAAAGAGCTGTGTAAACTGATGGAGATTGATAAAATACGGACGACTCCCTATCGGCCGTCGGGCAACGGAATGATCGAAAGGTTTCACCGAACCCTGAACATGTTGATCGGGAAAGTGGTATCGGAACGACAGAAGGACTGGGACGTTCATGTACCATATGTGATGGCGGCATATCGGTCGACGGAACATGAAGCTACCCAAAGAACTCCTAATTTCCTGTTCTTGGGAAGAGAGAATCATACGCCATTAGATTTGATTCTTGCCCAGATAGTGGAACGTGAGAGTTCTTCCTACGGTAACCTGGAAGAATATGTGGACAAACAGAAAGAGAAAATGGAAACTGCTTATCGTCTAGTACGGGAGCAACTGAAGAGAACTGCAGAAAGAAAGAAGAAAACGTACGACTTACGAGTGAGACCTAGTCAGTTTTCATATGGAGACTGGGTTTACTATTACTACCCTCGGCTTAGGAGCGGAAGGAAAGCAAAATGGGCCCGATTCTACACGGGACCATTCTTGATTGTTCAAGTTCTAAGTCCGGTGTTATATCGGATACAGAAGAGTTCCAAAGCCAGACCACTAGTGGTACACGTCGATAAATTGAAGCCTTATCACGGTAAACCTCCGAAGACTTGGTTACCAGAGAAAGAGGATAACCCTATTGTCGACGTCGGAAATTTAGAAGTCCTGTCTCGAGAGCAAGAACCGGAGGTCGAATTGGAGGACCCTCCAGGCACCTCGGCGGAATTGACTGTTCCCGAGACGTGTAACGAAGCGAATCCTCCGGAATTGACTGTTCCTGAAACATGCAATGAAGCAAACCCTCCTCGACGACCGATTCGGCCGCCTCGTTGGATGGACGATTACTATTGTTAGATACAACGGCGAGTGATTCTTAAGAGTGACTTTCGAAGCTACCGAAAGAAAACAAGAGTCCCTTCGCAAGGACAATGATAACCGCTTAATTGCGGGAGTTTATACGACAGTTTTCGAATACTGAATGTTTAGTTTGCTTTTGATGTGAAATTTCATTTTGACTGTGTATGCTTATTTAGCTACGAGTTGTTGTATTATATGTACCGTTTAACTGCGAAGATTTTGCAGACTGATTACAAAATACGAAGTGCGTATTGCGTGTTGATGGAAATTTATGTTGAAGTATCGTAGTTTTTAAGCGTAACTGCGATGATGATACGCAATTGCCGTTTATTTGCGAAGTGGTATGGACTGTTCAAGAATACGTACTGAGTTTCTTTTGATCATAATTCTTGCCTGTAATATTTTAGTACCGAAATGTATAAAGACTTGAGGTACTAAGTACCGCTTAATTGCGGAGGGTTTAAGACAGGTTGGAGTGAGAGATTTATGTTTCTGTTTGATGACAATTTTTACTGTGCTAATTTCTGTGTAACGATTGGCAGTACTAGTGCTTTAACTGCTGAGTTCGTGTTTAACAGAAAATATTGAGTTTCTGTGATGTACTATGTTGCGGAAATATGCATACGCCTGTTTTAATTGCGGAAAATCGCTGATATGCTCAACGTTCGAGATTTGAGTGTTTGATGTACATAATTTCGATTGGATATTGTTTGTATATCATACGTTAATGCTGTCGCAACTAGTCGCTGCATTAGCTGACACTTGTATAGTTAGATATTGCGGTAGTGATGTCTGTTAGGTTGCGATTGTATAGATGATGCTTCTTGTATAGTTTCTTTTAATTTGATTGCATTGTACTGTTATAAGCGATGTTTGTAAATAATTTGTATCTTAAAAAAAAAAAAAAAAAAAAAAAAAAAAAAAATATTAATTTAGACCACAGAGCGATGCGGGCCTGCTGGTTTAGCTGTTGCCTTGTCAATATTTTTCGGGGTTGTACACGCATGATCTGATCTGATGGAGTTGGTGTGTATTGACAAGATCGGGAGATAGTTGGTGACTTTTCTCTCCTAAATCTCCTTGCCATTTGCGGTTAGGTAGAGCTCAGTTTCATGACAGAGGGCCACGCTAAGGTTGGTGATCTGGTGAACTGGACAGGTTGCCAGTAGGGTGGAGGTTTGAGTCTCTTGCACCAGTAATGAGGCTGTCGCTGACACGGTCGAAGAAGGGTAAGGGCACTGGGCGTATGGGCTGTTTGCTCACTCAGTTGTTGAGGCTCTCACCGTTAGCTGGCGGACGTGCATGGTAGCAGAGATTACCGAGTCTGAGTAACCGCCCTATAACCAAAGGTATATCGGTTCCTTGCCCTCTAAATGGATCTGAGTTGGAGATGTTTCTGTGTCACGATCGATTTAGGTCCCCGGTTTTGTCGGAGATGCTCCGCATCTAAGTAAGGTGGGAAGAGTGTGGCGGATCGGCCACAAGACAAGCCTGTTGGGTAAAAGGCGGGAGTAATTATGACACGCGTTAGGTAGCCATTAAATTCTGTGCTTATGTGCTCGGTTCGGCCGCGTTACTTGTGTAGAATTTTTATAAATTATTTTTTATTAAATTTAAGCTGATTATAATAATAGTTTAATATTTAGGCCGAGCAAAGTTCTTAGTTTATTTTTAGTTATATAATGCACATAATTGTTTTAATTTATAGGTCTCTAGATGTTTGTTTTAATCGAGCACTTTTAGACACCTTTATTTACGTTTTATCGTAAGCGCTAGTATATAAGCAACCCGATGTCAATAGGAAACGAGGGTTGAATAAACCGTGTCGCATGGTGATTTGCTATAGACGTGAAGGATGGATGCGTGCCTTCACATATACGAGTTACAGTGTTTTGATATCGTTCTGTGAGCGAATTCATAGCGTATATAAATATACGGACGAGGGTGACGTCCGGAGAAGCCCGTGTTCGATACAGTCCCGGTTACGATAATATATACGGACGGTAGAGTCCGCGGAAAAGACTAATCTGTGCGCTCCCGGCGGGACGACCGAGATAATCACTGTCTGGCTTCGGGCTGACGGCGCCGATCCGAGTGGAGCTAGGGCTCTACCGTAGATCGCGAAGCGGCCTGGCCCACGACGGTGGACGTCGAGGTTGGACAGAACCCGGGGAAAGACCCCGTTCGAAAGAAATAAATACAGGTCTGTGTAAAACAAGTGGGAAAGTGCGGAAGCTACCCCTTTGACCGTGTAAGAGAAAAATCGGATCGGTGCGCTCCCGGGAACGTCGCAGCCGTTGCGAACCAATCTGTCTGATTTCTGACTGGCTCCGCGTTGGTCCGCAGGGTTTGGGCCCGCCTTGTTGGAACGTCGCGAGACGGTCGAGTAGGTCACGATAGTTGGTGAACAGCCGCTGAGCGAGCTCGGGGAAAATACGAGTAGACAGGTCTGTGTGAACCCGGGGTAGCATTTGCCGTACGAGAAAAACCCGTGCCGTATAGAAAATTGGTCCGTGCGCTCCTGAGGAAGTCGCAACCGAAACAAACCAATCTGTCTGATTTCTGACTGGCTCCGCGTTGGTCCGCAGGGTTTGGGCCCGCCTTGTTGGAACGTCGCGAGACGGTCGAGTAAGTCACGATAGTTGGAACATAACAGGTTGTGCGAATCTCGGGTAAAGTTGCGGCCGCGGTTCTCCCGGTCGAAAAGCAGACAGCGGGGATACGGGAAGACCCGCGGAAAAATAACGCAGACCAAGTAAAGCCCCGGTACGTAAGAGACCGGAAAACCAACGCAGACCAAGTACAGTCCCGGTACGTAAGAGACCGGAAACAACGCAGACCAAGAAAATACCCGGTACATCATAGTCCGGGTCGGTTCCCCGATAACACCGGAGTCGAAACGGGAAGATACCGACTCCTCTATATGCTTGTCGCCACACACTGATCAGAGGACTGACTGAAGTGCGGGGAAGGGCCCCCTCGTGCGTAGGTCGGTACGAAGGTTGGTGTGTTTTACAGAAGGTTAGAGAGGGGACCTTCTCGTGAGTGTTCCATAGGGGTATCATATCCCCTGAAGCACTGTTGGTCGATAATTGCCAACAGAGATCTGGTACGGAAATTTACTCCGGAAGTTCACGGAAATGGAGCGAGATAGTGGGAAGATGTGTCGCCCAATATCCTTGTGCCTAGGGCGGAAAGACACAGAGGCTCGTTGTGAGACTTCCCTGTTCCCGGGACCGAGAAAACGACTGGTGCCTGAAAATATTGGCGGTAACGGGAGAGTTACAAGATGTAGAATGGTGGTTACAAGAAAGTCCTCACGGAGAAAGGGAACGACTATTGCCAGTAAAGGAACGAACCCTGTTCTGAGTAAAGGCCATCCTCAGGACGTTGCCCATCCGGCGACCGCGGAAGAGGCAAAGTCGGATCCCGAGACCGAGAGTTACAGTTTTGATTCCCTTAGGGAAGCGACCTATCCTAGGCCTTCCTCGGAGAGAACGGACAGTATAGGAAGAGATGATACGGGAAGACCATTATACAGTGAGAGTGCAAGGGGCGGTGAGGTGGGTGGCTCTGAGCGTAGAACTGGGCTAGAGTTACCCCCACCCCATGAACAGTTAGCCCGACCTAGAACGCTACACAGATACATTATATAAATACTCGCATGTAACTGGGACAGATATATTATGTCCTATACTGCGTGTGCTAACAATAGCCTATTGGTTGCTTCTGTGGCTCTATTAGTCTTGGTTACTGCAAGACCTCTGACGAATAGATTCATGTACGATAATAATAGGGGTCTGATTTTATTTTACAGGCAGGCCTCACTTTAAACTTCTAAGCGATGGCTCCACAGTCGCAAACCTGGGCGCCAAAGGTCCTTTCAGTCCCACAGTTTAATGTTAGCATCAAGAGTAGGCTGCGTAAAACACTCTTGGCTCCAAAGTTTGCGCGCAAAAGAATAAGGGACCACGTGACTTGTGATGTCCCCAGGTTTACAAGTACAATGGACCTATACGAAGGTATGTGTGGTCTTGAGACACGTCTTTCAGTGCTAGTTAATGACATCACAAAGTGGACCAATAGGACCTTTGGATTGATATTTACAGGCACAAATGACCCAAGGACCTTTCTCCATGTATAGTGCCAAGTGAGAACGGGGTTGATCAACAGCCTATGGTTTTGAAGAGCCAATGCTTTGGTGACTGCGGCCGATGTTGTCAGCAGATGATTGAGAAACTGAGTTAAGGCGGTTACAGAGTAAGAATTAATTTCCCAAGCTCAGTACCCTGGAAAATATACTATTTTGAACACAAGTTACAATCTGACTGATTTCGATGCTCACAGGGCCCGGAGTTGGTCTGTTATGGGTAATAACTAAGCAGCCGTTAATTATCAGTGCTTGATTGGTGGATAAACGTAATAGAGACTAAGGCAGAGGCAACAGGAAAGACGAATGACACCCTGTTGGATTACTTGGATTTCGGCAGCTGGAAGCATATTATATAGCATTAGACAAAGTCCAGTTCTCTAGTCACGAACGATGCATTTCATATGACTCCACAAGGCACCGCTCAATCGATGAGAATCCTCCATCGATCGATATACACGCGGACGGTCGCCTCCCTCAGCATCTGTACCGAACGAACGAACGAACGAACGATGGACATAAAAAGCCTCAACAATGCAATCGTCATAATTACGTACAGTAAAAATTCGATTCAGTGAATACTGTTTCATTTCAACATGTCTCGCTTCACGTATGCACGAAAATACAAGTAATAACTTACGTGTACTTATACATACATATGTACATAAAACTTTGCACAAAATCATACATACTATACCATAATATTCGGTTGCAGTTCTCATACAAACTTGATTGACCACTAGCTAATCACAAACTCCTGGCAGTGAGGTTCGAGCCAACCAGGAAAATGAATGCGATCGGCTTATGACGGTTTAACCACCCATTGCTACATCACTCGACCCCACAAATGAGAGGCAGATGTTTGACTCATTACATAGGTTTCGTCTCGCAATCAGACCATTTATATTTAGAAATTCAGTTTCTGATGGGTCAAGGAGGATTCTATTAACGGCCGTCCAAAACTGCACCTCTCCTCAAATGCAGCACACAATAGCTGCACAGACGCGTGACAAGACAAACTGTCAAATGACTTGTAAATTTGAGCATTACCAGCATAGAAATGATATTCTATTGAGTGATTGCCTAGTATTGTAGGCCTACCTAAGAGTGTGGTGTACAACGTAAAAAAGAGGATCAAGTTCAGAAACCTGCGGAACACCACATGTCAACAAAGCACTAGACGAATAATTACCATTTATGCACAATGACAGTCAGTGTCTGGGCGGAGATAAGTAGCAAACCAATTTATGACAAGCACAGAAAACCCAAACCAGTGCTGGAGACAATGCCAATGAACAGAATGGTCCATCATATCAAAAGCAGCAGAAAAGCTAAGAAGAACAAGTGATGTCACCCCACCTTTAACCCCAAAGTACATAATGTTTTTATGAACAGCAAGAATGGAGAATTCTGTTGAGTAAAACTTACGGTATGCATGTTGAAAAAGTGACGTAAGTAGTGAGTTGGAAGATAGGTGAGTTTGCATACGATTCATAGCTACCACTTAAAGAATTTTAGATATAAAATTCAAAGTTGAAGTGGGTCTGTAATTAGAAAGGTCGCCTGGGTAGATTAACCACGGCATAAGAAAAAACAGATGAGTAGGAATCCTCAGACAATTAGAAATTGATAATTGATGTAATGACTGGACACAGAACATCAAAGCACTCTTTCAAAAGAGATTTAAGAATGGTGTCAAGCAGACAACTTCTGTTAGGTGAGAAAAAGATAAGTTTGGATCTCAACTAGAGTTGTTATCAGAAAATAATTTAAGACAAAAGGTGAAGAATTATGATGAAGAAATTTATTCGATGCAGATGAACTGACAAACTTCCGATATACCGGAAATCTTGTCTGCAAAGAAGGTCAAGATATACTAGCAACTTAACTGATAGCCAAGTACACAGCAAGGAACAAATTTAACTTCTCCCGATGTATTATCTTAAGGCCAACCACAAGCTTGTTGGTGGTGCAGAGCTTTCACCAATTATATTACTTCAATATGCAGATTTGGCAGATGAAATAATTTTTCATACAAATTTGCACTGTTGCTTGAACCAAGTGTGGTCCGAGGAAAGACGAGAGAGAGGCGCCACCATCACTCTAACTGACTTCTGCGACGCCTACTTCAGAAATGGCAGAGTTAAACCAAGGCCGTGGTGTGCACGCTACTGCTCTCTTAGTTCTAAAAGGAATTTGCCTATCAAGGAGCTCAACTGAAGTAGACTGAAACTGTACTGCCTCTTCATAAGCTGTTTGTGAAGGTGCTAACTGTAACGGAGATGCCAGAATAACATGTTTTAGTGTATTTAAATCAATACTATGCCAAAGTCGAAATTTAGCAGTTTTGTAGTTTGATGCGGTTTAAATGTGAAACCAAATTTATGAGAAGATGGCAACATGATCTGAAAGATATGACTCAAAAGAGTAACAGAATGAAGTAACTGAGAACCAGAACGAATTACCAAGATATCCAAGGTTTTGCCCCTGCTATGTGTATGAAAGGTAACGAGCTGTTTCATGTCAAACTTTTTCAACATATCAAGAAATGCTGAAGGATCAATCAATACCAATTACATCAGGAGGAATATTAAAGTCACCCATAATGACTATTTCAAAAGGGAAGGAAATCAAATATTCAAGATTAATCTTCAAAATCACTTTAAAATGCAAACATTGGATGATGGGTGATAACTATTCACAAGCAATGCATGTTTGTTCCGAAAAATGAGAGTAACAGCTAGAACCTCAAATGACTAGGGTGCATAAAGAGGCAAAGCGAACCTATGCCGTGATACGACTTGAAAGCAAGTTTTACACTTTAGCCACTGCACCGAGGCTCATTCAGCATAGAAAAGGTTAAGAAATGAGATCAAGAATTAATGCAAATGTATCGCTAAGTTAAATAAATTCAGGTCTCATTAACTGCAAGAATATGTAACGAATGTTCGCAAAGAAAATTATGTAGGTCAGCATCTTTATTTCGAAGAGTACAAACGTTTAATTGACTAATATCCGGATTCTGGGTTCAACTGGTCCAGGATATATTTCATTATCACTAGCCAAAAGAAGTAACTGACGCAGATTAAAAGATAACCCGTGATTGGTAGTCGAAGTTGTTTTACATAAATATGCATTGAACACAAGACGAAAAATAATGTTACTGATATCATACGTCAGCAGCAAATAAGACTGAACTTAATATGCAGTACCAGGAACCAGATAAAACGAATGGGCGTTAGCCAAGTTCAAAAACAAACCAGACTGCAGCGCGATGCTTGCGTGAATTCAGCGACAGACCTGCCTCTATCAGATTTGGCAAGGAGCAGGAGCAGGAACACTATGGAGCATAAAAGCAAGCAACGTAGTGAAGCAGACATAATTACATTCACAGAACTTGCAACACATGAGACTAAGGGACAGATCAAGTAAAAAGGCGTGACCTAAGTAAGAAAAGAACAGTATGTATGTATGTATGTATGTATCCAGGCAATTGTATAGCGCGTTTTAAGAAACTCACAAACAACAGTTCTTCACTTCATTGGCTTCTTCTGAACGGAGACAAAATAGGGCCAACCATTGTTAGTGTGGACCAAAAACCGTAAAATTAAGAGATTGTGGTTAGGAACTTAAGTTCTCTGCCCTCGGGCAGGTTCGAACGTCCAATGGCGCCATTCCTCACGTTGTTGGGCCTCCTCCTTCAGTTTACCGTATCCATCCTCCATCATCCCGTCTAGTAGCATTTGTCTAGGTCTTCCTCTTCTTTTCTTTCCTTCCATTCCTCCCTCTATGATACTTCTCAGAAGTGAATAACATCTCAGTATGTGTCAATCTATTTCTTCTGGTTCGTTCTTACTGTAGCCATCAGAGATTTTCTCTCTTCCATCTGTTGAAGCACCTCTTGGTTTGTTTTGCGCTCTGTCCAGCTAACCTTCTCCATTCTGCGCCATACTCAAAACTCAAAAGCCTCCAGTCTTCTGATGTCTTCTTTTCTGATGGTCCACGTTTCCGATCCATATAAGACCAAGCTCCATATCAATGTTTTGACCATTTTTTGTTTAGGTTTCTGTTCAGTCCTCCTCTCATTAATTCTCTCCTCTTCATAAAAGAGGAAATATTCATATTTCCTCTTTTATGAATATTCATAAATTTTTAATCAGAAAATGGAAACTTTGTAGGCCACAAAGCAAGAATTTAATATTTGTAAAGACAATTTTATGTAGAAATACGAGAGTGAAATTTAAAATCAACACATCCGGTGCGCTGCTACCCTGCTTGAGCCACCGAAAACTGAATTTCTACTACTGGCCACTTCACAGTAACTCAAGAAGTTTGAATGGCTTAAATTTGTAAAGCTGGTTGCAATTGTTGAGTTGGTTGATCGTGCTTGTAACTTTGGCGTTTTTTACGGTTTTTTGTTCTTTGTCTCTTACCGATTATGTAAATGGCATCTCTATATTTGTGGCACATGTATATTTGTGGCATACGCAGAATTAGGCGTTGTAATAATTAGTAACTTCCGGTGTCTAATGCACGAGGTATCAGCCGATGGCGCACAAGAACATGTCTTCAAGAATATCTTTGGCAAAGGCATTGGTCCTTGACTACTGTAACTCGATTCTTATATTTATGTTAGTCAAACATGCAGAAACTTCAAGAGTTCTGAACTCTTTGGCTAGAGCCATAACTGACGCATCAAAATGTGAGCATATAACCCCTGTACTTAAATCTTTGCATTGGCTTCCTGTTTATTACAGAATTTGTTTTAAACTTGAGGCTTGAACTCTGGCCAACCAGAATACTTAAAATCAGTCCTCAAGCTTATCATTATTCATCTGTCCGTTATGTTCAGCCTTTTGTGTCACTCGCTGTCAACTTAAGACAGTTGGTGTTTCCGCCGTATATAGGGTGCCTCTTTGTCGCAGCGGATTGACTTTGTGACTATTGACCTGACAACGGCTTGATTTTTTGCATAATCGGTTGATGCCTTTTGCATTAGATACCGGCCTCATAGAAGCTTTTAATTAATAACAATAATTTATAATTACATCTGCTGTAGAGAGGAAGTGATGGAAGTCTAAATGGCCACCCACAGCTAACAATAATCGAACCTAGTTTACTCTGGTTGATGAATCGGAGCTGCATTCATTGGCTCCGTCCCTTCAGCTGGTTCCAAAGGCGAAAGATGGCGGCGCTGATAAGCAGACGCCTGGATTAGTGTTGGATGTCCTCTGGCCAATCTTCACCTTGTTTCATGGTGGCTTCTTGTTACAATACGGAGTCTTCTTTCATGCGGCTTCATATCTGTCACTGTATTGAACTGGGGATTTTGCACATCTTGTAGAAGTGGCTTTTCACTAATCAGCCTGTGTAATCGCAATCGTAATGCCTAATTTTCAAAGCGCATATTCAAAGGAAACTCTCTAGAGGTTCTCTAGACCTGGCAACATTAAGTAAACAGTTTCTAAGTATGAGGCATAGTTCAGACGCTAGGAAGAGCAAACCTTTCAGTTTGCGTTGGACTGAGAGGTGCAAAGAGGTTGGTTAACTGATACGGAGTCTGGCCGACATGAAATCAGTTAAAATCAGATTATGATGAAAATCTCAGATGAGTGCAAGTGTGGCGAGAGAAGGGTTCGACTGTAGCCTGTGCAAAAGAACGAAGCATGGGCCTTGCAGTGAGGTCTGCGGCCGCAGTTGTGTGCCCTGCATTCACTGCAATGGAAAATGGTCCGAGTGGATAGACAGCCGGGCACTTGGCAAACAGAATCGATCGACCGCTTTTCACCGACAACTCCAGTCGCAACCAAAAAGAATTGTTTTCGTACCCGAGAGATGTATAATAACTGTGCATCTGCCATCACTAGGGTGCGCATACATACACACACGCACGAAAATACACTCATACGTAGTGTAGTCATACATACATTCATACATACATACTTTCATACATACATACATACTTTCATACATACATACATTTTACATACATACATACATACATTTTACAAACATACATGCATGCATACATGCATGCATACATACATGTACGTAGAATAAACTAGTGTGCGGATGGAGCTATTTATTGACCAGAGGATGTAGTTTGCTGAAGAGAGCATCTCTCACACTCTGTCAATCTCTTTGTCTCTCTTGAAAAGGATGCTGGACGCGGACAACTGCACGAATGTCACATAAAATTGCCATTTAAACTATTAAATTCTTGGTTTTGGCCTTCTAAGTCAGCCATACAGTACCTCAATGGATGTGTGGCTGACATAAGCAAAAGCACCTGCTAAACTTCACATTTGGACACTGCTGAGGAAATTGTGAAGCCGCACTCATCAAAACAACCATCTGTTTCATAATTGGGTGATGATGGCAGGTAGTTCTGCGTAACTGTACGAAGTTTAATTGCTGACTTACACCGCAGGGAACCTAGAGACTGGCCCGTAGTCAATATTTATTTCGAAAGTGACATCTCTATTTCTGCAACCTCATTCAAAACTCTGATGTGCCAAGTCCAATTGTTTACATGGCCAATGTAGTACACTACTAGTCCGAAGCCTAACAGCAAAGACATTACATTACCGTTTCAATCAATTCAGCCCAATATACATTTTCTGCTTAACCTTACGTGGCATTTGATTAGGTCAGTTAGATAGCTGTGTAAGCAGCGCTTTTGAGAGGCGCTTGAAGGACATTATGTAAATGTTTTGTTACATTACGTATGTCATGCAGGCTATTATGTAAAAGAATTCGACGAGATCGAGTGTTAGGCCTAGTCGACGCCAAAGTGAAAAGCACATGTAGTTGGTAACCGACTGGTCGGTCCCTCACTGACGCATGTCGCACAAAATGCCCCAGTGTGAGACAGAGCGGAGTCCGAACAAACAAACGATGCGGATGAATAATGAGCGAATTTCTATACTCATCTGGACAAGATTAGGTCAGAATTTCTTGGGTCCAAAAACATGAAAATGAGTGCATGCTATGGTGCTATGCTAGGACCTTACTTAGCTGGTACCGTTCATCCACTGTTCCTCGATAAGCATCTAAGATTCGGTTAAGTGCCTCTGAATAAATATCTCAAGAGGCGGGTTACAAATGCTCTGGACATTGACTGCTTTATAATTGAATTAAGCACTTTTGTGATGAATGAAGTTAGCCACTGTGAGTGAGGTATTGCGCTGCTTAGTTAGCGAGCTTTTGAGTGTGTTCTTGAATAGGAAATTTTATGAGTCATCCGGTTATTGGTTTGTTTTTACCACGCGCTGATCACGTGCTGGCATGGAACATGTGGTGGGGTGGTGATTGGCTGGCAGAGCCTTCCGGGCAGGCGGGCTGACATCAGCAGTAATTATTGCAGACGCGTATTTTATCACGTGGCATTCGTGCGGCCTATGTCGTGATGAGTCAGCGAGTTTTTGAAAAAATCTATGAATGCGCAATAACAGGAGGTTGCTCTAAACCAGTTTGTACTGGTCTGCTGTCTTGGCACAAAAGGGGCCTCGATATGTGTTTTCAGATGCATTGTTGAGGGAGCGCGAAGATTTGTAGCAGAGGTCTGGTTGTGTGTTAACTTGAAATTTTGAGTTACAGATGCTGCTGATAGATTCCTGCGATTAGAAACAGACGATTCAAGCACTGTTGTGATTCAACTGTTCGATTAACTATAATTTATAAAATAAAGACTGTGTCTTTACTCGAGTTAATGCTATGAAACGGGCGAGTCGACGGTCCTAAGCTCGATCATTGACAAAGCGGAAAGATCGTTGATATCCGCCTACCGTTGAAGTGATTACGAACATCAGGACAACCCCTGCATTATCACCGGCTGCGACCTAGATTTAAACGGGGCTCGAGGCTGCTCTGATCGCGGCTCTTTAGCCTTGCAAACGCAAACACGACCAACGCCCATTCATACTGTATCACGTGCTATTATGGGCCACACAAACAAAACAACCACTAAGATTGTTCTCACTGTCCGTAGTCTGCCTGCGCGACTCTGTGCCTCTTCAGCTGCATGTCTTTGTGATGTCTGTTGGTCTCTCTTTCTTTCTCTGTCTAGTTGTCTCTCTCTCTTCGCGACCTACTTCCTCGTACTGTACTAATTTCAATTCATTAGTTACTTTACAGATAAAGTAGCAATTGGAAATTAAGAAAGTATTTGTAGCCAAGAGGAAAAAGAAGCAGAAGAAGAAAATAACGATGTTTTAAGCTAACCCTGTAGACAGCCATGCGTACAAAGTGTTAGCAACTTTATTTTCTTAGCCTCTGGTGACTAATCCTTTCTCTAGCCACCAATCTTCCCAGCAACATCCTACTGTGAACGTAATCAGCACTCATGGAAAAAATCTTAAGTATCTTCCTATCTTGGCCGCTCTCTGTGGTGCTTAGGGACTGGTTAAATCGGGGTCTGATTTTAGCCGGGGTCGAAATTTTGGGCGTCAAATCACTCCTAACTAATTTAAGGCTCACAATCACTAGACTTGATCTTCTGATTTCTTAACCTCTTGTGTCTCTTTCCCTAATTCGTGCACAAAGGCCTATCTGTAACTAAATATGGGCCTTCTAAATTACCTAGAACAGTGATAAATATTTAATTCCACCGTCCTGCCTTAGCGAATACACCTCACAACATATTTCTAAGATATATTATTAGATACCTTCCAGGTGGTGCAAACATCGACAAGATCTTGAGCGATTTCTATTCTTCTTATATTTATGCGGACTATCTTAATTGAATAGATGGACCAAAAAGAGCAACAGTCTGCCGTCTAGTGAATAAATTCGCATTTTGTTGTAGTCCCAGTATCACGTGATACAACTGGCTTATGCAGCTTCAACACCCGGCGACATCCAAACGCAAACGGCATTCTGTGCTTTTGGGTCTTTCTAGAACAGGCTAATTTTATTCGAGTCTAAAAAACTACCTACAATCAGACGTCAGATCCGTTTCGTAATTCCTTGAAAATAGTATTGACCTGATGTTTCAGTGATGGAGGAATTATTCAAGTCGTTCTGCGCATTCGGCGCTGATAAATCTGCATCTTCGGTGGCTCTGTTGGACGGAGCGAAATTCGCCAAGATGACTAAGGATCTTAAACTACTCGACAAGAACCTGACATCGACAGATGTTGATATCATCTTCACAAAAGTTAAACCAAAGAGCGAGTCAGTATCATTAGGTTCTCACCCTTGTTCACTCGCTTGCTTACTCTTTAATATTATAGGTTTAAATGAATTAATGATTAAAGAAATAAACCAGACGCCGGACCAAAGAAATGATTAATTCATTTAATGTAAAAGTAAATGTAAATCTCCAAAAGAGGCGCCTCCGAGAGACGATATCATTCGTCTGACCAATTCAGCTCCACAAGGGTCAGTGTATTAATTAAGTCTGCTTCAATTCTATTAACTCCGAATCCATGTAGTGGTCAATGTGATGCACAGGTGGAAAGGGTTTATAACGGTGAAAACGGTGTTCGCAGGATGGTACATGAGCGCAATCAAAGTAAGATAGTTGGAAAAATTCGGTTAGCGTTCGATCGTCGACGAATCAATCAACTGCATCGATTGCAAACTGAATGCAACATTAGACGGAACCTTAAGTCGGTTGGCGCTTTTATTTTAATGACAGTTTTAATTTATTATTTGTTATTTGAACAAAGGCGGAAAATCACGTTTGCTCAGTTCCAGGAGGCTGTGAAGTTACTGGCAGAAAAGAAATTTCCTGGTTGCGCAGATGCTGTGGAAAAACTTCAGGCGAAAATGCTCGAAGGGAAAGGACCTGTCGCTCATGGAGTCACCGTAAGAGAAACTTAAGCTACGCGGCTGATTAGAATGCTCAACTTTTAAATAATCTTCTAACCATATTAAAATGACTGCGCATATCTGCGGCCATATTGATTCTTTTGCATAATTCTTCTATTTGGCAGCTTTCTGATCTTGTGTAAAACTTGCTTGATAATTCTCGTATGTTCGGATTTCTACTGCGACTGAGTCTGCGCTTCAGTTTTTACGTCTTTGATTTTCGAGTGCTTTTGAGCGGTGTTTCGTCCAGTGCGACGGATACCCCGCCACCACTGGACCCGTCTACCATTAAATGGTGACGTGTTCCCAGCTGGACGGTTTAGCCTCAGACCTAGGCTCCTATGCGCCGTATGCTACCGACAAAATCTTGCTCCTGGCGGCTGTCCACGTCAGCTGTCGTCGTTCCGCACTCATCCTCGATCCAATCCGACCCAGGAACTCTGAACATTGTGCCATCAATCAACTCTAGATGGAAGGCCTTTGGTTGGCTTCTGCCTAATCTAACTTAATATAATCTAATGACTCCTATAGCATCGATCATAATGCTCAGGGCATCAATCGATGGCTGCTTCAAGTGAAATCATAATCAAAATCATGATCTACTGGAGATTGCGAATCTCAATCAGAGTCGCTGGTTGGAGAAAGCTGAGAACCAGCAGAAGACTGGTGGAAATTTAGGATATGAAAAGTCACCTTAGGAAATAACGCTGAAAAAATTGACCTTATGGCTACAGTCTTGTCAGAAAAGAAGCGTAAAAACCTTTCTTCAAAGAGAAGAGTGTACAGCTAGGTAGCATATTGCATTTGTCACCTTGTTTACCGCTTGCCATAATGACCGAGGAGAAGAACTTTCAGAAACCATGCGAGACAACTAGGTTGGTTTGGCTGAAAACAGCACCAGGAACCAGTAAAAAAGCGGGCTTGAGCCAAGTTAAGATATAAACCAGGCTGCAGTGACCTTTGTGCAAATCCAGTGACAGGTCTGTATCCACCAGATTTGGTAAGCAGCAGTAGTAGAAACAATGCCCAATACACAGGCAAGCAACGTAATCGGACAGCAATAATCACAGTGACAGATATCAAAATTAGCAATCAATTTAACAGAAGCTAAAACATAGAGAAAAGAGGCGCAAGAACTTGAAAGAGGCATGACCTAAAGAGAAACAGTTCTTCGGTTCATGGGCAACTCATGAACGCATATAAATAAAAGTATGCCAGCCATGTTATGGATCTTAAAATCGTCAAATTAAGAGAATCTGGAGGGGCTTGTTATCCCCATCCGAGTCACGAAGCTCGGAAAGTGAAGGTCAGCTAATGTACATGCAAGAAAGGCACGTAAACAAACACACAAAGAAGAAATAAATAATTAAAACTTATTTCGGAAGCAGAAAAAATAAGAAACTAGTAAAAAAATATAAATTTTAAGACCAAAATTGATAATTCAACTGTTAAAAGCAACAAAAGTTATGTAAAATGCGATATTGAGGCATTTAGATTCAACAGTGACATGAGATTATAGTTGGGCAGACTTAGCACGCATGTGTGACAGTGAACAGAAAACAGAAAGAGAACAGAAACCCGAAGTGGTTTGCGACGATTGGGGGGGGTCCAATTCAGGATCTACTGAAGCTGTAGTACCCGGACGACGCTATTTTTTCAACCCGAAATTACTCCGATGGGATCCAAAAAGCATGACCGATTTTAGGATGGTATGACTTTCCAATTCTGTGCCTGAGTCTACTGCAAGGTTGCATGTCCTTTCTGTTACCTTAGCGGAATCTCTTTAGTGGAAAGATAGCAGAACTTGTTCGTTGAAGGCCAGGTTGAAAGCATAAAGAATGCTAAAATAACGAACAAAGTGCACACATGAGATTGAAATGGGGAATATTACTATTCTGGGAAATAATGAACTGGAGGCTGACTCAGAATTAGGCTATGATTGTCGCTTATGTTATTTTATTAACTGGTCTAATCTTCGCACAAAGTGGTTTGTTGTGGCTGTTGAATCTGCATCTGTTTGCCTTGAACTTGAACTGCCTGACCCTAACACCTAACGAATTCAGGAGCATTGCGGACCGCATTTCATTGATAAGGTTACACCGCTGCGCATTGGTTCTTTTTTCTGTCTTTGACAGAAATCTGCGAAAGGCGGAGCCGTGGATCGATTGACGGACGCTTCCAAGTACACTGGATCGCACAAAGAAAGGTTTAACGAAGAAGGAAAAGGGAAGGGAATCGCTGGACGCAAGGACGTCGTCGATGACTCCGGATACGTCACTGGATACAAGGAAAAGGGAAGCTTCGACAAGAAACTGGAAGGCGCCGAAGAAGACTAGCAAAACTGATGGCAACAGTTTAAGGCAGACGATCCGCCGCGATGACAAGGAACGACGAACATTTCCAAATGAAACCTTTAACAGCGGCGGCGGCTGCAGTAGGCCTAATTGATACTAAGTAAGAGTTACGTATAACAGGCCAAAAGATATGTTGTATGGATGTAGAGAAAAATTTCTAAGTTGGCGAGACAGGGTAGTTTTATTCAGCTGACAAGGTGTGCATAAATCACGTGACTGTATTTTTGGCAATTCTGACGTATTTCGCTGTCGACAAGACTTCGCTTTAAATATTTCTACAAACCAATTCATGATGTTAGAGTGATTTCACACTGTTATCCACTGTGCCTGACTTGGCTGAGTTTCAACGAAATTGAAGCCTTTACATGGCATCACAGAGTTACTAAATAGGCCAGGTGTTTTTCGAAGGATTCCGAAAGTATTAGAAATGCTTTATGTAAGTTACAAGATAAGCTAAATAGGGGAAAACTGATCGATACTCTGCTTTCCATGTTCGAATCTGATGACGTGTCGTAGTCTTATTCTACATGTGTGACTCTAAGATTACTAACTCCTTGGTCCTACATGTTTGAATCATACAATTTTGATTATGCATGTTCTAATATGTTCTAATCGTACATTTTCCAGATGTCGAGACATATATACCCTTTCGAATTGCATCATGCATGTTTATAGACAATTAGAATGGATTGTAGGCTTACCTGTATTCTGACGTGTACCTGTTGTACATTTTATAATTATATTAGATGATTATTTGCTTATGTCACACTCATTAGAATCTACACAGTTTTAAAGCGACAGCGTATCCTTATCCATTAATCCTGCCACAATAGGCTATGTACTTTCGCAGTTGTATGTATATGTATCAAGACATTTATATAGAATATTTTAGGACCTACCAGAGGGCTTAAACAATGGCAGTCTTGTAAATATATATATATATAATATATATATATATATATATGTGTGTGTGTGTGTGTGTGTGAGACATAAGAGTAGTCCATCAGTCAGAATCCCATGCGGGCCATTTAGCGGTGCCTGCAGTGTATATGCCTATACACTGTCTCGCTAGCTGTCAAAATGAGCATGCTATTATAGAAAGTTCAGAGTTAGCTGAAGACGTGAAATCGCTTATAATTGCTTTTATGCCGAGAAAGCAATTTTCTATCAAATTAGTGCTTTTGCATCTAATTAGTTTCTGTAGTTTCTGCAACAGCAGTTTGTACAGTTTCTTTATGTGAACACAAGAGCTCCTTTCAACTGATCTAGAGGCCACATCTCTTTTCAAAGCGCTTGCATGATAACTGTATAAGAAAACAAGTCATTCCTAATTATTTCATTCGAAGTTCGAATCCTGGCAAGTCGAGCCAACTTAGGCTTGACCTTCGGAATGACAAGTCAAGTCTAAGTTTAGGCTGTTTTCGAATATCAGCCTAAACTTGGGCCAATGGGTTCCATTGAATCACGAAATCCGTTGACCTGAGTTCAGGCTGTTTGAATGATTTTGTGTTTTAACCTGTGGCACTTCAGTCGAAATATGCGACATCACTTGAACTAAGCAACCTCTAGTATGCTATCATTTCGCACATTTAATAACCTTGTCTCCAAATCGTACAAGTTTCACTAGTTTTTGTTGACCTAGTAGCCTATATCCAGTGTTGCTCTGTAGCGAAGTAAAAGTAACGCGTTACTCTACTTAAGTAATAAACTACTGCCTTGTATACAAATTTTATACAGTTATTTTTCATATAAACGTGAAGATTCAAGAGCAATTGGACACCAATTTTTACTTAATAAGAGTTCTACTTATAATTCCTAATATGCTAGTACTATCTAATGAGATGGACTTGACTGAACTACTTAATCTTTATTTGGCTGTAATTCTATTGTTGCAAACTTTGAAATTGATTGAAATTGTTATCAGTCAAATCTCTGTTTATTCTTATTGAGGTTCAAGAATCAGAATGCATAGGCCTATTCACATAAGTAGGCCTATAGTCGGTACATTTTACTTTTACTATAAACGTTTTATTTAGACGAATACTTTTTATTTTTACTTAAGTGAAATCGCTGATAAGTACTTTTACTTAAGTACCTAAAGAAAGATTTACTTGACTTTAAAGTAGATTCTTTGGCCCGGACACTGAAAAACACTGTATTTATCTTTAGGCAAGCTGTTAGCAGACCATAAAAATGTTAAGAAATATGCTTCTTCGGGTCTTCATTTTCGCGTTCATATTTATTTCTGGAGTACAACATTTCGTCACCCAAATGAAAAAGTTTCTTATTTCTGCATCAACACTGCACGAAGCACACGACAGACGCTGAAGACGTTAGGCCTATCCAGATACGACGTCTATCTTAGAGTAGCTTTCAGGAAAGACGTTCACCGAAACCCAAAAGTAACTACAAGCAGCATATCGTTTCAAAGTCAAAGTTTCTGATTCGATTAATTGCTACTTCTAGCAAGCAACAGACGCTGTTGTAGTTTAGTTGCCCAAATTGCAAATGGATACGAATCCCAATCGATGCAATTTTGTAACTACTTAAGATTAGAAGACTTAACCAATTTCTATATTAGATTTCATACGAATGGATGAATGGATGGATGGGTGGGTGGGTGGATGGATGGATGAGTGGACGGATGGACGGACGGACATATGAATGTATAGATGGAGGAAAAACGATTGACGGATAGCTGCACAAATTAAGCAAATCATAGGCTGATAGTACCTTCCATTGGTTGATAGTACCTTCCTTTAGTCTTTTCTTCCTTTTTCTTTCCTTCCTCTCTTCCTTACGCCTATCCATCTATCCATACATCCACTAATCTTTTATCCATCCAGGAATGTCGAATTCTTAGTGAAACTGCAATCGATATGATTACAAATATATAGTCAGACGTCAGATATAGACACCGACCAAACATATTCGAAGAGGCCATATAAGAATAATAATAGTAGTAGTAGTAGTAGTAGTAGTAGTAGCAGTAGTAGTAGTAGTAGTAGTAGTAGTAGTGGTAGTGGTAGTGGTAGTAGTGGTAGTAGTAGTAGTAGTTGTAAAAACAATATAAACATTAACTTCTAATGCGCCGGTGTCTAGTGCATAAGGCATCAACCGATGGCGCAACAAAGCCAAGCCGCAATCAGGTCAATATCCAGAAGGTCAGTCCACAAGACAGAGAGGCAGCCTATGGTGGATAAGCAGTTTGAAGTTGAAGTTTAAGTAAGTTTAAGTTGAGAACAAAATGACAGAAGCGACTGAGCAGAATGAACAGACACAGGGAGAGAGTTACAAAATTTAGATCCCACAACTGAAAAAACCCGTTCATCAAGAACACTGGCCAACACATAATTTGTTGCCTCAAATGTTAGAACTGTTTCTGGGTATATTTGACCTGCTGATTCCAGAAAAGGCACCAGTTTTCTCCCAGCAGGTCTAGTTTTCGAGATATAGAACATTATGCCATATACCAGTCCTTGCCTCTGCTCGCCCATAAAACATAAGGCTATAGCTATAATTATGTAGTGCTCAATTTATTATGTGATACACTAAATAAACATAATAATACAAATACTTAAAAGAAAATGGTAGTACCTGAAACTGTACTTATATGATACCAAACAGAACAAGTTTGTTATAAAAATTTCAAGTCATTCGACACCGAAGAAGCTCCTTTTGTACGATTTCCGAGTGTGGCATCTGCCGGAACAATCGCGCATAATATTCCAGCAATAGTCTGCCATCATGTGTGCATCCCATCTTCCTTGATATCGATTTTCCATTGTTTTGATGTCTTGGTGAAATCTTTCACTTTGCTCTTCGCTGAAGTCACCAAGATTCTCTGGAAAGCGATCTAAGTGACTGTGGAGATAATGGACTTTAATGCTCATGTTGCAGCCATGCTTGTTGAAATGAAGAAGCATATCCTCTACTAGTTGTGCATAATTGTCTGCCTTCTTGTTGCCAAGAAAATTTTTAGTTACAAGAACAAAGGAAGATCAGGCACAAGATTCGATTTCATTCATTGATGGTATGAAAAGTGGGTCATTCATAAGTTGCCTGATCTGTGGACCATCGAAGATTCCAGCCTTCAATTTTTCCATTGTAATTCCTGGTAACTTGTGTACTATGTATTCGAAGCATGAACCTTCTTTATTCAAAGCCCTGACAAATTGTTTCATCAGGCCTAGCTTTATATGTAGTGGTGGCAGTATGATCCTATCTCGTGCCACCAAAGATTCCTTGATTACATTTTGAGCTCCAACCACCATGTCTTTCCTCGAAGGCCAATCTTTTCTTGTCCAATGTTCATGCTTGGCTCTACTGTCCCAAAGACACAAAAAGCAGGGATACTTTGTGTAGCCACTTTGTTGACCAAGGAGGAAATTTACCATCTTCAAGTCTACACAAATTACCCATTGATGTTCTTTGTATTTTATCTTTTCCAGTACTAAAGAGATGGCATTGTACTCTTCTTTCATCCTGGTGGAGTGACCGATTGGAATAGAACCAAATTTGTTGCCGTTATTTAAAAGCACACATTTCAGACTACGTTTTGAACTGTCGATAAAAAGACGCCACTCATCTGGGCTGTAATCCGACAGACCAATTTTCTTCAATAAGTTGCTGATGTCATTACAGAATACTAGGTTGTTGTCTTCGGTAAAGAATGGCAGCAAATCCTTTTCTCTGTTTCTATAAATTGTAATTTTCGTTCCAGGCTGAAGTGCATTCTTTTCCTTTAGTCTGGACGCAAGCAATTCAGAGGACTCTTTGGAAAGATTTAAGTCCCTGATCAGATCACTCAACTCTTTTTGGTCAAAACGTTCACTGTGTGAAGTTGATTGGAAATCACTGTCACTGCCCCCACTTTCTTCACTTTCGTCATCTTGTCCGATATTGGACATGCAAGTCTCATCGTCTGAGAGCTGAGGTAGTTCGCGAAAAGGTGGAACTGGTACAATATCCGAATGCGGAACAGGTCTCCTGGCTGAAGGTATATCAGGGTAAGACAACTTGTGACGATTATTTCGATTGATGCCTATGATATTAACCATACAAAAGTAACAGTCGTCGAAGTGGTTTATCTGTTCCATCCAAACCATCGGTACACCAAATTTCAGGCAGCTTCTCTTTCCAATTGTCCAGTGGCGCAATTGTTCAATACAAGTTTTGCATACTGTATGAGGAGCCCATTGCTTATCTTGATCTCCAAGTTTGACACCAAAATAACCTACATATGCTCTTTTTACAAACTCAGAAATCGGTTTCCTGTTTGCTTTTAGTGTGTATTCCCCACAAATGTAGCAGAATATGTCTGGATGGTTAATGCAGCTCCGTCTGGAAGTAGCCATAACCTTAAGGATGTTCGCATCTGAGGAATTAAATGACTAACCTAAAAAATAGTAAGAACATGTAGTTATTTAATCCTCACATTCACAGATTGTTCTTGCGACCAACTCTTAATATGCCCTAAGACGACTGCGGCTGCTCTAGCTTTCAGGAGGCGGTTTATATAGGCTATAAATGCTGACTTCAGCATAATCTATTTACATAGTTCGAAACCATGAAACGCTGTATAAGCACAAATAAATTCTAAATGAGGCCATGAATTTAGTGCTGAGTAAGCTGTAGGCTACGGAATAGTTATTTCGTTGAATCAGCAATATCTCAGCACGCGGCAAGATATGCTGATTTTACATTATAAGGATGTAGGCTTTATATGAATCAGCAAGAATTATAATTAGCCATAAATGAAGCTTATTATGACATTTTAGTTTTGTCAAAGACATCGTTTAAAGAGTGGACTGGGTTTTCTTTCAAGAATAGTCGTAGATATGATCAGAGAAAGGCAATCAGATGACCTTACAGAATAATGGCAAGTGTGGAGAATAACGACTGATTTTAAGTATTTTGGTTGCATTTCCGATGTCGCTTCATAGTGACATTCATTTATGCATCTATCCGTCTTCGGCTGCGGTCTTTTGTTACCTACAGAAAGCCATTATTATGCAAAAGATATCAGTTGTTTCACTGGAAGTCTTTATCATCCGACTGAGCTGAGCCAAGCAGGCGATCGACATAGTTATAGGCACGTGCATGGTGACAGGGACAAAACGTCACCTGTAGGCCAATCAATGTGCCCTCTATTCTAATTTTTATCGCCGTACGCACTGGCCTGCCGCATGGGCAGTAACATTTGGAAGCTGCGCTCTGGTCCGTGAGTAAGATTGCACATCTATTAGGCCTAAACTAAAGGCTATTAAATCGCGTTAGGTAGAAAGAAGATGATTCTAAGGACAATTTAAACATATTAGAATCCTATCGCTCTGTCGTTTTTCTTCGGAGGCCCTCCATAAATAGGTCGTCCGTACAAATTATCTACTCCGGATTTCTCCCTAACCCTTGTCCGCATTTGTCACGATCCTCCTCAATACCCTTTGCAGACGTCCGCATTCCAGCGGAGTACTAAGACCTAGATTAAACTACCCTGTTGATTTTAGAGTGGGGTGCTTTGATATTGCTGCGTCCAGAAAAGGGACTCCAGATCCAACGCAATATAGACTGTGTGCAGTCTGATTGAAGTTGATGTCTAAGGCACAGGCTGCACTGAAAGAACTGTAAGTACCATATTTAGATGTTCAATAGTCATACCAAACTTACATGCGGACCATCCATCTCCTCTGCGGACGTCCTTAGTGGACAACTCCATCGTGCAATGCCAACGAGGGCACACATGATCCAGGTCGATTTCCTGTAAGGCAGGACTTAGGACAGGCCTATAAAGTTTGCACGGTTGATTCATTAATCATCTTGAAAATGCCTCTGAAGTATATTCAGACGCTTTGTAACGGAATCAACATTTAAATAATCCAACTTCCATTTATCCCATCGTTTATCACTGGTGGTGAAATCGCCATGACCGTTGGCTTTGCTTATATTGTCCAACAACGTTTTCGAAATTGTCACTGTATGCAAAAACTTCTTTGGAGTAATGTTTTGCTCTGTACCCAAAGACGGCAGCTCAGTATATATTATATATATGTATAGAGCTGCCGTCATTGGGTGACTGAACGAATATATCAAAATATATTAAATTTTGACATATTCGTTTAGTTACTCTGTCTTAAAATTGTTCACAAATTGTTTTCCAGCCAAAACGCCACTATTGGATAATTTTCGTTTTGACATTTTATTCAATCGTAAGCGGTTGAATATAAAGAGTAAAAACTTGTACAGCTAACCAATCAACTACACTAGAGCCCATAAGGGTAACATAGGCCTACCGTCTAACTGTGTCTGTTTTATGAAACTGAAGGACTTCTTACACTGCAGACCGAGTAACATTATTTTCTTGTGACCAGTTAGTAGAGAGAACGTTCAGAAAGGACGCCCACGGAATCCTTGGTACCGAAACCGAGACGAGACCCGAGACATCCTATCCCAAGACCAAGATGAGACCGAGACGTTCGCTAGGCAGTCAGAGACAAGACCGAGACCTAGGGTCTCCGAGACGAGACGAGACTGAGCCTGAGACGTCCGTGAAAGTGTATTTTATTTTCAGGACTCAGCAGTTTCTTCACTGTTTTGACTTAGGCCTACAGTTAAAGGTCACTTACCTCGCACTGTTTGCACAAATAAACTCGGATCTTCCATTCGAAAGGCTGGTAAAGTCAGTTCGGTTACTCGTCTACTCGGGAACATTGACTTCCGCTTTATTAGGTTTTGCGATGATCATTCAGTAAATTAATAATTTGCTTTCTATCTATTTTTGATGGTATCCACTAGTTCTTACTTACTTGGTTACGTCCAGTGTTGCAAAGCAACTCAGTTAATCATAATCGTCATCACCAGTTCCTGACTGAGGACGTTTGTAGCCGATGGGGTGATATGAATGATCCCCACTCTTTTCGGTCATGTGTCAAATTTAGTGTTGTTCTCGTGTTTAGTCCAAGTCTTGTTATGTCTCGTTTTCATTGTCTATCCAGATAGTCCACATGGTCTTCCTCTGCTTCTCTTTCTTCGCATCTGGCATGTGATGCGTTGTGTGGAGTCGGTCGGTTGACATTCTTTTCGGAACAACTTTATCCAGTGCAGAGTTGTCTGCCTCTCCAAAGGTCGTCCTATTTAATCATTTCTGTCTTTTTGTAGTCTACACATTCCTGAAATTTTGCAAAGCCAGCTAATTTCTGTTTTGAGGATTCTTTTTTCTCTTGCTTTGCCGGTGTCCAACATTCTGGTCCATATAGTCAAATGGGTTGTATCATTGTCTCATATATATTCTTACATTTATTTCTTTGTTATTCACCTGCTTCTCCATATCCTGGCCATCCTTCCAGATGCTTGTGATGTCCGGTAGAATGGCTTCAGATGAACTCTGCTAATATTAATAAAAATCCATGATGACAGATCGACAACAGACAGAGAAACTACTACACATAAATGTAGGCTTTCGCCTGTCAGGGGCCTATGGCATCAAGTCATCCATAAGTGAAATCAAATTATGTATTTAAACAGTAGGAAGTGATTAGGACAGACACATGTGAATGGCTTTGATTTCTACTATTGTTGAGCCGGCAATGGATGAATCCCAATGACCTGGTCATGAAGCCAGTGCATCTCAGGTCTTTCCGTTTATTTCCCAACTTGCACCAGTACCAAATTATACTGCTTGGTGACAGAAACACGGTGTGCACTAGCAATCTTGCCCAGGATTGTTACACGGAGTCGAACCCGCAACCGCATAAACATCGACGAAAAGCGTTACTGATAGACCACCGTGCCGCACATAAGTTGCTACGCGTATTGAAAATGAGGCGTTAATTTGAAACGCACAACAGCGGACTGCAGATAAGCGCTAATGAACTGACAATCCTTATGGTAAACTTATTTCTGGTTATGCAGATTCTAGGACTGATACCAATGAGCAGTATTGCGATTTTTCAACTTGTTACAAACATTGAGTCTCGGCACTTGCCTCGAGACTTCAACATGCGAGACCGAAAGACAAGACCCGAGACTCCCTCCTCCAAGACCGAGACGAGACTTTGGTCAGATTGTCAGAGACGAGACCGAGACGGGATCAACTGAGACGCCGAGACCGAGACTTCATTTCTGGCAGTTCAGGCTTAGATCCTTATATCACGGATCATACATCACATAGAGGCTACAGAATTCACAGTCCAGTTAACCGTTTTCATTACGCTCATAGGGGCGCTGCAACCGGTCGCAACTGGTGGCAGCTATAGCCCCAATGTATACGTGGCCAGACTCAGACTGCCTGAGTGGACCTGCATATGCTCTCATAACATTGACTTTTTTGACCTTCTCACTAAATATGCAAGGACTTGTAACAATGAGCTAAATTTAACTTTGAAATAACATAAAGCTCGAAATATTTGTGCATTACAAGAATATGGCTGTGCGCGCTATCTCAGAAGTCGATCGCGCGCAGGTGCGGAGCTTAGAAGGAACACTGCTGTAGCAATAAACACTGCGCAGGCAGCAGAGCCACACATGTAGCTCATCGGTGTAGCTGCCTCATTTACTACATTAGGCCTACGTCATGCACGATACAAATAAACGTAGTATCTATAAAAATGTCACAAAAAACAATTACAGTCGGATTACAGACGACACGGTGTAACTTACTGACTGCAACCTACAACGGAGCAACAAAATGCTGTTGCAAAATGCATAGGTAATCGTTTTCATATATGAGTCCCTACAGTGTTGCATATTTGTTGCAGCTGTCTTGAAATTTTTTGGTTGAATGGAATCGATGGAATCGATTATGCGAATGAAAGTCGGAACGACCAACTACATCGATCCATCAGAGTCACAGTAGCACAGAGCTCGATGAGTCTTGCGTTTGTCATTAAAGCCTCCGACAGTCAAGACGAAGAATTATAACGAGCAGCACAAACTGAAAACCAGAAATGAAACCGGTTTCTGTTTCTCTGCAGAATCCGGCGACTCATTCGATGTGCTTAGTTTCTTTACGACTGTCTGTTGAATGGCGGCTCATCAGGAGAATTCCATCGTCGTCTGCAGGTGTGGAATGCTTTCCAAAGCACTCGTTTCAACTTCACGGCAAGCACTGCCCTCTGGGACAGGGGTTGTAGGCTTCGAACTAGACGCAGGCGTTGTGCTGTTGGCCCAGTTGCATTCGACATACTGAGCAGAGTCAGAATGACTAGATTCATGCACGCGAAGGTAGCAGGGCTTTTGCTCGTCGTAGGCTGTAGCTGACGTTTTGCCTGGAGTCAGTGCCGCCCCCGCCGCCGCTGGATACGTCATAGTAAGCGGATGTTCTGCTGGAGAGAGGATTGCTGCGATGAAGAGCCCTAAGCACCACAGTCCTTCGTAGGCCTCTCTTGCGTCCTCCAGGACGTCGACAGACCAGTGCCTGAAGCTCTTGTCGGAACTGTCTCCGAAACAGGCAATAGATGGCGAAATTGAGCGCCGAGTTGGTCGTAATCAGTAGGTTGCTGATGTGGTAGTAGCGTCTATACGTTGAGCACGTGTGTCGCTGGCTGTCGTCTACGAGGTAGAAGAGGATCTGGTTGATAGACGCCGGTGTCTCGCAGACGATGAACGAGACGATGATGATGATCATGACAAGGGTGATGTTGTTCTCTTCGGCGCTCGCCCGCCCCAGAAGCGCCTGGCGCGAGCGCTGCGCTCTCTTCAGCTCCTGGACGAGGTGGACATTGAGGACAACGAGTATTCCAAGGGGCAGCAGGTAGACGAACAGGCAGTAGGCGATGTTCTCGTAGAGGATGTTGTACAGGCGGAAAGACCCCAGTCCGACGTTCTCTTCGCGGTCGGTTGTGACGTTGTCAACAGCGGAAGTGACTGTGACGTAACGATATTCGACGAATCGTGGGATGTTGTAGACGAATATGCAGAGCAGCATAATGGCGATCTGTCGCTGGACATTGCGCTTGGAGCAGAGCCGGGCGGCGTGCAACGGCCGACAGACGGCGATGTAGCGATTGGCGGCCACAAGGACGACCATCCAGACGGTGCCCAGTTGGACCATGTGGGCCAGTGGCCAGGCGAACGTCTGGAAGTAGGTGTAGATCGGAGCCAGCTGAGCGGTGTGGCCGAGGTGGATGACCATCGCAGGGTACATCTGAACGAATGCAGCCGTTCCGAGGAAGACGTTGTCCATGACTGCCAGCGCCTTCAGCAGAAACGTCGAAACGTTGTTCTTGGAGTATTTGTGCAGAATGGCGAACGACAGGGCGTTGCCGATCAGACCGAAGCCGCAGACGAGGCCGTAGATTGGACCGTAGACGAGGAAGAAGAACAGCTCCCCTGAACATGGTTCCGACTCTTTGTCTGTGGCGTTGCTCGAGGACAGGCCGGCCCCAGCCCCAACAGGGGGACCGGCCCCTGCAGCAGGGAGGCCAGCACCTACTGCGTCCCCTACGATGGTTGAGTTCGTCGAGTAGGCCTGGATGGCTTCCGCCATTGTTTAATCAATATCCACTCAATCGAAGCGAAGTAAGGCTGCTAAGTCCAGAGCATCGACAAACTGGTCATCAGTCGTAGACCCTGGAAGTAACAAAAACCATCGACACAACCAAACCAATGAATCATCCGTCAGTCAAGAAGACGCAGCAGCCGACGGGGGACCATTTAGCTGGAACAGCACCATACAGCAACAGCAGGATTAAGAAGAACACGTTCTAGTGGCAGTAATTACTGCTTAGGAAGTTCAGACGATATGACCTAATGGCCGAGCAATATTATGATTGTAATCGTAGCAGCAGAAGTTAAGCTCACTTGTCTACAACCGACAGTCAGCGAAGTGGCTACTAAAGTGTTGTGAACGCCATTCTGTTGAGTAAATAAGAGTAACAAATCAATCATGCCCTGTGCAAGCAAACAACTTCGAGTGTTTATTTCAGTCTCTCATATATTAGCAGTCGCTTCTTGATACACGATTATTATTCTAATGGCCACTTAACGCTCAGGAGTCGGAGTCCTGCAGCTGTTCATGTATACACCCAAGTGGAAAATAGCGGAGATATCAACGACTTCAGTAATTTCGACATCAGTGATCGCTTTTCAAAGATAGCGTTCCGTGACTGAAACTGAGATGACATCAGGCGGAACAACAGATGCTATCGTCATCGTCGTCAGGGAAACTCGTTTCCTTATTTAGGTTCTTTTTTAGCCGACAGAGGAGAACATATGAAACGATAACGCAGGATTTACGTTCCGTTTGTCATAGATATGACATTCTAACAGACTAACTGTGCAACTGTTTCCACATAAATTTTGTATCAATTGAAAATAGAATCGTGCCGATTGAATGCGACTTAGCAACTGCTGCGTGAATTAGGAGTTCGAATCTCAGTATGTGAATCGACAATTCGTACGACACCCTGCGCTGCAGAATGCCTGCCTTTCTGTCTTTCAACGAGCCCGACACCTAGCGACGGGCTACATGGACCACTGCATGTACCAGAGCGCCCTATGGTCCAAAGGTAACGACCGATCGATTTCTACCTTCTGATGTTTTCCTCCGTCTAATGAACAAATCTACGACTGGATGCATGTTATGTGTACAGGGGCGACTCTGACATCATACTCTAAGTGCAGGCCTAGACAGGCCTAGATCATTTGATGCGCATGGACGCCATTAGGAATGGCCGCAACGAGGTCTTTCTTCACACGCACATGCATGCAGGCAGGCAGAGAGGCAACTGCAACAGAGCGACTGCCAACAGTGTTTAACAGGTTTATTAGGTCGATGTTTTACGATTTAGGCGATAAATTCAGCGAATAAGTTTACATAATCGCAAGCAAACTCGTAGATCATCAAATATTACGACGTGCATAAAGATCGAATCGTCGCCCGATAGGACCAAAGTCGGTGGCGACTGGAGCCATTGAAGAGAGCAAATCAAACAATCGGATCGATGCTCATCGACTGTCTGCCAAGTGCTAGAATGATCGACCGTCGTTTCAACGAAAGAGACGCACACAGAACGACAACGACACAGACAACGACAAAGCATAGCTAGACAGACAGACAGACAGATAGGCAGACTGACTGACTGACTGACTGATTGAGTGACTGATTGATTGATTGATGGGTAGATGGATGCATGGATTGGTGGGTGGGCGGGCGGTTGGGTGGATGGTTGAACAGCCAGATAGATAGATAAATGGATGGACGGACGGACTGATAAAAGAAAAGAAAGAAAGAAGAGACCGAAGTTCGAGAGACTTTCCATTTGTATGAAATCAAGTGTGGCCTGCTATTAAGCTGCTGGTTAGGCTCTGAATGTAGGCCTCTGTTTCAGACGTCGTACAGGGACAGAAAGCATCGAAGTCTGTCTCCATTTCTCATAATTAAGCAGCTGGAACCGAACCACAAAGCCCTCCTGGATATGGATTCGATAATTTCTGCTAGAATATAGTTTAATGATTATACGGCTACCAATCACTGGCCTACACTTAGGCCTAACATCTGAATATGTATCTTAGTATGTATCCGATGCCTTTTAAGTACCCCTCAAAGTAGGTAGGAGGAATTTTAATTTCAATTGAGGCTTACAGTTGACACGACAAAACTTTAATGCCTGCACTGATAAGTTTAGCTTAGGGCAGCTGACTGGCCTGAACTACACGTCTATCGGCCAAAGTGAAGTGCTTTGAGATTCTCTTCTTCATGCGACCATAAAGAGAAGAAGATGAAACTATAGTTTATGCCACTTGGTCCCGATTTACTCGATTCGCCAGCAACTGATCGACTGCTTTGCTGCTTCGATGGCCAGTTGACCAAGTTGTGACATCGAGTGACTCCATGTGACGCTGCGTCACAGCACCAGTGAGCAACTGAGAGATTGAGTAAGCGAGTGAACAAGTGATTCAGTGAGTGAGTGACCAGCTGAGCGACTGAGCAAACGAGCACGCGAGTAAGCGCGTGAGTGGCTGAGATGACTATGGCCATCTGCTGCATGCTAAAGTCTGCAATCTCCAAACTCTTCTCACTAATTCCCTCCGGTTGTTCTCCTGTATTCAACACTTCACGCCAACGGGATACACAGATACGTGTATGGATTTAGCGGGTCCAGGGCGCGGCCTACACGGCCCCGGATTTCCCTCAGAATTGGCCCTAAACCCGACTTAGGTCTACTAGCCCTGATCCCGGTCGATTATAAAGGGATCTAGGTTACACCGATTGATTATCACAACACAGATCTCTCCCACCTGTTCCTAAAGCTTTCTTTGAACAAAAAATTGACTGACAGTCGTAATTTCGACTTCTTATCTCTTGATATACAATGTGCTTTGAACCTCATTCCTACTGCTTTCCCAGTGGAGTGCTTCGATGTTAAAGGTAAGTTATCACATCTCTTAACACCTCTCTCTCTCTCTCTCTCTCTATCTCTTTCGCTAAAGCCTGATTCCTCGCCAGCTTCGCGTATGCCATAGTTGGCCTTCTTCTTCAGAAGCCCTCTCTCTCATGGAGGTCTACATATCTGTCCCAGGACCTTTACGGTTGGCAGAAAATGGTGGAAAAGGCAACGCTCCAGAGAAGGGCAGGCTATTGATGATGATGCCTATGACCGCCTTGCGTCAATGTGCAGGACTACCTGGAGAGGAGGAGGAGGAGGACTAGGAGGAGGATTCTGCGTTTGAGAGGGTGTCAGGTTTGAAAGCATATAGGTAGTAGTAGTCTACTACAGTTTGGCAGGTTTCTTGGCATATGAGAAATTATCTAGTGTCCCGCCGTGGGCAAAATGCTGGAAAACACTAAAATAACTACAGCATTAAAATTATCCTGACATGTCCTCCACTCAGTGGCTTTCTCTCGCATGAACAGCTTATGAGCTGACTGTGCAGTTTCAGTCTACTTTAACAGAGTTTCTTGTTAGGCAAATTCCTTTGAGAATTAAGAAATTATACAGCGCACACTGCAACCTTGGTTTTACCGTGCCATTTCTGAAGGTAGGCGCCGCAGAAATTTGCTGGATACTACATATCTAGATTTAAAGAACAATGCAAGCTTGCGTGAGAACTCATTTCATCTGCTAAGTCTGCAGATTTAACTAACTTAATCTCTGAGAATTCTGCTTCACATGTGGCTTTGTAGATCGCTTACATTGCTACATATCTCAGTTCACGCCCTCTGTCAGTATTTTAATTGAATGGCCTCATGCCGGACTACATCTCTGAATTTTGTATTCGAGTCGGAGACAGTGAGAACAGATGTCGGCTAAGGTCCTTGTCGAGGAACCTACTGCAGGTCCCGAGGTCTTCCACGCGGTTTGGCGAAAGTTCTTTCTCGATTGCCGGGCCCACTGCGTGAAATAGCCTTCCCGACCACGTGAAGAATGCTCCATCCTTGGATACCTTTAAGAAAGGGTTTAAAACGTTTCAATTTAAATTATCATATGACTGTAGTTAATTTTCTATTGTCGCCTGAACTTATGTACAACGCCCTTTACTTCGGTCTCGGCCTGTGTTACGGCGCTATAAAAATTGTCTTTATTATTATTATTATTATTATTATTATTAAGTGGTAATTATTCTCCCATCGCTATATTAACATGAAGTGTCTCTCCTCGTGATGCTGTGCTTGGTCCTCTTTTGTATGCGTTATACATCATATACCACTGGGTAGACGGCTTCGTAATCATTCACTGAGATATCACTTCTCTGTAAATTATACTAAAATTTACATTTCGTTTGGCAGCTTGTCTTGTCATTCATCTGTGCATCTGTTATCCAACGCTGACGAAACGTTGCGGCCTTGGATGGCGGCTAATAAACATCTGAGCCCATCAAAAACCGAATTTCGGCTAATAAGCACTCCACGGCAGCTCAAGAAGTTTGAATGGTTTGAATCTCTAAAATTACGCGTCTAACTTATTCAGTTGGCTGATGTTGCTCGGAACTTGGATGTTGTTTTAAACTCTTCCATGTCTTTCACTGAGTATGTAAATGGGATTATACAAATCGCCAAATATGCACATTCGTGACAGAACTATGAGGTTATGACCTCAAGGATATCTCTGGCGAACGTATTAGTCTCCAATTGCCTTGATTACTGTAACTCCCTTCTTACTGGTATCACAAAGTCAAATTTGCAGAAAATCCAGAGTGTTCAGAACTCGATCGTTAGAGTCATAACTGATACATTTAGACACAAGCATTAACTTATTTACTTAAATCAATTATATGGTTTCCCGTTTAGGAAAGGATCTGTTTTAAATCGGAGATGATTGTATATAAAACATTAAATGGTCGCCAGTAGGCCTACTTGAACTCAATCCCTATTCTCCAGACCTACCACAATTCAAATAGGTAATCTGATTGCTTTTCTCGGGTTGAACCGAGAACTAACCCAGTTCTTTGGTGATCGAGCTTTTCCGGTTGCGTTGGAATTCTCTCCCTCTTCGTTCTGCTCATTCTCTTATGTCGTTTTCATCCGGCTCATGACTTATCCTTTTTCAGTAGCTTATCCATCATTGGCTGTCTATTTGTCTCAGTGGACTGACCTTCTGGGCATTGACCTGATTACGGCTTGGCTTTGGTGAGCCATAGGGTTATGCCTTTGCATCGGCGCTATAGAAGTTGCTAATTTTTAATATTTAAACCTGTGTAATATTTAGGTTAATAACTTAATATGTGTTCAGAACATTTTTAAGCTTTTGTCTTTATACTCTTGTACTAATGTACTTAGGGTGAAATCTACAAAACACAAAATTGTTTCTTAGCTAAGCTGCTTCGATTGGTCTTCGCCTCCGAGCCTCTGATCGGGTCTTTGCCCTCGGACCTCATTTTACCACTCTGTAGCTCTTGGATACACCAATACACCACTGGAGTCTGCTACAGTCTACAGCATGCAATGGTAACTGTTATGATGATAAAGATTTTCACACGATAGTAGAAATTGAGGTCCGTCCTTCCTTTAACCTATAGCTCTCTCTCTCTCTCTCTCTCTCTCTCTCTCTCTCTCTCTCTCTCTCTCTCTCTCTCTCTCTGACTTTGTTTACGTCGGTCGCTTTTCTCGCTAAGAGAAGAAACCGAATGATAGAATGTTCTGTTCTGTGTTTATCTTTTTACGGATATTCTTCATTAAAACATTGTAGAACTTATTAATGTTCTCTTCAGATCAACGCTGCTGAAGTGAAGCAAGAAGGATCGTAAATTTCGTTTACGAAGCATTAGAAGAATTATTGGTGTCAAGAAACCTCTAATATTCGAACGAGCCAATAGTGAAGCTGCAGCATATCTCTGTCTGTCTGTCTGTTTGTCAGTCTCTCTATCAACCTGTCTCTCTTGCTGTGTGTTACAATCCAATGCTTTCTAAGGAACATAAATCTGCCTATTGAGCTACATAAATAAATGTTTTGCTCTCGTGTTACGCATCGTATGTATACTAAGAGCATGGCTGGCTACTTTCATCATAGATTGGCAAGATTGATGTGTACATAGACCGCGTGCCACCCATCGAAAGAAGCGCTGTTAAACCACCGTTCGGTCCTTCGTTCTCTGGTAGATGTTTTGTCGGAGCCAGAGACTGGCAGAAGGCACTTGAGCAGGTGAACAAGTGCCTCCCATTTACAACGACTTCAAGAAGTTCTTAACGATGATAAGAATAGAACGCTGTTCTGCCGTATAACTACGCAGTATACAGAACACCTAAAAGAGCTTTTCTCAGGCGCTAAAGAAACGGTCACGATCGTAAAATTTGCACCAAAAACAATCGATCGCATCGGAATTATAATTGCATTCGTAACTAATACTAGTCGTATACTTCTATACGATCTCCATTAGAAAGAAACTTCTCGGATGGGATTCTGACCTCACGGCACGACCGAACAAAATCAGCTGCTTGAGCAAAGACAAAGAAAGCCAAACCTTAGTCGTTTATGCACAAATCATACTTTAAAAGTAAATATTTAAAAGGAAGTTTTAAAAAGATACTTATTATAACTGTCTTACGACGCTGCCCTGAAAAAGTCGGAAAACTTTCGACACTCTTGAATCTATTGCGATTTTACACCCTAAATTTTGCTGCCCAGCTTTCAGTAGGCCTATGTCCTCTGCCCCGTCCTACCTGTCCTCTCTAGTTACACCTTGTACTTCAGTAGAGGCCTATGTCTTGGCAACAGCAACCAGTGCAGCTCGTCTCATGTGACGTCAGAGAATATTACATTTTAAAATGCACGAACTCTAGCATGTAATCAGTCTTCAACTTCAGCTAATTAATTCTGTGTAGATGTTACAACGTATGTTTACTAAGCACTAGTTAGAGTTAAGGCAACTTTGATAGTAAGCGAACGCTCAGTCGAAAGAGTATAAATGCAGGGGGCAGAAACACACACCACACGCTCTTCACATGCTCGGAGCAATTGAGGCAGTTTCTGTCACATGAGTCTCGTCCAGCATCTTCTGAGAATCGCTGCTAGACCGTGATGCCACCGCCGCCGCCGCATCTGCCATCTTTGGTCTCCCGCAGAGGAAAACAGAGATCGCACTGGTATCCATTTAGCCAGAGTGGGACGTACAAATGATTCGATCGGGAACAGAAAAGGCATCTTACGTAGGCACATAGCTCAGGTTAATTGCACAGTAGAATATATAATGGTAGGTTTTTATTCTCAATTACCCTACTACTTAGAAACATAGGGCGAGTTTTAAAAGCAGCACCGAAATGTTGTGAAATTAGAATAGCAGGTCTGTATAATTGCCAGGTCTCTTTGGTTGCATCTGTTATTCTGCTTCTCAACTCTGTAATGAACTCCAGTTACTTCCTCTTGCTCCAAGCGCTGCCTGTCTCCAAAACGACTGTCACAGAGGCACTGGTGAGACTGCTGGTGGCCTTCGGTGCTTCAGCCTCACCTGCGGTCGACAGCCTCCTCACCTACCCTGGTAGATGGATAAGCGAGGTGAAAAAAGAGACAAGGAAACGCAAGTCAACCGGCCGAATAGGCAGATAAATAAAACAAAGATCGTCAGAAATATTTGTCAATTGATACCTTGAAAATTTGTCGAAAAGGCCTACGAAGCAAAATGCATTTATTTTTAAAGGTAAATCTGCCAAACCTGAGCAAAATTTAAAATTACTACAATTTTGATTTAAAATTCAATCCTCGAAATATTTTTGAAGCCATTTGAAATTCTTATGGCCAAATTTAACTATCATGCCACCAGAATTATGAATCACTAGCAAAAATTTATAAAACTTACGAATACTGAATTTATTGAAACTCAAAAGTCACTTTAAACTAGTATTAAACTATTGGCCCATTTGTAAAGTTTTATAGCTTATGTGTACGAAACATGAAGTTTTATATGATTGAATTTTTATATTAAACATTTTTAAAATAAATATCATGCAGTAACAAATATTGTCAAAATTTTATGCAAGAGCTGAACACCTTGATAACTGTTTGGTTAAAAGCTCGATTGAAATGTTTATAATTGCTCTTGAGGCCAAAATAAATTAATGATTTTAACCGCGATTAATCGATCTGATGCTCAGTGCATTTAAAACTTTGCAGGAACCATTAAAAAAAACTGAGCATTAGCACAACAAAATTGGTACATAATGGATTGAAAATAGTAGCTGCTATCAAATTAGACCCATCTTATTTAATTCAACTTATTATTTTGATAATCAATACCAATTTCTTAACTTTATCCACTTGTTAAGTAATTATTATGCGAGGTCTTGCTGGCGTCATTATAGCCTTAAAATTATAGAGAAATCCGCGAGCTTTGTAAAAACATTTTTTACGAAAGATGTCACCGAACAAGATGTTCATTGCCATCATTTCCTACTTTTTAAAATGTAATCTCTTTGTAGACACAACGTGAAACATCAAAATTGTTTGCAAAAAATGTGCTTTGCAGATTGTACATACAGGCGTTCATCGCCGTTAATTCCTGATTGTAAGATTCTACTTTTCCCTCGTAGACTCACTTTGCACAATGTTAGGCTGCAGAAAGTGCGAACCAATTTTATTAGGCAGTAAGTAAGTAAGTAATGTATTTGCTAACACGCCGATTGCCCATCGGTTGAGCGTGGAATCGTAGGCGTAGCGTGGGTAATCACAGTAATCAGACAACAAAACCAAGACTGTTCAAATAGGACTTAAGCCGTTTTACGAATATGTCTAGCTAGATGCTATTGTGAGTAATGTAAACAGGAAGACTATTCAAGATGGCTGGTGCAGAATTACTGAAATCCACGTCGGGGAAATTCAGATCGATAGTTTCAGATGTCATCTATAGGCAATGCATACAGTTTAGTGAAATAAAAATTCTATTTTCCAGAATGTGCAGACTTCGCACAGCATATTAAAGTTTTGAATGTTCATCGTCATCAGTTCTTGAATTTAAAATTTAAAAATATAACTTTTGCTCGTAGACTAAGTTTGCATAATATTAAACTAATCTGACGCATTTTAAGAGTGAATAGTCTACTTCAAAACAAAAATGCTGAAGCAACATTACTCTCGCATTTACTGTTAGTAATGTTGCTTCAGCCATTTTTATTTTGATGTAAACTGTTGAATGTTTTCCACTACGTCGACTAACTGGTAGGCTTATCAACGGGCCAAGTCGCTTAGACTTGTCGACTGGTTAACCGAATTGTTATCGACGTTTAAGGTTATCCATTTGGTCTAGTACTTACTTAGTTCCAAGGGCCTTCCTGCACATGGGACAACGCAGCTTCTCCCGTTTATCTCTGCCGACCGCTAGTCTTCCTGCCTTGTCTTGAAACAGTTCCGAACATCCAAGGTCGTCTCTGATGGTCTCAGACCAGTTCTTTCTTGGTCTTTCCTTCTTCCGCTTCCCTTCAGGAATCCAGTTCATTGCTTGATAGGCTCACATATCTCTATCAATACGAATTACATGACCCATCCATTTCACTCTTCTCTTTCTGATGCTATTTTCTATATCCTCTTGTCTCGTCCTTTCTCTTATAGTTTTCTGATATTTTATCGCGCCACGAGATGTGCCGAATTCAGTTTAGTCATCTATGTTTGCCGCAGTTATTGGCCAAGTTTCCGATGCATATAGTAGTGTGCTTAATATTATGGCTTCATACAGATGAATCTTGGTCCTCACACTTTATCCGCTGTTCTTCCATATCTTTCACTTCTCTCGAAAGCAGCATTCGCCTTTCCTATGCGTATCCTTACCTCTCTGTAGCAGCTGCTGTCTGCTGTTATTGATTTAGCGAGGAGGCAGAAATCATCCACGACCTCAACCTCTTCGTCATCGATCACAATCTCGTCCATTTCATTCCATTTTCCTACTTAATCTATCCTATCATATCATAATCTTGGTCTTTTTTCTGGATTGATAGGGAGTCCCACCTTTGCTGCTTCCTCCTGGCCTTTAGGTGTCAGCTCTTTTATGCCTCTCCAAATGCTGTTCAGCAGAGCGATTGCTTAAAAATGTGATACCTTTTACTGCATATTGTATTGACAGACTGAAGACTGTGGTGAAATGTTAATGTGAATTTATGAAAGAAGGTGGCAACAGCAGACGAGCCGGACCTAGGTGTTGGAACTCTCTTCCTGCAGCAGGTTTTTGCTCAGTGGTTTATGTTATTTCGTTCTCAACTCAATATATTTACCTTTTCAAATTGCTTATCCACCAAAGGTTGCCTCTCTGTCTTAGTGAACTGATCATCTGGACACTGACTTGCAAATTGAGGCTTGGTTTTTGGTGCGCCATAGGTTGACCTCTTGCGAATTAGTTACCGGTGCTATAGAAGTTATTACTTAATACGAGTGTTTTCAATAGGACTAAAACACACGACTAAGCTCGAGGCTGCACTGCTCTGCTCGTTCTGCCTGCAATCCATTCTCTACTGATTAATCCATCCAGGGATCAGCTGCAGTTGAGCAGTTGAAAAAGTCAGACCGTTCGCTACAAATAACTGGATACGAGTAAAAACTTACAGCAATGAAATCAGCTTCAGTCTAAGAAGGTTTCGAGAGTTTAACATGCTGCAGTCATTTGGTGCAGGTCATGTTAAATTGCAGTGCATAGTTGTCACGGATGAATGAGAGTCAATTAGCTCTACGAGGAGCGAAGGTTGACCTCATTCCGTTCAGTATCAGCTCCATGGTCGAAAACAGGTTCTCAACCGAAGCTGAAGAGGCGTTCTAAGAGAGGACATTCTTTGCAAGAGCTTCCGTTAGTGGATACTTGGCATTTCACAAAAGCTAAGGTCATCGTCTTGTTCATTAGGGTTGTGTCGCAGATAGTTCTTCGTCTCTTTTCGCCGCAGTCTACGATGTTTGGAGTTGCTCGTGCACAGTGTGTGCGCCATAGAATCGATTTCATCCATTCGGTAGCAGGTGCTGCTACTGCTGCTGCTTACAGCCATTGTATTGTCATCTATTTCACTACTGCCGCTACGTCCTTCAGAAACAACAAAGACTTTGACATTGGCATTTCAGTTGCAGCACATTGTGCACTGTGAAGAAAAGTTGTTTCTTCACGTCATCTGTTACGTCCAGCAATGCCAGTGTTCCCGGATCAAGCATTATTGCCAATTTTGTAGTATCCGATAATGGAAAACGTTTACCCAAGTTCTTTGTCAGAGTCGCTAGCAGTCGATAGCTTAGTGACTGGTTTCAACTTGAGAGCGGCTGCTGATGGTGGGGGTTTCTAGGCCTGGATGGAACGAGAAGAGCCATGGATCTTCTTCGATCTTTACAAGTAAGAGCAAGCATGCAATCATATATTAGGCGATTAGGCGATTGCACGCCTCCATCTTCGGACAGATGCCGTCCTACTATTGGCTGAAGAATCATTCAAAGAATGAAACGCAACAGTGATAATCACCGGACAATTTTCCGCTGGATCTTGGGCCCCGCAACTAAGCCTATTTGCTCTTGGAAATTGGATTTAAACATTCCGTCAATTTTAACCTCAAAAACTCGCAGCATCAACGCTGACAATCAAATCATGATTACATTTTGACATGTTGAACAGACGTTCATGCATATAGAATCACATGTTTAGGATATCTAAGACAACCAAATCGCAAGCTTCAGTCTCAGCGTCGTGACACATGGCAACTTAGGGCATTGAGCGCCAGAAAGACATACAACGAAATAACAGCCAGGAAATAGCATGCATGGAAATAGCATGCAAGAAAAGAGCATGCAAGAACATAGCATGCAGAAACAGGTGGATCCAGCGAACGCCAAGCAACTTGTAAAGGCGATCAGAAATTGCAAGTTAGGCGAGTAAAATGCTTTGTTCTCAAGAGCAGCGCAGCTTAGTGTCAGCGAAGACACGGCTTAAGTACAGGAACTTGGCTTAAACCGGTGTAAATCCAAGTCCTGCTGATCGACTGACTTCGAATTTGATATGCGATGCGCGATAGTCTTGTGCTTGGTGTGCTAGATCGTCAACCCAGAGATTTGGGGTTTAATTCTCCGCCAGGGCGGAAGATATTTCAAGATTTCTGTTGCACTAGCGCTCCTAGCGAACTCAAGTATAAAATGAATACAGCGACCCCTGTTCTTCGATGAAGATGGTTGTACGGCGTCTGTGGAAAGGTCAGGTGGCGAAGTAGAGGACTGGCAGCTTATATGCCGATACCAAGGAAATGAAGTCGGTAAATTTAACATTTCATATCAATGGCCGTGTTCCGGAGTTAGTTTGAAAGACTGCTCTTCTTTCTTCTTCTTAATCTTCTTGTTCTTCCGTGAAGATGGCTGTTCCAGACGCCACTCCTATTATTATTATATTTTGCCCGAAGTAAGTGTAATCCCTAAGGAACTGAAAATTATTATTATTATTATTATTATTATTATTATTATTGTCGTTATTTGTTTTTATGAGCACATCAGGAAAGAGAATTGTTTGATCTGAAATGCTAGATAATTACTCGTTGTTAAGAAATTTGAATTCGATGTATGCTGGAAATTTGACATACTATCCAGATCGAAAGCCGCCTTTTCAGTAGGAGTAGATAGATTTACGCTAGTATCATGATGATGGTGATGGTGGTGATGATGATGATGATGATGAGAGGTTGCAAGAGCATCACGCAGGTACTGTTTGTCAGAAACAGACAGACAGAGACAAGACAAGACAAGACATAGCGCATTTCATCTAACGTTTCTGGATCAAGGGAGTCAAGTCTTGGTTGGGACATTATTATGGTTGTACCCCATCCTAAGTACTGTGAACATATGGATGCAAGCCAATACTGGCGACACGATATTTAGCAAACAGCTGCAACTGCCTGGTTTCGTGGGCGACGGGTCCACCATCCGCTGTTACGAGACATTTGATAACAATAGTGAAAACAGCAGAAGTGGCACTGGGTGAGGGATTGCATTCTTAGGAGATGACGGGAAAGAGATCGGCAAACATGCTGGTGACCCAAATATAAGAAATTCAGTAATGATGAAGAAAGAAATCATTAAAAATGACCGAATGTCCTGAAACTATGCAAAGGTTAGCAAAAAACGTGTTGATGGCAAAACATAGACAACAAACATATCAAAGTCGGCTTCAACAGTCCTGTGGCCAAATTTTTCCGGAGAAGACGCGTCCCCCCATTGTTCAGAGAGCGAATCTGCGCCATGCACTGTTCGTCATTGGAGCAACCAAAGAAAGTGTCGGATGACTTGTTAACTCGGGCTTTCCAGTCAGATCGACGACGAGCTTTTAAATAATAGACTTGTGAGGTAAAAGGTGACAGCGGATGGTCGATGCTAAGAGGCAGATAGAGACAGAGAAGGAGGGAGAGAAAGCTAGAGACACAGAGAGACACCGAGACAGAGAGGTACAGACAGGAAGTGAGAGAAAGACGAAGAGAAACAGAGAGACAGCTAGATCGAGAGAGAATGAAAACAGCAAAAACCAGCAACACGATGATCAGTTTCTGGTAGAAATGAAGAGGCAGTTTAATAAGTATACATGTAGTGTGGATTGCATGGCAACCGTTGGCAGCTGCTGTCACACTATGCAGACTCAGTCTTTGCAAACAGTCGCAACGGAATGCTTCGAACAGAAGTGCACAGAATTTTAAGCATCGTAATTCGCAGCTTACTGGCATTAGGCACACACCTCACCTATCTAGAGAGTCGATGCACATGGTCGATGAATTCAACAGCTGAACGAACAAATAAACGGATTTATCAGTTTTCCTGATAAAGGAGTGGCAAACGGACGGACATGTCTGACGCCGTATCCACACAAGCGTCGCCGAACTGCCTATTTAATGCTAGAACAGTTCCCGAAAAACGTCAGCATTCAGCTATTTAAATAAAACACATAATAGTTAATTTTTGTTTCGTCTAGCTCTGTTTTGGAATTTCACCACATCTGATGGTGCAAGGTTTGATAATTCAACATATCAAGAGTTTGAAACCACTGATCCAGAAATCTGTTTTTCCAGTCTAGTATCAGTGAACAGAAGTCAGACTGAAGTTGCATTGGGAAATTCACAAGCGGAGTTACTTATATCGTAGTGAAATGTTAAGTGAAATAGGAGTAAACGTTAGAACAAGTGGAAATTACTAATGTCATCACACTACCTTATTCAGCGAATGAAAGTAAAATTTGCTTCACTTGAAGAAAGATCTAGGCCAGGTCAAAGCGGAGCAGGTCAGCATAGCATCCCTTCAGCATGAGAGCAACGAATCTGTTTCAAGACTAGGGTGACAGTCTGGACAAGGGAACCAATATCGTCCATCTGACTTTATCTAAGCATTTTAAAACCTGTCCATGTATTTGCTCCTCAGCAATTTAATTGCCTAGTCGCAATCGCATCAGTTCACTCCATATGTTAGCTGCGATTCTGAGAGGTTCTAAATGGCGCTGTATGAATTCATTGGTACTTGTATACATCATCATCACCACCACTACCATCACCTAAGGCGTGTCCCTCTCTGGAGCGTTGCCATTTCCACAACATGTTGTCAGCCGTCTCTCTTCTGGCCATTTTCTGCTGTAGCATAGGGTGCTGCAGCAGCAGCATCTGTGGCAGCAGCAGACCTTCTGATTATTAATTGATCGAAAGAAATGTTAGCATCCGACACCCTCGACGAGCTTCATCGACGCAACCTCTGTCGATCTTTTGATGACGACATCGAGTTCTAAGTTTATCTGGTAACTGACTCCAAGTAGTCTAAATGTAAAAGTACACGTTTTTCTATATAGCGATCGACACTGCTCATTTTTCAATGAATTTATCGGGTGAGATCCTTCACCACCGCTCCCCGTTTGAATGGGCTCCACGTCCTTTAAAATCCCCATGTACGGACCGGGCTAGTCCGAGATTCAAATCTCTGAAATAAGACACGATCGGGCCGTGAACGGAGATCCCGAGGCATAGAGGCGCCTTGATGTAGGCCCTACATGAGAGACTATGAATCAAAACAAAGCAACGAAGAACACCATCGCTGACAAACGCCTGAACACGAATGGCTACGTTTCATTCTCCTTACACTCGCGGAAGAAACACCGTCTTTTACAAGTTAAACACGTATTATGCCTTGCATATGCTTTGCATATGCTTTGCATTAGTAATCGACCCAAAGACCGAACAACTTTAGTCACCTTCGTTTGTCCCAATGACCTGCTTTGACTACGCAGCCGAGAAAAGTTCGGTGCATAGATAGAACTTTCATTCATCAACCTTCGGCTCAACCACATATCAGAATTTCAAATATACAGATTCTTAAAATATACATACATGTATAAATACATACACGCATAAATACATGCATGCATACATTTATACATACATACAACATACATACATACATGCATGCATGCACACATACGTACACACATACATGCATAAATTTTGGTAACGCCTCTGAAAACTTGTAACTACAAACTAATCCATGACTTTTTAATAGAGTATAATCCTACCATTTGCTGCCCACAATATTCCCACCAACACAAATCACCTCTCTCACTGCGACATTGGTTGATAATATATTAACAATTTGATGCTTATGAGTCACCCATTAGCCCCTCCGTAATCAATGATATCTTGGATCATCTACCAGTAGTTCTCTATTGTAATCTTGTATGTTCTGAAACGAGTCAGGCCCTTGGACACACTAAGATCCGCTAGAGAAAGTCCAGACCTTGCGTCAAATAATGACCCATACCTGGCCTATGACCTATTTTCTGAGACTCGTACGCTGTCATTCCCAACCCCACTCCAAATTTAGGCAACGTTGGCTTAGTGACGGTCTACTAAATCATGCCGCAATAACTACATAAAAATATTTTAAAACCCCACTGAAAACATCCGAGCTAACGTTTTAAATATCGAAATAAATTTAAGAATATAAGAAGAACTGCAGAAAGAAACTATCACGAAAGCAAAATTCTTCCTGCAGTACAACGTAAGAAAAACTTGGCACGTAATTTTAACCCAGTGGGACTAACTCCGTATCTCACATTTATTTTTCTAAATTTTTCTTATTGCGAATTAGTTTAACGAGTTTTTTGTTTATATTGGTCAAATCCTGGTTTCTAATATAGGCCAACCTAAAAATAAATTGTTTTTTACCGACTACTTAAAAGCTTCTCATACTTCGTCCACTAGAGTTGAATTAACCACTCTCCTGGAAATTATTGGCACCGCCATTCAGCTGCGCTATGTTACTACTGGGCACTCCACAGTAACTTAAGAAGTTTGTCGATTTTAAATCTTTAGAACGGAGTGACTTAAATGTTGAGTTTGGCTGATGGTGCTTGTAACTTTGGCGTTGTCTTTGCTTCTACTATTATCTGTCACCAACGAAACGACGTAAACGGTATTTGTAAACAGTCACACATGCAATTCGTAACATACGCAGAATTAAGCGTTATGTTCCCTTGTCTTCAAGGATATCTCTGGCGAACGCATTTGGTCGCCAGTCGCCTTGACTACTGTAACTCGATTCTTATTGTTATCACAAAGTCAAACACGCTAAACTTTCACAGAGTTCAGAACTTCCTGGTTAGAACCATAGCTATACGTCAAAATATGAGCATATTGCCTCTGTGCTTAAATCTTTGCATTGAATTCTTGTTCAGCAAAAAAATTTTTTCAAACTAGGGCTCATAGTTTATAGACACCTGACCAACTATATTACTTAAAATCAGTCCTCATTCCTCAGACTTATCGTTCTTCAGCCAGATCATCTGAATAACTTTCTCTGCTGATACCTTAAACTATAACTGTTTTTGGCAAACGGTCTTTTTTTGGTTGCTGGACCTAGATTTTGGAACTCCATTTCTGTATCTGCCCGCACTGCTCATTCGCTTGTGTCAGTTCGTTCTCAACTTATGACTTACCCTTTTCAAATTGCTTATCCACAATAGGCTTCCTATCTATCTTAGCAGGTTGATTTTCTCAATATTGACATCGTTTCTGCTTGGCTTTGACATGCCGTCGGTTGATACCTTGTGCATTAGACACTGGTGCTCTATACGTTATTAAATTAATTAAGTTATTAATTAATAATGGCAATATACCAATTACTCGAATAACTTGCTGTAAGTTTCTAGGAGTGGACAGTGATGCACATCTTGCCTCGAAAAACCACACTGACTGTTTATCTCGAGACATATCTAAACATATTCGTATATAGTCTCGAATAGAACACGTGACACCGCAAAATTTACTTGTAAATTTTTAAAGTTCCTAGTAAATTTGTAGTACTCGCTAATTTACCCTTTTACCCTTACTTCTCTTATTGCAACATGTCTTCTACCTCAACTTACCAATTTCGCTTGAAGCATCTGGACGTTGTGCAGAAAGGCGCCAAATAATCGGCGCCATATGACCTGCTGTCTGTCGTATAGCAAAACAGTCCAGCACCGAAATTTAATTTAATATTTGTAATATTTATATGTAATATTCGTTAGTTCCTTCAACGTTACGTCAGAACTGCCTAATCACTTCAGCAGATCTTAAATAATGTGGCTGGTTACAGTTCAATGTTTTAAAAACCAAAACCCAATTTGAACAAATTCTTTGCTGAGCATGTGATACCGCAAAATTTACTTGTAAATCCAGTCTAATTATTTCTTTGCTGGGCTTATAATTATGCTCATATGTAAAGTGTTACTTATTGGCGGCACTGGGCCAATGTCTTTGGAAGAATTATTCACATAGCCCTGTACAGCTGCACAGTTAATGAAAACTGAGCACGTAACTGTTAAAAATGTCGTCTTGAAATATGTTAGAGGAAATTAGGTGACCCTGTTAGCAGGACTTGTCCTGTTGACTTTACCTTGGATTTCTATTAATATTTTGTTTTGAATGACCGTAATATCGATTGTCATTGGTGTTCAATAAAGGCTTCGGCTCGTTTCTGAATTTTTCCAAATTTATATGGTTTAGCCAAGAAGAAAAAGACGTAGACGAAAGTTCAGAGAATTGTTTGCTCTAGGAATTCGGGTGTTAAGAAAGGTAATTGTTTCAGCATATGGGGCGGTATTTGTTCCACTTTTTGTACGTATGTTGCCTATGTTCATACAGCGGCGCATATATTATAATAGACTGTTTATACAGTATATATATATATATATATTATAAAAGATTGTTTAAAGCGACCTACGACTGCCGTATGCACAGTGGTTGTCTATATCGGTTGACAGAGGACGAGGAGGACGAGGACGAGGAGGAGAAAGAGGAGGAGAAAGAGAAAGAGGAGGAAGAGGAGGAGAAGCCCTGCGTCCAATTTCGTGCTTTTTATTCCACAGATCTGATTACTTGTCTCTCTCTCTCTCTCTCTCTCTCTCTCCCCCTCCATCATCGTCCCTGCTAGAATTGTTTTCGTCGCTCTTTCGGCGTTTTATGCCTAAGACTATTTACTGCGCGGCTTTAACGGGGATTACTGCAGCCTGGTCGTCATCTTCTCTTTATGGCGAGCTCAACCAAACTATGACACGTTCATAGCTATTGCTGCTGCTGCTGCTGAGGCTGCTGACCGTTTCCTGCTCCTCCTAGTCCGTCTCCGTGATCCCAATCCCTCTTCCGCTGGCTCCTAGTCCTCGCCATTCTCCTCCTCCTTCTCATTCCCGTCTTAAGAGGCCAATGGTTTATAATGCTATCCTAAGAAATTCCTTCCCTAGAAATCTCTCCGACCAGACGAACGCACTGCGACACCTACTTCCATGAAGTCGCGAAGGTCGCAGATGACGACGACGAGAGAAGCGGTTGCCTTCCTTCCTTTCCTCCTTCCTCATTCCTTTCTCCTTTCCTCCTTCCTTTCTCCTCTCCTCCTTCCTTTCTCCCTTTCTCCTTCTTTTCTCCCTTTCTCATTCCTTTCTACCTTCCTCCTTCCTTTCTCCTCTCCTCCTTCCTTTTTCCCTTCCTCCTTCCTTTATCCCTTCCTCCTTCCTTTCTCCTCTCCTCCTTCCTTTTTCCCTTCCTCCTTCCTTTATCCCTTCCTCCTTCCTTTCTCCTCTCCTCCTTCCTTTTTCCCTTCCTCCTTCCTTTATCCATTCCTCCTTCCTTTCTCCTCTCCTCCTTCCTTTTCCCCTTCCTCCTTCCTTTATCCCTTCCTCCTTCCTTTCTCCTCTCCTCCTTCCTTTTCCCCTTCCTCCTTCCTTTATCCCTTCCTCCTTCCTTTCTCCCTTTCTCCTTCCCTTCGTCCCTCCCTCCTTTATCCCTATCTTTCGAATTCTTCGACATCTCAAAGTTTATCAGCAACTTGTGGTCTCAAGGATGCTAGAATATACTTTGATGCCCTTTGGATTCAAGGGCGCCATTGAAGTGAACAAGTGTTAGGGGCTCATAGAACACAATATTATTATACAGTCTCACATTTATCACACGATTGTATAAACTGGCAACATATAATTATACATAATGTATGTATACAGGCTCATGGGCGACGCTATGTATCTATGTATATAGGGCCTACTGAAAACCTATCAAAATCGTCGACAGAACTGTATGCCAGTCAATAAAAAAATGGCAACATAACTTCGTCAATTGGCTGGCTGTGGAACAACTGTTAGGGTCTAAAGCATAGTAGGCATGTAACATACCACTCTAAGGCGTGCAGACCACGTCTTTGTTGACAGCATGATCGACTAGTATGAGGTCATCGACATGTATATGCGGTCCTTCCCTGCGCCCTGTTGTCACCTGGAACGCCTGTCGGCAGTATATTATAATTTATTCATTTTTCTGAACAAATACGTTGTATACTTCACCGAGTGAAAGCATGACACAGCATCGAATTAAAGATTTCTACGTCATCGTGACTCTAAAGTGACTGCATCCACATCACATTAACGTTTGAAAACTGTTCTCTGTCGCCGAGGCTGGGCCTAGAGCGCATCTCATTTGGGGCGTTGTATAGCCTATACTGATACTTACATGTACATCGATACTACGACTAAGACTAACACATGAAGTCTAAAACAAACACTAAAGCCGATATTAGCACTAATACTACTTTTGGGTACTGTTATGGTTTGATACTGTGAACCATTTTTTCCTTTTGCTTGTCTCCAGCACTGGTTTGAGGTTTGTGGACCGGCCCTGCATTGGTTTGCTACTTATCCCATGCACTCAATCAGAATATTGAAATGGTAATTGCTCGTCTGGCTGCTTTGTTGACATGTGGTGTTTCACTTTTGGCGACGGAGATGAGCTGACTGAGAAGAATAAAGGGCAGGAGTAGAAGAGAAAGGATCAGAAACGAGGTGACTAGGAGAGAACTGGGACAAGAAGAAACACTCATTGATAGAATAAGGAAAAAAAGACTAAAATGGCTAGGACATGTGATGAGAATGGACAATAACAGATTACCATCAATGGCTTTAAATGGATATATAGAAGGAACGAGGAGCAGAGGAAGACAACAGAAGACATGGATGGACAACATAAGAGAAGATCTGGAGGGAATGAAAATAAGCATGGGAGAAGCAAGGGACAAGATCAGCGACAGAGAACAGTGGAGACGACAGGTTGAGGACTCATCGTCGGCGGTGGCCTGACGGAGGAGAAGCAAAGAAGAAGAAGGTGTTTCACAGGGTTCTGTGCACAGTCCATTTTTGTTTACATTATACATCACATCTCTAGATTCGCTGTGGGACAGTCATTCACTAGGATATCATTTCTATGCAGGCGAAACTCAAATCTACATTTTATTTGACAGTTTGTCCTGTCGTTTGTCTGTGCAGCTGTTATCTGATGCCTTTGAGGAAATGCAGTCTTGGATGGTGGCTAATAAACTCTTCCTTAATCCATTGAAAACTGAGTTTCTACTACTGGATGCTCCACGTCAACTTAAGAAGTCTGAATGACTTAAATCCTTAAAGCTGAGTGACTCACGTGCAGAGTTGACTGACAAAGCTGTTCGTGACTTGGGCGTTTCCTTTGATTCTATTATGTGACTCACCGATAATATTTGTATATGCATATATGTATATTCGTGACATTCGCAGAATTTGGCGCTTTGCCCCATGTCTTCTAGAATATTCTTGGCAAACTCATTGGTCTCCCGTCGCCTTGACTACTGCAACTCGCCTTTTGCTGGTATCACAGAGTCAAACATGCAGAAACTCCAAAGAGTTCAGAACTCCCTGGCTACCGTAGAAGCATGAACGTCGTTGGTTGCAACAGGCCACGCCTTCCGCTGCCTACTCGCAAGACCAGACTAACATACAACTAATATACAACAGACTCTCACAGACAAAAGACTCTTGTATTAGATACTGGCCTGACTAGGTGCTAAATGCTGCTACTGTTACGAGTGCTATTACTATATTGCAGAATACTGTAGAATACTGTGGATCGTAGAATAAAGAATATACTGACAGTATACACCATGATGTCACATCTAGTTGCTGTTTAGAGCGAATCTGCCATTCGCCATACTGTTGATGTTAGACTTCTCTTGGACTGAGACTATAATTCGTTCGTACTCACTCGAACGTTTTAGCTTAAAATGGCCTTGATCATAATTACTGCTGACGACAGCATTTTATAGCTTTTGTGCTTATAGCAGTTTTAATGTTGGCGATAGAAGTCGAGATTAAACAATTTATGCGTTCATATTTACTAGGAAACCAAAATGACTGTCTTTCCTCGACTGAAGGCTACGCTGGAAATCTGCGAATCTAGGATTCGAAGCTCGGTCGATTCATAAATTCGAAGTGTCGTTGAGAAGGACATTTAGAATTTTCTATCAAATTAGATTCTCCATTTTTCATTATATTCTACACCTTCAGTGGACCCTCGTGAAAATAGAAAATGTAATCCAATGCAATATAACTGAACTTTGTACAGCGCCTTTCAATCCAGTCTCAGAACTTCTATGGCGACACTATAGAACTTAGCAAGACACCAATCGATGGCAACAAATGTCTTCTTATTCGTGAATCAGGTTAATTCGAAAAAGTCCATCTCCGCTGTGTCAGCCTAAAGAAGATCTGCTTGCTAAAAAGGTTGAGTGTTAAGCAGAGACTGAAGAGACAATCAAAACTCAACAGTTAGACAGAGGAAGTGAATTTCAGAAGTTTGGCCCGAATAATAAGAATCTATAGTGCCTGAATATTCCTGACTTAGATTATCACCGTTAGAGCAAGTCAACCAGAAGATCTAGTGGCATATCATGAATGGATCTAAGAAATTGTCCATATGCACGTGCGCGGGCATTGCAACTGACCAGCATGTTGTGTCCATGTGAACAAGGACTTCAAAATTTAAATAAGTTCTGTGCTTCTGCGATAATCAACGTAAAGATTTGAGAACAGGGCGATTATTGTCATTTTCTTAATCAGTGTGAAAACCTCGCAGTTTGGAAAATTTTTCCTCGTCAGACCACATACCGGTTAATGGAAGTCATTCGAAATGACTGAAGTAATTGCACAAAATCCAGGGCAGAGTCCACAACAAAAGCAGACAAATCTAAAAATAATGATATTTAGCGCCAGCGTTGGACAGACACTGAGTCTTTACAAGTTGCTTTGTTCGTTTTTTGGTTCATTTGTTAATTACTACTGAGCAAATCAAACGTTGCCTTCTGTTCTCGAATCTTTACATTGATTCTTCAATTTCTGGATTGTTTCAAGCTCGCCTTTCGATCGATCGCATTTTCGCTTGTACTTTGGTTCGCTACGTTTAAGTACTGCTTCATTTAATTTATTATTTGTTTCATGCATGCACCAGAATTCAAGCCGTGAACAGTGAACACTTGAAAGCATCCTCATCATTGATAGGCTATTAATCTTCAGGGTTCATCCTTAAATCTTCCTCCTCCTCTTCCTCCTCCTCTTCCTCCTCCTCCTTCTTTCTTCTGACACTTAGCAGAGGTAGCAGCAGATTGGCCACATTGACCTGCACGCATAACAGGCAGCACCATAATCCCGTTTACCTAGACTGGGGTTTCTTGAAATAGCGATAATTCCTTTTCCTTTTTCAAAGACTGCGCAGGTAATCTAAGTCGATTTTACAACTGGAACTGTCTCTTCTTCGTCTTGTTCTGTCTCTTCCATCTCTTATTGGTATCCTATCTTTTCTGTCTTCCGCTGTATCATCCTAGACCTAAAGTGCTTTGGCATCCTCTGGATTTTCCTTGGCCATCTTCTGCCTGCAATGCATAGAAATCGGCTCTAGACCGTTGACCGATGCAGCACAAGCAACTCGCAACATCTGTTCGGCACACAATAAACGTCGTCGAAAAAATATTATAATTGCCTGCGTTGGAAATCACCTAAGCTGGCTATGGTCCGTCCGTGTTTCTGGCATCTACATGCACACAGACACCTACACACACACACACACACACACACACACACACACACACATATTCAAAGGCGGGTAATTGTGAACGGGCACATATATGCATACCTATTGCACACAACTGCATATAAAGCAAGCACAGCAACGCCCAGACTGAGCAGACTGCATTGGAGAAAGCGAACTGCTGCACTAAAAATAAAATGTGACCAAGACATGGTCTCATTGTGCGCTGAGACAAAGGTCCAACGGCGGCCTTCCACTGATCATGTAGCTGTCTCTTCCGTTGGTCGTTCTGCCAATCCAAATTATCCACAGTCGCCAAAATGTTGCATACGATATTTTAAAAGCTTGGTCATTTAATACCTGGATTAAGTTTTACTTTTTAGCATTATTTTAGTCTACTTGAACTTATGTATTAAGTATTTAATAACGCAAAGTAGTGCAAAGAAGCAACCTGAAAGCACCAGATTGCACTAACTTAAATTACAGTATCTACATCGGTCATGAGGGACTCTGTTTTGACTGTAAATGGCTGCTTATTAGGCGCCAAATGCCTGCTATGCATTTGGTCTTCGGCTCATAAGGTATACGGCCAAAATCACAGGCTGCTGAGGTAGTCAAACGGACATAATTACGCAACATCATTAGGCCTATGCACACAATGTGCCTTTTCTGTAGTTTCTTTTACAACTCAATGATCTTAACCGATTTTCAGGTACATTGACTCACTTGACACAAATCTGTGAAGGTTAGTGCCTTTTTCGTATGGGAATGTAGAAGACTGTTAATTCTTCTGTCCTTTTGGCAAAAGTAATATTAAAATACAATAATAATTCTTGCGGAATAATTTGTAGGCTCTATATAAAGATGCTTGGAATATTGTTCGGTCCTCTATAAGAGCAACGCAGCGACAATTATTTTCAATCCGTGATAAGGGTTCAAGAGTTTGGAAAAGCTTGTAAAAAATTGTAACTGTTTTACCAAATTGGTGATTTTAAGATTAAACGCAAAAAGCCCGTTAAATCGCCTACATGAACAACCGAAAACAAATAGATTTAGTAGTTGAACGGTAACTTGTGTTTGCATACGCATAAATCGATTTAGCTGCTATTCAGTTATCATGATCAGTATATTTCCAAGTAATTCGAGTTTCCTCCGTTTTGGCAAAGAGGAATGATAAGCTCATTTGAGTTTTTTCACTTCATCAGAACATTTGACCCCTACTTTTAATTGGAAGATTAACACTTTTTAGTGTTGGACGCCTGCCGGAATAGCAAGCTAATTAGTGGAAGATTGGAAATTCATCCACTCATGCGAAAGAAGCGACATCTTTCACTCAAAATTCAAAGCAATGGCTTCATACGGCGCTCAGTGCAAAGGTCTGAAAGCTGTGACGATAACGAGATTGTCGATTGGCGAAAAATCGATGGCAAGGAGAAGGTTATAATTTTTTGGTGGAAAAAGTAGGACCTTGTTTTCTTGGCCCAAAAGCCTCTGAATCTTCCACTGCTTCCGCCCGTAAGATACCCTGAAAACGAAGTCGACGCTCTTGAACTCGGTTGTGTTGAAGTTGACATTCTTTTTTAAACTGCGAAATGTTTAACGTTAATATTTGGTGTTCTCTACTACAAATGTCAGTTGACTCTTTATATCTACATTGTGTAGCCTTTCCTTTGATGTCCACCTACTATGTATTTGAATTTATGCTCTGCAATAGAAGCTGGAAATGCATTATTTTATCTGATTATTTTAATGGCTCCATTCTAGAGCCTCGCGAAAGCCTGTAGAAATGAGTCTACAAATTTGCTACGAGTCGCACGTTGAAATATTTTATTTATTTATTTTATTTATTTAAAGCACTTGTAACGCACGCAATGTCAGTACACCTGAATCTGAATATGTTCGCTAGGGGCCAAGATGTAATCATGCAAAAGGTAGGGTGAAGTGATGAGTCTTAACAAGTGATTTAAAAGATGATAGCGAGTTAGCAAGACGGGCCTTTTGTGGTAGACGATTCCAGATGTGAGGAGCACAGCAGCTAAAGGCACGTGATCCTACAGTTGTCCTGAACCTAGGTTCTTGCAACAAACCAATATCAGAAGAATGCAAGAATCTAGGAGGGCGATATGGAGTCAGCAACATATTAAGATATGATGGAAGGCCAATGTTCTGAGCCTTAAAGGTCAAGCATGCAATTTTAAACTTAATACGCCCCTCAACAGGAAGATTCACGAAGGCGATCTAACGTATTTGACGAAGAAGAACGTGTAACAACACTAGAGAGTTTTTAAACCTCTGGAGCTTTTTACATTAAGAGAAGATATATATAAATAGGGACATAGCTTCTGTATTTTGTGACCTAACATTATAATATTACATTAAATGAGCCAAGAGGTCATCGGCAACAAACAACACTGTCTTTAAACAGCCCGTTTCAAAGTATAGGCGCTATTCTATCGTTCGTTTTAATTTTGGGCTATTGAGCGGCCCAAATAATTCTGTACCTACCAAACTTTACTTGACTGGAGATTTCTTCTTCTTCTTCTTCTTCTTCTTCTTCTTCTTCTTCTTCTTCTTCTTCTTCTTCTTCTTCTTCTTCTTCTGTTTCTTCATCTTCTTTTTCTTCTTCTTTTCCTTCTTCTTCATCTTCTTCTTTTTCTTCTTCTCCTCCTCCTCCTCCTTCATCTTTATCGCCTCCTACTCTTCATAGGCCTACTTATTCTTCGTCCACCTTATATCCGAAGCAAAACCCCATCGTCGTATCGTCGTCTCTATGCATGACCTCAGTCACCCACAGTCTTTTAAGCTTTAAGACGAAAATTTCATGAAATTTGTGTAATTTCTTTAGCTCCCTCAAGTCGACGGCGGCGGCGGCGGCAGAAAATATTCTCATCTGCTCGAAATTTGATTACGTCAACGGAGGCGAAGAAGAACGGATTCTACGCCAGAGGAAGACAGTCATCGACCCCACCTCCCGACTCCCTCAGTTCTCTCTCTCTCTCTCTCATTTTCCTGTTCATCATCCTTCTCAGCCTCTCTCGCTCAACATCCTCCTACTCCTTTTGTCTTCGCCCTTCTCCTACTGCCTCTCTTTCCCTCTTCCCTTGTCTCTGAGTTAGAACATCTCGTGATCGAGGTTGGATAACGATCGCAAAAGCTTGATGAACGACAACACACGAACAAAGTCGCATTAATTATTCACTGCACATATTTTATCTATACATTATCTATATATATATATATATTCGTCCTATTCGTGAAGATGTGAAAATGCAGTAATGATTGTGTACTGGTTGTGATTCTGGTTCTGACTGTAGTCAAGGGATTCGTGCCTGTATCCTTCCATCCGTCCGTCCGTCCGTCCGTCCGTCCGTCAGTCCGTCCGTCCGTCCGTCCGTTGGTCGGTCCGTCTGTGCTGGTGCTGTGTTCAGAGGGGATGGACGCCGGGGTCAGATGGGTCAGAGGCATCCTATTAATTGTCTGATGAGATTCAGTCCCTGTCGATTGTGTTAATTTCATATTCTAACTGCAGATGATTTCATTATTTCTACGCTCATCCGTCCAAGTGCATTGGACAGATCCCTTGTTTGCAATGACCCGTCTTTCCTTTTGGTCGCTCATTGTAGGTGCACAGCCTCAGATTGCAACTGTGGTTTACACAAGATTTGAATTCCGAAGCAATCCAGTGGCTTCGCTCCTATTCCAAATAAAATCCATCGATATCATTTGAATCAAATTACTATAGTGGTGTGAAAACAGCAGCTCGAGGCCCAAAGACTAGAAGCAGAAGCCGCAGAGAAAACAAGACAGGACGAATTGAATATGCAAAAGCGACAGGCGGAAACACAGCTTGAAGTCACTTGAGTAATTGACCCACCGAGTCACAGATTCAAAAACAACAACTGGATCCTGTTGCGACAACGGGGCTTCAGAAAGGTCTTCTGTTGTCGTCTTACGTACAGCTTTTCTCCGCATGCAATGTTTATGTGCTGCAGACTTGCGACTCAACGATTCCTAAACATCTCGAGGCCTAAGCACAGTTTTATATCGTAATCGTAATCTCGAGATCTTTACAGCAACCAATGAAAGCTAAGTCGCGGGAACCAGCTCAGTCAAAACAGAAACGATTTCACGTCGAGATGACAGTACTATTTGTATTTGTATCGAAGTCTTCTGATACCGATCGATGTCAACTTGATCGGAAATAATATCGAACGCAGTTTAGAAATTAGTAAATCAGTAGAGTTCGAAGATCGATTGTCTGCTTTAAGCAGCTGGTCGTTCTGCCTAAGCATCGCAGATTCATGTTGAGGGTGACGTCGATGCTGCTGAACTACTTACTGGTCACTGGACGAAGCTGAGCCACTGGACCTGGAGATGACTACCGGAACCGTGAGGCTGAAAGACGCCTTTGCCTACCCTCTAATTATTCAGACAGCGAGTAGAAGGTATGTGTATATCTGTCTGCCTGTGTCTATCTGTCTGTGTATGTCTGTCTGTCTGTCTGTTACCAGGTCAACTACCTGCTTTTAAATTTATTGGTGATTCTTGTCCAGATTTGGCGAATGTAGGGCAAAAAACGGTGACAAAAATAAAATAGTTCGTGCAGAGGTCACGTCATTTCCTGTTAGGCAAAATTGTATTACGACGCCGCATTTGCGGAACCTGCCTTTCGACCCGACAGACTCTTAAAAGCGTCTCAGTTTGCGATCAATATACTCTTAAGCCATGTTCTGACTGTGAAAAGACGAGGTTTACGAGGAAAAGGAAGAAGAGGAAAAGGAGGAAACTGAGGAACTGACGAAGAAGAGAAGAAGCGCTACAGAAAGAGCAAAAGAGAAAGAGTCGGTGGCCAAAATAGACAATGAACAAGATGAGAAGAAATACGAGAAGAAGCAGCGGAATGTCAGGGAAGGATGATGATGATGATTATTATAGTGAGGAGATGAAGGGACGCAAAAGATGTTAAATTATAACAGAAACAACGGAAAAGACATTATAATTAGCACACTCATACAATCAAATTGATATGAGGAAAAATCCGAGTTGAAACTGAGAGAAGAAAAGAGCCTTCTTAATTAAACAATTGTTGATGAGAAAGAAGAGAGCAAAAAGCGAGAACGAAATTCTAAGTAGAAGCCTTAGAGAGAGAGAGAGAGAGAGAGAGAGAGAGAGACAGACAGACAGACAGACAGACAGACAGACAGACAGACAGACAGAGACAGAGACAGAGACAGAGACAGAGACAGAGACAGAGACAGAGACAGAGACAGAGACAGAGACAGAGACAGAGAGGAGACAGAGCCAGAGACAGAGACAGACAGACAGACAGATAGAGAATGCTAAGATGGTGACGTCGTCGGTGACGCGTGATGGAGCTTTTGGAGAAATGACATCGGCGGCTGAGGAGGATGAGGCAGAGGGCTATATAACAAAGTATCCATGACGATCGAGGTCAACTGGCTTCTATTAACTTCTTTCCATCGTCCGCATCAGCATCAGCTTAGAAAAGGCGCTTGATCAATTCAGCCTCTTCTTTCTCTGTTCCTTCTGCATCCCCTGCTTTTCCGTTTCTCTTTCTCCCACTCCTGTCTGATCCCTCTGCCTGTGCGTCTCTCTCTCCTCTCTCTCCCTCGCTCGGCACCAGTAAATGGCACTAGACGCCGAATGGTCATGATAATCTACTCTCTCTTTATGCATGACCCTATCGTCTCTGCATCTTCCTCCTCCTCCTTCTCCTCCTCCTTCTCCTCCTCCTCCTCCTCTTCATCGACTTCTTCGTTCTTCCTCCTCAATCTTCTCCCCTTCTTCCTACAATCTGTTGCCTTCCTTTGTTCCTGATCCTTTTTATTTTACCACATGACTTCATGTGCATGTATTCTTATCACTGTATGCATATCATTCATGTCTCAGGAGAATTAACAGTGGCGCCCAGTTATCCACGACCTGGTGTCCAAAGTTAAATCCTCTTACCGAAGAAATCTAACCTCAGGAACGTAGTCGTGTCTTCGATCTTTCTAGAAGGGTTTTGACCATATACTCCATCCATGCGTATATGTATCATTTTACTTGATACTGGAACATGCAGCTCTTTGATGTAGGTCTATGCCGAGTCATTACCGACCAAATAGCTTGATATATGTAAGTATTTCAGCTGGTCGGCCTCTACTCGGATGGCACAAGTGAGGACCGACTGGAGCTGACGTATTCTGTTAAATATTCTGATGTAGCTGATGAAATAAGTTCATAAGTGGTTGGAAACTGGTAGAAAGAAAGTAAGAAACAGACATAAGAACACTATAATAAAGTTGAAAATCGACAAAAAGTAAAGAGAATAGGTCGTGAATATGTGTAACTGGAAAAGATCGTGAGAAATATAAGGAAAAGATAAAGAGAAATCACGACTAAGTAACCACTGAAATCTAGAAAAGACTATAAAGGTCAGAAAGATGACTGATGGCTTTGAAAGTCCTCAGCTTTGAGCTCTGAAAAGTCGTAAAGACTAAAAAGTTCACCAGTCCAGCATCCTTTGTGAACTTGTGGATCCGTGAACAGCAGGGGACAGGTAAACAAATGATGTCTGCTTGACTTGGTCGTCCTTCGTTTCGTGGCCTTCCTTGAAGCTTCGTCGATTCTTTCTGACGCCTACAAGACGTCGACATGTTATTCGCCAGCCTTTGTAGAAACCACGAAGTTGACAAGAATTTTAAAGGTTTCCTGTCTTTTTAATTCTTTTTGCACGTTATACAGGCAACGAACGGCCGACCATGCTCACAAGAACCAAAAGTACTGTCATACTGTAATTGAGGACATTATTCGAACATAACCTAAGTGAGTAGTAAAGCGCGCATCTCAAGTTTAACTCCGCCATTTCTGAGGCTAGGTCTCTCAGAATTCAGCTGGGACGTTGGTGGCGCCATTTTCGTCTTCCCTCGAACCTTAGACCTAGGTCTAAGCAGCAGTGCAAACTTGTACGGAAATTTATTTCACCTGCTAAATCTGAATATTTAGCAAATTTAACTGCTGAAAGTTCTGAATCGTCAAAAACTTTGCATTATATCAATTAATATTATCAATTTTTCATCATATAAGTTTTCTTTTCCGTCTGTTTTTCTCACGCCATGGTTTCTTTTCTGTTAAGAATCCCTCTCTAAACCCTCTCTAATTACAGGCCCATCTCAACTTTGAATTCTGTACTTAAAATTCTTGTACGGATAGTTACAAATCATATGCAAACTCACCTAGCTACGAACTCACCATTATCGCCTTTCCGTCTGCAACTCTGCATGCCTTAAGTTTCATTCAACACAATCCACCCTCTTGCTGTTGACATCATGTGCTCTGTGGAAAAGGGTAGGGCGACAGCGCTTGTTCTTCTTGACTTGTTTGCTGCTTTTGATATGGTGGACTATTCCCTTCTTATGCATCATCTCCAACATTGGTTTGGGGTTTCTGGTCCTGCCTTAAATTGGTTTGCTACTTATGTACTCCGTCAGTATATACAAATGGTATTTATTCGCCTAGTGCTCTGTTGACATGTAGTGTTCCACAAGGTTCTGTGCTTGATCCGCTTTTGTTTACATTATACACCACCACACCATTAGGCGCATTATTGGACAATCATTCACTAGGATATCATTTCTATGCAGATGATACGCATATCTACATTTCAGTTGACAGATTGTTTTGCCACTCGTCTGTGCAGCTGTTGTCTGATGCCTTTGATGACAGCTATTAAACTCCTCCTTAACCCATCTTGGATGTTGGTTGATAAACTCCTCAACCCATCGAAGACTTATTTTCTACCACTGGGCATTCCACAGTAGCTTAAGAAGTTGAATGGCTTAAATCTTTAAAGCTGCATGACTCACTTGTTGAGTTGGCTGATGTTGCTTGTGACTTGGGCGTTATTTTTTGATTCTGCTATGTCTCTCACCAACTATGTACGTGGTATTTATAAGTCGTCATTATTGTATATTCATGACATATGCAAAATTAGGTGTTATTTACCATCAAGAATATCTGCAAACACATTGGTTTCCAGTCACTTTGATTACTGTACTCACTTCTTCTTACCAGAATCACAAAGTCAAACATGCAGAAGCTTCAAAAGTTCAGAACTCTTTGGCTAGAGTCATAACTGTTATGTCAAAATATGAGCATATAACCCCTGTACTTAAATCTTTGCATTGACTTCCTGTTTAGTAAAGAATTTGATTTAAATTGGGGCTTATAGTTTATAAAACACTGAACTCTGGCCAAACACAATACGTAAAATCAATTCTCATTCCTCAGGATTATCATTTTTCAACCAGATCATCTGACTGCCTTTTTCTTGTTGTGCCAGAAACTAGAACTGTTCTTGGTGAACGAGATTTTTCATTTGCTGGACCTCAATTTTGGAATTCTCTTCCTGCATCTATGCGTTTATGCTCAGTCTTTTGCGTCATTTTTTTTATCTCAACTTAAGATTTACCTCTTTCAGTTGGCTTATCCGCCGTAGGCTGCCTCTGTCTTAGTGGACTGACTTTCTGGATATTGACCTGACTGGATATTGAACTGAATTTGGTGCGCCATAGGTTGATGCCTTATGCATTAGACACCGACGCCCTAGACATTTCTAATTAACAATAATAATGACCGACACACGATACGTTCGAATTAGCTCAGCTGGCAAGGCGTTTGTTCCTTCGCTAGCGACCACCTAAAGAATCTCTTCCATATAACTTTACTGCGCGAAGATAAACGAGCAGTTGCGTGCTATGCGCCTCGCTCCCGCAATTCCCGATGTCCAGCTATCATACGAAGCGTGAATGCGCTGCCAGCAAAATCGATATCGATCTCATCGCAAATATATAGACCTCCCTCGTGCACTCGTTAAATAACCGCATATGACTGATGCGCATAAGTGTTTGCACATGACATATTGGCAGCTCGTAAGTACTAAATATTTTAATTTTCTTGTCCTCGTCATTCCTATATATATATATGTATTTATATATATATATGTATATACATAATATATGTAGCCTATATGTACACATTGCACCATCAGTTGATGCCTTAATGCGTTTGTCTAGTGCATTAAGCCATGGCGCTGTAGAAGTTATTCATTATATGATTCGCTAGGTGACAGAATGACGTGTGTCATTCTCTTTCAGTTCAAAATGAATGTAAAAACCGTTATTCTTCTGCATGAAAATGTCTCTCTACATCTGAGTCGCCTTTTCCAGATTTGTCTTCGAGTCATCGGCGGATTTTATGCGAAGCTCTACAATCGTCATTTGTCGGAGACCGCTCCAGGCAGACGGTGCATTGCCACTTTTGTCATCTGCAGCCCATTCGGACAACAACTGCACAGAGAGGTTCCCGTCGGTTGGCAATCTATTTTCTTTTATCTCAACTTAGATTTACCTGTTTCAGCTGGCTTATCGGCCGTATAGCTGTCTCTCTGTTTCAGTGAACTGACTTTCTGGATACTGACCTGACTGCGGCTTGGGTTTGAGTAGCTCCTTTCTAAAAGAACGACAAGGCCGTCTGCATGAAATCGTCGTGCAGTACAGACCCTGCAGGAGCGTAGGAGACCTCTCGATGCGTTGGTTGAGCTTTCACTCGGCTCGATGCTATTCTTCAGCTTCGACGCAATCTGGACTAGGGACTCTGAATCGTCACGAGAATTAATTGGTCGGTCACGACGTGTCTGCAAGCGGACGCCCGTGGAGACCTCCAGTTACACGAATTTCATTCGTATGCAGACGACCTTGTCATTCTTTTAGAACAGAGCTACTGAAACTGCGAACCGCGGTCCACAGTCCGGACCACCGAGCGGTTCCTTGTGGATCGCGCAAAGGTCCGGGAAACAAAATTTTCCACGCATATTACTTATAGCCCAACTCGCCTAAGTATTTACTCCTGTCCAAAAATGCCCCACAAAAGCTTGCTAGCCTTTTTAAAATTTCTCGTGTTGGTTATTGGACAGCACAGCCGAACCTAAGTTTTCTGTCTCATAAGCAATGCTTCGGCTTGAAGATTCTGAGCATCAAGATGAAGATATTCTAAAACTCAAGCCGCAAGAAGTGGATATTACGGATTTCTAAAGATTGAAGAAGCAGATATTAAGGATTTCTGACATTTCAGGAAGTGGGCAATACATATGGATTTACGAAGATTCAGAAAATGGATATTACAGATCTACAGTCTAAGTTTTTCATCCACTTTCAATATCCATGCACCAGAAAACTTGCAAAAGTTAAGTCAAAGTGCAAAAGTTTCCTTCACAAATGAGGAAATAAACTTGTTTTCATTTAAAGTCTATCTTTTTGCTTTAAGTTTAGGCTATGCCCTATATCAATTTAAATTTAAAACAATAAATAACTCTTGAAATACAGGGACGACTGCTTTGTAGAATAAAAATCAAATGTCTTCATGACAGTTGACCGTTTTTTCGGACCCTGAACTTCAGCCAGTCAAAATTTCAGAACCTCTACTCAAAAAGTTGAGTAGCCCTGTTTTAGAGCTATAACTTTGGTTTAAGCTAGCGAGAAAAGCCTTTGAGAGGAGCTAACCGGATGCTATAGAAATTCCCATATATAGGTGTGTATACATATAAATATGTATATGCGTTCATATATTAGGGTGGTCCACATGTACATGGAAGAAGATAAAGTTTCAGTTTTTTGAATAGTGAAAAGTACCAAATAAGTCCATTAGATAAATTAATAAATCAGGTGCATTTTGATGCAAATTGGAGAATATTTAGAGGTTGCACAGGACCTTAGAAGTTTCCTCCTGTTTTGCGTTTATCCATCCTTCCCTCACCTGTTTATTTCTTCTTAGCGAATGGAAAGTATGTCTCACTTGCTAATAAATGTTGAATTTCTACTGACTTAAATATGCTAGGTAAATCTTTCAGTTCTTATAATTATGGCACTTTCGCACAGAAAATGGAATGGAAGGGCAGTGAAACAAAGTCTGAAGAAGGACGTCATGAGCGATCAAAAAAGAGATGGAAGTTGTAACCAGCATTGTAGAGTTGGAGTTAAACAGCAGCAATAAGGACACAGCCGATGAAGACGTAACCCAGAGCGTGCTAGTGCTATCAAAGAGAATGAGGAAGCAATGGTCATCTAGTGAAAAGCTCAACAAGAATCCCTATGTCACTGAACAGGTGGCTGCAGCTTTGCATAGAACTGCAGTCACCGACAGTGAACCACAACACCTGTTGGTTGCTACTCCTCAAGCTCTATGTTCTCAGCGTTTTCGATAGGTTCCTAAAGTGCGCTCTATAAAAATTCAGATACATGTTATGAAATCCGAGATTTGGCAAGCAAGGAGACTATATTGAGAAGAGTTTGTTAGCCCCTTGAAACTACAATTCTCGCCAGATTCTGCATTTGGTTGTTCATAGGAACAATAAAGTGTTGCCTGATATCACCGGCTGGAAAAAGGTGGATCGAATGCATGTTACTGTGTCCGGCGTTGCAGTAGAACAACTTCTTGGCGTCTCATAAATTAACTAGTACTGGAGAAACTCAGGCCAACGCCGATGCCTTGACGAATGGAAACTGCAAAAGAAGGTCACAAGTGCTTGCGCTTTGAGACGACAACCAGCAATACAGGTCATCATGCTGGCGCATCTGCTTTGATAAAAAAAGGCATTTGACCAGATTCTAATTCATCTATGATGTCGCCACCATGTGATGAAAATAATAGCAGAGAAGGCATTTACTATTCTGAAAATTGCTGCCTCCATTTGTCCAGATAATGCCATATTTTACCTCTTCCAGGACAACCGGTACTGGATTTGAATTGAACAGAGTTACTTCAGCACAGCAGCGGATCTGATTAAGATTACAGAGTTCAGAAGCGGGTTTTTGCTTTTCCAGAGACAAAGAAGAAATCCACCACCTCAGAAACTATTGTAAAGAACTTATGAAACAAGTAATCATCTTTATTGGTGGAACGCTATTTTGAGGCATTCGCTCATACTCCTGGAGACCTCCATCAAACTTAGTTGATGGTAGGAACAATCTATTTATTCCAAAGGATGAAAGCTTTTACAAATGAACAAAAGAAACTGTACCCTTTTCTTCAACTGGCTTCAGTATGAACTGGAATGGAACGTCCATTCCACATCTAGGCTCTGCTCTGCATTGATCTTAAGAACTAATTTACTAAAGCGTTCCATCGTTGTATGTGGTACCTGAGTCAAGTCACAGTTGGACTGGCCATCGATCACTGAATTCAGTGAGAAATTCAGTGAATTCTGGTCAACAATCTGCGTCAGTGGGGGGTGAATCTGAACACCTGAATCCGAGGCTTGACTCGACATCCCTGAATGTTAACGCCCCAGGGCTAGCAGTTCTTTTGTTACCATCAGCACAGGATTTTTTCCAGATCCTGGAACTGAATGATTCATTACTGTCGTTCTCACCAGAAAGCTGAAATGAAGACAAGGACAATGCAAATTGCGATGGCGCTTAAAATTGTCACTGAAACGGCCGAGAGAGGAGTGACGTGTTCTAGGATTGCAGCTCAACATGTCACAAACGATGAAGAGCAAAACCAGTATTTACTCCAAATTGTTTATGAGTATCACCACAAATTTCCTGATTTCAAGGAAGAAGGCTTTGCTGACTGGACTTGAATCAAATTAATCAGAATGAGAAATTTTGCTGTCATTCCACAAACGATGGGCAAGGACACGATATGCCTTAGCTCAAGGCTGACAAATGTCTGATTCCACTGGCAATTTGCTGACTTTAATACTTCTTAATAGTAAACTAATGTTGACAGTTTAAGTCGTACTAAAATACATCCTTTGTTTTGTTGTTGCTCTGATTCCCATTTGTTTACAACAAAGCAGCATAACATTATATACCGAGAAATCTTTTGTCGACTTGTGCAGCTCCTAAATATAGCATAATTTGGCAGAAATTTTCACCGCATTAGTTTCTTTATAAGATAATCTCTAACGGCGTATTCCAAAATTGAACTTTAAACAAAAAATTGTTTAACCACCTAATATATGTATACTTATATATGGGATAGCATTGCATTTCACTGGATTTCTTGTGACCATTGAATTAGGCTGCATATAAATTGGCGCCAACAGAGCAGCAGAATTTCCGCCCAATGATCTTTCTGCGCCAGTGATTTTGATCGAAACTACAGCGAAACTTCGTCTGAGACTGCTGCTCCTTCTCTTCCGTTCCTCTTCTCCTCGTTCTTCTCCTCTTTCTCCTCCTCCTCCTCTTTCTCCTCCTCTTCCTCTTTCTCCTCCTCGTTCTCCTTCTCTTTCTTCTCCTCCTCCTCTTCTTTCTCCTTCTGCCTTTATCGGTTCTTTCTCTTCGGCTCCTTGGCCAACGACGTTTTCATTTCATGTAGTTTCTTGCGGTGATCCTTGCCACCGTTGTGCGGCAGTCGCTCAGGGTCTGGTCAAGTATTAATAGGCCTTCGTCTTAGCCCTCGTCTTAGCCCTCGTCTTAGCCCTCGTCTTAGTCCCTCGTCTTAGCCCTCGTCTTAGTCCCTCGTCTTAGCCCTTGTCTTAGTCCTCGTCTTAGCCCTCGTCTTAGCCCTCGTCTTAGCCTTCATCTTAGCCCTCGTCTTAGCCCCTCGTCTTAGCCCCTCGTCTTAGCCCTCGTCTTAGCCCTCGTCTTAGCCCTCGTCTTAGCCCTCGTCTTAGCCCTCGTCTTAGCCCTCGCCTTAGCTCTCGTCTTAGCCCCCGCCTGCTTATTCGTCGTCTATAGGCAGCGGATTCATTTTCACGCGCAGAACCTTAAGCAGCCCTGTCTGTTTATTGGTCATTTACGACTGAACGAACGAACGAACGAGCGACGGCCTGGCCGAGGCGCATGGATTCGATCGCCAGACAACGCCCAACTTTCGTCGGTGCTTAGGTACAGTCTAAAGTGTCTGCTTCAGCACTTGTCTCCCGATGCTTCTCTGTCTCTGTCTGTCTGTCTATCTGTGGGCGTGTTTAGTATTTGCATCATGACCCTGTTTAAATGCATGTAGACCCATGACTAAAACATACCATATTATGCACATTACACAGATAAATTCTCATATATATGTGTATATATATATATAAATAAAGAGAGCCGTTGATGCCCAGATGCGAAAGAAATCGTAGAGTGATTTGCACTTATCTAAGCATTTGTACGGAATCGATCGTGGACTCCATCATCTGAAACTGGAAACTGCTCCTGCTCTGCAGTAGACACCGGGGGTGGGGCACCAAATTCTAGGCCTCTGCTGTAGGCCAATAGTAAATCATAATAAATAAATCATAACCAAATAAGAACAATCGAGAAATAACGAATAATTAGTTCGTTATCTAGTGCAACGTCGAACCACTCTGTAAGAAAAAGTGTAGACCACTTTGTCTACAGCTAATGTTGAGCGGATTTTGCAACACTAATGTGGATGTTTGTGCAACAAAGTGTGGACATTTTTGTGCAACACTAAGTGTAGCAAAAAATATGCAACACTCAATGTGGATTTTTAATGCAACACCAATGTGGACTAATATTTCTTCTTTAAAGAAGGCATAAATTTGTTGCTAGAAAATGAATCTTTTAGTATGTTAATATAAGGCAAACACAAACATGTCACAAAATATGCAGTTTATATAGTTAAACTGTTACTGCCATTCAGAGACACCCAAAGTGACCCCGAATTTGACGTAAGTACAATGTCCGATTTCAGAAATATCCTAGACGACAGTATGTGGCTCGAGATTTTTGGAGTCAGGTTGACAGTCCAAATCTATAGGTTTACGGATTAAGCACATGGAAAATACTGGTCGCTCGATGCAGTGAATTTCGTATACGCATGAATGAAATCATCGAAACCAGTGAAGCACACGATTTCGGTTGACTCAGTAAAGTCAGCAGAAGCGGACTCGAACGGAAAATGTCTCTTAAATTATAATATCTGACTGAACAAACAGTTTAAATCCCGGCTGAAATAAACATTTTTTAGCATTAGATTTTGTGGTAATCGTAAACGCTTATATGAGCCGCCAGCGAGATGCCGACCCGATAGCACCATTCACCAATTGTATAGCCAGTTTCATGACTTCATGTCCTATGCGCAACGAGCTTAATTTTTCGGACTTCTGAACAATGGTGCTCTTTCATGTGTCAGTTAATTTTTGTTTTCTATGATTTTGATGTTTTCTGCGTTAAGTAAAGATGTTCACTTTTGGATCTTGACCTGGAACCGGAGCCTTTTTGCCTATCGATTTTGTTTTGACTGAGCGCCTGTGAATAAGCTGGTCTCCGCGGCACGGTTTTCGTTGGGCACTGTAGAAATCTCGGAATTACGATTACGATTACGATACATGATGCATATTCATTTTACAGTAGAATAATATGACGTCATGCAGACGGGCGTATCTGCCGCAATCTGTTGTTTTCGTTTTAGCCACGCGTGGTCTGGCGCGAAGTTTCGTTCTTTTGTGTTTGGTGCTCGCTGGATTGAAAGCAAAACTATTTAACCGTAATTCTTATTCTGTTTTTCTTCAGATTTATATTATTGTGTTTTTAAAATGTTTGTTACGTATGTGACATTTGCGAGCCATCTTACCCGCTTTTCAGAGCCCGTTTGCAAAGACAATAATGTTGGCGAGCTGCGAATCCATGTGCGTTGTAGGCCGTGCAAAGTTCTTTCCGTAAACTATTCAGTCTGTTTCTTCACATTGTAAGGTCTCATATAAAACCCACGGTGCATATAGTTTCCAGATCTCCAGTAGACGTTAGAATGGAATGTGAAGGTAGTTCAGGGACTGTTGACCCAAATCATTCCAGTATGGCTGAAATTAATCCCAAACCTGATGTGTGATTTGCGTGATAAGGGTATTGTGAAATAGAGACCACTAAAACCTTTCTTTCAGTATCATGTAGCTTTGCCTCAAATGCCGGCATACTTATAGTATCGGGGACCGCTCTGTTTTGGCCGTTGCTTTTCGGCGCCCGCTCGCTGAAAGCCTCGTCCCAAATTAGAGCGGTCCCCGATACTATAAGTATGCCCAAAAACCTTGTCTTTATTTTGTTTAGGCATGATATTACAATTAAAGACGTGATTTTGAAATACAAATTTTGTTACCGTTGTATTTAGACAAGACCGGCCATGTAAAGAGGAGAAGATTGCAATGGCTAGATCCATTACAGACTCATTTCCAGTTTTCCGTGATGTAAGTACTATTTAGGACTGTTTTTACCTTGCTGCTCTTTGATTTAATTTTTGTTTTCTACTTTATCCTAGAAGGTTATGGCTTACTCATCTTAATCTGTCAATTTCAAGTTTTTCAAAACACTGAAGAGGTTGCTCATTTCATTTTTTAATGTGGCAAGTGCTTGGTGAGGCATATGGGGCATGGAATGCAATGGGAGATAATACTTATGGTTTTGAAAGTGATTGAAGAGGAGAGGAAGTTGGGAGTGAATATGTCCAAGACTGCAAAACCTTAACTTTGGCAATACTTCCATGTACACATTACTTTTTTGCACGTTACAGAAATTTCTTCTGTACTGTTTCACAGGAGAGGTTCTGTGATCCAGTGTCGCATACAGGTCATCTTGAAGCATCCATTCGATCCAGGCGGTCAAGAAATGCCTTAATAAAAACGCTGTGGACTCATCCACATAAAGCTGGGTTAGTTGTTTTCCTTTTAAAAATAAAATTAGGGATGCATATTACATGCACTGCCATTCAAGTAATTACTTCTTTAAAATTTAGGGATGCATATAACCTGAACTGCTGCTGGAGGACAGTGTGTAGTGCTTCGTGAAGTTTCAGTAGAGTGGTGCTAAATGTCTTCTCAACTACTGACTTGTGTAGTTTTTAAAATCTCAATTGCAGTTGTATGTGTAAGATGAGATGGTAAAAAGAAAGGGTAAGATATGGTAAAGTGAAAAGGACATTTTTATAGCAGCCTTTAACAGTAATAGTTGATGACAGACTTTTTTTAACAGGCTGGGAGTCTTGCTTTTCTTTCAGTTACATCCATCACTTGAATTTCAGCAGATGAAGGAAAGGATACTAACTTTAGCTGCTTTTCTTTCAGTTACACAGAGCATGTTTTTAAAATGCCAAAGGCCAGTTGCACTGACTAGTCAGTTGCTGCAAATGGCAATAAGGCAATTTGTGATGCTTATTTCTCAAGCATGACTGTGCTGTTTTAGATTGGAGAGGAATTTTGGCTGTAACCTCTGCTGAAAAGTCGTTGACAGTTGAATTTCAGCAGATGAAGGAAAGGATACTAAATTTAGCCGCTTCATCGACTTTAACTCGGGACCTTCTTAACAACATTACTAAAGACTATGATGAAGGTATGTTGATGTCTCAGTTCCTTTTAAAGTTAATAAATGTTGCCATTTGCAATGTAGCATGCTTTTCAGTCTCTTTTAGTCTATCCTAAGTTAGTTGGCATGTTACTGTGTTTTAAGACATACTTGTCATTTCTGCACTGATCCAGTTCACAATGCATTGGCCATTCTTTGGATGAGTATTCTTTCACATGCTACCTGTTTCTTGGTTGTATGCTCTGTTTTATTCGTTGCAGCTGAAATTAGCATTTTATTGGTTCTTGTAAGTTACAAACTCATCGTGCCTTGATTTACATAAAAGGGGCTATTTATTTCTGGAGTTTTACCTACCACACTGCATCCAAGAGAGACTGAAGAAAATATTTAACAAAGTGAATCTTTCAATTTTTTAAAATTAATACAGTATAAGATGTTACTTTATAAATAATCTGATATTTTACATTATAAATAATTGACCCTGGCTGAGCACCAAATTCCATGTGTTGCTTCAATTGCTGTATATTGTGGCAAGTGTGGACCTGGTTTCTAGTTGGCCAGACTACTGATATTCACTTTTCAAAGGTATCACGATGAAAGATCTAAAAAAACTTAATTGATTTCCAAATTCCATGACAAGGGCCATGACAAATACTGCTTACCAAAACAGTATCCCTGCATTACAGTCACTGCACTGGCTCTGAACAACTACTTAGAATATGATTTTGTAATTTTGCTCTTGTCTCTGTAGGACGAAACAGTGGATGGTGCACTTGAGAGAATGGCCGACGAAGGGAAACCTCGGCCAGCTCTATTTCGAATACAGAATACTTGTTATGTGAAGATGGATATCGCGGCAGCTACACTGGCTGCCTGTCAGCTCCAGAATCGCTTACAAGATAGCTCTCCTCACACGCAAGACTCTCGACCAATCAACCAGCTTACCTGTCATCATCCTTACATCGCTACCTACCATCCAGGTCTCTGCGATCAGCTACACAAAACCTTCTGTCTTTCCCTGACATCCGAGACTTTCGGTCTGATTTCTCACGACGCGGATTCAGCAACTCAGCACCAGCCATTTGGAACAGCCTTCCTGTTTACATTACTCACGACAATATCTCACTAGACACATTCGTAAAGCGGCTAAAGACCTATCTGTATCGTCTTGCTTTTGTTGTCTGACATGCAACCCACCCACGCCTACGATTCCTCGCTCAGTCGATGGACATATGGCGTGTTAACAAATGCATTACTTACTTACTTACTTACTTTGCAGTGATCTCCAATAAGCATCATACTATATAATAGTACGGGCTCTCGGCCCATGGATCATGATGATGATGATGATATAATAGTGACATTCATTTTACTACCTCAAATGGACCAACTTCTGTTCAGTGATTGATGATTTGTTTTTAAGCTTTATGTGAACTGTGATAACCCTTAATTTGTGATTAAAAGTTGTCATTTAGCCTAATAAATTGTAGTTAATGATTTGCTTATTATGTAATGAGTTCAGCACGTTAGTACGTCCATGTAGTAATAATTAAACACGGCTGCGTATAGGTAGATACAACAGTAAATCAATGCAGAAAACGTATAACATAACTATATGCAGCTCCACAAATGTGGCAAATTCCAATCTATAAATTTAGCTCCTAAACCACTAAAATGTATTTGCAGCGCCACATAAATGTGGACACGACCGCTACATAAATGTAGAGATGCCGCAACACAAATGTAGACATTACTAGTACATAAATGTAGAGATGCCGCAACACAAATGTGGACATTATTAGTACATAAATGTAGATTCCGCACTACATAAATGTAGACATTATTAGTACATAAATGTAGATGGAGAACTACATAAATGTAGAGATAGCACTACATTAATGTAGACATTCTTGCTAAATAAATGTAGCCAAAATGCAACACCGATGTAGACCTCGTTCTCTACAAAAGTGTTGCAATTTGTGTCTACACTAGTGTAGACTGCCGGCTCGTCTACAAAAAGTGTTGCATAGAGGTCCACACATTGCCGATGAGCCAGACCTCAACATTAAGTGTTGCATAGAAGTCTACACTTGTAGACCGATTCTCTAACTATTTTTAAGAGAGCACCTGATGCTCGTGTATTGAGGGCAAATGCATTTCTTCGCTTCGATCTGATCGACATCTCCAGCGAAATCTATTCTGTTCGATCAGTTCGATCAGTTTGATTGGTTCGATCAGTAATTATTTTCGACGTGAACGTTAAATTTGTGTAGTTCGCAGAACATGCTTCTATTTTAAGGGAAAGCAAAGAATTTCTTCTAAGGACAGAGATGGCCTATATATTCTACAGCTTATTTGTGTAGTTTGGAGACATACCTGTTTGGTAAGACATTGCCTGTATGAACTACGTATTCTACAATTTGGTCTTTATCTTAAGAAGAGACCTATTTTCGGAGAGTATGCCTGTACTCTAAAGAGAGAAGTATATTCTGAGAGTATGCCTATGAATACAAGGAATACCTATATACTCTTAACAGAAGATTACTAGAGTCAGAGTAGATCTAGGCAAGGGCAAATTCAGACCCGAAACAGTTGGGCAATTCTGATCCCCATTTGAATTCGGTAAGCATTGAGTTGGCCGTTTCCTCCAAGCACATTTGGGCGAAGATTGCCTACCAAAAAGTTATGAAAATACCTTACCAATTTTGGGATGGACTTCTGGAAGTCAGCTTGAGCCGCAAATAATTTAAGCACTAACTATAGGCGTGTCACAGTTTAAGCTACCCACGGATACTTTCATTTGAAAAATTGCCATTTGCGAAAGCTGAAACCTCTGCTCTACTTTAAATACAAACAGTGGATATTTAGGGCCTACATACACCTCTCGTTTATACGTTTGTGGTCGAGTTTATAGTCTATCGAACATGAATGTGTTTGGAATACATGCTAGATTAGTAGTAAGGTGACCACAGGTTTCAACTCAGCTCCAAACGACCACAGGTTTCGACTCATTTCCAAACGACCACAGGTTTCAACTCAGCTCCAAACGACCACAGGTCTAAACTCACATCCAAACGCCCACAGGTTTAAACTCATCTCCAAACAAGGACAGGTTCTGGTTCACCTCAAAACAAGGACAGGTACTGGCCCACCTCCAAACAAGGACCGTTTCTGGCCCACCTCAAAACAAGGGCGGGTTTCAACTCATATATACAGATTTTTGTCCTTATATAAGAGATCCAATAACCGTTTTATATCATTATCAACGATGGATCCTACGTGGAAGCTCCCTTTTTCGGCTATTGTAAGCGGACCGTCGGGATGCGGTAAAACGCAATTTACGATTCGTTTTATAGATCATTTGCCCCACATGGTAAAACTTTCGATCGAAAAGATCAACTGGTGCTATGGGATTTTTCAAGATATATTTGACAAATACCCACAAATTCAGTTTCACGAAGGTCTTCCCGACTTGAATATATTCGATGGAAAAGACAAGACTCTTCTCGTATTTGACGATCTCATGAGCGAAACAGACGAAAGGGTGACTAAGATATTTACAAAGATCAGCCACCACAAAGACGTGTCTGTGATATATCTCACAAAAAATCTGTTTTATCGAAGCAAACACACCAGAACTATAAGTCTCAGCGCACACTATTTGATTCTATTCAAAAACGTTAGAGATTCTACTCAGATTGCAAATCTGAGCAGACAGATGTTTCCCGGAAAGTCCAATTTTATGCTTGAGGCGTTCAGAGATGCAACGATGGTGCCCTTTGGCTATCTATTAGTCGATCTTAGATCCGATACCGATGAGAGGTGTAGATTAAGAACTAACATATTTCCTGACGAAATCCATCATGTATATGTGAGAAAGTGAATAAATATAAACGCGCGCAGAACGTCTATCGCTCATTCGTTTAAAATGTCTCCCAAGCTAAAGAAATATCTTGCAATGCTAAGACTGATCAAAGAAGCGACGGCTAAAGTTAGGAAAAGCGTTTTAAAGAAATGCGACACGTGTCTCTTATGCTGTCTGTGCGAATGTGCAAAGAACGTTTTAAAAGGAAATGTACCTTTGACCGAGGCTCAGAAGAAGAAACTGCAGCGATATAAAAGCATCCTAAGATGTTTGGCATCGAAGAAAATACGCGCGGCTAAGAAGAAGAAGAAACTGATTTAGACTGGTGGATTCATCGGCGCTCTGCTAACTCCTGTGCTATCCTTCCTAGGCTCGCTTCTAATTCCCAAGAATTAGGATGGAACACGCAAAGAAGATGGTTTTAGTCGAACCGAGACAGATCGAGAAGTGGAAAGAAACCGCGGTCGACAAGACTTTAACAAAATTAGACGGCGAAATCTACGATATATTACACAGAAACATTGCTGACGACGAAAAGGCAAAACAATATTCACATAGTTTGACTCGTTATTTAAATCTTGATAAACCTATAGTCATAAAAAATTTACGTCCACAGATGCAAACACGCAGCTGTACGTTAGGGCGCAAATTTTGCCAATAACCAATTTATAAATGCATATGCTTCGTTATTTATGGGAACGGGAAAGTGGATGAGAGACGAAGGAAACTATATAACCAGATAAGACTTTGCAGGAGGATATGCACTTTACGCATTCGACTTGACAGCAGACCTAGCCGAAGGTGATCATTTTAATCTTGTGAAACACGGTAACATTCGTTTGGATATGAAATTTGCTCAAGCGCTTCCTAATACAATTAACGTCATTGCCTTTGCCGAGTTTGAAAATATTTTGGATATTGATCGTTCGAGAAACGTCATTTTCGACTATAAGAATTGAAAATGAAGGGATTACAAATTGAACGCATTCTACAGAGAGATTCAAAGTGTGCACCTATGTTTGTTGGAGTGTTTGCCTGCGATAGTCTACCCGACGCGTTAAACGTAAAGAGACCTATGCTATTTGTGTGCAATACGGATCCACACGACAGACCCGGCCAGCATTGGATAGTCTTATACGTTGAAGATTCCTCCTACGGCGAATATTTTGACTCTTTTGGAAGACCCCGCAGAAAGAGTTTACATCCTTCCTAAACAGACATTGCTTAAACTGGATTTTTAACGAGAGACAGCTACAAAGCGCTATCAGCCGTTTCTGTGGACATTATTGCATATTCTACTGCTTACATAGGGCTAGAAATAGATATGTCAACGCTATAGTCATTATGTTAACCATGGACACTGGACTAAACGATTAGCTGATTCATAAATATGTATGCAATATCAAGAAATAAAAAAGACGTGTTTCGGTTTAATAAACTATATTAAATCATCAGCGTTTCTTGTTTTGTTACTTTTAAGAAAATATGATGTCCAAACGATTAATTGGTTAGTCCGTTATCGAGATCCAGTCTGAAAGGATTGCATTCGCGACAACTAAATTATCCCATCTGATTCGCGTGATCCTCGCTAGCGTAGCAAGGTCTGGCGTTTTTAAGTTCAGATACTTTATCGTGTAACTCGCGGATCTTGGAAGTCAGCGTCTCCCATTCGTCCAAGCGCAACGCAATACCGCTGCGGGTTGGACGTTCTTTCTTACCGTCCAACGGTAGAAAGTAACGACGAATGTTGACTCATTTTACTCCATTTGAAATGGAGACGTAATATCTTCCTCCAATATGTTGGAAGTAATCGCCGGGTTGTCCGCTCTGAGCTGCTCAATGCATCTGTCTACGTCGTCGAGTTGATTGACAAATGTTGCCCACCTGGTCTTGGTAAAAGACACGAACTTTCTCGTAGGATGCAACGCTCCGTTGGACTCAGCGTATTCTCTTATGTGTACCAAAGAATCTCTTTGTAAATGTTGGCAGTCAAAAACCGATTGTTGCCGATAGTGTCCTTATACAGCTCTTGTTTCCCAATTTTGAAAATTACCTACAAATACAACATTTCATTGCTACAATATCGGCTATTTAATTTTCGTTAATCGCTTCTCCGTTAATTCGACGCGTAAAACGCTTATGTTACTTACCATTTTCCAATTCCTTTTCGGTAACGAAAACGCTATTGCGATACTAAATACGAGCACAAAATCTACATAAATTAGTATTTTCGTATTGTGGTTATAATGAGAGATCGGTTCTTGCACACATGCATCGTTGGTAACGACGCTAAAATTGTCGAAGCGATGGAACGAGTTGTTCATCGTGACTGGTACAGACGTTAAATGAATACAAACGACGAATTTTAGTTCTTAAAAGACGTAAAATGAAATACTCACAGGAGTCGCTATTGCACTTTTCGATCTTGGAGACATCTTCTTAAAGTCGTGTGCGATTTCTGAGCAAAGCGTCTCGATCGATACGTTAAGACGATCTTGAAGTATGAATAAGGATCATTGCTTGTGACACGCTGTTCTTACTCGACTCTGATTGGATGCGCACTAATCCAATGCCTGTGAAGCTGGTACCCGTTGGTATATGATTGGTTGCTTAAAATAAATTACATAGGATATTGTTAACAAAGTCGGCATCTTTAACTTAAGACGTATGCCTGCCTTGATCGTGAACGACGACCGTCTCCTGCTAATGGTATTCGTGTTTACTCGTATGCGCATATTAAGATCTTGTACGTGTATATGCATGCATATATGTGTTGTAGACAATAGTAATTGACGATGGAGACTGATGAATGTCGGCAATTGTCAACTGAGAATCAAAGACGTCAAATCGTTGCGCGTAAATGATTGGAGTGGGGGATATCTTTTAAGAAGCTGCTCGTTCGAATCGCGATTTTAATTGAATATCGAGTGTAATTATAATCGCTACGCAGTAATTGAACCTCTGACGATGACAGTGGGGGTGAAATTCGTTTGCACCTGTTAGGTAGCAGAATTTGCGACAAGATCGAACTGGAATTTATTTCGTATGTATGTATGTATATATATGTAGGCCTGTGTATGTATGTCTATGTATGTATGTAGGCCTATGTATATATATGCCTGTGTGTAAGCTTTTGATCAAATATTGGGTAAAATAATAAAGAGAGAGAGAGACAGAGAGAGAGAGAGAGAGAGAGAGAGACAAAGACGGAGATAGAGTCAAAGACGGATCGAGAAGAATAGCTTGTCCTTCTCCTTCGCATTCTTCGCATACAATAAACAATTAATAAGATTAATAAGACTGAACGAGAGCAGTCAAGCGAGAGAAATTGGTGTAGAGAATCATCCATCCCTTCCTTCTTTGACTTCCGCGTTTATCTTTTATTTAATACTAATGAGAAATATTAATATATTGGTAGAGAGAGATAGAACATCGGAGCGCTATAGAACGACGGAAAATCGTGCCTATGAAATGATAAATAATGGCTTTCTTACAATTAAGATTTAAAACGAATAAGACTAGATATACAGACGTAGAGAGAGAGAGACAGAATGAAAGGTAGTCACATACGGGTAGAGATGTATGCGAGTCTTTGTCTATGTACGCGCTTCACGGTAAGCGAATATTCGAGTTTAATGCAGGTTTTACGACCACATTTATCATACGGTCCATCAGAGTCATAAAATTGTAGGCGGAAATTCCTCGCACGATTATGGATGCACCTTCAAGAATTTGCACCTGTCTGCCTGTCTCTGTTTCTGCCTCTATATCTGTGGCTGTGTATATATCTGTCTGTCTATGTGTTTCTGTCTGTCTATATGTCTGTGTATGTGTCTGTGTCTGTGTATATATGTGTGTATGTGCCTATGTATGGGTCTATGTATGTCTATGTTTGTGGCTGCGTCTATGTCCGTGTGTGTGTGTCTGTTTGCATGACTGTTTCTGTGTCTGTGTTTATGTCTGTCTGTATAGTCCCTATTCAAGACGTTCGACGCAGAAGCGAATAGATGACTGCGTCTGTCTGTGTCCGTGTCTGTGTATATGATTGTATATGTGTGTGTCTGTCTGTGTGTATGTGGCCGTGTCTGTGCATATGTCTGCGGGCGTGTGTCTTTGTATGTATATGTATATGCCTAAGTGCGTGTGTCTGTATACGTGTAGGTGTAAGCGCGTGTGTCTGTGTGTTTGTGTGCGTACATGCGTGTCTGCACCTCTCAATGATTTTCCATTTGCATGCGTGTGTGTGTGTGGGTAAGTGTGTCTGCTTGTAGTTGCATACCTATGCGTGTCTGCGTGTCAGTATAAGATGAGTTTAGGCAGAGACCGAGCAAATGAAGGCGCCATCGCTTCAGAGCAATAATCTAAAGGAATTCCATTCTTCCATATAATTACTTTTATAGACCATTCACATTTAATATATTTATTGAGATATATATGGCTTATATCGAAATGCGCGTATGTGCGTGACTGCAAGCTGTGTATAGGCAGAGACCAAGCAAACGAAGGCGCCATCGCTTCAGAACAATGAAATCAATACAACTATAAATCTAAAGGAAATCGTTTCTTTCTTCCATCTATTTTAATTACTTTTATAAACCATTCACATTTAATGGATTTATTGAAATATATATAGCTTATATCGAAACGTATGTATAGGCAGAGACCGAGTAAACGTAGGTGTCATAGCATCAGAACAATAACAATCTAAAGGACTTCAACCTCCGAATTTAATCTAAGTACATCTATAACGCATTTATATTTATTGAGCTATATATGAATCATAACGTAACAGTGTATTCAAGCAATGCTACGCGATCTTTTATTTTATTAAATATTTTATTAAATTATATTTATTACTGATTTATTAATTTACAAGCGTTTGGGAGGTGAGTTGAAACCAGTCCTTGTTTGGAGGTGATCCAGAACCAGTCCTTGTTTGGAGATGAGTTGAAACCTGTGGTCGTTTGGAAGTGAGTTGAAACCTGTGGTCGTTTGGAGGTGAGTTTAAACCTGTGGTCACCTTACTACTTAGATTTGACTAGCTGTAGTACACAGAAAGAGAACGTGATTTATAGAGAATAGAGAGCTTCGACGACTATACACCTATAACTGTTCTACCGAAACGCCTACCTTAATCCTTAATCTAATCCCATCCTCAGCCCGACAGAATGCACATGAGAGACTACTGCCACTCTGTCAGACCGTGGGCCGACTTCGAATAAGTGACCCACTAAGTCACTTAACTCTTCCGATTCGGAATGTTAGATGGTGTTTCCGTCCGAGTGACTACAACTATAAGCTTCGTCTTCATTTCTGATTGGAGCACGTCTCTCTCGAACTTATACTGTGGATAGCCCGAGTCTCCCCGCCCCGATTAAAAAATTTCCAATATTGAGTAGAGCTGTCCCCCGAGTGACTCTATCTGACCCCTCGGCTGTTCGGTCCACATCTATCTGATTGGGCTGATCATGTGCCTCACGCAAACATCACCCAGTGACCAAATTTGTTGGCACAAGAGATATTCCTATGGCGAACATTTTGCAAGGATTTGAGAATATCAATCGATGAACGTAACCGTGTGCTGCGAACGCTTTATTCGGACGTTGTCTTTCATCGTCCGTAAGAACATCCGCTCTAACATCCTCCGAATACGTTGTCAGTGGTCAAGCTGGAGGACGGGTTATACGTGTTTGAAAGAGCCTGCCATTTTGAGATTTTTCCAGGGGTTCGAGATGCAGATGAACTTGTCACTTGTAGAGAGCTCTAACATTATTTAGGGTAGCACCTTCGAGAAGTACTTAGATGGCGCTTTAACTGTCCCTAGTTATACTGCAACTGGATAATTGGTTGAGACAGTTCGTTATAACTTTAATAATCTTTGCATAAGAATGGCTTTTACACTAAGTTAGTTAAACGATTCATTAATTTAATCTCAGATAATCTAATCACTTCTATGACACCACTATCACAATGCAAAAGGCATCGATTGACAATCGCTTGAAGGAAACCGCAGTTAAAATCGTAATCCCGTGGATAAACTCGGTCGGAATCCGATAGGTCAGAGAAACCAGAAATCAAGATATATATGGTGGAAGAAAATCAGGCTACGTTTGGTAGAATTCAGTCTAAGTTTGGTGGAAATCAGGCTACGTTTGGTAGAATTCAGTCTACGTTTGGTGGAAATCAGGCTACGTTTGGTAGAATTCAGTCTACGTTTGGTGGAAATCAGGCTACGCTTGGTAGAATTCAGTCTACGTTTGGTGGAAATCAGGCTACGGTTGATGGAAATCAGGCTACGTTTGGTGGAAATCAGGCTACGTTTGGTAGAATTCAGTCTACGTTTGGTGGAAATCAGGCTACGTTTGGTAGAATTCAGTCTACGTTTGGTGGAAATCAGGCTACGTTTGATAGAATTCAGTCTACGTTTGGTGGAAATCAGGCTACGTTTGGTAGAATTCAGTCTACGTTTGGTGGAAATCAGGCTACGGTTGGTAGAATTCAGTCTACGTTTGGTGGAAATCAGGCTACGTTTGATAGAATTCAATCTACGTTTGGTGGAAATCAGGCTACGTTTGGTAGAATTCAGTCTACGTTTGGTGGAAATCAGGCTACTTTTGGTAGAATTTAGTCTACGTTTGGTGGAAATCTGGCTACGGTTGGTAGAATTCAGTCTACGTTTGGTGGAAATCAGGCTACGGTTGGTAGAATTCAGTCTACGTTTGGTGGAAATCAGGCTACGTTTGGTAGAATTCAGTCTACGTTTGGTGGAAATCAGGCTACGTTTGGTAGAATTCAGTCTACGTTTGGTGGAAATCAGGCTACGCTTGGTAGAATTCAGTCTACGTTTGGTGGAAATCAGGCTACGGTTGATGGAAATCAGGCTACGTTTGGTGGAAATCTGGCTACGTTTGGTAGAATTCAGTCTACGTTTGGTGGAAATCAGGCTACGTTTGGTAGAATTCAGTCTACGTTTGGTGGAAATCAGGCTACGTTTGGTAGAATTCAGTCTACGTTTGGTGGAAATCAGGCTACGCTTGGTAGAATTCAGTCTACGTTTGGTGGAAATCAGGCTACGGTTGATGGAAATCAGGCTACGTTTGGTGGAAATCAGGCTACGTTTGGTAGAATTCAGTCTACGTTTGGTGGAAATCAGGCTACGTTTGGTAGAATTCAGTCTACGTTTGGTGGAAATCAGGCTACGTTTGATAGAATTCAGTCTACGTTTGGTGGAAATCAGGCTACGTTTGGTAGAATTCAGTCTACGTTTGGTGGAAATCAGGCTACGGTTGGTAGAATTCAGTCTACGTTTGGTGGAAATCAGGCTACGTTTGATAGAATTCAATCTACGTTTGGTGGAAATCAGGCTACGTTTGGTAGAATTCAGTCTACGTTTGGTGGAAATCAGGCTACGTTTGATAGAATTCAGTCTACGTTTGGTGGAAATCAGGCTACGTTTGGTAGAATTCAGTCTACGTTTGGTGGAAATCAGGCTACGCTTGGTAGAATTCAGTCTACGTTTGGTGGAAATCAGGCTACGGTTGATGGAAATCAGGCTACGGTGGTGGAAATCTAGCTATAGTTGATGGAAATCAGCCTATGGTTGATGGAAATCAGTCTACGGTGGTGGAAATCAAGCAACTGTGGGTAATGTATTGTAGACCTAATACAGAAATAGTTTAATTACATCTCATTGTTTCACATGTGATTACATTTCACAGACATTCCCATTCATTAGAGTTATCATTGATCTCTGGGCGTGATAAGTGCACTTCAGTTCATCATCATCATCATCATCATCATCATCATCATCATCATCATCATCATCATCATCATCATCATCATCATCATAAACCATGGGCTCAACGCCCGTAGGCGTCCAATGCCATTTTCACTATGTTCCTCCACTGATGTTTTTCCAGTGCGGCGTGGCTCAGCTCCTGGAGCGATGTTCCATACCATTCGATTATGTCGTCTACCCATTCTTTGTGGGTCGCCCTCTCTTGTTTCGGCCATCCATCATTCCGAACAATAATGTCTTGATCTTCCTATCGTTGTTCATTCTACATGTGTGATCAAATAAATCCAGTTTCCTCTTAACTATCTTCTGCATCAAGTTCTCTTTGAGATGTATCCGTCTGTATATTTCTGCATTGCTCACCTTTTGTGTCCATCCTATCATAATCTTCTTATAGCATTTTCTCTCGAAGGCCAGTATCCTTCTTTGAACGTCTTTCGTTATTACCCAGGGCTCACATCCATAAGACATTCTACTGAAAATACATGTTTTCAGAACGCTCAGTTGTGTCTCCAGTTTCGTGGTTTTGCTTCTCAAGATTTTTTGCATAGTTTTCAGTGTTTCATAGTTGGCAATTCTGACTAGTAGGTCTTTCCTACTGTCCAAGTCATACGTCATTTGACATCCAAAATAAGTAAACTTTTCAACATTTTCCAACCGAATGCCGTCTACGACCATCTTCTTTGTTAAATTCTTTTTGCTAAATGCCATTGTTTTTGTTTATTCAAAATTCATGGTAAGGTCATTTCTCTTTCATGGCCATTTCATCTTCTCCTCTCAGGTCAATATCGTCAGCAAAGCAAGATTATTGATCCTTATGCCGCTGAATGATACTTTTTCATCGTTTTCCTCGATCTTTTCCAGTGCTCTTTCTAGGTGCGTGATGAAAACACTTGGTGGTTTTGGATCACCCTGTCTTGCATCTCTGCTAATGTCAAACCAAACTCCAGTTTCACCACACACTCTAACGGCTGCCTTTGCATTGCTATTGATTTCTATCAGTAGACGAGTCAATCTGTTATCCACGCCATACGATTCCAAGACCGCACATGTTACACGTTCAACGATTGGAGCACACAGTACAAAACGCTAAACGAAGAAGGAAAGAGATACGGCCTTACCATAAAGTTTGAAAACAAAAACAATGGCATTTGGCGAAAAGTATTTAACAAAGAAGATGGTCGTAGACGGTATTCAGTTGAAAACTGTTTAAAATTTTACATATCTTGGATGTAACATGAAGAATGAATGCATGTGCACAGTATAATACCTCGGCTTTCCCGCTACGACCTCTAAACAGGGTTCCCTTTGTAAAACTAATGATATGCCTACTAATGACAGATGCTAAGCCGTCCTCCGGGAATGGGTCGGCCAGTGGGCAGTGGGCTGATTACAGCAGTTACGATTTGAAACAGGACCTTTTCAAAACACGAAATACAGTGGTAAATGTTAGTCTAACTGCATATAGGCCCTGCTAGAATGAAAGGTTATTTTTCTGAATATATCGTGATTTGCCACCAGCACACACTTGAGAATGTCATGCGTACTTATTCGAACCACAAGTACGGATTAAGAGGGTGAATAATGGATACAGGAAAGATACAGGTTTTAAATACCGAAGGCAAAATATTAGGCCTATGCCCCAACTTAAACGTGAAGGTCGTAGTAACATAAATCATAAATATTTAGTATATTAAGCTTTCAAAGAGGTGTGGAATATGCCGAGTAAAGTGATCGGTAGGTGGTTCGAACTGCTGCCTCCTGGAGGTTAAGTATTCAACCAAGAGTGCAACTTTTATGAGACGATGCTCAAATAACACCACAATACAATAAGTGGTGTGTGGTTCCACTGATGCACGGTATAATCAGTTATTATATCGCGTCTTATGTTAGAGCCATACCATCCCAAGAAGAATGCTTTACACTTAATTTCTGGTATGCTGATGCGTCATCGGTATCATGCATTGTGCATAAGACTTCTCCATAGAAGTTGTTGTTACTGTTGTTGTTGTTCTTCTTATTATTAATATTATTATTATTTATTATTTATTATTATTATTATTTATTATTATTATTATCATTATTATTATTATTATCGTCATCATCACCATCATCAGTATTATTATTAAAATCGATGCAATCCTGCTTCTTTGTAAGAAAGATGCGCATGATTTTTGGGCTAATTAGTTTGCTTCCTTTGCAAAAATTTCTACGGACCCCTCGAGTATTTAGGTCCCATCAGGCAAAGTATTCCATACATCGGCTCTAGCGATCCCAATGGACAACCGTTTTGTTCTGATGTGAACAAAATATCTGTGATTTTTCCTGAAGATCTGCTGAAGTGATTTAATTAGGCAGTTCTGACGTAACTTTGAAGCAACTATCGATTATTACATATAATATTATAGATATCAAATTATGCTTAAATTTATACATAAATACACTAATTTGTTAATGTCGTCTATAGGTAGGCCTAATATACTGAGATTACGAAAACGACGTTCAGTGCTGGACTGTGTTGCTATACGACAGACAGCAGGTCCGATGGCGCCGATTATTTGGCGCCTTTATGCATAACGTCCAGATGCTTCAAGCGAAATTGGTAAGTTGAGGTAGAAGACATGTTGCAATAAGAGAAGTGAGGGTAAAAGGGTAAATTAGTGAATACTACAAATTTGCAAGTAACTTAAAAAATTTACAAGTAAATTTTGCGGTATCACACGTTCTATTCGAGACAATATACGAATATGTTTAGATGTCTCGAGCTAAACAGTCAGTGTAGTTTTTTGAGGCAAGATGCGCATCATTGTCCACTCCTAGAAACTTACAGCAAGTTATTCGAGTAACTGGTACATCGTCGATAGTGAGATATAAAAAAGAACAAATAGGAGAAAATTTGGTATTTGAACAAAACGGTATAAAACACCTCTTAGTATGGTTTAGTAGGTTTTAAAACATAAAGCGCTTTTGTGAGGTAAAGACGCTATATGAATGTACATATTGTTACAGGTTGTCTAGGAATATATAAGAAGATGCTAGCTTGCGTTAAGATATATTTATTCCCTAGGTTATTTGCAAGCACAGCAGACTAGACGAGGTCGACTAGACTAGAGTAGACGTCGTGCGGCGAAAAACCCAGCGAACAGCTACATGTGGAGAAAACAACGTCCACCAACAGATGATGACGAAAAACGGCTCAAAAAGAACGAAACCGATAAAACCAAAACGATAAAACGGCTAAGAAAAGCCAAACATGTCATCCACTGAGCAAGACTAAAACACGACTATTCGATGAGTATGGTAAAAACAACAACAGGATCAAAACCGAAAGCCGAAAGATCATAACACCTTTTCTAAGGTCGGTTTCCCGCCAAAATGTACTGTACAGAAGGCGTACAACGTATAACGTACGACAACTCAATCTACTCGGTCACATCCTGTGCGCCGTAGGAACATACCCCCAACCAGACGGTGAGGGAATCTGTAAGGTTGCCGGAAAATGCTATAAGAAAATATTAAACTATAACAAAACAATATACAGTAGCTATCATTGAACATTAAAATCTCCAATCAATAAGGCTAACAGAGTTAACATATAAGCCAGGAAAATTATCGATAGACCATTAATATGAGCTAAGAGAGTTTCGAATATCAATTCATTTGAGCTAACAGAGTTTCTGAAGTACCATGTCACCAACCATGAAACAGGGAGAAGAACGACAACCACTGCAGTCTCTGCCACAGTCCAGGGAGCGGAGACTCTGCTTCTTTGGACATGTTGTACGCACTCCGAAGGAAGAGGACCACATGACAGCCTATGGTCAATGATGAACAAACCCCCGGGGGACTGGAGAAGACCTCGTGACGGTCCGAGAGCCATGTGGCCAAGAACTGTGGGAAAAGATCTTTCACCTTTGAACATTGGGCTCCATACTACTTGTAGGAGAACCTGCAGGATAGGTTGACTTGGCACCGCATCGCGGACTAGGCTACGCTTCTAGGAGCACGCCTCTAGAAAGAGAGAGAGAGAGAGTTTCTTAAGTCGATGGTCAACTCAAAATGTCCTGAGAAAGATTAAATTTTCCAGGGCGATGTTTAATGTCCAAGGAATATTGTTGCTGTTCCAACTCCAGCGTAACAGTGTTTGATTAGCACTGGCAGTCATGTTTAAGAATCGTATGAGATTGTGATCCGTGCACACTGTGACAGTCATGTACCCAAAGTAAACAGTGAAGGTGTGAACGGCGACGACCACAGCCAAGGTTTCCTTCGCGATTGTGGAATAGCGTGTTTCACAGGCCTTCATTTTGCAACTCAAATAGCAAAGGGGATGTTCAATGTCGTTGATCGCCTGAAAAAGACAAACTCCAACACAAAACTGCCATGAGTCAACAGCCATACAAAATGGTTTGTCAAAGTTAGGCGGATGAAAAATAGGGCATGATGCCAAACGCTGCTTTAAATGAACAAAAGCTTTTTCAGCCTCAGCTGACCAACGAAATGATTGACTTTTTCAACAACCCAGTCATAACCAAAGTAATCTCCAAATAATTAGGTGAATGCCTGCAGTAATGCCCAGCAAATCTCAAGAATGATTGCACTTACTTTTATTTTGTGATTGAGGAAAGTTCAACAAAACATGAATCTTCTGCGTCCTCGATTGAATAGCACTGGGAATGTCCATGCGGCATAACAAACTACGTGAGTGGAATGGATTCTTTATCTAAGGGAATTTGCCAATACCACTTAGTCATTTCCAGTTTGGTGAAAAATTTTGCCTTCCCTTCATTATCAAAGTTTCAGCTCTAAGCATAAGAAACAGATCTGGAACTGTGACGGCATTTAATTTTCCTAAGGCAATGCACAGTCGACCTGTTTATGGGTGCAGCCCAAGAACTTTCTGATTCCTCGATCATCTCCGACTTGAAGAGATCATTAATTTTCCTGTTAACTTTTATGCTTTTCAGGATGTGACCGATAAGCCGTTTGGCGCGGCACCAGCGGCGCCCCAGGTCAGTGTGATGAGAAATCACATTCGTGACCCCAGCCACATCGCTAAATACCACCTTATCAAAAGAATGCATCAGTTCATCAGTTTACACTGAATCCAAATGAGCTTCTACAAAATCAACCTCATAACTGAAAACACATTAGGTTCGCAGTTCATTTTCACATGCAACACAGAAGGATCCAAACTGCGACCCAAAATATCTGTCTCTCTCGGGGCTCATAATGTTTTATTAAGTTCACATGAACCACACGCTTGCTTTTCCTTCGGTCAGGAGTGGCTACCAGGTAATCATCCGGACCCAGGCATTCCAATAGGGCCTACAGAAAACGGTCCACAGTACTTAGCCTGCAGTGTTTTACCAATTCATGACAGCAACAAAAAACTTGATCCTCTTGTTGATATGAATCATTCTTAATATGTTTATCATAACATTCCTTTGCTTTGACTTTGCAACTAAAGCATTTTCATAATTTTGTCAATTCACAGAAGCTCGACTGCGTTCACGTAGATCCAGAAAAAAAGCAAATCAAGTTTGATTTAGACAAGCAATTCACGACATCACCATTTAACTTGCAATGCTTAATTAAATGCAGCGGACCTTTCACATATCGATCAACCCAGAGAGATCAAATGCAGAAGAACCAAGTCTCTACACAGGTACTTCCTTATAGGCAAAAGGCGCCCAAGGCAAACTTCGTTCCAATAACCGAGAAATCCTCGACAGTTGCATTTAACATAATATCTTTCAGGGGTCTGATGAAACCTTTTACAACACCCGTTTGTTTGCGGATGGCAAGATCTTGTTTTCAGCTGAACAATCTGACATTCGTTAAAAAATTTGCATCAGTTCAGACAAAGTCAGATAAAATTTCGTTTGGAAAGCCAAACTGATAGACAGCAATGAGACCTTCTTGGGCTGCATCATTTTTACAGCATGATTTTGAAGTAGAAATGTCAAGGATAATGTGTAGTCATATTGATGACTGTCACAATATATCTATTCATAGATTTATCACACATGTTTAAAGGTCCAGTGATATCCAAGACGAGCCTTGCAACTGGTTCGGAAACTACTAAGGTAGATGTATTAAGGGAGCCTGTGAAGTGTCAATCCTCTCACAGATGCGATAATATGTCTACACCGTTTGACATATCCCAGGCCACCACAAGTGTCTCATTAAGCGGTCCAGTTTTCTGTGTTCCCAAATGACCATACACAGTAATATCGTGCGCAATATAAATCAACGTGGCCTTCAATTTAGATGGAGCCACAATTTGTGTTATTCCCAAACTCTGAGGCGTAACTTTATCCCTCCAATTTCGTACAAGTACCCCAGTCACAGCAGCCTAACAACTGCGCTCTAAGCAGCTGGTCTCATCAGACGTAGCTAGCTTAAACAACCTCAATAATTCAGGGTCAGAGTGTTGTCACTGAATTAAAGTCTCACAAAACACAGTATCATCGTAATAGTAATCATTAGCTCGAGAGTAATACACCACCCAACTAAGGCTAAGTTGTATGAACAAGTTCATTCACAGGCGCTCAGTCAAGATGAAACCGAAAGACAGGAAGGGTTCGGTTCCAGGTCAAGATCCAAGAGTCAGACAGGCAGATAGTGAGGCGGTTACGGTTGATGATGTTTGAAATTGAACCAGAACGTAATATTAGGGGTAAAGGAAGAATCCGGAAATGATTTATGGAAGAGGGGTGTTTTCAGTTTTGAGTGAGAAAGATCTGCCAATCAATAAATTAACAGGCATTATCAGCCGAACCCTCAAACAACTTAGCCAAACCGTTCTTGTCAGTTGTTCCAGTACAAACATCAGTTGAACGTAAATTCTGCGTCTGAACATTAGCCACGTCTTTTTTTGCATTTTCTCCGGTCATTTACCGACTTTCATTTGGCTCTAGTTGTTACTTCACTATCACGCGGCGGCGCTACCTCCGACCCAAGATCGTTAGGCCTAATTATGAGAATGTGTATACCATCGGACAGTTTATCGATTAAACAACATAAGATGGTCCCACTGCCAAATCTATTCTCACCCCGCATGTCAACCAAAGGTACTTCAAACTTATTACCCCAGTAATTCCCTATATAGTCTGTTTTCACCTGTGTCACAATATCCAGACTGGATTATTAACTCTTCACTGGCCAAATTTTTCAATGAATCAGAATCTCGCAGACAAACCACATGACGATGTTTACTGTTAGAGGAAACAGAAGACCCGCAGAACAAAATGGCAAATAACGCTTATTCAGTTTGAAATCAAAACAACTAGCACAGGTTTTCTGGGTTTCAACCCACGTAACCAACTCAACGGTTTTAGACGTACAGTAGTATCAAGGTTTTCTTGTTCATGGTCCCGATATTTCCTTAATCGAACGCAGGACGACGTAGCTTGGTCAATATCCTTGCTATAGGTAATCTGAGACCCAAACTACTGTTCAAATTTCCCGTCTTTCGAAAGAGAGTTTGATCGGTGATCCCTGGTTTTTGTTTACAGTTTTGTCCATATGCGACAAATTCTTACCTTTCCTTTTCTCACTACTGGCTTCGCCAAATGTCTTAAATGGAAATGGCTTATTAAAAAGAATGGCGCATTCATTCATCAGTCAATTGAGCCGCTTCCATCAGGGTCTTCGGCTTCTTGGCAATGATATATTTATGTAGTTCCAAAAGCAGACAATTTATAAAGTGTTCAAAGTTGGAACCTATAAAGCTCTGTTCAAGTCATTCAAAGCTTCTCTCTTTCTAACAACCTTCGAAACTGTAACATTAACCGGAATGTAAAATTTGAATAGGTCTCCATTACCTCTTTCATGATCGTTTTTCTTATGAGGAACTAGAGAGGGAGAGTACAAGCTATACTTATCAGGAACTAGGTAAGCTACTACTCCGTAGCTGTGCACAACATACGTGCCCAATCAAAAATACACGTCGTAATCGTAATTGTAATCTCGAGATTTCTACAGCGCCCAACGAAAGCCACGTCATGGGACCAGCTTATTCACAGGCGCTCAGTCAAAACCAAATTGAAAGGCAAAATGGGTTCGGCATAGTTTCTTCTCAACTTCCTTGTGTGTCTGCGTCGGCGGCGTTGGCGTGAGCTTATGCTTTGTCTGACGGTGCTTCACTCTGCTTCATGTCATTGGCCAAACAGTCCCCTCCGCTGCAGTGGAGGATAAGACTCCTTCTTCCGTTGGCCCTGCACTCTGAGCATTATTCGCCGATATGCACCAACTCCAAGTTTAGTTTAGACTATTGTGAAGAATGCCTTCTAAAGTGCTATATATGTGTGTGTATATATATATATATATATATATATATATATATATACAGACAAACAGACGCACGGACTGCTCATCATGTCATTTACCTCTTAGGGTTGACTGCTGCAATGCCAACTGCAGTGCATGCCTCCTTCTTTTCTCCATTAGCCAACTGTAATTTCCATTCAATTCTGCGGCTCATCTGATCGGTGTGGTTCCAAAGTTTGGACGTAGTCTACATCCAACTTCATGCGGAAAGAGCTGCATTCGTTTTCCTTGCAAAGAAGCATTGAGTTCTTATGCTGTTTGCAACTGAGCGGCTGGCTACCTGTGTTCCATCTTATGTCAGGCAGCTCTGCATCTTGGTGCCATCTCTTCTGGCCAGCCGATTTCTTCGCTTTCCAGCGCTTGGTGACCTGATTGTTTCCGGGTTCTGAGCTTTCACAAAGCAACAAAAAACGTTTTACCCATAATTCTGGCAGGGTGGAATTACGCTCGAAGAGAAAAAGTCGATTTTAGGGAGACGATTCCGATTCAACATTTCTAAAAGGCGAGTTGCATTTGCTATTGATACACGAAGATGATACAACAAGGCAATTAGTTATAAATAGTAAAAAATAACCCGTTCCTGACTTTAAAATGTTTCAACTTTTATTCTGGCTGGACAAGAGTGATAAGCGGAGTCGTGATCAGTGCTAATGCCAACGCTGTTTTTTATTTTTTTAACAACATAGATGACGGAAGTTTATCCATAATTTATAAGTTTATAGATGATACAAAACTATGTAGAGCAGTAGGTGATGAAGAAGAAGCAAAGATCTAAGAAGAATGTGCAAATAGTCGCAGGACGGGCAGATACTTTCTAATTTGGAAAAATTCTTGGTGATGCATCAGGAGAAGAGAAACAAAGTTTTCATATTAAATGACGGAGTAAGATATTGAGAGTTAGTGAAGAAATTCTTTAATGTTAGAGTTGTATAGACTTGTGGAATAGTTTGGATGATAGGATCCTATATACAGTACCTTAAGGTCCAGACTTCATAGCAATCTTCTACTCACCCGCTGTATTCTCCATCCCCCTACTCTCCAGATTTACCGTCATGCCTTATTTCACTTTCTCCAGTCACTTCGACTCAAATTCTGTGACGAACTCCATGAGGGAGTCGATCTCTCATCTAACTAAGAAATCATCCTTTTTTACTTCTTCTTAGAACATTAGCTTCTTCTAAATGCCACATGGAACTCTTTAAACCATTTCTATTTCGATTCCCCTCGTTAGTCATTCTGCGAAAATTCACGATAGGCTCCACCGCTTGCAAATTCTGCATCGGCCTTTCACTCAAAGCTGAAAACATTCCTCTTTCACAGATCCTATCCTGACACCCCTTCTTCCTCTTATCTCTTTCTCTCCTCTCCAACCCCAAACACCATCCCCATAGCTGCCACGCTGTCTCTCCGTCTGACATTTGGATCTTGACCTGGAACCGACCCCTTTTGCCTGTCGGTTTTGTTTTGACTGAGCGCCTGTGAATAAGCTGGTCCCCGCGACGTGGCTTTCGTTGGACGCTGTAGAAATTTCGGAATTACGATTACTATTAAAAAATTTTTCATTAGCTCACTTGCCTCACGTTCATTTGATTCGATGAAGCGCAGGCAATTGGTTTCCTTGACGCAGGGTTTGCATGATGCTTTGAAATTGTGGCGATTTACATTACATTACAGTTTACTTGAAGGTGCATTTGAATTAGTCTGTGCAACAGAAAAGAAAATCTGCTACAGAAATGCTTAGTAGAGAGACATATGCTTAGTAGAGAGACATATGCTTAGTAGAGAGACATGTGCTTAGTAGAGAGACATATGCTTAGTAGAGAGACATATGCTTAGTAGAGAGACATATGCTTAGGAGAGAGATATGCTTAGTAGAGAGACATATGCTTAATAGAGAGACATATGCTTGGTAGAGAGACATACATGATGCCTTGTTTAATACTACGCCAGATCTCAGCGCAGCGTCAGTATAAAATGGAGTTTATTCCATACCTGCTAATTGCATTTGCTGATATATTATCATAATCTATTATTTTCCTGAGCGCCTATGTAAGCATAATTTAATATAGAATTCAGTGTTTTATTGGTCGAGTGAGAGTGCTTCGTCGCTCGATCTGACATTAAAAATGTACTGGCAGAAGTCAATGGGCGCCGTACACGAAATGACCCTTGGGCCTTCGTTGAAAATTGAAAACTGCGATCGATTTCTGAGCTCTGTATGACAAAGACCATTGAATACGGGGCTTAACCTACTGCGAAAGTTTCGTAGACTTACTCAGCAAAAAGTCCTGTCTCTAGCCTCAAGAGTATCGACTTTTAATTTCTTGTTTCTTGTACGTAGCATTTACATAGCTAACACTCATTCTTAAACTTTGAGGGCTTTGCTTTAATATAATATCGGATAATTGGCCATTCATGTAGAGCCTTTTAGTATAAGTTTAGGTTCATATGTTTTCGATCCGTTAATAGAGACGGAGAGATTATAAAACGCAAATAAGACTAAAGAGTTGACCAAATAAAGGGATTCGATCTGTTTGTGTAAGACTGCAGGGCCGATAATTCCAGAAGAAAATTCTGACTGCAGCGCTTCCTCTGCTGCATCGTTTTCGGGAAATTTGGAGCAAACGATATAATGAGCCGAGACTAGAGGAGGAGGATGATGAAGATGAGAAGTAGGAGGAGGAGGATGAAGATGAGAAGTAAGAGGAGGAGGATGAAGAGGAGAAGCAGGAGGAGGAGGAGGAGACTGGGCTTTGAATGGAGAACATTCCTTTCTCATATCGTAATCGTAATCCCGAGATTTCTACAGCGCCCAACGATAGCCACGTCACGGGGACCAGCGTATTCAGAGAGCTCAGTCAAAACAAAATCGATAGGCAAAAATGATTCGGTCCTAGCTCAAGATCCACTTGACAGACAATCTACGTGGAATCTATTCAGCAGGAGTTGTTTCCAGATTTCCTCAGATAATCCAGGTCACATTAGAATTATTCGGATCAGTTCAGCAGAGTGCAGTTTAATATGTAAGGGAAAATATCTCACCTTTTACCTTTTAGGTAGTGCTAGACTGGCGGAAAAACAAACGGACGGACGGACGGACTGATCGGCTGAGGGACAAATGAAAAAAATGATAGGAAAAGGAGGCCGCAATGCACATCGATCGAGGTTCTGCTGAGAGTTGAATTCACGACTGTCCGCTACAGAGCCAATGAGTTGACCACTACACTACGTAGCCCAATGCAATAGAGCGGGCCTGCATTAAAGAGAAAGAGAGTGCATTACCTGATCTCGGTCCTTTGGTCTCGATCTGCTTTTTAATCCGGTCAAAGAGACGAACAATTGGCGCCCGATTTCTTGAGAGCTCAGCTTCTCCTCCTCCTGCGATTCTTCTTCTGCTTCTCCTCCGCCTTTCCTCCTTCTCTGTATTCGTCCACTCCTTCTACCTCCTCCTCCTCCGCTTCCGCCTCCTCCTTCTCTGCGTTCTTTCTTCTGGACGAGCGATCGTCAGCCTGTCTTCGTCTTATCACGAGCGCGTTCCAACGCAGAGCAAATCCTGGTCTGCTTCTTGTTTCTCAGACTCTGTGTCTGTTTTTCTGTTTCTGTTTCTTTTTCAAGTTCTTTTCGTGATCGCGTAAAAGCGCTAAAGAAAGCATCACCTAAAACAACGACGTAAATTTGTCTTCTCGCTTAGTCGACTTCGCTAAACGCAGACTTTAAAAAGAAAGATATGTAGCAACATATCGGGCGAACTGATTCTAGCTGAGTCTGTCGGATGTCAGGCCAATAATCCACTGGCATCCGTGCACCACCAACGCCGTCGTGACTGCAACGACATTCGGTCATTAGAAACTGAGGCCTGTGCTGAGCAGCAGCAGCAGCAGCAGCAGAGCAGCAGAGCAGCAGCAGCAGCAGCAGTCGCACCAGTAGTTGCCAAATGCCAGTGTCTTCTACTCGCGCATGTACAGACTCCGAATGAACGCCTGCCAAGCGAAACTCCGCTGCCCCTTCGTGTATATAGGGCCTATAGTCGGTCGAAGATGAAGAGGTGGCAGCTAAAAGACGCAGGAGAGATTCGTCGACGGCGAATGATTCGCCAACCTATGAATCGCATGATTCTATCGTCCTTTGAACAAGTTTCGAACAAGACTATTCGCTTTGGCGTTGGCAAGCAGCTGAAACGAAGGCGCCTGGCCTTCATCCGCAGGGAACTGAGGCTGAGCAGATTTTACGACGAACAGCCCCCCATCGATAAACATCGCACTGCGCCCATGAGTAACGGAGGAGCAGAAGAGACGATTAAGAGAAATGGAAGCAGGAGAGAGCCATGGAAGGAAGCAGGAGGAGGAGGAAGAGGAGGAGGAGGAGGAGGAAGAAGAAGACATCGCGAACGGATCCCGCAGTCATCGCCATTTTCCGGTTTCCATAATAGAAACAGCAAAACAACGCTGTTCTGAATTTCGTCTCAAAGTCTACCCGACCAAGAGGTACATACGAATCTGAGTCTAGGCGGAACATTCAATTTACTAATTTTAAGTTTTTGACAAAGAAAGAATATAACTTTAAAACATCACTGAACGTTAAAATCTTGCTCGAGGCATGACACACACAGACTGCATCTCAAATTAATCTGATCTATGACTATAATCTATTACCTCGATCTTAACAAGTACTAAATATATTACACAGAGAATCCAACATCCTACAACCTGTCTTTAAGTGAGTATCAAGCAAAAGAAATGCCAATTATGCTAAAATGTCCACAAAACACTTTAAAATCTTTTGATGAGAATCAAGCATCAGAATGTCATTTATAATTGTCAGATAATTAAAACACTCTCAAAGCATACATACTGCCTATCCTTCTGTATGGAACCGAGGCTCTGACGCTAAATGAGGACCTGGAGGCGAAACTCGACACCTTTCAACAGTGGTACCTGAGGAGAATACTGTGCATTCCCTATACGGCTCACGTCACCAATGCGGAGGTCTATCGACGTAAGATGCACATCTCCCTGTCGGAGATGATCCAAACAAGGAGACTTCAGCTGTTTGAGCACATTGCACAATGCGACAGTGTACAGGACCATGCCAGAGCACTACGAGCTTTGACATCTGGTCAGCCAAGAGGTTGAAAGAGACCAGCTGGACGCCCTCGACACACATGGACAAGAGTGATGGAGTCCGATCTGCGCCGACTGATTTCCGACTACACACGGTCTGGAGACGAGCCCAGAATAGAGACGGCTGGGGAGCTGTTTCGGAGACGGGAACGGTTTAAGAGTGACGGGCACCACAGATGATGATAATGAATGATAACCACGGTCCAGGATTTCAGTTTATCCGTGTACCTAAACACATGCCTCGTGTTATATACATTTACTGCCTCTGTGGTTTCTACTGTTAGATGATGATTTATCGCAACATAGACCTTTTATCAGTTGATTTTTAAAATTGGGTTCTGATATCAGACTTATTATTTATGCGTTTATTAAGCGCCACTATTTAACGACTAAGCAGCTGTTGATGGCGCTGAGCAATTATGAATAAAGGACTGCACAGCAACGGTCTCATGGAGGATTGAACCTGTATTCTCTGTGTTACAAGCCGAGCGCTTTAATCAATCGGCTGCCGTGCCGCGATTGGGGATCGAACCCTAAACTTCGCGGTATTAACACTTGTACAGGCACTTGTACCGAGGTATTCCAGTTCTAGGGAGCACTTCTACTGAAGTCACCTTGGCCACGCTCTTGGCAGTTATATAGAAAGTGCGATAAATTCTGGCCAGTGGGTTGTTTCTTCCACTATAGGCCAATTACGACGAATTTCTTATCAGAAGTAAATTTAAGATTTTTGCCCCATTACGTCGACGACCAAGATGTCAAACTGACTGTCGATTCCTGGGACCTGGCGTTATGACGAAAGACTGACGAGGGTTGCAGCGGCATCATGCGATGAATTCCGCCGTCTGGTGTCATCAGGCGTAGTTTGTAAAGACAGAACTACAGCGACAGTTGACGTCGTCCACCATCGACAGATATTTACCCAAAGCACGCCAAGGTCCCGGACGACGTCTAGTGGTTTCCAGTCATCTCTCTCTCTCTGTCCATCTTTGCACTTGCCTGTCATAGTATGCCCAGCCAGCTGCCTGTCGTATGCCCAGCCAGATGCCTGTCGTATGCCCAGCCAGACGAACTGTGTCCTTGACGGATTCAACTTCGGCCGATTAGCAGACAACCAAATTGGTATTCGGTCACAATTGTTCGCATATTAGACTTACAACGAGGTGCATCTGACAGGTGACATGACTTGTACAAATGAACGTCATCAGCATATTAGTGAACCCGTGCCCCGAGGGTCGTGATAATCAGGGTCAGGTCAGCTGTGCACAGGATGTACAGAAGCGCCAAAGAGCTGAGCGCTATGGGACACCGAAAGGTACTGGTGCCCATGGGAATGAGTCTGAGTCGATTGCCACCATTATGGTGACGTTGCTGTTGGGGTATTAGCTGGTTAGTTAGTCAGTTAGGCAGATAGTTACCTGTATAAATGTTCGTAATCGAATTACGCTCAAAAGCAGAAAACTTCAACACTGAGGGGCTCCCTTGCACTCATACAGAACTAAAGCAACAGAGTCTCGTCCGTGACTGACTCAACAGTTCAGATTTACTGGTACTGTGTTGTGCTGAGGCTGAGTTCTGTCGACAGCCGAACGAAGCGTTCACAGCACACGGTTGCATGCACTCACCGACTGCCCCCCACCCCACTGGGCTAATGGCATTGCGGCCGCATCTGAATTTCTCTCAGACCACCAGGTTCATCGTGCAGACTGCTACATTTGTCAGTAGCCGACTGGGCAGTCGCAACAGTGGACGGTCGATGCCAGTTCGAAGACCCCGAGTGGCCTTCGCTGCCCCCCCCCACAGATTCTGCAGATAATGACAGACTGTGCAGGAGATATTTAGACATTTCTGTGGCTGATTTACTTATTCACTGTGTCACTGTCACCACTGTACTTACACTTATGACACTCCTGCCAAAGAGGGAGGAGAAATCTCGGCAAAACGACTGAGAACCAGTTGTGTCGTGGGCTGTAGAGAGGTCTCACGTCCTCCTGTAACAGTCGGGTTCTGGCCTGTCCGCTTGCAGACATTTCCTAATAAAGCCGAAGTGAAAAGGAAGTTAACGCGATTCTCCTTCAATTTCCTCGTCATTGCTCCAGCACTTGGACCTGATAGGCCTCGGAGTCAGCCAAGCGATGCTTAGCCTATGTAGGCCGAAGTAACCCAACGGCGAAAGTATTCGCTTTGTTCCAACGACCACAGCTGATCAAGTCACAAATCCCTCGCTGAAGGGCCGTTGTAAATTTAGAGAAAAGGTCTTTGGAATGGGGTCGAAAACATGGCGAGCCTAGTGCCTACGTTGTTGCCTGATGTCTGTTGTTGCTTTATAGGAGTTTACCCTGGCTAACAGTGGCTGTCGAGGCCTTCGTGTCGTAGGCATATCACGCCTGCGCTCCTATAAATTCTGGTCGGGTGATGACCGATGACGGAGCGTCTGCAGCTGGCATCGTTTGCTCGACGCGCAGGCAGCAGATAAGGGAACAGTTCTGATAGATTAGGAACGGTTCCGATAAATACCTCCTCCACCTGTAAATCACGGATCTAGATTCACATGCACGAACCATCGCCTCCGCCGCCGCCGCCGCCGCCGCCGCCGCCGCCGCCGCCGTGGGTTTAATCATTGGCCTGGTCTCATCGTGAATCAAAATATGAGACGCATGCAGTTTGGTTGTTAAGAGTAGCGGGATAGAATGAAATTGTTTAGAATGGCAACATAATTAAGCAGAAGGTGATAGAAAATTAAACTCAGCATCAAAATATTTGCGCAGCAATGAGATTAAACTGAACGGAATAGATGAAAACTACGTGAACGTAATGGGGCGCCAGATGTGTTGCTACGAATTAAATAAATAGAATAAAAAGATGTTGCAAATTTTTATTTCCCAAAGTAACCAATTTATAAAATTATGAATTAGCTTATCTACAATGACGGAGGTTGGTCATACTCAGAGAAAACACAAATTTTCAACTACGTTAAAATACTTGTTTTGGGCAGCTTAGTTAAATGCAGCTTAAATAGTGTGTCCATCAGGAAATTTTACACATTTTCAAAAGAATTGCATTTAACAAAACATAAAGTACAAATTTTGAACAAACCTTTAAATCTGATACACAAATTTTCCTACACATTTGATTCAAAATTTTCAATCTCAACATCTAGTTCACAATATTTACTTTTTAGTGGCTCAAAAATGTTCAATGTTACTATTCCCCTTTATAATTTCGCCCTTTGACAGTGAGCCCATAAAAGTACACAGCTAAACCTGTTTGCAACTATATTTTATAAAATGCTTGAGAGTTTATGCAAACAGACCCAGAAGTAAATCAAACAAATGATCAATGACCAAAAAATCGAGCCATTGGAGTGTAGTGGTTCATTTTAAAGACTCTCTTTAACTCACTCACTCAATGTTAGAGGCCTAATTGCGTTTTGCATACAAGTACTTGAGCCCACTACGTATTACAAACATTGATCTTATGTTGCAATACACCTCGTCCAAACACATATCTATATATCAATAGTCATTAATAGTATTTGGCTCATTAAAATGTCAATTTAAATGATTTTATTTTAAGAATATTTAATAATGTTATATCCAAACTGTCCATTTTACATTTATGCAATGATAAACATGTTAACTTCCGTATTTAAGACCAGCAAATTATCTAACCATAATAAATAATAGACTTTAACTTCCCTTCCCCAAGATGAGACTCTCCAGTTCCAGTCTTTCTCGAGTCCTCTAAAAGATGAACAGGCAGTGCGATTTATCATGCAGTCTTTCGAGATGATGAGGGCAATATGGCGAACCCTGAAGAAGACCTGAGATTATTTGCCAAGTAGACTTGCAGTTTCTCAGTTCTTTCGACGATAATTATTCGACCGAAAGTCAAGCAGTTCGAAGACTCAACTCGAAGATGAATTAGTCAACAGTTCTATGACCAAATGAGGCGTTCTGATACGACGATCAGCGTTCTTTCAGCTCGTTAAGACTCACGACAAATTTCTATCGTCCATTTTCATCGACATTTCTACAAGTTCGATTAGTAAGTCTTTTCGCTATAAGTCTCCTTACAGACTAAGATTGAGTCACTCGGCTATACTAAGCTCACTTAAATCGACCGACGAAATATCTGACTCCGAGAATTTCGAGGCGTCTTAAACAACATTTAGCGTCTGTTATCTCTGTAGACTAAGGCCACTTTGAACGTTTCGCGCTTAAACAGCTCGTCCGAAGATCGTTTGCAGAAGTATTGCTGACCTTCAATTATACGAAGTCATACTCATCTGTGCAGATTCGTGGTAAACTGTCGGCTGCGCGGTATTGGCTGCCGTCGTCCAAATATGCTTTGTCACAGGTAGATCCGACCTTGTTGAAGAACGGTTTTAGTGGATATGCTCAGTCAAAAAACACAGCAAATTCCAACTAAGCCTAATTAACACCTACTAATTAACCAAGCTGGCCTTCATTGTTTAATTATATTTCTATGCTATTGCTGGCCGGCTTAAGATTACACTAAATTTAAGCATTTTAAACTAAATCTTAACCAACTACGGCAACTAGTCTGTACATTTAAAATCTAGTCAAGTGAGTATGTACACAGAGGATAAATCAACCGGAATGCAGATGCGAATTAAAGGGAGGCGCCATTACACGGAGTCTCCATATGCGTCTCTGATGGTCTGCGTGAGAAAGGAGAATACCATTCGCATAATATTGTGGCGAACGGCGGTCTGTCTTTTCCGTCGACGAGTGTTCTGCAAGTCCGTCAGGTTCGGCTCCCCCTAAGTCTAGCGGGAGGCTTTTTATACTTCTCAAATGAAGAACAACGAAGTAACCTTCTCGAATTTAATGGTGCTCAACTCGAGCAACCAACTTTAATTAACTTCGAAGATCACACACAATTCGGTAAGAAAGTCAAACAATTCGCCACGAGTCATAACTCAGTCACATGAGAACTCTACAGTTAGGTTCGCGCTCCGACAACAACACAGCAACGGCAGCAACCGCAGCAACCGAACCAAAACCAAAATCAACCCCTCACTTATATACCTGTAAACTACAGCTTAGTTTAAGCCTACGGCGAGTTTAAGCCTACGATGAGTTTAAGCCTACGGCCGAGTTTAAGCCTACAATGAGTTTAAGCCTACGGCCGAGTTTAAGCCTGCAGCGAGTTTAAGCCTACGGCGAGTTTAAGCCTACAATGAGTTTAAGCCTACGGCCGAGTTTAAGCCTGCAGCGAGTTTAAGCCTACAATGAGTTTAAGCCTACGGCCGAGTTTAAGCCTGCAGCGAGTTTAAGCCTACAATGAGTTTAAGCCTACGGCCGAGTTTAAGCCTGCAGCGAGTTTAAGCCTACAATGAGTTTAAGCCTGCAGCTTAGCTTAAGCCTAAACTGGCGAAGGTTCGCCACAATATGTGCAGATCTAAGTCAGTGCATTTCCATAACAATTGCCGATGAATACCCCACTGGCAACATACGATCTGTTCTCGTGTCAAGTTTATCATCACATGCCTGGATTTGCAGCTTCTGAAGCCTCCGATGCGCCTACAGCGGACATAATCAAGTGTTCGTCACAGCGGCGCAGATTGGAAGTCGACCGGGACCTTCGTTCGCCTGGGTAAAAGCTCAGCTTGAGCTTGCAGTTATTGTGGGCCGTCCCTGGTATTTGCCTGTAATGTGGCAGGGGTCGTGAACTTTGTCCTCACCGAGGTCCTAGCCACAGATATGGTACTCGGTGTCTTTTAAGAAGTCTTGACGGTATTCGTCGTCCATATATTGGCTGGGTACCTGAGGTCTTTCAGTTATTCTGTCCAGCCGGTCTTGTAGATCCTACAAGAATCTATCGCATCCTCCCCGCGATACAGCACTGGTCCCTTGGTTCTACTGTCGCAGCGGACCATCTCATAGCCGTAAGTGCTTGGGGCCTGCTTTGCGACTAATCGAATGTGTCTCTTTTTTGTATTTCCGGCGCAGCTGCCCACCTCGATTTTCAACACTTCCAAGTCGGCGTAGATTATGTGAAGCGCGCGCACTTGCTTGTGGTGGTTCTGGAACTGCAGGGTGTTTTGCCTTCCTCTGGCGTAGTGGAGGTGCGCTGAGGCCTTTCGCCGATGCCCTCTTCGCAGTCATCCTTGTGCCTGTCGAGCAGCTTCTTAGTCGGGAACGCATGCAGAACGCATGCAGGTAGCGGCGGCATTGCTGCTTTCTGTGCTCATAGCCGCTGCTTTTATACAACATGCGGACCAAGTCTTTGTCGCTGTGCAAAAGAATCTTTGTTTATCAGTGCGCCTTCAGTTTTTTGATTAAAGAAAGTTCGTTTTTACTGCTTTAAGGTCTGCATCATTGATCACGGGGGTAATATATAGACGATGGCGCAACTGAACTTACCGTAGCAGCGGCGGCCGCTTGATATCTCGTTACTTAACTGGATCGCATACTGATATGAATGGCAAGGTAAATATTAGATTTCTACCTGAAGAGGCGGCATACAGCAAATGTCGGAAGAAAGTATTCGTTTCGAATTAGCGAAAGCTCAAAATAGAAGAGACGAAGGGTATCAGAATATGGCTAAAAGCAGAGAGTGCCAGGAAAGCCACGGAGAAGCTGAGAGAGCACCAGGCAGCGAACGATGCAACGAGTTTGCTGGACTGCCTCAGAAGCTCCTGCGCGACACGAATGGATCTTACGTAGTGGCTACCTTACTGTCTGCTGTTAGGTTCATCTCCAGCGTCTTAGTCTGCCCTACTGGGGCCAGGCCAGAAGACCCCAGTCAATGGGGATACCTGATAGGTGTTCTGATGGGCCTTGCTCGGACGAAACGACATAGTAAAATGGATGGCAAGGTAAGATTAGAGATCTGATCTTCTCAAAGAGCAATTAGTGACCAGGACAATGGTAAGGCTTCTGCGGCCAAGTTTTTGCTGGGAGGAAGAATATGTTTCAAATCGCTATTTTACATCTACTCGCCAAGCAGTTGAGTCATCGGTTTTGACCTCTCGAAGAGATCGCCGTCTTCGCCTTTCTGAGATTTCATGATTTCATTTGTATTTTCTATTGCAGTGTAAACGCTGGAAAACATATCTAATTTCATTTGCAGACTGGATTTAGCAGAGGCCGCATATCAAAATCACGCGTAAACTAGTTTTTTTTAATAAATAAGAAATACACGAGCTATGCCTCCTAAATATAATGCTCTATTAAGCCTACGCATTAAGACGATTGTTTCTTTGCTTAAATAAATGTACTAAAAATAAAAAGGTCGTTTCAATTAAAACCTACTTTAGGTTTTTACATTTCACTTGATGTTGATATCCTCAAAATGTCTCCATTTGTGCCTCGCAAGAGCGCTACTCAATTCTTAGCAAATAAGCTTATGCTTAATTAGGCCCTAGCTGTAAGCTCATGTATACAAGAAGTATGAAGTACGTAAATATTATAAATGCCAAACTAATTTTTACAGCACGTACTAGAATTCTTATTTCTAGGCATAATATTCTCTTAAGTTGAAATGGTTAGCGCTTCTGTTGGGGCTCTTTCTCGTACAATTTATGGGCCCCCTCGGCATTTGTCAGGTTATTTGGGGCGCTTTTGTCTTGGGCGCTTTTGACGGGTCATTTCTACAGGCAATGGTTGCAGCACGTCTGGATTTGCTATGCGTTTTGGGAATGTTCAACCCCAAGTCAATCTCTGCATGCAGTCCTTATCGACAAGTTCAGAGCGATGACTGTGTTTTAACGCCGTAGCTGGCAACCGCCTCTCTTTTACTCATAATTTGCCATCTAAAAGTCAACTTTTATTAGAAATTTTTTTATCAGATAAACGCTAAACCGTTGGCGAACCCTAAGTGCTATTAACGACTACAGAGAGTCATCCACTCCAGCTTTGATCGAACGCTCATGTGGAAAGTTAGTTTTAACTCTGGAAAGTTAGTTTTAACTCAGTTCGCATACTCAGTCGTTTGCACATAAATTTCCATTTAAATGTCACAGTTTTACTAGAAATTTCCAGTTGGAGGCACTGTTAAGCCACTGGCGGCCAAGGTTCCCGCCGGAATCCTCCCTGGAGTGTTAAATAATTGACTAGGCCAAAACCCAACCAAATTGCTAATAAAATCAAGGAAGAGGTGTTTGGTTTTAGCCAAACGGCATCTCCCACTAGGTTAAATGCAAATTACTCTTCATAAGTCAAATATTCAATGGAAGTCTTCAAAACCGGAACCGGCGCCTGCTGAAGACCTCAATGTAGCCTGATGAAGACCCCAATGTAGCCTGCTGAAGACCTAATGTAGCCTGATGAAGACCACAATGTATCCTGTGGAAGACCTCAATGTTGCCTGATGAAGACCACAATGTAGCCTGATGAAGACCACAATGTAGCCTGCCGAAGTCCTCAATGTAGCCTGATGAAGACCACAATGTAGCCTGCTGAAGACCTAATGTAGCCTGATGAAGACCACAATGTAGCCTGATGAAGACCACAATGTAGCCTGATGAAGACCTCAACGTAGCCTGATGAAGACCACAATGTAGCCTGATGAAGACCTAATGTAGCCTGATGAAGACCACAATGTAGCCTGATGAAGACCACAATGTAGCCTGATGAAGACCTCAATGTAGCCTGCGGAAGACCTCAATGTAGCCTGATGAAGACCACAATGTAGCCTGATGAAGACCTAATGTAGCCTGATGAAGACCACAATGTAGCCTGATGAAGACCTCAACGTAGCCTGATGAAGACCACAATGTAGCCTGCTGAAGAAGACCTCAATGTAGCCTGATGAAGACCACAATGTAGCCTGCTGAAGACCTCAATGTAGCCTGCTGAAGACCTCAATGTAGCCTGCTGAAGACCTCAATGTAGCCTGATGAAGACCACAATGTAGCCTGCTGAAGACCTCAATGTCGCCTGCTGAAGACCACAATGTAGCCTGCCGAAGACTTCAATGTAGCCTGATGAAGACCTCAATGTAGCCTGCTGAAGACCTCAATGTAGCCTGATGAAGACCACAATGTAGCCTGATGAAGACCTCAATGTAACCTGATGAAGACCTCAATGCCCAGAGCCTTCGCACTCCATCGATAGGTAATTCACACCTTTAAACCAATTGTTATTTTGCGTCCTAAATTTCGAACAACCCAGCCAAAAGTTCACATGTTTTAAATTTTTATCTTTTTGGTTCTTAGTCCCTTTAAAAAATACTTACCTTGAAATTCACGCTTCTTGATCCGCCAATGGCTGCCATTAACATTAATTCCTAATTTTGCATTAAATTTATAATCTGTGACGTTTAACCTATAGATTTTAATGTTAGCGTCTTAAAGGAGCTGATGTCGTTATTAGCCTCTGTGCCCAGCATGTCTACGAGATGTCTCAACATCTGCATATGCGATGCCTGTTTCACCGGCGTCGTCGTTTAAGTACATCCTGGAGCAAACAGAAGCGAACAGCGTGGCGCAGTCGTCGTCATTGTCGTCGTCGTCGTCGTCTTCTACTCGTAGAAGCCAAGGGAGTCGTTGCTGCTTCTTTCAAAGGAGTCTGTCGAGTGAAGAGTCAATTGCACAGATTTTGTGGCACGTTCGAACGATACTGCGCACGCTGACTGTGACGGAAACAGAGGCAGAGAAGGCAAAGAGACACGCACGCGTTTGGATGATTAATGCATGTAGAATGAGGGAAAGAGAAACACAGCAACGGAAAAACAAAGAATGAAACAGAGAAAGGCGGGTAATCTCGGAAAGACAGACGACGGTAACTGACGTGAAGGTGGAAACAGAGTAGTCGAGAGGGAGAGGGAGAGGGAGAGGGAGAGGGAGAGGGAGAGGAGGGAGAGGGAGAGGGAGAGGGAGAGGGAGAGGGAGAGGGAGAGGGAGAGGGAGAGGGAGAGGGAGAGGGAGAGGGAGAGGGAGAGGGAGAGGGAGAGGGAGAGGGAGAGGGAGAGGGAGAGGGAGAGGGAGGGAGAGGGAGAGGGAGAGGGAGAGGGAGAGGGAGAGGGAGAGGGAGAGGGAGAGGGAGAGGGAGAGGGAGAGGGAGAGGGAGAGGGAGAGGGAGAGGGAGAGGGAGAGGGAGAGGGAGAGGGAGAGGGAGAGGGAGAGGGAGAGGGAGAGGGAGAGGGAGAGGGAGAGGGAGAGGGAGAGGGAGAGGGAGAGGGAGAGGGAGAGGGAGAGGGAGAGGGAGAGGGAGAGGGAGAGGGAGAGGGGAGAGGGAGAGGGAGAGGGAGAGGGAGAGGGAGAGGGAGAGGGAGAGGGAGAGGGAGAGGGAGAGGGAGAGGGAGAGGGAGAGGGAGAGGGAGAGGGAGAGGGAGAGGGAGAGGGAGAGGGAGAGGGAGAGGGAGAGGGAGAGGGAGAGGGAGAGGGAGAGGGAGAGGGAGAGGGAGAGGGAGAGGGAGAGGGAGAGGGAGAGGGAGAGGGAGAGGGAGAGGGAGAGGGAGAGGGAGAGGGAGAGGGAGAGGGAGAGGGAGAGGGAGAGGGAGAGGGAGAGGGAGAGGGAGAGGGAGAGGGAGAGGGAGAGGGAGAGGGAGAGGGAGAGGGAGAGGGAGAGGGAGAGGGAGAGGGAGAGGGAGAGGGAGAGGGAGAGGGAGAGGGAGAGGGAGCCGAGTCGTCGTAGCCGTCGTCGTCTATAGCTCTCCTTTCAGAGAAGGATTACTCTGTCAATAGGGAATGTCTGCCGTCAGAGTGACTTTGGCGAAGTCGGCCTCCATCGCCTGCTTTACGACGTCCGTCCGTTGCTATCGTCGTCTTTGTCCGCTGGGCGCCGAATATTCGAGACGACGATCGACTTCATCGTCGCAGGAAGGAAATCGATTGCCCTGCAACGCCGTCCTTGGATTGACCGACCATCTGACGAACGGACGGACGGACGGACGGACGGACGGACGGAGGGACGTCTAAGGCCGGAGGAACAGATGGATGCAACGGCTGACCGCTGCGGTCCGACGATCTGACTTCTCGGCCCAGTCTGACGACCTCATCAACCGAAAGTCCTTCTCGACTGATTCTGAAAGCGTTTAGCGCATGAATCCATTAAGGCTTCAAACGAATTACCTGTGTGATGGAGACTTACCGTTCATTTCTCTCATTCGATCTCCATCTTTTGCACAGTCTCTCTCTGTATCTGTCTGTCTGTCTGTCTGTCTCTGTCTGTCTGTCTGTCTATCTATCTATCTATCTATCTATCTATCTATCTATCTATCTATCTATCTATCTATCTATCTATCTATCTATCTATCTATCTATCTATCTATCTATCTATCTATCTATCTATCTATCTATCTATCTATCTATCTATCTATCTATCTATCTATCTATCTATCTATCTATCTATCTATCTATCTATCTATCTATCTATCTATCTATCTATCTATCTATCTATCTATCTATCTATCTATCTATCTATCTATCTATCTATCTATCTATCTATCTATCTACCTACCTAACTACCTATTTCTATCTCTATGCCTATCTCTAACTCTATTACACCGAGGTGGGTAACGTCTCTCTGGCAATCAGCGACAAAGTCTGATGCCCGATTTCAACGACGAATTGTCAGCAACGGACAAAGAGGATTTTACGCTTGAAGGAAGAGATTTAGTGAGACAGACAGACAGACATGCAGACAGACAGACAGACAGACAGACAGACAGACGTATAATTAACGCACCGATAGAAACATATTTTGAGGGATAGGAACATTCGTGTAGCAGGTGGCATCACAGGCAGAGTGTCCTATTCTCTAATAATAATTTTGGGTGAACTTGCCACTGTCCGCGTTATTAATTATGGCTGACAATATGTGAGAGCTGGCACGGGAAGATGCGAGATCCATACGACAGGCAGAGCGACAGCGTGAAATGTTGAAGAAATGTTGAATGTAAAGAGAAGTTCTATTGCATAAGAAGATTTCAAATACAGAAGTTGGTGAAAATGAAAACCCAGACAGACAGATACTCGGCATGCAGTGAGTGAAACTTGCGCTATCGCTAGGACAGACATGTTTATTGAGCCCACAGATAGCCCCCGTCCTACCCTATTTTGCCAGTGCTGGTAGAATCTGGTGGCTATTTAAGGGCGCACTTAGGGCTAAACGAACGATCATCGTACGTGGTGGGAGGTTGCATGTAGGTGGGGTCTCAGGGTGGTTGCTGCAATAGACATGTTAATATTCATAACGACAACCAATAGCCATTAACAAAGGGGGCATGAGGGCTCGCACGTCGGTGCAGGGGACACTTAAAATTAAATCTAAATAGTAATATAAAAAAATATTATTAATTTAAATGACTAAAATAGGTTATGCCGGTGTCAGTCGCTAATCTCATAGACTAACATCACTGTCTCCTGAAATCTACCCATAATCTTTCGCACGAGATAACGTGGTCTGTCTCTACGGAAAGCACAAACATCGTCTTCAGTTTCGATCTGTACAAATATTCAAATCTAATTCTTTGAAAGAACAAACGTTATCACCAACATATGTACAGTTTCTGTCTTAACCATTTAACAGTAATCACATCGAAGGACATGAGTGCAATGTAGTCGTGAACCTGCTCGTAAACCTGCAGGTCACTAACAACACGACTCTTTTAAGACGAGTCTTGTCTCACCACGAGTTGCCGCAGACCAGTCAACCTCAACTTAGCCTCGACAAATCGCAGAATCGCGGTATATGGCATCAGACCGGTATATTCTTTTATTATATAATTTTAACGCGCGCAGTCACACAGAAATGCGAATCGGAGGCGCGGATAGTCAGTCGCTAGGTGAAAAGAGGGTCTTTCCAGCTCAACTCAACCAATGCCTCCCATCCGACCATAGATTGTGTAAAATTTGAAGCAGACCGATTTACATTTAGAGGGTGCTCACGGGGGTCAAAGTTTACTATGTAATCAGCATGCTATGAACTTTCACAAACTCTTATGGATGGTGCACACAGTCAGGAAGACAGTCAGAGGGCTGCGGCATATGGTGTTTCGGATTGGAGCAGAGATGAAGATAAGGGGAAGAATGAGAATCAGGATAGGATTTGTGGAAGAGGAGTGTTTTCAGTTTTGAGTGAAAGACCTGTGCAGAGATTGCAAGGATGAAGTGTTGGTGAGTTCGTATGATGGATCAGATAATTGTCGCAATTTGGGAGGGAGTTTATTTCAGGGGCGTGAAACAGCTAGGGCTATGGAGCGATTTGCAAACTTTGAGGATGAGGTGGCGGGCGGGCGAAGTGTTAGGATGGAGGCGAAGCGGGTTGAGCGGAATGGTTGAATGTAAATAGCTGACGAAAATAGGATGGTTGGGAGGATTGAAGTGTGTTAAAATTAAGCGACAGGACTTTGTACTCTATTCGTTCAGGTATTTTAAGCCAGTAAAATGATTTGAGGAGTGATGTGATGATGCTTGGGGGTTTTGGTAACAGCAAGAGCAAGGGCATTCTGGATAGCCTGAAGGCGGTTTATTTGAGTGATGTCTATATTCAGGAAAAGTGAATCACAGTAATCAAGTTTTGCATGAACTATGGATGTGGCGATGGTAGATGCAATTTTGAAGTCAAGCATAGGTCAGATTGTGCGAAGGTGACGGATACGCATAAAGCAAGAGCGGGAAAGATGGGTGGTATGATCAGAAAAAGTGAGCTTTTGGTCGAAAATCACACCTAAGTTGCTGACAGAAGAATTAGTATTAAACGTGTGGCTAGAATCAGAGTCCAGGCTGAAGGACTACGATTCCTCGCTCAACAGATGGATACGTGGCGTGTTAACAAATGTCTTACTCTTACTAATGTCTTACTAAGAAAAAAGTTGTGTCGGGAATTTTATTTAGCTGGTCACGCAGGTCTATGAGTATGAATTCAATTTTAAGTGGATTCATGCAGGAGGTTAGATGTCATCCAGGAGGAGATTTGTGAAACCACACGAAGAAACGGATCTGTATGGTTAGTGAGAAAAAATTAGGAGAAAAAGAGATGAATAGTTGGGTGTCATCAGCATAGAGGCCTTATATTGCCTTTTGACCTCTTTGACTTGGGTTCAAATCCCAGGTCCCCACGTGAAATTAATAACAGATGGCACTGAAAGCAATCCATTGAGGCTTTGAGCCGGTGTACTGTGAAATTTCTTCCGGCGACAAATTCCTTCCGAAAACTTGTGTCATTGGTTCACGCGACATATGAGGTCAGATAGCAACGTAGACGCGTGAGCATCGTGTTCATTGCGAGATATATTCCGGGTATGTTACTAAATACGCGTGATAAGTAAATAATTTCTAACAAATAATTAATAATAATAATTATTATTATTGTTATTATTTAATAATTTATAATTAACAAATAATTGTGAAAGTCCGCCAATCATTCCGCTCGTGACCCACTTTCCTTTATCTCGGGGCGTAATGTATGTCAAGTTGGAAGTCATATTCATATTCGCCAGATATAATGTCCAGATCACCAGTGGTTACCGAAATGTTTAGTCATAGACAGACTCGGCTCTCGTTTACATAAAAGAGCGTCATAAGCCCTACACTGTACCCGTGAGCCTATTCCGAACGCTCAACAACTAGTGGTCACATTAACAAGTCTCTGAAGGACATACTCGTCCCCAGAGGCGTCGATCCGTAGTAAACATTAGAGGGGCCCGGGCTTAAAGTGGGGGTCTGGGTGCAAAGCCCCTGTCGGGTTCCAGAGGCAAAGCCCTTGGTATGGGGGTCAAGAATAGGCCTAATGCAGGAAGAATGAGAACTTTATCAGTCCACAGCTGCCTTTTACTGATTTTACAGCTAAAATATTGCTGGCCAACCAATGACCGAGCCCTCATGCTCAAAATATTGCCGGGGCCCCGGACCCCGGGGGCACCCATATGATCGACGTCTCTGCTCGTCCCGAATGGAAACCAAAGCGCTTCGCAGACCACACACCCCAAACTTATGACTATCCAAAACGACCAATAGCTGTCCGTTACATTAAGTAACATTTCCGCTGGAAGCCTTCAAACTTTCTATTTCAATGCATTGCTCTGCATGGCAAGAACTATTGCAGGGATGGGTTGGGTGGTCTGTGAAGCGCTTTAGTTTCCATTGGGGATGAGTACGTCATTTCTGCTCGCGAACTTCCAATAGTTCTGACCATATTGTCCAATGCATTGAAATGGGAAGTTTGAAGGGCTATAGCTGAGATGCGGGTGATTGCAACAGATATGTTCTGGGTGTTTTGGTAGTAATGTGGGCGAGGAGTATAGTATTTAAATAAAACTGGCAGATTCCCTTATTAACATCTTTGAACCAGAGAGCACTTTCGATCTGAAAACATAGATCTTAACACAGGTGAACCCCGTCATCACGTGTTCTCATACACGTCGAAACAGAAACTGACGAAGGTCAGGTAAGAATCCGCTTCGAAGTTTAATAATTAGTTACGTTTTCTGCCAGTTTTTGTCGAAACTCACGCGATATTTACTCGGATTGTCAACATCGACAGAAAAAGTAACTGGAAGGTAGGTGATGTCGAAGAGACGGCAAAACTAAGGGCAGATATAAAGAACTGGATCGGAATCTTTTAGGCCTGGTTTGTTCACGCTTATTTTGCCTAGAGAGAACTGGGTCAGCGAGACGGTGTCACGGTGATACCTGACGTATTGGCCGCTGCGGGTGTGGCTCTACATAAAGAGCTCACTGTAGCCGCAACATGCTAACCGAAATCTGTTACTAGTTTTGAAACTTTCTTCTATAGATACACGCCAATTTTTGGATATTTGAAATATTGCTGGAATCCAGTAAGAGTAGCAAAAAACTGCTGATGAGTAATAAAGCAAAAGTAACGTGTTACTGTTCTTTAGAAATTTGTTTGTTCTTTTACATGTGATGAAGTATTAATAAATTTGAATTCTTTACTTGTATGGAAGTAATATTTCACCCATTTTGCTCTGCGTTTAAGTAATTACAACTGACATGTATGCCTCTGTAAAGAATTTTACTGCTGTTAGATCAAACAAGTGATTGCCCATGCACTGCCATCTTGGTTTTTGCTGGAGTAAGGGCCTACTGAGGGTGTGTTCGAGATGGTCGATATTTATGCTTCTGATTAATTTTGATAGGTTAATTTGTCATGTGCAGAGTTTGCTCAATAATTCTTGCATGTTTGAATTTTTATTGTGCCTGAGTCAGCATTTAAGAGTTATTTATTAAGTGTGCTTTTTGGATTTATGCATTTTGTCAAATGTCACAGTTTTACCACAATTTTGAATTGGTCAGTGTACAACAGGTAAACTGGTTCCCATTTGGACAATGTTGGGCTCCAGCCTTATATATGCCCTCTGTGACCAGGATATATCAGATTTGGTAAAGCAGTGGCAAGGTATTTTTTGGTATGGCTTCAACTGTCATTTGCAGAGAGGTTCTACGACCAATCGGCCAGCAACTGACAAATGCCAATGTGGCACAGGTGGTCTGAGGAATATCTGGATGCTGCGTCCTCTACCATCTGCGAGGGAGTATTTCTGCCAGTCACTCAGCGTAACTGTGTGCTGCAGACTTTATTCGGCTCTCATCAATGCAACAGAGACCTGGAGTTTTGAACTGTCAGCTCTGATGGGACTCTGTTGGATAGGCTCTACATGTGTGTGAGTACCTGTTGGTGGCAACTTTGAATTATCTGATCATTATTTGCTTACAGATGAACTTTATATTTTAATTAACTCAAGCACCACTTAGGCTAGTGAGTGCAGTGCTTTTGAGAGGTATGCTTAGGGTGCTGTATTAGTGTTGACACGCATACATATATACTTACATACTGTGCGTGCATACGTACATTCATATATGGACGCAAAGGGCACTTGTTCCATGAGAAGAGGCAGCTGAACTGGAGCATCGCTGAAGGTGCATCACACACTGACTAATTACCCAACTGAGTAGTTGAATGCCCAATGGTTTAAAATATCCTGAGCTTGTACTCATCTGAATACACTTTGAATGTACCTCAACCATGGGTAGATTTTTAATCTCTCGGAGTGTAAAAATGTACGCTTGGTTCATAATCAGAGCCAAGATACAAGAAACCCACCAACAATAGTATTTGAAGTTCAGTTTAACCTATTGACCCTGGCTGGGCAGGAAGAGAAGCATGACACAGCTTGGAGGACGAGAGATTGAGTGAGCCGTGCTACTGATAAAGCTGTAAGATGCGGAGAACAGTGATGAGAGAGTTGATGTGGTGACCATGTGACCTTGGTTCAAATTATGGATCCATTGTTTGCATTCAACGTAGATTGTATTGTCAAACTACATCAGTGGCTGTCATAGCATATATGAGTGAGTAATTGGACTAAACTACTGAGGCAGAATTGATTCTAAGGTCTTTTTAACATCGCTAATATTCATTTGACTTGTTACTTTATACTCTTACTTTAAAAGTACTACTTAGAAGTTAGTGAGTTAACTAGACACCCAATTCTATAATGCCTTTTAAGTACATTGCAAAAGTGCTACCTATGCTATAGCCTAAGTGGTGTTAAAGTCCATTAAGAACAAAAGGTTCATCAGTAAGCAAACAGTGCTCAGATAACTACAAGTCATCATTGCAGGCTGGTGCGTACACACAGAACCCAACCTGTCCTTCAGAGTCCCTAGACTGTGTTGCGCTGAGAATGAGGAATGACAACAGCCAATGTAGTCTGCTGCACACAGTTACAACACTGTCTAGTGCTTCATTGTAGATGGAAGAAGATGCAGAGTCCAGATATCCCTCGAGCCACCAAGTCTGTGCAGGACGGGCATTCATTGCCAGCCTCTCTGTACTTGATGGTTGATGTCACTCCAGAGACTGTCCTCGCCCTTCCTTCACAAAATCAAAGATTTCCCAGTCACAGATGGCATACATAAGTCTGAGGCTTGACGCTGTCCATGTGGGTATCTGTCTACCATTTATAGGTGGACGAGTCCAAAATGATGACCATATGCAACCAGATACCGTCCAAAAATGCTCTAATCTTCGGTAGAATCTAAGATAACTCAAAAACACAGACATGGCTACAGTAGAAGTGCAAACATACATAAATTATTGTGCAAATTCTGCATAAGATGAATTAATTTGCCAAAAATGACATGATAGGCTAAACAACTGCCAGCATGGCTGCAGACCATTGACTGTTGCCTTGGGCATTATGATAAAGAAGTCTTTAGTTTGAAACACGTGCAGATACCCAAAGAATACTTTTTTACTAGAGTTAGGTTTACTTCTTATTAAATATTTTACCCAATACTTTGAACAACACTGTCAGAAAACTGCCTTTTCAGTTCTACAAACAATACCAATTTAAGAAAAATGGGAAATGGGAGTTTATTACATTGCAAATGTGTCCACCTTTGTTTAACTGAAAATCAGTGTAGCTCCTTGTTAGATGGGGTCAGACTGAAATATGCTCTTCTTGGGGTCTGCTACTTCTATATTGGGCGTGCTTTGGAATGTAGGCTACCTGGGGTTTTGTGTTCCTTTATTGAGGTAGGTAGAACATTGCTGTTAGTACTGGTGGCTCCTGTGTAACAGTTCAGTGGCATTGTTCTTTCTGGTGCACTGGATCACCATTCTATAATAATCATTCACAAAAACTGATTTGTCAAAATAAAAACTGATTGTCAAAAAACTGATTTGTCAGAAAGAGCTCAAGAAACAGTTTCATCTTATTTTAGACATCTGTAGCATATAATCTACCAGTAATCATGTTTCAGAGCCTTTAAGAAGTTTTGTATTTGAAAAGTATTTAAACTTAGATGTGCTTTATTATTGTTGTTGTTATTATGATTATTATTATTAATTAGTTAATTAATTAGTAACTTCTATAATGCCAGTATTTTATGGACAAGGCATCCAGCAGTGGCACAGCAAAACTAAACCGGGATTAGGTCAATATCCAAAAGGTCAGCACAGAGAGACAGGTTATAGCGGATGAGCAATTTGAAGAAGGTAAGTCTTGAGAATGAATGACACAAGTGACTGAGCAGGATGAACAGACACAAAACCTAGGTTCAGTAACCAAAAAGCTCATTCACCAAGAACAGTTTTAGTTTTAGGTAGAACCAGAGAAAGGCAACCAGATGACCTAGTTGAATAGAGATAACAGTGGGAAATAAGAATGATTTTAAATGCTGTGATTGGCTACAGTTCAATGTTTTAAGAACCAAAAGCCGCAATCTGAGTAGCAATAAGACTGAGGGATAAGGAGTGATTTTAAATGCTGTGGTTGGCTACAGTTCAATGTTGTAAAAACCAAATGCTCCAATTTGAAATAGATTCTTTGCTGCACAGAATGCCAATGCGATGAATTAATTAATGCATTTGCCAGAGATATCCTAGAAGACGCAGGGACATAACTCCTAATTCTGTGTATGTCATGAATATGCATACATGATTTATAAATACCGTGCACATGGTCAGTGTGGAATATACCAGTATTAGAGTCAAAGACAAGGCCCAAATTATGAGTAGAATCAGCTAAATCAGTAAGTGAGTTGTTTAGTTTTCTTGAGCTACTGTAGAGTGCCGAACAGCAGAAATTCAGTTTTAGATAGGTTGAGGATGAGTTTATTAGACACCTTCCAAGACTGCATCTCCACTAAGATGTAGTGACAGATGAATTACAAGATAAACTGTTGAATGAAATGTAGATTTTAGTATCATCAGCATAAAAAAATTATGTCCTAGTGAATGATTGCCAAGTAATGTACTTAATGGTGTGGCATACATTTTGAACAAAAGAGCAAAAGAAGGCTAAGCACTGAACCCTGTTGGACGCTACCCGTCAACTAAGCATTGGATGAATAATTGCCATTTAAGTATACATTTAAGTATTCGTGGACTGAGGTATGTTGCAAATCAATTCAATGCAGGGGATTTTAGTGAGTTTGAAGATAGATGAGTGTGCATGCACTTCATCAGAATTTTCTATGCAAAATTCATAATTGAGATGGTTGTGTAATTAGAGAGGTCATCAGGCTCAAAAGAAGGCATCTTTAGTAGGGGATGAACTATGGCGTTAGCAAAGGCGGACAGAAAGGAGCCCACATCCAATGAGAAGTTAATAATGGATATAATGGTTGGACTAAGTACATCAAAGCTGACTTTCCTAAGAGATTTAGGAATAGTGTCTAGGCGAGAGCTTTTGTTCAGTGGAGGAAAGATGAGTGTATGAACTTCTGCTAGTGTTGCTGGCTGAAAGTAGTTTAAGACAGAAGGTAAAGAATTACGATGGAGAATTTTTTGGTGTAGAAAAACCAGCCAGTTTTAACCTAATACTGAAAACTTTATCTGAAAAGAACGTCAGGAATTCATTGGCAAGCTCGTGGGTAGTCAAGTGTAGAGTAGGGATTTAACATTTTACTTATCAGTTTGTAGCTCTGTAGTCCAAAAACTTATTATGGTCTTATTCTTGGCTGGTGTGTACTCTAAAGACATAGATCAAATTGTGAGATATGTGTCATGTTCTTATTCCAAGTTTTTTACATCCAGACTGATTTCTCAGGATTGGCCTGCTTACCTACTGCAGGGGCTCTATTGTGACCTGGAGATGTAATGAAAATTATTATTAGTATTTATTTCTGTGTTTTCTAGAAGTTTATGCAGATCTGCAGTTAGTGAAATGGTGAATTTGAACTGATAAATATCCTTAAGAGTCAGCTGAAATGCGGCTTAGATGAGGTTAGACCAGAGTTGCTGTTCATAATAAGGCTGATTTGTTGTTTTATTTTTCACTTAGAGATCAACTTTATTTATATATTAAATTACTTTACGTATTATGTATGTGGTAGGTATGTTTAATATTAAACAAATGATGGTAATGTTTATATTTTCAGTGACTGAAGAAGAACAGTTTGATTCTTTGTCTATGAGCAAAAATTTAACTAAAGCCAAAAACAGGATACTACTTCTTATCAGTCTTCTAGCATGTGTGATGGAAGATGATGGTGAAAAACAGAATCGCATCCTTTTGCGCCCATGGCTTGAAAAAATGCTGGAAACAAAGAGCATTCTTGGTCTTGAGTGGTGTGACGAGGAGAAGACCATGTTCCGAGTACCATGGAAACACAGGAGCAAGAAGGATTGGTCTCTAGATGACAGCCGGGTATTTCTGGTAAGCAGTCCTACTTAGTGATGTGAGCGTGAAATATTTCATTTGAAATATTTCATTTCTGGCAGGTTTTTTTGAAATATTTCAATGACCAAAAAAAACATGTTTTTTTACATCTCTAGTTCTAAGTTTAATTCTTAGAACTTTTTGTAAAATTTTGTTCGCCAGATTATTATTGAGTCTAGTTGACATAGTATTTGTGATTTATAATTTGTCTTGTAAAGTCACTAAAGTGTTTCGAATTCTATACGATTGACTGTGTCCTAGCCTCCTAGGCTAGCAGAATTTAGCTAAAATCACATTTATTTCATTTATGACAAAACAAGTGATTAATAATAAATGTTAAGCATAACAATGAACAATAACATCTACTTTATTAGATCAAACTGTAATTTGTGACATTTGGTGAATAAAATATGTTTTTCAACATATAATGTAACTCTCATAAAAGTCATTCTTAAAAACAGGTAATTAGAAATAAATTGAGTATCTCGAGGATGGTCATCACTAACACAATAATGCATATAATATGTAATATGAGAGAAATAAATAAACTGTTATTATGGTTGTAATTAGTTGTAAAATGTAAAAAACATAATTTCAAATGTTTCAAAGGAAACTGAAATATTTCAAATAAAACTGAAATATTTCATTGAAATATTTCAACGCCAAAAAAAACATGTTTTTTTACATCTCTAGTCCTACTTCTGACAGGAAGTTTATGTCTGAAAGTTCGTGTCATATAGAACTTTACAACTGTTACGTTCATCAAATGCTCAGCATTGTTTTGTGGCTGGCTATTGGACAAATTTCCAGATGACACGAGCTAATTTGAGATGCAACTTTGCAAAATTTTTATGCAGTGCAATGTGTAATTGTCACCAAAATGCACTAATAAGGTCTTGAGTGAAGAAGGTGTATACATGTATGTGTGTATGTATATATGCATCTCTCTCTCTCCTTCTGACTGGAATTAATCCCTCCTAGGGGAGGGGTCAGCCACACGGATCCTTCGTTCCCATTTGTTGCTATCTCCAGTATCTTCCTTCTTCAGTCTGAGGATCTTTAGGTCTTGTTGAATCATGTCTCCCCATCTCTTCTTTTGTTGTCCCCGACTGTGGCGTCAGTGAACTTCTGTTCTCATAATTCTTTTAATGCAACTTTTCTCCTCTCTCCTCATCACATGACCCTACCATCTCAACCTGGCTTCACATACATTGTCAGATATACATGCCGCTCCCAATATCTGTCTGATATACTCTTTCCTTTTTTGTTGTAGTTGTAATTTAAGATTTATAAAGCGCCTCTTAGAGAATAAACTCAACAGGGGTGCTCCCAACCCGAACAAGTAAAATCACTGTTAAACAGTTCAGTCTTCATGTTCCTGTGAAACCCTGAGAGGGGAAGAGAGAGGAGCTCGAGTCACAGATCTTGAGAGACGGTTCCAGCAGGTGGGACCGACTTATGCAAAGTATATATGGATGTATGTATATATGCATGTATGTATATATGTATGCATGTATGTGTATATGTATATATATATGTGTGTGTATGTATGTATGTTTGTGTGTATGTATATATATGTATATATATATATATAATGTGTGTGTGTGTAGACACTATAGTGCTTTTAAAGTACCTCAAAAAGCACCAGCATAAATGATGTTGAAGTCAATATAACAAAATATTAATCAGTAAGTGAATGTTGCTCAGAATACTAGGAGAGTCACCAACCACATGTGGCAAACCTTGCAATCATGTAGAGCCCATCCAACAAATTACCTTTAATTATCATCGAAGAAGAGGAGTGAGGACAGAAGACGAAGCTTGGAACACACGAAGCTCAATGCCAAGCAGTCCCTAGCATATGATGGAAGACGCTGTGTCCAGACATCCCTCAGCCACCAGCTGCTTTATGGAAGATGACATGACATTCAGTTGCTGGCCAGATGGTCATAGAGCACCTCGCATCAGAATGATCAGCACCACTGCAAGGACTTTCTTGGCCTTTCCAACTGGAGCTTGACACTTTCCAGCTAGTAACTGGAAACCCCTCAGGGCAGACAAGTCCACTGGTGGCACACAAGACTTCGATAAAAAACATCCGAACACTTTCTAAAATGCTCAAAACAGTGGTGAAAGAGAGAAATAACTCCAAGAATGCATGCTAGGTCACAGAGGTCCAAACAACAAAACTTAACGTGCAACATCCACGTGTGAGCAACTGACTGATCAAAATGTTATGCTAGAGAAACGTGCGGCCAGCTTGACCACACCTTGTGCTGCGGGCTAGAGATCTCTGCCCTGCAGCGCAAGGTGATCCGGTAGTCCCGCTGTCTCATACTTCCACAATGCAACATGGTAGATATTCCATGGCTGGCCCTTCATTCTGGAACATGCTGCCTTACAACCTGTGCCATGAGCTTCTTGTCCTTCCTCTACTTCAGTTTCGTCATTGATTGAAGACCATTATGGACTTGTTTTGTCATTTTTGGACGACGTCTGAGGAGTTTTCTTAAAGAGGTGCTATGCAAACATGCATTTATGATTGTGATTGTAATTCAGAGCTATTTTGTTTAAAAGCAGCCGACCTATGTCTGCTCCTTGCTCATCCTCATGCACACAGGATCATACCTGTGTCTCAGTGAAGAGGCAAAACACAGACTATCCATCTAGTTTATGCATTTCATACTGTTACCCATGCCAGTGCATGCTAGCAAAGTCCACATGCACCATTAAGCAGCAGCAAAACCAAACTTACATTTGTCTATCAGTCCAAATGTCCAATGTGGCAGCCGTGTTCTTGGCCTCAGCAAATTGTTTCCGTAACGCAGCTCTGCATTTCTCTTGAAGTTGGTTTTACTGCAGAGGTGATATCCTGCCAATGGAGAATTTGTTACTTTCGATTTAGTGCAGTAAGAAATTTTTGAATTGTGAATTTGAATTGTGACACACCTTGCACATGGCAGCCTTAAAACAGAATTGGCTGAACTGCCCATTCATATACCCATAGTTCACAATAGCTGTCTTTGTGGCATACCTGCAGAGGCCAACCTTATTTCCGCCAAGATGAGCTTCTCAGTAATTTGTGTTTTCGTGTGCCACCATTGATGATGATCTGCTCTCATTACTGTCAGCTGACGATAGGAGCAGTTCTTGCCTTCCACAATTGAATTCGGATTGCAGACTTTCTGGCACTAGTTAACGCACCAATAGCATGTAACTAAAACACTGTACAATTTACCTATTTATGACTGTTCCTGAGAAAATACTCACAAAGTCAGAAAACTCGATATTCTAGAAATGGACTCAGAAGGCTGTTAAAGATGAAATTGGTCTGAAATAGTTCTGTGCATTATTTTCGCAGAGATGTGCAATATGTCACTCAAGAGATCTTATGTTAACTTCAGGCTACATAACTAATTCTGATTGTACAAACTCTAATTTACACCAGACATCTAAATTTTAAGTGAGATTTAACTTACAATTTTTATAAACTTTTGTGTGGAGATGTACAGTGTACATATTAAATATGTGTAACTTTTTACTGTTTGCCAGAAATTTGCCTAATTTATTTACTAGCTTGAGAAAGAAGCCATATTTGTTGGCCAGAAGATCAGTTTTTTACCTTGACACCAGGAGATTTTATAATAAAAGAAAATAACAAAAGATGAAGAGACTGGTATTTTTCTCTTGTGGTAAGTATTATTTGATGTGACATTGATGCAGGAATGGGCAAGGAACACGGGAAGGTTGAAGGAGGAAGTAGGGAACCCAGACTTTGCTCAGCTCAAGACACGATTTCGCTGTGCACTGAACAAGGCTCCAGACATAGAGGAAGTGAGTGCACTTCGTTGTGACCGAGGAGAGGAACCGTATAAAGTCTACAGGTTTACAAAACATAAAGGTGAAAAATATAGTAATTTTATACCTTACCATCTTGGTCATAGATTTTAAATTTTTATTATGGTTCAGCCAGTAGAGTTACTGATAACGCTTAGACATTTAGCCAAACAACACCAGGGTTTCTAACAGGGCTGTCATTGGGTCTGGGGGCCCAGGCACCATGTTCCCAATTCCTTGGGTCGTGAAGTCGTGGGCGGGGCTAAATGCTGAGATTGACAAGATACATGACTTCTCTCATTAATATTCATAGCATGTGATGAAAATGTATTTGAAGTTTAAATAGGAACTTGTTGGTTTGAAACGATGTTAGTGATATAAGTTTGCACCAAGCTATGGTTTGGTAGCTTTAAAATAAATATCCATTTTTGGGCTTCATTGTTGCAAACCAGCTTTTCTAAATTCAAAAAAATTAAGAATAATTGTTTTGGATGCCTTAAATGATAAAGTCCTAATTTCATCATATTTTAATAGAATATTGGTGGCATTTAATGACTTGCACGGGGCTGTTGTTGGACAATTGTTTTATTATCTGGTGAATACCTGCTGAAAATGAACTTGGGCTGTATTTTTTAAAATTTTGACAACTCATTGCTAATGTCCAACTGCTGTAAAACATGCTATGATTAGAATGTGCAGTTCTTTAATGACCGAAAAAGTTTTCTTTATTGCATTCTAGTGAATGGATGGTTTTTCTGTTAGATTCTTCTGTGAGAAAGGTGACTGTGGCGATGTCGTTTAGCAGAAAACTAAAGAACAATCAAGAGGAAGTCAGCAATTCCTCCCAGAAACTAAATGCAGAGGTATCATTATCTTTCTCTTTATTTTAACTTCATAACTCAAAGAAAAAGCAAAATAAAGGAGTGGATCAAGAGCAAATGTTTTGCAGCAAAGAGACGTCATCCGAATAATCCAGGTTCCTCTTGAAGGGTGGCACGATGGACCATCAGCTCCATAATTTCACTTGTTGGTGCTGCCACTCAGATAATGCTTTTTCCAATTGTGTGTGACCTAGTCTGCATTTCTGGAGTTATTTCTGTGTTGCACTGTTGTTTTTGAGTGTTTTGGTTGGTGTTTGGACGTTTTTTGTCAAAATCTTTTGTGCCGCCTTTTGACTCATCCTTCCTGAGCGGTTGAGGCTACTAGCTGGTGGGTAGTACGTATCAAGCTCCGGTTGGAAAGGCCAAAGAGATTGGATTGGTGCTGACAATTCTGCCGTTCTACTCTATGACGACCTGGCCAGCTGCTGAAGAAATGTCATCCTCCGTAAAACCTAGTGGCTGAGGGTGTCCAGACACAGGGTCTTCCATCACCTGCAAGGAACTGCTTGGTGTGGGTTTGTGTATTGCAAGCCTCGTCACCTGTTATCGACTCTCTTCTTCAACACTATGTGGTCCATGAACTCTGAACGTGCTGTCAACTGTCAACTCTCGATGGATGGAAGTCTATCAGTTGGGCTCTGCGTGTCTGTCGGGGCTCGCCAGTGGTGACTCTTCTAGTTATCTGAGCACTGGTCACTTATTGATTAACTTTTTCTTCTTAATGACTTTAACATCATTAAGGCAGGCACAGGCAGCTCTTTTATGAAGTACTTAAAAGGCAGTATAGTTGATGGACATTATCAAGCAAAATCATTGTGAAAGCCGTATTCCAAGGCGAGTCCAGGAGAAAGCCAAGGAAGGAAATCTGAGAAGACATGGAAACAATCTATGCAGGAAATGAGTCCAGGATGGAATTAATATTTTTAGTTGGGATGTGAAGACCAAAACAGACTGCAGAGTGAATGTTGCCAGAAGAGAGTTGCAGAGTCTAGGGTCAGTGACCGAATAGAGATACCTGCTGAGAGCTGTCTTTGTTCAAAGAACAGACAGATTAAGAGCATCAAAAGACTAGTCTTGTTAAACGGGACAGTGTTGAAATATATCTCTTCTGCTACTCGGTCGCCCACACTCCTCTATTCCACTCTGTTCCATCCAGCTGAGCTCCTTGCCTCTTCATGGCAGGCAGGTCTGTACCCATCTGGCCACCCAGCCACCCAACCTCTCTGAGGTCACGCCGGTCAGGCCATACCTGCCTTGTCATGCCGATTTCCCCTCCTAACCGGTTAAAACTGGTTCCAGCCAGACTTCCTTGTCCATCCATCCTGCCTTAAACAGCTCCCTCCCGCGGTTGAGTCACAAGCATATTTATTTAGTAGACATCCTCGCGCTTGTACGACTAATGCCAAGTTAGAGAATGAATGGAATATTACAGGCGCCAGCGTACGTCTTACAGACAATGTTCCAAGTGATTTAATTAGCCTTATTCCCGGTAGTAAATTGGTGAGCCATTATATTTAGCTCTACATTGCAGTTGTTGGACAACACGTTACCGACACGGACGGTGTATTAAGTTCATAGCTTTGGGGGACATATGACCACTTCATGTTATGCAGAATCATGGGTAAACCGGGAGCGTGTTAACACGTCCACACTGTATGCTATTGGACAACGACTGGCAATGTATTCAGATGGTTAATTTCACTGCATTTTCTGGACGATAATACATGTGCTGATATATCTCTGTATCGGACAGTGGAATGCTGATGTCTCTCTGGTATTTCGCATTTTTGTCAAATACGGACTAAGGGATGTATTTCTGATAGAAAGGTCGGATGATAAAATGTTCTACACATTAGGTTTGCTGTTATTAATCCATACACAGCTGTGGGTTACAAAATATGTAAGCACTGCATTTCTGCGTATATGTCATGTGGAGTGAGCTGCTGTTTAGGCACAGCAAACTTCTTCATTGAGTACGTTTGTAACCCCTCTCTTACTCTGATGTCTAGGCATGTGTGACTATTACTGATAAGTCACTATACACTATGGTATGGTCCTTACTGGCTTACTTAGCTAATAAGTAGATATTCACACTACTAGGGGGTTGGTCACCTAATATGTTCTATTTAGGCCTGACTTAAGTACATTTGCAATGTCTTGTGGAAATTGCAGTGATGATGCAATGGCTCGTTATTTCCACAACCAATGATATTTGATTAAATAAAGCAATCCAAATCACTCTTTGTAAATAAATCAAATATGTGACCAGCCATGACAAAATGAGTCTCTAAGCCATTTTTGAACATTTTGAGATATATATTCCACATTATTCTATGTTCAATTACCTTTAAAATGAGCTATCACTTATCGAAATCGACCGAGTGCTTGAGGAGTTATTAATTTTCTAAACTTTCATCCTGTGCAATATTTATTTTCGGGAAAACAAGATTTTCTAAATTTATCTGATGCATATCAGGTTGGCCTTAGCAACCATAGGTTTGAGTCAACCAAATTACATGAAAATTGGCCCACATGGACCACTGACATTGACAAATAGACCTGCCAAACAGGAGTACAAAATTCTAAAAGATAAAAAAGTTATTCGAGATACAAAGAACACATTTTCTGTGAAGAATGTGACAGCAGTGAATATTCTTTGTTTCTCAGGTTAAATCCTAGTACATCAGTTTCTCATGTCAAATTGTTGGTTACATTCTTCACAGTTTAATTAAACCTGGCATACATAAACTAGTAAGCTAGGCAGGTATTCCTGTCAAATAATTATAAGACAAAAAAGCTGCTAAATAAAAAAAATTATTCAAGTTGCAAATCACAAGCTTTCTTGAGAAAAATTACGAAATCGCCGAAGATTATGATTTTCTAGTTTTTCTTCCAAAATGCAAACCTAAATCTTAAATTCTCTAAAGAACAACAATCAATTAATCAGCCGTCTTCTAAGGATGAATTCCTGGGTTAGTTGGTTACAACAGAGTCTATTGCAGCCACAAGAAAATGCTTTGACTCGATCCATTTCATCGTCATCGTCCATGCACATTACACAATTCACAACATCCGCCATCACTGTGTTGCTGACTTCATCGACAGAAACTATTGGTGAATCATTGAAGAGTTCAGTGTCTTCAACCAAACCAGAAACTATGGCCGTGGTTCCATCATCGCCACCGTCAAAATCCGATTCAGAACTGGGCGAACCATGAGAATGCTCTCCGTCTTCACGCTCGTATGGCGTGCAGAAGTAGTCATTGATTAATTCCGTTAGTGTACCTGAACCTATTGCGCCGTGTAAATTGCATTTCAATGTCGTATTTAACGCATCAGCGATTTCTTTTTCCTTTCCTGCTGACATTATTATTTTTTACAGAGGAATAATATCAAACCACGCCTCCTCGTTCTTGAAAACAAAAACATCCTAGGCTATGTGCGCACGCGCGACCTATAAACTGTCCAATAGCCTTGCGCAATTCAATCATGTGATCACGGTTGCTAGCCTGGGTATTTAAATTTGTTTACCCTGATCCAGTTTGAGGCTCATGAAGAAAGCATCTTATTGGTTAATTAGTAAGGTCAGGTCGAATAAATAATTTATTCATGCCATAGAGCAATGATTAAGCTTTCCAACAATGTATTACAACCTTGATATCTTTCGCCAGATGGACACAGTCAACGCGCTTGAAAATCGTACAAAAACGATTTCGTAGAGAGGTTTTATATCTTATAGGTCATTTATTTTGTATCAATAACACATTAAAAACAACAGAATAAATTACAATTTAATATTTTATTGATGTATTATATAATGTAGATTCCAAAAATGTAAAATTCACAAAATCAATAATTTGAAGGCAAAACACCTTTAGAAGCGATTTGCAGCGTTCTGCTTTGTGCGACTTCTGACTCATTTTGTCATGGCGGGTCACATATATTCCAATGTCAAAGTCTTAAATAACGCTTACATAAATATGCCAGCTTCTTTACTAAGCCTATCCTTATAATTCTACCACCCACAAAGAATTATGGCCATTTATATTTCATGTATTTTGACTCTTTGTAGAAGAAGTCTTACAACTGATTCACTTTTCTGATCACTGTCCTTGGGTGTTTTCACAAAGAAATGACGAATGAAGTATTATCACTCACCGAATCTCAACGTCTTACAAATGTCTCACCACAGCTCACCAACAGACATGTAGACAATGCGTTATTCGTATTCCCGTATTCCGTACTTGCGACTTGCACTTCACAGCCCAAAGAAAGGATTCTTTGATGCCAAGCGACTCTAGTTACCATCCAAAGATAAGATTCCTTGATGAGGCACGACTGTATTGTACCTTTCAAAGATTAGGATCTTTGATGACACACGTTTTATCATCCAGTCCAAAGATACGGATCTTTGTCGACTTTAGGCTTATGAAGATAAGTCCGTATTTTCCGCGATTTCCATGGATTAAAATCCACAAGTTCCAGACGATAGTTTTTTGACTAAACTATGTCCATATACCACATAACTTAGGCTAATCACCTGTACTATGAGCAATTACCAGCCCATCAAACGAGAACGCAGTTTGACTAATTCATTAGCCCTAAAACTGGCTGATTTTCTCGGATTCATACTTAAACTTCGACAAGGACCTCACCGTCCAACGTTCAGCCATGAATTGCCTCTCTATAGTGGTTTCCGCCTCGAACATTCGATATAGTTGTCACTTCGCCATTGGCCAAATTCGTCGTCTGATATTTCCACCTTTCTTTTCTGTGTTGAAGATCAGGCCTGCCGTCTGCTAACTTACACACCTTAGGTTAGCAGTTACGACTAAGGCGTCACCCCATTGGTTATCGACTTTCTGCAGTTATGCGATGCCATTGGTCAATAATCCAACACTGTAAATCCGTGATTGGTTGGTAATCCATGCATTAGTTGTGAAAACATGGTCCAACTTGACTCACAAACTATTGCAAATTGTGATCAAAATAATCCATTCTCATCTAAGTTAATCGCCCATAAAATAAGTGCTGACAATCATCTTATTTTACCCCAACTTAACTGATTTTTATCACCTATGCTGGCCTTGCTGTTTTTAATGTTAGAAACGACTAAAGCCAGCCGATAATCTTAAGCTAGAAAACACGTTCGTCAACTCAAAATCTTATAATATCACACTCATAAACGCATCAATAATACATATTGAGAATGTAATAAAAAATTCAATTAAAATTAATATATTTTGCAAGAGCATATAAAATAGACTTAGTCTACAATGTTATCAATGCTGAGTTAAATTTGACATTATAATTTTACTATAACTGTACGCAGATTGTACTTCTCGCAGCAACGGAATTTAACAGACTTTACATCTCTGGCCATGAGTGTGATGAAACTGAAACACCTTCTCCTAAGAAGAGACATTTATTTGATAATTATGATCCAATTACCTCCTCTCCTGATCCACACAATCAACACAGACAGCTGCAGAATTTCTGGAATATTCAAAGTTGTTTGAACTGCAAACTGCTTCAGCTGCTGTGCTTGGACTTCTATCGTCATTGCACTCATTTGCAGTTAATGTTTTAGCTTTTCTTGCCACGAGTGTGTCTGTTGAACCTAATTAGAATTAGACCTATGTGTCCTCATCTTGCCAGACTATCAAACAAAACTGTCCAATTCTGTCATTTTATGTGCAGTATAGATGAATAACAGTGAGACTTTTCTTTCTGCATTTAATATTGTTATTTTGAAACACTTTATGTTTCATTTTGTTGCGCTGTTTTACTTGAACTCGGACTGAATTTATAGGGACTCGGACTGGAGTCTGGATGGATGACTGGACTCAACTACATCACTGGTATATGGTACTGAATTAGAATTACAAACACACAATCAAGTGAAATAGGAAAAATTTTTACCAATGTTTGGATGTTTGATAAGAATTTCTTTTTTCAGAATGTCTTCTCTGATGTTTCAAATGAAGACAGTGAGGTGGCAGCAAAAGAAGGCACTGGTGAGTTTTATGCTTTAATTACTGCAGATTAAAAAGATAATTTTTTATCAATTGAATTGGATATGCTGGTCCATGAAGGCAAGTGTTTTAAATTGATAGACAGAACTAAAGACAATGCTAGTTGTGTATTCAGTTGAGTCTAGGACTGATGGTTGTGCCATTCTCTCAGACCCCAAATACCTAGACAACTCAGGGAGCTGTTAAGAAAGATAAGTCAGCACCCCAGCTGCTCAAAAGGGAAGAAGGGGTGCATTAAGTGTTAAAAGGGAAGACTGCTTCCAAGTTAGGTAAGCGATGGCCAACGGCATTTGCAGACTTTTTCGATCAGTTGATGTTCATGTTGGCACAGAATGTTGACATCTAATGAGCTTCCTTTATGTGCTTTTTGTGACTTTGTGCCTGTGTTGGTGCCAAAAGTCGTGTCAGAACTCATGACCGTGTATGTTCTCAACAGTTACTAGCTAAGCCTAAAGTAGTTTAGCCACACATGCAAACGTTAGTCTTGCATTCACACATGCATTCACGCATACAAACACAGACACACACGCACATATGAAACAAGTGGTCCGCTAAGTTACCTTGTTCAAAGTTGAGCCATTTCTGTTGTTTCTAGTTTTGCAAATGGTGAATTCAGATCTTGGGTACTCAGATAGGAGCAGCCGGTTCAAAGTAGAAAATGAACGAGAGGCAGGCAAGACATTTATACCGTTATCTGTTGAATTAATGACAACTACTTCGAGTGACTGCTCTGGGAGTGACCATAACTCACCCACCATGAGTGACCAGCCATTTGATGGGAGTAATGGAAATACAGCCAAGTCTGCAGATGATGTTCAGAGCTCAGGCAACTTTGAAAGCAAAACATTCCAGTTGTCTTCAAGCTGCACAAGACCCCTTCTGAACAGCAGACAGTTTGAGGAAACTGAACCTCATTCAGAATGCCTTCAAGGGCTTCCATCTAATGAACACATGCTTCAGGTTGCTTCATTATTTGTTGAAGCCGAGGCAACAAGAACACAACAGGAAACCAGAAAAATGGATCAAAATTCACACTTTGTCATCGGTTAGTTTTCTGTGTTTTCCTTGTATTTTCTTTGCAAGCTATGTCTTGATGTATAGCAAATAGTGTTGTACATTATCACGTTACATGTAACACGTTGCTGTAACTAATTACTTTTATGGTAACTTTTGCTGTAAGTAATTACCGTTGAGTAAAAGTTGCATACGGCAGTAACGGATTACTTTTTGTGAGTTATCAGTAACGCAAAACCTTTAGTTACTTTTAAATCATCAAGGTACTTTGGTTAGGGCTACTCAGACTCTGGTCTGCAGTCCAAAGCCTTTTCTTGTGCACCATGCAAAGGACCGGGAAACTGAAAAGTTTTCATGCTTCTTTGCAACCTTACTCCCCTAAGCAGTTACGGAATTATCATGTTGCACTGGAAAGTCTGTAAATAGGTCATTGGTCAGAAATTCTTGAAACCAAAGTTAGGCCACTTCGTGATTGCATTCAAACCTCCGATTGGTAAGATTTTGAAGTATTTTTGGGTATAATATGATTTTAATAAGTTTCTGCTGTAAGGTGGCAAATCCTAACAAACGCTGTAAATTTGATCACAAAAAATCATTCTTTTCACGAATTAGGGACGGAGGGCTATTTATTTGCGTTGCCACCAAAGCCCAATGATAAAGCCTTGTTTGTTTGATTTGTGACAAAACAGTAGCCATGATTAAGAGACAAAGAGAGTTGTCATAAATCTTATATAAAAGTTTGTGATTTTTGAAGCCAGTGTGTTTGTGGATAACTTGGCTAATGGTCAGTTGCTGCATTTCCCAACAAGAAAAACTATAAATCCACCTTGTCACCTGTTAGGCATAGCTACAACGTTTGTTTCTAATGTGACTTTTCATGGTGACTGGTTATGTTTTCATGCCCAGCAATTAGTTATGGTAACTAATTATTTTTAAAAAGTAACTATCCAACACTAACAATAAAATGCCACAAAAAATGAACTGCTCCAATTTGGAACAGATATGTGTGCTGGAGTCTTGAATTAGGATACTTTTCCTGCTGTTTGAGTTTCATTCTCATGCAGGTTAGCTACCTTAAGAGAGTACTAGTCACTCCAGGCCATTGCCGTTGTGCTTTTTGAATTTCTTCACTTCGACATTTCCAGTCTGCGACATAGATAAGACTCCTCCCTCTTGGGAGTGGCCTGGAGGTGTACTTGTGCATAAAGCACTTGTTCATCGAGTGTATCGATACAGTTTCCATCACCAGTTCAAAGAATGCTGTAATGCCCTCTCCCTCTGCCCCTGGGGTCGGGGTTTCAGGATTTCACCCTGCACGCAACAGGGCGACCCACTCTGAGCCGATCACTTGCTCTACTGGCGGCCGCTTGTCACTCTCCAGTTTGAACCAGGCTACCAGCACCTGTCCCCTCAGGTGCTCCATCGCAGCCACTCGACAATGGTATGTGACAGCCCTCTGTCCCGGATTACTTGCTATGTCCCGATGACGGCCAGTGATCAAGGTGCAAGTCACTACTACGCTGATTGGTTGGCACTTGACCCAACTCTTTTAACTTTTAGTTCTTATTAGATTAACTTTTAGTTCTTATTTCTCATTTCCTCACTTGCCTAACATCCTTTAGGCAGTGAGAAAATGACCCCAGAGGGCCTAAGAATGCAGTATATAAATGTCTAGGTACATATCCATAAATGTATATGTTTGATGACAGTTTGGTGCTGTGGATGCAATGCTGGTGAGCAATCTAGTGTAGCAAAATAAAGAGCCATTATCCAGTCATTATGGAACTTGGATGGGTGGCCATTCGTAGAATATCTAGTCCACTTCAGTCTTCCGTCCTTAAAGAGTTGGCATAGGTGTACCAAAATCGTGGAAAATTTTAAAATGTGCCCTGTAGTTGGATTGCTGTGGCTCTGTTTGAACTTTGGGTTTTTAACTGTGGGACCATGCTTCTTTCTGAGTAGTTTCTATGTGGTGTCTATTCAAGCATTGTGCTACTTAAGTTAACTTTTGCTTTTTGACTGGCAACAGAATTTTCTCAAGTTTACCTTTCCTCCTACTCCTACCTACCTTGGCAAAAGCAGTTGTTTGGATGCTAATGTTAGCTACCTGCCTGTAGGCATATTGTTGTCTCAAAGATTACAGCTTCAGTGTCGGAGCACATACCAATAATGGTGGCTTTGTGTTGGTTTCCTCCTATTATGACATATGGCTTATTGTGGAGCTTCCATTTGGTGTTCTTTTTTATATTTAGTTACCACAGCAACAGAAGGAGCATGATGATGCTGTTACGATGATATCTGTAGATGAGACACGTGTTCTTTTATATTAAGTTACCATAGCAACAGAAGGAGCTGATGATGCTGTTACAATGATATCTGTAGATGAGACACGTGTTCTTTTATATTAAGTTACCATAGCAACAGAAGGAGCTGATGATGCTGTTACGATGATATCTGTAGATGAGACACGTGTTCTTTTATATTTAGTTACCATAGCAACAGTGTTAAGGAGCATGATGATGCTGTTATGATGATATCTGTAGATGAGACACGTGTTCTTTTATATTTAGTTACCATAGCAACAGTGTTAAGGAGCATGATGATGCTGTTATGATGATATCTGTAGATGAGACACATTCATCAGAATATCAGAACTTGATTGTAATAAAGCCTGAAGATGATGCACATGAAGCTGCTGCTGCTGTCGTAGATTCTTCTGCTGAATGGTTCGCAGCTGATTGTTCTGCTCAGTTGATACACAGATCGTCTACGGGATGTTGTGGCTTTGCTGGCAGTGAATTCAAACCAAGTAAACTAGAATCATGTTTATTCATTTGCATTCATTAATTTATCAGTAAATGTTACTAATGCTTAACCCTTTGAACACCATAGTCATTGAAGATTTAGTCATGCATATGCTGACGATTTGCAGATTTATCAACATTCGGACCCTTCATCCAGTCCTGTGCTAGTACCTCGACTATACATCTGTGTGCAGGAAGTAATGAAGTGGATGGCCAGCAACTGACTGTTTAAATCCATCGAAAACAGAAATAATATGGCTTGCCTCTCGACACTATCTTAAGGATTGCCCGCCTAATCCAGTGCTGCTATCTGATGTCCAGATTGCCCCGTCAACATGCGTACGTGACCTCGGAGTTCTAGTTGACAACCACCTATTACTAACCTCGCATATCAATCACTTGACCAGCGTCTGCTACTACCATATTCGTCAACTGCGTGCTGTTCATCGCTCGCTTACCCAGGGGACTGCACATGCCTTGGTACGAGCTTTGGTTATGTGTCAACTTGATTGCTATAACAGTATTCTAGCAGGTTTACCCCGATACTTATTCAACAAACTTCAATCTGTCTTGCGTACTGCCGTGCTACTCGTACTCCGTCTGCCAAGTTCAGCCAGTTTGTCAGACCTGATGAGGCCGCAATTACATTGGCTGTCTTTTCCACAGAGTTGACTATAAACTAGCTATGATTGCCTACAGATGGACTGGCTCCATCCTACCTAACCAGGTTCTGCATTCCGGTTGCGACAGTTCCTGGTCGATCTTGCTTACGTTCTGCAACCATTCGAAATCTCATAGTTCCAAAGATTTACACAGCATTTGGCTCTCGTGGGTTTTGTTACTCTTGCCCACAGTGTGGAATGCCTTACCGACTACCATCAAAGATAACACTCTTCCAATAACAAGTTTTAAAAAGAAGCTTAAAACTTACATGTTCGATAGGTCTGCCTCGATTTCTGTGCATTCCTATTGATCTATAAACCATGATATTACTCGCTATTACTCGGTAGGACTTTTTTAGGGTCGTTGCACGCGCCTTTGAGGCTGTTGTTAATTGCACGCATTATAAATGTCTGTTTAGTAATAATAATAATGACAGAACATGCCTCACAACACTGAACGACTTTTCGTGGCACTTGAAACAATGCTGTTGTTTACATCTGGGCATTGCTAGCTTAGCGTCTGGAATGCTGCATTTGTTACGTGATTATTGTGGACAGTTTAAAAGTCCAGGGTTAGAGGTCATCATATATGAAGGTCAAGCCAAATTCTAAAGATTCATCATCTGGAGATTGCACAACTTCCTCTGTATGAAAAGTTTCTGTTTTATCTACACTTTTTCAGCATAATTGATAAATTGCAGCAAATCGTCTTTTTTCGCCACCTTGCTCTCAAAACTGAAGTGTAGATTTTGGGCTTAATCAGTAGTTAAGTTGAGTAATAATCAGTGTTGATTGATAATCTAATCTAATCTTAGAACTTCTGTAGTGTCATTGTAATAACACACCAGGTATCAATCAATGGCATTCCAAAACAGAATTGCTATCCAGTCAATTCCAAGAGTCAGTTCTATAGACAGAAAGACAGTCTAAGGAGGATGAGTGCATTGACACAAGATACCAAGGACAGAGCAGAGTGAACATGTTGTGGAAGTGCATTCCAGCACCATGACCCAGCAACAGCTAAAGCCCTGCTGCCAAGTGCAATGTTCGCTCGCATTATGGCAAGAGAAAGACAGTCATAGGATCTAATGGAATGATGTGATATGTCTGAGGGTAAAGTATATGTTGGAGTTACTGCGGTTGACCAGAATTGTCGTATAGGCAGTTACACCAGTTTTAAAATTAATTTTATGCTCAAAAGGGAGCCATTGCAATGATTTAAGAACTGGAGTAGTGTGATTTTATTTAGTGGTATCTGTAATGGCCCTAGCTAATGAGTTGTGAATACTTTGCGGCTTTAACTAATTTGTATTTGTGACACCAAACAGAAGAGAGTTACAGTAATCGAGAGAGCTGGAAACAAGTGCATTAGCCAGCAACATTTTGTAGCCATGGGAATATAGTGTCTAATTCCACGAATGTCACAAATGTTTACTAAGAAAAGAACCTAGGAGGGCAGCATAAAATGTAAAGAGCATATGCCCAAGGACTGAACCGTGAGGAGTGCCGCAGTTCAAAGTGATTGGATCAGACAGTTTATCGTCAAGATACACGACTTGAGTGTGTTGGCTGGGATAAGTTGCAAACCAATTCAGAAAGGTGCCAGAAGTGCCAAACGAATGTTTAAGATGGTGCAAAAGAATGGAATGATCAACTGTATCAAAAGCAACTGACAGACAAAGAAGCACCAGAGCTCTCACCCCTCTCTGTCCAGTGATCATAAAATGTCATTGTGTACAGTAAGCAGGAAGTTTCAGTGGAACGATATTTACAATGAGCAGACTGGAAAGGAGAGAGATGAGAAAATGAAGATCAGTTGATGTGCATGAGGTATAGTGCTACATGTTTAATCAGTTTTGAAACAAAACTTAGATTAGAAATGGACTGATAATTTGAAAGTTCATCAGGATCAAGTGATGGTTTTTTATATGGGGTGGATTTACAAACGTGTGGGCTAAAGTTGCTGGAAAATCACCCTCACTGGAGCAGAGGTAACAGTAGAACCAAGGACATCAGTGCAATCTTGAAGTAAGAATAACATCCAACAAGGAGCTTTTGTCAGAAGCAGAGAAGACTAATTTATGAATCTCATTCAGAGTTGTGGGCAGCAGTGAATCAAAAATAGGAGGGGGAAGTTGAAGGGTAGGAAAACTTATCACATGGGAAAGTGACGGGAAATGTCATGTCAATGCTAGACATTTTGCTGGCAAAGAAGCTGAGGAATTTGTCAACAAGATCAATTTACATGCGGTATTATTGATCTTTTCATGATGCAGTAATTTATTAAGAGTGCTCCCAAGTTTTCTTGGACAGTTAAAATTCTCAGAAACTATTTTGATAGATTTTCAGATTTCACAGCAGAAACAACCTATGATATTTGTGAAGCTGTGTCTATTTGACTGAATAAATAAGTAAAAAAGTAGTGTGTCCCATATCTCACAAGTGAGACATGAGGGAGGCGCTCAACTCCTTTCTAGGCCCTTGAGGCGGCAATGGACGAATCCCAAGGTCCTGGAGTCGGGGCCAGTGCACCGCAGGACTTGCCGTTTACTTCTCGGCTTACACCAGTACCAAATGAATCTGCTTGGTGACAGAGGCACATGTGTGCAAACAACTTGCCCAGGGTTGTTACCCAGAGTCGAACCTGCAACCACATGATCACTGACCAAGTGTGTTTCCTTTTGTAGCATCGTTTGATTTCACCAAAAAAGACACAAATAAAGACTGCAGGACAAACGTTCATCAGCCAAAATCAGCTCGTTTCAGTCGTTTTGAGCAGGTTGTCGAAGGAGATTCCAAAGAAACACTGATGAACTTTATTGGTGAAATTAGTGATGAAGGTAACGGCTGATTTCTTCCAGTTAAAGTGTAATGCAGTTACAGCATTCAGTTCATTCATCCATTGGTCATTTGCCTGCCAGTTACTAGAGTAGGCCTACTTGAAGCGGAATGTTAGTCTGCTTTTGACATTTAGCATGAAATAGAGAATGTTAATTGGACTGTATTTAATTGGTTAGCTTTTTCCTTTGGATCTGTGTTCCTCAACGATTCATACACATCAACCACTGCGAGAAAAGGTTGCCTTTTGCTTAGACTGATTGTCCGATTCCCACATTTTAGTCTCATTTGTTCCATCAGAATACGTTGCCCTCACAAGGCCTGCGACATCTTTGCTTTAAGTTAGATAAACGCACACATTGTGGAATCTTTGTTCTAATGTAGATAAAAATTGTTTGTGATCCATTTCCTTCATCGTATGTAAACTTTACTAATGATATCTTTGGTCTGTAATGGATAGGCATTTTTGGTGAATTTTCCAGTTATTTGAGTGATATGTGTTCCACTTTGACAAAATGAAGCTTACTGTACGTACTCGAGTACAGGGTGCCTTCGAATATAAGTTGCCCCCTAATTTTTGGGCTTCACCTATAAGTCATCATAAGAAAATGTACTTCATCTAGCATGTGTGTAGTCCGAGTGCGACTCGATAGTAGAATTTTTATCAACTGACTAAATGAAATGCTTTCTAGATTAATTAATTATCAAAGTATTAAACATGAGAAAAACCTTAATATTCATTTAGTCCTGCAATTATTTGTTACTTTGTTACAATTTCTAACTTTAGTAGTTTATCAGCATGCTCAAGAAACCTTAGCGGAATTGATCAGGATAAGGAATCTGGAACATAGAGCAAATGCAACATATTGTTATAGCACGATTACAATACATATTTAACTCGTGTAAGTGGTAGTGTAATTCTACTTTAAATCTGGACAAACATAGGAAAATTATACGATGTCAGTTGATGTCAGTTCAATTGACAATATCTCTGGAACCACCTGGAATGTTTACGTATATGATACATCATTTTAAACAGAACTGAATATACTATTTCATTAAGTAAGAATCCAAAAATGTGAAAAATTTGACTTGACTTATTTTTTTGGAGCCTGTCACATATTTCCTTGCAGATGCATTGTTGTTAATGATGAACTTCAACACCATTGAGGCTAGGGTGCACAGCACTTTGAGGGTGCTATTAAAATGTTTGTTTACATTACATCACTTGGCTCGATCTATATCTTTTGGACCTTATCTGGTCTTTAACTATTGAAGGAAAAGTCATGGAGGAAATACAAAGACTTGTCTTTGCTTTATGCTTTGCAGAGCTCAACTTTCAGCCATCAGATTCTGTTCAGGAGATCCGATGCAAGGTTCAGCAAAACGAGCAGTTACTTTTATCGAAAGCGAAGATGCTGTACATGTGGGAGGAGCGCCTGAAGAAATGGGAAGCCAAACTTCAAGCTGCGGAAGATGCTTGCTTCTGGAAAAACAAGTATCTTGATGCACAGTTAGCTGTAAGTGGTGTATTTGCACCACCAGAAAGGCAGCAGCTGTTTCCTCTTGGTAACCCAGGGCAGTCAGCGTCCCAACTGATATTGCCTGTCAGAGGTGTTCACAGAGACAGTGCTGAATTGTATACAGCAACCACATCAGGAACTGTGCAGAACTTTTCTCAAAACAAAACTAGATCAGAACTAGGTCAGCAAACAGAACAGCTGGGGAACTTGAATGCTCAGATCAATGGAAATGTTGAACAAATGATACGTTCACATGAGACAATTTTAAGGTTAGGCAAATTAGAGAAAAGACAGCAAGTCACAGTGATATCAGATGACTCTGTTTTCAGTAAAGAACCTTCAGTTAAAAAAAGGAAAATGGAGTACAAACCACCAATAACTGTCACGGAAACATCCCGTGGAACTCTGTTTGCTCCAGTGCCAACCCTTGGTAAATTTGTGGCTTCAAGTACAGAGGCTTTTGCTAGATTCCAACTTCCTGTTAAGTGTGCAACTAACCAAGCTGGAAAAATTAGATATGAATGCAAACCGATTCCTCCTTCCAAGGTTTCTGATGTTGTGCATCCCAGTGAAGATGTTGCTTTAGGATCTGAAGTGGAGAAGGCAGTTGATCTCAGAAATTTTTCTCTGCCAACAAAATGCTTGCAAGAGAGTGGAAAGGAAAAAATCTTTCCATCATCCATTTCGTCAATTTCCATTCCATCCATTGCTTATGTCTTGCCATCTATCTCAGTTGCTAAACAGCCAGATGATGTGTCATTGAACCAATTGGCTGATCCCAACTTCTCTCCAGTCAAGAGCGCTAACAATTGCTCCACTCCTTATACAGTAACAACTGAAGTAATTTCTGACTGTGAATCTGAAAGTGAGCTGATCATTGATTCATCTAAATGTGAAGATACAGAAGCAGCTTCTCTAACTGAAGAAAAGGAAGATCACAGCAGCAGCAAACAAACCAACCTAGTTGAAAGCTCTTCAAACATGGAAACATTTGCTCCAGCAGGAGCGTTAGTCTTTTCAGAAAAGCATTCTTTATGTACTTATTCAGGTAAACCTTTAACTGCAAACCAAGAAAAGCTCATTCGTGCATCACCAAACCCAACAGATTTAAAAATATTTCAGGAGTGGCTAAAAGGGATAACTCAAAAAATTGTTGAAAAGAAATCATCCAAAACCAGAGCAGATGACATTGATATTCTTTCAAATTCCATGCAGCAAGAACGTCAGAGAGGTGCCCAAGAGGACACAAAGGAAAGCACCAGGGTAGACGATCAGAGGCTGTGTGGTGCTGAGATGGGCAACCTGCCTGTTTAGATGGGTTTTCCAATTCTTAACCTTTTTAGTCGAGAAAATGTTGAATATGACAGCAGCAGCTTACTAATGCATTTGCCTTTTACGACTGCATTTGGTGCACACATTCTAGTGCATCATATGAAATTGACAGTTTGTTTTAAGCCAGGTATCCTGTAAGGAGAGGTTGTCCAGTGGTGGGATTGATTGCATTTGCTATGTTTTTACTTAGCAAAATATCCTTCCACTCTTCTGGGACTGTTCCTTGTAGATATGTCATAAACAAGCAGCCACTTTAACATTTCTTTCATTATTGAGAGGTGTCAGTTGTCTAATGCAGTACTGGTGACTTGGGTGCATAATAATTGTGCAGCACCTTTTGCTCTGGTTTTAAATATTTGGCTGCATTGCCAGTTGACTAGAGACAGCTCAGATTCACAGTGCTGTGCAACTTTGTGCATTAAAAATTTTTGTAATGACATCGAGCTCGATGCTTAACAATGGAGGAAATATTAGGGCTTGAATCTGTCTACCTCTTCCCTGTGTTAGTGCTTAGCAATTCTTAATGCACTGCCCCTCATTATTTTATCGATCTGCTGCTTGGTAGAGAAACTTGTAAGAGAATGAGGTCAGCTCATGTCTATGACCTGACTCTGATTTAAGCATGCAAGTCCTAGTCTTGGCCAGGTAGCACGTTTAAGACACAGGTCCGACTTTTTATCGGAGATGCCGTTATAGGTGCTGCCCATGTGATGCAGAGTCACATGGCTGTAATGTTTTTTTTTAGGTATTTCACTGGGCTTTTGCTTGAAGTGAATGATAAAACTTAGACGCTGCAATTTAAAAAAATTCCTTCCTTACTGTCAAGGTTTACCACAAGTCAGCACATCCATGGGTCCAGATTTTGTTAATGAGGCACAGTAGCTCAGCTCATGTAAATGTTGACTCAAGTCTGGTAGCAACATATACGTGGATGTTCCTATTTTAGACCATTTGTTTCTGTATACAGTGTAAAGCCCATATGCCAGGACTAGTATTGCCAATTTTTACATGTAACAACACTGGACATGTTTCCCACGCGTGCGTCTCGTGCCTCGGATTTAGAATTACTGACCTCATACACATTATAAATGCATTTCTTGAAAAAATAATAAATAAATGAGGCTTGTTTGATCTGAGTTTGTCATGGGATGTTTTGCATATTAAATATCTCTTTAAGTGACATTAATTTTTAACAGCTGAAATATGTCCAATGCAGGCAGAAATAAGAATCATTAGCTAAATTCTAAAAATGGACAAAGTGGAATTGCAAAAAAAATTATTGAAAACAAAAAATCAATGCTATAGGTGATTGTTTTGTTATAGCTGTAATAATAGGCATGTAAGGGTGATTAATAAGTGTTATTTTCATGCAAAACTACTGTTAGGCCACTACTATACAATTCAGAATTTAAATCACTTGACTGAATTTTATGGTTTTTATCTCAAATTGAAGGGAAGATTGCATTCCAGTTTAAATTCTGAAAATATATTTTTATCTTTGCCAAAATTTGAAATATTTCCTATGAAATTCTACTATTTGTTGCTAAATGTACAAATTTTGTAACTTAATTTGCTGTCACTATAATTATCGGCTTTACAATTAGCACACATGTGTTTCAGAAAGTAATTCAAGTTAGGAAAACAGAGACTGAGAGCAGTAGTTTAATGACCTTCGTGCAAGCCCAATTATAAAGCAGGACATCTGTCGAGTGTGGGCAATGGGGTTGATCTGTGTCAGTATTTTCAAGACCTATTTACCAACTGACTTGCAATTTGATATATTTTCTTATGATGGCAGAATCTCGAATTGTGACAAATTTGATAGCAGTTGGCATATCACAGACACACAAAGAGCACCCATTCAAAGCATAAAATTAAGCAGTGGAATGAGAATGGAACATATATGACCATTAGCAAGGTATGAAAGTATTGGCACATCATATTTGCTCTTTTACAGGTTTTATTTGTGCTGTACTGCTGTTAATATTCATTCTTAGACTGAAAGTTTTTACATTAATATTTATGGCATCTTTTACTCTGAGTGGTACGACATTATTTCAGCAACTCAAACTCACAAGATGGTGCTGCAGCAATTTTGCCTTTGCATAGGTTCACAAAGAGCCGTTTCTTGACACTTTGAGCCTGCAATACGTGGCCAGTAATTTATTGCTTTCAGAACCATTGCTTTGTTCTCATTTGCTGTTTTAAGCATCTCTTTTATTTATTTTGACGATTAATTGGAAGCTTGAGAGTGCAATTCCTTGTACATTTAAAAAGCATTAATGTACATATGTTTCTGAGCCTAAAATGGGCAGTTTGTTTCAGCAATAACATGTCTTTTCAACAAATCTGTAAGTTATACATAACAAACGTTTTTACTGGTTGTACATATCATCTGATTATATACTCTGTCTGATTACGTTTCTGATGTCCACCAAATACCTACATGTAGTGTAGGTAGTTTTGAAGGCCATCAAACATGGTATCTTGAGGCTGTTGGCCTGAAATAGTTCTAGTTAAGTTATATAGGTTGTCACAGCTTCAGCGAATCAGGGTTTTGTCAGCTTCCAAGACAATAAGAATTGCCTACCTCTTAGGTCAACATGCCTGTTGGTTAAGACTGCTCTTATGACAGGTGTAAAGGATATTACAATGACCACATTTGAACCGTATCAAGTCTGAATTAATTTTAAAGTCGTTTAATTTTACATCATGACGTCAAAAGTTTTAATTATTTTATGTTTTTGTGGAAAAACATCATCATGTTGTACTTTTTATAACTCTGCTAATAATTAAGCTAGAAAAATACTTCTACTATCAAAATGTTCACAAATGTGTCCTCTTTTGCAAATAAATCTAATTTATGAACATTTATCCATAATTCCTGCTTTTATCCTGAAACTGGGCACTCTCAGCTTTTTAAAGTAAAAACAGTGTGAAGTTATTTAAATTTGAAAGTAATGTTAATAAAGAAAAAATCTAAATCAGATAGTAAATGACTCCAGAACTCAAAAAAATCCATACTCCTCATGAGCTTCAATTTTGCATTTCAGTGATAATGCCACAACCTGGTGACTTGAAAGCTCTACAACTTTCAGGTTTCTCAAGACTATAGCTCTGCCTCACTTGGAGTTACTTGTGGAGGGGATATCATTTCACTTGGAAAACATGGGAATTCTAGCTATTCAGATGTGGGTTGGGGTGTAATAAAGTCAGCTCCGGATCTGTTGCCTATACGGTCTCCTTCCATGGGGTAAAATCTGACTCGTAATTAGGATGCAGAGCTATATTATCTATATATATATATATATACACATATATATGTAACATTATACTATGTTGTATAAAAATAAACTTTGTTAATGTCCGGTTAGTTGCCTACACCTGCCTGTTTATAAATTTGGAGTTTTCTACTTGCACAAGTCAATAATAATAGCAGCCTAACTCTGGCATCATCTTAGCCACCCAATATTTAAAACAGTGCCAGGCCGTTTGAAAAGTCCAGTCAATTTCTTGAAGTTTAGTCCCATTGGTAGGTAATCTGCTGAAGTTCAGACGAAACAACATCAAGAGGCAGTCTAACGGGTAAGGAACGGTGCCTGAGAATGGGATCATGTGGCAACTGAAAAAGCTCAATGCATATGTGTATATATAGAGAAATATACGTATCTACAGTGTGTATATATATGCATAATTTTAATGAGGCCTATATATTATATATCAAATGTTAGGTTATATACATATAATATATTAAAACCTAGAAAGATGCAGCGTTCAAACCAGACGTCTAGTCAGAAATAGCCAATTGAACAGGCCTAACCTTTGGGTAATGTGTCAATCATCACTTCTATGCAAGGGCTTGGGGTGTTGACTTTGTTTTGCTAAAGCCAATTAATTACAAGTACTTTTGAGGTGTAACTACTTTGAATTTAATCATTCAATCTTAAAGATTACCAGTTTAAACTGCCTTGGCCACATTATTTTTTGTGCAATAGCTAGATAATGATCTAGTTTGTCAGCCGATGTCAGAGAAGCCGATTGTGGGAGTCCGACAACTTCTCACCCGCAGATTAGGGTCCAAGTTAGCCGCCAGCGCAAGTCAACTTGTTGTGTATCTCAGCTCTACCCCTACAAGACATGCAGTTTAGGGAAAATTCTATTGCTTTAGGACTGTTGTAATTGCCTAATTACTAGTCATAATAGAGAAGCTGAAAAGCAAGTTATTTACAATGTGCTGAAAACATAAGGACGCGTAATGATTTTTACCTTATGAAATGTCCTCATTCAAAGTTCATTTTTATGTATAAAAGTAGTTCAGAACTGCAACTTTCACTATATTTAAACGGACTACTATGTTTTCTGATCATACACCAAAAATCATCGTACGAGTATTTGAACAAATGCTTTACAACCATCTGATGTTTTCTGACATTTTTCCTTATCGACTCCAGCTCCAATCTGGTAATGGACTTTAGAGGTTTAATTAAATAAGGCACTAATAATTTCATTTTGATATATAAATAGTAGCCACGCGACTGTAAAGAATACAGCAGCCAGACCAGGATAACGTAGGGTAGAAATGCCAAATCGCCATATTGTATGAGGCTCTTCCCTTGATGCACGCAGTCCTCAGCTGGTGCTTCAGGTGTCATGGCTCAAATGAAGCAAAGAAAGGGCACTAGACATGACCTGAAACAAAAAACAATTTTTCTAACTGACTTCTATTACAATACTACCAATGAATACATTTGAAATATGGCTGAACTATACTGAAATGCTTAAAATAACTGTTTTGCTTGTAACTGAAATATATTTTTAAAAGAATACATTTAACCTGATTATAGGTTAACTGTATTCTTTTTAAAAATATATTTCAGTTTACACAGCTTTATGAAAGCATGACTTGGGTATACGGTACTGATTTGAACCCATACTGTAAGTAAAACAATGATAGTTTAACATGTAAATCTTTTATTATTAGGATATTGTATGCCTGATACTGTAAGTTTTTTCTTGTGTTCTTCAACACTTGTACACTGATGTGTGATTAGCTATTGGTTAATAAAGAATATACTTAATTACTTTTTGAAAACGTAGTCAACAGAAATTTACATAAGACCTGCTCCTAACAACCCATCGTGAAGTTGAAGACGCATCCAGAACTGCCTAAGTAGAACACACAAGGCAATATGCCACTACCAAACAACACTGCCTCATCATTTCTATCCATCCTCTTGACACCAGATTATTTGCAATGGAGTTCTGGAACCTGCCAAAACCAATTCATCTAATACATTCGGGAAGTGGTGTTAATTTAAATGCACATCCAGAATGGCAGGAATCAGTTAAATACAGAAACTCCAAACGCAGATCAAAACCCAGACAAGTATTTCAAACCATGCAGCTGTCTGTTATGAACAAGTCCTGAGAATCTTGAGATTAAAAATAAATCCTGTAACAATGAAACCAAGTTACATTAATGCATTATCCAAATATAAACAGATAACTTCAACTTGTTTGAAATATATGAACACTCAACAAATTTCGTGCTTATTTACAAAATAAGCTTATTTATGAAGTTGACACAAAGTTGCTAAATCATGTCAATATCGAGCTGGACATATGTCTAATGCCTTTCAATGATGTTAAAACAAGTTTGAACCAATTTTCAAAGCAGAAACTCCAGCCTTCTGGAACCAAAACCACTGTAAAATCGTATAGTGTACGATTTTCACTCAGATTCTTGCAGTCGGCATTGAATGCAGTGTCATGTTTAGTTAGGCATTCATTGGCAATTCATCCTGTGCCTATTAAGAACTTCTCAAAGCACTGTCACTTAACATGGAAAATGATTTTTGTGTCCAATCATTGTTCAGTACATTTGTAACTGAGTAACACATGACATCAAAAATTTTCATCCCCTTTGGCACAAGTGGGCTAATAAGAAATCCACACAGTCAGTCGGCCACAGTAGGTTCATAATTCAAAGGCCCTGGCATGTCTACATATGATTAGCACCACTGGCAAAGTGCCACAGAAAGTAAATGCCAAGCATGACAATGCTTCTTCACGACTGGTAGAATGCTTGCTGCTGTTAAACAGTTTGGAAAGGACAAGGCCAGGCAACTGGTCATTGAAGCAGACAGAATTTCTGGAAAATTACTGCACTGAACTTTACTGTATCTGTTGGCACCCAAACCACCAACCATTAATTCTGGCCTCACAGCAACCAGTTAAACAACACCTAAATCCGTCTGTTGCCATCAGATGGCATTTCACAAGCGGTTCACAAAGAAATCACTTGAGGTAAAATGTACTGAACCCATGACAACTGCATACCACTGTTATATTATGCTAAGCCTAATTACACAATCATCATCATCAATGCACAAATGTAATATGTTACGTCTTACACTGAAAAATTCCGTAACTTTCTACTGCAGCTGCAATCACCTACTGAAGAGGAAGTTAAGACGAAAAGATCCACTTCGTCGTTATCAATCAATTTTAATGTTTTGTTTCAATGCAAACAATGTGAATTGTGTGCACAAATTGTGTGCATAAAATAACAGCTGATTTAAAATATGTCAATGGCAGCAGCTTCCAACCCAGACACAAGGGTAGCAAGGGATAACATCATGTCCAGGGAGGGGAAGGGGCAGCAACTAACTGCACCTTCAGTAGAGCAACACAAGCCATCACATATCCAACAACACTCCAAAGGCAACCAGACATGACGACAGCAACTTCACTTTAATTGCCTAGAAAATTCCCCACGAGATGACCAGTACAGAGACGTTCAAGCACAAGCTTCGAGTACACCTCGGCTTTTGCCGTGTTGTGTGAGTGGCTTGCATCAGTTGTAATTATCAGTTCCCACTACTTAGCAAACGCTACCTTTCACAACCGGGAAACAATGGCAAGTCAAATCAGATGCGCAATCACTCTTAAGTCCAGTCTGCACACATGACCCAAATCATATCAGATACAATGCACTTACTCTACTGATTCTCATATAATGTTGGGACATCAAAATTTTATTATTATCCAGTAAAGCTTATTTATGTCAAAATGATAAGTAAGAAAAGGTACCAAAAATCAGCTTAATCTATTCATTATTATTTTACTTTTTTTGAAGTGTGACAAGTTTACAATCACAGGTCAAGCTTTGCTCAGTTTGTACATTCAATAATAATTTATGCTGATTAACCAACCTGTCTGTTGAGTAAAACAGATCTGTCCTAGTCATGCTGGTACATGTGCGAGTAGTGCAGTTTAGCGGCTAAATTTAAGTTACAGGTAAATTACAAATATTTAACTTTTGCTTTGTGCTGTTGAGCAACCTAGGGTGATTTGTGCCTATATTACATGTACATACAGGGGTGAACGAAATTAAGGTACATGTACCACTGACTAAAGCCAACCCACTTCAGGTATCTTTCAGAGCGAAGTAGTGCATCTCATGTTATGAGCAGAATTCAGGCAATAAAGCAAAATGGAAAGTAGATGCAATACATATTATCTCTTTCTTTCTCTGTATTTGCATTCAGAATGTTTTTATGATCTCTGCGCCGTATTAAACTAGCATTTGGAACTACAAGGAGTTAAAATAACTTGAGAAAGTGTGATAACAGCACTTGTGTTTTACAGTTGCAAGAGTTCAAAATTTGTTCAGACTACACAATATTGCAAACCTCAACTCTTTTGGACTCGACACCACTGATGGTATTCTCTGAAGACAACAATGACGATAGCAGTTGATGACGACATTGCTGATGAGAATACAGCAGGAGCTGCCTTGTCATCCCCAAGAGACGTTTCTAAATCTCTTTCACCAACTTGACTCATTATTCACTTATTTTAACCAGTGGTAGCAGTATAACCAATGAGCTACACACTCATTTCCACAGACCGCAGCAATGTCAGTCACCCACTTGACTTTAATCGGGTTTGTCTCACTGGCCCCAGTCCTATTTGTTCCACTAACTACTGAATGAGAGACCATGCTGTTTTTGCCCCAAAATTTTGATAATTGTGACATTTTTGCAGTGCAGCGCATAAAGTTGACACTTGTTTCAGATGAATCTTTACAGACTTTACAAGGACTTTTATATAGCACATGTACTAGGGTGGTCCTTACTTTTTAACTTTAACTTTCCTCATACGGCACCCTCTAATTTTGTTTCTATCAATGAGAAAGGAAATCTGTAATTTTTTCAGCTCAAAATAATCATATTTAGAAGTTGCTACCAGCTCTGAAAGTTTCCTTTCTACTTCCGAGATGATGGCTTTTAATCTGAGTAATATAACATTATCTTTAGCATGACTAATTTGAAGGTGACTCAACATTAGGATGGTCCAGAAAAATGAAATGTCTCAGAGTTGCACTCCACAACCCTCTTTTTGTTCTATGGCAGCCCACTATTACTTCTACCAAATTTTAGAGAGATTGACGAGTATTTAGAGGTCGTTCAAGGTCAGAGTGTTTTCACCATTTAAGCATGAAATCAGTAATCTGCATTGAAGAACAGAAAACAGATTCTGAATTGAATTAAAACATATTTTGCAGCAATGAAACTAAGAGAAGGTTCCAAAATGTTCAATGTTGCTATGGACACACTGGAACTTTTCTTACTTTTCTAGAATAACACATTCACTGTCCTCTGTCACCTTCATCAGCGTGGCCTTGGAGCAGGACAGATAAGTCTTCCTGTGGCATTTCACAAGCCGAAGAAGGAACTGCTTCTATTTTTCAATCTTTGTCAATGATGAATTGTACTGCTGCATCAAAGCAATGGCTCTGTCAGCGGAGTTGTTCACAACTGTCATGACCGACACTGCCATCTGGAGGTCCTTGTAGGAGGGATTGTCGCACCATTACTAGGAAGCCTTGGGCATTCTCTTTTCCATTCAAGTGCAGAGCATCAAAGATGACAGTAGTTCTCTCTGTGAAGCAAGATGCAAGGCCCAGAGAGCTGAGGGATTCAGAAGGACAGCTGAGGCATTTCACAGAATTGATGAACTGTGGAAGACCGAGGTTTGTCACCATCAGTGTTTTCACATCCGCTCCAATTCTGTCGTCAAAAGACAGGCTGACAAATTTTCTGAAACATACCAGAGACGCCAGTCAAATGCGGCCGAGGCGGCCTTTGCCACGGTCATATTTGGGTATTTACTGAGCTCCTCTAGTAGCAGCAGGTCGTTTCATGCCAGAACCAAACACAGACAAGGCCCACAAACAGGGCCAGTTCCTTTACACTGTGCTTTTCTTTGGCAGTCAGAGAGAACTGCTGCCAGAAAAGAAATATTTTAATGCTATAGATGGCCTTCGCCATCCAACGTGCAATGGAATGCTCCTGGTGCCTGAAAGGAAACCCTGGCTCCCTTCCCCCCCCAGGAAGATCAAGCTGAGTTTCAAGAATTCCTTGTAGTCTTCTCTTGGATGTGACTCTTCCACAGCTGCCTTGCAGAATTTCACCATTTCTTCTCGAAGAGCAGAAGTGTGTGCATCAAACATACATGTCATCAGAAGCCACTTCATACGTCGCCTGGTCAATGTATGGCCAGCTTTGCTGGAACCTCTTGAACATAGCAACGTCGAGCCCTCCAGTTGGTCCAAATAAGGATCTGAAAACAGCAGCAAATGTAAGTTCCATGACACCATGGTGGCAAGCCACCCAGGCTAATTCCTGCTCAATCGAATTCTCAGTAAAAGTGCAGTCATCATTCTTCACGCCAATATTGCTGGCAGTGGTGTCAAACACTATTCCACGAACTTGATTCCGGAGACCCCAATCATCCAGTGTGGTCAGGCAGGCTTTGACTTGTTCTTTACCCGCTCTGCAGCCAATTTTTGGAACTCCCAGTAATATATCTGCTCCGCCACCTGTGATGAGTACTGCAATTCTGTCAACTGTTTCTTTCTTGATAGTAATATTAGGTAGCAGTTTGCCATCCCAGTGCCGGAGCAGCACTGCATTGCCAATGACCTCCTTGTCTGTGCCTGCAGCATCCTCTTCACAGTTCTTGTAGCGTGATCGTCAGATGGAACTTCTTAACAAAGTCATGGTACTGATGTTATGATCAAGAGCCTGTGCAGCTGCTCCAACAATATATGTGGCACCCTGGTCAGGTACAGAGCAGCAGTGACATTGGGATCCATAAGGATGTTGTTGACCTTTGCTAGCTAGGGACTCCTCGTCAGTATCAGAGGAGCAGGAAGAGGATGAGCTACTGGAGTGAGGTTCGGAAGCAGCAGCTGAATCCGTTGGATGGGCAGACTCTTCACAGTCTAAACAATATGAAGTGGACTGGCTACAGGAGGAAGGTACAAATGCAACATTCTAAACAATATGAAGTGGATTGGCTACAGGAGGAAGGAACAAATGGAACATTCGATAGTGCCGAGTCGACCAGAGTGTTTTTGTTGCAAACTTTTGTTGCAAAGTTATGAAATCGCTCCTCTTGAGCACTCTTCCTCTCCTCCTTCCTAGTGAGTAACAAATCGACGCCTGCCACTCTGCAAGAGAAAACATCATCTCTTTGCATAATGAGGAACTGCTTGTCTTCTTCGACTGTTATTACTGGCAGTGCATCACTTGTGACAACATCGAAGAGTTGAATAAAGTTACTTTTGAAAGCCTCTTGGTTTGTCTGATCACGTTCGTTGTTTCTCTTGCAGTTCTTTTTGAGTTTCTTGTAGTCATCGCGACGTTTCATTAAGATGGGAACCCCGAAATTGACTCTCAATGTGGAATTCGTGCTCTGTGCCAAATTTCAATAACCTTTGACGTGGCTAAAGCTGGTGCTTCTTTCTGTGGAAACTTTCTCTAGACATTAAAGAACATTAGAAAGTCAAATGAAAGATGGGACCCAGACAGTTCCTCTGTGCCCTTTGTTATCAGCCAAACGTCAGCACTGCTTCTAGTCTTTGCCATTATTATGTTTGTCAGCTACCATAAAAACTCTTTTTACAGTCAACTCTCCTCAATTAACTAGTCCTCACAAAATGAACTAATAAATCCGTGAAAAATGTTTACAGTTCTTAAGAGCAATTTTAAAAAAATCTAGTAAAGAATAGTTCATAATGTTAGATTGGTATTTTTAAACACCAGTTTAACCCAACATTTCAACATTAAGTAGTAAGCAGTTCTAATAATAATTTTTCCACGTGGTAGGCAACAGTTAATAATTTCCACTAGGCCGCGCTATTACGAAGAGAATGTGGGACCTTGAGCGATGTAAAAATGTGCCAATCTGCTTCAGTTTTGGACCACATCTTACTCTGGAGAGGTAGAACAGATTTAAACTAGACTAGTTCCGCTAAAGGTGAATTTTTACCATTGTCTCGTGGACCAATCTACTCATCATAAATGTTTAATTTTAAAACAGACTATTATTAACTGTCTCTAAACAAAATTTAAGGATGCAACTGTAATCTATGCCATGGGCAGATAACACAATACAAGCAGAGAGTCATTGTGATTGATGTTAAAAAAATTTGCTTTGAAAAGGTTTGCATCTAGTCAACTTGATCTTTGCAATTATAATATCTTTTGCAGCCGACAACAAAGTCTTGCATCAGGTTTTAGCTTGTGTGATACACTGGAAGGTTGAAGATACAAAGAGTCTTGTGACTGATGTAACTAACAGCTGCAAAACCTGAATTTGAAATACGTTGTATTATTGGTCAATTGGATATAGATGTGAAATGTCATATACAATGCTTGTTAAATTCTTCAACAGTCACAGACTTGCCTTAACTGCTACTGATTTCCATCACTGTACTAAACTGTTACTGCTAGTTTCATTAATCTGCAAATACATTTGCATCCATGCAACAGAATGTTACTAATTTTACAGACTTACAAGCAGCTGCTTGTGCTCCATCTACAAAACCTACTACAAGAAAACAGACTGAATTAGGGCTAATTGGCCATATATCAGATATACTCAAAAAGGAAGAATTTACACCAACAGTTCCCTCTAATAATTCACTAGGATGGAAAATTACTGGAAGACATCGGCAGCAAGAAAATAGTCGATTGTCTCCCATTATTGTTTCGGGTGAAGGAGATGACCAGCTTCTTGTTACCCCAAAACTGTCAGCAGGAACAGGGAAAGCATCAGCCATGGCTGCGAATGAGGCCGCAGTGGCCTAGAACATTTGTGAACAAATTAAGGGAATGTGCTTTGATGCAACATCAGCTAAAGCAGTCACCAAAATGGAGCATGCATCCCTCTAGAAAATAAAATGGAAAAGGATCTGTTTTGTTTCGTTCATGCTCTGGGACACCACTTCCAGAGGTCCAGACATCAGGATCTTAAACGCTTCGAGTCTCACTGGGAATATGTAGACAGGTCCAACACCACATAGCATCCTCAGATGATGCTATGAGCAGAACTGTTTCAAGTTTTGCAAGTGATGTGATCGCCTTTGCCACAGCTCAGCTACAGCAATTTCAATCACATGACAACTATAAAGAACTACTGGAACTCACCTTCATCTTTCTAGGTGGAGTATTGGCTAAAGAAGTGTCATTCAAAGCGCCAGTGGGTGTACACAAAGCTCGATGGATGGCCAAAGCCATCTATTCTCTTAACATCTGGATGTTCAGACAGCAATTCAAGCTGACAAAGAAGGAATAGAAAGGGCTTGCAGATGTCTATCTTTTTACAGTTCAGATTTATATCAAAGTATGGTTCAGAACCTCATCCGCAATATAAGCTCCTTCAATTGACCTTCAGCTTATCGAAGACATTGACAGTTACAAGGACATAAATACTACTATCACTGACATTGCCATGTAGAAGTTCCTAAGACAATGCTGGTACCTGTCAGAGGAACACAAAGCACTGGTATTCTTTGATAATGAGGTGCCACAGAATGGTCCTCTCTCTGTAGAAGCCCGATGCAGAACTTCCACTCAAGAGGATTACATTGGATTCAGCCAGTATTAAGACTAAACAACTGGAAGACTTCGTGACATCCAGCACTTGCAGATTTTTCGACATCACTGGAGTACCGGCCAACTTCTTGAACAAAGATGCTGAAATGCGGACAGCAGATGACGATTACAAGCGTCATAAGCGACACTGCTGAATGAGGTGTTACTCTGATGGATGAATACAACAAACTTCATACCAAAAATGAAGAACAGACACAATTCCAACTTGGTTGTCAAAGAATACCAGCAGCGTTATACTGACTGAAGCAAAAATACGCTTGCTACGAACTGAACCCAAACTGATTTGCAATACAAATCTTTGTTTGAACTGTAAAAAATCTTTGTTTGAACTGTATAAACATTATTAACAGAGTAATGAGTAAAGTGGATCAAACTGTTTTAATAATAATGTTACAATAATTGTGCATTTGCTCTTTATTCACTCTTTCACTAAATGCCTAATGATATACATAAAATGAATGGTAGCAACTTCTAAATGTCAATTTAAAAAAAAACTTTTCAGAATATTTATTTTTATACTAATGTTAACCAATTAAGAGGGTGCCCCACTTGGTTTTCAGGAAAAATGTTTTCCTGTCCAATAAGGACCACCCTAACCTGTACAAAGGTTTAGCCAAAACAGTACATAATTTTCAGAGTTGTGATTGTTTAAATATCTATAATTTTCTATATTGGTTTTCTCAGAAATGAAGGTTTTAAATGGTCATCTATGGAATTTAGTTTGATAGGATTTTTGGAACATGTAGAGATGAAATTTTAGCAAATATGTCCCAATAACATCAACAATCCTTAAGGCATATTTAGTCCAGAAATCCAAGCTTTGGTACCTTTCTTCCAGTGGGTCACACATCAACATAAGAGGTAAATGGTGCATATAATGGAACCTCTTTTTGCACCTTTGGTTGTCACATTCAGGACTACTACAACAGTGGTTCTTAAAGTTCTTTGGTCATCGGTCGGAAAAAACGTCCTTAAAAATTAATACTTTTCAACTTATTGGTAAAATTTAATTTTTATTTTAAAATGTGTTTTAGTTTAGATTTGTGGCAAAACTGCTTGAGTGACTCCATATGCTTTATGTATGGAGCCCTAATCTCGCAATTCCATGCCTACCATTAATGGTCTGCAAACAACATTATCAACTTATAACTTCTATTATGCCGGTGTCTAATGCACAAGGCATCAACTGATGGTGCACCAAAATCAAGCTGCAGTATCTCGATCATTACACGAAGACAGAGAGGCAGCCTATGGTGGATAGGCAATTTGAAAAAGTCTTTAGTAGAGACTGAAATCACACAAGCGACTGAGTTAGGGACCAGCAGTAACAAAGTTATTACTGGTTCCCAACTTCAAAAAGTTTAAGAACCACTGTGCTATAAGGTTATGTTATAATGAGGTCAATATTATAAAACTGAATTCAATTTTACATCTCTGCCTACAATTGCAATATACAAGAATCTGATTGAAACACAACTAAAGTTGAAAAGGTAAATGTAACACACTTGTTTACACACCTCTATGGAAACTCCTCAGAACCGTCATCCTGAGACTGGAAGATGACTCGATCTGAGGCATAAACACTCTGCTTAGATCACAGCGATCCAACTACAGAAAACCTTGTTTACCCTCTTAACTTCATTGGTACCCAATCAAACTTTTCACCCTCCCAACTTGATTGGCACACAATTAACACCCAATAAAAGATGGAGGCCGAGTGAGCGCCAGATGGTGTGGTATCCTATGAACGATCAGCCGACCAACAATTAACATGACTTGAGTTGTCTTAACTTCCCTGCACCTGCCTGTGTAATATCGACAAATCAATCAGCAACCCAGTAACACGAGTGATATAAAAAGGACTCATAATTTCACAGATTACTTATATATATATATACAGTCATCCTATATATATATATCAAAAATATATATATATAAATATAATGAAAACTGAGCATCCCAATACATTTCTTCCAAAAACTTATTCACTGAAACCTTGAAAATTCATCCAGATACCCAGGAAACCAAACTTAATATGTGGCACTTCAAAGAGTGTCTGCTGTTCAACAACCTTCCTAGATCACATGGTCTCTCTACAATGATGTACAGAACTTTCCAATTTTCTGGCAAGCCATGTACGCAACATTTTGCAGGACACAGAAGAGGTGTGCTGTGTCGAACAACCAACGACAGGAAGCATTTCTTCAAAACAGAAGTTTGTCTGCCAACTAAGCGATGGCAGCAGCATTTAATTGCTTGTATAATAAATAGATATACAGGAGTCATTCTTTAGTGCAACACATCGATTAAATAATGGCAAGGTCAAGGAAACCCAAATGAGACCACATCACCTCAACAGGACATGAGAATGAGTGGAGGCAAGAGTCAATGGGTGACAAGCAATGGTCTTATATGACCACCATCGTCATTTTGCACATCACCACAACATGCAGACATAAAATTTCAGTCTAATAAATGCAAGATTAAAACGATTGTCCGCAAAGTAGAAATTTGCGTCATGAAGTTCATAGATGCACCGACAGGCAAGCATGCAAACATAACATACATACACCCAGACACATTTAGAATGCTGCATGTGAGCACACACACCCACACACGCCCACACACACACAGCAGCAACACATCCTCTTGATACAACTAATCTAGATAAGATTTATAATTACTAAGCTAGAGATAGCACAGAATCACATTTACTATCAACATTAACTTATCAGAAAATCTGACATACAAGCTAATACTTCATTCAGATAAGAGACACAAAGTTTCAATCATTTGCCAAGTCAAGACAGCTGGCAAGTTGGTCGCAATTTTCCTAAGATAATCATGCCAAAATGACCACACAAAGATGACAATGGGCAAATCAGTGACTGATAAAATCAGCTGCAAACTCTCTCAAATTGTCCACAGCAGGCACAAGACTTCATATGTGACAGATATCTCTAGAAGTAATAATCTTTGTCAGCCATGTCAATAGCCCATGCAAACTTCTCTCTGTGTGTCTTGTTGTACACCTTTTCAATAGGGACATTCCACTTCTTACACCTAAAAACAGAAACCAGTTCACCAAAATGTCAACATCAGTAAAGAAATCACAACATACTAAAATGTGGCATAGTCGTCCTCCATTCATTAGCATGTAAGATCATTTACTCAGCCGGCTGAGCAGGCTGTGTGAAGGCCTTCTGCAAGTTGTGCATGTTTGCCCAATTCACCTAACAACAGAATTCAATGAGCCGAGAATTCATTTGCAAAGCAATGTGGCCTTATGTGACTTTGAGAATCCTTCCTTGACCAGCTTATAATCCCAAGAAAATTAATAAGCAATTATCCCACAACACAAATGGGATATGGAAAACTTCGCTTTTGCATTTTATAATCGAAACAATATGCACAGCAATACAGCTAATTTACAGTATGCAGTGACAAATCAAATGGCAGAAGCAAGAAGGAAAAAAAGAAAAATACAATTTACATGCAAAGCAAGAATATCCTTTAGCGATAACTGCATAATTATGGCCTAGATCTTTTTTGAACAATCAGATAATGGTGGCAAATGACTTGGACAACTTGTTGTCAACACCCAATTTATTTGGCGTCCCCAGGTCTTGGTCCATGGGAGACTTCTGTATATCTGGCACACAAGTCTATCATCGTTGCTTTCTGTGGTCCATCCAAATGGTCATGATGTTCTGCTGAACTTCTTGATGTTACCTATTTGGCACTCTTGTTCATCAGACTATTGGAAGGAAGTACAGGCCTGGATGCCTTCAAATAAGGAAACTCAGTTCATATGGCAGGGCATGCACCAGACACAGCCAAACACACACAAAGAAAGAACAGTGCCACCACTCCCCACCACACCTTCCACAAATTTGGATTTTTTGTGGGAAAATTTCTGTTTACCCTGTTAGATTCCCCTGCAGGTCATGCTTTTACCTACTTTACCAGATACTGCTTATACAGGGTATTCCATCAACTGATGCTGCTGTAACCCTCATTCATTCCTTCATCCTACAGGCACGACATCTTCACATCACGTCGGGTTCTAAATAAATTAACTCTGGTCTGCACTCAACTGTCCTGTTCAATTGTAGCTAATTTTCCAAAATTTGGTGTGCATTCAGAACACATAAGGAAGCTCAATTTGTCTGTCTTAAGCGAGTCAGTTAAAAAACACCGCTGTTCTGTGAGAAACTGTTTTTCCCATACTCCTTTATAGCAACCAGGGCACATCATGCTACCTTGTGCATTCAACAATTCACATGAAACAATCAGCCCAGCAAACACCAAACTGTTTTACCAGAACAGGTGAAGATATACTTCCAGCTTGTCATTGAGTCCAACTATTTTAGATCTACTAGATAACTATGTTCTAGCACATTTGAGGTTTAAAAGGCACCATGTGAACGTCCCAACGCTTTTAGTAGTCACAAACACAAAACCTTTAGCTCCATTTTTGGTTTTAAAAAAGTGGAACCCAAATATACCGTATCATCTCGGGTATTATCTCCAGAACAAATCTGCTCGAAGTCTGGGTGCGCATTGTACATAGGAACAAAGTTCTTAAACGTTATAGGCAAACACAAATCACACAAGAAGACCACTTTGCACTAACCAAAGGCAACAGATGAAGTTTCCATCGGCTGAGATATCTTATATTTTATTGGTTTAATTTATTTAACTTGCATTTGGTAGGCTAATTTTATAACACATGATTTTAAAATATTTTTATAATTTTAAATCTGAGTGCATAGTTATGTCTGAGAAATAAATGAAAAGAAAACCATGTCACCCTATGTTGTTATTAATTATATGTACTAGAGGGGTCAGACAGCAAGTAAGTACGATAATTACTACATGGGCATGCAGAACTTCACCTGCACATTACACATAGGTACCAAGATTTTTACATTAGGATAAATTCTGCAACTTGGGGTGCGCATTATGCACGAGTGCACCTGAGATAATATGGTAGGTTTAATGTGAATCTGAAACTAACAAAGCAATCAGGAATGTTGAGTCAGGTTTCATGAACTTATACCCATGACAAACTGTCCAAAAAGCACAACATAATAATTTGTTAACGACAGTCCAGTAGTTCTTGCGATGAACACTTCCCAATAACGCATCAGTATCAAGAACAGTGAGCATATCAGAGACAAAGACTAAACTACTACCACAACTTAGCACCCACCCACCATTACAACACACAGAACAAGGAAGGAAATATGCCTACCAAGCAACTGTGATCCTTGGGTCCAGATAATTCAGCTTGGATGTGCTAAGAGCAATCTCTTTATTTTCATCCTTATAAAGAACATAAAAGTCAACTGCTACATTCAATATTCACCACATCTCTATTTTTCATTACTTTTCATTTAATTATAAATATGTCTGTTTGTACTACAACCTACAGAATAAAAGTTACTTTGGAGAAGAACTACAAAGTCATCGCCTTATCACTGCCTTATTGTATCATAACTTCCTGTCTCAAGTGTATTAAACAATCTTAATTCTCTTCATTGGACCTAATTTTTAATTCTGGAGACAGGCTATGCTGAGCAACAGCGTTATCCCATCGTACTAAATGTGATTTAACAATGTTTATACTTTGTCAGTTGCTTGAACTTCAAGCTTAGTCAGCTGTTCCTTCAAACGTTCCAATGCCTTCTCTTTCTTTGTAACAGCACTGAAAAGTAAAAACAATCACAAAAAACATCAAAACCCCAGTATAAATTGCATGTCTTCAGCTTGTCAATTACCACGGCTGCAACAGTTAATGATCACATGATTTAAGCATAAGAAACACGCCTCTTGTGCATGTAAAAAGCCAAATGCTCTGTAAATCCGAAGCCTTTGAACTTACTGACAGAAATTTTACAGGATAATTTCTGAGAAAGTATGGAATCTCTCAGATTGCATCTCAAAACACCCAGCATGTTCTTCTACTGTTCTTGAGCAAACATACAAGTCATACATACCGACCGAATGTCACATGAAGTTTTGTCTTGGAAGGTGTAAAAGCAATTAGAAAGTTTTTAACATGTGAATAAAACTCAAATTATGGACCAAATGTGTCCCAAATAGCCCATCAGAAATAATTATTTGTGAAATTATTAACAACTACACTCAAAATATAAGAATTAAAATGCAGAATTTTCAAGAGATTAAATTATGGTAGAACATGCATAAAACTCTGTAGAAATATGAAAAAACTTTGGTCAATGTTTATCCTTTATGGTCAATATGATAAAAAAATTCAGGATAACACTAGCCTGAAAATTCAGAATCCCACTGCCTACCAGATATGTTTATTTTCAAAACTATTTAACTGACAGACTCCATTAAAATGATAAAATAACTTCAACTGGACATAAATTTCAAATAGTTCTTAAAAAACAAAACCATTAATTATTTATGCCTTTATATATGTATGTATCTGAACATCTGCATAGCACCTGTTAAGAAGCTCACAAAGGCGCTGAAGCACAGTGCATCTTAAGAAAACTTGAAAGTCTCTTGAGCTATTTGTGGCAGTAATGTTCTAATTTCTAATGAAAGACTGTTCAATGAAGATGGTCCAATGCACAAGAAAAGATAATGTTTCCGAATCTCGGTTAAGGAGTGTTGAACCGACAAGTCCCCACGTGCTGCCGAGCACAGTGTTCATCAACCCAGGTGACGTGATACAAGAACAATGAGCTCTGTTGAACGTCCCTTCCTGAAGCCAGATTGAAGTTTTGACATAAGGTTGCAAGATTCCAAATAGAGCAATATCTGCCTAGTCATTACGCGTGCTACAACCTCAGCGATGAATGTCAGGTTGGAGATAAGACAACTTCTTGAAGAAGGAACGTTGGAATGGGGTCCAGCATACACATTTCTAAAAATGAGGACAGCAGTAATGATTTTAGCTCAGCATCAGTCACCAGTTTAAACCGGTCCATGAGACATTGCATTGTGGAGTTTGTTGGCTGTGCTCAGCCCAGGCGACTTTCTTTGTCAATTAATTGTATAATATTGTACTAACACATGTGACGAGCAGATATTACCTGCGAGCCACTTCTGAATGCTTGGCCTTGTAGTCTGACTTAGCATCTTTCAATTCCTTCTTGGCAATTCTGATTGCTTCTTTCTTAGCATCAATCTAACAAATACATAGTCCAGATAAAATCCACAATGCATGATAAAAATTTCGGCTATAAGCTAAGTGAACTTCTGATCAAGCATGCCAAATAGCTTACACATTCCACGCTGATGGCTCCCTCCTGTCTTCTTTTACTTTGGGTCCTAATGCACAAGACAAAATTAAGCATCACAGCAACCAGTACCATTATGACAGTACCAAGGGAGACAAACGCCCCTAAATCCAGACCTCAGCTCTACATCCTATAACTACATGAGAGATCTGAATTCCCTTGAGATCAAAATCTAGAACCAACGGACCTTAGACTGTAAATTCTCCATCTGCTTATCAAAGTTCTTTGGAGCAGCACGCTGATGGTTACACAGAACTGCCACAGCACGATTAGCACGATTGTAGGACAGCAGCTTCGCTGGAACGCTGTCGTCAGCTGCAAAAATATTACCAGCCATCCAATATCTGTCTCAAATCATATTAACCAAATGCATACAAAACAACAAATACCTGAAACAACTGAAAATCAGTACGAAACGACTTTCAGTCACTGTTGTTGCAAAAGCTGCACAAACTTTGAACCACGATTTCAACCCTTAATGATGTTAGCAAGTAGTAATGCTAATCCCGGGCTTGTTATGTTTTAATCTAAGGTCTCACTGACATACTCCTCAAATTACACTGAATAACATAAAGGCCCTAATGAGACATTTCATTTCTCACATTTTGATCAAAAGCATCTGTCTAAATTAAAAGTGGTGAATCATTTGCAAGTATATACACACAGAGTTAAAAGATTCAGCCATGGGTACAAAGAGTCAGCAACTTCCTTTCCTTCATCAGCGGTTTTTCCAATAACAGCGTGCTGTTGAAGATGTACTCACCTTATTACCAAGTTTACTACAGAAATAGAAAATCTTAAGGTAGACTTATACTGAGAAAGTAAGCCAAGGATAAAGTAAACTAAAGCTGCCACACTGCATAATGGAACATATGGGAAGTAGTCATTTCTCGAGCTTCAGCCTACGAGTTGCAATGGACCCTAAGGTCCTGGACAAGGGTCAACCTAATGCAAGACTGTCTATTTACTTCACAGCTTATACCAACACCAAATTATACTGCTTGGTGACAGAGGCATGCGCGCGCACAACTCGCCAGGGTCATCTCACAGAATGCACTCGGCAAACAAGAGCCCACAATCTTCTGTTTACATACCCAGCATGCTACCAAAGTTGATTTAACAGGAAGCTAATTTCCTAAAAGAGGAATAGCCAAACTGGAATTTTTTATTAACAGTCATTTCTTCTTTAAGTATGAGATCATGCAAAACTCACGATTTGTAAGAAGGTCCAGCTGTTCCTGAAGTGTACGTGATGCATTATATGTACGGAACACCTTGGCCGTTAGTCCTTCCATCAGACACTGCAAGTGTTTATTCAGGATAGTGGTCTACAAACAAGTCAAACACAATCCGTAGAGAATGGGTAGTATATGTGCATTTGTTCTCCCCGCTTTGGTGGATGGCTAGTCCCATCTCTTGCCATCTCTTGATGTAAAGTCAATGTACTCATGTTATAGCCATGTTCACTAAGATATCTTGGTATATCTTGGGAGTGTCATTCTGTCCTAGAAGGTACGTCAACCTCCAACCTCTTGACAGATCGGTACACCAACTTATTGCGCCACTCTGATGTATAATGTCTCATGGAAATGTAGCAACAAATAAAATTCCATAATTTGCCCATTTTATTTGATGCACCATATTTAACAAATGAATCCTCAGAACAAGATATATCTTTACCATGGTTTTATTTTGTTTGGCAAGTAAAGTAAAAGTAAAGCTCCCATTTTCCTAGTAGACCATAGGGACCCTTGATCTGGTGGTGAACAAATCCTAAGGTCCTGGACACAGGTCCAGTGCACTGCAGAGCTTGCTGTTTACATCCCACTTTAACAAAATTATGTACCAAATTATGCTGCTTGGTGACAGAAACAAGTGTGCAGATACAATTTGTCTAGGGTCATAACTGAGGAGTCCCTTCAGCAAGCACAAACCTGAAAACTTGCAACTACAGACCCTGCCCCTAACTTAATGGGCCTCCATGTCGCAAGTGGCAAGCGAGATCACAATTATTTCCTCAAAGCATTTCATGAGAATTTCTGTAAATTACCTATTCAACAAAAGCATACAGGAGATAATTTTCAGTAGAATAACTTACATTCAGCCTATCAAACAAGTCATCACCATCCTGTTTGTTTTCCATGAACAGCTGGAGATTCTTGAAGACACGCTTCTCAATGGCCACAGTGTTGTAATAGCGAATTGAATCCTTTCCAAGGAAGTCAAACTCCACCACAAATTCTTGTCCATTGAGCTCTTCATGAAGCTTGATATGCTCTACTCTCAGTGAGCAGCAGCCAACTGTATCTGCTGTATCTTCATCCTTCTCATTGCCGGCTCTCAGCGCCAACTATAAAAAGTTTATAAATGAAAACAGCCTTATTCCTTTATCAATTCTCGACCAATCAAGTAATTTATTACAAAATTAACTGCAAAATTATAAATAACAATAAGAAATAATCTGCTACAAGAATAAAACAACCATGAAAAAGTACATTTAAATTATGAGTTCACTTCATTTTTATCAAAAACTTAAGGTTTATGGATTGCACATGCTAACCTTGATAAATTGCCATAAGTCATTTAAAACAATTTTCAGGGCAGAGCAAAAAGGCAGCAAATTATGGTAAATCAGGGTTCTGGAAAACTGATTCTTAATAAAAACACCATGCTCTATGACCGATGTCAATACCTTATCAATAAAGTACAGTGCAACTGCTCGCTGTCGAATCTTCATCTCCTTTGATTTCCAGTCTTCACGATAATTCCTACGAATCTTGTCAACGCACTTGTGCAGTCGTCTTGCAGTTTCGTATTTCATCCAGTCCTTTTCACCTTTAAGTTTTGAGGCTGCATTCAACATGATGTACTTAATAGAGCCCTGTATGTTCTCTGACCACGATGCCAACCAGGTCACCTAAAGAAAGCCACACATCACAACAAGCAAACAGTTATACAGCAAACATGACTTCATGATGCAAAATTTCACAGGTTTGCCATGTATCTGGACTCTATGCATTTATAGCTCTCTGCAAGCACTTAAGCCACAGATGGAAAGCAAAACCTGATATTTAATTTTCAAAATTCACTATTTCTTTAAGTGAACTTAGGCCAATTGCAGCAAAAGCTTTTATGTCTAATAATGCAAATAAGTCACTGACAGACACTGAAAACAACTATTTCATCTGAACTCACTGAGTTATCATGTCGCACTTCCTTCCATTTATGGCCGGGCGGTGGACTCGGAATTTTGGAACCTCTGTAAAATGAATTCAAACAAGCTTTCAGAAACTTTATTACCTCAATAATTCCAACCACAAACATCATACCTTGTTAAACTCAATGCTAACTATCTAGTTAATGCTAAGATTCGTAACGCTACGACACAGACAAACAAAACGCTGCTTTAAAACTAAATATAAATTGTCCCTCTTTTCACTTATGTTTCTTCATTGTAATCAGACCACCATTTTGTTTACAAATCATCAAGATAGCATTGAAATGTGCTTACTTACCACGTCTAGGTAATCCTAAGAACAGTTATTTCAATACATCACATCATATAAATGACACCTGACTGAAATAAACTTGGGAACTACTTACAACACCTCTATATCAGTGTGGTTTACTATGGTCATGGCTAGCAGTGGTAAAGCATGCTTAACAACAGTGTGACCATAAGTGGTAAAGTATACTACACTGTGGCATTGCCATTTGCGAGTCAAATATAAGACATCTAAGTATGACTTTTAACATGAAGATTTTGTTTCTTAACCCTTTACCCGTTTATTAAAAATTTTCAGGTTCCGCCCACAGAGTTTATTTAATTTTGCATAAACATGGTGTTTTCAGGTGTGAACATTGCTGAATATTTTAAATGAAAAAAAAATAAAATGCAAAAATGTTTTATTGTTATTATTTGTTTATGACATTTGTCTCTGGTCACAATGCATAAGAAATGTACCTGAAAATAAGAATTTTTTCTTTGTGTGATACACCTCAACCCATGGAACTACGCACAGTGAAACATCACTATCAGGTTCTGACTCTTGAGTGTCTTCCTCAGCCTCCGAAAAACAATTATTGGATAAATCATACAAATCCTCTAGTTACGATATGTTCAATTCATCAGATGAATCTTCAGCTAAAACCTGCTCTGGAATGAGGTTGACATCATGCGTGCAAAAGTTATGTTTCATAGAAGAATTTGACGTTTTTAGGACATGTTTACAGAGAACCGAAACTATATTTTGCAACTGAAAATACCAATACTAAAAATAGAATGATGCCATTTGTTTCCATAGACAATCGAAATAACAGAGCAATCCAATAGTAATAATAAAAGCGAGATATTTCGGGGTAAACTGTAGCAGTAAGGTTAGGACCATGATCCGCGAGTTATCTCGGGGTAAACGCTGTGGACTCGATTACCACCGGCGAGTATACTCGGGGCAAACGGGTAATGGGTTAAGCAATCGCATAACAACAGTGACATAGTCAAAATCTGACAGATCATGGAGCACAGACCGACTGGATTTCAACCTGACTTACATGAAACGAACACGGAGTAACACCTTGTGTATTATGAAATGATACTACAGAAGTCCATCGATTAGATCAGGTTAGATGATGACCAATGTCAGGGTGGCCTAACCATTATGAGACACCACACAGCCATTCACAAAGATACCCAGTTTAAACACTTTCTATTATGACAAATTTTAACTCTATTTCTAGAATGCGAATCATTTAACAATTTTTCTATCACAGTCATTTAGTCTAAATATCAGGTCATCAGAATCACTGTTGGCTAGGGCTTCAGTATGAAATGTAAGTACTGGAATTCTTCAAATAAGACAATTATTGCATACAATTTTTTAAATACTCTGCCTCTCATATAATTTTTGTCTTCATTGTAAGTCAGACCACTACTTTGATTTATTAATCACAGAGACAGACTGATTACCTAACCCACTCAGAAAGGTCATTCACAAGTACCTCACTTTCAAATTCAATGAACTTTGTCATTCGCAAAAAGCACCAGCATAATATGACAAGCCGTGTAATGCAAAAAAAAGCTGAAGAAACTAAGAACTCATTCAAACTAGTATGTCAGCTGTTAAACAGGTAATAAATCATTGCAAGAACCAATTTAATATGACAAATAGGAAATGCAAAGCTCAGTTTCCAACACATGAAATGTCAGCTACTGAAACTTACTTGCTGCAGTTGATAATGACATCTTCTGGCTGAGTTCGCTTTTTCAGCATTCCTTGTTTTGGGTGATCTCCACGTCCTCTGAAGAGACCAGGAGGCTCAATTTTGAAGTTGCCAATCTTTTGCTTATGACCATCAATTATGCAGAACCCATATTCTTTTTGAATCTTTTCATTTTCTTTTTTAACAGCCTGGAATTTGAACCAACAACATAATTACAACTTAACACTCACACCTCAGATGAAGCAACATCAAGTAATCGGTCTTCTTATCACTTGTCTCAGCAGAGTAAAACTTCTAAAAGTATTCTGTTTAACTCTGCCGAGAAAACAGACTTGAGGCCTAAAGCCACAATGCTGTCAACGGAAAGAGTATAAATGCTAAAAAAAATTAATCACCACATTTATAGCAGCAAAAACAAGCAAATAACATGTATATACCAAGAAGACTGATAATTATGAATACCAATTTCTCTTCTTTAGACATGTTTTTTCTTTCTTCAGATTTTTGTTGAAAATAGACAGCCATCTCCTTAAAGTTGCATTTCTTTAGGTCAGTAATTAATTCTCGTTCCTTGCTGGTCATAGCCTGTTAAATGCAAAGCCACACCACCAGTAATCACTAACATCTAACACTAACTGTATGTAAGTGAATAAGCATGCATGACTGTACCATATTTTCCTGACTATAAGTCGTCCCTTACTATTAAAATGTCAAAAAAATTTTAAAGTCAATACATAGGTCACTTTGGTATATAGGACCACCCATACACAAATTTCCAGTCAGAATGCATATGAGCACGTTTGCTAATGGACATCACTGGCAACTAATTGCTCAAAAATAACATTTTGTTGAAATTAATTTTTGCACTTTTGAAATTAAAGATTTCCAATATTTGTTGTCTGTTGTGATTTGATATAAATCCATGCATAAGGAGCAGCACTCTACTATCTCTTGCAATCTGAGGTAACCATACTGATAAGATAGCAGATGCAAGGCTGTTTCCAGCTACTAACTTAGCAATATGGTACAAAAATCAATAATGAGCACAATAGGGATTCAGGCTTCACTGAAAACATCAATTATTAGTAAACAGAATAGAAATTTAATATGCAGTTGATAGTGTTTGAAATTTGCAAATCAGTTTAGGATTTTCATCTAATAAATCATGTCCAAATGTGCCTTTATGACATCACTAGTGACAGTGAAGATTACCTGTTTGGGTTATAGTTTAATACAAATACTGGGTTTAAATATTTTAATATTCCTCCATTTGTTATTTTGGACATTTTAGATGTTTTATCACTATATCTACTGTACATGTTTAATAGATCTCTTCTGGAAGGGTATCTCCCTGAATCACAAAAGCGGGCTATCATTTTCCCATCTCTTACAAAACCTAATCTTGATCCTAATGACCTTCATGATTATCGCCCTATTTCCAATCTCTCTTTTCTCTCCAAAACTCTTGAGAGACTTGTTTCCCTTCAATTGTTACCCTATCTTGAAGATTCAGGACTTATGCCTCCTGGTCAGTCTGGTTTTAGGCATCATCATTCTACTGAATCTGTTCTTTTGTCCCTCCTTTCGGACACTTATTCAGCCATTGATCAGTCTCATATTACCCTTCTTGCACTCTATGATGTCTCCGCTGCCTTTGACACGGTTGATCATAATATTTTGTTACGCCGTCTTGAGCTATCTTTTGGCCTCCATGGTACTCCTCTTCACTGGTTTCATTCTTATCTTAGAGGTCGAACACAGATGGTTATCCTTGGGGACTCCCATACATCCTGGGTTAAAGTTGATATTGGTGTTCCCCAGGGCTCGGTCCTTGGTCCTCTTTTATACATTTTGTATAATGCTGATATTCCTTCCCTCTTTACTAAACACTTGGCTATTGGTCATTTGTACGCTGATGATGTCCAGGCTTTTGTTCAGGGACCTCCATCTGCGCAACTTGCTCTTGTTGGTAAGATTGATGCCCTGACTCACGATATTCAACACTGGATGTCCTGCAATCGTCTTCGCCTTAATCCTGCCAAGACTCAGTTGATCTGATTTGGTTCTAAATACCGTCTCGCTCAGACTGACTACTCTTGCTTATCTGAAGCTTTCCCCTCTGTTTTCGTCTAGTGTTCGTAACCTGGGCGTTATACTTGACTGTAACCCTACCTTCGCAAAACATGTCTCTAGTTTGACTCGTTCTTGTTATTACCAATTAAGGCGCTTAAGCGTTGTTCGTCGTTCTGTTTCTTCCTCAATCTTTACTACTATGATTCATGCCATGATATGCTGTCGCATTGACTACTGCAACTCTGTACTTGCTGGTTTGCCTAAGTATCGACTGTCTTCCCTTCAATCAGTACTAAATTCTGCGGCCAGGTTAATATCACGTCTTCCTGGTTTCTCTCATATCTCTGATTACATCATTCAGCAACTTCATTGGCTCCCTATCCAATCTCCTATTCAGTTTAAACTGTTATCACTGGTAATAAGAGCTTGCATGGGCCAGGCTCCAAAATATCTTTGTGATCTTATTCGGCCTCCACACTCTAGTACCTCATCCCGCCCTTTACGTTCTTTAGATCGTATGGATCTATTTGTTCTTTGTGTTAAGTCCTCTCTTGCTCAGCAGAGGGCTTTTGCTGTTGTTGGCCCATCTCTCTAGAAAGAACTTCCGCAATCGCTTCGTGCTAGGGTCACCGTTGTTAATAGAGCTCAGTCAGCTCGTTGTTTAAAGACGTTCTTATTTCCCAGGGGCTCTCACGCTGGAAGTGCCTCTGAGTAGTTTGTTCTGTAAGAAGCACTACATAAGTTATCAAATGCAATACAATTAGCCTATCCTTAATTATTTATCAAAGCCAGTATTAAATAAAGCTACTGCAGATCTACGTGACCGGCAGTTGCAAGTTTAATCCCACTTAACAAAACAGATGACACTGTACATATTTATATGGCCCACACAGTGCCATTGTAAGCATAAATATGCATTCACTATACAAATTTCACTTTTAATACATGTGATTTAATTTGTTATTGATCTTTGCTAAATATAACTTATTTGTACAAGAAGCACCCCTACAAGTTCATGTAAGAAACCATGACTTATGAAACTATGGTAAGCCTTATGTATGTTATCTAGATATCTTAATGCCTTTTAAGAACCTCCCACAGGCACAAATTACCCTAAAAAGACTCAGATTAATTATTTGGCTGATGTCTCAACTGAAAAGTTTTGATAAATTAACTAAGCATTTCAAAGACATCCGTCAAGTCACAGGCAAAATCATAATCGTAATCAAAAACTTATGAAGTGCTACTTCAAGGTATACTCATCAGAGGCGCTCCCCGCCCGACAACCCAGAAACACTGGGGAACAAGTAGGTCTTCAAGCGCTTGTGGAAGAGAAGAGGAGAAACGCTGAGAAGTTCAAGCCGCAGGTCACCAGATACGTAGGGCCGGCCACAGCAAACTTCTGCGTTGAGCCGTGGCTATTCAAGTCAATGGGACAAGCAAGTCACCCTGATCCACAGAACGAAGCAGTCTGCAGCCGGGGACAGAAAATGTCAGAACACAAAACTCCCTTAGGTAGAGAGGGGTGCATCCAGTGAGACAGTTACGTACAAGAGCCAGAATTTTGAATTTATTACGTTTCCCAAATAGGCAGCCAGTGCAAATCCTCAGACATGAAGGCCAAGATGTGGCCAAACCTAGGAATACTCAGAATCAGCCGAGCAGCAGCATTTAGAACAGACTGGAGCTGCGAGATGCAAGAGAGACCTAAGCCTGTGAAGACAGCATTACCATAGTCAATCCTAGAGCAGATGAATGCATGAATCAGAGTGGTTGTAGCCTGGGTCATGAGGGAACAGCATATAGTGCATTTCTGGCGCAGGCTATAAAATGGCTGTCAAATTTATTTATCATAAGAAACAAAGTAGCTGCATCATATCAAATTACCAGTAGGTCAGTATTACAACAGAATCAGTCAATCAAACATTATCATACTCCAAGTCATCTTTCAACCTGAAGCACTTACTCTCCTCCAATCTTTGAAGAAGTTGGTGTTAAACAGATCACGTGTTGTATAGTCATGGTCCAGCATCCTCGCATAGAACGTAGCAACTTCTTCAGCTGATTCACTTAGCTTAACAAGTTTTCCGTCATAATAGAAGTTGATATTGTTTGGCAGAGGCTCATACAAAGGAGCAAACACAGGTCCCTTGTGCTCCAACGTATTCCATTTAACACCTTCATCACGCTTATTCTCCTCCCACCTAAATGCAAACAACATGAACTGTTGTCACTTGTGCAAAAAACAGGTAACCCTAACTTTTTCACTAATTTTCTTTCACAGTCAAGAACTTTACAGTCATAGTACGAATGATCCTACAACCTTAGAGCTAAGGATCTCTACAAAGACAGAAAAGTAACAAATGATTAGACAGCAACAAGATGCAAAGCACATTTTACAACATCAAATGAAAAGGTGCATTCAGAAGTGCCTTTCCAGATGGTTTCAAGAATGAGGCTTCATTTTCCATAGATCTCTATTCTACCTTTCTTATTAGTGAAGGATTATGCCTAACATAACAGCAATAATATAAAAAGGAAAAAATAACAACACTCGCAATTAACTAGAGACCCACCACATGTTTTAAGGAAACTCAGTCATTGTCCAACACCTGCATTTTCGAGACCTATTCACCTGAAGATCTGCAAACCCTAGCCACTCCAGTTAATGTTTTTCTCTAATATAATTTAGGAAAATGCATTCTCCTTCAAGTTCAAATAAGCAATAAGTATTAATGATAATGCATCCATTACCATTTCCACTTGGTCTCATCCGTTGCATTGTCTTCCAGTTTCTTCTTGCCCTTCTTCGGACTTTCCTCCTCTTCCTTTAGATACTGCTTCTTGCTTCTGTGAACTTTTGATTTCTATAAAACCCAAGTCTGTTTGAACTCAATACAACCATGGAATAAACAAATTTTAAATAAACAGTGGTTTTCTTAAAACCAGTTCCAATATAGGCATGGAATTGGCTACTGTTTAAACTGACCTTTTAAGCGATGCATTCTAATTTGCATTAGCAAAATTTCTAAGTAGAAAAGACATATGCAAAACAAGAAATAAGACCTGAGCATCTCCAATTCTGACAATAAGTTAAACTTCTGACAAGTTTTAACAGCAGAGTTCTAACAAACTGGCTAGCAATTGTAACGAATAACATACTTATGCTTTTTAATTTCCATTATTTTTAACACTAATCAGACATTTGCACTGTGCCCATTAACACATTCACCTAAAAGATATTAAGAGCTGAAAAAATAAGTCTTCATTTGTGTGTAAAAAGAGAAACAGATGTTATGCAAAGCTGGAGATTTAGCTTCACAAAGATGGAAAAATGTCCAAAAAAGAAATGGATACCACCAAGAATGCAGAGCTAAAGATATTGAATTCCAAATAAATAATTAGATGCTACTAGAGATGTACAACATAGAGAAAGAATATTCCACTGAGCTGGACGAGTGAACAAAAAAGGAATGGAAAGCACTAGTCCTCCTCCTTAGGAAGGAAAAGGACAAACGGCTCGTTACTGGAAGCACTTTGGGTAGGATGACATGCGAGTAGAATGCATGCACTGGCAGCATAGTTTAGTACTAGATCAGGAAATGGTTTGTATCCCAGACTGGCCACTTTAAACTGGACCTATAGAGGAAGAGATAACTAGTGTAACAGGATCGTGTTATGCACACATGGTCTAACCTTCTAAACTGCATAATTCAGCTTATACTACTTTCACATACTTTATAATACTGTGGTGCAGCTATGCACAGATGGTCCAGCCATCAAACCAATTAGAACCAGATACAAATGGATATTTTAAGAACTGATCCAACAGCAGTAAAACTGATGAACATGTTTTTATCATTTTTTCCACAATCAACTTTTTGACAATAGGCCATGTGTGCATATAATCAAATTTAGAGAAGACATATATCTACTCAATGACAGCAGATTTGCAAGAAGGGCAAAAAGAAGCTGCACAGCCTGTAAAGTGATAAAAGTGACCACAACCAATACAAGCAAGTATATCAGACACTTCAGCATACTGCAAAAAATGTTATTCTACAATTATTATTTCCCATTTGATCCACAGACCACAAAATAATCTCGTTTTCTGCACTTAATCTCTCATCTTCCATTTCAAAATAGACACACATTCTAGTTTGCTTCAAAATCAGCAATTCTGTCTAATTTTCTGCATCCAAATCAGCTTCACTTTAAAGGACAGGATGCTTTTCCAAAAATCTCTAATAACTTGAAATATTCCAAAACCTTGCAAACAACAACCAGTTTGTTCAGTTTCTACAGCACATGTCAAAGATGCCATCTCAGATCCATAAATTTACCTTTAGTGCAAAGTCATCGTCATCTTGCTTGCGCTTCTTAGAAACTTTCTCCTCAACTTTGATTCTTTTCACCTTCTCCATTCTAAACAGGTGCAATAGCATTAAGTTACAGTGACTCAGATGTTTTAGCCATATGTTCCTTTTGTTTTAATTGTATCTCACTTGTTAGAAATTATTATAAAACAAAAACATTAACATTTTATAACAAAACATTAACATTTTACAACATCTAAGGGTCATTCCATGCCAACTCAACCAAAATCCAGAAACGTCCCCACCATACCATTTCAGATTTTGATGATTAGGTCAGTGTGTACATCACCACGTGTTAGGAACCCATGCAAAATATTAGCTCTTAATGTTGCACGGTGTTCAAGATGTGATCAGGGGTAGCAACAGCTCGCGAACGACTTAATTCTGGGGTATTTGGATTGTGAATAACTCAGGAAGTATGTTAGACACAGCTGTCAAATTTTTGCCAGATTATCAGCTGAATAGATTCCAACCATGTGCAAACTTTGCAGTTTTCCTTATTACCCATCAACCCGGCCCCAGCTTGAGAATGACTGTCTGTTAATTCAGGCAGCACAAATATTGATATGTGAGCAAGCACTGGTTGGTTGGCATTAAATATAAACTTCCAGAAGTTCCTGGCTCTGTTGTGGGCTATTTGATGAATGATCTGATGCATTTTGAGGCATTTTAACTAATAACTGAATGTGCTAGACTCTCTTGAAAACTGCACAGAGTAAAATATGAGTCATCTTTTGATTGAAATATGGTCATGTAGAATAGGTAACACAGTAATGTATTGCAAACCCTTAGAAAGGGCAAGAAGAGTCCTTTCATCTGATACTAATATCATTTTGCTTCCATAATGCCTTCCATCATAAAAATGCAGTTGCAAAATGAGTTTTTGCTTATGAATAGGTAAACAATCTTGCTTAATGAAACAAATAATGTTTAAGAAATGTTTCATCAGAACACCTTTGGCATTCAGTTGCAGCTTGTTGTGAAGTATCTGTTTCAATATGGAAACAGTTGCTATTAACTAATCTGCATGAGCTGTATGCTGTTTTCAAACAGAAGACTTGAAATACTTGCAAGACTGGAATTTCAAAGTTCTGTGACTTGTGTCTGTCGTGCAGTATAACGATTGGTGACAGAGGGGCACATTTAGTATGAGTGTGCCAAATTCATCAAAATGTAAAGCTTATGTTGGCAGCTATTCCTACACTAAAGCTGGTCTACAAGTCGCTTATGTCAACTTTGATGTATGATGTACATTCACAAGACTGCATGATTTACCGAAGCGAGAAATGTCCTGGCAAAGTAGACCTTGAAGAGTATATTCTTGGCAGGATTCATGAGCAACTATAACTGGATGACGACAATGATATAACCACCGTTATACATGGCAGGAAAATGTGGCAAAGTCTGTTGACATGCTCTGTAGCCAATCTGATGAGCTAACATCACATTACTACAGAGCCATGGCGCAGTTTTCCTACCTCAGCAGCAGCAGCAAGGAACAACTGCCAGAAGACAATGTTATTGTGCTGTTAGACTTTGAGGAGAATTATTCCTTTATTGTTCAAGATTCGATACAAGAATTCTACTGGGAGAACAGGCAAGAAACTCTCCACCCAAAAGCAGCATACTATTCTTCTACTGATGGCCTTCATTGTATGTCCTTGTGCATTCTGAGCAACTGTATGCAGCATGATACAATAACTGTCTATGCCTTTCAAAAGGGTTGTCATTCAGCACATCAAAATGCTGTTGCAAGCAGTAAAGCACATCAAGTACTTCAGTAATGGTGCTGCATCCCAGTACAGAAACTAAAGGAATTTCAACAATCTACCTACACACAGAAGACGCTGGATTATCTGAAGCGGGGATTTCTTGCAACAAGCCACGGAAAGAGCCTTTGCAATGGCATCAGTGGAACCGTTAAACGTCTTGCTACCAGAACCAGATTATAGCACAACAAAACACATGTTGGTGTACAAACTGACTTAATATCATCAACTTCTGAGATGGTGTGGTGGGGACCATTGGTTTATTTGACATGGAATAACCCATAAGATAGTTATACTGAAATACCTTCTTCCAAATACAGTCCACTGGTTGGCTGCTGGGTTCCCAACCCAAAAACATGGAGTTCAGACACCCATCAGGAAAAATAATGATAATTCAAGATATCTGTGCAACTACCACCCTTCAACATACTCATTACTCAACCATAAAATGAACATACATCAAATCTACACTGTTGATGGAAGAACTGAGCCACAATAGACAGTACAAGCCACCTGCCCTTAACTGCCAAAGTTACAAAAAAATTAAGTCAGTAACGCTTTTTGCTCATATTGTTATTATCATTATTAATAATATTATTATTATAAGAAGATCTATAAAGCGCAAGTTAATATAACCAAATACACCCCAAATGTGCTGTCTCTAGCTTGGCCTAATCAGATGATGTGAACTAAGTCTTCATCCCTCTCCTGAAAACCTCAATGGAAAGTTCCAAAGCGCAGAGTTCAGTGCATTCCATACCCTTGGGCCAGATGCGCCAAAAGTTCTTACACGTGTGGCAGCGGCCCTTCCACACCACACCAGGTCGTGGCTCACACCACAGCGTAACTGGGACTGCCCCGTTGTTTGACATTCATCTTCAAGCGATTGTGACCCATCCAATCCTCGACGCATTCAACACATTCAGCAAAGCACTGGGCGGCCAATGAAGCATCCAAGGCCGGAACACTGAGGTAGACCTGGGTGTCATCGGCATAATAATGTGCCGTCAATCTCCTCCCTTCAATGACGTATATGACCTCTGCAGTGCAGAGAAGGAAGAGCATTGAGATCCCTGAAGGATGCTGCAGTTAAGGTGAGAGACCGATGACAGAACTCCTCGGAAGCAGACCTGCTGCGTCCTGTCCACCAGAAAGGAAGTGACCCACCGTAGCACCATCCCACTACTGTCCCTGAAGTCATAGCTGCTTAGCAGCGTTAACCAAGAGAGATACAAATCTTTACTCTGTACGGGCTGCTATTCAAGAAACAAAACAATTGATGTCTACACACCTAGCTGCCAGCGGTTCATCGCTTTCATCTCCAGAGTCTTCGTGCTTTCGTTTCTTTGAAGGTGACTGCTTAACCTTGACCTTATCCAATCTGGCCATCTGAAACAAAACAAACCAGTTAAATTCTTCATCTTCTTCAGTTCAGATTGTCTTTTAACCTGAGCCTCTGCTGAACTCAGATATAAAAATTAGCTGCATTGCCTGGAATTCAGGTCAGAAACACCCTGGCAGATTCCTGTCAGTCAAGAGCGGCTGAACAGGTTTGCGCTGCTGCTGAGATTGCAGCCCAAAGAAAGGGGGCTAAGTATATCATCCTGCCAGCTTGTCGCTTCCTTCCGCTCACCTTTGAAACTCTTGGCCCATAAGTCAAGATGGCACGGGTTTCATCAACAGTCTTGGTATAAATCTGGCCTAAACAAGCGGGAAACTTCATTTCTCTTTCAGCACATTTCAATGGCCATCCAGCACTTTTACGCAGATGACTTTCAAGGAACATTCACGGAGGCAGATGAGAGTGAGGAATGGCCAGTCCAGAACAATGTATAATAAACTATTTTTTCACAGTCTGAGGGACCCTTCTACCTCAGGTAAAAGAAACTCAATTATTTCATTCTACAATTCTCCGAGCAATGGAACCCTCAGATGAACTCTGAATCCAAACCAGAAGCCAAAGAGAAAAATCACATAGCATTAAATTCAAAAAAGAAAGCAAAATTAACCAAATATCAGATTCAAACGAGCCTGTAGACATATTTTGCATCCAGCAACTACCAATTTGCCAATAGCATTTCTAATTCCAAACACACCATCAATAACATTATCAAAACATTCAAAATGCTCTCTGACTACCACCATAACTGTTATTTATGAAAATATGGAACTGTCCACTTTAGTTAATAAGAAGTGATGAGCATGTGCAGTTTAGTCGCACATGCAAGATTCCACATAAAAGCAACCATCACAGTTCTGAAGATCTGAACATGGTTACAACTACTCATTGACCCTAATTCTAACAGCATAATTTTAAAACTTGAAATCATTGTAAGGTGGCAGATATTCGCCATACCAACGGTACATCATCATCGTCATCACTATCCGCTCTGCTTTTCGCCTTCTGCAGCCGAGAAAACTAGAAGAGTGAAACACACATTATTCGAACAACATTTTTAAAAAGGCAATAAACTTGACAGACAATTCAATTTTCAAGCACTCTGATACTATGCCCCATGCCCTATAGTTGAAAGAGCAATGTTAAATGAGCAAATTACCTTATACCGACTGGCTGGGCCTCAACATGTTCTCTCTTTTCTGTTTAAGACAGGCTAGCCATTCACAGCCCATATCAATTTAGGTAGGCATCGAGAATCCTCTGGACCAGGGCAGAGGTAGCCTCTACCAGACCATGGGCATAAGCTTGGGTGTTGTCTGCATAGTGTAGGACTACAACACTCAGAGGGAAGAGGGTCTGAGCTAGATCAGAGGTATATAAAATATAGAGGACAGGAGCCAGGACAGAATCCTATGGAGATTAAAAAAGACAGGGGAACATAGGGACCGCAAGGGCACAAAGACGACAGACTGAAGAGGAATGACTGAAACCAGCTGATGCCAAAGGAAATCTCCAAACGCTCCAATAGAACAGAGTGGTCAACGGTATCGAAAGCAGTTGTTTGAACATCAGCCAAAAATCTTTTGCACATCAGATGATTTTGTAAGCGTGAACTAAATACATTACGATAACTAATCAGTACACATAATTACATTGCCTGTGCAAAAGAATTACAGTAAATTTTTAAAAAATTGTCAAATAGTTTTTATATGCTGACATTTACAGCAATCAATGTTTACTAAAAGTTTATTGAATGGAATTCGTTTATACCAGCGGTGCATCATCATCTTCGTCTTTTGGCTCATCTTTCATTTCTTTAACAATGTTGTCTGCGTTAGGCAACCTAGAAAACTGCATGCAAATCATGTATTTAGAGAATAACATGTCACATCAGATTAATGAATGAAAGCAATAACAAACTCTAAAGGCAGAAATAGTTAAGGTCCAATGGAGCAGATATTACTTCTTACCACCTACACAATGCAGAATGCTGGATTTAGCCAGACAATGCTACATGACCCTGTGACTATCCATTAACTTACAGCTGGCATCAATGCATGATTGTGAAATGCTGGTCAAAATCAAAAGTGCAAATGGGCCAGTCCAGATGAAACAGCACTAAATACTGAGAAAAATAAGTAAAAAGTGTAACATGGTATTTTATTAGTAATGTGTTGGGTCAACAATCATGAAGCTGCGGGTTCAGCTCCAAATAATAACCCTGGGCAAGTTGTTTGCACACATGTCTCTGTCACCAAACAGCATAATTTGGTAATGGCATAGGTTAGGAAAGTAAATGGCAAGTTCTGAAACACACTGGTCCCACATCCAGGACCTTCAGAGCCATCCATTGCTGGCTCAAGAGCCTAAGAAGAAAAGAGCACCTCCTCTGTCTTCCTCATGGGAAGGGGCGCTTTATTTTATGTAACCTTTTAGTATTTCGACCATAGTTGTAAAAATTGGAAAAAAATTACAACAGAAACCCTAAAAGTAAAACAATTTGAACTTGTGATTTCTCAGTCAGTTTTTGACATACAGACTAATCTAATCTAATAACTTCTACAGTGTCATTATCATAATGCCCAAGGCATCAACTGATGGTCACTTCAAGTCAAAATGGCAATCCAAAATCATAATCCATTGGAAAAGCCAGGGCTAATTCCAATAGGTCAGAGAAACCAGAAGCTAGGCTACGGTGGGTAAGCAACTTGAATGAACGATTCTCGATTTTAAACCTGAATTACATCAAAGAATTGACAGAATAAATTAAAAACTTGGCAGCGACATTCCAAAGCCATGGAACAGCAACCGAGACTTCACCCAAGAGCCCAAAAAGTTCGGGTACGGAGCACAGCAAGAGTCACAGTGTCCAGCGATAGGGTGCAATATCTCTAGTATTTTGTCTGCTCCCTCTAAGTAGTGCACGGTTTTGAGGATAGCATGCACAACAATTTTCTGCACACATTCAATTACTTAAAAGGGGTAGTTCATAAAGGACGTCAGCAAAAAAGAACCTACTTTGGACCCCTCCCTCCCTCTTGGCCGCATACGTCTGCACACCTAAGCCAGTGAAAAATAAAAGACCAACATCGTGAAAGATGTTGTTAATAAACTACTCATTCTATCTCATTTAAAAGAACTTCACAATTGCACCATACAGGGCTATCTAATAGATGTAAATAGATGCAACTTTAGATAGGTTGAAAACCTGAAATGTTTCTTTAGCTGTCTGCAACAGAACATTACAACTGATGAACCAATGCAGTAGTGTCTGCCATCTAACTGAAGAGGTGCTTAAAGCATGTGTTGTACGAAAAGCTATGTACAAGTACCAAATTTATACGTGGACGTCCGCATAGGCCACAACTCCTTCCTCCTTGTCTGCAATTGCATGACCTCTCCCTCTCTCCCTCCCTCCCTCTTAGCAGACGTCCTTTATGGACGACCCCAAAGTTGAATTTACCTCACTGTTACAGCCTACTATGCTCACATGGTGAAAGTTTTTATACCCTATTTTGCAAAGCCACATGGTCCACCTAGGATGTGAAGATTTCTTCCCTCCTGGTCCACATAATACATTAGGCCAAACAGCTGGTCACCAGTTGTCACCAGTCTCACGGTGGGCTCTGAACTCTATTCCCTACATGGATGCTCATACAGAAGTCTAAGCATGATTGACACCTGCAACTGGTCAGTGGTCGTGGGTATGTTATGTGACTCAGTATGCAGCGCAAGCAGCTCTTCGTTTTCACAGTACAGTCACTCTTGATCAGTAGGCCTATTTTATTCTTGTAGACTAGTGTAGACTAGTGTATTTGACTAAATAACTATACTTTATATTCAACCGTGTGCAATCAAATAAAATGTCAGACGAAAATTATCTGAAAGTTTTAAGACAGAGTGGCTAAACGAAAAATATTGAGACCAAACTGCCACTTAGGCATAGAACACAAATCATTAAGTTAGAGGAAGGTATTGCTTGGGAATATTTATCGTCCATCATCCCTCTCTTTGACTGAATTTCTTTTTCACTACTAGAACACCTGATTTCCTCCCCTCCTGAAATAGTTATTATGGGTGACTTTAATATTCCTTCTGATGTAATTGGTATAGATATATCCTTCAGCATTTCTTTATATGTTGGATGGGTCTCATGCGAAACAGTTCATTACCTTTCCTACACATTATTATAAATGTCACATTTTGGATGTCTTGAAAACTCATTCTGCTTCTAAATCACTTCATTCTGTTGCTCCTATTGAGTCATACCCATCAGATAATGTTTCAATTTCCTAAAAATGTTACTTCCTCTTTAAATAAACTCCAAATAACTAAAGTGTTAAATTTTGCCCATGGCATAAAATTGATTTAAATGAACTGAAGCATGATATCTTAACATCTCCGTTGTGGTTAGCTCCTGCACAAACAGCTAAAGATCTGGCAGTGCAGTTCCAGTCTACTTTGACTGAGTTCCTTGACAGGCAAATACCTATTAAAACTAAGAGAGTTGTAGAGTACACACTGCAGCCTTGGCTTAACCATGCAATTTCTTAAGCTAGGCATTGCTGGTCAGTTAGAGTGTTGGTGGCGCCACTCTCACCTTCCTTGGCAATTATCTGGAAGAATGCCCAAGATATGGAGGCACAGGAAAATAACAAAGAAAACAAAGCCCAAAATATGAGATGATGGTACAACCCATTTATCTACGTGGATCAGAATGCGGAACAATGAAAAAGCAAGATGAAAAAAGAATCTTCACAACAGAAATTAGCTGGCTGTGGGAAACTGCAGGAATCTCAGAACCACAACAAATCCGAAATGATGAAATACGACAATCCTTGGATATGCAGACAACTCTGCTAGATAAAGTCATTCAGCGAAGGAAGATGCCAATGGTTTGGTCTAATGAAAAGAATGCCACCTGGCCAAACCACATGCATTACATACAAGATGCAAAGGGAATGAGAAGCAAAGGAAGACCACGACTACAATGGATCCACAATACAAACGAGGACATAATAAGACTTGGACTAAACATGATAACAACACTATATCTGAAAAATGACTGAAAAGAATGGAGATTATTTATTTACACTCATTACCGCCAATGACTGGTGTCAGGAACTGATGATGGTGATGATGATGATTATCATCATCACCATATTTTGCTTGGTAAATGTGGAAGCATCCAACTTAACAGAAGCAACTTCGCATGCTTTACATTCATATGGAGTTATCTTGGTACAGATCTTGGGAGTCTTTACCATATTTTTTTAACATACGATGACAAAGACCAGGAAGATTCACCAAGAAATGACACCTCTCATTGCTGGCAAGCACAGATAAAGAACAACATATGAAGAAAACTGTCATCTAAATACAAACTGAGAGGCCCAAACCGAGACATCATTGGCTGGTCCACCACAGACACCAGGAAATGGAACAGAGAGTCAAACAAGGAAAATCTGATACCTCTTTAGTCTGCTCTGCCTTACAACTGTTGTCAGCTTCTGTTGTTCCTGAGTCTGACCCAACATCACCCTAGGCAAGCATGCAACGGATACCATCATCATCAAACTCCATATGAATGTCTGACTCATCGTTCGCCTCATTTGCCCACCACTGGATTCCTGCGATCCAACTGGTACTTTCTGATCACCAGAAGGATCAACAGTATTGTAAGCAGATGACCATTTGTCAATAAATTGCTGACTTTCTTCCTCTTTAATGATGCTTTGCCATCTTGGCTCATTTAAATGCCGATTTATAGCAGGATGTTGTCCAATTTAAATGTCCACTTTTATTATTAGTTATTTTTATATTGTGGTGTTTTCCATCCATAGCATCCCATGATGTAACTGACCTTAAAATTGTATGACAAGACTCGCCTGGTACAATTTGCTACCTTGCGGTTATCTCCCAGTGGTGCCATTCACTACCTAGCAGTCATTTATGAGTTAGGCAGCTTCTGAAGAAGCCTGTTGCAATCCATCAAAGACTGCACATCTCCATATACAGATGCAAGTAGTCACACAGATAGAATTGCCATAAAAATGTTATAGTTGATTGTCAACAGCAAGTGGTAGTTCACAGCATTATTGACAAATATTACATATGAGCAGCACATAATCTTGAACATAATATGCTATTTCTTTAACATTTAAATTGTAATCAAAGTTTAAGCAACCATTACATTTAAGTTCAAGGTTTTTGAAGTTTATTTTCTGATTGCTTAGCACACGAGTGCCGAAAATACAAGTTAAAGAGCTTAGCAGCATCACATTTCAGTGTACACCATTCATTATATAAGCACAAATTAATCAAATTTTAAAAAAGATTAGCCACAATAAATTTGTTTAGTACTTCTAAAGCTACTAAACCTGTACAGTAGAAGTTACTTTCTATTACAAATGACAGTTACAAAATAGACCAACAGTTCTAAGTAAGTTAACACTTAGTGCAATTCTACCTTGTTTAGCTACAATTTTTATCAGTGTCACAAGTTATGACTGTCAGATGAAAACATGAAAAATGGTCCATGTATTATACTTGGGATTTTAAATTGTGCACGAGGATAAAACTCTGGTCTGCACAACCCAGTGGTCGATTACGTGCTAGTTTGTCATTTTGCACTAGCACGTTTGAACCTCCTCAGCCAACTTCGTGAAATTACTTTGGACAAGTCATTTGTGTCAGGTACCTCTGTCAGAAAGAGGTATAATCTGATACAAGCATGAGCTGTGAAGTAAATGGAAGTCTAGCGGCCATGACTCTAGTATGATTTGTCCATTGCCAGTGCCCAAGAAAAGGGAATGAGCACTTTCCCTATGTACTAACAAGGGATAGGAAAGAGTAAGTATTATGCATATGTGCTTATTATATTCCAGACTTTACAGTACATTCTGTGGCATTACTTTGGTCTTACGTGCTAAGTCTAAGAGCTTTTATTCTTATTTTACCAATGCATGTCTTACTTCTAGTCATAAGAGCATAGATTAACAATTACAGAACAGTTTCACTTACCAGTGGTGCATCATCTTCATCATCACTTTTTGCAACAGTTTTCAACTCCTGCTGAGCCTTTGAAGGTGAAACCATCTCTGTCTTCACTTGCAATGGACTTACAAGTCCACTGGACTTGTTGTCAGCAGAATCACTGCCTGAATGTTTGTCAGATCTTTGATGATGCTTTTCAGAAGACTTGCCACAATCACTTCCTGTTGGTTTATCACTGTTGCTACTTTGATGCTTGTCCTTGGACTCTTTATGCGATGAAGAGGACTTTGAAGAACTCGAATGTACTTTTGAACCATCCAAGGAGCTTCGAACCTTTTCTCCATCTTTAGTCTTCAAACTACAGTCCTCCCTGCTAGAGCTACCAGATCCCCCTTCTTTGTGCTTTGAACTGGATCCCTCTTTTGAATTTCCACGTGATCCATCACGGTTCTTTAGACTTGATTCTGACCTGGAACTCGATGAGGAATGTTCCTTAGACTTGGAACCGGAATGATTATCTTTATGAGATGACGAACTACTGTGCAGTTTTTCTTTGTCTCTTGATGAATTTGAGTGATCTCTTGGCTTGCTTGATGAAGAAGATGGATGATGATGGTCCTTTGGTTTTGAAAAGCCATTCTGGTTTTCAGTTCCTGCTGGATCTTTGTGCCGAGAGACATCCTTGGAACTAGAAGCTGAACTAGTCTTATGACTGCTGCTACTGCTGCTGGTCTTATACTTCTGCTTATCCTCAGTGCCACTCTTTCCGTGACCTGGTTGAAGGGTACTGCTGCTCTGACTACCAGAAGAGACATTTCCATTTGTCAGACCTTGTTTGGCATCAGCTCCATTGTCAGTCATTGTGATCAGTGGTTCTAAAACAGAGACTCGGTTTCAGATCAAGCAATCAAATTAAAGCCACAACTGAGTTTTCTCAGAATACTGAACAGATGCCAAGAACCCATAAGATAGGTACTTGGCAATGAAATAATGCCAACTGAGTAACAAAGTTTTGCAAAATTGACCCTGCTCCAATACAAGTCCCCAAATCCTATCAAGTGAAAGATAATTTCAAAACGAAATTATGTTACAGCAATAGTTTTCTAAGAAAAATTCATTACAACTAAACACATTATCTCTGGTCTACTGAACACTTTTTCCCGAAGAAAATTGGCTCAAAGTCTGGGTACGCATTGTACATAGTAAAAAAGTTCTTAGATGTTTTAAGCAAACACCAATCATGTGTGTAGACCACTTTAGCACTAATCAAAGGCAACTGATGAAGTTTACATAGGTTGAGTTACCTTATATCTTTATTGGTTTAATTTATTTAACTTGCATTTAGTAGGCTAATTTTATAAAATAAGATTTTAAAATATTTTTTATAATTTTAATTCAGAGTGCAGAGTTATATTTGCAAAATAAATGAAAAGAAAGCCATTTCACTGGATGTTGTTTATTTTACTCCACAGATATAATTACATGTACTAGAGGGGTCAGGCTGCAAGCATGATAATTATTACACGGGCACGCGGAACTTCACCTGCACATTATACACAGGTACTAAGATTTTTATATTAGGATAAATTTTGCAACTTGGGATGAACATTATGCATGAGTGCTCATTATACCCAAGATAATACAGTAATATTACATTGATTCAATACAAAAAATGTGTCACAATATAAATAAATCCTTCAGATTTCCTAACACACTGTCGAGATATATTATAACAAGTTTGAAACAAGACAAACAGTCTTAAGAATCACATAATAAAAATATGTGAATGCAACTGTAATCAGTCCACACTAAATAAGCAATTATTAAATCAGATGCAGAAAAACATACAAAGTGAACAGACTCAGAAAATCCAAATATGTTGTTTTTCTAGGTTTCACATTTTATAAACTTTCTGTCAGACTTGAAATTTTGAGGAAAACGTGTATTTCATTCTATGCATCAAAACGTGTGTTGAGTAATCTTTTATTTTAGTTAACCATATCATACTGAAACTCATACATAAGCCCAAATCCAGGACTGTTAGAATGTAGTATGCTGTCATTTTTGTAAAAGTCACTGATTTATTATGAATTTAACATCATCACAGAAAAAAGTACAGTAAAACAAATAGTAAAATGTGTCACCCCTGTTCTCTTCCTCAGACTTACACTCTTCATTCACACAATATAACTTTTTCATTTTTAGATACTACACTGTATCTGACATATCCTACGAATATCGTGTTTATGTATCTCTATGCCGTCTTGCTTTGGGGTATGCACACTAGTCATATTGACTTTCAATATAATGGTGTAAACTAAAGTAAAATATTACCAGATCTGGTAAGAATCTGAATTTGTTCACTTTTATCAAATGGCAAAAATACTTTTAACATAAGAAGTCCAACACGCCTATTCCTGTCTTCCACAAACGACCTGGTGATTTTCTACAATTTTTTAAAGTTCACATTTTACTCCACACAAAGCGACGTCTGCCATACATAACCCAGAAGTCATCACACGCAGGCAGCGAAACTTAATGATAGTGGACTTTTATAGCGCAGTGACTAGACCGCTGTCAATGTTAATAATTTATTGTTACAACGTGGAACTTATGTAATGAAAGATATAACAGGAGCAAGTGCAGGTGTACACTTGTTATGTAAGGTCACGTAATGGTTTTTAGGAAAAAAACCATACCGCGCCACAGGCTGCTCATTAAACACAGCATACAAATCATATTATTATATTATTACATATTATTACACAAGTAATTGTGCTATAAAGTTCACATCATTGAGTTTCACTGCCTGCGTGTGATGACTTCCGGATTATATATGGCAGACGTCGTTTTGTGTGGAGTAAAATGTGAACTTTAAAAAATTGTAGAAAATCACCAGATTGTTTGCAGAAGACAGGAATAAGTGTGTTCGACTATGTATGTTAAGCGCTATCATCAGGTAAAATTTTACGCCAATCAGAAACAATAAACAAATCCGGAATCTTATCCAAATCTATAAAAACAAGTTCTTTGAAAAAGTTTATTCTATTAAATAAAAACATAAATCCAATTTAATAACAACTTAACAAAAATGACTAGCAAGCATAACTGAAAGTACAACAACACACATAAAATCATCATTTAACATGCATGAAAAAAATACATGCTAATAACCTTATTAGACTTTATCAAAACACTTTTAAACTACATTCCAATAATGATAACGTATGGCAGATTACACTAATATCACCGGTCTAGTCCACAAATGAAGGTAAATACCCCACCAAATAACATTAAATTATTCTTCATTTTACTAAAAATGACACCACAGACTCAGAAATAACTAATGTAAGAAAAATCATGTAAATTGCACGTTTAGAAGTAATTAAATGGTAATGAAATATTGCTTGTTTGCAACTCAAGTGCCCTTTAAAACTATCTGGACTTAGCCATTTTGTCCTCAGTGGTACTTAGTCATTTTACCTGAGCTTGAAGCATTCGTTATCGTCATCTTCAGATTCTAAAAACACAAAATATACTAAGTATTTACTCAAAATTCCGCGTTAAATCAAAAGCCAATTGGATTTTCTTTAATAGGATACGAATTTCCCTAAACCGATCAATCGGTACTGTCTGAAAGTCTTGTTGCACGCGCAGGCCAGACATAAAGACTTAGAAAATTTCGGCCATTTTCCAGATCAGCTAGACAAAAGGCTAGCAAATGTTTTCAATTAATATAATCCTTTTTCATATAAATGAAATCCAAGCGGGTAAAAGGCCAGTTCAGAAGTCCCTCTCCTTACTGTCGGTTTTTGAAAGTCCTGGTCATCCTCAATTGCGTCCATTTTGTTGAAGAAACTGACTAAAATCCTTCCCAGAACAATGACGCAGAATTATTAAGTCCACGATGTTAGCTACTTGACATGCGCAGAGAACCCGGATAATGTCAAGCGCCATCTAGCTGACGGTGCCCCGTACCACACAAAGATTTTAATAAGGGAACTTCTTAAAATCTTTGGTACCGCATTTCTTTAATAGGAAAACAAAGACATTAGCACTTGGGAGCAAAGACGTACTCTAAGATCTTTGCAGGGATTTATTCATTTGGGCGCCACGCCATTTAAGTGTACGAATCGTGCTAGCCCGAGATTCAAACCTTTGAAATAAGCCACGATTGATATGCGAACCAGCATCATCACGTGCAGAGGCGTCTTGACGTACGCTTTAACCAATGTAGCTTACTATGCCAGCTAGGCAGTGCTTGCGTTTCCCGTTTAATCGGCTATCTACTTAAGTTAAATGTGTGGGTTTTATATAGTGACCGTATGGCCTCGACCCTAGTCAATTTGCAATGAATTTATCAGGTGAGATCCTTCACCACCTCTGCCCGTTTAGATGGGCGCCACGCCATTTAAGGTCCCCGTGCAAGGACCGCAGTGCCCGAGATTTAAATCTCTGAAATAAGCCACGACCGGGACGCGAACCTGGGATCCTCACGCACAGAGGCTCCTTGGCGTACGCACTTACCGATGTAGCTAACTAGGCCAGCTGTAAATATCGTGACGCTATACCTCCGACTATTGACGCGTTCCAGCCTGTTGCCTCCTACCCACGATAACTGGGCCAGCCTTTAACTCATAGCAGTCAGACTCTAACCCCTAGTAACCAGCCTCTTGCCCTTTTCCCACGAGAACTGGATCAGCCTTTAGTCCCTGGCAATCAACCTTTATTCCATACCAACCAGCCTCTAGCTTTTGGCCTCCTTCCCACGACAACTGGATCACACTGTAGGCTACTTCCTAGCAACCATCCTCTAACCCCAGCCTCTAGTCTTTAGAATTTGGTAACCTTTTACTCTATAACAAGCAGCCTCCAACCTTTATCGTAATCGTAATCGTAATCTCGAGATTTCTACAGCGCTCAACGAAAGCTAAGTTGCGGGAACCAGCTTATTCACAGGCGCTCAGTCAAAACAAAATCGATAGGCAAAAGGGTCAAGATCCAGGAGTCAGGCACTCAGACAGTCGGACGGCTACGGTGGATGATGTTTGAAATTGAAGCGAGAAGAGAGATAAGAGGAAGAGGAAGAATCAGGATAAGATTTCTGGAAAAGAAGTGTTTTCAGTCTTGAGTGAAAGACCTGCGCAGAAACTGAAAGAGGTGAAATGTTGGTGAGTTCGTATGATTGACCAGACAACTGTCGCAATTCTGGCGGGAGTTTATTCCAAAGGGGTGGGGCAGCTATGGCTATCGAGCGATTTCCAAATTTTAAGGATGAGGTGACGGGAGGGCGAAGAAGTGTTAGGACAGAAGAGGAGCGGGTTGAACGGAGTGGTTGGATAGTAAATAATTGACGAAGATAGGAGGGTTGGGAGGATTGAAGTGTGTTGTAGGTGAGGGATAAGACTTTGTACTCTATTCGTTCTGGTATTTTAAGCCAGTGCAGTGATTTGAGAACAGGGGTGATGTGATGGTGTTTGGGGGTTTTGGTGACAGCACGTGCGAGAGCATTCTGGATAGCTTGTAGGCGATTTATCTGGGTTGTGTCAATATTGAGGAAAAGGGAATTGCAGTAGTCAAGTTTTGCATGGACTATGGATGTGGCAATGATAGATGCGGATTTGAAGTCAAGCATAGGACGGATTCTGCGAAGGTCGCGGATATGCATAAAGCAAGAGCGGGAAAGATGGGTGACATGATCGGAAAAAGTAAGGTTCTGGTCGAAAATAACACCTAAATTACGGACAGAAGAGTTAGTATTAAAGGTAATCGTAATCGTAATCTCGAGATTTCTACAGCGCTCAACGAAAGCTAAGTTGCGGGAACCAGCTTATTCACAGGCGCTCAGTCAAAACAAAATCGATAGGCAAAAGGGTCAAGATCCAGGAGTCAGGCACTCAGACAGTCGGACGGCTACGGTGGATGATGTTTGAAATTGAAGCGAGAAGAGAGATAAGAGGAAGAGGAAGAATCAGGATAAGATTTCTGGAAAAGAAGTGTTTTCAGTCTTGAGTGAAAGACCTGCGCAGAAACTGAAAGAGGTGAAATGTTGGTGAGTTCGTGTGATTGACCAGACAACTGTCGCAATTCTGGCGGGAGTTTATTCCAAAGGGGTGGGGCAGCTATGGCTATCGAGCGATTTCCAAATTTTAAGGATGAGGTCACGGGAGGGCGAAGAAGTGTTAGGACAGATGAGGAGCGGGTTGAACGGAGTGGTTGGATAGTAAATAATTGACGAAGATAGGAGGGTTGGGAGGATTGAAGTGTGTTGTAGGTGAGGGATAAGACTTTGTACTCTATTCGTTCTGGTATTTTAAGCCAGTGCAGTGATTTGAGAACAGGGGTGATGTGATGGTGTTTGGGGGTTTTGGTGACAGCACGTGCGAGAGCATTCTGGATAGCTTGTAGGCGATTTATCTGGGTTGTGTCAATATTGAGGAAAAGTGAATTGCAGTAGTCAAGTTTTGCATGGACTATGGATGTGGCAATGATAGATGCGGTTTTGAAGTCAAGCATAGGACGGATTCTGCGAAGGTCGCGGATATGCATAAAGCAAGAGCGGGAAAGATGGGTGATATGATCAGAAAAAGTAAGGTTCTGGTCGAAAATAACACCTAAATTACGGACAGAAGAGTTAGTATTAAAGGTGTGGGTGGAGGCAGAGTCCAGGCTGAGGGAGATAGAGGGGTCAGGAATTTTCTTGAGCTGGTCACGTAGGCCGATAAGTATGAATTCAGTTTTAGATGGGTTCAGGCATAAGAGATTAGATGTCATCCAAGAGGAGATTTGTTTAACCACACAAAGAATATGATCTGTAGATTCATTGAAACAATTTGGAGAGAAAGAGATGAATAGTTGGGTGTCATCAGCATAGAGGTGATGGTCAACGGAGGATGCTTTAATGAGTGAACTGAGTGGGGTAGTGTAGAGGATAAACAGAAGAGGTCCAAGAACGGAGCCTTGTGGAACTCCGCAAGTGAGAGGGCATGACTTAGAAGAGGCTTCCGAAGTTTTAACAGAGAAAGAGCGGGAGGAGAGATAAGACTGTATCCATAGGAGAGCAGTGTCAGCAAAACCAAACCAGGTTGAAAGTCGGTGGAGTAAGATATTGTGATCTATGGTGTCGAAGGCTGCAGAGATATCAAGGAGACAGAGGCAAGTAACCTGTTGATGAGAAATGGCAGAAACAAGCTTGTTGTAGAGAGATGTCAGCAGAGTTTCGGTTGAGTGGCGTTTAGTAAAACCAGACTGGTGTGGGTTAATGAGTGAGTTAGAAGCTAAATAGTTATTGATTCGAGAGAGGACAATCCGTTCAGTTAATTTGGAGATGAAAGTCAGGTTAGAAACAGGCCGGTAGTTAGAAAGGATTTCCTTGTCGAGAGATGATTTCTTGAGAAGAGGGGTAACAAGAGAGTGTTTAAAAAGAAGGGGAAAATTTCCAGTAGAGAGGGAGAGGTTAACTATTTTGGTAATAATTGGAACAAGGACAGATGCACAGTCTTTCAATAAGGAGGTAGGTATAGGGTCAAGTTCACACTGTTTGTTTGGGAGAGATTTTAGCAGATTTAGTATTTCGGTCTCTGATGTAGGTTGAAAAGCAGAAAATGAGGATCGAGGTGGGGAAGGTGGGCTGTCATAGGTGGAAGAGGGAGCATCAGCAGCTGGATTGTTGGAGGTTTTGGAAAGTAGAGATTGAAGAGAGAGACGGAGGGTACTAATTTTGTTCGAAAAGAAAGAACAGAACGAGTCGGCTATTGAAGAAGACGGAAGAGAATTTGGAAGTGGGCTAGATGAGTTCCGATGGAGGAGTTGATTAATGGTTTTCCAGAGAAGGCGAGGGCTAGAGGATCGAGCACGAACTAGTGAGGAGTAAAATCTCTGTTTAGCTGCAGTAAGAAGGCGATGGTATTTATTTGTGGCAGATTTAAGGGCAGAGAGAAGTTCAGGATCCCTGGTGCGTTTGTAGGCACGCTCAAGGCGTCGCCGGAAAGATTTGAAGGCCTGGAGATAGGAGTTGAACCAAGGATTGTTAGAGTGAGAACTGGATTTGATAATAATAGGAGCATGCTTGTCAAGGATAGTGGAAAGAGTGGTGTTATAGGAAGAGAGAAGGTCATCCAGGGAGGAGGGTGGATTTAAAACGAGGTCAGAACAGGAAATATCTTGTATGAAGGCTTCAATATTTATTGAACTGATGCGACGAAAAGAATGAAAGACAGGATCAGGACGTGGTGTCGGAAGAATGTTAAGATATGTAAAGATGGGGTAATGATCAGATGGCGTGTCAAAAGAGAAAGATATATCAGGTGATAGAGTGGAGAATGATGATGTGATAATAAGGTCAAGTGTGTGATTGTGAATGTGGGTGGGGAATTTGACATGTTGAACCAGATTAGTTGAGGACAATAGGGTGAGGAATTCAGAAGCAAATGTGTCAGAGGGGTTATCGACATGTATATTGAAGTCACCTGTAATCAGAAATTCATGAGGTGTAGTGGCGGCAGTAGAGAGGAGGGTGGTAAATTCTTTCAGGAAGACCGATGGAGGACTTGAATATGAAGAGGAGGATGGAGGGCGATATACATTAAAGATAGTCAGATTTGTGTGAGGAAGTTTAAGCGTAACTGATGCACATTCAAAAGAGTGGAAACAGTAACCAGGTGAGTCTAAAACTGTGGCAGGTTCTCGGGTGAGAAAGGCAATACCACCTCCAGTTGGATTTTTATGAGAAGGGCTAGATGGTTTGCAGGGACGAGGTGTACTGTAAAGATGGTAGCCAGGAGGAATACAGTCTTCATACTGAGCAAGAGTGGTGTTTAAATTAAACCAGGTTTCAGATAAGGCAAATATGTCAGGCGGGTGAGAAGAGAGGGCTATATCACTGATTTCTTGTGAATGTGCAGGATGTAGTAATGAACGGATATTTAGCGTGCAAAGTAAGAAGCGGCTGTTGTCAGTATTTTGAGCATTGTCGAGGATGTTGGAGGAAGAAATTCTGGAAGGAGGAGGATAGGTAGGAGGTGAGGGAGGAGGACATGAATAAAAATCCAGTGGGCCAGGATTTGGGTGGATGTCCCCGGAAAGCAGGATTAGTATGTTGAAGATGGTATGGCGGGTGAGGTGCTGTGGTGGTCGCCTGAGAGATGAAGTTAGGAAGAACGATAAAGGAATAAAACACATACGCCCATACTGCCTCCAACAGTAAGGTGTGGGTGGAGGCTTGAGGGAGATAGCAACCGAAGCGACGCTGGCAGTGAAGAGACTCGGTTTGCGGCAAAGATCGTTTCAGCAGAAGACTTTCAGCGGAAGAACTGCGGCGCAGATGTGAAAGGAAGAGAGCGAGAGCCCGCGGGTGCGATTCAAAGACTTTATGTAGATTTATAGTCAATCGTTCTCTGGAGTAATAAAGGTTGATGGACCACGGCAGCCCTACACATGCGGACTGTACTTATGAGTCGGGCACTAGTTAGGATCATCCTGGGTGAAGTTGTCAGTTGGACCAGCCGGTCCGTTACGTCACAACTAGTACCAGAAACAGGGTACCATTCAACTTCGAAGTCAAGGTCAGTCAACGTTCGAGTTCCAGCATGGACATCGTTGAAGACATCATTTACGTCATCTATGCGTTGCTGAACGTTAAAGATAGGCTTCATGTGGATCTTCCTGTGGCAGTCTGTGGGGTTCGTTTCCCGCTCCATCGATTATATTGGCAGCGTTAACAAAATCAACTCAACATTAGTTGTGTATAACGATAAATATTTTGAAACAAGTAAGAACATCAAGAATCACATAAACTTCACAAACTTCTTTCCATCGAATTAAAGGACATTAAATATCGATCCTTACACTGACGTCGTCCCAACTTAACTCCCTTCTTATTTTCAAAACTCCCCAATCTTCTCCCGGATCCTATCTTTCTTTCGCTGCTTTTAACTAGCCAATCAGCTTCCTTAGCTATGGTCTGAAAACCGCCGATAAAGCCCGGAAAACTCGACGGAACAGGATCACTAGTCATTCCTAGCACAGTCATGATTCAAGGTCAGATGTAGATCTATCCCTTCCCCTATCCTATCTACGAATTAGATTCCTAGGGCGTAGGTTGGATGAGCTATGTGAGTCGGTGGCATGTTTTAGGGCAGGGCTGGCCTTAGGTACCCGTGACGTGGCTTTCGTTGGGCGCTGTAGAAGTCTCGGGATTACTAATAGACAGAGCGGGCAGCTGCATTGAGCACCACAATTTAGGGGCGCCATTTCCACCAAAGAAGTTGTGCTTTACGTTTTTATGTTGTTCAATCATTCTTTCAATGATTTTTTTCTTAACAGCAATCTGGCCATAACATAGGGCTATTTAATCACTAATAAATTTGTGAGTGAAGGACTTGCTCAAGGTCCCTACACCGCCTACCACGTTTGTATGGCACGTCTTGTGAAAAGCTCTTTGTCCTTGGTATGGTCACATGCACTTCACCCTTTGAATAATAATCTCAAGGTGTCCCTCAAATTGCAAGACCCAGACCAGAAACCATGGCTAAGATCAATGTCTTGAAGCCAAAACCACCAAATTTGTCCCCAAGGCCAAGCCATGAAGCATGGCTCATTGTGCACAGGTATTTAGAGTAAAAGGTAGCTTCATGGACAGAGACTTGCACTCCAGAAATATGAACTTTAACTGTATTTCTTGACCTACAAATCATTCAGAGTTTGCTTGCATTCACAGATACTTTGCTCTAGGGGAAGTCTGTTAAGGGCATCTGTAGAGAGGAGAGGGAAGTCAATCAAATGCAGACATGGGGCACTGTCATTTCGGTACAGCTTGTGCCTTAAGCACTAACTTCAGTCAGACATTTGAGTCCGATTTTTGTTGGATCTGAATTGATGTATGCAACAGCATCAAAGCAGCCCACCCCACAGCATATTTAGCCCTGCAAGATCAACCAGCTAGCCTAATCTAGGCCTTAGTACTTCATTGGATTGCATACATCTGCAAAGGGGAATGGGGAAGATAATGCCAAATGCAGACAGGGGGAGGGAGGGGTCCAAAGCAGGTAATTTTTTGGTTGACATACTTTATGTACGACCTCTAGATGTAGTTTTGGTCATTCAGGAATATAAAATGCAAGAAGCTAAAATGGTTTACTCCCCGAGTTGTTCTCTGCTTGCCCTGACAAGACAGGGTCAACACATGGCCAAATGCCAATTAACAAGTCCATGCAGGCAGTAACTTCATCATAACTTTAGCAGACCAATTGTCTGCACATTGCTATACAGCATGTATATTAAGACAACAGCTGTAATAACTAATCTCAAACTAATTATTTGAAGAAACATTAGTAAAGCTTTACAGCTACAGCATATTTCAAGCATTAACTGTAGTTAAAATTTATATTAACAAAAATGCTTGCAGCAAACTGTTTACAGTTGAAGCATAACTGAACAAGGAAACAAATCAAGAAAGAACAAAAACTTGTGCAATTTACCTTTATGCTTCACTGTCTCTTGTTACCAGTGATTAAAATATCAGCAATTATACTTTAATGTGTATCCAATCAGCTATGGGTTAATTACAAGTTATGCTAATACAAGTCATCTTTTCACTGTGAATCTTTAGAATACTGTTTTACTGGCTTATAAACTTCATTTTCCCAGTTTTCAGGGATGTAAAAATTGTTTAAATGACTTCTGTCTTGTTTCAGAAAGGATACTTAACATAGAGGTGCAGTATCTTCATAACTTCAGTATCTTTAAGGTTTTCAGGTTTTCAATGTATCTCATGTGAAATGGAGTCCAAAAAGTTGGTTTTGTGATCAGCAGGATTGGCTCTTGCTTCATAGGTAGTTATTGTCACTTCATGACGACGTGTCTGTAAAAAATCATAATCTTGAATTGGTTCTTAAGACTGGCATGGTTAATAAATGTTCAGACTTACCACCCTTTACATTGTTAGTGCACAGAGCACCTTTGATGAGCTTATATTGAAGAGGTACTATAGAAATTTCAAATTACAACTACAGTTTTGATATTCAATCAGTCAACAATCCAAGTAGGCATGACAACCAAGTGGAAAGATTCTTTCATATCAGCACAGTTCCATCATGCAATACCATGCAAGCAAATATGTTCAGATTCAAGATTTGGAGCTGCACAATCATAAATGTATCCAAATGCTCAAAATCTTAATAGGGAACAGCCTTAGATAATGGATTCAGGGTACATAAACAAACACCAGAAAAAGTTTGCCACTTATAAGCACGATAGTACTACCACCTTTCATCTGTAGAGCCCGGTCCCTAAGGCAGTCTCTGGTTCGGAGGGTATCGGTGACTCTTCAGGCTTTGCAGAAATCTAATTGCCTTCACCAAAATCCTAACAACACCCAATTTATCTGGCTCGGCAGTTCTGTCCAACTTTCAAAGACTTACCTGCCAACCTTTCACAGAAGCTTATCTCCCTCTCCCCCTCCCTCTTCTGCAAGCGCTTGAAGATCATATTATTCCCCAGTTTTGGGACAACAGGCCAGGAATGTCTCTGAGGCTATATTAAACCGGCATTTTACCAGTTTCTGATTACAATTACAATTTCCTGCTCCACACCATTTCCACAACAAGCTGCCTGCTGTCTGTTCTGGGCACGTTTCCAGTTCATGTGTAGTCCAAAATTCAGCGGATGCAGGTCAGACTCCGCTACTGGTGGAGTTTATGAGGAAAAATAAATCACCCACCCCACATAAGGCATCCTTGATGCACTGCCAACTTGCTTCATTGGCCGTAGAATGGCATAATCTCTGGAGACTTTGATGTATCAGTCCACCTTGACTGCATTAACTGCCACGAGACAGAATGGGGTCACAATGTGTAGCTTGGCTTATAATATCGCATTGGACAACTGCGATGATTGCATGGCCCAGTCACTGTGATCGATCGTTGATAGAACTCCTAACTTCAGCTGATCAAGCGCTGAGCCTCCACTTCTGGCTTCAGGGCATATGGCAGCTGTCAAATGCTCAGAAAAGTTGGCTCTCTATTGTCAACAATGACTACCTTGCTTCCATATTTGCACGGATTTTGAGGCTTCCTGAGGACACATACTTGTACGTGTCAAGTAATTTTGTCAGTTTTGTCTTTGTGTTCATGTTTGCCTGCATGGTTTCTAATTGGTGTATTTTACTTCCAATTAAGCTTCATATGGTGAAGCCATTCATGCCCAAAAACTGTTGGGCCACCCCTGCTGATCACATATAATGGTAGGCAACGTTTTTGGCCATTATAATCAATTTCTGTGTGCATGATAACCTTCGAGATCTGGTTTAAATATCTCTGGTTTTAATCGCTCACTGGCATATGCTCTGAACAGGATGTTGATGCCCTGCAAAGAAGCGTCCCAATAACTTGTGATAATCATCCTTTTTAAATAGCCTGTGTCTAGCTCCATCTGTAAAGGTGTTGCAATAACCCGCACTGTTAACCATACATTGTCTTGTCCTTTTGCCTTCATGCTAAAGTTATCAATAATTGCCATCGAACTAACGGATGCTGCATCTTTATTGCTTATGGCGTGCACGTGTCAAGCTCAATCGACTTTTCTAGCATTCGATTTGGAAGGCAACCTGTGAGAATTTGATGTATGTGCTGCTTTGCAGGCTAAACATATGTGACCTGACTTACTGCACTCGTGGTAAACTGAGTATTTGAAATGGCAATCTCAGACTGGTCATGGTCCACTGCAAGTTCATTTAGATGCTGTACATATTGGTCTCATAGTCTAAATCTTGTATACATCCATGTTCGGTGGCTGGTGCAAACTCTGTGGCTCTGTTGCATTTTTTCCTGCTGTTTCTATGGTGATGGCAATGTTTGTGGGCTGCATAAACGTTAGGCCATCTTCAGTCAGAAGTAATTTTTGTATGGCTTCATTTCTTAGTCCACACACAAGACAATCACGAATGTTGAATCCAAGGCATTGCCAAACTCATGATATTCTGACAATTTGCAAATTTCAGCGATGAACACACTGCTCGATTCTCCTTCCCGTTGATCACGTTTGTGGAAACGAAAACGCTCACCAATCATGAGAGGTTTGCAAGACAGATGATGATGAAGGATCTCTACAATTACTTCCAACGACTTTGCAGACGGTTTCGCCAGTGCTGTCAAACTGTGCAACAGGCTGTAGGTTTTCCACCGATCAAGGTTAGGAGCGAATGGACTCGTTTGCCCTCTTCGATTTCGTTTGCAATAAAATACAGTTCGACACTTACAACATAGGTTACCAAGTCATCCACAGTTTCATCAAACATGTCGACGTCAGGAACCAATAACGCCATGATAAATCCTCATTGCCAGTTGTTTTATTTGAAAACCTGAATCTTGATTGTACAACTACACAACAGGTTCATGCATTGGCTAGTGCTCTAGTGCAGTGAATGTCGAAGTTTCTGCTCTGATACCTGCTCTGAAGTGCAGTGTTGCATGCATAGAGACCACCATCATCAACTCTGCTGTGTTCCATATACTCCATATACCACAAGCTCAGCTGGCAGAAAATAACAACTTACTTCCGTGAAGTCTCCTTTCAGCCCAATATAATAAATTCTAGTAGTCTCAGCACCAAAGTTCTTTGGAAAATGAATTGACAGGTAGGTCACCGAATTGAATCTAGCAACCCTGAAAACAAAAAAACAGGCAGCAGCAACAAAAATAAAGAAGCCTTAATAATATCAAAAACAGTTTTCAATTAATTCTATTAACTTAAATTAACTTTATTCTTAATTTACTCAGTCTCTAACCTCCAGTGGCCTAAACAGTTTAATATTAATGGTCACAGAAGATGCTGTGGATATGACAGTAACAAGCACATAAAAGCAACTTTAAGCAGAGTTAGCACTTGGATGAGTGACTGTGCATGGAATATAAAGCACGCATTTTTTACAGTGGGGAATTTGCTCCACAACCTCTAGATTGGCAGTCCACTAGACTGACTTTCCAGCCACATACCAACACATCCTTTCCAAGATACACACATACAGTATATTGTGGGCAATATAGTAATTAGCACACATACTATTATTAGGGACCAAGTGAACGGATCCAAATTTTGATTCTGAACGTAATTTACATTGCAAATTCGAGATTCGATTCAAAATCGAATTTCAGCTCTGATCTTAATCAAGAAAATTAGTGATTCAGAGATCCCTGCTACACAGATACCCTTTATATCTCATATACATTACATATTTCCAAAGTGGATTGATCTAATTGGCTTGATATACATAATTATGTCAGCAGAAAGACTGTTTACAGACATTCATTAGGTAACCACCATACATCTGCCAAATGAAGTGCACTCACTTAGTGGCATATTCCACATCACCAGTGTAGTCGTGCAACAACTCAAACACCTGGTCAGCCTCACATCCAGTGTCATCAAATGTCATAGAGGGACGATTCTTGTACCTAAAATTTGCATTTACAACTATTTGTTAAGATAATGCTATTTATCTGAATATGGATAAAGTAACCAAGCTGATAACACATTTTGTCTCAAGTAACAAAACACTGAGCTTCTGCACACACATCTCACATTAATTTTGCATAGGTTTCAAGACTACGTTTTATGGCTGGAAACTGAGACTAAATCCAACTTTCTGTTGACACCTTGTAAACCTTTGCCTCCTACAGAGTAATAATATTACATAACTTGCTGAAAACCGACAAGCACCCATATATAGCAGAAAAGACATACACAAAAAGGCATCCCATACACCATTGAATTTGTGATCTCTCCAGGCCACTTCAGAAGCTAGCAGAAGTCTGGGTCATAGGTCTTTGTTATTATAAAAACATCCATTTTAAAAAGTTTACATAACAGATAAAATAGCTTGCGGCATAAGACAAATGGCCCTTCTAACCTCTGTTTAAGTGGCCCTTTCTCTTTTTTAAAGCCGTGAAGTGATGAATATATATATATATATATATATATATATATATATATATATATATATATATATATATATAATATATATATACATAATTATATATATATATATATAACTGACAGAAAACAAAATGATTTTGTAACATTTTATCTGCTTTAAATCACTCCATTCACTATAGTGCAAAAACATAATCGAGACTCGCAAGGTGCTACAAAGTTACTCACAGAACAAAACAGAGGTCTTATTCTGCCGACATGATACATGACTGCTGGTATATACACCTCCTTATAGCTCTGTTTTTGGGAGTCATACTTGTATCAAGTGCCAAACATAAAAGCATATATAAAATATGGCATCAATGTCTAATACAAAGCTGTGTCAGAAATCATGCTATAATGACGCATGTTACCTGGGGGACTGGTGTATTTCAGCACATTGGCAATTATTACAAAACTATTTTCTGCACTTGTCAGTCTGATTTTTTATAAAAATTTGTATGCAGGAATTGTGTGGCAGATAGAATCAACTATCGATGCACAGAGTAAATATCAGATAAAACACATAAGTAACAATTGTTGAAAGCACAGATTTTAAAATGTTGAGCCAAAAATTAAACATGTTAAAATGTGAATTAAAAAAAGTCAAATTGGCCTGCTCTGATGGTGTCTTAATTCTAAAAAACAATACCTAGGCAAAATAAGTGAATATAACAAAGAAAATTGGGCACTAGACATTATACACGCAAAAGCAATGACGTTTAACTTCAACCAATTCTATTATGTCATCACATCATTTGTTTAGTCTCTTCCTGCTGCAATGCCGGGAACAATACTTCACCTGAAACTTGAACAACTTCACAAATCATCTTCATTGTAATGCAATTTTATTCAATAACAAATTTAAACATTAAACATTAAAAATGCAAATTTTAAGACAAATAAAAATGAAAATCATTTTTTACATCTAAGGTTAAAAGTGGTATACAATACATGAACAAACATATTACTCAAACATGCTGGATTCATTCAATCAAGCAGTGCCTTCAAGATTCATGGAAAAGGGTTGCGAATACTGGGAGATCATTTTTACATGTGAGTCTCATGACCCAAGAAAACTGTGGTCGACAAGCAATAGGATTCTTCAGGCATTCTGGAGCAGTGTGTTCAACAGCTGCCTTATCTTTTGCGGCTGAGGGGTTCATGAAGTATTTCATCACCAAGATCAACTCCATCTGTGATGACAACTCCAGTTCCACTCCTCCAGAATTCCTTCCCACAGAATTCCACCTGCTGACCTGAGAGGTGTCTCCAGCAAGGAACTCTGTTACCTAATACAAAGTCATGAGAGGTTGATCCTCCCCCTCTGTGCCTTTTCAAGAATTTGTGGAAGACCTTCTTCCATTCCTCAAGCTTCTCTGCAACCACTCACTTCAGGAGGGCATTCCACTGGTTCCTCAAAAGTGCTCCCTCCTTGAAGCATGAAGGACTCAATCCAGACGATATGGTCTACTACTAACCTACATCTAACGTGATAGTCTTGTAGAAAAATTATTGAAAAAACTCTTGCTTCTCAAATAACACTAAAAGTAAATTCTAACAAATTGCTCCCAATCAATCAGTCAGGTTTTATAAAAAACCGTTCCACCGAGTCCTTATTGGTTCGCCAGCTTTCAGACATGGATAAGGCCCAGGTTAACTTACTGGCTCTGTTTGACGTCACTGCAACCTTTGGTGTGGTTGATCACGACATTCCTATTCACCGCTTTATTCATCTCATTTGGTACATCTGACAAGCTGTTTGACTGGCTTTGCTCCTTTTTGCATGGGTGCATGTTCTACACTGTCTTTGGGTCTACTCGATCCTGCTGGGCTGCCACTCCCTTTGGCCTGCCGCAGGGCTCTGTTTTTGGCCCACTGCTCTACAACATCTTGTACACAATGCAGATATTGCAACTGTCACTGGTGTTCAAGCCAGCTTTATGCCAATGATATTCAGGCTTATCTACGCTGCCCGGCATCTGATGGCCTAAAAATACAGTGGCTACAATGCAACAGGTTATATATGGTGGCGTTTGGAGCTTGGATGTCATCGAAGCATTTGCACCTCAATGCACCCAAACACAGTTTATATGCCTAGGTAATAAGCAGCAGCAGAGGAAAACAGACTCTTTGACTATAGCTGTTGACTCCTTCACTTTGTCTTCTCTACTTCAGTTCATAACCTTGGGGTTGTCCTCGACTAAGAACTCTCTCTCAGCATGTAAATTTTGTCTGTCTCATGCTTCTATCACCTGAGCAAACTGCAAGTTATTTCTCTTTCACTTTCAACCAGTGCTGCAGTCACCCTTGACCATGCTTTCATTACCAGCAGGATTGACTACTGTAAAGCCATCAATGTGGACCAACCTTTGGGATGCATTGAACAGTCTGAGTACATGCTGTAAGCAGCTGCAAGGCTTGTTGGAGGCTTTTCATGTTTGACCATGTATCACATTATATGCATGATGTGCTTCATTGGCTGCCAGTTTCACAGCATATCAAATTTAAGATTTCAATGTGGGTCTGTTGTTGCCAGCTGGGAGATGCTCCTTCCTATCTGAATGAGCTTTGTTGTCACATTCTGAGTTTGGCTGAATGCGAAAATCTTTGCTCCCTGGGCTGAGGTGAAATGGTTCATTTAGCATGCAATTCAACAAAGCAGCATCACACCTTTCCAGTGATTGGGCCCCTACCAGGAATGGACTCCCACTTTATCTGCATGTCCTTCTGGCTAAGGATGCTAGATACACCTTTCACCAGCAGTTGAAAACTTCCTCTTCCCTTTTGCTATTGCTGGGCTGGGAGTGCCCAGGGTATATAACTTGAAAGGGCACAATATAAATACTCAGAATGTCTTTTCATACTTGAACTCAGCAAGTATTCTCAAAGCAACAGTAATCCTATTCCAACTTCTGCCTTCTTACCAGCTCTTAAACGGCACTTCTGTCGCAAGGTAGCTAAGCCAACAGAAAATCAGTAAGAACTGTGACATGCAAGAAACTCACAGCTTCATGACAGAAGGATGAGAGTCATCTTCTCCACCAATAATGATTACACCTTTCAGCTTGACACTACCTGTAAACCTTTTAAGAAAAGCACATTAGTAAGACTTATTCAAATTAAAATACAAACTTCTGCCCATTAGCAATTTAAGTGTTTGAAATGCTAAGACAGCCATACAGCTGTGCAAAATCCATTACAAGTAAGATAGTTTTTAGAATCTCTTTCAATGTTCCAATTTCAGCACTACTGCCAGATGGTGCTTTCTAAATACATTACAAATGAAAATTCTGCACTAATCATAACATCATCAAATTCCTCCCTCTCTCTTGCTGTTTCTGTCTTTCTTACTCTATCCTTTTAACCCGGTCAATCCTACCAGCCCTTACATACCTCTCTGGTACACTCCATAACCTGATCAATTATTTACTTGTTACCAGTCCATCCATATGTTCATTTATTAGCCTCATCTCTTTAAAGCAATCTTGAACAATCCAAACCACGTCTTACATCAGCCATTCCCGCCAGTTAAAACCCTCAGTTATTCCCTACGGCCCCACACCCATGACCGTATTATTCCTCCTGCTGATAATTTCATGCGTAAATGTTTTAATAATAGGATGTTGTGTGCATATTAAGTTTTTCTTGTGTTCTTAAATACTTGTAAACTGATGTGTGATTAGCTATTGGTCAATACAGAATATATTTACTTACTTTACTTACTTAGTTCCAAATTTATTCATATTCAGCCATACAGTTCTCTGAATCCACATAGAACAGTACATGCATTATATAATTTTTTTACTTACACCAATAGTAAATGCGATATAAAAATTAAGCTTCTGTGTAATTTTCATTTGCTGATATAAACTATCCTTTAACTTCCACTTTAATGTTGTAAAAAAAGCAATCTCTAACTTCTTGTGTTTTCCTTTTGTTCTGAAATATTTATTCAGCTATGGTGAGCAAAGTCCATCATGGAAATATTTGAAGTAATGGACGAAGATCTGAGCCACCTGTGCCACGTGCATGGCATTAACTTCACATGGTACTGGCCACTTGAAAAGTTTCACAATGGCTCTAAATACACCACATCATCGCTATAACATGGATCCCAAATTCGCGCACGCAGACACATGTGATCTTTGGAACAAAGCCTGACACAGCGCCGAAATGGCAATGCCTGTCCAGACAGAAGCGCTAACCTTTCTTTTCTTGTTGTTCGCTGAGCTGATAGTGGGTCACACGTTTACACGGTATTCCAGAATAGCTACTATAAAGCATCGATGTCATATTTTTGTAAGACTTTCGCTGGTACAGAACTCTTGGATCCAAGGTATGTACAAGATTTTATTTACCATATGGGTAGCTGCATTGCTGAGATAATTTTTAAATCCTTAAGGACGACAGCTAGACCATAATTGACAAACAAACGATGTAGTAAAATGTAAAGTAACAAAATGTAACGTAATAAAATTTTATTTTCCTTAGCAAATTTTCAAAACTTTCGGGATGATGGAAGGTATGCTCTGTGCAAAAGCTGGATGCAACTGAAAAACATAGAAATGGTGCAGGCAAAAATTGGTACAGATCGTAGCATTAACGAAGCACAAATTTAAAGTATCATGTATTGTTTCATTCAAATAAAAGCCAATTAATTTAAAGTTTTGCTTATGTACTTAATCATCTAAAATAACTATGCTGCATAAATTTATCTACTGCACTCCATGTGTGCAGCCAGAAGTTTATGGTACCTGAAAGTGGAAAATAAGAAAGAGAATTAAATGGCATTTAACTGAATTTATAAAAAAATTGCTTCCACTTCAAAACATAGTTTTAAATTAAAATGCAGATTTCCAGATCTGGAAGCCTCCATTCCAAAACACAATTCACAATTTTCTGGTAACCATTGGACAACATGCGTGGTAAGCATTCCGTAGATTCGTTGTTTGTGACAATACCACATTCTCATGCTCTTGTAAGCCCAAAAGAACCTGCAAATACACAGCTACATAAATGTGTACAGAAATGTTGGTAACAAAATGCCAGTTCAGTTTGACGCAACCCTTGCTATAACATGGTACTTGACATGGATCCCAAATTCTATGTTACAGCAAGGGTGCAGTGTATTTGTATTTAGTCAGACAGTGTGTTTAATTATTTGTATTTGACAGAATAGTAAAAACTGCTATTTGGCATACAGCTCATAAATTTCCAAAGAATGCAATAAAAACTTACGGAATGTTAAGCAAGAGTTCTTCATCAACATCACTCTGTACAAACTGGATATCAAAATAATCACAGATCAGTTCAAAATTAAGAACACCAGAAAAATATTTTTTCCTCAATCAATTCTTGGATATTACAGCTTTCCAGAAACATATAAATGATGACTTGAACTGAAAACAATCTTCACTATGTTTATCAGGAATGAACCAAAACATTTATGTAACACTTGTAACAAGACTTTAAATTTATAAAATGCATTTATTATAATATTATATTAACTGTAATGGAGCTACGTAAAGTGGAAAGATTGATCAGGATGGTCTGCCTGGCATTGTTAATGAGAGATGCAGGTACGTTAAGCAACATTCAGCCCAGTTACGTGTACTATGTTGACAGGTAGCTGTTTCTTATCCTTCAAGGCCTTCAATGTACAATTTGTATAAAAGGCTATTTTTCAGCTCAGAATCGGGCAACCTGCCCATGTAAGATTTGATATCTGCGCGCCTCTTTGGAAGAGACTATTTCAAATCACAAAGACCAACCTACCATTTGCTGTAAAAAGGACCCATTTCAACTATTGGAAATGTTACTGAAACAACATTTTTCTGGACAGCAGTAACGTTCAGAGGATTAACGGAGGAAAAACTCTACATGCTACACTTGTCTGCTAAACAAATGTCTACATGCTACACTTGTCTGCTGGCACACATGCCACAATTCAATACACAGCTACATAAATATGTACAGAAACTTTGGTAACAAAATTCCATTTCAATTATAAAAATGTAGCATGTGTGCCAGCAGACATGTTTCTCCTGTCATTAATTGCGGGTGTGACCTCAGAGAGAAGCTCTTTGACATTAACCCTTTGCATACCAGATCTTTTTAGCCAATAATCTGGCCCCATCAGATATGGTAGCTCACTGCAATTATAAGTGTACTAAAATAATAAAGGGGAGTAACACTTTCAGTGTCAATGTGTAAAGGCTTTTTATTACAGTACTTGTAGTGTCCAAATGATCCCATATTGCTGAAACATTTTTTCGGCAATTTTTAATACAACATGAATCGAGCAGTGTGTGTGCGTGCGTGCGTGTGTGTGTAAGGGCTCTGAAAACAAGTAAACTCAAAATACCTTCGTTTTGTCAAGTCTTTCGTGCCACGGTTTGAATATCTTCTGACACGATCCATCAACGGCTTCGTTTAAGCACCGCACCTTATCTGTGTCGATTTTGAGATAAAGACTGTACAAATTTCCTCGTTCTGCTTCGGAAGCGTCATCATCGTGCTGATGTTCACCAGCACACCCTCCACGCCCGTGCCCATGTCCATGTCCGTCGTTTCCTCCGTGCCCCGCCATTTTATCCAAACACAACAGAAACCCACCGTCCACCAAACGCGTGTGTGCGTGTGCGTGTGCGCGCGCGAGTCTTGATCATAGATATTATATCTATGGCTGTATCCAGTGTTATTATATCTATGGTCTTGATAACGCTTATTATTTTATAGTCCACCAACGATTCCACCGTCTTAATATAACCAAAGATCTTAGAGTCACTCTAAGATCTTTGATATAACCACACCTCTTGTCGAATCAGATGACGAGCCTATTCCATAAACATCAAGGGTCAGATGTATCGTATATATTAGATAATAATAATAATAATAATAATAATAATAATAATAATAATAAATAATAATAATAATAATAATAATCAGATACCTTCTGTAGCGCCACCGTTGTAATGCTCAAGGCATCAGTGGAAGGTCGCTACTAAGCAAAATCGTTGTATAAGCCAAATTCCATGGTAAGTCCGGTAGATACACAAGAAGGGAGACCGAGAAGACACGAAATAGCCTGCGGAGAAAATGAGTCCAGGAAGATATCAGCTTTAGTCAAGATCTGAAGGCCAAAACAGACTTTGCAGAGCGAAGATTTGCCGGAAGAGTTCCAAAGTTTAAAGCCAGCCTGCCAAGAGCTGTCCTTACATCAATTTCCCCAAAAATCTTATCCTGATTGTTTTTCCCTTTTATCTCTCTTCCAGCTCCAATTTCAAACACCGTCCGACTGTCTGCCTGTTTGACTTCTGAATCTTGATCTGGAATCTTAAATTTCTAGATTACGATTTCGATTATCTACGGAAGTCCGATTTAGATAGATTTAGATTTAGAGTTGGATCGTTATCGGTTTTTAAGTCGGTATTGGTTTTGTGCGGTATTTTTCTCGGTATTTGTTTCAAAGTCGGTTAGTATCGGTTTCGGTTTTTCTAAATACAACGATATCGTGTTGGTTTTCGGGTTTTGTGTGTTCTTTATTCTTTAAGTTTATATATAGTCCAGTTTTGGTTTTGTGCAGTGTATAAATTGCAACTGTACAGCGAGCAGTTGTTTTACTGCATGAAACATCCATGTTACAAATAAAAAAATGTATTATAGGGCCAATGCGTTCAACTGTGATTATTGGTTCTTAAAGTCTTTATAACGGTAAGCGTAATCGCAGGCTCGACATTTCTACAGCGCTCAACGAAAGCCAAGTTGCGACTCGCGGGAACCAGCTTATTCATAGGCACTCAGTCAGAACAAAACTGATAAGCAGAAAGGGTTTGGTTCCAGGTCAATATTCAGGAGTCAGGCAGGCAGGCAGGCAGGCAGACAGGCAGGCAGGCAGATGCTACGCGGATGGTTTCGGATTGAAAAGAGAGACAGACAGACAGACAGACAGAGACAGACAAAGACAGAGAGAGAGAGAGGAGAAGAGGAAGATTCAGGAATTCAGGATAAGATTTTTAGAAGCGTAATGTTTTCAGTTTTGAGTGAAAGGTCAGCCCAGAAATGGCAGGAATTAAAATATTGGTGAGTTTGTATGATGGACCAGATAATTGTCGTAATTCTGTATAGTTATAGTTCTGTACATGCGCGTATATGTGCGGTATGGTGGTCCATCGGTAATGCACTTGGTCAATCATCATGCGACTGAGGTTCGACTCCATGTAGGCCTAAGTTGTTTGCGCACACCGTGCTTCTGTCACCAAGCAGTACATTTTGCTACCGGAATAAGCGGGGAAGTAAATGGCAAGTCCTGCGATGCGCTGGCCCCGTGTCCAGGACCTTGGGATTCGTCCACTGCCGGCTCAATGGCCTAAAGAGAAGAAAATGAGCGCCTCTCCTACGTCTCAATTGTGGGATATGGGATACTTCACATTTACTTTTACACGCGCGTATACATGGATCATACATTGTCTCGCCGCCAGGGGTGGGGCTTCATATGCAGATACAAAAGTGACCAATCGTAAGTACTGAAACCAGTGCTTTTTTCAGACGGAACCCTCTGGAAGGGCGTTCCGACACCTTCTTTCGGCTAATAAAGAATAATTTAGTTTTTAATAAAAGAATTGTGTTACTAACTTATTTTAATTCAATTTCAGTGTTTACGACTTCACACTGTTTTCATTGTCTATTGATTGATAAAAATAATGAAATTTTTGCACAAAATTGTTCAGTTCCGGAACCTTTTTTCCAGAAAAAAAGCACTGACTGAAACAAAATTTAACAAATCCACTGCTAAGCCGCACTACGATTAGCCTATAATATAGCAGTTATTTAAGTGTGCTATTTGAAATCATTTTGTACGGGAGAAAATTTCTTTCGAATATTGTGACCTAGAATCATAATAATAAATGAGACGCAATACTATTTAACTATCAATAATGGCGTTTTCTTTGTAGGCTTTCTGTGGAATACATAAAAACTATCACATGAAAACCTTTTGTGGGTATTGGCTGGCATATATTCAATATATACCTACCTGTAGCCTAAATGTTAATCAAATGTATTCCACAGAAGGTAATAAACTGTTTCAAAACTCGTTATAAAACGTGATTACATGTATTTGTAAAGAATTTTATTTAGGCCTATGTGAGTTTGCAATCTTCAGAAAAATGTTTATTATTGCTTTTGATGATAGGCAATTACTGCTCACGTGACTTCAAATTATGCTCGTCTGCAATGCGGGAGCGCTTCCATTATTGATTTTGCTTTTCTAAGCTGATCAGATGTTTAACAACAAATTTGGTTAACACAAATTTTTCAAACTAGTCCCTTAAAACTAGTCCAGCTTAAACTTTAATAATGACTGAAGAAAATGTGGATTATATTAGTCAGATTCCAATTTGTTTGCTTGTGCTATATATTTAGTTGTAAGCTTGTTTACTCTAAAGACATAAATCCTTTAACTGTTAGGATGTCTGATTTGGATCTTGAGGTCCACCAGCAGAGCATGAAAATGTCAGCTTTGCTGTCATGAAAACAGGACCAGCATGTGATGTCTGAAATGAGAAAGAATTCAGAAGGTTCAAAGAACAGTTGGAACTGCTCTCCGGTCAGAAAAAGCAGTTTGAGCTTACACATCTGGAGGAGTTTATGTTGAAGCACCTGACCACCCTAGACACCAACGGGAAGCAGATCGAACTTCAGACTGAGTGCCTAATTGTTACAGAGGCCTGTCTTCCCATCTGCCATAGAGTAAGAACAATCAGGAGTGATACAGATGAAGAAAGGGGACCTGAGGGCTCTAAGAGGAACATAGGTACTGAAGCAAATCCTGATCTCTCAATGGTTGTGAATATAATATAATAGTGCCATTTTCTGATACTCATAAACCATCAGTGGGCAAGCTGGGGTATTCTACAGGGAAACCTGTCCTTGACAAGAGCTACCAGCCAATTTGAATTCTTATCTTAGGGCAGAAGCATCAGTAGAATGAACCGGACTTCCAAGACAGCCCCTCCCGAGGCGAGTGCCATGGGTGGAGTGAACGAATTGCCTCAGAGCTGGCCTTCTAACCTGGAGGCGAGTCCCCTGAGTTGCTCCTTACTTGTTGTCAATACAAAATAGCATTAGGTAACTGTCCTGCAGGGTTTCTCTGTGTGATCTGAACAGCTGTGCCTAACTATCTTTCCAACTCATCTGAAGTGCCGTTACCTTGTGCATCTGCAGAAGCAGCAAAGTGCTATACGTAAAAGAAAACTGTTTAAAACACACTCGCCTTGTACCACACGATTTACACCATAGGCTCATTTTGACATGCTTCATTATAACATGATTTCTAATATAAGACAGTCAGCAACATGGATCCCAAAATTAGTTTAGCTACAGAAATAAACTCATTATAACATGATTTCTGATATAAGACAGTCAGCAACATGGATCCCAAAATTAGTTTAGCTACAGAAATAAACTCATTATAACATGATTTCTGATATAAGACAGTCAGCAACATGGATCCCAAAATTAGTTACCTACAGAAATAAACTCATTATAACATGATGTTGTTACAAGACAACAAGGTTAACTGAGTTAAAAAAACCAGGCTTCCAGTGGAATGAAAGCTGGAGAAAAGCAGACTACATAACATCTATTTCTATAACTGCATCTATTTCAACAACAATGGTAGTTTTCCAGATGTTTCTTGTTGCCACAAGTAGGATGAGCTACAAAAATCTGGCTTCCAGTACATTTACATGTATTTTTGAAGGTAAAAGTTTTTGCTCAATTACCACGAAAGGCCCATCGAGGTCTATCCCATCATCAACTTAAGGTCTTCATTTGGATGGCGCACATCTGTTGACATGATGTTGTACTTCTGGACCAGAATGTCCAACACATTGGGTGTGATGAATGCTGGTAGCACTGGTCCCAGGTGAATGTTCTTTATGCCGAGATGAAGCATTGTCAACAGCACAGCCACTGCCTTCTGCTCGAACCATGATATTGCATACGAAATTGGCAGAGAGTTGATGTCTGTCTTCAGTGCGTCTGCCAGGGCCGTGGCAATAACAACCGCACCATATGAGTCGTTACACTGACCAATATCCAGAAGGCGAGGAATTCCAGTTGAGCCAAGCATTCCAAAATCATGACGATTGAAGCGGTACTTTGCACATCCCATTGTCAAGATGAGTGTCTCCGGTGGCAATGCATCTGCTAGGCTGGTAAAGTAACTGCGCTTGTTCTCTGATCCATCACATCCACCAATGACAAAGACACGTTTCAGCTCACCAGATGACACTGCCTCCAGCACCTAGAAAATTTTGTGCATTATAAGTTGATACCTAGTAGTTTTTAAGGTAAAGTTAAAGGCAACATTTGTCTACACACCTCTACAGAAACATGGTCATGATATCAAAGAATCACTCGGCTGAGGTGCAAACATGACTACAGCCATCCAGTGACAGAACACCTGTTTAACAAACTTGTGTTGGTACTCATTTACTTACCCAAAAGGATGGATAGGATGGTGGAAAATATGTGGAATGGAAGTCCACGGACAATCACCCATCCTAGCACTAAACAGCTCAGGTGTTTGCAAGATTAATATCAGCAGTACCAAGTGGTCGCCTAATCCAAAAGTGACAGTGGCACAGCAATGGTTGGCGATTGTTGTGCTATGCTGTCTATGGGGATAAACACAGGTACCACATTTCCACACTTCAACTCAAGCCCATCACGCCCATCTCTTATGTTGGACCATTTTCCTAAAACAGTCTTCCAATGCACTTATGCACTGATTCCTTAGACTGTTCAAATATTAGAGGACTGCTAAATGGTTCAAAATGCAGTCACTGATGGTGGTCATTGTCTGGGTGCAAAACAGTGCTGCCTTAACCGCTAGTTGAATTTAACTTTATAGATAAACTAACTATCATTTACCACTGCACCAGCATACTATAGTACCATTTCACCAGCACATGGGTGCACAATTTCCTATACATAAAACTACTGACAGCAGAAAATAAATGACTGAACTTCATATACCCAAACAACTAATCAATCTTTCTCCCAATTACATTCACTGCCTTTTACAACATTAAGTTTCCTCAGAAAAAAACAGAAAACAATAATAATTCAAAATCAGAGACAGTTGAATGCTTGACTCCAGAAACTGAAACTGTAAGTTTATCAGGTGACTGCATCCAGTGCCTGTGCATTATGTGGTAAAAACTCTTTCTCATCAATTTAGAATTTGTAAAATTCTTACCAATGATCAGTATTGTCTCAGAAATGATGATGATGACAATTCGTTTATAAAAACAGAAAGAACAGTTGACAAACCTTCCCTGCATTAGCGACAACTGTGTCATGACCAAACCCAACAGTCAAGGTCTTGCCCTCCTGCTTGCAGTCTTCCTCCTTGTACCCTGGTTCCTTTTCAGCTGCCTCAATCAGTTTGTCCACATCATCGGGCAGATGGAAGTGCTTGCAACCAGGCCACCCAGTTTCGTTTAGCGTGTAAAGTCGTTCTTTGTAAGACTTCATTGGCTCAACAACACAGTTGGTGGTCACAACAACTGGACCAGGAAAATGTGGGAATTCATATTTCTGCATCTGCCAAGCGCCACCATAATGCCCAGCCAGGTGCTGTAACACAAAACAAAAGATTAGTAATCGTTCAGATGATTTTAGTCTTGCTCAAAATATTTGAATCTCAGCCAGTCAAAAATCTGTTTAGTGCCACTGCAATAAAGCAGCTGGCAAAGGTAGATGTTTGATCAAAACTTAAACTGAATCCAGGGAGGTAAGTCTGGAAAGTTAGAAAGGTAGCTTATGTAGGATAACGCCTAAAAAATGATAAATTTTCAACTTCGTGCATTTGGGCATTCCCAGTGTTGAACTTTGAATGATGTAGCTATCAAGCCACAGTGCTGTTCATATAAAAAATTCATATATAAAATTCTTCAATAATTTTAAATTTTGGGCTGAGTAAGTATAAACTCTGAAGGTTGCACTGTTTCTTTACACAGTATGAAACTCAGGTAATGCATTAATTTTATTGTGTTTTGTTATTGATTTTTGTTTTTCAACCTTAATCTAATTTTGTTGCAATTTTAGAAATTTTATCACCAGTACGATTGAGGCGATTGATGTGATGATGTGTAAATTGAGAATTATATTCAAAAACTTGGTCCTAAAAATGAGTTCAACTTATGTATGAGTAAATCAGGAAATTTCAAACCCATGTTGAACTGATGCACTATGCTTTACTATGGGTGCAGCCACTAAGACTGATTAAGCTATTCACATTATTGCAAAGCATAAATTCAATTCATATGTACTTAGGTCAAGTTTTATAAACTTTTACTGCAATAATTGTTCATTTTAACCTAATTTAGCAGAGCTTATAAAAGAGACTGACACAGCAAGCGCAGTGCGTTCTTGCCCCTTGGGCTGATTGGGAGGTCCTGATGGTTTCCACCCACAGCATCTTCTAGATCTACTGAACCACAGAGAATCTTCAGCTGAGTTTCTTCAGGCATTGTCTGGCTTTGTCAACATTCTACTGTGTGGTCAATGCCCCCAATACGTGTGCAATGTATTTTTTGGGAGATCTCTCACAGCTCTTTCAAAAAAATCAGGAGGTATTAGACCAATTATAATTGGATATGCTTGGAGAAGGCTTGTGGCAAAGTGTGCTAACAAATTTGCGACTGGCAAACTCACTTCCTTCTTCACTTCTCTTCAAGTTGGCATTGCCACTGCAGGCAGGTGTGAGGCAGCAGTCCATGCAGCCAGATGATTCCTGTTGAACATGCCACCGGATCAGGTCTTCGTCAAATTGGATTTTGCTAATGCATTTAACACCTTACACAGAGATATGATGCTTCAAGCAGTTTATAACTCAATACCTGAGCCTTATGCCTTTGTCCATCAAGCATATGCAACTTCATCTTCGCTTCACTTCGGTTCATTCGTTATCCAGTCACAATTGGGGCCTAAGCAAGAACACCCTATGGGCCCTCTCCTCTTTTGCCTTCCTCTCCAACCAACTCTACGTTCACTAAACTCTCATTTTCAAGTGGGCTACTTGGACGATCTTACTTTGGGTGGTAGGCGGGAAGACGTTAAGCATGACCTGGCCCTAATAGCTGACTGGAATCAACACTCGGCCTCTGCCTTAATCACCACAAGTGTGAATACTTCTCAGGATCGGTCCAGACAGAGAATGACCAAGGATTTCCAGCGTGTCGACTGAGATTCTGAAACTTCACTTATCCAGGATTTATTTCAATATCACCTGCTGAGGGCCCCAATATTCAAGGGTGTAGCACTGGACACTACCATCCAAAAACATGCAAACATACTTCAACCAGCAATACAAGATCTGACAGGTTTTCAAGCACAAAGTGCCATGGTCTTCCTACAATCATGCTTCGGGGCTGCAAAGGGTCAGCCATACTCGGATGTGAAGCCTGGTCAGACATATACAAGAACGAGATCATTGCAGCCCGCAGTTCATCCGCACCTGCCATTACAGGACCAATACCAGCAAAGCAGAGTGCCTGGGACAGGCCCATGATCGAACAGGACAAGACAACTGTCTGGACCTCTTTCAACAATCCACTCAACCATGCAAGGTTGGCAGCAATGTCCGCATCAATTCAATGACTGGCTTATGATCCTGCCTATTTCATTACGTGGCCTTTCTCTCAACAATGAGGCTTTCTGCTTGGCAGTGGGCCTTCAGCTTGGTCTGAACATATGTATGCCGCACCAGTGCCAATATGACAAGACAGTTGAGCCTGGAGGACATCATAGACTGTTATGCAAAAAAGCAAGTGGACGTTCCAGCAGACACTATGGCATGAACAAACATTACCGATATTTGGAGAGTTCTTCAGAAAGCAGATATCTTGGAGCAACGCTGGTACCGTGGTCGTCTGGCAAATATCTTGCATGGGATGTGACAAATGTCCACAACTGTGCGACATCATACATTCATCTGACATCAACGTCACCAGGAGGTGCAGCTGAACAAGGTGCATCATAAAAGCGCAAAATACTCACGTCTCTCTCTGTCAAACAATTGCATTTGACCAATCAACCTGACAAATCTTGAATTTACTTCTAGATTGGGTTGCCAACTAACTGCTTTTTCTGGTGATCCACGTGAGACTATCCATCTTTTTCAGCGCCTTTCAATTTGCATACAACGCTATAATCCCATCGCTTTCGGGGGTACATTTGGAGACCTCGTGGCATCAGAGGACTTATGACGAACTGTTCACTTTATAAACTAAAACTGATAATAATAATACTAATAATAATGTTTATAGAATGATCACACCTCTTGGTAATTGCAATAGAAGCAAATAAGCATGAAAGCCAAGTTGCAAATAGAAACTTTCAGCTATCAATTTCAGGAACAAGATAGAAGAAATTAGGTCATTATGACTAGTACTTCGCGATCAACAAAGATAAAAAAACACTTAAATTCTTTTACATTAACTTTAAAGTTATAGCTTAATATTTAGAATACAGACTTTTTCATCTAGGAATTTTCAACTCTAAGGGACCAATCTCTCCTACAGTAAGATAATTAATTCTCTTAACTACCAAAACTTGAACTTGACTTTGGTTCAATCACCAGTAATGTTTTCATCTTGCATGACAGCAGGAAAGAAAAGCCTTGATTTATGGGGGTTAGTTTTAAAAGGAAATAAGCAACAATCAAATTGAACACCTTGTACTTTCTAAGCTCTGGGTATCCATGGGCGGGTAGCATTTCACCATGAGTATATACGTTTATCCCCTTGTCGACAGTTGCCTTTAGGATCATCTCGAGGTCATTCATGTCATGACCTGTCACAAGCATTGCCTAAAAACACCACCAACATTAGATAAATGGCCAAAATCATTGCTCTGACCAATAAACATACAGTATAAAAATATTTTCAGTAAGAACAATTAGCATCAGACACACAAAGACAGCATGTAATGAAAAAATTAAATCCTGCTCTTCTCTCTTGATTGTTGTGATTGATGTTCAAAGTCTAAGAGAACTTTACGGTAACCCAGTAGGTAAAGTAATGGCTCATTTATTACTTCCATATTCCCGTGAATATACTAATGCTGTAAATTAGCTAATTTTGCTAGTTCAAAAATTCTGTGAAAATAAAATAATATGGTGGCTTTTGAAGTCTAATAACTGAAGACTTAATGCTAAAATTGCTGTAAATACTCATGCATAAGATGGAAATTTTTTTACAATTTTAAAATTCCATAGTTAGGTGGTCGGCTGATATGTAGGATTGACTTACATATGCATCAAATCACTTATGAGTTTTAAAATTATTTTAGCATAAATTAAACTATTAATTTTTCTTACGGCATTATGCGTAGAAACTAGTTGCAGTTAGCAAACCAGAGATGCTTTGGGTAAAGCATGTGTTGCAAATGGTCTTCATTAACACTGTCTATCCACTAAAGTCATGACATTATGTTAGTTTTCTTTTCTTCAAATCTGTTTCTTTTTGCTGATGTATCACTAGGTTTAAGTCAGTTCTCATTAAAAGCAAGAAAATTATGTGGGGCTGCAGCTTTATTTTACAAAGCCAAATGGTTAGTTGACCAATATCCAGATTCTGAAACTTCACTTATCCAGGATGTATTTCAATATCATCAGCCAAAAGAAACAACAGAATCGGATAAAAAAGACAACCCATGATGTACAACAGTCAAAGATGTTCTACATGAATGAACATTCAACCCAGGATGGAACATAATGTAACTAGTATCTCATAGCAGTAGCACACAACTAAATTAAAGAAACAGCACCAGGAACCAGGTAAAATGAATGAGCTTGAGCCAAAATTGGCAATAGGCCAGATGGCAGTGAAGCATGTGTAAATCCAGTAACAGACCTGTCTCTGCCAGATTTGGAAAGAAGCAGGAACAGAAACAATATGCAATACAAAAGCAAGCGACATAATGGAGCAGCCAAAAGAACAGTGACAGAAATGAAAACACAAAGAAAAGGAGGCATAGCAGGTAAAAAAGGCATGACCTAATGAGAAAAACACAGTTCCTTCAGTTCATGGATGACTCAAGGTACACATAATAATAAGAGTAACAACATGTTAGTGTGGACCTAAAACTGTAAATTAAGAGATCGTGGTTGGGAGCCATCCAGGTCATAAAGCACAGAAGACACAGGTCAGCTGATGGCCATGCATGAACAACATGCAAATCAGTACAAAGAAAGAAAGAAAGAATTGAAAACTTATCTCAGCAGCAAAAAAGATAAGCTAGTCAGAAAATGTTTGAAGGCTAAAATCAGTAATTTACTAAGATGATAAATTTATGTAAAAATGCAACAAGAAATTTAAAATCAGCACATCCACTAGACTGCCTTGCTGGTCGACATTATTTCACCATCATAACATAGCTGCTGCTGCTGCCGCTGCTACTACTTCTCTATTCAATTCTTCTTCTGGTGGTCAGTTCTTCCTAAAGTGTTGGTGAAACAGAAAAGATCTTACCTTTCCTGGGACAGGAACTGTTCTCACTTGGGTTGGTGTTGGTTTTCCAAACCTTTTACAATGACCTTTATCAAGAAGTGCCATGCCTTTGAGATTGTTCTCTCCAACTTTCAGAGCCCATGCCAAGTTTGTGCCAAGGTCATGGCGCTGCTTAGGATCTCCATTAATTAGGAATTCGAAAACCTAAAGAAATGACTACATAATTTAAGTACAAAATACTCAGACAAACTAACAAAACCAAACAGAAATACACAGTAAATGACTTTGGAAGCATGAAGCCAAGCAGTACACATAGATAACTATATAGAATCAAATCTATATCAAACTGTGCCTAATCATATACAAGGCTCTGAATGGTCTTATTCTGGACTATATATCAGATTTCTGCACTTGAGCAACAGACAGTCAAAACACATATCGCTGCAGTCCTCACTGAGGAATCAACTGCATGTCCTGCTATCTTCCATAAGGTTAAGCGAATGGTCCTCCTCTATCACCGGACCCACTGCGTGTAACAGTCTTCCTGATCATGTGACAGATGCTCCATCCCTGGACACATTCAAGTCATGGCTAAGACATATCTTTTAAAGATATCTTATGACTTTTGTTGATTTTTGAACCCATGTACAGTGCCCTTTTCTTCTGCCTTGCCTGTGCTATGGCACTACATAATTTTTTTCTTCTTATTATTAATATTACTACTACAAATATTATCATAATTATGGGAGATCACCATCATAATTCATCATCATCGTCATAGGCAGCAGCAGCAGAAAAAGAATCAGAAGAAGAAAAAGAAGAAATAAGAAGAACCAGAAGAATCTTGAATCAGAATCATCATAAGAATAGGAATAGGAAAAACAGGAAGAAGAATCAGAGCAGTCCTTTAACCCCTTTACCGTGGAACAAAATTTTTTCAATTCTTTCCACACACGTGCATTTATTTTTAGGTATTCTTCAATGCATGTGATTAAGGAAGACTGGTATTTGTAATTGTAATATTCCAGAAGTCTTTCTTTGCTCTGAGAAAAATAAAAGTCAGCATATAATAATTTTTTTTAAAGTAAATCCTGTAGTGCTTCTTATGAATTTATATAGCGCCAGTTTAGTATGTTCGCTTTGTATGATATATTCCAAAGCATGGTACAGGCCAAAACGAGAGACTCTTATCTTCCGAAGATAAAGAGTCTCAATCAATGGTTTTGTGGACCAGTATAGTTCAATTTCTGGTTTCTGAATGATGCTTTGGTAGATGAGAATGGCAAAATAAAACCTTCAGCTCACCACAACTAACATTAATCCAACTATTCAATCTGCATCATTTTTTCAGTCGAGGACTGCATTAGTTGATGTGCACATCTGTTAGTATCAGTGACTATCTTGTTTCGTAAGGAACAAATTGAAATTTTCCACTGGAACCGTCGTGTCAGCAACTGGAACACGCATTCCAGGTGTTCCTATAGGCCTAAATGCTAAGCATTGACAAGTCCCGATTTCATCTCTTGACCACGCAGACAGCGAACTGCTGTCGTAGGCCTACTGAACAGTTTTCTGGCTATCATCACTGTCATCATTTTCTCACTCAACAACGCTACTAGAACTAAAACTTAGTTAGTTATCATCAGTCACCATCATCGGACAAACTATTATCACTTTCAAACAATAAACAATGGATTTCTTTGTTAGATAAACCACGTTTGCGACCAGCCAATTTTTAGTGTGAACTATATAATTTTATTTAGTTGGCCCGCCCAGCGTATGACCTAATTTATAATATGGAAAGCCGTTATTTTAATCGTAAAGCACTATTATATTTTGCTGTTGCCATTAGGACGAGTTTATTCGGAATACACGGTGAGTGAATAGATGCACATCATGTGGACGAGTTAACTCGGGGTTCACGCTGCATAATGGGTTCCCGCTGGACGAGTTAACTCGGGGTTCACGGTAAAGGGGTTAAGTTAACCCCATGAGGCAGCTATAGGTATGAAGTGTTAGCTACTTCAATTTTCTTAGCCTTGGCACATATGAGCAGATAGCCAATCCTCTTCCTCACCGCCTGGTCTTTCCCCACCAACAGTAATCGTAATCAGAAATTTGTACCTCATCACTTCGAGAGAAACTAATCAGAGGCTCATACAGTGCACAGTTTACTCATAACTGTAATCATAATCTTGAGAATTTCTAAAGCACTACTTTAAAGCTAAGCACAGGGCACCAGCTTATTCACGAGTGCTGCATCAAGTCAGAGGGGTTGTCTAAGATGCTATATGAGGAACAAAGTCTGGTTGCTACAAGACCAGAGATAAGGGGACAGAACAGCTGCTGCAGTGGGTTGTGTCTAGGTTGAGAGAAATGGGAAGGTGGCAGATTGGATTGATCAGGGCAAGATTTCTTGAAAAAGTGAGATTTAGTTTTGAATGAAATGCCTGAGGAGTAAAAGAAATAGGGGTCTTGAGACAGATGATGGTGGGTGAATGACAAGAGATACAGGAATGGAGAATTTGCAAAATTCGGGAGAGAGATCGTTCCAGAATTGATGTGCAGTATGGAATATCCATGGATCATTTAATAATAATTAGTAACTTCTAATGCGCCGGTGTCTAATGCACAAGGCATCAACCGATGGCACACCAAAACCAAGCCACAATCAGGTTGATATCCAAAAGGTCAGTCCGCACGACAGAGAGGCAGCCTATGGTGGATAAGCAATTTGAAACAGGTAAGTTTTAAGCTGAGAACGAAATGACAGAAGCGACTGAGCAGAACGAACAGACACAGGGAGGGAATTCCAGAATTTTGGTCCAGCAACCGAAAATGCTCGTTTACCCAGAACAGTTCTAGTCCAAGGTATGACCAGAGAAAGACAATCAGCTGACCTTGCAGAATAATGGTAAGTCTGGGGAATAAGGACTGATTTCAAGTACTGTGGTTGGCCACAGTTCAATGTTTTATAAACTGTAAGTCCCAATTTGAAACAAATCATTTCCTGAACAGGAAGTCAATGTAAAGATTTAAGCACGGGGGTTATATGCTCATATTTAGAAGTATTTGTTATGGCTCTAGCCAAGGAGTTCTGAACTCTTTGGAGTTTCTGCATGTTTGACTTAGTGATACCAATAAGAATGGAGTTACAATAGTCAAGGCGACTGGAGACCAATGCGTTGGCTAAGGATATTCTGAAAGACATGGGGACATAGTGCCTAATTCTGCATATGTCACGAATATACATGTATGATGACTTACAAATACCATTTACATAGTTTGTGAGAGACATGGTAGAATCAAAAACAACACCCAAGTCACGAGCAGTATCAGTCATCTCAATGAGTGAATCACCCAGTTTTACGGATTTAAGACATTCGAATTTCTGAAGTTGCTGAGGAGTGCCAAGTAGTAGAAATTCAGTTTTCGAGGGGTTAAGGAGGAGTTTATTAGCCGCTATCCAAGACTGCAGCTCTTCAAAGGCATCAGATAACAGCTGCACAGACGAGTGACAAGTCAAACTGTCAAATGAGATGTAGATTTGGGCATCATCAGCATAGAAATATTCCAGTGAATGATTGTCTAGCAGAGTACCTAGAGGTGTGGTGTATAATGTACACAGTAGAGGACCAAGTACAGAACCCTGCGGAACGCCACAAGTCAACGAGGCACTAGCTGAATAATGTCCATTTAAATATAAAGATCGAGTGTGAGGGCTGAAGTAAGTAGCAAACCAGTGTAGGGCAGGACCACAAACCCCAAACCAGTGCTGAAGATGAAGCAAAAGGAGAGAGTGGTCGACAGTATCAAAAGGCAGCAGACAAATCAAGGAGAACAAGTGCTGTCACCTTATCCTTAGCCATGGAGCACATGATGTCGTTATGAACAGCAAGCATGGCAGACTCTGTTGAATGAAATTTACGGTATGCAGACTGAAATGGAGAAATTAGTGGGTTGGAAGAAAGGTGAGCTTGCATACGATTCAATACTACCCATTCAAGAATTTTAGGTATAAAATTCAAAGTTGAGATGGGTCTGTAATTAGACAGGTCACTTGAATCGAGAGAACTATGGCATGAGCAAAAGCAGATGGGAAGGATCCCTCAGGCAATGAGAAATTGATAATTGATATAATGGTTGGACCCAGGATATCAAAACATTCTTTTAGGTAAGAAGTGGGAATGGTGTCTAGGAGACAGATTTTGTCAGGTGAAGAAAATATGAGTCTGCAAACCCCCAGAAGAGTGGTTGGCAGAAAGTAATCCAAGATTGGAGGAGAAGAACTAGGAAGAAGAAATTTATCACATACCGAATAACCAATAAATTTCAGCCTTATACCAGAAATCTTATCAGCCAAAAAAGGTCAAAAATTTACTGGCTAGCTCTTGGGTAGCACAGAACACACCAAAAGATAAATTTAACTTCTCTCTGTGTAGTAATTTATTCAAAGCCATCTACAGTTTTTGGAGATGTAGAACTTTCAGCAATTAAAGGGGCATGGGCATGAGGTAAGAGGATGAACAGGTAAAGCGGGGTGATTTGATGGTAAAGAGTTTGCGAAGATAAGTAAGTTGGGAGTATTGCAGCGAGTTATATGTTACAGAAAGAACTCTGAAATGAATGTGTTCAGGGATTTTCAGCCAGTGGAGGGATTTCAGGATAGGAGTGATATGGTGATGCTTGGGTGTCCTGGTGACAGCTCAGGCACGTGAATTTTCGATAAATTGAAGACCTTAATTTGAGTGAATTCAAGATTAAGGAAGAGGAAATTGCAGTATTCAAGCTTACAGTGGACAACAGAGGTGGTGATTATGGCTGCACTGGCCAGGAGGCTCAAGTGGGGCCAAAATCTAAAATAATTTCTGCCCTGGCATAGATTTGAACCCCTGACCTTTTGATCGAATCCAGCATGCTAACAATTACACTACTGTGCCCCATAAAATCACATGAGATAAAATGGTATCCAAAAATAATCCCAGACAGAAACATTTTTAAGGGTTTGAATTAAGTTGTAGAAAAGGTAAGAAAGTAATACTTATCCTCAAGAACTAAAATGAATATTTGGCTAAATTCAAAAGCTAATTTGACATTTTTAACCAGTTTGGTGACAGAAAAATTCAAGTTTACTTGCACAGTCTAGGTGCTCCTCTCCTCTCCTGTCCTGTCGCAGTGTCTTTGCAATTGTGTGACTTTCAATTTATTCACAATTAAGTGTTGTGTGAATAAATACTGCAGTAATAAATGTCAGTATATTACAGTGCTGTCTGATTAAGTGTCACATAATTAAGTGTTGGTAAACTCTACCATCCAGGTGAAGCAGATGTCTCCTAACCCTTGCTTGAGTGGAGAAGGCCTTGCTTGGCAACAATTCCATGGTGTGATGTATTGTGCAGTTTTGCAGCAGCCTCCATCTGGCGCCGGTCCAACTCCTTTCTGGCATATTCGTGGCTTGGGTACCAGGACATTCTTTGTATATATGTCCTTGCCCTGGAACCCTGATCTACTGACCCTGAGGCCTGCTGCAAGGCAGAAGCCTATCAATTGCTCAGGGTTGTCATTTGTCACTCTACTTCCAAAGGGCCCCAGCACCAGTCCACAGCTTGTCTTATATGTGCCAGAAACATAACACCCTGTTCGCTTTCTTGGGCATTGCAACAGCCTCCTCCAGAGTCCTGTAAATGGCATCCTTGTCGGTGTCAAGCACCTTATTGATTGGAAAACATGCTAAGACAATGGTCAGCTCTCCTAGTAAGTAACTGAATGGGCTATCAGATTTATCTGTCTAGGTTGTCTCCCATAGCTTTCCCCTCCCGAGATCACCCACTAGGTATGTCACAATTCCATCACTGAATGACTGCAGTATTTTACTAGGGTAGCGAAGCACTCCGGTAGAGATGCTGTCCATGGCTGCTTGTTCACTGCAGAATCCATGCTTATTTTGCAGTTAACCTGCATACAGGTAACCATTCACCATCTGCCACCCATGGACGAACTGGGTTGGAGTTACAGCTCTTCACAGTTTATGGCCAACAAGCTGTGAAGGCAACACCAAACCATTTGCCAAGAACATTTACTTAGTAAGCACTTGGAGAAACAGCTAAAAACGATGGCCAGCAATCCAACAACGGAACAACTCTTTGCAGTAAACTACGAAATGAATCTGCAAAGAAATGAATTTGTGCCATGACTATACCCTTTCTGTAAGTTTCCAAATAAAATATAAATTATCTGATGACAGTCTCAAACCTCATTAGTGAATTCTCCAATCGAATCATCCCATTCTCCAAGAAGCCTTGCATGCCTAGCATATGTTGACATTCCTTTTAGACCATAGATGATCATCTGGCGAACTCCATGCACATCAGCTCCATACTCAGGAAGATCATGCTTCACACCAAACCTTTTTCCTGCAAAATATTCCAGTCTACATCTCTAACAAAACCTTTAAAAACTTCAATTTCACTTAAACAGTACTGATATTCTTAGCAGTCTTAGAAAGGGATGTAGAGTATACACCTACTAATACAACAGACTAAAATGCCACTTTTAAATACACTGTGCCCAACCAAATACTCAAAATCTAATAAACTTTTCATAAAATATACACGCTTTTGTGAGCAGAATTTTATGCTGACAAGTCAGCACATTTTAAATAAGCTCAGGCGGGTTTAGGGGTGCGTGTCTGTGGCAGAAGTTTCCATGGATACCTTTGTTAACTTCCTTGTGACTGGCTCATGGGCGCCCTGCACCGAGGTGGAATTTTCCATGACATAATTTCAACAAATTATCAGTTCATTTACTCATCTGTGATTGGCTGGCAGGCGCCCTGCGCTTAAGCGGGCTGACATCAGCAGTAATTCTTGCCTGGGCACGTTTTGTAATATGCACCCGTGGTTGGTGGGCATTTGCACACAATGACTTACGTCAGTAGTGAGTCTTATTCTTGTCTGGACTTTTCTGCTGATGCGACATGTTCGAACACAAATAAGGTGGTTGCAAATCATTTAAGGTAATGTATGAAAAATGTTGTAAAGACAGTTTGTCACGTACTCAGTTGATTGTTGCAGTTACAAATGTTATTGCTCATATAGCAAATTACAGAGTTGTGCACATATAAGTTAATGTTGGCAATTGAAGTACTGTTGTGATTGAACTGTTGATTTAATGAATTAGGCTACATCAAAATAAAAACTGTGCATCTTTCTTGAGTTAACGCTACATTACAAATCAGACAAGTTAGGTGATTAGATGTTCGAATGATACAAAACTTCAAAGGTCACTGATGCAGTGAATAACTTTGTAGTAATAATAATGGGTCATTCAATCTCATTTCAACAAATTTTTCACAAGGTTCCAGCTCGACCATCTCAGATTTCAATGAAAATTTCACAGAATGTTTGTTATGGTATTAGAGGAAGTTATGCCAAATTTTAGATCAATACGTTACGTAGTTTTGAAGATACTGAGTCTCAAAGATGTATGGGGTGACCTTGTTTTTGCAGTTTCAGAACTCTCGTCTAAATTTGTAATGACGTTCAGAAACTCATAATCCGAGATGGTCGAGCTGGAGCCATTTGTTGAATTGAGGTGGAATTACCCTAATGAAAAATAGTAACTATCTAGTAGCATGTGGATTTAAGATGAACTAATTAAAACACAGGCCTACTCGGTGTCACTGTACAACGGCACTGAATAAATGTAATGCTAAAATATTCTTTTCTGCTACCATATTGAAATGATATTGACATCTAAGTACAAACATCTATTTTATACATTTTTTATTTAAAGCACTTATAACATGCACAACGTCAGCACACCTGAATCTGGGGTGCGGATTATCTGTCTATCTTCACATTAATTTTAAAATTAATTTAAACTTTAATTAATCACATTCAGTAAATCATCTTAATGAAATGTCAGAGGTAAAAAATTATTGTATTATGTTTTTCAAACAAAATGTTTAGGTCCAAATGCCTGTAAGCTCTTCAAGTTGGGAACCTACAAAGCTTTGAGATCAGACCTGATTTTGAATCAGGATAGATAAGTAAATGTTGAATCAACCCATGTCATTTCTGTACAGGTTTATGACTGTAAAAATGGCCATGTTCACAAGAAGTGTACCTATATTCTAAAAATTTTAAAACCAAATAAGAGTAACAGTTAGCTGCAATAAGAGTTCTTTGGTTTGCTATATATGTAAGTATGTATAGGGCAGATTCTTTAGCACTTGCATCTCAGAAACCAAGGGTTAACGCCCACACGGATCTTGAATAAATGAACTCAACAATGTGTAGGTCATGTCCTTACAGGTGTAAATCTACAGATTCTTTAAAGACTGGGTGTGAGATTTATTGAAATAAGTTGTCTCTAGCATGCAACTGATTTCTCCAAGTTCCTATGACCAATTCCACCTCATTTCATCAGGCAATTATTATTATTTCAGCCAAGAGTCTACAGATACGGCAATGACTGGGCAAGTCAGCTGGCACTGCAATAATAAAAATTAATAACCTAATTATCTCCTACTATAACCATAAAGCTAAAATATGTAAAAACAATGTATATACATGAAAATGCCATCAACAATGCAAAAATAAACAATCTTAAATGACAAACTTTGGTGCACTTTTGCACTTTTGCTGCAGCTGAGCAGAGAACACTTGCTGAGAGGATGCTTGATTTTGTCAACTCAAAAAGACGCACAGTTTTTACATTTCACGAGAATTCTAATGATATTGTTTGTTGTTTGATGATGTTGCTACATGAAATTTATTGAATGCATGAGCCACAAAGTCCAACACAAGAGTCCAATACAGATTCTGATACAAGTTCCTGAGTGATCATGCTTTCTTATACGAAAAATCTGAACTGTTTTGTCAGATAAACCTGAAGAAATGTTTAGAAGTTACTTTAAGTTACCATTTAGATCAGTCAGACAGCCATTTTTTAATACTTTTCTGAAGCAGTTAAAACACAATATATACCAGTAAATATACAATATCTAATTATGTAGAATTCAGTTCAATCTTTGCTCTCTTATTTTATGATGCATCATGGCCAACCTTTTGCTCTTGTTTATCTTATATCTCCTGCACTTACCTACCACCTACTTTAGTCTTTTATTCAAAATCCATGTACCAGTCAAATTTGTGAGAAGATATTTTGCATAGTTTCTGTCATATTTTGCAATACATTCCAAATGGTCACATCCTTCAGTATTATTCAGAGCGAAAAGTTCAAAAACTGGACTAGGGTAAAAAATGTGGAGTTCTTATATTCTTCATTTAAAAATATTTTCCTTGCTGAAAACTCTTAGCAGATGAAATTGTCAAGTGATGGATGAAATTGTCAAGTGAATCCTTGCAAACAAAAATTGGTCAAGGCATTTGGACTGGAGACATATATATATATATATATATATATATATATATATATATATATATATATATATATATATATATATATATATATATATATATATATATATATATATACATATATATATATATGGGTGACAGTACGAAAAACTGTTCATTACCAAGCATTCTGCAGTTCACCTGATTCAATGGTTTTGGATTTACAGCCAGCGAAAAACCAATTCCCACAATAAAGGCTTGTAATTGTTAACATTGGTGTGCATAGCCATGGCAGCCTGCGATAACTGCAAATCAAGTTTTTATACTGAATGTATTCAGATCAAGTTTCTTATTGAATAACATTTCCACAGATCTAAAGCCTTCTCAATTAATAAAAACTCACCTTCTGCTTCAAGAAGTTCAGCTGTCATACCAGTAACTGGTGTCCAAGCTGCTTCAGTCTGTGTGAATTTCTGTGATGCCACTCCCTTTTTCTGACATTCCTCTTCGTATGCTTCCTTTAGCTGTTCACGATATTTCAACGCTTGTTGAATGTAGCCCACAAATCGATCAGGATCGAAGTTTACATTTGTAAGTGTGCTGTAGAGGAGATGAAAAAACAGATACCGTCGTGAAGCTGCTCAGTAACATTACAGATATTTCTAACAACCAAATCATTCAATTGTGTGTGCATATATGTACGAATGTAGCATGCACACGATTGGGCATCTGCATAGTGTCTTTCATAACATCTCAAAAGCATTTCATAATAGAGTGCACAGCTCACCAGCAGGAAAATGGTGCTTACTCTGCCCCCCCTCAACTGTGCCACTTGACAACTTGTCAAAAGTTTCAATCCAAACTGAAATCTCCAGGGTGGCCAGAAGCACCTCCGGCCCAAGGTCTGTGATGGATGGACTTGTCCCTCTAGCCGTTGGTATTTCAGAGTGTCAACACTGTCTACATACTTGAGGTTATGATATCATCTTTGTGCATCTCCAATGAAATTTCTTTGCTGAAATGAGGTGCAAGAAGAGCTTCCGGCTTCCCCAGGTTTGCAGGTGGATCCCTTGGGTCACTAGCCACTTGTGCCAAAACCCTTGTAAATGCATAAACACTGGCTATTTATTTATAGATTTAATATATGCCTAATGCTAGTCTATAAAGTGTCAGGTAAAACTCTAAATGGCTGCACATATATACAAGTTGGTTTGCTTAAGGTTATAGACCTACAGCTCAACTGAGATCTTTGGGCTAAAAAGTGGCAGAACTAAAAGAACCTCTGGCCCAGTTTCACAGACAGGCCATGTCATCGTCCTTCCCATGTTAATGCTCATGCTTAAGGCTGACGTTTAGGGGGCCAAAATGACCTGTCATAGGCAAGGAAGGACCTTTGTATATGTATACAGGTTTGGCTTAGCAGGCCAATAGGCCACTCTATAAAGTAAGTGGCAATAATATCATTAATGCATTTGTTAATACATCATAAGGCCTTCATAAATGCACTGTATACTCAAGGTTGTGATAGTATATTTGCACAACAAAATTTAAATCTTTGTGGCCAAAGTAAAGTAACCCATACCCCACAAGTGAGATGTAGGGAAGGTGCTCATTTCCTTTTATTTGGGCCCTTAAGCCGGCAATGGACAAATCCCAAGGTCCTTGATATGGGGCAGTGCATCGCAGGACTTGCCGCTTACTTCCCAGCTTATGCCAGTATAAATTATACTGTTTGGTGACAGAGACATGGTGTGTGCAAACACTTGCCCAGGGTCGTTACACAGACAGAGTCAAACCCGCAACTGCATGGTCAAATGTGTTACTGATAGACCACCACGCTCCACTTTAGGGTAAAAAAGTGGGGCCATTTTGTGGTAGCAGACGTCCTTTTGGCTTCCCATGTGCCAACGTTCATGTCGATATCAATGCCAATTTTACATGACCAGGAGTTGAACAAGGTAATAGAGGTGAAAGGTCAGCATATGTAAGATATGTGGTCACAGTGCTGCCTGCCGCTGGAACAACCATATGTGATGACCAATATTCTTATCTGTATTCTTATCTGATGGGTGCATGAGAGTCCAGTGGTTAGCATGCTGGACTGTCAATCCACAGGTTGGGGTTCAAATCCCTGCTGCCAGACAGAAAGATGCTTCAAAATTTCTGCTCCACTTATACCCCCTAACAAACGCAGCTACTGTACGAAATGAGTACACTGACCATATACTGTCAGTGGGAAGATCAGGCAATGAGGCAGAGGACTGGCCATCAGCCTTCAGATGCCCAGGCTAAGAAAAATAAAGTTGCTAACACTTCATAACAATGGCTGCCTCTGAGGGTTGGCTCATGAGACTGCTCTTCTTCTTCTTCTTCTTCTTCTTCTTCTTCTATCTGACGTACAAGGCATCGAAAAGTGATGCTTCAGAAAGTGCAGCTAGCAGCTGAATTTGGCACGTTTTACTTTTCACCTCCTGTACCATTTCAGGAAGGGTTTTGCTGTACTGGGATTTCAGCTTGACAATTTCTGCATAGCTGGATTTGTTACAGCACACAGGTTTTGTAATCGCATCAAAGCCATTTCTGTGTCTGGTTATGATACCTCTTAACATATCTTAACTCCTTGCCTGGGGAAGTCAAATTAACTCATCTAGTATTGATTTTTGTGGGCCCACGGATGTCACATAAACTCGCCACACAAGACTATAATTTTACGCTAGATATTCTGTAGCGTTTAAATTATTCCAGGCAAGCTGTATACTAGGTGATCATGGTTTATTTCAGATTTCAATATCTCGGGTTAGCATGGTCTGTACATGGGGACCTTAAATGATATGGCCCCATTCAAACGGACAGTGGTGGTTAGGATTTAACCAGATCAATTCACTGAAAAATAAGCAGGGTCAAGGCCATATGGTCGCTACAGAAAAATGTGTACAATTACATTTATTACATTTAGGTGAGCTATGACAGTTACCCGTTAGTTGAAGCTCTGTTGTTGATGTTCTTCTAGTGTGAAATTATCTTAGCATTCTTACAGAGGATAAAAGGATGGCATGGTGGGGTCGCAAGCGAACAGTGCTCAGCACATGTTTTGGAAGAAATTTTTGCAGACAATAATAATTCACAATTGTATCCATATTGCAAAATCAATGACTCAGAGTTTGGACAGCCATCACAATGCAAACTTCAACAAAGGAACAGACCCTGAGAATGAAACAGTGACAGTTAGGCTTATTACGAATATTTTTATGCTTTCACTCCTACTAGTATAAATTGACAAATAGTTGTTTGAACGAAGAACATTTAGTCACCAGTAAGTCAAAGAGAATCCTATAAAAATGTGTTTTTCAGCAAAATTATTTCCCTAGGGGCTGGTTGTTAACCCCATAGATATTCCCCACTTAAGGGATTAAATAGCAATAGGCCTAGCTATGCTCCAAGAAACTACTCTTTGTGCAAATTATTTTGTGAACTGCACTGACCAGTGAGCCTCCTAACTATAACCTAGTATTAAATCTCGCTTACAAACAAAACTATGCTTCTGACACAGATGTGTTCATTGTTCATTGCCCTGGAAGACATTGAAGCTCTGTCACAGTAAGGTACCACCACCTCAGCACACATAGTGCTATGTGCCAGTCTCTAGTTAACAAGGTCAACAGTTGCTATACTGTTCAACCCATGGGGATCTACTGATCCCCCAATTTCACATATCTGCTCGATCACTTCCTGCTTTTCACCTTGTTCTCATGATTACTGCCACCATGGAATGAATATGGAAGGATTACCTGTCTTTCCCACATACCTCGAGCCACATAATTTAAAAAATTATAGAGGAGTCATGTGGCCTGCTGCAGCCAAGCACCAACATTTAGAGTTCACTGGGTTATAACAGTGAACAGAGGCAGGACAAAGACGTTGCTCATTACTGTTTTATTTATTGTTTTACTTGTAAAGACTAACTTTGTTAATAAAGGACTCTAATAATTAGATATCTACTAATTATTAATTAGAAACTTCTAGAGCGCCGGTGTCTAAAGTACAAAGCATCAACTGATGGTGCAAATGTGTGCGTCAGACTCATAACAGTGTGGGCAGCAAGATACAAGGCATACAGAACTAATTAACTGGTGTTGGATATTAGAAGGGAAGGAAGAAGGAACCTTGGAAAGGAGAGAAGAGGACTAATTATACAGGAGCTACTCATCGTAATGCATGAGGCATAAATCAATGGAAATACAGATTTGTAAAAATTGAGGTTGCATATTTAGCTAGGCTATTAGATATCTCATTAATTTCACAAGAAGTGTGACTTCTGCACCTGAAAAGGCAGCTGAAAGTAAAGTCATAGATTTCGAAGGGGACTTTGTAACCCATCAGCTTGGCATGATGCCCATATAGACCGATTCCCTTGACAACATGAACCAGCAAGTCCTGGAGTTCAGCCACTTCGTGTGTTTTGCCACAGACGCCAATGGTCGTGCAGCCTTTACGAAGACGTGTCTGTTCGCACTGGAAACAGAACATCTGCTCATCTGAAATAAGAAGGGAAAGCAGCTTCAGATTCAAAATACATCAGTCAGTTCGAATGTTTCTGTGCAGTTCTAAAAGGGTGCCAAAATAAATGGTTTCTATAGCACCATTATCAAAATAATCAATGGTTGCTTCAGGTGAAACTTTAGTAAAAAATCATAGACAAGTGAAGAAGTCTGGCACATCCTAACTTATGGCACATTAGAGGCTTCTAAAGTTAAACTCAAGTGGCCACTGAAGGAATGTGCTGATATGATTGTGGCATTTATCATTCAACTAGTCAACTGTTCCATCATAGCAGGTAGATTTCCAGCAGCCTTCAAAGTCGCAACCATTGCACCACTGCTAAAGACAACTGCCAAAAACACTGCTGATGTAAAAAACTACCAGCCAATTTCAAATCTGTCTATTCTGTCTAACATGCTGTAAATGGAGTAGTAGTTCAGCAACTTGCTAACTACCTCAACAACAACAAGTTGTCCCCTGACAGGCAGTCAGCCTACCATGCTTACCACTCTACTCGGACGGTCCTTGCAGATATCCCACCAGGCATACTCCTGGCAACAGTCTCTGTAAACTTCTCTTCATGGTCTGTCTGCTGCATTCCACACAGTCAACCATAGCATCTGACAATGACAACTACATTCTAACACAATGGATGATATGGCAAAAGATCCTTTTGGCATAAAATCCACTCTGTTAGAATGTAATGTATGACAGCAAAGCATCTGCCATTCCAGCTCCTCTTCTACAGCGACCATTCATACCTGCGGTGTTCCTCAAGGCTCAGTCCAGAGACCAATTCTTTCCTCCTTAATGCTGTCGACATCTCGGCCATAGTATCTGCATGGTCATCGTTATGTTGATGGCTAACAAATCTATGGCTTCTGTCATCCTAACATCACCAACATGAAGCATCTGCGGACTGTCTCAATGACCTGCATTAATGAGGTCAGAATTTCTCTGGTTCTCATCCTCACACAGAGTTGACAAATTAAATGAATCACTCCGTTCATCATCGGTCCAGATGCTGTTTAGCCAAAGACCAAACTTCATGACCATGGTTTTTTCCTTGACAGGTCTTTCAATTACATCACATACAAAGGAACTGACCTGCCAATTCATGCAAAGTTTTATCCTGAGCCAAATCGATTACTGCCATATAACCTTTGCTGGCTTGCCACATCTTAGCATTGTTCATCTTCAGGCAGTCTGCAACACTGCTGCTCGTTTGGCCATTTGGATAAAACAGTTTAACCACATCACACCTGTACTACAAGACTAGCTTTGGTCGCTTAGAATCGGCAAGCATGTCAAGTTCAAACTTTGCCTTATAGCATAAAAGTGCCAGCATAACTGCGTACCACACTATCTAGCAGACTGCATGAAGCTGCTATCTGAAGACCCTAATCAACTACAGCTGCAATCATCAAAGTCTTCCAATGTCTTCATGCCACAACTAAGACTAAAATGGGCGATCAGGCCTTTCAGCTGCATGCATGGAAAAGCCTTCCAGCATCTATTCAGGGGGCCAAAAGTGTATGTTCTTAAACAACTGTTGAAATTCTATTTACTATTTACCCTGTAACTCATAGTACTTGTACTGACATTCATTGTGAAGCACCCTAAGTGTAGCTCACTACTGATGATGCCATACAAGTTGTCATAATTGCATGACATTACAGCCTCAGTTTCCAGTTACTCATCGTGCCCACATAAAATCCATAGAGCACAACATTCCTGGACCTTCAACTTCATCCAGCTCAAGCAGATTATGACAAAGGATATCTAAATGTCTGCAAGCACCTTGCCCGCCAGTTGTGCAACATGATCACTCAACAACAATATACAGAACATTCTTCCTGAACTTTGACATCAGTTAGCACCTCTTAACTAACTGTAAGGGCATTATCAAATTCTGGGTATAGTGTATGTCCAACTCTTCAGCAATATCAGTGCCTTCTCAATTTTCTTAAGCTGGTACATACTGATTCCCTTCATTGCATAAGTTTCAAACAAATATGAATCAGAGATCTGAATCTAAGGAGAAACATGTTCAGGGCCAAAGCATCTGGCATCCAGTGGACAACAGGAAATTTGTTTCTTTCTGATTTTCCTCCATTGAATATGTGTATATATATATGTATTGAATATATTGAATAAGTGTACTGTATGGATGCGTTAATGCCCTCCGGGTTTACCGTGATTCCCCATAACAGGAAGTGGTCTATGTCCCTGAAAGCTATTAACATCACGTGTTGGTTAATGCATTGTACAACAACTGCAATCTGACCAATTTACTACCAGGAATAAGGCTAATTAAATCACTGGGATACGGGCTGTTAGAGTTACTCTGGCACCTGTAACATTCCTTTCATTCCCAAACTTGGCATTAGTTGTACAAAGGAAGGGTGTCTTCTAAATAAATGTGCATGTGATTCAGCAGGGGGGGAGCTATTTAAGGCAGGAGGGATGGACATAGAAGTCTGGTTGGAACCGGTTTTAACTGTTTAGGAGGGGAATCAGCAGGACAAGGCAGGTCTGGCCTGACTGGCGTGACGGCACACTGGTTGGCTGGCTGGTTGGGCAATCATTTTCAGAATTTATGCAGTGCCAGCCAACTACAGACCTATTAGCTGATCTATTGCTACTAGGCAGTTTAGGGAGCCTCAAATGGCCTAAAGTTTGTTGGCCTACATCCAGAATGCCTGGCTCAAACTGTTCCCTTAAAATCTTAATCATCCCTCCTCCTGGTCCAAAAAAAAACAAATCAGATCTAGACCTGATAAAGTCACAATCCAATGATGTGTGCGTGGATGTGTGTGTGTGTGACCCCCTGCGAGTAAAGGTGCCAAAGCTGGGGTGTGTATTTACAGAGATTTAAATGTATGTGGGATCACTGGCTTGGGCTTGCACTGAATCTAAAATATGTTGGGACATCAAAATTTTATTGCTACTGAGTAAGCTTATTTATATGGCAAAACTAACTAAAGGTACTATAAGTGGAGCTCAGCTTAATCTCTCTGTTATTACTTTACTTACTCTTCTTAAAGCGTGTCAAGTTTGCAAGCACAGATCAAGCTTTAGCTGAATTTATATATTCAACAGTCAGGGTTACATTGGGTTATAAAGAAAGGCTGAAAAAGTGTGGGCTAACAACATTGGAGAGGAAGCTTCATAATCATAATCGTAAACTCAAGATTTCTACAGCACCCAATGAAAGCTATGTAAGTTGCGGTAACCAGCTCATTCACAGGTGCTCAGTTAAAAAGAAACCCATGGGGAGGAAGGGGTCAGATTCCATAAAAGGTCAAGATCCAAGGGTGAGGCAGGCAGACAGTGACAGCTACAGTTGATTTAGAACTGGAGTGGCAAGACAGATACAGGGAAGAGGAGTTATCAAGATAGAATTTGAGGAAGAGGAGTGTTTTCAATTTTGAATGAAAGACCTGTGCAGAGATTGCAAGGGGAGAAGTGTATCTTAGAAAGTTATAATCATTGGAAAGGAGGCCGTGCAGTGGGAGAGGTTCTTTGAATTGGCACCAAACAAGGTGACTCAAGAACACAAAAAGGTATAAATTATTTAAAAAACTGAAATGAACACTAGGGCAGAAATTCTTTAGTGCTAGAGCTGTAGACTTTTGGAACTGTTTGGATGGTAGTCGTATCTTGGTGGACACTATCACAGTCCTTAAGAAGCTAAGAAGCATTCTCAGTTAATTTGCAGTGGTTCTAACACAACCAGATGTCTTCTGAACCACTTAAAACCCTGGTTATGTTATGTTGTAATATGCATTTGTAGCATGTCTGTGAAAAGGTTAATATGAGCAGAATTCAGGCAAAGATTGACAAAATAGAAAATGGATGTAATATAGGATTCAACATCATTTTTTACTCATTATCTTTTGCATTCAGTATTATTTTTATGAAGCCTGCTCCATACTAAACCAGTGTTGAGAACTGCAAATTCTTGCTGACAAATTAAAAAGTGTCATTAAAACACTATAATCATCTCAAAACTACACAATATCGCAAAAACACTCAATTATTTTAACTGGTCTGAACACCACTGATGATATCCAAGATATCTTGATGGAATTCTCCTATGAAGGTGGCAGCAATGATGATGACGTTGCCGATGAGCATAAAACAGGAGCTGCTTGGTCATACCTGTCATCCTCAAGAATTGTTTCTAAATCTCTTTCACCAACTTGGCTCATGATCTTTTAACCAGTGGCTGCAGTGATAAAACTTATGAGCCACACTCTCGTTTCCACAACGTCAGTCATCCACCTGCCTTTAATTGTCATTGGGTTTGTCTCACTGGCCTCAGTCCTCTTTGTTCCACAGAATTCACCAGCACGTACTGGAGGACAACAAGTCCACGGCCACTGACTCTGATTCTTCAGAGCTTGATGCCAGCACAAGCAGTCTACCTATAGTAAAAATCGGCTGCGAGTTCCTGTTACACGTGTTCTTTGGACAGAACAACCATGTTAGCGATTATTGACAAATTTTCACTTACTACCATCAGAGTGACTCAACTATAGCCACTCCTAAAAGAAATCCACAGTGTTCTAGATGTTGCGATGTTGGATACAGAAACTTGGCATCACAGTGTCCAAAGCGCAAGAAAGTTAAGTCAGCAGCACATTTAATTAACTCAGCTGAATGTGAGACTATGCTGTTTTTGCTCCAATTTTGATGATTATGTGATGTTTAATGGCTCGCTGTGTAAAAATTTGTGTCCTATGGGCCTCTAATTATCCTTCTCGCCTAAAATGTCTATCTAATGTACAATGATGAATTGCTGGAATTGTTGCCAAAATCTGTCTTATTACGGATGAAACTTTACAAGGACTTGTCATATAGCACATTTACAAAGTTTTAGCCATAAATATGGATATTTTTTGGATCTATAGTTGTTTAAATATCTGCAATTTTCTATAACAATTTTCTCAGAAACAGTTTTTAAATGGTTATCTTTGAAATTTAAGTTTGGTAAATTTTGGGGACATATTGACATCAAATTTGGCAAATATTTCCCAACAAAATAAACAAACCTCAGGGCATATTTAGCCCAAAGAACCCAGCTTGGCTATGTTTTCTCCGGATGGTTACACATATTATATTACATACATATATATACACACACGCATACATACCTACATACAGGAGACGAGCAGTACCTTAAGCTAGCCCCGAGGCAGCCATGAGTGGTATGAAGTGCTACTGACTCTCTAGGCCTCGGCCTATGAGGGTGGGTGGCCCATCCTCTCCTTCACCATCTGATCTTCCCACAAACAGCGTACAGTCAGTGTACATATTTTATAGTAGCCAAGGGGTGCAAGTGGAACAGATATCATCCCAAGACATCTGCCCTGTCCTGGCTGGTATCTAAACCCCAACCTCTAGGTTTACAGTCCTCAGAATGTCTTGGTGCCAGAGGGGACCAACACAGTCCTGGTGTATAAGCTCTATCAGATTTTAAATCAGCTGCTCAACAGGTTAGATCCACAGCTGGCAAACTGCTAAATTTCCTATTCTCAAGACATCTGCATAACCTTCACAGCTAGCCATTTATTTGTTCAGCCTAGATAAAGGTTCATTTGACCGCTGCTTGTTGCTTGGGCCTAGTCTGCAGCAGATATATCACTTTACAAGGGCAGGACGAGTGAAAACGGCCTCATTTCTGACCGAAACAAATGCCGCCGGCCTGCCAGTTGTTTACGGCCTTTAGCTAGCCCAAGGAACACCGCTGCTACTAAAAAATTGGAGCATGCACTAGCTTACTTGAATTTTCCAGACAAACAAGAGCTCAGCTACTAGGCAAGGTCTGTTAGTACTATCAACTCTTCAAGATTCAGGTTTGCCCCTCACAGAGGAAATGCACCTATGCTGCTCATCCCTCCTCACTTCCTTTCCCTGCCATTCAGGAAAATTAAAGACATTTTAATTTTCTGTGTGTAAAGACAAGAACTGAATTAAACCGACATACTTTTCTTAAGCTACTGTATATAGCTTTTTAGCTATTCCAATATACACCATGTAACAAATTACCAATCAAAGGTAGGTCAGGATTTTCAGCTACGATATTTATATAGCACCTTTGGTTGTTCATAAAAAGTGGTGTAAATGTACAAAGACATGCACACACACAACAGAATATCAGTACTGCCTCCAAAATCCAGACAGTGCCTAAATGTTGCCACTGACATTCTTAATAATAGTGTTGATCACAAATATCTGAATTTCTTTTTAATTTTTTTACAAGCGTTCAGAAGAGAAACTTCCTACCACTGTTTGTATAAAGATCTTGACCACAAAATTTGTCTGAAGCTCAATCCAACAACAGGACAACCTATTCTCACAGGTTTGGCTTCGAAAGTCAATATCACACAAAGCATTGGAATTTGAACACACGTGTAAAAGGCAAAGGCAAACGCATCAGCAATATGCGCTAAACAAATGCAAGTATGCATCCACAGTTGCATATACAGGTGTTACATGTATCAAGCATTTAGATTAGATGCCTGTGTAGGAATAGGAAAATTCCTATGAACATTCATATGGAGCAACATAACTGATACATTTTCAAACTACCTTAATTTGCACTTATTCAGATCAATTAATAATTAATTAATAACTTCTATCGCACTGGTATCTAATGCACAAGACATCAACTGATGGTGCACCAAAACCAAGCTCCACTCAATCAATACAGGTAAAAGTTAAGCATGAAGCAAACAGGTTACTGAGATACAAACGGTAGACCCAGAAGGGACCATAGTCCTTCTTAATTAGGGTTGCCTATTAACAAACAATACAGATGGTGACAAAGAACTTCAGTGAGTATTTAAGATATCTTAATTAATGGAAATAAATGTCTGTTATAATAGTAATAATAATAACTGTCATTTTGACAAATTGTTCATCTGAACATGGGTATTGCTTCATAATTCTTTTATGTTCAGACTACTACAGTTATTGAGTTGGCACTTTGGATTCATTCGTTGTTCCACATATGACATTCTGTGTTTTCTGACATCATTCAGTTGCGTGTCATCAAAGCCTTGTTGAAAATTGACCAGTTCACTTTTCAACGGACGAATGGTTTCTCAGCCGGGCAGTTGAGCCACAGACCTGCACACCTACTATGCTATCCGTGACCGGGAAATCTTAGATTTGGTAATGGAAGGGTGGGAAGAATCTTTGGAATGGTGTCAACCATTAACCACAGACAGGTACATTCTGTGACCGGCAGCAAATGCCTGTCTAGCTTTGGAGATTTCCAGACCCTCCGTCTTCTACCATCTACAAGGGACTGCTGGAGGGTGGTGTTATCATGTACTGTGGACATCCTCTCTGGTCGTCATTAGTCATCTTTGATGAAACTTAGTCTGGAAACTCTGAACATCGTGTCAACTGTTAACTCTGGATGGGATTCAATGGCTGGGCTCTTCATGTGAGAGGGGCTGCAAGTAGTGACTCTTCTAGTTATCTGAGCATTGTTCTATTCTTAATAGCTTTAACATCATTTAGGCCAGCATAGGCAGCACTTCTGTGAGGTACTCAAAGGTGCTGTATCAAGTGTCAGAATAACTAACTAACGTATAACATTCAAACAACCACAAGCCTGTCATCAGATCAACTGATGCTGCCTCACCTTCTTTTGCTGGTTCTGCTGTGGCATAACGACGGTCAAATGTCACGGCACATGACTGTGGAACCAAGCGCCAGCAGACACTTCTACGAGCATTGCTTTGGAGGATGTCAGCAGTTCTGATCAGGCGAGGCTGACCAAAGGCCCTCAGAATAACTCGCACCACAGACGCCATCCTGAAACTGCAGATAACAACATAAGCAACACCTGTACTAAATGTTCAACATCTACAAGTGCAACTGCAATCATTTGAAGTGCATTTAACACCAGTACCATTTTTGCACGATCAGTTTTCTTTTTGTCTGAAAATCTTACAATTCACATTTCTTGTTATATAAAGATAACTTAAAGTCAAGAAAATGGTTCATCATTTTGACTCAAGCTTATTCACCATCATCGTATCAAATCAGGTCCACATAACTCAGGTTGTTGAGGTCAGTTTCAGTGCCTGGTCAGCAACAGGGGTCAGACTGGATGCTAAGATGGAAAGTGATTATGATGGCAACGGTGGTCATAGGATGGTGCAGGACTGGATTCAGGATAGGATCGTTTGAAGTTACAAGTTAAAATTCTCCAGAAGAGAGGACAGATCCAATTTACAGGTGAAAATAGGGGATTAGCAAACTGAAAGAGGTCTTTGCGAGTTCATTCCAGTGAGATGGTGCAGCACAGGTCAAGAAACAGTTGCAGAATTTGAGACAGAAAGATACTTGAGTCTGACATAGACAGAGATTAGGAAGAGCAAGTAGATCTGGATAGCAAATAGAAGGCTAACGCAAGCGGGGTGAGAAGTGTGGAGGAATCGTTAGGTAAGAGATACAATCTTGCACCCATAATATTCAGATGGACATTACAATTCTAAGCAAACAAATTTTCACAAATTTGTGGCACTGGTGGGGCAGAAGTGAGCTGATACAATCAACACTTTGAAGACTCCTGAAAAACATAGAGGACTCCTTTAAAAGCTGTGGCGGTGCATGATGCCAGATTGCAAGCTAGCTATGTAATCATACAGCCTATTTCTATGTGGCTGAAGACCCACTCCATGCAGTAGTGTGTTCGTCAAAGAATGGTTGGTTGCCAACCACACAATTCTTGATGCTCTTGAATTCTTTAAACTCCATTACAAATAAATTTAATGCATTGCAAATAAATTTAATGAGCTTTTCACTGTTACTGGCCAGTCATTAGCACAGCCATTCCTAAAACTTCTTTCAAAAAGTTTCAGTGGAATCCAGCTTCTCAGTCATTCAGTTTATATACAACTTCAAGTGGAAGAAATTGCAACCATATCCAGATCTTTAAGAATTACACGTAGTGCTGGTCCAGATTACACAAATCCGGTCATTTCTGGCCCTATTATCCATAGCATTGCCCCACCACTGCCTGTCATAATTAATTTGCCCCACCAGTGCCTGTTATAATTAACTGTTCATTAGTCACGGGAGTTGTTCCTAATGGAATTAAAATTGCTAAGGAATACCTATTTCTAAATCAGTAAGTAAAGAACATGTCAGCAATTAAAGGCCAATTTCTATACTCCCTTTAATCCCAAAATAATTTGAAAAACTGATGTATGAATGCCTAAACGTTTTGTCTGAAAAATGAATATAATATATCCAAATCAATTTGGCCTTCAGCTGGATCTGTCCACTTCAATGGCACTCTTAGACCAGCATGACAAAATTTCTCAGACTATTGATAATAACCAGTTCTCAAATGGAATCTTCTTTGACTTGGCAAAACCTCCCACAGATCACGGGATCTTGCTAATAAGGAAGCTTAAATTTTATGGAGTACGAGAACTCCAACTCAGTTGGTTCAGGAGCTACCTTCATGATAGACAGCAACAAGTTTTGTGTAATGTCAAAAATCAAATCCATCATCTGTGGAGTTCCACAAGTCTCTATTTTAGTCTATCTTGTTTGTAATATACATAAATGACCTTCCAAACTCATCCAATTTACTTCATTTTATACTGTTTGCTGACGATGCTAACATTTTCTTATATAAGTATATATTTGTAAGTTATCCATAAACACCTGTATTGCTAATCAGTAAGTTCTGCAGATGAACTCGTGTAACTTTCCTGGTGTTCACATCGAGTCTTGTCTAATGAGGAAAGAGCATATATCACAAATTTCTACCAAAATTGCTAAATGCTTTGTGTAATACTGCATATTTGTTATGCCTTACCACAAAATATATTAATTAATCTGTATTACTCGTTGATTTATCCATATTTATCATACTGCAATCTCCTATGGGCCTCTAATTATCCTTCTCGCCTAAAATGTCTATCTAAAATTCAACGATGTGTTGCTGGAATTGTTGCCCAAAATTTGCAATGTATTCTGCTTTTTTCTCTTAAATTCTCATAGAAATTTACTTGTATATAAGCCTGCTTTATTTTTTACTCTTTGTTCATGTATGCTTGTACATAGCTTATTTAGTTTGCTTATGTTCTCACTGTATATCGAACAGTCCTATATTTACAGTTATCATGAACCGGACTTGTATATAGTTTATTTCTAGATTCCTTATAAGTACAGTTTGTACTTAGCTTATTTTAATTTGATAGTGTTGTGTTGTCACGATGTATGCAGCAGTGCTATATTTTACACTAGAAACATACTTCATGCATTCACAAAAGTAAACTAACCACTAAAAATTTTGGATTTCTAAATCACAGCTTTATCAACAAATAACAAAATACAAATCGTATTAACCTGCCAGAGGACAAAGACAAGAACAGGATGTAGGGATTCTACTCAGTAAAGAGGCCACTAAGACACTATTAAGTTGGCAACCGATAAGTGACAGAATAATAACAGCAAGACTGCAGACAAAGTTTTTTAACGCAACCATAGTTCAGGTGCATGTTCCAACAAACACGGCAGATGACGAAGAGAAGGATGGATTTTATGAAAAGCTACAATGCTTTATGGATTAGATTCCGAGACATGATACTAAGATTCTGATGGGAGACTTTAATGCACAGATTGGATCCAATACGGCTGGTTGGGAGGAGGTTACGGAAGGTGAAAGTCCGGATAATGGAAAAAGATTACTGATCCTCTGCAGCAGCTACAAATTAAAGATTGGAGGGAGTTATTTCCAACATCGAAAAATACACAAGCTCACAAGAAAGTCACCTGATGGTACACATGCAACCAAAAAGGCCACATATGCATATCTGGGAGGTCGATGTCATCTTTGAGAGATGTCAGGGTGTACAGAGGCACAGATGTAGCATCAGACCACCATCTTCTGGTTGCAAAACTAAAGATAAAGCTAAATAAACTACCAGAAGAGAGGAGGAGAATGCTAGTAAACACCGATAGCCTGAAGGAAGAGCCAATATGAAAACAATATGAATTTGAATTAAGGAACAGGTTTATTATCTTGAAGAATTGTGAGGATGTAGACAAGACCAACATTGATACAGAATGGAGCAACACAGTCATAAAAACTGGTGAAAAGATTCTAGGTTTCAAAAAGGGATGCAAAAAGGAAATGAGGATCTCGACAGAAACATGGCAGGTAATAGATGAAAGGAAACTTCTTAAGCAGAAAATGGAGGAGATGACAAGGGCTAGTGGAGTTGGCCAACAAGAATTGACCAAAACATACAGAAAAAAAGGATAACGAAGTCAAGAGGAGATGTAGACATGACAAAAATAAATACATCCTAGAGAGAACAACAAAATTGGAAGAAGCAGGAAGAAGAGGAGATTCAAAAACTGTGTCACATAGTGAAGGAACTTTCAGGAAATATCAAGGAACAGATAAGGTCAATGGACAGATGACAAGAACACACGAGGAACAGATGAGATGCTGGAGAACACACTTTGAGAGTATCCTAACTGTCTGGAACCAATAACACAACTGGGAGGCTTGGATTGGGAAGAGGAAGTTGAGGAGTTGGAAACAGATATAGAAGATATTAATGAAGAAGAGATACGAAGGGCAATCAACAGTCTGAAGAAAGGAAAGGCTGCAGGAAATGATGGAATAAAAGCCAAAATGATTAAATATGGGGGTGAGACAATGATAAGAGAGCTGACAAAGTTGTGCAACAACATATGGACAATAGGCAGAGTACCGATGGCATGGAGAGACGGCATCATCGTTCCGATCCCTAAAAAGGGAGATTTGAGTGAATGCTCAAATTGGAGAGGCATCACACTACTGTCAGTTAATGGAGAGGTCAAGGCCATAGTACTGCTGAATCGCATGAGGGTTGCTGTAGATAATAACCTGAGACAGGGAGGTAAGGACATGCATAGGAAAGGCAAATGCTGCCTTAGGAGACTTGAAAAGATATGGAAGAAGAACAGGTGCAGTTTGAGGACAAAGATTCATTTGTATGAGGCCATGGTATTGTACAGATCAGAAACTTGGCCAATGGCGGTGGCAAAAAAGAAGACTGGAGGCAGCACAGCACAGATACCCGAGAAGAATTCTACACATTTTATGGCATGATAAGATATCAAATAAAACTATAAAAGAAAGGACTAGACAAGAGGATATAGAGAATATCATCGGAAAGAGAAGACTGAAATTGATGGGACATGTACTTCGTGCCTGCATAATCCTGTTAATAGGGTGTTGACCGCTACTACGCTTACATCACTAAGGATTACTAGCTAACCATAAGTTAGTTAATAATAATAATAATAATAATAATAATAATAATTAGTAACTTCAAATGTGCCAGTGTCTAATGCACAAGGCATCAACCGATGGCGCACCAAAGCCAAGCCACAATCAGGTCGATATTCAGAATGTCAGTCCGCACGACAGAGAGGCAGACTATGGCAGATAAGCAATTTGAAAAAGTAAGTTTTAAGTTGAGAAAGAAATGACAAAAGCGGCTGAGCAGAACGAACAGACACAGGGAGAGAGTTCCAGAATTTAGGTCCAGCGCCGAAGAAGCACATTTACCGAGAACAGTTCTAGTCCAAGGTATGACCAGAGAAAGACAATCAGATGACTTGGCAGAATAATGGTTAGTTGTTTAATAACAAGATGTTTAATGAATGTTTTATAAGATGCTTAATGAATGTTTAAAAAAATGATACACAACATTACTGGTGAAGTGGCATAAACTGTTTTGTTGAAGAAATCCAATGGCTGGCAACATGCATAGGGGTCATATGCAAAGAATTAAGTGCGTTGACAATTTACATGCTTTAATTGTGGATCTTTGTATGAAAAGCAGTAAACTTTATGCATGCCAAATTTACAAAGCACTTCGTGGTTAATAATTTCAAGTATCAAACTAATTGAAAAACTTCTCTAGTTTTCATATTGCACACTTCCCATAGAATGGCTTGAACATGAAAAGTAAAGAAATGGGGTTGGGTACAGTTTTGGGGCACAATTGGGTACCCAAAAAATGTTTGAACCAAAAACTAAACAGACAGATGGGAATAGGAGATAAACTGCTAAAGAACGATATTAACCTCAGGTCTGTATGTCCAAAAGTGATCAGGATATGATAAGTTTAGAACTTCTTACTTTCAAGCATTTTCTTATATTTCTTTCAAATTTTACGACTGGCCTACATACTAAAAATATTGTATCTCCTTCATTTACTAAAATATTTTCAAAATTTCTTTTGGGTTTTGTCTGGTATTGATTTCTGCACAGTTTCTGTGCTGACACTACATATGTTGTTACTGAAAATGTTTTTCTATAGGGACTTGAACACGAAAAAAGTAAAAAATGGAGTGGGGTACAGATTTGGGGCAATTTTGAGTACCCCACAAATTTTTGTACCAAAAACTAGATGGTTGAATGGGAAGAGGCGATAAAATGCTAAAGAATGGTATTAACCTCATGTCTGTAGGTCAAAAACTTACTGATATATCACCAGTTGAAAACTATTTAATTAATAGCGCGGTTTACGGTAAAATCGATCGTCGTCAGGGCCTAGTCGGAAAAAATTCTCTCGTCGGTTAAAGGTTAAGGTCCCCGTGTACCGTCTGTGCTAATCCGCGATTCAAACCTCTGAAACAGCCACTAGCGGTATGCAAACCGGTATCCTCACGCAAAGATGAGCCTTGGCGTACGCTCCAACCAATGTCGCTAATCAATCCACTTATACTTCTTCTCTTCCTTTGCACAGCGAAGCATTTGGTTTGCGCCTATTCTAATCCTGCACAGTCGCATTGTTCACTCTCGTTAACTTTCTAAAAAATTCTTCCTAGATTAAATTACCACAATGCGAAGCTGCACTTCACATCCCACTCAGTATATATCTATATACAGAGCCCCTGCGCGCACTTAATAACCGATTGACGCACCCACAGTTTACGTATCGAAGAAAACCGTTTAAATAAACGGTCAGTACATTACTTTGTGTTTGCAGTTGGCTTAGTTCACACCTGAATAAAACAGCGTCAACACTAGCACATCATTCAGTGTTCGGCTAAACTATTCTACAAAGCTGAAAACTGCGTAAAAAACCGTTGACGCTTACCGTTCCGCGACCGGCTTCTGGCACACAAGAATCACTGGCCGTTTTCAATGCAAGCCACTGACCGTGTTCCAAATTGTAACGGAATACACTCTGGGCGTGTTTCACATATGCTCTGAGCAGGTCCTAGTCGTATTATTAATGTATATCGCCCTCCATCCTCCTCTTCATATTCAAGTCCTCCATCGGTCTTCCTCAAAGAATTTACCACCCTCCTCTCTACTGCCGCCACTACACCTCATGAATTTCTGATTACAGGTGACTTCAATATACATGTCGATAACCCCTCTGACACATTTGCTTCTGAATTCCTCACCCTATTGTCCTCAACTAATCTGGTTCAACATGTCAAATTCCCCACCCACATTCACAATCACACACTTGACCTTATTATCACATCATCATTCTCCACTCTATCACCTGATATATCTTTCTCTTTTGACACGCCATCTGATCATTACCCCATCTTTACATATCTTAACATTCTTCCGACACCACGTCCTGATCCTGTCTTTCATTCTTTTCGTCGCATCAGTTCAATAAATATTGAAGCCTTCATACAAGATATTTCCTGTTCTGACCTCGTTTTAAATCCACCCTCCTCCCTGGATGACCTTCTCTCTTCCTATAACACCACTCTTTCCACTATCCTTGACAAGCATGCTCCTATTATTATCAAATCCAGTTCTCACTCTAACAATCCTTGGTTCAACTCCTATCTCCAGGCCTTCAAATCTTTCCGGCGACGCCTTGAGCGTGCCTACAAACGCACCAGGGGTCCTGAACTTCTCTCTGCCCTTAAATCTGCCACAAATAAATACCATCGCCTTCTTACTGCAGCTAAACAGAGATTTTACTCCTCACTAGTTCGTGCTCGATCCTCTAGCCCTCGCCTTCTCTGGAAAACCATTAACCAGCTCCTCCATCGGAACTCATCTAGCCCACTTCCAAATTCTCTTCCGTCTTCTTCAATAGCCGACTCGTTCTGTTCTTTCTTTTCGAACAAAATTAGTACCCTCCGTCTCTCTCTTCAATCTCTACTTTCCAAAACCTCCAACAATCCAGCTGCTGATGCTCCCTCTTCCACCTATGACAGCCCACCTTCCCCACCTCGATCCTCATTTTCTGCTTTTCAACCTACATCAGAGACCGAAATACTAAATCTGCTAAAATCTCTCCCAAACAAACAGTGTGAACTTGACCCTATACCTACCTCCTTATTGAAAGACTGTGCATCTGTCCTTGTTCCAATTATTACCAAAATAGTTAACCTCTCCCTCTCTACTGGAAATTTTCCCCTTCTTTTTAAACACTCTCTTGTTACCCCTCTTCTCAAGAAATCATCTCTCGACAAGGGAATCCTTTCTAACTACCGGCCTGTTTCTAACCTGACTTTCATCTCCAAATTAACTGAACGGATTGTCCTCTCTCGAATCAATAACTATTTAGCTTCTAACTCACTCATTAACCCACACCAGTCTGGTTTTACTAAACGCCACTCAACCGAAACTCTGCTGACATCTCTCTACAACAAGCTTGTTTCTGCCATTTCTCATCAACAGGTTTCTTGCCTCTGTCTCCTCGATATCTCTGCAGCCTTCGACACCATAGATCACAATATCTTACTCCACCGACTTTCAACCTGGTTTGGTTTTGCTGACACTGCTCTCCTATGGATACAGTCTTATCTCTCCTCCCGCTCTTTCTCTGTTAAAACTTCGGAAGCCTCTTCTAAGTCATGCCCTCTCACTTGCGGAGTTCCACAAGGCTCCGTTCTTGGACCTCTTCTGTTTATCCTCTACACTACCCCACTCAGTTCACTCATTAAAGCATCCTCCGTTGACCATCACCTCTATGCTGATGACACCCAACTATTCATCTCTTTCTCTCCAAATTGTTTCAATGAATCTACAGATCATATTCTTTGTGTGGTTAAACAAATCTCCTCTTGGATGACATCTAATCTCTTATGCCTGAACCCATCTAAATTGAATTCATACTTATCGGCCTACGTGACCAGCTCAAGAAAATTCCTGACCCCTCTATCTCCCTCAGCCTGGACTCTGCCTCCACCCACACCTTTAATACTAACTCTTCTGTCCGTAATTTAGGTGTTATTTTCGACCAGAACCTTACTTTTTCTGATCATATCACCCATCTTTCCCGCTCTTGCTTTATGCATATCCGCGACCTTCGCAGAATCCGTCCTATGCTTGACTTCAAAACCGCATCTATCATTGCCACATCCATAGTCCATGCAAAACTTGACTACTGCAATTCACTTTTCCTCAATATTGACACAACCCAGATAAATCGCCTACAAGCTATCCAGAATGCTCTCGCACGTGCTGTCACCAAAACCCCCAAACACCATCACATCACCCCTGTTCTCAAATCACTGCACTGGCTTAAAATACCAGAACGAATAGAGTACAAAGTCTTATCCCTCACCTACAACACACTTCAATCCTCCCAACCCTCCTATCTTCGTCAATTATTTACTATCCAACCACTCCGTTCAACCCGCTCCTCATCTGTCCTAACACTTCTTCGCCCTCCCGTGACCTCATCCTTAAAATTTGGAAATCGCTCCATAGCCATAGCTGCCCCACCCCTTTGGAATAAACTCCCGCCAGAATTGCGACAGTTGTCTGGTCAATCATACGAACTCACCAACACTTCACCTCTTTCAGTTTCTGCGCAGGTCTTTCACTCAAGACTGAAAACACTTCTTTTCCAGAAATCTTATCCTGATTCTCCCTCTTCCTCTTATCTCTCTTCTCGCTTCAATTTCAAACAGCATCCACCGTAGCCGTCCGACTGTCTGAGTGCCTGACTCCTGGATCTTGACCCTTTTGCCTATCGATTTTGTTTTGACTGAGCGCCTGTGAATAAGCTGGTTCCCGCGACTTAGCTTTCGTTGAGCGCTGTAGAAATCTCGAGATTACGATTACGATTACGATTACGATTAGCTACTCAAAGGCATCAGACAACAGCCGTGCAGATGACGGATAGGTTAGGATTTGTGGAAGAGGAATGTTTGCAGTTTTGAGTGGAAGATTTGTGCAGAGATTGCAATGGGTAAAGCGTTGGTGAGTTCGTAGGGTGGGTCAGATAATTATCATAATTCTGGTTGGAGTTTATTTCAGAGGGGTGCCTATTGAACGATTTCTGAATTTTAAGGATGAGGTGACGGGAGGGCAGAGAAATGTTAGGGCCGGAAAGGTTGGATTGTAAGTAACTGACGAAGATAGGAGGGTTTGGAAGATTGGTGTGTTGTAGGTAAGTGATGATGTTTGGGGTTTTGGTGACGGCAAGACGAACAGCATTCTGGATAGCTCGAAGGCGGTTTACTTAGGTGGTGCTTATATTCAGGAAAAGTGAATTGCAGTAGTCTAGTTTAGCATGGACTATGGATGTGGCGATAGTAGAAGTAGTATTGAAGTAAATCATAAGGCTGATCCGGCGAAGGTCACGGATAGGCCTATGCATGAAGCAAGAGCGGGAAAGATGGGTGATACGACCCAAGCAGCTAAATTTTTGGTCGAATATCACACCAAAGTTGCGGACAGGAGAATCATAGTAGTAAAGGTGTGGATGGAGGCAGATATAGTCCATGCTGAGGGAGGTGGATGTTAGGGAATTTTTTGAGCTGGTTACAAGTACAAATGGTACAAATTGGTTTTTTAGTTGGGTTCAATGACAGCGGATTAGACGTCATCCAGAAGGAGACTTGGGTAACCACAGACTCGGCTTGTACACGGACAGTATGGGTTCGAACCTCCCCTAATGAATCGTAATCGTAATCTCGAGATTTCTACAACGCCCAACGAAAGCTAATTCGCGAGAACCAGCTTATTCGCAGGTGCTCAGTCAAAACGAAATCGATAGGCAGAAAGTGTTTGGTTCCAGGTCAAGAACCAGGAGTCAGACAAGCAGACAGTCGTACGGCTACGGTGTATGGTGTTTGTAACTGGAGCGAGAAGAGAGATAAGGGGAAACCAATCCCATGGCCACCATCCATCACCGAAAGGGACTCCTGGAGACAATTTTCCTCCGACTGCTTCACATTCCAGATAGTCGATAATTCATTTCTTAATAGAGAATGAAATCAGGTTAATCTGGGGCAGTCGGTGCAAACAGCTGTGCGCACTGCGTAGGCCTAGAGCAGCTTTGGCACGCTGTCCATTTCGCAACAGCACTATGAGCACTATGGTGTCATGTGCATGAAGCCAGTCCTTATCAGAGGGGGGCAGCAGGGCCATTTAGCCCGGGCCTTACCTTTACATACTGTTATTCGTCTATTTTAAAAGGAGAAATAATGTTCTTATTCGTACCAAAGATTTTCTATTTATAATTCGGTAAAACTACCAACAAATCTTTCGAATTCTTTTAATTTAGTTTATTATTAATCATTAATATTTATTTTTATATTTTAATTCACAACTGCGATTTAGTAGGTTTATGATGTGCATGCTTCGAGAATGGGACCACGTACATGAAGTGGCCTGGCCTTTGAATCTCTGAAGGCCCTGCAATGAAAGCCTCCACATTGCTTGTTCCAGATCGTCTGCCTTCTCTTTCACCACCTTGTCGGCGGTTGGCCCAGGCATCAGTGGTGTGCTCAATAGTGTTGCCTCTCCAAAAGGTCTATGTTTGAAGCCATAGAACGCGAGATTGTGGTTTTGATTTTCGTCACTCTGGAAGACAATCTCGCATTTGACGCGATTGAGTTGAAGACCGAGCTTAGCCGATTCTTATGCGATCAGCTGCACATCCTGGGCAACCACGTCCACACTGCCTCCCAGTGTCAGGTCGCCTAGAAACGCTCCTTTTAACTCAGACTTCAGCTTTTATAGGACTGGCTGTATTGTGATGCAGAATACCAGGACACTCATCGGATTACCTTGCTGGGTACCCTCTTCTGATCGAAGAATGTTTGATCCATGTCTTAAAGTCTGGCTGCACGGTTATACGGCCATGAGCGAAACGGTAGAGCTCAGGAATGTCTCTTGCAACCGCTTCTGTTGACTTGTTCACCTGTGTTGTTCCGCAGGGTTCTGTACTTGGTCCTCTCTTGTTTACATTATATACCACACTTTTAGGTACACTGCTGGAGTCATGGACAATCATTCATTAGGATGTCATTTCTATGCAGATGATACCCATATCTACATTTCATTTGACAGTTCGTCTTGTCACTCATCTGCACAGCTGTTGTCTGATGCCTTTGAGGAACTACAGTCTTGGATGGCAGCGAATAAAGTCCTCCTTAACCCGTCAAAGACTGAGTTTCTACTACTGGACACTTCTCAGCAACTTCAGAAGTTTAATGGCTTAAATCCTTAAAGCTGGGTGACTTATTTGTTGAGTTGACTGATACTGCCCGTGACTTGGGCGTTGTTTTGATTCTACTGTGTCTCTCACAAACTACGTAGGCCTAAATGGTATTTGTAAATCATCATACATGTATATTCGTGACATACGCAGAATTAGGCGTTATACCCCCATGTCTTCTAGAATAATATTGGCTAATGCATTTCTCTATTCGCCTTGACTACTGTAACTCAATACTTGTTGGTATCACAAAGTCAAATATGCAGAAACTCCAAAGAATTCAGAACTCCTTGGCTAGAGCTATAACAAATACTTCAAAATGTGAGCATATTAACCTTGTGCTTAAATCTTTACATTGGCTTCCTGTTCAGCAAAGGATTTGTTTCAAATTGGGGCTTACAGTTGATTAAACATTGAACTCTGGCTAACCACAATACTTAAAATCAGTTCTTATTCTCCAGAGTACCATTATTCTGCAAGGTCATCTGATTATCTTTCTCTGGTCATACCTTGGACTAGAGCTGTTCTGGGCAAACGAGCATTTTCGGTTGCTGGACCTAAATTCTGGAACTCTCTCCCTGTGTCTGTTCGTTCTGCTCAGTCGCTTCTGTCATTTCGTTCTCAGCTTAAAACTTACCTGTTTCAAATTGCTTATCTGCCATAGGCTGCCTCTCTGTCGTGCGGACTGACCTTCTGGATATTGACCTGATTGCGGCTTGGCTTTGGTGCAGTGGCGTAAATCACGGGGGGGGGGGCAGAGAGGGACTGTCCTCCCCAAAGTTTTGATTGGGGCATTATCCTCCCAAAGTTAAAACTTCTAATGGGGGAGACATTGGGGGGACAGTCTTAAACCAAGCACTGCCCCCCCTGCTTCATCAAACTTTTATCATAAAGTACTGTAGAATTAAATTAGTTATATGATAAAAGACAGGAACTTTAAGACAAGTAGGCATGACTCATGCAAAGACGAAAAGACGACAGACAGCGAACAGGAGATAGACATAGGCACACAGACACGGAAAGGTATGACCCCAAAGGCAACTCGTTCATCCGAGCATGGGAGCTGGAAGGAAGAGTGCAATTTGTAGGACAGACGGTGGAGCTCAAGAATGTGAGTGGAGGATGATGCTGCGATGTAGGATGAGAGAAGATGGAATGCTACTGAAGTCTGCCACCACATCAGGATGACCAAATACGACCGTGTATCGCGATAGGCCTACAAGGAGAGCTATAAAGAATGCTAAATATGCGGTAAGGCAGCGGAGAAAGACCACCATATGAGGAAAATAGGCAGGACTAGACAGGAAGATAAATTTAGAAAGACAAAGGGAATCGAGTTTCACTATCAGCAAGACGCTATTGAGGAATTTATTGAGATGGTCTTTATTCACTACTACTCCTCGCTATTTGTCTCAGAGTTCGGCACATGGTGTAGTAGCACCTTGTCGCGTTTTTAGTTGTTAACGATAGTTTAAGTGCTGTAAACTCCGAGCCATGGTTTCTACTTCTGTTGCATCTTCGAAGAATGCTTCAATCAAACGTCTCAGACAGTCATTGTTAAGTTTCAGTTCCAGCAAAAAGAAAAAATCGGGTACGTATTACAACCTATAAGTTCCCACATAGGCCTACCATTACTGAATCCCATATCCCATAATTTATAAATTTCGCATGGGCGTCGGGACCTATATCCGTGAGACGGCTTGAGCCGTCCTAGTTTGAAAAGTTGGGAAGGCAGGAATAGGGTTTTACTTTAAAAACTTTTAAGTTGAAATTGTAGAAATATTTTGGGTATTTAACTTTGTATGACTCACATATTGAACATAGAAAAAGGGTTGGGACTACTCACTGGTCAGCTTGCGCTATAAATCTGGACAAGTGATTAAGCAGAGTGGCTGTTTGGCTGAGGGGCTGCCGCTCTCTGCATCTTAGCTGTCATCGCGAATATCGAACTTCTGTGCAGTTGTAAGAAATGGTAGTCCCGTCAGCAGAATTTATCGCAGTCGACCAATGAACTGGTCAAGGTATTCTTGTATATAAATTCGGAAGAAATGTGTGCCAAGTCTATTGGCACCTGCACATTAGGCTATATCTTAGTCGTATTAGCCATGGAAACTTGATATCATGAAGTTCAGTCTTAGCAAACTGCCCCACTTTGAATCTAGACATTTGGAACGTTGGCGTTAGAAATATTAGAAGCCTAGGCTCCGATCATTTGAGCAGATATAGGCCTATACTGTGAGCATTAGCCTATAGTAGCCTAAATAATGAAATTAACTGAACGTGGCGTAAGTAAGAAACGGCAAAACAGCCCCAATTACGAAGTTTAAATGTTGACTTCTACATGGAAGAAGCTGCTGCAACAGTTCGCTTATGAACGTGCGCCGTTTAACTATGCAACGCAGAGCAGGTGAGTCTCTCTATTCCAGGATCGAATTGCACATGAAGCAACTTACGATACTGACCACTGTCATTGCTTTGTTTTCGGCAAAAAAGAGCGAAAGGAAGGAACTAAGGAACGAAGGAACTTTAGGAAGGAAAGATGGACGGCAGGAAAGACTGAAAGGATATTTGTGTAGTCTCTGTCACCCCATTTATGTTTACTGTCCCTCTCTGTCCCCCCCCACTACGAACAAAAAATGCAAAAACATTTTCGGCGCTATCGCGCCGTCCCCCCAAAGTTATGTACAGATTTTCGCCTCTGCAAGTTTGGTGCGCCATCGGTTGATACCTTGTGCATTAGACACCGGTGCATTAAAGTTTCTTCTTCTTCTTCTTCTTCTTCTTCTCCTCCTCCTCGTCGTCGTCCTCCTCCTTCTTCTTCTTATTAATATTATTAATAATATTAATATTATTATCTTGTTATTATTATTATTACAGTATTATTATTATTGTTATTATTGTTGTTGTTGTTGTTGTTATTATTATTATTATTATTATTATTATTATTATTATTATTATTATTATTATTATTATTATTAATAATAATAATAATAATACAGAGTCTCTGCGAAGAGTATTGAAGGCGTTGGCAAAATCCAGTTTGACTAAAACGCCATCAGTCGGCGTCGAGGTGACCCAGCGAGGGGTTGCATTGACTGCTGCTTCGGCGCCTTTTAGTACGACATCCCACAGTTGGAGCGGGCGGGGTGAGAAGAGATTGGCTAAAGCGTGGGCGCCTGCTAGGAGTCGCCACGTGTATTCAACCGCAGTTGGCCTTGTTTCTCCATATTTTTCCTTAACGCCATCAGGTTGGTCCCGCATATAATTTCGTTAACCTCGCATCAGATTGACTAAAGTCACTGAACATACCGGAAACGAAGAAATGGCTTCGACAGTAGCTCGCTCAGATGTAGGCCTACTCAGTGGAGCAGAGATCAGAGTGCTTTGGGTCAAAAATTGGTATCCTGACCGACGGGGCTGGCGGGTTCTTCATCCTTAGTCCAGCCAACGTCTCAGGAGTGTCCGGTGCTGGTCTGTCAAGGCTGCAGATGAGGCGAATAGCTACCTTGTAATTTCCATCCTCCAATTTGCTGGCGATGTCAAATGCTTTGCCGAGTCACGTTTCATCGGGCGTGTATTAAAGAAACCTTCTCTAGATCTTGGCGATCTTGTTGAGTTGGCCGATGGCCTCATGCTGTTCATAACTTGGGCGTTGTTTTTGATTCTGCTATGTCTCTAACCGACTATGTAAATGGTATCTGTAAGTCGTCATACATGTACATTCGTGACACACGCAGAATTAGGCATTGTTCCCATGTCTTCAAGATATCTTTCGCAATTGCATTATCTCCAGTCGCCTTGACTACTGTAACTTGAGTCTTGTTGGTATTACAAAGTGAAACTGTAACGGAAATTGCTATAGCGCCAGGTATTTCTACACTCAGTCTGGCACCAACTGCGGAAGTGATGATCATAGTATTATTGATCGATGTCGGCTGTCTGTTCTCACGCTTTAGTCGCTTGTTGTTTGAGCGCTAGACTCGGCCCGGCCGGCAGCGATTGCAGCTAGTCGTGGATACCGCCTAAGTTTGGCGCGCGCCGAAGGCCTGTGGAGGGGAAAAGGGGCCCAAGAGTTGGAGGGAACGATAAGAAGAGGCGCGGGAGAGAAATGGCGCCGGGTCAATGCGCGCGCATATATTTCCTATAGGCACGAAGAGTGGCAAGCTCAGTTCGCGGCAGATCGTGACCGGGAAAGGATCTCTTTATAGCTCGTTCTCGAATTCAGGCGAGTAATTCGAAGCTACTGCGGAGTTGTTAGAGATTACACTGAGGCAATACGTTCTCTTATTATTTTTATTGTTAAGTAGACATTTATAACGCTCGCAATTAACAGCATCAAAGGCGCGTCCTCATTCTCAGCTTAAACCAGTAGGATCGTCGACTTAAAACTTAGACACACGGTCAGACAGGACGCTGGAACCTAAAGGAGCTGGATGGCTAGCAGCACAAGACCTAGCTTAAGACCACATGAATTGTAGAAGCATTGTAGCCTTGCATCTTTACAAAATTAAATTGCAGAGATCTTGCTTAGATGCGTTATTAAATGGTTGCTACGATATTGTCATGCTGATTCTGGTTTCTATAGTCTAGATCTGCATTTGAGACTAGACTTGCCACAGTGATTGACTAACTTAACTAACAACTGTTCATTCTTTATGTTATTTTGTTGAGTTTTACTCGTCATGTTAGCTGCTGATTCGTGATATGATATTGCTCTGTACTCCAGCATATTCTGTTCTTCTCAATGTCATATTCTGGTCTAATAAATCTTTTTATCAAGGTGTCAATCATGGAGGCTCTGTGGGCCAGGAACTGGCCATATTTTGAGAAGGCCTGGCATTATTTGAGTTACAAAATTGTTAAAGGCAGCTGTTGTACATGGTGACACTACATAGTAAATTACTGACATTGATATGACCTAAGCAGTAAGCAGGTATAAGACTTGATATGTCTGCCCGCATTAGGCCTGCTACTTAACATAGCACAACTGACCTATGAAAGGTCACCAATGTGAGGTGCTATACTCTGTAGCTATTTTAGCTGTGTTAGGCTAATAGACATATTGTGACTACTCTGAGCTACAGGAAATGGTTATAAACAATAGACAAAACAATATAAAATAAACAAAAATGATGAATATGAAAGAAAGGTTTTAAACTATTTTCTACAGATGAGGCATAGAACTAATAGGGAAAAATGAAGAGCCAAGGGCTGATACAGCCTGGTCTACTGGTAGATCTAGGGAACCCGCTAATCAAGACATATCTGAGATATGAAGTGGACAATAGTCCACGAACATGGGGATATACAACACAAGTAGGTAGGTTGTAGTCCACAAAACACCAAAGAATTTATGCAAAAAAGTGGCCCTAGCTATGGAAATGTTTTCAGCTTCAGGGGCTTTGCTGCAATTCCAAACCAGCTTTGCCCCTGGACTCCAATGGGGCTACACCTCCAGTCTTCGCAGCAGATTGACGCCTTTACTTTTTGCGTAAGTAGTGAGGTACCACCTGTTTATCTGAGCTAGTTTACTTGTTCCCCATCTTACATTTAGAGGAGTAACTTATTCCCATCTTACAAAAGTTTGTGCTGGTTGTTGTGGAATTCTACATTTGCTCACCATCTTATGTTGCCGAGTCCTATGATGTCCTCCTATCTCTATCTTTCTATTTTCTTCAACAGTTAAGGCCAGTGCTCCTGTATATTATAAAGTCCTCTTGTCCAACTCCCTATTCCTGTGCTGTAGAGTTCAAAATCCGTTTTCCTAGTAGTAGTGGTAGTTTTTCCATGGTGGTGGTAGTAGCAGTGATAGCTGTTGTTGTTCTGCTAGCCAACTTATCACATCTGTCCCCGGTCCTCTGGCAAGATGTGCAGACCTTGTTAAGCTGAGCACCATCCAAATCAAATTTGCTTTTTCACATTTTTAACCATTTCTTTCGTTTCTTGACCTTGTAATCATCATATGTTTACCCGTCTCTCGGATATAGTGAATGACCAAATCCCGAATTTTGATTTTGAGGTCTGTCTTTCATTTACAGGAAAATGAAACAAAAAAAATTACTCATAGTCCATAAAATCTTTCAAAAACTTCTCAGCTGTGTGACTATAAAGTGTTTTAATGAGTGGTTTTTGTTATAACTGACATCATCACATTGACAAATTAAGCACACTGCCCAGCATCAATGACTACTGGTTTATGCTACAACTAATAATTACTGTATGTTAGCAACAGCATTGAAGAAATTCACATCAAAAAATAAAATCTGAGATTCTTGCTAACAGGTCCATTGTATCTAATAAAGAACTCGAGTAACATTAATGCTATTTAATAAAGAACTTGAGTCACATCATGCGGAATAAACCATTTGAGTCACACTAATTCTGTATAACAGAGAACTTGATGCCAGAAACTTCTTTGCTGTTGGTTTCTCAGTCTACAATGGCTGTGTCAGTATCGATGAATTTGCAGCTGTAGATTGCTAATCGGATCATCTCTTCAGCCTTTTCTGCACTGGTAAAATTAAAACAGACAATCATTGCACATACAGTGTTCCCCCTAAGCTGCACAACTGCATGGCCGTACTGCAGTTTTGTGGCTCTGCTTTGGTCTTTGAAGTGACCATCAACTGATGCCTTGTACAATATGATAATGGTGCTATGGAATCTTCAGATAGGAGGGAAACATGTCAAACAGAAAAGGGATTTTCTAGACTGAAATTCATAAATAGTCCATAACCTTGATGTGCATGGAGAGTTTTTGCGGCTGCATAAGCCAACTCTCCCAGAGGATTTTAAGATATGCTAGTTGCTTTTAAATATCAGTCATATGGCATAGCCATTTCTTTTATCTCACTGTGACCTTAGTTTTGTGATGTTCACTTCTTCATGGGTCTGCTGCTTTAAATATAGATCATTTGGCATAACCAACTGCTTACTCACACTGCGACCTAAGTTCAGTGATGTTCACTTCTTCATGGATTTACTAGTTGCTTTAAATATGGGTCATATGGAATAACCTTGCATGTGAATGTAATTTCTCCACTGTTGGCTAAGCACATGCTTGTATCGGAAATTTCTGATGTCCTATTGACGAGTCATTGGGCTGACTTGCTTGTGACTGGCTGGTGGACTTCTTCCATTAAGGTGTGAAGTTTCTGTGAAGTAATGTTATCTGGTAGCTTACTTGTTGGTGATCGCTGGCATTCACTCACTAATTTGAAAGATGCACTTCTTATTGGTTGGTGTTGGTGTGCACTGTCTGATGACAGTGGTGACTGTTGACTTGGTGGGAAACTGCTTACAGAAAGCAGATGCCAATGCACTATGGGTGAGAGCATGAAGAATATTTTGTAGCGGTAGTCTGTTGTGTGCTCAGTTGGTCAGTTGAGTTACAAATGTTGTAGAAAGATTTGCGTGTTTAACTCTGTGTTGACATTTCAAGTACTTTTGTTATTGAACTGTTCATTTATTCAATTATATATATATATATATAAAATAAAAGATTGTGTATATTTTCTCAAGTTAACGCTATGCTACATACCGGACAAGTTGACAGTTCAAAGCCTAATTAACTGCCAACTCTGCAAAGTCATCAACATATAACTGGTGGCAGTGGTGGGATAAAGAATACACCTTGTCACAGAGACTGGTGAACAGATTCAACAGAAGAATCCAACACTGGTGGATGAATTCAGCCAATCACACAAGCAGAGTGATCGAAGGACTGAGGTTCAAAATTTGACAAGCATCTACCGAGACTTGTGAAGGTCAACTTCTCCAGAACACAAATTCGATCAGCAAGCATCGATTTGACTGGAATTGTCAAAGAGTCCCGTAGCGAAATTATGAAGGACATTCACAGCAGAAGCCACCGTCAACTTCAAACAACCAAAGAAGCAAAAATCTGTATAGAAGAAAAGATAAGCTAAAATACAAGGACTGTTTTACAGATATTTTAATAACTTCATACTATTTGCACTGAAGTGCTATTGTTGCATTCAGTGTAAAGAATTGATTTGTACTTACATTACACAGTTTATTGGTGACAGAAGGTCAACTAAATTAAGTAAGATGGAATTACTGGCAGAAAAACAGCCAGAAATAAAGAAACTAGGCACAAAGCAGCTTAGGCAGGCCTTGCTTAAGTATGGAAGGAAGGCTGAGTAGATAAATGCTTTGTTAGATGCACTAGCAAAAGATTGGATTAAGGAGGAAGTAGCAGAAGCTGGGGCTATGGAAAAGCCAATAACCTTAAAAAGGTTAGGGATGAGCCGATAGTTTTTGATGTAATCCAAATCTCTTCCAGGCTTCTTGAGTGATGGCAGTATGATGGCATACTTTTGATTCTCAGGCAGGAATCCTGGTGCCAATGTGGCACCTCAGAGCTGCACCAAAAATGGATGCAGCCCTTTGACATATTATTTCATGAAGAGAGTCAGAATGGAGTTTCGTGTGCATGTTTTAGTTGGTAAAGACAAAAGACATGAGACACCTTGTCAAACTGATCAAAACAGCACTGAGTTGTGGAGTACCTTGGTGGAGCTGAGCCCTCTGTATCTATCTCACTGGACATTTATTGGATGGCTAGAGTAGTCCTCTGATGAAAAGGACAGTCTTTGTGAGCCACAAGATCTGCCCAATATGGTTGACAGATCTTTCCAGAGCTGCTGACTATCCTCTGAGTCATGGGTGATCAGGCTCTCCCAGCATTGTCACTCCTTGTTCTTGAGAAATGTGTGCTTTTCCCAAAGAAGCCTGATCCATTAAATGCAATCTTGTTTCACTCTACTCCTTCTGTATTGAGACTAAAAATGCCTGACTGTTCAGTGCATCGTTCCATACGCCATGTTGAACCAGGGAGTGAGAGTGTCACTTCTTTATGTGAATTGACTCTAACAGGAGTAGGTCGTCAATTATGAAGCTTAGAGTTGTGTCATACAGATTGACCATCTCAGTAGTAGTAAGTGCAGCTTCTGAAATATGGTAAATCCGGCTGTTAGTTAGGCATTGTTGGAAAGCTTCTCTATCAAAAGAATTCCATCCTTTGTTGAATGTGACTTCTGTGTTTAGTGGAGTGGAGTGTAAATATAGTGTATACAGTGGCTTATTTCAGAGATGTGATTCTCAGCCTAGCACGGTCTGTAAATGGCATGGTGTCTATTCAAACGGGCACCAGTGATGAAGGATCTCACCGATAAATTCATTGAAAAAGTAGTAGGGTCGAGGCCATATGATCACTATAGAAAAACGTGTACATTTACATTTAGTATGTTGTATTTAGCAGGCCATGATCGGAAATAGATGGAGGCTCCAAGGTGACTGGGATCAGTTTGCAGTTATTCCAAGTGATGAGCAGGTCTAGACGGCCACCAAGGGTATGGGTCAGTACAATGACATGTTGAAGGCCAAAGCTATTAATGAGCTGCCTCACTTGCCCTGGACCATGGACATCCCATATACTCAACTAGTTGGCAGTTGTATGTAGACAGAATTTCCAGGACAATGGTAAATTCTCAGATGAACATCACAGTTCATAGCAGTTAACCAGGTTAATAGATCGTAGTGATTGTAAGCAGACACCGAGGTGTAAAAAAAATCAAAAGGACCTCAAAGGCGGTATAGATCTCAGCCAGTTTGATCTGTTTTGCAGGCAACTTTGATTGATGAAAAATGGGAACTCCACCATCTCTCTAATATGAATTGAAGATGGAAGAGTTCTTGCGTGGCGAGCTATGCCTAATTTAGATGGAGTTGATCTCTGAAGTGTACGTAGCAGTCGCGGTAGCAGTCGCTTTCCATGTCTCTGTGGTTACTAAGATGTCTAAGTTGTGGCTTATAATGGCTTCAGCCACAAAAGGAGGATTTGTTACCCAGGCTTCTGACATTCCACGTGCCAAAGCACAGGTCAGCTCATAGTTTACGATTACTGCCTGGTGTGTACAGCGAGTTCACCAGAATGACTGGTTCCTTAACTTGCCACCAAGAGCGTGTGATATAATTTACTTGTAATAATTTAAGTACGATATCCTCATATCCTTTGTTGCTTTGCAACCCTGCAATTAATGCCAGAATTATTTGCAGTAGCATAATTTTAATACTACTAAGCAGTGTAAGTAAATTCTGAAATGATTGTTTGATTAAGGTTTCTTGTTTTGTCTGTATTGAGACATGATGACTGTTGTCGATGTGTCTCATTTGCTGCAGCAGATTATGCTGTCGTTTCCAGAATTTGCTCAATATTTCTCATATGCTCAGACAAGCATCATGTCTTAGTCTGTGCCAAAAAGTTACTTCTTAGGTCTGCATTAGATTTCCAGTATTTTTGGAAGGTAATTTCTCAGGCTTTGTGCAAGTGACAAAGCCAAGTTTTGAAAGACGGCCAAGTAAGCAATCTTATTTTGCAGAATATTTGTTAGAAATTTTTTGACCTTTTCTTGTCATCAGGACTTCTTGATGCCTCCTTCTGTTTTTCAGAATTTATTATGATGCTTTGCTCTCTACCACATTTATTAGGCCAGTGCTACACAACTTCTACTGAAAATTTAATTTTGACATTTTGACTTATTCATTAACTTCTTTTTCCCAGCAGGCTTCCAAATGCTTTTAACCAATCCTGAATTTAGGCAAACCAAAAATGTAATCTCTAAGGGCCAAAAGTGGAAGGCAAAAGCAACTCATGGCCCTCTGCCCCATCTGTGCCAATGCCTTTGGTACCTTGTACATTTCTGATTATATGCACGATGTACTTCATTGGCAGCAACTCAAAGTGCATAAATTTTAAGATTTTGGTGAGGGTCTGTTGGTGCCAGTTGGGTAATCTGCTTGTCTACTTACAGGCCAAGGATCCCTTAACTCCAAGATTTAAAATGAACTAGCCCAATGGCCAACAGTGGGCTTTATTGGAGGTAGGTCCATTTGGTCCTGTAATGGTCTTCTTCTACAGATGCAGCTGCACCTGGCTAGGGACTATACAAGCATCTTCTATCGAAGCATAAAAACTTTTCTGAGGGTGGGCTGGAAGCACTTCTGAATAGATATCTTGAGGAGGTGCTACATAAATTTGCTGAATAAATTAATGAATGAGTAATGCTCCAACCCCCTCAAAGTCCGACCCACACCTCACAGTGGTGAGGGGGTGTAACAGTCAAGTAAGGGACTGCCTGCAGAGGCTATACCATCAGTGATGAAGGCGTATGCTGAAGTATCACCTAGGGTGCTACGCGAGGTGGGAAGGCTCTGCAGGAACCCTGAAAAACTGGCTAACGTGGGCGGCGAAGGCCTGGGCAGCAGCGGGTCTTGCATCGGAGATCGGGCGGAAGATCGAAAATCACGACAATGGCTGATCAATGATTAGGCTGGTATATGGTGATAAATACGCGATAGACCGCCACTGCGAGGTGGAAAGGCAGGGGAATCTACCACCTCATTTTCCCAATGAGCATTATGGACGAATCAGTGTTAATGGCAAGCACAGAAGCGGAATTGCAGGACTTGGTGTCTCGATTGGATAGAGAGGGCAGAAAGAAGGGGCTGGAGATCAACATAGGGAAAACAAAATGCATGGCAATGGCAGGTGCACAATGTAACATCAAGGTGCAAGACATCAGGATAGAACAAGTGGACACGTTCGTATACTTGGGATCGCTCGTGACAGAAGATGCTGAGTGCAGTAGGGAGATAAGAGTAAGAATTGCAAGAGGACAGGGAGTAGGAGCAGATCTGGCGAAATTGCGGAAGTGCCATAACATCAAAGTACCCACAAAGTTAAAATTAATGAAGACGCTTATTTGGCCAGTAATGTTGTACGTATGTGAGAGCTGGACAATCAAAAAAAGGGATGAGGATAGAATAATGGCATTCGAAATGAAGTGCATTCGGAAAATACTTAGAATATCATGGACAGAAAAAAGAACAAATGAGTGGGTGCTAGAGACGGCTGGTGTAGAAAGGAGTCTACTTGAATCAATCAAAAGAAGAAAGATGTCGTACTTCGGACACATGGTGAGGAAACAGGGTGATTGTTTGGAGAAGGAGATCATGCAAGGAACAGCTCCGGGAGCAAGAGCAAGAGGAAGACCAAGGAAGAGGTGGATGGACAACATCAGTGAATGGTCCGGCATGGACACAGAGAAGTTGCTGAGAAGAACCAAGGATAGGAGTGGATGGAAGAGAATCGTCTACAATGCGACCAACCCTCGTACCGAGGACGGCTGAAAAGAAGAAGAATGCTCCAAACCAAACAAACAACACCAATCCACCATGAAACACAATTATTTTCAGCCTTTGACAGAATTCATGCAGACTGGGAAGACTCAAAAGCTTTTGTCTTCAGCTATTTGGTAACCCGTTCCAAAGTGATTACAGCAAAGCTCTTGCACTGCATAATGGAAGTTCAAAATCAAAGAACAAAGAAATCATTCTGCATGGTAGACTGAACGGAGCTGCAATGAAAATGTGGTGACATAATTGCATGATACCTAAGATGCACAAGGATCAGCCAAACAGTTCTGCATCAAAACCAAAAGTTTTTATTCAATTCTGCGTAGAGGAACCCAGTGTAATTTATCCTTTATGATGCCATAAGTTAGGCCATAGAAGGGAAATGCACCAATCAACCACAGATGCTGCTGGTGTGTGCACTGACTGGTTTGGTTCAGACCAATGTTCCCTCTAAGCTGCGCGCGCACAAGTTTGGAGGACAGCGCGCACAACAATTTTCTGTCAGCGCACACATTTTGTCAGCGTTCCGTTTACTTATAAGTTAAATTCAGCTCACTGTTACAGCTTCTGGCATAGTTGCCCCAATTAGCTCAGATGGCGAAATTTTATATACCCTATATTGCAAAGCCATATGGCCACCCATGATGTGGAAATTCCTTCCCGCTTGGTCCACATAATACATTTGGCCAAACAGCTGGTCACTAGTTGTCATCAGTCTCACGGTGCGCGCGCTGTTTGAACTCTGAACTCTAGCCTCTTTATGAGGGATGCTTGATCCAGGGGCAAAGCATGAATGATACCTCCATCTACTGGTCAGTGGTCGCGGATATATCGTATGACTCGGTCTGCTATGTAAGTAGCCCTTTGTTTATATAGTACAGAAACCATTGGTTAGTAGGCTTACTTTATATTCTTGTAGACTATTGTACTTGACTTTATAGCTCAATACTATTTATATTCGACCGTCTGCGATTAAATAAATTGTCAAGACAAAAAGTATCCGGCACCGGATTTTTGGCTTGGAAAACAACTTGTGAACTGTTTAAGACAGAATGGTTAAACGAATAAAATCGAGACTGAACTGCCGTCACTGGATACAGAACGCAAACCATGGTATTGAAGGAGGCTTTACCTATCGTGACAAATTTTAATAGGCCTACTTTGTTTGCAATATGCGGCTGTGCTTGAGAAAATCCTTACAAGCGTGATCGTAAATGTAATTGTAAACTCGGGATTTCTACTGCGCTTAACGTAAGCTAAGTCGCGGGAATCAGCTTATTCACAGGCGCTTAGTCAAGAGAAAATCGATAGGCAAGAAAGGTTTGGTTCCAAGTCAAGATCCAAGAGGCAGACAGGCAGGTAGGTAGGCAGGTAGGTAGGCAGGCAGGCAGGTATCAGACGGCTACGGTGGGTGGTGTTTGGAATTGGAGCTGCAGGATAGACAAGAGGAAGAAGAGGAATCAGGATAAGATCTGCAGAAGAGGAGTGTCTTGGGTTTTGAGTGAAAGACTTGGGCAGAGAATCCCTGGGGTGAAGTGATGGTGAGCTTGTATGATGGGTCAGATAATTGTCGTTATTCTGGAGGGAGTTTATTCCAGAGTGGTTGAGCAGTTATGACTATGGAGCGATTTCTAAATTTTCAGGGTGAGGTGATGGGAGGGCAGAGAAGTGTTAGGGCAGAAGGGGATCGAGTTTAACGGAGTGGCTGGATTGTAAATAAGTGACGAAGATAGGGTGGTTGGGATGCACGAAGTGTGTTGTAGGTAAGTGACAAGACTTTGTAGTCTATTTGTGGGTGGGAAAATTTTGCGCGAAAGCTAACGCTCATGTCAATATAACAACTGCATCCGTGGTAAACGATAGAGTGTATATAAGTTGGATTATATTTAAAGAGACACCTGACACAGAATTTATGTCGATTCTCTTGCAGAAAGTCGGAATACAGATAAGCGGCATTTTCTGCAATCGTTTATTCGTTGTGTCAGTTGTTTGATGTCATTCAGATCTATAACTAAGACTCATCTCTTTCATCTCGTTTACCCACTTAGGCTAACTTCTGGTTGCTCTGAAACATAGGAATTCGACCTGGCTTCTCCGATGGTTTATGGTTTTGCTTATGATTTCTCATTTGAAGCGACCATCAGCCAATGCCTTTGGCATTATGATAACGGCGTTATAGAAGTAATCAGATTTGTTAGATTTTCAAGATGCTCCAGGACGCAACCATACATGTTTTTTAAAACCTAACAGACGTGCCTTGGAAGAAATCAACCTGGATCATATGTACAATCGTTGGCAACTGCACAAAGGGTCGACCATTAAGGAATCCGAAAAGGGCGAAAGGAGAGGTCACCCAAATCCAGACAAGGGGAGGGGCAATGCCCAATGCGGATGCCCCAATCCAATTTGTTATTTCAGTACACTCTGCGCCTTAAACACCAACTTCAGTCCGACAGCAGTTCGTGCCGCGTTGGATCTAATTACATCCCACTTCTGGTTGCAGCATTTTCAAAGTAACCAACTACATAGCTCAGTTAGCCCTGCAAGAAAAATAGGGCTTTGTGCTCCGTTGGAGTGCGGGCATTGGCAATAGAGATGGGAGGTAATGCCAAATGCGTACAAATGCAGACTAGGGTAGGAATGGTCGAAACTCGAAAGTAAGTCTTTGCTTTAATGTCCTCTATGGATGATCGAAAATACAAAGTAGAGATAATCTTAATATAAGTTTAACTTGTCCTGATCATCTTTTATTTCAATAACATGCAAATTTATAGCCTTTTAGTTTAAGCCCAAAAGATATTCGTTCTTACACGGACCATAGCTCAAGTCTCAAATGTCACTGCTCATGCTGTCGGCCAGTGCGCGCACGACGAAAAAAAATTAGAGGGAACATTGGTTCAGACCACACTCAAATGTACTTGGGCATCACGAGCTAACCGTTACGACATGTACGCACATATGTTGTTACATATGGCGTATAGGATGGGACTGATAAGATTCAGTTGTTGTACATTGCATGTCTTCTGTACATTTTGGTAGGAAGTCGACCACATATAAAGGGGTTGTGTTTGATTTTGGTTCAAACTGGATTTTGGCTTTGACCCGGCATGACCAGTTTTCTTCCCAGTCTCTTTCAGTAGTCGTGTTTTAGTCTTCCTGCATGGATGACTTGTTTGTCTTGTTTCTTCTGAGTCATTTTGGTTCTTTTTGAGCTGTTTTCGTCACCGTCTGTTGGTGGACACTGTTTTCTCCACTTGTGGCGGTTCAGTGGGTTTTGTCAATGCCTGAGGTCAATGTATTGTTATTAAGTAACTGTCTGTTTAGCTTGTAAACAGCTGAGGGAATAGAATTATATTAAACCCATAACTTCTTCCATATCCATAGACAACCTGTGAAAGTGAAAGTATCCCATAACCCACAAGTGAGATGTAGGGGAGGTGCTAATTTCTTTAAGCCCTTGAGCCATCACTGGACGAATCCCAAGGTCCAGTGCATCATTTACTTCCAAGCTTACGCCGGTACCAAGTTATACTGCTTGGTGACAGAGGCACAGTGTGCGGAAACAACTTGACCAGGGTTGTAACATGTAACAATGTACATATCAAGACCCTTACTACAGGGCCTTTTCAAAAAACCTCTCAAAAGAGCTGCAAGTGTTAAATTCATCATCTTGAGTTCACCCAATCACCACTCATTACGCATCACCATGAGTTAAAGGATAAAGCTAAAGCTTCCATGTTCCACGCAGAATGTAGGGGAGGTGCTCATTTCCCACTCTTCAATCCTTGAGTCGGCAATGGATGAATCCCAAGGTCCAATAGAGCATCACAAGATGTGTTAATTTCCAGCTTATGCCAGCACCAAATTATACTGTTTGCTGACAGAGACAAGTGTGCATGTACAACTTGTACAGGGTACACTTGCCATAGAGTACACTAAGCCAGCTCAAACCCACAAACTTTTGATTACAGAGCAAATGCACTAACCGATTAGACCACCGTGTCACATGACCTTTAAGGTCATTCACTCTAATCTATGCTTTGAGGGCTAAGCAGGGCACAAAGGTACTAAAATGTGTAAGATGGTGAATGAATTACCTTGTGTAAGTCGGCAAAGAGAAGTGATGTCCACAGGTAGATGCTGTTGGTAATACATCTGTCCCAGAACTTTAAAGATACAAAAACATTCAATTTCTGAGTTTACACTGTTGCCTTTCTAGCATACAAAGTTAAAACTACATTAGGGGAGTTGGCACTGGCTGCTCTAGGTACCACTTTTAAGAAAAACTAAAATGCAGAAACAGTTTCTCAACTAAGACTGAGTCTCTTTGGTCTCTCAGACAGTGACATAAATAAACAGCATCCAAATCTGTATCTGTTGCATGATCTAGACACTGACATCAAAGCAAATCTGCCATCTGTGCTCGCATTCATCATCTGAAGTGCCCATGCAGCGATATGTTGAAGGTGCCTGTTTGTCCTCTTGACTCATCAAAATCACTCTAAGTGTGGAAGCTAGTTGTAAAAATTATAGGACAAATTTGCACAGTTTAGTATTTTTTTGGTTTTTCTGTAAGCTCAAAGGTTTGAATTAGAAATTTCAGTCGTGCTGTGCCCTGGTAACTGTGGCCTTATGGGCTCCTTGTCAACCAATTGCAAACTATGAAGATATTACAAGCACAATGCTTGAAATTATTAGATGACAGGACAGAACTTAATAAAAGTTATAAATGTCCTAAGTTATAAATGCAAACAAACTTAACTGCACACTAGATAAAATGTCACAAGTTTAAAGTTCAATTAAACCATATAACACAATATCATGAACTCCTGGGGACCGGCAGAATGGTGCCCGGTGAATGTAGTAATGAAGCAGATACAGGACGATGGCAGGCTGACTGTAGTGTGTCGACAGCAAAGGCGGTCTCATACAAGGACTTCGAGGTCCAACATTGTCTCAAAACTTGGTCATCAAAGATCTCTGGGCTCAGCTATACTTGGCACTGATCTGGCATCTAAGACTCCTCAGCGCATCTTTCCGTGTACTTACCCCAGGCTTGCACAACACCTGAACTCCATATCTTACAGTCAGACTGACTACAAACTAAATTCCAAATGGCATGGCCTGCTTAACTGTAACTGTGTCCAGACTCCAACATGGACTCAAAACTGAAAACTAATGTGTCCTACTGGATTTACATGGATCTCTTTATACACAGGCTCTTTTTCTTGGACTCATATCTTGTATGGCCTTGCGCGGTCTTGTCTGTTGAGGGAGGTTATGCATCTCATGAGAGCTACTGCAAGATGACACCACTCTGCCCATGTCAATCGTAGGGAATGGAAACTGCACCCCACCATCAAGGATTAGGGTTATAGAAGTTACATCAATGTATACATATATATGTAAGTATGTATAACTGTATTCTACAACTATAACTAGACTGCTAAACATCAGTAGCTATACAACAGAAACTAAGTACTGCACAAAATCAGTCAATCTACTCAAATGCAATCTAAACACAATTCTGTATATCCAATGTCTATAGGATAGTTAGCCTATACATCTATACACCAGCATATATACAGCCAAAGGAACTGAATAGACAAAATATCAACAAAAAACCGATAAATAGCTTAAGTCTACCACAGTTTCAGAGGGTTGGAAACTTCAATTTTGTATCCATTAAGCACATGAAACAACTAGTGTGCTGTGTGCTACACTGATGCAGTAGTTTCTCAAATGGTCAGTTAATGTTTATTTTCTAGGCTGTGTGCTGGAATTTGCCATAAACAATTTTGACAGTGTTAAGCCTGGACTTATATGCTGCCTGCATCTGGACAATCATGCGTTAGGTTATCAATCATGCCGTGGTGAGCCACAGTCATTGGAATCGCTTGAACTGTTCACTGTGCAGAAGTTTTGAGGACTGCCTGGTCAGCTACATGATGAATCTGCTGAAGTGAAGGATATTTGGTTGCAATCAGTTTTACCATCAGCCAAAAAATGAAACAGCAGTTTCGTAGTGCCTCCCTTGTCAGTACTTGGCTCAGGCTAAGAAAGCTAATGATCCAAAAGGCAGACCTAATTCACCTGGTCATGTGCCAATGTCTTCTGACTCTGAAGCCAGTCGACCAGTCCTAAGAATTCTCCACCTCAATGATGAGTGTCTTTAAGAAACCAAATCCAAAATCACTACCATCACAGCTGACAGGCACAACACTGGTATGGTCTCATCAAAGCCACACTGAAAATATGGCTGCATAGATACAGCTAACACCCCTCCACTCTCCTCAGGTCATCTTTTTGGAAGTGATCCAAGTTGGGGAGTTTATGATTGTCAACATCTGTACACCACCTCCCCCCCAATGAACACTGGAGTTACAACAGATTAGATGTAGAAAGCAAGAGCCTGGTAGACTCGGTCTTGGTCTCGAGACGTCTCAAGGCAGGTTTTCAGTCTTGGTCTCTAAGCCATTTCTTTCCTTTTTGGAACCTCTCTTGTTCCATCTTGAACAAGCGGTCTCCGCAAGTCTCGCACAAACCATCTTTCTTTCTTGTGCTATGAAATTGCTCTGCTTCCCAGGTGAATGGGTAACTCAGAAGTTGGAAGTGCAATCGCACCAGAAGTTCTAAAAATCAGTCTTTCTTGTTAGTACATGTTGCCACAAGTGCAGCTCAACCTTGGTAATAACTCAATGGTTGACCCTTGTTGATTATCGGTAAATTATTGAGAGCATGTTAAAAACGGCATCTAACAGCTAGTTTTTTGGTTAATTTTGTAATTTATTTTTATTGAGTACAAATACAAAAATGTATCCTAAAAAACCTGAAACAGTGAAGTTTGCATTCACACAATTTCAAGTCATGGAAAATAAAAGGAAGTGCTGTTTGCCATTTGTGTAAAACCACCATAATCAAAATGACTGGTACAATTCAAGCTTCTTTAGTTGAGTTATGTTGCAAACATATAATTTAGATTTTACAAAAATTGGTATGAAATAGCATTTACTGAGAAAACCCTTAAAAGAGTCAGACTTGCTCAAAATATTTAAATTTCTTTAATGCCATTTCAATAAAGAAAAAATTTTGCAAAGGTTGATGTTTGCTTAAACAGTGAAAGTGGAAAAACTTAAATTGAATCCATGGAAAGACAGAATGATCACTTGGAATCGCTTATGTGGAACAGTCCATAATATGGAAATGATAAAATTTAAACTTTGTGCATTTGGGCATTCCCAGCATTGAACTTTCATTAGCTACAATGCTATCCATGTCTAAACTTCTGAATTTAATCAAAATTTTTCTGTGGAGTAAGAACAAACTCTGAAGGTCATATCATTTCTTTATAAGCATTTGAAGTCAAAGCAAAAACATGAAGAACGTAAGAGAGCAAATTACATTCATCAGCCTTCAGTTGCATCCCTCCACATTCCACCTTCGATAGTGCAAAATATGGGCCAAATTATCCCCAAAATACGCGGCTAACATGTCTTTTGGTAAAAAATCTCAACACGGGTTAAACACGGGTTGCTGTTACCTTTTGCGAAAAACAAATACTTTTGCAAATTTGCTACTGCACTAAATCCAAAGTATTCAATCTCTTGTCAGTAGAATGTCACATCTGCAGAAATACCAGTTTTAAAAGAGAAGTGTCGATCAGAATTACAAAATGAACAAGCCGAGGCCAAGCAGAAGGCTGTTACATTGGATAAATGGACCAACCAGACAAATGCATTCATTTCTTGCAATGACACATATTCAAGAATTTTATCTCCAGTTCTTCTCTCATAACCTTTAAAGCATTTAAAGGTCCTCCTATATGGCAAATAAATGCAGAAGAAACACAGCGTTCATTTCATGAAAAAAGTGCGATAATAAGACCTCACATTTCATTACAGACAATGGCATTAACATGAAAAAGGCCTTGGAAGGTTGTAATAACTGTTCCTCTGTCTCATGAAGTTATGGAACACAATTCTCTTAGACCACAATTAGATGATGAAACTGTTTGGGAAGACAATGATACATCTGAGGCTTTCGAAACTGATAAATGTAAAACGTAAGTGTACTCATTTTTCTATAGTGACCATATGGCCTTGACCCTGCTCAGTTTTCAAGGAATTGATCGGGTGAAATTCTTCACCACCACTGCCCATTGAATGGATGCCATGCCATTGAAGGTCCCCATGTCTGAACATGTTAGCATTGTGGATCAGCAGCAAGATGTTTGTCTCTCCTGTATCGCTCATTCATTGCAACTGGTTGCGAAGCATGGCCTATACAAGTCTAGAGTTGCTGAACCAGTCAGTGCAAAATGTACTAAACTCTCGACCCTGATTCAGCAGAGTGTTTTTAACGAGCAATTTTCAAGAAGAAGTTTAGAGCAGGCAGGTTTAGTGTATGCCTCATTAGTCACTATATTTTGTAACGGAAATTTGTCATATTATTTCTTTTACTAGAAGCCTAAGAAAAGTACATGCCATGCACACTCTCCTTTTATTGAAATAACCTTTAGCATAGCTCAGCTCCTGTCGAAAGTTTTTAGCCCCAGTGGACTTTTAAACATGCACATTTAAGTGACACTATGCATGAGGATGTCATATTCATAAAATCAAGCCAGAAATGTTGGGATCTCATTCCAGAAATCATCAACCCCAAAATACCCTCATTTAAGGCTCAATGCAGTGCTCAACCATCTCCTGCACATGAGGAAAGCAACACTTGACAAAGATCAGCACTGGGTTCAAGATGAGAATTCATGGCTGCCAAACTGCTCATGATCATTAAAACTGGAAGAGCTGAAGGCTTTACCAACATCCTGTCTGAGTTTCCAAAAGGCTTGGACCCAGGATCTTAGAAGACAAAATGGTTTCCTGCTTGCCAATTATTATTACTGTAAGTCCCCTAGTAACTGTGGCATTATTGAATCCCTTCATAACTTACTGGGTGGGATTTATGAAGTTATTACAAGGAAATTGCTTTAAATTACAACATTGAAGGAAAAAAATTATTCAGTAAATAGCTATGTATAATACTATTACAATACATTAGATAAAAGATCAAAGTTCAATCAATTATATAACACAATATCGTGAACCCTGGGGATGAGTGGAGTGATGCAAGGTGGATGGTTTGATACAGCAGAGACAGGACGATGACGAAGGCGACTGAAGCACTTTGGTGGCAGAGACTTTCTCATACTAGGACTTCGATAATAAACAGAGTTCCAATGTTGTCCCAAGACTGTCATCCAAGATCTCAGGCTCATCTACACCTGGCATTTATTTGGTTGATCTCCAAGACTCCTCACTCCTCAGCTTGTCATTCTGTGTAATGACCCTTGGACTTGCAGGTGTCCAAACTCTGTATCTTGCAGTAACACCAGCTACAAGATGTTCTCCAAACTGCACTCTCCACTTCACTGTGACTGTGTTCGGACTCCAACTTGAACTCAAGGAACCCCAAACTCGTGTTCTACTGTGCTGATGTAGGCTTCGTCATCCACAGCCCCCCTCTAAGTCTGATTCAAGTCCTGCATGAAGCTGTGTGGCCTTGGTTGCTGGGGAGGTCACCGGTCTTTCAAGAATCAGTAGAAGCTGACAACACTCTGCTCACGTCAGTTGCCGGGAAGGGGAACACTCCACCATAAGGGTTAGGGCTACAGATGTGATATGCATACATAAATGTGCACTATAACTTTAACTAAACTTCAATACATCCATAGATATAAAACATAAACTAAATAGTATGCCATGGTAAGTATAGAGTACTGTACTTCTTGCAGAATTTTACATACTCTAAGTCAACGTATACATCAGTTGGTAAGCGACGTCTGCCTGTGGCAAAACGTAAAAACTGGCTTCGATCGTTGCTGGTGAAATTCTCCAGAACTGTCCACAGATACTTCACTGAATCCCTTATAGACGAATCACTCAAAATCACTGAGAAAAGTAAAATTACACAGAACAGCAATTATCACAAGTTATGCAGGTAACAGTGGCAACGTCCAGGCATCTATCTCAAAGTTACCAGAGAAAGCTGTCAGTTGAATTTAGATGGCACAAAAAAGGCAAAGCAATCTATTGCATAATATGAAGCATCTGCAAAATATACCCCAATAACTCAACAAATCTGTCACAAAACAAGTATGAGGTTTTGCAAAAATATTTTCCCTGAAAATATTAATGTAAAAATATAACAGATAAAAATATAACAACAAAGGCAATAAAACAAATTTGGAAATAAAATTAATTACCAAAATATTAGCCAATAAGCTATTTTAGAATCAATCACTCATGGTCTTGCCTGCTTTCGAACCATGCAGTTCGAACAATAAGCATTAATTCTAAGTAATTGTGGATTTTATGAAGGCATAAATAATAAAAGCTGACAGAAAGAAGGTGCTGAAAACACAGATGAACAAAGTGGAGAAACCAGATAAAAAAAAATAGCAGCCTTAGCAGAACTGTTTCAAAGCAATAAAAAAGATGAGGATTTTATGACTTTCCACAGATGACCAAAGATGAATGAACATTTTGGAAAATTTAATCAATTTATTTTTTACAAATAAACTTGTAAACTCTCAACTTATTAACATATGTACTTGAATAACAACTAACAGTGCCTTTCTATAATTCAATATAGTATCTTTGAACGCCATCAGCTGAGTGGATTTGTGTATAGGACCAAGTAATTACTAATATCAAATCACAGCACACAACAAATGTTGCAAATCTTTAATTTCAAAAGTGCAAAAAATTATATCAACAAAAAGCTAATTTTGAGCAAATATTTGCTAACAATGGACACATATTTATGGCCATCATTAGCAAATGTGCTTATATATATGCATTCTGAATGGAAATCTGTCTGGGTGCAACCGAAGCAACCGATGCACTGATTTAACATAAAGTTTTCGCCACTTTGCTTTACAGCGACTTATAGTTAGGAGCAGCCAATAGTCAGGAAAATATGGCAACAAAAATTTACAAAGTAACTGAATGACTGCACTTGCCAAAAGCAAACTGCAAAATCCAAATAAATGATTTTATGCTTGACAACATAAACTGAAAATGGCTGTGTAAAACATTTTGCAGCAGATTCATTATTTGTAAAATTTCAAGAAACTATTCAGCTGACTGTAAAAGGCTATCTGGAGCACTGTTTGGGTAGAAGCAAGATGAGTAAAGATATCTGGTAGAGCTTGAACAAATAATAGAATCATAAACATGATCGATATTTGAATAAATTTATGCAACAAGTTCAAATCTGGAATTACAATGCAGAAATACATACCATGTTTCTTCAGATTTTCAAAAGAGATTTCAGGATAGCCACAGATCTTCATTTCTAGTTCATCTGATGTCAGAAGCTTAAGCACTGCTTTTGGAATGACTTGCAACAGACCCTTACGTATGGCATCCACCTACATCCAGATATAACTGCAAAAGCTGCAATGGTGGTCAAAGTACAAGTAACGATGACTTGTAGGACTTTTCAATGAAAACAGTGAAAAATAACCAAATGAAATTAGACAGCAATGATACTGTTGATGACAAAATGATAACAATGAAATAATAATTGTAATTAGTAACTTCTAATGCACTCATGTTTAATGTACTAGGGATCAACCAATGGCAAACCAAAGCCAAGCCATAATTAGGTCAATATTGATTACTGTAACTCACTTCTTACTGGTATCACAAAGTCAAACATGCAGAAATTCCAAAGATTTCAGAGCCCTTTGGCTACAGCTATAACTAACACATCAAAATATGAGCACATAACTCCTGTACTTAAATTTTCGCACTGGCTTTCTGTTCAAGAAAAGATTTTTTTCAAATTGGGGCTTATAGTTTATAAAACAATGAACTCTGGCCAACCAAAATATTTAAAATCAATCCTTGTTCCCCAGACTTATCATTTTTCAACCAGGTCATTTGATTGTCTTTTTCTGGTCAAACCTAAGACTAAAACTTTTCTTGAACAAGTTTTTCAGTTGATGGACATAACCTTTGAAACTCTATCCCTGTATTTGTTTGTTCTGCTCAGTTGCTTGTGTTATTTAGTTCTCATCTTAACAGCTGACTGTTCAAATTGCTTATCGAGCATAGGCTTCCTCTCTGTCCTAGTGGACTCACCTATGGATACTGACTTGATTGCAGTTTAGCTTTGGTGTGCCATCAACTGATGCCTGTGCAACAGACACCAGCACACTAGAAGTTACTAGTTACAATAACAATTACAAGTATATATCACTGAAGTCTACATCACCTAGTTTTAGTCTTACCTGCTGCTTGGTTTCATTCATTCGAGCTTCTCTCACCAGCTGCACATATTCTAATCTTTCTTCATAAGACACAATCAACTGATCACCATTAGGCTTCATTGGTACTGAAGTACCATCGCTAAGTACCACAGTCCATGTTCTCATTCCTCCGAAGTAGGCCTCAAAAGAATCCTTGTCCATTTTCTCCATTTCATTCACTGTCATGACCTGTGATTTTGTGAATGAAAAGCAAACCAAACATATTCAGGCCAAAGTAGGATGATTTGTTCAGAGCTGGATTCATATTTCCCATATTTCTCATCCTCTACTTGTTACTGCATGAACTTTAGCAAGATGAACTGTAGCCACAGAGAAATCTAACACAGCTCAGGTCACTTTAAAATATTTTAATATTCACTGACTGCCAGCCACATGCAGTCAGTGAATAACTGTATGTTTACAACATCCATTTTTGGCTTTTGCTATACTTCAGCGCTCTGTAAATCGTCTTATTATTATTCTTATTCTTATTATTACTGTTGTTACAAAATGGGATGCAGGGGAGTCCCATTTGTGCAATGTTCAGTCTTGGATGGCTAGCAATAAACTTCATCTGAATCCTTCTAAAACCGAATTCCTTCTCCTAGGAAAAAGCTAACAACTCTGTAAACTTTATTGGCTTACATTTGTTCAGTTGGATGGTTACTAGTCACCGTATAAACTCGACTATAAGTCGAGAAATTTATGTCTAATTCAGGGCGACGAAAAAGGTCTTCAACTTATACTCAAGAGATAAAATAGACGGAAGATTTTCGGACTGAATATTCAACATTACTAAAATGGACTTAAACATTAAACCCTCAGTTTATTTTAGTTGTCTTTGTTTTCATATCGTTTTTCAAGAAAAATCACATTTCAACAAATTACTGACTACATGTAGATCAAAACGAAATATTCTTCTCTTATAACAATGTTATTATATACTTCTACGATATATTTCATGCATCGAAAGCAATGTCCTTTATTATCGCTTGCTGAGACCTCCGCCAAAAGAAATCAAATATCATGGATACGCGCAGTAATGTCGAGCAAGAGAAAGACCTCCAACATTGGTGTAGAGATGTGTGCAAAATGAGGGAGTCGGGCTGCGAGCCTAGCTGATAAACCGTTTGAAAGGGGAAAGTCGCTGCATATTACGTACGCAATGAGGGGGAGGGGGTGATCGGATTTAGGCGATTTTGCGTACGGGTGCGTATGGCGAGGGGGGTGGGTCTCGACAAAATGTGTAAGTACGCAAAATAAATTTCCACATTAGCCTATTTATAACACTGTATTATCCTATAGTCATCCGATGGAATTTATTACATTATATAAAAGCCATGTGCAGTTATTCTGTGCTGAGAACCAGGTTGACAAATGGAACTGAGTCACAGGCAGTCGGACGTACAGACAGGTCGCCAGAGGGAGCGACTATAGCAAGATTTGACAGAACCCTGAAAAATTAATGGAATGCAGGTCAGAAAATTCGCCCCCACATCACTGCCATCGCCATCTGGATGTCATCTTTGACCAGTCAGGCAGTACTAAGGGGTGTAAGCCGACCTGCTAAATTAGTTCCTTCAGTTACAAAACCATATACATGTACCTTATGTACATATGGTTTTGTAAATATGAGGTGGATACATATATACCCATATTCGTATAGTCGCCCTTTATAATTATATTCCCCACACAGTCTCTGCATGCTAGCCGAAGAAAGCTCCCTCTGTTAAATATATGAGGGGTATGAAAATATAATTTTCTTTCCATATGTAATATATGGATGGGCCCATATTATAAGGCTGTATGTATGGGTTCGACTTATATTTGAGCCGTCGATTTTGGATGCTTTTTTTCTCAAAAAAGAACACTTCGACTTATACTTGAATCGACTTATAGTCGCGTATATACGGTAATCGTACTGAATGTACACACAATTTGTGTGTGATGTTTGATTCCACCAAGTCATTTTCTAGCCATGTTCAGGGTACATGCAGAACAGCTCAATTTCACAGATATGGGATATGTGTAGAATGAAATCTCATTTGCCTCAAACTTTTGTCTTGATCTCACCATTTCAAAATCTATCTTTTAGTTGACAAAGTAATACATTTAAATCAGCCGATCTATCTGTGTTCCATGTTTGCCCCTCATACTAATAAATGTTGCACTTGATCAATGGACACCATGACTCCTGTTGTGCCTTGTACCATGACAGTACCAGGTTCTTGGTAGCTGGTCCAAAGCTTTGGAATTTGCTGCCCAGTTCAGTTCTTTCTGTCAATTCTTTTGATGTCCTTCAGGTGTAAACTTAAGATTCATCTGCTAAATTCCAGACCCACTATAGCCTAACTTTGGTTCCTCTGACCAGCTGGAGTTTGACCTGGCTTCTCCAACAGATTACGATTTTTTAATACAACTTCACTTGAAGCGCCCATCGATTGATGCCTTGGTATTATGATAAAGTTGCTATAGAAGTCATCAGATTAGACTAGGATTCTATTTTTATTTTTTTCAGGCTCTGAAGCTGGCGGTGAACAAGTCCGAAACTCCTATACACCAAGCCATCGCATTGTAAGACATGCTACTGACTTCCAAGTTCACACCAGTACCAAATATTATTAACACATGATTAGAACAGTGAACAACAGCAGCAGCAGCAACAACAAGGTATGACCTGGGTTTCATCAACCGACACGTAATCCAACCATGAGACTCTGTGTTCTGCCAGCAACTTCCAGAAGAACGGTGACAAAGTGATAGCCTGGAAAAGATACAAATATAATTCCATTCAATATGTGAATTGTTTGACCAATGCAGCTAGAACAATTTTCTGCTCGAGATGCACCTTTTTAGATCTGCTACATAACTGTGTTCCAAAGCCTTTGAAAGGTGCCATACAATACATAAAAACATATCAGTCACCATGTATGTAGCAACCAATACATACATAGAAGCAATTGTTGATTGATTAAACCATTACAAGCTAAACCATGAAATCAGCAGTGATCAAACTGATAAAGCCATTACAAGCTAAACACATCACATTACCAGTCACTATTTGTCCAAAACAGAAAAGTTTCTACACACCATAAACACATTACTATGGCAAAAAAAGTACAGTTACAAGTGCTGTCACCCTACAGAGTAGATGACAGCACTTGTTCTTCTTGACTTGTCTGCTGCTTTTGATACTCTGTCTTGCATCATCTCCAGCACTGGATTGGGGTTTCTGGTCCTCCCTGTATTTGTTTACTAATTATCTCTCAATCAGTATATTTATATATATGGGCATTTTTCGTCTAGTGCTTTGTTAACATAAGGTAATCCACAAGGTTTTGTACATGGTCCTCTTTTATTGACATTATACACTTCTAGGTATACTGTTGGACAATCATTCACTAGGATACCATTTCTATGTGGATGATACCCAAATCTACATTTCATTTGACACTCACTTGTCTGTGCAGTTGTTATCCACAGCCTCTGATGTGATGCGGTCTTAGATGGCAGCTAATAAACTCCTCCTTAACCTACCGAAAACTGGATTTCTACTACTGGGCACTCCACAGCAATATACAAAGTTTGAATGGCCTACATGCTTAAAACTAGGTTACTCGCTTGTTGCGTTGGCCAATGCTGCTCGTAACTCGGGCATTGCCTTTAATTCCACTGTCTCTCACTGACTATGTAACCGGTATTTGTAAGTCATCACATGTGCATATTTGTAACATACACAGAATTAGGCATTACGCCCCATGTCTTCAAAGACATCTTTGGCAAACGCATTGGTCCCTAATCTCCTTGAGTACTGTACCTAGCTTCCTGTTGGTATTACAAAGTCAAACATGCAGAAACTCCAACAGTTCAGAAGAATTACGATTTCCTTTGTTCAAACTGCTTATTCAACATACACTTACTATCTTAGTAGACTGACCTTCTGGATATTGACTTGACTGCAGCACTTGATTGATTCTAGCTTAGGTGTGTCATTAGTTGAAGCGTTGTGCATTAGACACTGGCACAATAGAAGTTACAACTTAATAATAATAATGTTGTTGCCATTGTTATCATTGTTACTGCTGTGATAGTAATTGGTTTTTACTATCATATCACAATAAGCCGTATATTTGTTGTCGATCTGATTATTGGTATAACTAGAAATGCATAAGCAATCATAAGCGAGTCAGTTTGTTAGTGGATTTTAAGCTTCCACAAATACTTCCAAAATAAAAACACACAAAAACTGTGATATGATATGATGTAGTCAAACAAAAACACTCAATTACCAAGTTTTCTTCACTTCTGATACATGCACCCATGAGTTTTCCAATCCATTCATATTTGTGGAACTCCTTGCATGATGGGTTAGGTATATATGCATCTCTGTAGCTGCTGGCAACACCACTTTGCTAAAGTATCAAATGGAGAAACATTCAAAATGTCACTTAAATTTGTTAGTCAGCAATGCCTGCAAAATGACAAACAGATTCCTGCTAAGAAGTGGTGGAATGATAAAATAATGAAATCGAAAATATTCTGAATCTACACATTCTATATCTACACATTCTATTGATGTCACTCAGATCATCTGATTTGTCAGATCTGATGCACGGATTATACTAAAACCAGAGCAATGTCCAACTCCGGTCGACAACCGAAACTAAGCATTTGCACTCTGACTATCAGAGTGATTGGTTGCTCTGTTGGAGCATAGTCAACTTTCAGTCCGTGTTAAAGAGCTTATTTGGAAAACATTCCAAGAATTAAAATTTATGCAAGAACCCCAAGGTATGTCTGGATGCCCCTCCCTCCCTGGTCAACTGAAAAAAGTACATAAAAAATGCTAAGCAACCAGCACACAACTGGAAGGATCAAAAGATGGAAAATGTAATAGACTCTGCAGTTCTCACACAGTGCCAAAAACCATCTACTGAGAGAAATCTCTCCATTGACTTCTACCTACTTAGTCAGATTTTATGCAAAGGAAACATGATCTGGTGTTGATAGGAAGTCGAAGGTACTAATCTGATGATATTAAATCCTAAAACTGCTAGCAAAGTCATGATAAGATTCCAGAATCCAAGTAGCTTGGTCTTGAAATGGCAAAATTGACATAATGACGTTAGCTAGAAAAGCAGGGCTGTTAACATCATGATACAGCTTATATCTCTTGGCACCATCAATACTTTTGTCAGGATTGCAGCGAGTATTGCAATAGGTTACTTTGGTGGTATCACTCTGTATCGCTGATAGAGTTTATTCCTTAAATCAGCAATATTTAATACTAATACTTTTCACCACTATGTACGCACCAACACTTTTTACTGCTGTGTACGCTTTTCTGTCCGATTTCTGACTGACAGGCGCAAAGTGTCGCTGCCAGTAATTGTGGTGCTTGTCACTCCTTCCGACAGTCTGTGGTTTTGAATGTCAACTGTTGTAAGTCAAGGGGCTGAGCAGAAGCATGTCCTTTGAGTGCAATGGTAGAACATGCTGGTTTAGTTTATTAATTTGTGTGTATTTGTAGATTCAATTTTTTTGCGGAGTTAGTAAGATAGTAAAAATAAATAGGTCTACTGAAAAGGAGCCAAAGCACACATTAACTGATCTGCTTTGCCAGTGGCTTTAATCGAATTGCTTTGCCAGTGGCTTTAATCGAATTGCTTTGCCAGTGGCTTTAATCGAATTGCTTTGCCAGTGGCTTTAATCGAATTGCTTTGCCAGTGGCTTTAATTGAATTGCTTTGCCAGTGGCTTTAATCGAATTGCTTTGCCAGTGGCTTTAATCGAATTGCTTTGCCAGTGGCTTTAATCGAATTGCTTTGCCAGTGGCTTTAATCGAATTGCTTTGCCAGTGGCTTTAATCGAATTGCTTTGCCAGTGGCTTTAATCAAATTGCTTTGCCAGTGGGCTTCTTTACATACTTTGGCCCCAGTGAAACTAAGGGAAATTTCTTTCATTGGCACCGAAAAAGCACAAAGTCAATAACCAGTCAAGTACTTCAACGGCTTCAGAGGAATATCTCTCATCAATGAATACCAACTCCAATTACTTTATTGGCATTTTTGCCAGAAGACATCAAGATGTTAGCGAATATGATGTGTCCACAGAAGTTGACAGATACCGCTAACCTGCCTTTCAGGGTACATGCAAACAATGCATGACACTTTGAAAACTGGTTTACCTGCTTGTTCTCCTGCAGAAAGTCTATTTTTTTCAGGACGTAGAATATTGCCCATTTATGCCCTTCTCTAAGCAGCATGTGCTTGGAAATAATTGTATTCTTACATCTGCAAAATGGTAGGGTGCACTACGGTAACTATAAGGTAAAGCATGAGACATAGGTTATACTTCATTACTGTTTGATAACTACTGTATGGGTGCATTTTTGGGCAACATAGGTCAACTCAACAAAAAGCATTTGTGAAAGTATAGGTATTGGTATTGCAGTAGGCCTACTGTGAAAAAAACAGTATTGGTATATATTTATAATGAAATATTGCTATTGCTTTGGCAATGCAGTTTTTCAGTATTGTTAATAACAGCCCTGGAAAAATATATCGGTAAACATTATAACAGCAAGTGACGAAAATCGAAAACCACTAAGATAAAGTATAATGCTCGATTATCAATGACTTATGATGCTGTACTTGGTGGCTGGTCTAAAGCTTTGAAAATTGCTGTCCAGTTCCGTGCATTCTGCATGTTCTTTAATGTCATTCAGGTCTAAACTTCAAGCTTACCCATGTCAACTAGATTACCCAAATGTGGCTCTGAATGGAATAAGTAAAGTCTGATTATAGACAAAACTTCATATATAGCCTTCAATTCTTATTCAAGAAATTCAACCTGATTTACTCCGCTTAATATCTTTAAAAATTACTTTAAACCAAGTTAGTAGTTGCAAACATTTAGGTGTAATAATGTTTAAAATCTATCTGGAAAGTTGGACTGAACATGATGTCCAAATTATCTCCCAATAGTATATGTACACTTGTGATAGGAAATGCTATCATCACCTGACAATGTGTCAAAACACCAACACTTTAGAACCTAGATACCTTACTAAAGAATCAATATAAAAATTATTCATAAACAGTGATCCAGCAAATGACTCATCTGATTTTCTGTTAGAACCAATGTGAGCAAAACCATTAATTGTTGCCATCGCCGATAAAGATGAAACTGAGCTCCATCTCTGATAATTCCCTGTGAGTTTCTGTCTAACTTTCATTCAAAGTCATTGATCAATGCGTTCTTATACATGAAGACAGTCGCTTGTAGTGTAATCAGAGCAAAACTCGACTACTGTAATTCGCTGCTGTATGCCACTACAAAGCCCAACATCGCCAAACTGCAACATGTCCAGAACTCGTTAGCCCGTCTGGTGACAGGAACCCGAAGGTTTGATCACATCACTCCTGTACTGGCAAATCTACATTGGTTGCCTATCAGCTCCAGAATCACCTACAAGATAGCGCTACTTATGCGTAAGACTCTCTCGACCAATCAACCAGCTTACCTGTCATCAACCTTACAGTGCTACCTATCATCCAGACCTCTGCAATCAGCTACACAAAACCTTCTATCTTTCCCTGACATCAGATACTATCAGTCTGATTTCTCACAACTCGGATTCAGCAGTTCTGCACCAGCCATATGGAATAATCTTCCTGTTTACATTATTCACAACAATATCTCACTAGACATATTCATAAATCAGCTTAAGACCTGTTTATGTAGTCTTGCTTTTGTTGTCTGACCGCTGTGACCCACCCACACCTACGATTCCTTGCTCAGTCGATGGACAAATGGCATGTTAACAAATGCATTACTCACTTACTTACTTACTTACACAAACCAGGCCTTTTGTTAGGGGCATTGTATACATCCATAATCTGTTCTGTTCTCAGCCTTCCTCGTTCCGAGATTCGGCCGCATCATGCACAATGTTCCTCCAGTGTCCTCTGTCTTCCACCAGCCTGAGCATCTCCTCCATTGTTAGCCCAGTCCATGCCCTGATGTTGCCCAACCAGTTTATTCTCGGTCTTCCTCTTTTCCGTCCTCCCGGTATTGTGCCCTGTATTATCTCCTTCTCGATGCATGTTCCCTCCTTCCTCATGATGTGGCCAAAATAGATCAATTTCCTTTTCCTTACTGTCTTCAAAAGATTCCTCTCTACTCCAGCCGCTTCCAGTACCCATTCATTTGACCGCATTTCCATCCACGATATTTGCATGATCATTCTTAGACATTTCATCTCGAATTCTTCTATCCTCCTCTCTTCCTCCTTCCTCAAAGTCCAACTCTCACATCCGTACAGTGCCACCGGCCATACTAATGTCATCAAGAGCCTCATCTTTGTTACCAGTGATATGCCATGGCTTTTCCATATTTTTTTAAGATTTGTAGCCATTGCATATCCCTTTGCAAGTCGTACCCTTATCTCTGCTCCACAATCGCTGTCCCTGTCGATCCTCGAGCCCAAGTACATGAAAGTATTCACCTGCTCCACTGTTTCCTGACCTATGCTGATCTGACACCTGGTTTCTGCTGTTGTCATGACCTTTGTTTTATCCGTGTTAATCCGCATTCCATACATCCATAATAGTAGCAGAAAATTCTGATACAGACTAATAGGAACTCTGTAGCTTGACCTGACCTGCCTTCAACAATTCTGAACTCCAGTGGCTAGCTGTGCCAAAACACAAAGGCGATGCAATGTACCCAAGTCAGTTTCAAGTTTTGAAGTGCAATTTATCAGGCAAATCTTCAATCCCCATCAGACAATTTGTAATTTGTTCAGTAATTAATCAACAGCTCTAAATCCCTACATTAGATGCCTTAACTGCATGCATCAGTGTTGTGTGTAAAATCCAGCAAAATCCACTTAACTAATTAATTTCGTTCCTTAAAAGTCTTCTTCCACAGATCAGTATGTCAACACTAGTAAAAACTCTTGATTTATTACAAAAGAAATATCCTGTTTGCCTCTCACTGCAGTCTTTTCTTTCTCAGTTTCTTTCAGACAAGATATCAACCATCAGATTAAGTTTTTCACTGACCAATCTGCAGGCTGCACCCTGACAAAACAGCAGAACCTCTATTTGATCAAAGAAATCCAACAGTTAGAGAAGAAAGACCAACCTGATTAGGACATGGAATGAAAAATGGCAACAGAAGTGGACTGTCAGCAGCACATGGACACAGTTCTTCTGCAATGTCAGACAGCGTGTCTCGAAATCCACCACCTTGGTCAATAACACCTTCACCAATAAAAACACATCTCCACCACTGATGAATTTCAGTTGAAAACCTACAAAAAACCAACAAAACATGGGCAGTCACTAAGTAATTCGTAACAGTTTTTTTATATGAAACAACCAATTTTAACTACAATAATTAAATTAAAATAACATAAGGCTGTGATGATACCTATAACATGCGCATTACAATAATGGCACCACAGATGTTTTCAGATTAGATTAAGTCTGAGATTTATGTTTTAGTACAGCACCATACACTTGGAGCAAAATATGAATTATTGTATTTATAGGTCCATTCATTTAATAAGAGATGCTCAACACAGAACATTTGATCCTCTAATTGTTTACTAAATGCACCTTATGAATATATATACTGTCATATATACTGTCCACATAAATAATATTAAATATATGCATAAATGCCTTACAAAATACTGCATAAACAATCATAAAAGTATTGCAAACATGTAAATAAATAAATAAAAGCGCTATATATAAATAAATGAAAGTGCCATATGTAAAAAATTACAGATATAGCACAATATATGCCTATATGAATTTTGTTGGCAAAAGCACTGGTTATCTGTCTTCAAACAACAAACAGTAGGGAAGCAGTCTACCCAAAGTGTTGATTTTAAATTTCTTATAGCATATAAATTTTACATAAATTTTGTTGTTTTAAACAGTTAAATTATTGATTCTTATCTTAAAATTTTTATTCTCCAACTAGTCTATCAGATAAGTTTTAATTATTTATTTCTTCTTTGTATCCATTTTTATGTTACTGCATGGACTTTGGCTGACCTGTGTTTTCTTCAGGACCTGGATGGCACAACAGAATGCCAAGCTCCACAATCTGTTAATTTTAAGCTTTTACGCCCAAAGTAGTATTGCTTGGCACTCTTTATTAACTGTGTTCATAAATCACCCAAGAACTACAGAACTTTTTTCTTTGTGTAACGTCTTTTCCTCTGATGTGCCTGGTCTCCTAGTGTCTTCAATTTCTTTGTCACTGATTATGGCTGCCTCATACATTGGTGGCTTATGTACAGTATTTTGTCTGTGTTACTGCTCCTTGCCATATCTGGTGAAGTAGCTCTGTTGCTGGATTTACACATGCATCTACACATGGTCTATTTTTGAACATGGCTCCAATCCATTCATTTTATCTGGTTCCTAGTGCTGCTTTATAAATTCAGTCATACATTCTGCAGCTAAGTGATGCCATTAACATTTTCTGTCCTCTGAATTCATGTAGAGCATCTTTGGTTACATGTTATGCATTGTCTGTGTATTTGTTTCTGCTGCCTCTTTTGGCTGGTGATGTGGAAATAAATCCTAGACCAGTTAGATTTCAGAGTTTGGATATTGGTCAACAATAGTTCTGTTTGAAATAAAGCTGCAGCCCTTTATAATTTTCTTTGTGAGCATTCTTTGCATATACTTACTCTTACTGAGACCTGGCTTCAACCTAGTGACACACCAGCATTCATTTATCTTACTGAGATTTTTAGTGAATTTCAGTCACTACTTGAATATTTTATTTCCTCCCCTTCTGAAATAGTCATTATGGGTGACTTTAATATTCATCTTGATGTAGCTAGTCATTGTTCCTCAGCATTTCTTGATATGTTCAAAGCATTTGACGTGAAACAGCTCATTATCTTTCCAACACATGACAAAGATCATACCCTGAATGTCCTGATAACTCGTTGCGATTCGAAGTCACTTCATTTGGTTATTCCATATTGAGTAATATTTTTCAGATCACACTGCCACTTTGTCAAAGTTTAACTTCCCATTTAAACCACCTCCATATTACAAATTTGTTAGATTTCACTCCTGGCATAAAATATATTTAACTAAACTATTTTAGCATCTCCATCATGTTTATTTCCAGCACAAACAGCTAAGGAGCTAGCTATGCAATTCCAGTCTACTTTAGCTCAACTCCTTGATAAGCACTTTATTTTTTGCTAAGAGAGTAATAGAGCGCACACCACAGCCTTGGTTAAACCCTGCCATTTCTGAACCTAGACATTACAGAAGTCAGTTAGAGCATTGGTGGCACCACTCTCGCCTTCCCTCCGACCACACTAGGTCTAAGCAACTGTGCAGACTTGTGTGAAAACTTGTTTTGTCTGCATATTTACAAATCTGCTTATTTAGCTAATTTACTTACTCTTCTGCATCACCAAAATATTTCCACATGGCTTTGAACAAGTTATCACATAGAACTTAAATTTATTCTCTGCTCTGTTTTAGACTAAGAATTCATGTTTGGAAAATGGCTGCTGGCAGAAATTTGTCAAATCTACTGGCTATTTTGTTAGTCTTTAATAACAAATATTCATCTGATTTTGTTAAAACTTTATTCATTAATAATTAATTTTTACAAACAACATTAAATCAGTTGTGTGAACTTTAGTCCAAATTCCCACGGATGGCTAGTGCAACATCCGGCAGGTGCAGTCTTCCATGATGCACCTTGCAATCTTGGCTTCTTTGTAGAAGTCAACCCCAGACTTCGTACTTTTAAAACTGTCCAAACTTTTTTGACTTACACATGCATATATAGGGTAATTAAACTGACAGCCACAACTCTCTGCTGTATATTACAGTCAGGCAAATAAAATTCACCATTTCTGTGAGGTGGGTCTTATTAATTACTTCAAGAGCTGCACAACATTACAAGCCAAGCTGCAGCACTACAAAGTAAGCCAGACAGATCAGCTTCAAACCTTGTCTTATCAGTGCCTACCTGTAAGTCAAGATCTTGCTCTCATCTTCATTTGCTCCTTCTTTCATCAGGCCATTGTAAATTTGACTAAACACAGTTTCCTCAGCATCAAGTTTGTCAACAAAATTCAGAATATTTCTTCGGATGTACAACGTGGGAGTATCAAATCCACTAAAACAAGAGCATATTCCTCAAACAAAAATAACAGTAATTATTATTATTGATTAGAAACTCCTATAATGCCATTGTCTAATGCACAAGGCATTAACCGATGGCACACTAAATTCAAGCCGCAGTCAAGTAAATATCCAGAAAGTCAGTCCACTGAAACAGAGAGGCAGCCTACAGCAGATAAGCCAACCGAGAAAGTGCTATTAAGTTGAGAACGAAACGATACAAAAGACTGAGCATAAACGCACACATATGGGAACAGAATTCCAAAACTTAGGTCCAGCAACCAAGAGATTGTTCACCAAGAACAGTTCTAGATTTTGGCACAATAGAGAAGGGCAGTCAGATGACCTGGTTGAAAAATGATAATCCTGAGGAATGAGAATTGATTTTACGTATTGTGGTTGGCCAGAGTTCAGTGTTTTATAAACTATAAGCCCAAATTTAAATCAAATTCTTTACTACACAGGAAGTCAATGCAAAGATTTAAGTACAGGGGTTATATGCTCATATTTTGACATAACAGTTATGACTCCAGCCAAAGAGTTCTGAACTTTCGAAGCTTCTGCATGTTTGACTTTGTGATTCTGGTAAGAAGAAGCGAGTTACAGTAATAAGGTGACTGGAGACCAATGTGTTTCCAGATATCCTTGAAGACACAGGGAAATAACGCCTAATTCTGCATACCGGTATGTCATGAATATACAATAATGACGACTTATTTATACCCTCTTTGACTTATCAGGAATGTGTTTGTCCAGAATTTCAGACACAGTTGAATTTAGCTGGATAGCTTGATCAGTAGCTGTCTGAGCTGGACACAGCCTCGGGGGGGGTAAGGATGTCAGCTTTGAAGTTTGAAATGTTGAGCATCTGCCAAGGACAGTAACTGATGAAGGAGTATGTGGATGATGGCTTATGATGAAAGAAAACTAAGCAGTAATTGCAGTATGGTCAGGCAAAAATGCAAATAAGACATATATAACCAATTTAGTCTTACTCATTAAATTGCTTAGCAACATTTTGCACATTAAAAATCAAAAGCAGTGGTAAAAGATGGCAAAGAAATTGATTCAATACACTTTATTAGAAAATTAGCGAAACAGTAGTAGAAAGAGAAAGCCTTACTAGAGGAGTCACTGGATAAACCTTCTACACCGTTAACTACAGAAAAATCCAGAAATTGGTACAGCTTAGAACATTAGGCTTGATAACCCTGAAAAAACTGCAAAAAAACATTTTTGCTCTAAAAACTTTTGGTGTTTTTATAGAATTTGCCACTCTGAATATTGGGAAGGCTGTTACCACTTGTCACAAAATGCGCTATAATTCGCTTATACCTGCCGTGAACGCAACTGGCTGGCGGGAAAAGTAGGATCGGCTGTTGGGCACGATGAATAAGGACGTCTATACCTAGGGTTGAGGAGTCGCTGGGTTGAGTCAGTTTTCTGAGTGATGGAGCAAGGAGAAGACGATTTTTGGGGAATTCGAAGGAGGGTTCAGTCAGAGGAACTGGAGGAGCGAAGTCCGTGGCTGAAATGATGGGAAGCCTGAGAAGTCGAGAAACGCTTTCCTTTCCTTACTTAGTCTTCGTTTACCCCAGTATTCGTGGTCCTGTGGTACAGTTGAATTGGAGCTGGTTGGTCTGATGGCACGGGACCATTACCGAGCTTATCGACCGAGTACGGGGGATGGAATCCTAATCAAGTATTCCTGAGTGGGGACGTTGAGTGTGTGCATGTGGAGAAGCCGAACGAAACATGGCCAACGCCAGATGCCCGAGACTTGTACTACGCCCGTAGGACTGTGGTTGTCGTGAGAGATTTATTCTGGTGTTTTTCTGTATAGAATAGTTTGCAATGTATGACAATTATTGGTTATTTTGTTGAATGGAAGAGTCTTTGTAAAATAGAAGGTGTAATAGGCATTTTAAATATACTACTGAACTTTGAAATTGGGTTTTTCTTAACTCTAATTAAACAAATTCGCGACACCACTGTTGTATGCAAGACTGAAAAATTTGAGACCAAGACAAGACCAAGACAGTGGAGTGCCAAGACAGAGCACCAAGGTACTAGGTTCAAGGCAGTTTAAGACCAAGGCTCTTCAGAATAAGTCCAAGTAGTTGAGAGAGAGAGAAGAGGACATAGCAGCTGTTACGGTGGTTTATGTTGAAGTTGAGAGACATGGGAAGGCGGTAGATTGGATGGATCAGGGTAAGATATCTTGAAAAGGTGAGATCAGTATTCAGTTCTGAATGGAATACCTGAGAGGTAATAAATAAGGGAGCTTGAGACAGATGATGGTGGTGAATGACGAAAGGGTAGAGGAGCAGAGAATTTGTGAAATTCAGGAGGGAGATCATTCCAGAGTCAAGGTCCAGTGTGGTATATTGATCAGTTACAGAACTTAAGATGAGTAGTCACAAAGGGACAGGCAAGAGTGAGGTAAGAGGACGAACAAGAGTGACCTGTGGAAGAGGAGTGTACTGAAAGAATGAGGGTTTGTTGTACTGTGTCCACCGGTGAACATAAGTCTTCTTTCAGTATCTTGGTGGCGAGTAGTGCTAAATGATCAGCGGCTTAATCTTTTAGGGTCTTAGGCACCTTTTACAGCAGGCAGGTTCTTGGATGGAATTGTCCAACCGTGACAAGACGTAATGAACAATTATTTTGTTTACACATATATGAACAAGTATATACAATATATTTTCACAAAATTCAGTAACATCAAAGTCATCGATTCACATCGGTTGCTTAATTTAGCGTGCCTATTTATGAGATGCAGTATTATTTTATTTCTGCTCTCCAGAACCTGATGCCCTCGACCACCATTTTGCGAATGCCTTCTGTCATGATGCCGAGTCAAATCAAACAAAAGTCTTTTACTAATTAACTAAGGTGTAACGTAGACCAAGCTTATGATGAATTTGATGCACATGTCTAAATCTGAGGAGATAAGTAGGTAAATGGAAGCATTCCAGGCACCTTCCAAGCCAGTTATAAATTACCTTGGCTGGATTGTAAGCTTGGTAACTTAATCTATACTTATCATATCAGCTTTACAATTAGCATATGGATATTTGCAAAGAGTACTTCAAGATAGACAGAAAAGAATAAGTGACAATTTAATGTAAAACTTAAGAAAACTGCTACTTATAAAGTAGCAAATGAACTTAGGCTGCTGCAACCAGGGCTTAATTTTTAACCAGTAAACCATTTATGTTGACAGAAGCACATTCGATGGACAAGTATTTGGTCAGCTACAAAGAATATTTCATCCTACCTATAATCTTCTGTTTGCTTCAACAATGTGTTGATCAGCTTCATTCTCTTCTTTGAAAGTGGTAACAGTTCTTGAAGAACCTGAAAGATTAGTAATGAAGAAATATTACCAATACCCTGACTGAAGTCTGACAGAAAATCAGCATTTTCTGTAATCATCTGAATGCCCAATACTGCAACTGGCTTGAAGACAGGAAAACAGCCTCTGGAGTATTCTGGAAACTTATGTATGTGTTTATGTGTTCATATGTAGGTATCTTGGAATCTTTGTAGAAATGTACAGGTGCAACCACCCAGCGCATTCACAGGTGGTGTATGGTAGAACAGCCTCTAGTATGGAGGTTACCTGCGAAATAAGCAGGCATTCCCTGACAAATAAGCAGTCAGGGACCGACAGCAGCATCTCTACCAGGATGTGGTCGGGTAGTGAGTGGCTTCATCACCTTATTAAGTACTGCAAACACCCAGTGACACAACAATGACATGGAGAGTACGGCTGCTACCCAGTAAGCCTAGCTCCCACCGCCTAGTGGGTGATCCCGGGAGAGGAAGGCTACAGGAAACAATCTAGACAGATAAAACCAGGGTTATGTACCGCAAGGGCATACTAAATATATCAAATCTGCCAGTCACCTACCCCATGCTTTCCTGGCGAGTAGATAGGGAAAACATTCTGCCAGAGTTTTCTATGAATATGTTTTGAAAACAGTCTTACATACCACGTCACTCATCGTGTGGGTTAACAAAGAGCATGCATCCTGGTTTACCTCCACCAGCCAGGTGTGTCAAGCAGGCTATGGTGAATGGAACTGGGCCAATTGCTTTGTGAGGGGACCTGGAATGTCAGGTCTCTGACAGGAAATACTACTGCATGTATGTTTGACAGTTCTGACCCGGGAACTAGCAACTACCAGCACTAACATAATAGGACTCCAAGAAGTCAAATGGCCAAGCATGGGGAGATGGTGGTTGATGGATACATCATCTTATGGTCAGGCCAAACAAAGGGTTCAGTGAAGCAGTCTGGTGTTGTTCTGGTCCTGGATCACATGGCATCAAATGCCCCAAAATCTGGGTTCCTACTGGTCAGTTTTGCTGGCCTACTGCAGATGCTCACTGGGAGATCTGACCATTGCGTCACAGTATATGCCAACCAACGAGGCTCTTGATACTGACAAGGATGCCTTTTACAGAACTATAGAGCAGACAGTGGTGATGGTCAAGAAAGGGAATGCAGTGGTGACCTTGGGAGACTTTGTTGTTGTAGTTTCTGGCACTGACAGAGAAGAGAGGCTGCAGACAAGTGCTGGGGTCCTTTGCAAATGACTGCACCAAATGAGGCAGCAGGCCTCAGGATCAGTGGATTATGGCTCCAATGCAAGGACACACACAAAATGTTCTGGTATTCAGAAAGTAGACATACCAGAAAGAAGTTGGACCACATCCTTGTCAATACCACATGGAGGCTACAGCAAAACTACAGAGTGCATCACAGCATGGAATTTGAAACAATCCAGTCCAACAAAAAGAGCAGATGGGCACCTACTGCACGATAGGAGCAAGAAGGTTTAGCAGTGGAGGCAATTTTATGAAGACTTCCTCAATTGCATCCCATCACCAGTATAAGAAAATCCCAGCTTCCAAGCCTCGCTTAAATGATTGCTTCCCACCCACTGAACAAGAACTGGCGGCTAAGGTACGTTGGCTGAAGAACAGGAAGGCATCAGGCATATGCCACATATCAGTCATGTTGCTTAAAGTCCGAGAAAGGCAGGTAAAAATGGCTAACCCATGTGATAACAGACGTCTGGAATGCCGTCCTTGTGCCAAGTAACTGGACCAGAGAAATTATCTCTTATCACTCAAACAAAACTTGAAAGACTGTCGGTCCTTTGAGCTTGGTCATATGGCTGGTCAACTAGCTCTTCTCAATCACATGTGCCAGTCATTCCGTTCTTCTTACCTGTCCTCCAAATGATTCATATCAGATATCAACATACCACATCTGTGCCTCTGCATGGTGAATTAAACTAATTTACATCTTCAACTGCCAGAGCTGGAATTACATCTCCATTGACAATCCTCTATCAAAGATTCATGGCAGATGGTGAGTTATGCTCTCTGGCCAACTACCAAGGGAGTTTCAGAGCAGTGCAAAGTGAGAAGCATCCTGGACATGGGAAGCAGCGAAGAATGGTGTCTTCCATTATCAATCAGTTGGAGCCACACTGCACCTGGAATAGGATGGATGAGTCGACAACACCCTCTGCTGGTGTCTGACAAGTGTCCTTTAGATGACCTCATATCTGTGTTGATGCCCAAGGTCTAGGTCATGTGGTGAACGCTGTATGGCATCTGAACTACCGTCATGAAAAGTTGCAGCTCCCCGATGGAGCTCAAACTGTCCTTACTGCAGAGCACATTGACACTGGAAACATCCTTGTTGGGATTCTGATCTGTCACATCCACTGGCTGGTGGCGTCCTGTTGGCTGAAACTTGACCTGTGTTGACTGACTGTTGTCTCACAGAATCTTTCTGGCTGTCTTTCGACCTGTGATGACTGAATGCTGTCTCAGAGCATCCTTGAACGAACTGCTCCAACAGCATACCTAGAACGACTGCCCTTCTCATTAATGACTGGCCTTCTTGAACCAGCTGTTCCCTGAGTGCACCCTTCTTCCGGTTATATTGCTGTCTAGATGATGTCATGACCTCTTGACCTCCGTAATCCCACTGGACCCCACAGTCATCAACTGACCATCAACCATACTTACGTGTAGACGAGGCTTTAGCAAAAACTACCATTCTCAGATCCAGTATATACATATATTCATTATTGAACCAAAAGATGTTCTATTTACAAGAGCAATTGGTGACAATGACCCCACACTCAAGAGAAAACTTAGTTTTTTTCTAAAACAAATAGAACGACTGCCCTTGTCAGCACCCACTTGGCCTACTTCTGTTTACACATGGCAGCTTAGAAATCTTCCCCATTATTTTAACCTCTCACTGTCTGGGTTCGCTTTCTAGAGATGAATCTGATGATCTGTCTCCAGCCAGAAGAGTTTTCCATATAAATACACTCAAAATTTCAAAAGTTCCTATTCTACAGCTAATCCATCTCTCTCAATTGTGTAACAGGACATCTGCCTTTTGGCAGGAACTTTTGACTGGCACAGGCCACAGGGTGTTTCACGTCATCTACCTCATGTGGTAGCACTGCGCTGGATCCATAATTTGATGCATCTATTTGGAATTTGAACTCTGCATTCCAGTTTGGCATCTGAAGAATTGGGTAACCCATTTGATTTTTCTTTAACTGCTGGAATGCAAGTTCTTGTGCCTTGCACTATACAATTTTATTGGGCTGATCCTTCCATCATAAGTCCGTCAGTGGGGCAACATTAACTGCAAAATTTGAAATGAATTTCTGATAAATATAATATAGCAAACTAAACCCAAATACAAGCGGACCTGTTTCTTTGTTTCTAGCCTTTCGTGATCTTCATTGTTTTGTCTACTTTTGGCTGAATTATTCAGTTACTTAATGTGTGACCCATAAAACCGACACTTTTCTCTGCAATTTGGCACTTGCTCGGGTGAAGTGTTAGGCCACCTCTTTGTACTCTTGAGAAAAAACCTTGCAAAATGCTTAGATGCCATCCACCCCAAAATGCAGCATGGTAGATTGTCTAGGTAGTTGTCCAGATTGCAGCTACCCTCCAGGAGCTTTTGCATGGCCCTTGGGAACGTTGCTGGTGCAGTCACCAACCAGTATGGCATCGTAACAAACCATAAGAGTTCTTGGTGTGTTGTGAAGGACATGTAGTCTTCAGAGTCTGGTTTGACCTCAATTTCCCAGTACCTGATAACCTTACAAAGATTTCATTGGCTTGTGCAGTTGGTTCAGCATCAAAGACTGTGAATCGGTTAAAGTCTCTAAAGTCTATACAAGGTCTGTTAGAACCATCCAATCTAATTACTAACAAAACAGGAGATGTGTAGGCTGTGTTTACCTGATCTTGACTCGTTTTCAGTTTCTGTTTGATGCTCATAATAGTGCTTCAGCATACTGGCATGGTCTTTGCTCACTGAGCTAGTTGAATAATACAGTCTGCTTCTCCAGTGCATTTTAATACCTCAAATGGTCCTTTCCACTGCATCAAAAGTTTGTTACCATCAGTTGGCAAGAGCAGTAACCCCTTTTTATCTGGTCACACTTTTGCCCTTTGAATGCTTGTCAAAATTCACCTTGTATTTTTCTGCTGCCCATTGCAGGTTTGCTAGCTGACAAGTCTGTTGAAGTCAATTCCTAAGATCGAATGCATATTTATCGTAATCGTAATTCCGAAATTTCTACAGCGCCCAACGAAAGCCACGTCACGGGGATCAGCTTATTCACAGGCATTCAGTCAAAACAAAATCGATAGGCAAAAGGGTTCGGTTCCAGGTCAAGATGCAAAAGTCAGACGGAGAGACAGCGAGGGAGCTATGGGGGATGGTGTTTGGGGTTGGAGAGGAGAGAGAGATAAGAGGAAGAACGGGTGTCAGGATAGGATCTGTGAAAGAGGAATGTTTTGAGTTTTGAGTGAAAGGCCAAAGCAGAAATTGCAAGTGGCGGAGCATCGATGAGTTTGTATGATGGATCAGAAAACTGTCGCAGTTTCGGGGGGGGGGGGTTTATTCCAGAGTGGTGGGGCAGGTATGGCTACAGAGTGATTACCAAATTTTAAGGATGAGGTGACAGAAGGGCGGAGAAGTGTTAGGGCAGAAGAGCGGGTTGAGCGAAGCGGTTGTATTGTAAATAACTGACGAAGGTGAGAGGGTTGGGAAGATTAAAGTGTGTTGTAGGTAAGTGATAGGACTTTGTACTCGATTCGTTCAGGTATTTTAAGCCAGTGTAGTGATTTAAGAACAGGAGCTATGTGATGGTGTTTGGGGATTTTGGTGACAGCACGAGCAAGAGCATTCCCTATTGCTTGAAGGCAGCTTATTTAGTTGGTGGCTTTCACATTAGGCTCACCAATATCGTTAAACCAGAGTTCTCTAAACATAGCCATAGGCCATTTTACAGTCCTTCAGTACATCAGCTCAACTGGAAAAACCCTGTATTATCGTTTTTCATTTCTCAATAAACGGACATAAGAGGATCTAAGTATTAGTCCCAATCTCGCACCCTCTGTATACATTTTTTGAAGCATTTGTTTTATTACCTCGTTGTATCTTTCAACCAAATAACAGTTTTGAATTTGATAAGGAGTGCTCACTAACTGCCTGATGGACAGGAGACAGTCTACTTGTTTCATCATTGCACCTGTGCACTGCAACTCGTTATCCATTAGTATTTCCAAAGGCACTCCCATTTTTGAGAAATGCTAATTAACACTTTGGCCACCGAACATGTCGATTTGTTTAAGCATGATGAATTAAGAACGTCAATTGGCACAATCCACTAATGTCAAGATGTACCTGTGTCGTCGCTCTGAGCATGGCAATGGCCAAATCAGAATCAGACAGACCACACAGCCTTTAAACACCGTGTCAATGATTGGCATTCTGATCAGAGGAACTTTCAGAACTCCTCATTTTTCTTTAGAGAGATGGTGGCTAAAGATCTACAGGAACTTGTGAAGTTGGCACAACAATATGTACATCCTCACGAGGGGAAAATAAAGCAGCCTTATCAGCTATACTTGAGCGAGAAAGTCTGACATTGACATCCTATCCTTAAGTTCACCGATAAATTAAATTTTTATCTACATCAGCTAAGCAGAGATGAGATGTGGAGAATCTACTTCCTTTCCATATGCATATATATATATATATATATCCCTCGTATGCAGATGCGTACTTCCTGTTCACTAGACATTTACAGTGTGATGTATATTGCATTCGCAATACAAGTCAATCATCAGACATTTGAAATAACTTGCTGTTGCTTCCTGCAGATTATAAAACATAATAACTAATTGTGAAGCACAGCCATTTTATTATTTTAGGCACTGGTAGATAGTTTTTTCTGACCTGTAGAGAATCAAATGATCCAACTGAATATTCCCAGATTGGCATCATATACATCAGAACACTGTCAAAGAGATGGACTACCCTGAAAAAAATAATATCCACACTCAAGGTTCTTTTTTGGAAACATGGACTCTGGGTGTAATTCTCAACTTACCTGTGGACGTACAAAGTCACTAACTGTTGATGTGTGGTGCTACGGTTTGCAACATTATAAAAAGCAATACCTTTGTAGCAGCAGAGATCTGTGAGAGATGACATCAGGTTCATAGCTGCTCAGCAGTGGCTGGCTATTAATTGCCTTTTTCGTAAGGATGCCCCTTTCAACATCTGATTTCTCAATACCATTCAAAGAACCGCTAAAACTGAGACTCTTCACTTGTATTCCTGATCCATTTCCACTGTCTGAAAGTAACAGATTTCAATTTATTCATGGAAGAAATATGAAATTCTGGCAAGGAAAGATGCAAGTTAAGTCATGAGTTACAAAAAATGTTTTATTCACCACAAATTAGTGGTTTTTTAGATGCTGTGACAATATAAGGATGAAATCCTTATGGCACAGATGATGGCATTGGGGAAGAATGCTGCAGCCTAACTTTTCCCCTACATGGATAAGGGGCTCATTAAGATATAGGTAACTAATGCAAAGTGTCCCGCACATAGGAAGAAATATGGCCAAACTTCGGGATGCCACCAATAAGACGAGCAGAGGCATTAAGGACAGATTGTAATTTCGAGGTAAGTGAAGAGCCCAACCCAGAGTAGACAGCATTTCCAAAATCAATTCTAGAGGAAATGAAAGCATGAATCAGCACAGTAGCAACTTGCATGGTAAGCGAACGTTACACAATACAGATCTGACGGAGATGATAGTAACAGGTTTGACAGACACTGTTTACACGATTATGAAAGCATAAGCTCTTGGTCAAGAATAATGCCCAGGTCTCACACAGAGATGGAGAATGTGATGTCAGGAAAAAATCGCTGAAGAGTAGGAAAATCAATTTTGGAGATTTGGACACAACCATCAAGTCAGATAAACTGTGACTTTTCAGAATTCAACCGAAGAGGGGACCATTCTGAAGGCCAGTTCAGAAGGCAGCCCATTCCAAGTGTCCAAGTTTCTCCATCCATTCATGTGTCGTAGAGCACAGGTTGGCTGAGAGTGAAGATAAGGAAGTGTGAACCTTATGAGACTATGGTCTTGTTAAAATTAAATTGTTTATACACTTTTGAAATTAAAGACTTCCAGCATTTGTAATTCGTAATTGTAAGGCTGAGATTTCTACAGCACCCAACAAAAGCCAAGTCATGGCAACCAGCTTCTTCACATGCACTCAGTCAAAACAAAATCGATAGGCAGAAAGTGTTTAGTTCCAGGTCAAGATCCAGGCAGGCAGGCAGGCAGGCAGGCAGACAGGCAGACAGGCAGACAGACAGGCAGGAGAGGTCTATGGTGGATGGGGTTGAAATTGCAGCAGGAAGAAAGATAAGGGGACACAAAGAATTAGGATAAGATTTTTGGAAAAGTAATGTTTTCAGTTTAGGGTGAAAGACCAGTGCAGAAACTGCAAGAGGTGAAGTGTTGGTGAGTTTGTATGATGGGTCAGATAATTGTCATAATTCTGGCAGAAGTCCAGAGGGGTGAAGCAGCTATGGCTATGCAGTAATTACCAAATTTGAAGGATGAGGTGATGGGAGTGCAAAGAAGTATTAGGACAGAAGAGGATCGGGTTGAATGGAGTCGTTGCACTGTAAATAACTGACGAAGATAAGAGGGTTGGGAGGACTGAAGTGTGTTATAGGTAACCGAAAGGACTTTGTACTCTATTCGTTCAGGTATCTTAAGCCAGTGAAGTGATCTGAGAGCAGGAGTTATGTGATGGTGTTTGGGAGTTTTGGCGACAGCATGAGAAAGAGCATTTTGGATAGCTTGAAGGCGGTTTATTTGAGTGGTATCTGTATTGAGAAAAAGTGAATTGCAGTAGTCTAGTTTTGCACGGACTATGAATGTGGCAATGGTAGATGCAGTTTTGAAGTCAGCCATAGGGAAGATTCTGTGAAGGTTGCAGAAAACACTGGCCAACAGAAAAATTTTTTTTTCTTGTTGCCTTCGGTTTTAGACCTGTTCTTGGGGTAAGTTTGGGCGCTGATTCAGAAAATGTCATTGGATTGAGTGCATCAGGTCTAGTTTCTGAGATATCGTCGATTTTGTAAAGAAAACCCAGTCCACTCTTTAAACGATGTCTTTGGCAAAACTAAAATGTCATAATAAGCTTTATTTATGGCTAATTATAATTCTTGCTGATTCATATAATGCCTACATCCTTATATTGTAAAATCAGCATATCTTGCGAACATCCTTAATTATTAGTTCTGCATTTATTAGGCGCCACTATCTAATGACAGCATCAATCGATGGCGCCGAGAAATTGTGAGTTAAGGACTTGCTCAAGGTCCCTACACAGTAACCGTCTCGGAGGAGACTCGAACCCGTACTCTCCGCGTTACAAGCCGAGCGCTCTCTCCAATATGCTACCGTGCCCCTTAAGGTTATGGCTACTTCCAGACGGAGCTGCATTAACCATCCAGACATATTCTGCTACATTTGTGGGGAATACACACTAAAAGCAAACAGGAAACCGATTTCTGAGTTTGTAAAAAGAGCATATGTAGGTTATTTTGGTGTCAAACTTGGAGATCAAGATAAGCAATGGGCTCCTCATACAGTATGCAAAACTTGTATTGAACAATTGCGCCACTGGACAATTGGAAAGATAAGCTGCCTGAAATTTGGTGTACCGATGGTTTGGAGGGAACAGATAAACCACTTCGACGACTGTTACTTTTGTACGGTTAATATCATAGGCATCAATCGAAATAATCGTCACAAGTTGTCTTACCCTGATATACCTTCAGCCAGGAGACCTGTTCCGCATTCGGATATTGTACCAGTTCCACCTTTTCGCGAACTAACTCAGCTCTCAGACGATAACACTTGCATGTCCAATATCGGACAAGATGACGAAAGTGAAGAAAGTGGGGGCAGTGACAGTGATTTCCAATCAACTTCACACAGTGAACGTTTTGACCAAAAAGAGTTGAGTGATCTGATCAGGGACTTAAATCTTTCCAAAGAGTCCTCTGAATTGCTTGCGTCCAGACTAAAGGAAAAGAATGCACTTCAGCCTGGAACGAAAATTACAATTTATAGAAACAGAGAAAAGGATTTGCTGCCATTCTTTACCGAAGACAACAACCTAGTATTCTGTAATGACATCAGCAACTTATTGAAGAAAATTGGTCTGTCGGATTACAGCCCAGATGAGTGGCGTCTTTTTATCGACAGTTCAAAACGTAGTCTGAAATGTGTGCTTTTAAATAACGGCAACAAATTTGGTTCTATTCCAATCGGTCACTCCACCAGGATGAAAGAAGAGTACAATGCCATCTCTTTAGTACTGGAAAAGATAAAATACAAAGAACATCAATGGGTAATTTGTGTAGACTTGAAGACGGTAAATTTCCTCCTTGGTCAACAAAGTGGCTACACAAAGTATCCCTGCTTTTTGTGTCTTTGGGACAGTAGAGCCAAGCATGAACATTGGACAAGAAAAGATTGGCCTTCTAGGAAAGACATGGTGGTTGGAGCTCAAAATGTAATCAAGGAATCTTTGGTGGCACGAGATAGGATCATACTGCCACCACTACATATAAAGCTAGGCCTGATGAAACAATTTGTCAGGGCTTTGAATAAAGAAGGTTCATGCTTCGAATACATAGTACACAAGTTACCAGGAATTACAATGGAAAAATTGAAGGCTGGAATCTTCGATGGTCCACAGATCAGGCAACTTATGAATGACCCACTTTTCATACCATCAATGAATGAAATCGAATCTTGTGCCTGGTCTTCCTTTGTTCTTGTAACTAAAAATTTTCTTGGCAACAAGAAGGCAGACAATTATGCACAACTTCATATGCCAGGGATATATGGAGGGAAAAAGACCTCGGGGAAGACCGAGAAGGCGCTGGAGGGACGACGTGACGGAGTGGATGGGGATGTCGATGGCGGACTGCACAAGGAAGGCAAGAGACAGAATTGAGTGGAGAAGACTGACGTCGCTGGCCATGGTCTCCGATCCGCAGCAATGAGGAGGGACAAGACAAGACAAGACAAGTAGAGGATATGCTTCTTCATTTCAACAAGCTTGGCTGCAACATGAGCATTAAAGTCCATTATCTCCACAGTCACTTAGATCGCTTTCCAGAGAATCTTGGTGACTTCAGCGAAGAGCAAGGTGAAAGATTTCACCAAGACATCAAAACAATGGAAAATCGATATCAAGGAAGATGGGATGCACACATGATGGCAGACTATTGCTGGAATATTATGCGCGATTGTTCCGGCAGATGCCACACTCGGAAATCGTACAAAAGGAGCTTCTTCGGTGTCGAATGACTTGAAATTTTTATAACAAACTTGTTCTGTTTGGTATCATATAAGTACAGTTTCAGGTACTACCATTTTCTTTTAAGTATTTGTATTATTATGTTTATTTAGTGTATCACATAATAAATTGAGCACTACATAATTATAGCTATAGCCTTATGTTTTATGGGCGAGCAGAGGCAAGGACTGGTATATGGCATAATGTTCTATATCTCGAAAACTAGACCTGCTGGGAGAAAACTGGTGCCTTTTCTGGAATCAGCAGGTCAAATATACCCAGAAACAGTTCTAACATTTGAGGCAACAAATTATGTGTTGGCCAGTGAAATCATAAAACAAGAGCAAGAAACATGGGTGATATGATCAGAAAAGGTGAGGTTCTGATCAAATATTACGCCTAAATTGCAGATAGGAGAGTTAGTAGTAAAGGTGTGGGTGGGTGCAGAGTCCAGCCTGAGGGAGACAGGGATTAGGAATTTTCTTCAGCTGGTTGCACAGGCCAATAAGTATGAATTCAGTTTCAGATGGGTTCAAGCACAAGAGATTAGATGTCACCCAGGAGGATATTTGTTTAACCACACGAAGAAGATGATCTACAGAGTCACTGTAACAATTTGGAGAAAAAGAGATGAATAACTGGGTGTCATCAGCACACATGTGATGGTCAACTGATGATGCTTTAATGAGTGAACTGAGTGGGATAAAGTATAGGATAAACATAAGAGATTCCAGAAGAGGTTCAAGGACTCTGCAAGTGAGAGGGCACGATTGGGAAGAGGCTTCTCAAGTTTTAAGTTTTAACAGAGAAAGAGTGGGAGGAGAGATAAGAATGTATCCAGAGAAAGCCAGTGTCAATAAAACCAACCAGGTTGAAAGTCTTTGGAGTAAGTAAGATATTGCGATAATGGTGTCAAGGGCTGCTGAGATTCTTGGACCTGCCTAAGGGCAGAACAGTGAAGAAGAAGAGACATGCCCACCACGACACATGAAGAGAAAGAGATAGACGGTATGACAGGTACAGTTGAGGAAGTATTGTATTGAACTAAAGGAACAGACTATGCAGTTGTAATGGGAGACTGAAATGCTGTGGTTGGAGAGGGTGCAGACAGAACATATATTGGAAAATATGGTCTGGGGAAAAGAAACAGCACACAAGACAGACTAGTGGAATTCTGCAGGCAAAGGGAACTATTTGTGACAAACACCTGGTTCCAACACAAGAAAAGATGCAGGTACATGTGGAAAGTACTAGGAGATGTAGCATGCTACCAACTGGACTATATCATGGCCCAATAAAGATACAGAAAGAGCATAAAAAACTCTACCGCAACACCATGAGCCGATGCAGATGAAGACCACAACAATGTAAACACCTGGAAGCAATACAACAACTTGGAAGATATGATCTGGTATATGAAAGGGTAAAGCAAATATCAAAGAAATTGGGGGCAGAAGGAGGAATTAGAGTCAGAGACAAATGAGGCAAAATTCTGTGTGAAGTCAGTGAAGTTAAAGGCCAATGGAAAGAATATGTGGAGGACCTGTACATGAGCAGAAACAGGCCCAAAGACCGGGAAGAGAACTGAAAAATGGACAACACAGAAGAAATAGGACCGCAGGTGCTGAACGATGATGTGCTGGTGGCCATTAATGAACTAAAAAACAACAAATCTGAAGGAATACATAACATACTGGCAGAAATGCTAAAAAATCTTAGTGAAAAGTCAGTGATGGAGTTAGTAAAGCTGTGCCAAGATATATAAACAACTGGAAGACTTTTTGCAGACCATCATGGTTTTACTCAAAAAGAAGCCAAATGCCACAGATTGCATACTATTATTCTTACCATCATACTATTAGTCTTCTAACCCATGCTTCAAAGATTACACTACAAATTCTAACAAAGAGAGTGCAGGCAAAGGCAGAAGCAGTTGACTGCTTGGGTGACAATCAGTTTGGATTCAGAAAGGGCAGAGGAACAAAGACACTACCGGAGCCTTAAGAGTGCTGAAAAGGAGTTGTCAACATGACCAGGATGTGAATAAATGTTTTGTCGACTAAGAAAAGGCATCTGACAGTCGACTTGAGAAGGCTAATGCAGGCTCTTAGATGACTGAGAATGGATTGGAGGGGACAGAAGGCTTATAGGAAATCTATACATGGGTCAGACATCTGATGACCTGCCTGAGGGCAGAGAACCAGAAGAAGAAGCAGATTCTTATCTGGATTTTCTGACCCATGTATAGATTTCTTATAAGCCTTCTGTACCCTCCAATCCACTCTAAGTCATCTAAGATAAGAATAAATGGAGAATATTCAGAACCCATAAAACTGGGCATGGGAGTGAGACAAGGGTGTCCATTGTCGCCACTACTCTTTAACATCTACGTAGAAGAGCTTATCTGAGGGGCACTAGAAGACATGGAGGAAGGAATAAAGATTGGAAGCAGACTGCATAATGCTTAATTTAAAAAAGAAAAAAATTCAAAAATTGCTACGAAAAAGGTTAAACAAACATAAAAAAGAATTTACCTGTAAATACCAACTTGAGAGTTGGAAAATGTTGAGACTGTCCTAAGCACACCGTGAATGAACCATTGACCAAAGATCTGTTACAAAAACTGCAGAAATTCAGCATCAGAACTATTCTCTAATCACAGAATGAATAATTCACTAAAAGACCAATATATTCAACACAGAAAGATGCTTCAATTCAGAACACTGAAAGAAATTTCAATAGATAGATGTCCCCAATATAGAACACTGGTTGATGTAAACCATCTGCAGTTTCCATTCTTTAAGTCTACTCAGTCTACTTATTTACCATGTATTCAATGTGAAATTAAAAACATTCAATCTTTTGTACTTTCCTCGTGTTGCTTGTCTCCCTCAACCAAACACTATCCTCTAATCTATTAAAGCAATGCCAAAAACAGTTAAAGAGAAATTATTTATGATATTGGCATAACTATATAGAGATAACATGACAAATGCACTTACGAATATTCTACTTTATAGGTGTCGAGCAACACCTGTGAATTACTCTCTCCACCATGAACAGCAATCTCCTTTGGCAAATGAGAATGCTGCATATGTTCAGATTCGTCAGGAAAACACACTACCACAGAACTACAACCACAGAAACAGTTTGATTAGCTTAATTTTTCTTGGCCTCAGCACATGAGGGTAGGTGGCCAGTCCTCTACCTGATCTTCCCACAGACTGTGTATGGTCAGTTTATTTGTTAGAGCCGAGTTGGCTGGGGGCGCAGGTGGAGCTGAAAGCTCCAAATAAATTTCTTCCTGACAGGGATTTCAACTCCTAACCTTTCAGTTTACAGTCTAGCAGGTTAACCAATAGCCAATAATGCATCCCGGGCAGTTGATAAAGCTGAGTCTTAATTTGTGACCAAAATGATGCAAATGATGCAAGAGACTAAGCAGAACAAGCAGATACAGGAAGAGAGTTTCAGAATTTAGGCAACCACCAGTAATCGAAAAGCTTGTTCACGAAGAACAGTTCTAGTTTTTGGCATAACCAGAGAAATACAATCAGATAACCTGGGTGTATAATGATAAGTCTGGGGAAACAGGATATAAACAAAAGGGCAGAGCAATTGACCGCAGCAATAATAGAGAGAGCACAACAGGTAATCCCAGAACAGGAGAGGATCAATAAAAAAATGGATCACACCAGAGACTATGAGACTGATGCAAGAGAAAAGAGAACTGAAGATCAAAAGAGACACCTCTGATACAGCAGAGGGACTACAAAGGACAAAAAGCAATGAAGTACAGAAAGTGGCAAGAGCAGACAAAGCCAAATGACTCAAAGACCAATGCAAAGACATAGAAAAATATTATGGAGAATGCAAAACAAGAGAGATATACAAGATGAGCATGAATATTAACACAAAATGGCAGCCAAGATTTGCAGCAATCAGGGATGAAAAGGGTGCATTGTTGATGAACAAAGCAGACTTTGTACAAAGATGGACAGAGTACTGTAGCAACTTGTACAAAGCGCAAATGGATCAAGATATCAAAAAACAGGCAATTACACAACCGAAAGAAATATCTTCATAAGTTGAAGATATTGGAAATGATATCTTGGAGGTAGAAGTGCTAAGAGCTGTGCAACGACTGAAAAACAAAAAAAGTCCAGGCAACGATGGTATAACAGGTGAGATGATATAAAAATGGAAGAGACATCATAATACAGGAGATACACAAACTTTGTAATGCAGTATGGAAAGGATGCATGCCGGTTACTACCAATGATTAACTGAAGAAAGGAAAGTTGTACAGAAAGGAACACCGGACTCAGACTCAGCTTAAGTGGACTCTACCACACTGGTGCCCATCTGTCTCGTTAGTTAGTCAGTTAATGATTTTTAATGTCTTATAGCTTCATTGTTTGGAAAACTGTTCATTCAGATACCTGACCACTGTATTCTTTTTCATGTTTAGAACAAGATGAGCGACACTGTCATATGCAGTCCATCTACCATTTGAATCTTCATTCAAAATACAGGCAGCCCTTTCTTGATTCTACAATCAAACACATGCATACCTATCAACAATTCTTAATATCTGATCATATATTCTGCAGAGACAAGTACGGCTCTGATCATCCACTTGACTGCCATTGACTCAGGTGCACTGTTATGCTTTTGGCTTCCTAAGTGCGAGTACAACATTTAACTTAGGTGATTCTCATAAACTCCCAACTCGAATCTTTCACTTCATACAGCATCACCGGCCAGCCAGTTGTTTGATACTATGGCGACTTCTCCACTTAATTATTATCTGCTTACAGATGAACTTGTTGTTCTTAATGAGAAGCAGTTAAAAAGATGCTACATTTAGTTTTTTGATACATACATACATATATACATACATCCATACATACAAACATGTATAAGCATTTGTATGTCTAGTTTTCAAAATAAAATCTTTAGATAGGTCAACAGTAAAAAGAACACAATGAATGCATATAAAAAAATCATTGATCTAAACAGGAACATGCATAAGCTATTCATCCTCATCTTAAAAAGAGTGGTCTTGATTCCACTCTCTGTTCTAACTACAGACCTATCTCCAGTATTCCTTTCCTGTCTAAGCTGATAGCCAGAGTAGTCCATACACAGCTCTACTCTTACCTCTCTACAAACAGTCAGCTCCCACCACTCCAGTCAGGCTTCAAGCAATTCCACTCCACATGAAACAGCTATCCTGCAAGTCTATAGCGACCTTGTCCTTGCTGCGGACAAGGGATATGTGATTGCCTTAATACTCCTTGATTTTGGTGCTGCTTTTGACTGCATAGATCACTGCATCCTACTCGAAGTCTTACAACAGTCTTTTGGTACCTCGGGTAAAATATTCGATTCATCTGTCTCAGGACTACCTCTCTAACCGTACTCAGTATGTTCATATCGGCTATCTCTCTATTCATACATCTCTGCAGTGCTCTTTAGAGTACCACAGGGTTCCATCTTAGGCCCACTACTGTCCATTCTCTATACCTTAGCACTATCAACCATTGCCTCTCGTCATGGCATAGAAAGCCACCTTTATTCTGACGATACCCAACTTTATGTACACCTCCGGCTTTATGAAGCCATAGATGCCACAGATTCCGTGCCTGCATAGATGACATTATGCTACGGAGTCTGTCCATGCGCCTCAAACTTAATCCTGTCAAATCTGAGCTTATCTGGTTTGATCATTCCTCTAAGCTCCTACAATGCACTGAACATTTGCTCCCTACTTCCTCCTCCTCACTCTCCCCATCCTCTACTGTCTGGGATCTTGGGATCTTGCTTGACTCAACACTCTCTCTCAAACCTCAGATAGCTGCAACTTCTTGAATGTGCTTGTTTCACCTCAGAAAGATCCTACAACTTACACATAGCAGTCCCCGAGATTCTCTTGCCAACAGTTTGAACAGTGACCTGAAGAGTCAAACTTTGGTACTGTATATTCCTTTCGATATCCAACAAGCTTGATGCATTGGCCCAGAGGCTCAGAAGTTTGTCCCAAGATTTGGTGTTCTTCCCAAAAAGAGAAGCATTAGTTGCAGTAGTTCGCGGTAGTCTTCACGAGGTTGCTGATCCTCTGCAGCTGCTGCTCAAAGAATACAATGACTTCGTCTCAGACGTCGATGAGCGCAGATGAGGCAAAATCATCGGAGAAGGTATTGTCGTATCTTTCTTTGTTGATGGATGACCACTGTTCTTGAAACCCTTTGAAGATGATGACTTCTGGTCTGTGGCTAGGCCCCATACATACTCCAAAGGTGGCAGCCAATGCAAGTTCCATGGCATGGTGTCGACAAGCAAAGTGTAGAAGAGGCCGGCCCAGTAGATGCTCCAGAATGATGCAGGCACCTGATAGTCGGCCAGTGTTAGAGCTGGTTGTGTCAAAACACGTGCCCTGTACCAAGCCTTCCAGGCCCCATTCTCGTACTCCACTGTGCAGAGCTTCGGCCACGGCTTGGCCAGTTCCTATGGGTATCTGGAACTGTCAACACTTTCTTCTCCCCCATCGCTGAAGCCAGAATAGACAGCCTGTGTACTTATCTCTTTCCCTGTCAAATCAAACACCAGCTTGCTATCCCAGAAGACAGTCAGGATCATGCTTGGTCTGAATGGCTGTACAATGCCAGCAGCGGCTGCTTTTCGGTTTCTTCGACGTAGACGCTGGATGGTTGTGTCTGACCTGTTAAATGCAAGCGCTTCTGGGTCTTGTCCGGGAGCCCTAGATGCTTCAAAGACCATCATCATGGAGGCCCTGTCACTCAGTCCATTTTGATCAAGCATAGCTGCCAATTCTTGTCATATAGCACTTTTGCGTCCTCATTTTCATGGCGGGTTAGCAATACTCATACTTGGACATGGTTTTTGATCTTCACATTCACACTGATTTTCTTCTGAGTCGGTGCTGCTCTCCAACATAACTTTCTCCAAAAGGGCATCTTTCTGAAGTTGGGATCTCTGTTGCCTCCTTTGCAGCATCTCCTCTTTCTCCATCTGCTTCTGCTCTTGTTTAAGCAGCACCTTGTTGACTCCTGTCATGCAGCCCTGTAGTCCTGTTTCCCCCTGTGATTAGAGGAAGAGTTTTGTCTTCTTGATCATCGATGAGCTCCATGGCATTAGCATGCACAACGTCAAACAGTTCCCCCGATCCTGTCTTAAAATGTAGCTTCTTTGACTGTTTGAGTCAAGGACTGACAACTCTTCAGCCCCTGCAGTTCATAGAATAGTTGCTCGAGCTTTCTCACTGAGTGTTGGCGAAGTTTGGTTGGAATTCTAGCATGGGACCAGAAATCTTCAACTCACTGTATGGTGTGGGTCGCTGGTGTTCAGATTTCCTCTTTCAGTACACAGTGACGATGCATAAAGTGGCCAAGGACCTGCTCCTCCGATGGTAGTTTACTTCCTTCTATCCCTTCTGCAGGGCTAACAAGGTAATCTTGCGCACGTGTTACCACCTTCTTCGGCTCAAACCATCTCCTTTGTCTGCTGCTCCAACTGTTCTCAGTGGGTGAATGTCGGCTTCAACCGTCTTTTTCTGCTTCATTCATCTTCTCCGTCTCATATAGTCTCTCGGTGAGTGGATGCTCATCTCATCTGTTGTGGCTAATTAACCGTCTTATACAGGAAGTCGGTCGCGTTTGCAAAAGATCTGTGTGTAAAAGGACAAGTGTGCAAAAGAGCCATGTGCACAGCGCATGAGCGTTTATGAACATTCATACCATGCTGATTACATAGTAAACTTTGGCCCCCGTGAGCGACCTCTAAATGCAGATTGATCTGCTTCAAATGTTACACAAAATGTTTCTTACTAAAATGAAACCATCTGACAAATTTCGAAAATGAGAAAATTAAGGCCACCTTAATGGATATGTGTTTAAACATATATATAAGCCAGCATAGTAGGGCATAATAATAATTAATGTTAGGCCACGGGGAGTGGTTACACACTATTATTTGGATTAGACTGAAAAGAAGGGAACCAGCTGCAGAAATTTGAACTCAACCATCAACTTTTATTGTTAGGTCAAAATCAGATATTTTTCATGGGAACGTGGCAAAGCACAACGTTGAAAAGTTCAGTTCCTCAGAGTTCGTCAATGGAGTAAGACGTTAATAATAATAATATTTAGTATATTCTAATGAGTTGGTGTCTAATGCACAAGGCATCAACTGATGGCACACCAAATCCAAGCCAGTCCACAAGTCAGAGAGGCAGCCTATGGTCGATAAGCAATTTGTAAAAGGTAAGTTTTAGGCTGAGAACAAAATGACAGAAGCGACTTACAAGAACAAACAGATGCAGGGAGGTAGTTCTAAAATTTAGAATTAGGTACAGCAAATGAAAAAGCCCGTTCACCAAGAATCGTTCTAGTCCTAGGTATGACCAGAGAAAGACAATCAGGTGACCTTGCAGAACAATGGTAAGTCTGGGGAACTGATTTTAAGTATTGTGGTTGGCAGGAGTTAAATGTCTTCTAAACTGTAAGTCCCAATTTGAAGCAAATCCTTTGCTGAACAGGAACTCAGTGCAAAGACTTAAGCACAGAGGTTATATGCTCATATTTTGATGTATTTGCTAAGCCTCTAGCCAAAGAGTTTTGAACTCTGTGAAGTTTCTGAATGTTTGATTTTGGGATACCAATAAGAAGCAAGTTACAGTAGTCAAGGCAACTGGAGACCAATGTGTTTCCCAAGGATATTCTAGAAGCCATATAGATACCTAATTCTGCATTTGCAAATGTATATTCACAAATATACATGTAAGATGACTTACAAATACCATTTACATAATTTGCAAGAGACCTAATTCTATATGTAGATCTTGTGACAACCACATCCACTCACTTCTTACTGGCATTCCAAAAGCTAATTTGATGAAGCTTTAAAGAGTCCAACTTTGATGAAGCTTCAAAGTGTTCAAAAGAATTTGGCAAGAGCTATCCTATCACTAAACTCCAAAATAAGAACACATATCACAGATCCTAAAATCATTGCACTGGTTGCCCAAAGGAAAGCAAATAATGTTCAAGACTGGGCTAACTGTATACAGGACTCGACATTTCTGCCAAACTCAGTATCTTCACCCTTACTGACTCCAAGACTTGTCTCTACTAGACTAGGTCTTCTGGCTGTCTAAATCTGACTATCCCGTTAACAAGGATAGGTCTCGGCAGACATGCCATTTCTGTTGCTGGTCATAGACTCTGAAACTCTCTTCCGACAAATATTTGCTCTCCATGGTTGGTTTTGGCCTTCAAAGCTCAACTAAAAACTCACTTCTGCCTTGACTCATTTCCTCCATAAGCTGTCTCTGTGACTTCTGGGATTCCCTTGTCTTTCTGACTGCACTCTCCATAAAATTTGGTTTTGACAGTGATTTTGCTTAGCAGCAACCATCAACTGGTGCCCTGAGCACTGTTACAGTGGCACTATAGAAGTTCTTGAACTAAGTTAGATAGCAGAATCAAAACCAATGTCCAAATCATGAGCAGTGTCAGTCAACTCAACAACTGAGTCACTCAACTTTAGGATTTAAGTTATTCAAACTTCTTAAGTTGCTGTGGAGTGCCCAGTAGTAGAAATTAAGTCTTCGATGGGTTAAGGAGGAGTTTATTAGCTGTCATCCAAGACTGTACCTCCTCAAAGGCATGGGACAACAGCTGCACAGACAAGTGACAAGACAAACTGTCAAATGAAATGTAGATTTTGGTATCAACTGCATAGAAATGAATCCTAGTGAATGACTGTCCAGCATTGTACCTTGAGGTGTGGTGTATGGAACACCACATGTCAACAAAGCACTATACTAAGAAATCCTGTTTATTCATAATTGTGCAATGTTTTGGAATGTTGAACATCGTTGCATATACATATATGTAGCAATGCACTAAATACCCATCTCCACAGTATTGTAAGTGGGTTGCTATTAGTTAGTGGGTTGCTAGTCTAATCTAATCTAAAGACTTCTATTGCACCAAGGCATCAGTTGATGGTCGCTTCAAGTGAAAATCGCAATCAAAATCATAAATCATTGGAGAAGCTGGGATGAATTCTCATAGGTCAGAGAAACCAAAAGCCAAGCTACGGGGTCAGCAAGCTGTAAACGATGTGTTTTTAGTTTAGTCCTGAATGCCATTAAAGAATGGTCAGAACAAACTGAACTAGGCAGTGAAATCCAAAGATAAAAGAGACCATATTCTGAGACCATATTCTGCCAACAAGTTCAAGGTATATAAATGACTTCAATATCTACAACTTTTTTCAAGCCAAGTCACACCAAACATCACCACATCCATCGTAATTATCAGTGTTGTGCCCCTCTCTGCAGCACTGCTGTTCCAGGACTCCACCATTCATACCAGTCTTCAGGCTGTGTGCAGTCCAAAGTTCAATGGCAGAAGTCTGCCTCCACTACCCAGGTCCATGTGTAAGTGGGCCATCAGTTTCCTCCAGCTCCACAATGCTGGACTTCAAGACTCTTAGGACTGTTCATATAATCATCGGTAGTCGCTCTACACTGTTGGACCTCGGGCTCACTGCTGCCAACAGCCTCAGCAAGTCCCAGAGTTGATGTGCAGAAGCCAGGCCAAAATTCTTACATAGTTAATTTAAACTGAGGCAATTTCCTAAATATGTGGTTCTGAAACACTGCCAGTATGTGAATATAACTTAAATTTAGAAAAACTTAAATATGAACCTCTGAGGCCTCAACTGACTCCACAAAGTCTCTTGCAAACCATTGACGTAGTTCTGAGGACATCAGTTGAGCAAGTGCTTGGTCATGTCCCACAGTCCAGCCAGATGGTATGCTATGAAGTTTGGCAACAACATGATCATCAGGTGGCACCACTCTCTTCTTGTCATTTATGTTCACCATGTATTTGTGATCAACAACATCTTCCCAGCTAGAGAAACATCAAAAAAAGAATTAAACAAATAAAGAAATGCAGAAACATCATCACAGAAGAAAAGGCCTTTCTCTGTAATCTTGAATGTAAAAAAATGTAGAAAAAGACAAATTTTTGGAATGTCATACACTACTTTATATTAACCCTTTGAATGCCATGGGATCCGGACAAATCCCCCTTGGACATTTCCCCCCAGACATTTCCCCCCTGTCATCTCCCCCTGGAATTCTCCCCTCGAGCGTTTCGATAGGATAAAAAACCCGGATATTTCCCCCCCCCAAATGTCCACAAAAATTAAACAATTTGTATCTATATGGACATTTTTAGTGCTTTGATGTTTGAGTGTGGAAATACAAACAATATTTAGCAAAGACTTTTAATATAGCAACAAACTGAGTAAACAGTTTTCTAGAAAGGCTATTAATGCTTTGATGTAAATATAGCTTTATTTAATTGTTGATATTTATTTGTTGAACAACCAGGCTTTTAATGCTTTCAGTCTTAATTAATGTTTACTCATTTTGATGCTTAAAGTAAATGTTTAATAAAGTTTTGATAGTTACTCAATCTGTTGCTATATAATCTGCCATGAATTTGTTAAAAAAGCAGTTGAAAAAGCCACAGCGATGGAGTCGGAAACTATAGCTAGTATACATGGAAAAACAAAGTTATTTCAAACGGTTTTGTTTACGTTTTAACATTAGTCTGTGAACACATTATCTCTATGTATTGCTGAAAAACCGAACTTAAACTTAACACTAAAGACCTCTGATATAAACACAAGTATTAATTTACTGATTTTTTTACCTTGTATCACTCAAATTCAATTAAAAAATATTGTTCTTTTTATTTGTGACCTATACAAAACTAATTGTGATGTTTGTTGATATAAAATATATGACTTGGGGGAAATGTCCGGGTGGGTATTTACCCAGGGGGAAATCCATGGGGGGAGATGGCGGGGAAATGTCTGGGGGGAAATTACCCGGGGGGATATCTCCTAGACTCGAATGCCATAGGCTAATCTATGCAACACTGGATAAATTGTAGAATTGTAATAGCTTTCATAGGCACATCTGTGCCATATTATGGGAGCTTCTGCTTAAAGCACTGAAAATAAAAGAATCAGCATCACTTAGGAATAAATGAGCCCAATGTCCTTCAGTGTAATTCATAATTTACACTTCCATTGGTTGCTTACACCCACATGAAACAATCGCACATCTGAGATGTTAAAACTGTTTCAATTTTTGGCAGTTACAACAACCAAACAAGAGAATTTCAATTGGTTTTTGGTAATTCTGATTAGAAAAAAGATTTAAATTTTTTCAGATAAATGTCAGATTTAAATTTTAGATCAATTAGCATCCATACTAGTGATTTTGGAGATTTTCTGAGCGATGGAAAACACAGTAACAAGGGTCAACTGGTGTTCATGTAGCCTATAAGCTAATGTCAGAGTCATCGGCCAACAAGTTCTACAGGAGTTGCCAATTGCTGTGGAAAAAGGTGCAATCCTTCCACTGAAGCCAAATCAACTAAGTCCTTCAGCATGAATCAAACCAAGGAGTGGGAGGATTAATTTTGATGTTAGTTGATGACAGGAGCAGCAGATCATCAGTGATTAGTGATGGCTTTGGCCACAGAAGTGGATTGGTCATTAACAGCATTGTTCCTAGATTATTAACCTTAATCTCAATTAATCGACTGATTAAAAAAATTAATTGCACATGAACAAATTAATCATACTTTAACAAAATAAATTCTCTTCATTACATTGAAACATATAATTTGTTAATCATTTTTCAATCATAATCCCTTTGTAAAAATCTACACAGTAAATAAAGTCTTAAAATGTATTTATTCAATTTTCCAAGGTTTACTCTTCCATAGAAAGCCAGTAGCAATCTTGTTTATTTATTTTTCTTGGATCAAGCAAAGCCTTTTCCTTATTAACTAAGTGTTTTGATAAAGAATGCAACTGTTCACAAAGGACCGTAATGGATGGCAAAGGCAAATACTTTTTGGCTAGTCTAGCAAAACTGGATGTGCCCCAGCATATGACTTCCACTTTCCTAATGGACACATGCCAGTCAATCTGCGGTTCTGTTCTGCAACTTTGGAGGACAGCTTTTCAGTTGATAACTGGATGCCTAAGTGGTTCATCTTCTGAATCCGAAGAGAGTTTGTAAATTCTAAATGTCTGTTTCGGGGACTCTGGTGGATTGTTCATTGGTAAGAATGATGGGTTGTCCATTCAGTGCAATCCACTCTGTGATGGCGTTTGTGACATCATATTTTCTGTGTTCATCACTTCAGACTTAGCAATAACTGGCACAATTTTGTGTTTCTTTCTTTTCTGCTAGGGACATCTTGGCACATGTTGTAGACATATGCTTGTTCACAAATGCTAGTTCAACAAGAAATTGCTCTGTTGATCAAAAATTCTAACTCACCCCAAATGCGAATATCTTTGGTTTAAAAGTATATTGTCTGCTCATTACGGTTTTTCAACACTATCACTCAATGCTATTTAGTAATAATTATTGTCTGTGACATGCAAAATCCTAAAAAAGAAGCAATAATTCAGTTGTCCAGCTGTATATCATACACAGCATGCACTAAGTAATACTAAATACCACAACAGGAAAACAGCAGTTTTACAATGTGCTACTTAAAAAACACTGACACATTCACATTTAGAAATACTTGCAGGAATTATTTCACATGGCAACAGTTGTGCTAAAAATTTCAACTGGCATTAAAATAGTGCAATAATTGCAAGCATTAATGGTGATTAACTGACAGCACTAGTTTCTAATGCTTCTCATGTTCCATGTACCAAGTCACAAACCAGCTAGCATCTTACTTACTGTCCTGCTTGCAGCATGTACAATAAGTTTTGGCTGATTGCCTTGCTGGGTCCACATGTAAAGAAAAAGCTATGCACCACATTAACAACTGCCCAGCTTCACTGTCAGAATCAATCAAAGCAGAAAATGAGAATAAAGATGCATCAAGACACCAAGGAATCTATTGACACCTTATAACCTCGTAAGATTATAAGCTCATGGAATTCAAAATAAACACTTGTTCATCTATCCACCACTTCTTCTGTGACTTCTTCATTTGTCCACTTTAAGATCCTCTCCCTGATGCACAATTGTGTTCTTGGCTCTGCTCCCCTTTACCTCATTCACTTCTGCACGCTGGTCTCCTCGTTGCCGGGCCATAGCACCCTTTGCTCGGCCACTCAAGATCTCCTGTTAGTCCCTCGCATGTGAACCGCTGTGGCCCAGTCCAGAAGCTTTGCCTATGTTGGGCCCACTTGCTGGAATTGTCTGGAATTGTCATGAAAATTGTGACTTGAGCTCCTTTCTCTCCCCCTCTCAGTATTCCGCAGGCGCCTGAAGACTGTACTGTTCAACAGTGATTTTACTTTTCTGGGTCGGAAGCACCTCTGTTGAGTTTAACCTCTAACAGGCGCTTTATAAATCCCAAATTACAATTACAATTCAGCATAGCATTTAACTTTTGCAATATAACAGCAGTAATAATCCACTGCAACTAAGATGATGCTGATGCTGCTGCTGTTGATGCTGATGATGCTGATGATGCTGATGATACTGATGATGATGATGACGCTGACGATGACCAACAGATGCTTCCACTTACCAAGTAATGTTTTCTGAATCTGCCTTTACTGGAACAAGATCATTTCTATAAAAGACAATCCATTGATGAGCTGGTTGCAGCAGAATCTGTGTACCACTTTCCAAGATCTGTACAAAGAAAAACGCTTTAGCTGAAAAGCTATCAACACTTCCAAGCTTTTGCCGTTGAGCAGTGGGCCACTGTCAGACTTAAAGAATTTAAATTCAGACTTAAAGAATTTAAATTCAGAGAAGACCTTGTCCAATAACCTTCATCGCAGCAAGGGACAAGATGAAGTCACCCACCAGAAATCTGGAGCACTCGTCACACATGACCAATAGACAATTGCCAATGTGAATTGCTGCAAACCAATGTGGACAGAGTTCATGGTCCTTCCACTAGTTCTGACATTTGCAGATATACTCTATGATCTGTCGGCATGGCAGCTGCGCGTGAAAGGCAGGATTGCATTTGAAACCAGACATTTGACCTGAGAAATGCTTTTAGTTTCATTAGTCCTTGATGTACTTTATGTGCAAGGCAAACAGTGCAATCTTGCAGAAACTGAGAAATCACAAGGCAGTAGAGGCATAGGATTACTTCATGGTGGAAATCAGGTCTGACTAAACTTTGGCAAATGGGGTCAAAATTGTCATTATTTGTCAGATGTGGAGTCCAGTGACCCAAAAGAATCAGCAACCAGACCATTTTTAGGGTGGCAGATTGAGTTGCAGCTTTAACTTCACATCAAGGCCTATGGGATATGGTTTGCTATAAAGTTGATGTACTTTCCTGCAAATGTTTTTCTCACAGTGTTTGGTATGGAGTCGTCCATAAAGAACATCTGCAAGAAAAAACTTACTTTGGATCCCTCCCTCCCTTTGTCCACATTTGGCGTTACCCATCCTGTCCCTCCGAAGGAATGTCTGCACTCCAGCAGAGTACTAAAACCTAGATTATTGTCCCTGCTGATCTTGTAGGGTTAACTGTGCTGAGGGGTGGTACTGTGATACTGCCACATCATTCAAAAGTATTTTAATTAGATCTAACACAGTACAGACTGTCTGCTGTCTGATTGAAGTTGGTGCTTAAGGCAGAGGCTGTTCTGCAATAACTGTATGTACCAAATGAGGACGTCCGTATTGGGGTTATCCCCCTGCTCTTGTCTGCTTTTGGCTGCACTTACATGACCCTTACTCCCTCTCTCTTTGTGGAAATCCTTTATGGACAACCTCTGTGATTCTGCAGGTGTCATAACAGATAATCTGCAGGGTTGTTGAGACCTGTGCAGTAGAGGGTACTTGCCGCATATAGCTGCAGTCAGTGCCCATCTTTCAATTCTGGCTCACGGCTTGTAGTTAGAATTGCCAAAGATGCTTAGCAGTAGCTTGTGATCGCTGTAAACCCGGACATGTCTACTGCAGATGTAGACATGAAATGTGAGTATTGTTGTTTGACAATATTCAGTGATCTGCTGGCATATGCGAAGATATGGCAATTTGCTCCATTGTTGTCACATCGCATTGGCAACTTCAAAAGTGCTGTGCAAAATCCTTGTAAGTATGGCTCCTTGTGTGTTTATACTCTCCACAGTTCAGTCATGGTAGCATAGTTGGAAGTGTATCATGAACAGAAGTTGGCCATACCAAGCAGACTTCATACTTCACTGGCATTGGATGGTCTTGGCAGACTGATAACATCAACAATTTTTTTATGTCAAATGACTGATTGCCTGCTGGGAATGGGTATCCACAGAAGTCTGTTGAATGCACATTTCTTGGCATTCAGTGTCACACCAACCTCGTGCAGACGTTGGAAGCAAGAGCAAAAGTTGGCATCATGCTTTGATTGGATGGTGGTACCACTATGTCGTTGCTGATGTTGATGACACCCACAGCCTACATTTGCTAATGGCCGAGTCTAATATGACCAGAAAACACTGTGATATATCTAAAGTTTGGTTCCAGTGCAAGCTGATAATATCCTTGATTCAAGTCAAGCTTTGAGAGATAAATAGGTCATGCCAATTAGGTCAAGTGCCGCTCTTGTCTGATGGCAATGTTGGCTCTGCACATCTCAATGCACACCCTGACTTCACCTGGACTCTGGTTTTGGTACTATAGGCCATTGGCAATATCGTGGCATTGCTCATTCCACCGTCTCAATGACTTCCTGCTCAGTATCAGCTCATAACTGTCCTTCAGCTGCTTGTCAAAGGAGGAACAGAATTCGTTGATGTGGTTATGCTACTGGAGTGACTGTTCTGTCTACGTGAAGTTTGGCTTGAAAGTTTTTCAGTTTGCCAAGACCTCTGGAGAGGTCGGAATATTCTTCAGTCAGCTTTCTGCTTGCAAAGTGAATAGTCTAATGATATCTATGAGATGCAGCTTAGTGGAGATCTCCTTGCTGAGGAGTGAGCCACTTGTTCCTGCTATAATGTAAAAGTCAGCATGTACATGAACTACGAAGCATGATTTTTCCAAGCACTGGTAGCGGTACTGAGCCTTGGTAAGCCATTATCATCATTTTCGTTGGCTTCAGTGTGCGTTTCAGCTTGAGTTTTCTATAGTCATCAAGAATATTTACACTTGCTCCTGGATCACCCGAGTCTTAGGGATACGCCATCCAGCATCATGGAAAATTCACTATCATCAAGACTCATCCTCACTGCAACACAGACCAAGAACTCTTAACATGGTGTTGTCAACTCTAGATAGGACTTCACAGGTTGTGTGTGCAAAGCCTGCCAGTGGTGACTTCTCCACTTATCGAAACATTATTTGCTTATTCAACTTGTTCTTCTCTGTGTTCTTCTCTTAAACAAGCAGTAAGTGAAAGGCGCAACATTAATTGTCCAGGTATATACATACATATTTAATCCAATCTAAAGACTTTTACTGCACTGTTATCATAATGACCAATCGGTGGTTGCTTCAAGTGGAACTGTCGCCAGAATCGCAATCCGCTGGAGAAGCCCAGTCAACATCTAATATGCTTGAGAAACCTACTCTGGTTTTTATCTGAATGACATTAAAGAACTGACAGAATGCACAGAACTGGGCAGTGAATTCCAAAGCATTCTTCAAGCCATCGAGAACACATGTGAGCCCAAAACCATTCTGGTGTGAGGTACAGCAAATCAAAATACCCACTGATTGAGTGCAATATTAGGCTTGAGGAAGTTTTGACTATTCATCAAGTAAAACGTGAATGGCAGTGAAAGCCTACAGACATTGAAAGTTTGGAAACCAGAACAAGACTCACCACACTGTTTGGTCAAGAAGATGATATGTGATGTTTGGAGATGATCATAACAGAAGAATTCTTCAGCTAACCAGAGAATGCTGGATGGGCAAGGCACCAAACAATAAAACTCCATAAACTAAGGTTCGTTTTTGACATATACTAAGAGATTGGTAGTTAATCAAACAAGTGATGGAACTGTGAAGATGTACCATCAATTTATTGAAGTGAATCAGCCATTAATCAACTTCAGTCCATTTTAAAAGCTGCAGCTCAGCTAAATGGCAGGATTGAAAAGTTTGGTCATATATACAACTACACACAGGACGAGCTGCACTGGTTGCCTAAGCAAAGACACACTGAGTTTGAGATATTTACGCTACAACATGGAAGCTTCACCATGGTTGGCCCCTCATTCTTGAACAGGGTATCAAGCTACCTGCAACATAAGTTTCTTCACCTTTCTGAGCCTCTATTTGGCTAGCAGTTGAACACTTCTATTCTATCATGGTCAGCAGCAGGTCAGCAGCACCTGATGAATTTTCTTGAAGAGGCACTACATGAATATACATTTACAAATCACAAATGACATCACTCAGTCAATATGAGAATAATACCATATAAAAAGTATTCACAGTATACTAAACCAAACAAAATAATGCACACAATTTTACACTGACCAACTGATTTGTAAGAGAAGTTTGTCATATGTGAGAAATCTGGTACCCTAGCACTAACCTCGACTCTATAATAAGAATAATAATAAAAATACAGTTAACATCAGTTAAAGTGATCTATCTGACACATAAATTGTAATCAAGGTAGGCTCTAGAAAGCTCAGATCAGCATAAAAGTGAATGGAAAAGCATTGGTGGTCCCCCAAACCCTGTCTGGGGCACAACACATGCCAAACTCCAGACTCCTTTTGAAAAGCCGGGGAGAGGAAGGGAGAGAAAGGAACGGAAGGGCCCCATATTACCTTGTGCCCAGGGCTCCAACAGCACACAGTCGGGACCTGTATCTGTCCTATCGTTGAGGTCCTTCTGTGTTCTTCTCTTATATCCTGCCATCTGCTTACTCCTACTGTCAACTATTAACCAGCCCTGTCCATCGGCTCTCATCTTCCTTGTTCATCCAAGAGTTCAATTGTTCTACTTAAAGGCATGACCATCAGAGTCGGATTACCCAGTATGCAAATAAGCAACTGCATTGGGCCCCTGATGACTGATGTCAAAACTTTTCTCCTGTGTATTTGTTCAAAGGATCAAGTCATTAACTTTCATTTCAGATAAGAATTTGCATCATGAGCATCTGGCAAAATGGAAAAATGTCTAAAACCTAATAATTCAGCAATTCCAGCCCAATCATGTTACAACAGAAAACCCAGTTTTGATTTTTTCTGACTTTACGAGGGTTTTCTCAGGCACAGTCATATATTTGTCAATTAAACGCAAACAGTGTCACAGATTTTTTATTTTAAGATAAAGATAAAAATAGATATAGAGACAAAGAGAAATAAGTACAGAGGCAGAGAATTAGAGATCAAGCCTCAATGTCATAGAAACTGGCATTAAGAAACTGCTTGTGGTAACTGTGCTTCCTGTTTATTTTCATGTAAATCAATTTCCAAAAGTAATACGCATAGTCAGCAACATTTATGGCCAGATTTTCTGTGGTCCAAACCCCTTGGGCCAACATCAACTCTTAAAATTCTTGAAGAACTGATAAGGTGTTTGATGTGTATCTCCTCCCGACCAGTGGCTCATGATTTCACTCTTTTAATGGATAACAAGTATCATACAATAAAGAATATTTTCCAGACTGATTTTTTAGTTATATATGTTATAAAAAGCAGCAAAAACATCTAGCCCGTGTTCAATTTCAGACTAAATGCTTAAAAATGCATTGGCTTCCGGGACTCTGTCAGGACTCTGCTGGAAGAGTTTATGAAGCTCCACAGACCCACTTGTCATTATGGGCTTCGTGCTTTCAAGGCTCACTGTCCCAGGTTCTCTCAACTTTTATCCAGATGCTGCACTCACTTGCTAAAAAAAAGTCAAGTACCATAGATTGTGCTGTTCAGTACAACAAGAAATTGAAACAGATATATCCAGGATTCGGGATGACCATTACCTGAACTGGTGAGAAAGTGTATTTACATCTCGGGCATTCTACAATACAGATGTGCCCACTCACGCTCAAGGCAGCTGTCTAGACTCAAGATGACCAAGGACAAAACACACTTGAAATCTGTTAACTACCATGGTCTGGTGAAGCATGAACTTATACTGTACTGTTTCTGTACTCTACTCGTCATGCAAGTCACATTAAGAGAGGGGAAGTCAACGAACTGAATAGTTTCTGAAAAGGTTGGAAAGCATCCCATGGGTTTTATCAAGAATGGGGCAAAGCACTGTAAAAAATACATGCACAATATCAGTTAAATGTTAATGGCCACTTTGAATGACAACAGAGCAAATCAATATGTTTTAACTACTGTTATAATTTGGAATCATCTTTGCGATCCATAATCCTGTATGTATTAAAAGTTTAATATACCTTTTTGATTTTAACCCAGCTCCCTTCCTCATTTCGCTCCGGTCCCGTGACAGCGAGGAAAATTCGATGTTTCGAGGTGCAGAGTAGCTGTGTTTTCTTGCCACCAGTCTTGCTCGGCTTCGTATAGAGTGCCAGACTCGTTGATCTCTTCGGCTTATATTCTACCTCGTCCGGCACATAGCAGACACACTCGGGAAGAGGTCGATTTTCCAGTAAGGCTTCGGCGCAGTCGTTCAGGCATCGAAGCCGTCCTAAGACTTTGCAGGACGAATCCACCACCATTGTAACTGCAGTCTCAGCTCATATGACACTGCAGTCCCCTTGCGCTTTGACTACGCTAAAAGGCGACCAAAATAGACCCACAACTCAGCATTGCCTCCAGCAAGCAGCCGACGTTCACAATTCGCCACTCATATATTATGCAATCAGCACACACCCGTAAGGCCACGCGCAGAGACTCACGGGAAGGACTTAGGTAAACAATACCGAACCTGCAATCTCCAGCGGCGTGCTCGACTTTTTAGTCGTAATCGTAATTGCAAGCTCGAGATTTCTACGGGTCCCAACGAAAACCAAGTCGTGGGAACAAGCTTATTCACAGGCGCTGAATCAAAACAAAATCAATAGGCAGGAAGGGTTGGTTCCAGGTCAGGTCAAGATCCAAGTCAGGCAGACAGTCAGACAGACCTTTTCAAGAAATCCCACTCTGATCCATAGAATCCGCTGTCTTCCCATTTCTCTCAGTTTAAACACAACCCACCCCAACAGTTCCTTTCCTCCTTCTCTCTCTGGTCTTCTGGCAACCGGACTTAGTTCTTGACATAGCAGCTATGGACAACCCCAGTGACTTGACGCAGAGCTCGTGAATAAGCTGGTGCCATGCGCTTAACTTTTAAGTAGCGCTTCAGTTATTTCGAGTTTGCGATTACGACGGCTACGGCGGATGGTGTTTCGGATTGGAGCTGAGAGAGACAAGGTGAAGAGGAAGAATCGGGATAGGATTTGTGGAAGAGGAGTGTTTTCAGCTTTGAGTGAAAGACCTGTGCAGAGATTTCAAGAGGGTAAAGTGTTGGCGAGTTTTATGATGGGTCAGATAATTGCTGTAATTCTAGCGGAGCTTATTCTAAAGAGGATGGTCAGCTATGGCTATGGAACCAGTCACAGAGGTCCGATAAAGTAAAGTAGGCCCTATCCCATATCGCACAAGTGAGACGTAGCGGAGGCGCTAATTTCCTTTCCTTTAGGCCCTTGAGCCGGCAATGGTCCAAAGTCCTGGATACGGCGCCACGGCGTCGAAGGATTTGTCATTTACTTTTCAGTTCACCCCGGAACAAAATTATATTGCTTGGTGACAGCGGTAGGTGTGCACAAGCAACCTGCCCGGGGTCATTACAGAGTCAAATTCGCAACCGCACGATCATTGACCAAACGCGTTACCGTGGGGCTCATAGAACACGGTGCCGCTCGGGGTCCGGTACCTGGATGAAAATTCAGGAGTCTGGGACAGCAAGCCTCCTCGTGATGAGGAGTCGGGAGCGTCGCAAGCTACCCAGCAAGGTCCGGAGGGGGACGGACGCAAAAAGGAGCACACAATATTATAGGTTACCTGTTTGTGCGCCTTTTATAGCCAGAGATACAGTACTTATTAGATGAAAATGAATAGGGGATCTGAGAAGCGTCGTAAATTTCTCAGCGGGAGTCAGACGGCGCCCCAGAAGCAAACGAATTTTTCCGAAACAAAACAGGCCAGAATTTAAATAGGTCTACATGAAATTGGCCTTTATTGTATCTAATCTGAGAACTTCTATAACGCCAGTGTAATAATGCTCGAGGTATCAGTCGATGGTCGCTACTTTATGCATATCCGTGACCTTCGCAGAATCCGCCCTATGCTTGACTTTAAAACTGCATCAACCATCGTCCATGCTAAACTAGACTGTTGCAATTCACTATTCCTGAACACAGGCTCCACCCAAATAAGCCGCCTTCAAGCCATCCAGAATGCTCTTGCTCGTGCTGTCACCAAAGCCCCCAAACACCATCACATAACTCCTGTTCTTAAAATCACTACACTGGCTTAAAATACCTGAACGAATTGATTACAAAGTCCTATCACTTACCTACAACACACTTCAATCTTCTCAACCCTCCTATCTTCGTCAGTTATCTACAATACAACCGCTTCGAAGCTCAACCCGCTCCTCTAATAGTATTGCCCTAACACTTCTCCGCCCTCCCGTCACTTCATCCTTAAAATCTGGTAATCGCTCCAAAGCCATAGTCGCCCCATTACTCTGGAATAAACTGCCCCCAGATCTGCGACAGTTTTCTGACCCATCATACAAACTCATCGATGCTCCACCTCTTGCAATTTCTGCTTCGGTCTTTCACTCAAAACTCAAAACATTCCTCTTTCACAAATCCTATCCTGAAACCCCTTCTTCCTCTTATCTCTCTCTGTCCTCTCCAACCCAGGACACCATCCCCCGTAGCTGCCACGCTGTCTCTCCGTCTGACTTTTGGATTTTGACCTGAAACCGAACCTTTTTGCCTATCGATTTTGTTTTGACTGAGCTCCTGTGAATAGGCTGGTCCCCGCGGCGCGGCTTTCGTGGGGCGCTGTAGAAATCTCGGAATTACGATTACGATTACTAAGCAAAATCGTTGTGCATACCAAATTCCAGGGTGCGTCCGGTCGATGAGCCAAGAAGGGAATCCGATGAGATATAGAGACAGCCTACGGAGGAAATCAGTTCAGGAAAAGATGAGATTTTAGTCAAGATCTAAAGGCAAAAACAGACTTTGCAAAGCGAACGTTTTCCGGAAGACAGTTTCAGATCCTAGCGCCAGCGACAGAAAAGGAACGCGTCCTTTTCAACGGAGTAGTCAGATTAAGACACTCTTATCCGTCGATAGAGCAAAAAGGGGGTACACCTAAGAATCTCATAAGATCTACACGAATCCCAGGGTTCGTGGTCTTGGCCTCAGATGGATCCCAGAACCTTCGGCCAGGTAGGCATGCAACACTGTCGATCTCGACAGATTGTAAATCACGACCAAGTAACCAGTGACGAACAGATATACAATGTGTACCAGTCGACGACCTACAAGCAGAGCCGGAGCTCGGCAGCCCCTGGCCAGCTCAAATCCAACAAGGACCATACAGTCATTTCCATTAATAGGTACTATTAAAATTTAATAGTACCTATTAATAGAAATGACATTTAATGAGGTCCCTACCAAGGCCCAGCGTAAACACATGGGATACGTAAAGGACATAATCCAGAATCAGTAGGCGGTTTGATCTAAAAATGGCCTGATGAGTTACAGCAAGTTCGAGGGGAAAAGAGCGCTGTAGTGTAAGATCTTTCTATAAATTATGACAATTTCAGAACAGTAGATTAGAGCTAGGTTGGTATCGGTGTGTCAAAGCCGGTGTCATGCGAAATTTCTTCCGGCGTCAAAATCCTTCCGGCCACGCCCACTGCCATTGCCAGGATGAAATTTTGCACTGAATACGTGCGAAATCTCTTCCGTTGACAAATACATTCCGGTTGGGTATAGGCGAATTTATAAATAATTGGTCTGTTAAAGAAGCAGATTGCTCTCCATGCAAAGAAATATTGTAAATAATGCGTGGGATACCGGGCTAATTACATTAGGATCATGCAATTCAATTTAGGACAAAACGTGATTCTGAGGGACGAAGAGGTGTCAAGTTGGTCGTCGTAGTTCTATTTTTGGGAAGAAATTTCCGCATCTGAAAACTGAAAAGTAAACCCTTATCACGTGGAGACTAGACTAAATAATTGTGAATGGAGCAGTAGCTCAGTTTGGTCAATTAGGAACAATTGGGTGAAATTCTACACGAGTGTAGCTATATTATATAATTAATATATAAACAAGCCAGTTGAAACTGGTAACGTCGTTGTAGCGCAGTTCTATTTTTAGAAATAACATTTTTTGCGTGGTAACCCCATAGGGTCTGTGCAGTTCAAAGGTCGAAGCCGCTGTCTGTCAGGTTAGACCGCATATTCATGTTCACATTCGACACCATACTAGTCAACTCAATCTCGATGAAACTTAGGCAGCAAAAGACATACTCATCCCCATCTCAAATCAAAGCGCATCAAACACCATACTCCTCGCCCATATTACTACCAAAAACACCCAGAATATGTCTGTTACAATCACCCGCATCTCAGCTGTAGCCCTTCAAACTTCCCATTTCAATGCATTAGACACTATGGTAAGAACTATTGCAAGTTCGCCAGCAAAAATGACATACTCATTCCCATGGAAACAAAAGCTCTTCACAGACCTCCCACCCCATCCTTGCAATAGTTCTTGCCATGCAGAACAAAGCACTGAAATGGAAAGTTTGAAGGTTTCCCGCGGAAATTTTAGTGTAACGGATAGCTGTTGGTCGTTTTGGATAGTCATAAGTGTGGGAGTGTGGTCTATAAAGCGTCTTGGTTTCCATTCAGGATGAGTATGTCATTTCTGCTTGCCAATTTGCGGTAGTTTCTACCATGCAATACAATGGGCGGTTTGAAGGGGTGCTTCGGAGAATTGTTAATGAGACCACTACTTGTTGAGCGTTCTGAGTAAGCTCAAGGGTAGAGTTTAGGGCTTATGAAGCGCTTTTATGTTAATGAGCGCCGAGTATGTCTATGTCTACGTTAACCATTGGGGATTCTGGACATTAGTATGACCCCGAATCTAGCGAATATGAATATGACTTCCAACTTGACATACATTACGCGCTAAGATAAAGGAAAGTGGGTTACGGGCGGAATGATTGGCGGACTTTCACAATTATCTGTTAATTATTAATTATTAAATAATAATAATTATTAGTATTACTTATTTGTTAGAAATTATTTACTTATCACGCGCATTCAGTCACATACCCGGAATATATCTGGCAATGAAGACGAGGCTCAGGCGTCTACGTTGCAATCTGACAGCATGTCACGTGAAACGACACAAGTTTTCGGAAGGATTTTGTCGCCGGAAGAAATTTCGCATTACACCTGCGTTATGTACTGTATAGACAGAGCAGGGAGCTGCCAGGAGCACCACAGTTTAGGGGCACCATTTTCACCAAAAAGTTGTATTTTATGTTTTTATGTTATTAAATCATTCTTTCATTGATTTTTCATTTGAATTCACAGATTTTCTTAATCGCAATCTGGCCATGACATAGGACTATTTAATCACTTATAAAATTGTGAGTGAAGGACTTGTTAAAGGTCCCTGCACAGTAACCGCCTGCCACGTTTGTACAGCATGTCTCGCGAATCTCGAAACAAATAAGGACAGGTGGCCGGTGTTGCACTCAGCCAGTGCCGGTGTTAGATGTGTGGTCAAGGCTATGAGACTGGGCGATTGCTGGAGATCAATCCCATGCCACAGCTACCAGATTCCGTGTACACCGGGACTGGTCTCCGTCGGCGTCCGGCTCCGCAGCCATGGGTTGTCCTTCTGCTAAATTAACGAGTCAATATGTGTGCCAACCAAAGTTGGCCCAAGGGTGCGCTATTGTACGCAGGCGGCAGGCTTAGTAGTTGGTCACGTGTGTAGGTTGTACGCTTCAAGATATCGTTTATAGGCATCTTCTACGTGTCACGTGTTTAACGTCCTTTATTCAACTGCCGTGGCTGTGCCTTTTAACAAATGTGCTCATGTCTTGAAACATGAGAAATAAAGAAACATAAAAAATCATTAAGGCCACATGGGCATAAATTCATGTCTACGAAGGGCCCGTGATGTGGTCTTCTGGCCCGGCATGTCTAAGCAGATAAGACAAATGGTCAAAACATGCGACGTTTGTGCAACGTATAGCGACAAACAGCCTCCAGAAACGATTTTCTGGCATGAGGCTAACCGCCCATGGCAGAAGGTAGGCACAGATCTGTTTATAATTGAGGATCGGTGTTATCTGATAACAGTTGATTTTTTCAGTGGTTTCTTCGAAGTAGATTTTTTACAAGAGACGTCCAGCAAGACGATAATAGCAAAGATCAAACAGCATTTCGCTAGATATGGAATTCAGTGATGGAGGTCCGCAATATGCTTCCGGTGCGTTCAAAAGATTCGGTGCAGAATGGGGTTTCAAACACGAAATCACAAGTCCAGGCAATAGTAAAGCCAACGGTGCAGCAGAAGCCGCGGTCAAGATAGGAAAAAGAATGATGAGACGATGTCAGACAGTGAAAGAGGATCCATTCATGGGATTATTAAATATGCGTAACACCCCAACGGAAGGCATGGAAACAAGCCCAGCACAGCGGTTCTTTGGGAGACGCACCAAGACTTTAATACTAACAACGGCAAGGAATTTACGCACGTCTTGGGATGTAAATAAAGATGCAAAGATAAGAGACGCGACACAAGCAAACGTAACGAAACATGCAGACAAAAAAGGAGAGACTTGAGACCCTTACAAGTGAGTAGCCCGGTAAGAATTCAGCCGTTGGCGCCAGAGGAACGTAAATGGACACCTGCTGTCGTGACGTCACGAAAGTCCACCCGTTCTTACGAAGTAAGAACACAAGATGGAAGCACCTACTGGCGCAACCGACAATTTCTGCGACAGGCGGGGAACAGAAGTGAAGCCCCACGCGACGGAGAAGGAATTAATTCATCAGAGAAAGAGGACGTGGATCAAACTATGCCTATCGCGAAAGCAATGGAGAATGGAGACACACCGGAGTGTCTCAAGGTAGATGAAAGAAGTAACACGACATGTGAAGAGGAAGAATCCAGGAGCACACGGAGGATGGGATCAGCGGACATAACTGAGAATAATGATGGACTGTATCGCACTCGAAGCGGCAGGACTATAAGGCCTGTTGATCGTTTAAACTGTTGATCGTTTGTTGATCGTTGATCATTTGTACTGTTGATTGTTTGAACCGTTGATCGTTGAACCTAGGACACTGATAGCCACAATTTTGATAAGGCACGAAATAATTTTATTTAATTTAAAAGAAAAAAGATGTTACGTGATGGGCCCATCCCTGTTGTAAGCACACCTGTTAAAATGCACAGCACCGGCAGTTGAATAAAGAACGTTAAACACGTAACACTACGCAGTGATGGAACAAAACTGTGACACGAGAAAAAAACACGAACATATCAGAGTAAAACACGCGACTGACTGCGGCGCTAGTTATTCATATCTTTTCTATTTTGTTTTTGCAGACGTTGTATTGCCAAATTTGATTCTTTTTCAAATGTAGTTCAATTTTAGTGTTAAATAGAGTTCTCTTAATTTGTGAAAATCTTAATATAAGATCACAATATCGATAACTGTACAGATTTATGCTAATAAAAGTAAAATAATAAGAAATAATGCCAAAACCCATGAGGCGTCAGAAATTATCGGGTGCACAATCTCGTAAGAAAAAAAATTGCAAACAGACGTTAGTATCAAAAAGCAGAAGGGTTGGTAAAACGCCTATTCCTAGAAAAATTGTTAAATTTATCACTTTCCATTATCGATAGAAACTAATCAAAATGATTCCAATGATTAGATTAACAAACAGTTTAGAAACAGGTCTATTTTGAGCCGATTTTGTTTTGCAAGAGTTGACAAGTAATAAGTCAGGTATCGGCCCTCAGGTTCAGTGTTTTGGATAGCGTAATTAAAAACTAGAAAGTGGTTGTAATTAGGTGGGCCAAATGTATACTTTGCAAGGAATGCAACTGTAAAGATTGTTTTCGTTAATCAAGAGCAAAAGATCCGCTTCTGGCGGCATCTTGATGATCTGTATCATCCTCAGCAGTTTGATTTGTGGGTCTACTCGTAGTCGTCATTCTTCGCCTGCATCGCGCCCCTGTGGCGCATAATGTGAACAAGAGGACCAAGATGGAGCCCTGCGGAATACTACAAGTAAAGAGAGCACATGATGAATGGTGACTATTTAAAATACATCGATTGAGTCCTTGGGTTGAGATAATTAGCAAACCAATGCAGGGCGAGGCTAGAAACCCAAAACCGACGCTGGAGCCGATGGAAAAGAAGAGAATAAGCCATAGTATCATAAACGGCAGACAAGTCAGAATTAACAGGTGCTGTCACCCCACTTTTATTTGTTGAGCACATGATGTCGTCACGCACAGCAATAAGGGTGGATTCTGTTGAATGAAACTTATAGCATGCACACTAAAAGGGGATATTAATGAGTTGGAAAATAGGTGAGTTTGCAGGAACCAAAATCCCGTTATCAGACAAAATTAAAACTCTCGGTGTCACCCTTGACAACTAGTTCACTATGACTTCACATGAATCTTCGATTTGCAGTTCTTGTTCTACCACATCAAGGCACTTCGTCACATCAGACATTCTCTGACTGCTGGCTAAAGCAGTGGTATGTGCATATGTTGGTCTCCATTAGACTATGCAAATGCGGTGTGGGTCTGTAATTAGGCAGGTCACCCCGGTTGAGACAAGGTTTCTTTGGCAGAGGATGAATTATGACATGAGGAAAAGCAGAAGGGAAGGAACCCAAAAGCAATGAGAAATTGATAACTTATGTAATGGTTGGATCCAGGACATCAAAGCAGTCTTTCAGAGGGGATGCAGGAATGGTGTCAAGGAGACGGCTTTTGTTAAGTAAAGAAAATATGAGTTTGCAAACCTCTGCTAGATCTGTCGCAATTCAAAAGCCCACTGACGCCACTCAATTCGGTGCTGAGCTTCTTCTTTCAGCCTGCTGTATCCATCCGGCATCAACCAATCCAGCAGCATCTGTCAAGGTCTTCCTCTTGCCCTCGTCCTCTTCATTCTGCTCTCAATGATGGTTCTCAAGTGTGAGTCCTCTCTCTCTGTCTTTTCTCTGTCGCTTCCTTATTGTAGCTGTCACAGATCTTTCTTCCCCAACTCTTTTCAGCATCTTCTCGTTTATTATGTGCTCCGTCAACTAACTTTTTCCATCCTCCACCAAATCCGCATTACGAAGGCCTCCGATCTCTTGATGTCCTCCTTTCTCATGGTCCATGCTTCGAATCCACACAACACCTTATTCCATATCAGAGCTTTAATCATTCTTTTCTTTAAGTTATTCTTCATTTTTCCTCTCAGTAACTCTTTTTGTTTCGAGAATGCGTCTTTGCGCAATGCTATACTTCTTTTAATTTCCATGTGGCATTTTGCATCTTGCGTGACAATGCTCCCCAGGTAGCAGAATTCTTTTACCTGTTCTATTTCCTCTTGGTTGATGTTTATTCCTACTACTGTTTCTTCGCCTTTGCTTGTCCTCATGATCTTTGTCTTTTTTATATTTATTTTCATACCATACTCGATCGATATGGTGTGTAGATGGTCCATAAATCTTTGCAGACCCTCCTGGCTACCCGACAACATCGGTTGGCCATCTGCAAATCTTAGAGCCTTTACCAGTCTCCCTCCAACCTTTATTCCTTATTCCATATCTTCTAGTGCCTCTCGGATAAGCTCTTCTATATAGATGTTGAAGAGTAGTGGTGACAATGGACACCATTGTCTCACTCCCCAGCCTAGTTTTCTGGGTTCTAAATATTCTCCATCTCTTCTAATCCGTATTTTATGGCCCATGTACAGATTTCCTATAAGCCTTCTATCACTCCCAGTCTTCTGAGTGCCTGTATTAGCCTTCTCCAGTCGACTCTATCAAATGCCTTTTCATAGTCCACAAAACATATATAAACATTCTGGCCATGTCATGCTTGAGCTTTGGCGTGTTGTTGCCGACTCGTTTGTGTTGAGTTTTCATCGGATTTTCGTCAACTTCGGGCGTTTTGCGTTTTCTGTTTGGATTATACCTACGCCATCTAACTTCTGGATTACTACGGCTTGTTTGTTCTTGCGTTAACCAACGTAAGTTATCTTAACTTTGTTTGAATTAAGTCGACGATGTTGCCGCCTTCGGCCGCTCCTTCCCCCACTCCTCCGGCTCGTGTGTACACTTCTGCTGATCTAAGTACATGCAATCAGCCGGCTCTCACCATTCGACGTTGCTTACGTAAGGCTCTATTCAAGCTTCATCTGTGGCGACCGGCATCTTCACGGCCTGGATTATCCTCTCCCTCCCGCCAATGTCAGCCTACACCTCTGGGCTACCTATTCCTCGACGCTCATCGCCCGGTTGACCCCTCACGTTCTACCGCTTCTAACTCTCCGGCCCAGCCTCCGTTCACAGCGAACGACTACCTCGACTACATGCGCAGGAAGATCGACTCGATCCGCCAGTCCACTGATGGTTCTCCTCCTCCTTCCTTTCCTCCTACGTCATCTAGGCTTTCGTGCTGGAAGCCTCTGCCTTTGGACGTCCTTCGTCGGCTCCTGCTGGAGTCACCTGCTAAGTCCTGTGAACTGGACTTATTACCACCATTTTTAATCAAGGATTTTATAGATGACTTAATTCCGTTCTTACACTTGCTTTGTTATATCTCCCTGGGTCAGGGTTCACTCCCGGCTTCTCACAAACGTGCTGTAGTCTTTCCCTCTCTCAAGCGCCAGGGACTTGACCCCAATGATATCTCTAACTACCGACCTATCTCTAACCTTTCCTTCCTCTCTAAGCTTCTTGAAAGATGTGTGTCCGTCCAACTGGTTGACTACATTGAATCTAACTCCCTCATGCCTCCTCTTCATTCCGGATTTAGGAAGTTCCACTCTACTGATTCACTTATTACACGTCTCCTGGCTGACGTCTTTGGAGCTTTTGACCGTGGACATGTTACTCTTCTTGCCCTCTATGATGTTAGTGCTGCTTTTGACATTGTGGATCACTCTATCCTTTTGGAGCATCTAGAAAAATCTTTTGGCATTACTGATACGGCCCTTCTTTGGTTTCAGTCATTCCTCTCAGACCGCTCTCATTCTGTTATCTTTGGGCCTACACGTTCCGCCTGGTCCCTTATACCTTTTGGCCTTCCTCAGGGTTCTGTTCTGGCCCCTCTCCTTTACATTCTGTACACTGCCGACCTGGCACGGGTTCTCCTTCCCATGGGTGTTGCTGTCCATCAGTATGCAGACGACACTCAGGCCTTCGTTCATGGCCCAGCGGAAGCGGCTTCCTCTCTGATTGAGAGTATTCTTGACGCAACATCTGCCCTTGGTCTCTGGATGTCCTCTAATCGCCTCCGACTGAACTCTGCTAAGACCCAGTTCATCTGGCTTGGTGGTCGTGCTCAGCTGGCAAAGATTGATTCATCATCCTTACGCCAGAGTTTTCCGGACATTCTATTCTGTTCCAAAGTCCGTGATCTTGGGGTTGTTCTGGACCGGGAACTCTCCTTAACCGATCATGTTAACAGTGTCTCCCGCTCATGCTTTTACCACCTTCGTCAGCTTCGTACCATCCGCCGCTCCCTCTCCTTTCATGCCGTTACTACTCTAATTCATGCTCTTATCTGCACCAGGGTGGACTTTGGTAACGCTATCTTTGCTGGACTCTCACTTGCCAATATTTCCAAGCTTCAATCTGTTCTCAATGCTTCTGCCCGTCTTATTGGAGGCGTCCCCAGGTATGGCCATATAACTTCCTTTATGCGGGACACTCTACACTGGCTTCCCATTCAGCAGCGTATCCAGTTCAAGATCCTAACCCTTATGCATAATTGTCTCGTTGGGTCTGCTCCATCATATCTTAGGGACTTCTGCATTTCGGTCTCCTTGGTTCCAGGCCGTAGCACTCTCCGGTCGGCCTCCCTTGGACTTCTGACTGTCCCTCGTATGCGCACTGCTACAGCTCAGTCTAGAAGCTTAGCCTATGTTGGACCCAATAGCTGGAATCGCCTTTCCCGAGAGCTCCGGCTAGTATTCCTCAGTTTGTCTCTTCCGCAGTTTCGCAAGCGCCTGAAGTCTGTATTATTTGACAGTGGTCTCACTGGTTCGGGTCGGGAGCGCTTCTGATGAGTCTATTCTGAAGTGGCGCTTTATAAATGTCAGATTACAATTACAATTACGTGACCATCTCACGAAAATCATGGTGGCATTGTTGTCTACCACCGAGAACATTTTCCGGTCAAAAAGATCCCTCTTCCTCTCTCTGTTTCCACCTTCGAAGCATTATGCCTCTCCTGCGCCACGACTCGTGGTCCAGTTACCGTTCTTGCCCTATACCGGCCGGGCTCCTCTCGTCTTACGTCGGCCTTCTACACCGAGTTCTCCTCGCTCCTGGAAGTCTTCGCCACCTTCAACTGTCGGCCTGAACATACACCCCGAGAACCCCGATATTCCGGTCTGTCCGCTTCAATGATCTGCTTTTCCAGTTTGGCTTCATTCAGCACGTCGCCGAATCTACTCCCGCTCCTCTTCTGCCCTAACACTTTTCCGCCCTCCCGTCACCTCATCCTTAAAATTTGGTAATCGCTCCATAGCCATAGCTGCCCCACCACTCTGGAATAAACTCCCCCAGAACTGCGACGGTTTTCTGACCCATCATACAAACTCATCGATGCTCCACCGCTTGCAATTTCTGCTTCGGCCTTGCACTCAAAACATGCCTCTTTCACAGATCGTGCCCTGACACCCCTTCTTCCTCTTATCTCCCTCTTCGCTCCAATCCCAAACATCACCCACCGTAGCTGCCACGCTGTCTCTCTGCCTGACTTTTGGATCTTGACTTGGAACCGAACTCTTTTGCCTATCGATATTGTTTTGACTGAGCGCCTGTGAATAAGCTGGTCCCGCGCGGCGCGGCTTTCGTTGGGCGCTGTAGAAATCTCGGAATTACGATTACAATTACTCTTGTGCTGGGCGGCTTGCTTGACGTCATCACCCGCGACGACTGTAACATCTTAGACGTCACAGTCGAACCTCCAGCTCTCTCAGCTCAAGGACTTCTTCTATAAAAGGTTCCTTTTCTATGTACCCAGCCACAATACGCGCTTCGGCTCGTACGTGGTTGGAACAACTTAGACCGTGAGGCGTTCCATACTGGTCTGAACAATAGTCCTCTCTGATGGGCCTCTCTTCCCTCGCTGGTCGGTCGTCTGAAGAGCTCTTTGCTCTCTTTGACTCTTCAGTTCGCCTCCTCATCGATGACCTCCTTCCGCTTCGTCCGCAGTGGGCCCGTCGGAGACCGTTGGCACCTTGATTTGACCGATCCTGCCGCGCTCTACGTCGTGACGTCACGCGTCATGAGCGAAGATATCGATGAACACGCGATCCTGCTGATCGTCTCAACTGGATCCATCATCTTCGCTTAAAGCACCGGGAGTTTCGAGCTAAAGAAATGGCATACTGGGAGTCGTTGAGAGAGCGGGAGAGAAGCAATCCGCGTCGGCTCTGATCTTCGCTTTCCGGTGTCCTCGGCCGTTCTACCGCTTCTAACTCTCCGGCCCAGCCTCTGTTCCCTGCGAACGACTATCTTGACTACATGCGCGGGAAGATCGACTCGATCCGCCAATCTAGGTGGTTCTCCTCCTCCTTCCTTTCATCCTACGTCGTATAGGCTTTCATTTTGGAAGCCTCTGGCTTTGGAAGTCTTTTGCCGGCTCCTGCTGGAGTCACCTGCTAAGTCTTGTGAACTGGACTTATTACCATCATTTTTAATCCAGGATTTTATAGATGACTTAATTCCGTTCTTACACTTGCTTTGTTATACCTCCCTGGGTCAGAGTTCACTTCCGGCTTCTCACAAACGAGCTGTAGTCTTTCCCTCTCTCAAGCGCCAGGGTCTTGACCCCAGTGATATCTCTACCTAACGATCTATCTCTAACCTTTCCAACTGGTTGACTACCTTGACTCTAACTCCCTCATGCCTCCTCTTCAATCTGGATTTAGGAAGTTCCACTCTACTGAATCACTTATTACATGTCTCCTGGCCGACGTCTTTGGAGCTTTTGACCGTGGACAGGTTACTCGTCTTGCCCTCTAAGATGTTAGCGCTGCTTTTGACATTGTGGATCACTATATCCTTTTGGAGCGTCTAGAAAAATCTTTTGGCATTACTGATACGGCCCTTCTTTGGTTTCAGTCATTCCCCTCAGACCGCTTTCATTCTGTTATCTTTGGGCCCACACGTTCTGCCTGGTGTCTTATACCTTTTGGCCTCCCTCAGGGTTCTGTTCTGGCCCCTCTCCTTTACATTCTGTACACTGCCGACCTGGCACGGGTTCTTCTTCCCATGGGCGTTGCTGTCCATCAGTATGCAGACGACACTCAGGCCTTCGCTCATGGCCCAGCGGATGCAGCTCCCTCTCTGGTTGAGAGGATTCTTGACGCAACATCTGCCCATAGTCTCTGGATGTCCTCTAATCACCTCCGACTGAACTGTAGTAAGACCCAGTTCATCCGGCTTGGTGGTCGTGCTCAGCTTGCTAAGATCGATACCTTATCCTTAAGCCAGAGGTTTCTGCACATTCTGTTCTGTTCCAAAGTCCGTGATCTTGGGGTTGTCCTGGAACCGGAACTCTCCTTGACCAATCATGCTAACAATGTCTCCCGCTCATGCTTTTACCACCTTCGTCAGCTTCGTACCATCTGCTGCTCCCTCTCTTTTCATGCCATTGCTACTCTAATTCACGCCCTTATCTGCACCAGGGTGGACTTTGGAAATGCTATCTGCTGGACTCTCACTTGCCAATATTTTCAAGCTTCAGTCTGTTCTCAATGCTGCTGCCCGTCTTATTGGAGGCATCTCCAGGTATGGCCATATAACTTCCTTTATGTGGGACACTTTGCACTGACTCCCCATTCAGCAGCATATCCAGTTCAAGATCCTAACCCTTATGCATAATTGTCTCGTTGGCTCTGCTCCATCATACCATAGGGACTTCTGCATTTCGGTCTCCTTGGTTCCAGACTGTAGCACTCTCCGGTTGGCCTCCCTTGGATTCCTGACTGTCCCTCGTAAGTGCATTGCAACAGCTCAGTCCAGAAGCTTTGCCTATATTGGACCTAATAGCTGGAATCGCCTCTCCCGAGAGCTGCTGCTTGAGTTCCTCAGTCTGTCCCTTCCACAGTTTCGCAAGCGCCTAAAGTCTGTACTATTTGACAGTGGTCTCACTGGTTTGGGTCGGGAATGCCTCTGATGAATCTATTCTTGAAGTGGCACTTTATAAATGTCAGATTACAATTACAATGTTGACGACTCCTCTCTGTCAGCACTCTTAAGGCTCCAATAGCATCCCTTGTTCCTCTGCCCTTTCTGAATCCAAACTGGTCATCACCTAAGCAATCAATTGCTTCTGACTTTGCCTCCACTCTCTGTTAGAATTCGTAACATAATCTTTGAAGCATGAGTCAGAAGACTAATAGTACAGTGATCCTTGCAAGCTGTGGTGTTTGGCTTCTTATTGAGTAGAATCATGATGGTCTGCAAAAACTCTTCTGGCCATATTCCAGTTGTGTATATATCTTGGCAAAGACTTACTAACTCCATCATTGCTTTATCACCCAGAATTGTTAGCATTTCTGCCAGTATGCTATCTAATCCTTCAGATTTGTTCTTTTTCCATTCATTAATTGCCACCAGCACCTTGTCTTTCAGCACCTCCAGTCCAATGTCAAATTCAAACTGAACCAGCCAAAATTTCACAAATCCAACCCCAGTGCCTTAAATGTGGCAGGAGCCACACCCTGGAACAGTCTTCAGGTCTTGATTCAGCATGCAGAAAATTCAAGGGTCTTTTCAAGACTTTCCTTTTTGTAAATCATATTAAGGGTTACACATGCCTGACTATTATGTTGTCTTTAATTAACACTACGTTTTTTAAACTGTACGGTTCTTTCTTAATTAACAGTAATAGTTGAATCATAAAAAATAAAGTTGTTAACTGAAACATTTCTTTTGCTTCAATAAATTTACATGTTCATAAGTTTAGGATAATGCAAATAAAAATAATTTCTAACTACTGAATATCATGAACAAATATGACATACTGATGTGTATATATATATTTGTATGTATACGTATATATATACACACACATACACATACAAATATCTGCTTTCTGAATGTGTATGTGTGCATGCGTGTGTGTGCGTTCGTACATGTATAATCACTCAGAACTCCAAGGTGTTGCCACAAGCCAGAAACTAGAAATGCTAGTTGTTGACAGAAAATGTCAGCGTCAAACCATCGCATTCCATCAAGTACTAGTTTTATGACAGAATTCAGATTCAGGGTTGGTTATTGGGCACTGCTATGATCAACCATAACAATGTCCCACAAAATTAAATGCATGCATGCATGTACGTATCCACGTATGTGGATGCTGACAGAGCAGTTCTCCGAGAGCGTTTTGGTAGTGCTGCTTTAAGATAACTTAAATGATGTTTAGTGACTGGTTCTTTCCCAGACAAATGTTGCACACACACACAGACACACACACACACACACACACACACATAAAAGGCTGACAGGAGACCTGGCTTAATATATTATCATAACTGCTAATTATTATTCTGTGTACAGGGTGAACATGGTTATCCTGTTAGCTGCCATAAATAGTGAGGTCAGCAGGTGACAAAATTTTGCCAAAGAACAACAAAGAATCCCAGAGAAATGGAGCAAATATGCACAAAACTTACATAAAATACTCAAAATATGACAGCATTCGACTGACTAGCAGAAAGATGCTATTCACTGCTTAAGCCACTCATAGTAAATCTGTGTGTGTGTTGTATGATATAAAATGCATCACTATCTGACCAAAACCAAGTGATGATAATTATTACTCTGAAGGTAGTCAGTAAAGCAAATTGCTTGCTTAATTATTAAACATGTACCTCCAACAGCAATAGTCATCCATCCACCGAGTGTTATGAAAGAGCGGCTACCTTCCTTTTTAAATAATTATGAACACACAAAATGAAAACTTACTTTTACGTTAGAGCAAAATTCCATGTCAAAGACTTCTTTCAATATAATCAATCATTTGTATATGTGGCCTAACTATGCACATCTCTCCTGTAATCCTAGGGTAGGCAACTAGAGCAACACAATTCATGGAATCAAGTTGTTTATTTTTCATCAGTTGCAGATTATAAAAGTTACTTTTGCCAAAAGTATTAAGCAAAATAGTATCTGAGTGGATTTCCACTGAATCTGATGAAAAATATTAACAGAAAAACAAAATTTTGTTTCTTAAGACTTTAAGCAAGTCCTGTACTAAACAGGATTAAATAAGCAGATTCAACTCAATTAAGCACCATTAAGAATTCAATCTAACTTGATCAAGAATAATACAGATACAGTCAGACTAATTGGCTATAATAAGAACAACTCATTTCTCATTAAAATCAGCATTTGAATTTCTTCTTAATAATGATCACTTATGCTCATAATGTAAATCTGGGCCAAGTAAGACACCAACTCATGCATCAAATGCTGGTTTGTTATGACTCATAGTCAGTGGCTGTCGAATGGACCAGGTGGTCTGTGCCACTGACACCATTCACAACACAGGCATTCTAACAAATCGCACTCTTGGTTGCAGACAGAAAAATCTAAACACAGTAGCAAAAACCCCTCGGTTGTGATTCAATATTTTGGTGTCAGTGGAGCTACTCACTTTGGATTCATAATTGTGACTGGGCAGAGAAAACCATCACAAAGTTGAAAAATCAAAACCAAGCTTGATGCTCACTGATTTGGCTGGAATTGCTCAATAATTAGGTGAAAACCATGTTTCTATTGGCTGGAATTGCTGAATAATTAGGTGAAAATCACATGTTTCCATTGCAAATAGTAAAAAAGTTAAAATTTTTGAAAGAAGTAGGTATTTTTGCAGCTACTCTTGAGAAAGTGCAAGTTAAAGATTATATTAACCATGACTAGACCTAAGTTGTTATGCCTAGGGGTCACGAATGTTTATGAGTATAGTAAAACTGGAGCCTTTTAGTAGACCTCTGAGGCTGTCATCAATGAAATCTCCATAAACTGGTTAAGAAAAATATTACATGACTTGTTCATCTGCATAATAATTGATGTATCTGACTCCAGATTAGGGCAGCAAAGGACATGCTTAATTAGTTTTTGTTGCACAGCATCATAATAAAATTGAAAATAAAAATACCCAGACATTAAAGCTCTGCATAAGAGCTAATAGTTTGATAGCTAAAACAGCAAGGAATAAGAACTCATTTTGACTCAATATATGCCCATTCATCTTCTGAGCACGTTTCTTGCAAATTTACTTTTCCGACTTTGTGAGGGCTTTCTCATGCATGGTCACAATTAGTTACAAATTTTGGTTTTCCGTAAAGTTACATTGTAATAGTGCGTGCAAAATGAAAATACCTCAGAAACCTTGCAACTGCTAAACATTAATACTAACATTTATAACGATTATGAATATGCGATCACATTGCTTCTAACTACATACTACATATACTACTACAGCTTCTCTAAGTTTCCCCCAGATTGTCATAAAATAAACCCAACTCAATCTTTTATCCCATCCATTTATTTCAAGCTGCTGAAGCCACATTGCAGTGACCAATCCATTAGCCATACCTGCCTAGTTCATTAACCTGACGACACATCTATTTAACCTCTCAACTCGTCTCAACCACTTTTGGTCAATTTGTAGTTCATCAAACAACCCATAATTTTGCTACAAGAAGTAAGCAACTTTGCAATGCAATGATAAAAACTATAATTCTTCTAACTCAACATTACAGGCACTTCATCTTAAGTAGGAATTATGATAAGGAAAAATCGACAATAGCAGAAATAACAGTCATTATAACAGTAATATTAAACTAATGAGAAAGATGTGATTCTACGAAGGATTACAAATATAGAGACATGACTTGGACCAAACAATCTGTAGTTTTTGCCAGATTTATGCTTTGTAAATGGCAAGGACATGCAAGGACATGCACAGACAATTGAGCGCATTTGGGAATAGCACCAAGGCTTATTATTATAGCAAATGGTCTAATAAAACATGTAAATATATGTCTCATAGCAATGACTTCTGAGACTGTGATGTCATCACTTTAGCAACTGCAACAAATAATTGCACACCAAGCCATGCCAGTGTCAGAACACTACTAATTACATTGATAAACTCATTAAGTATTAGCTGATAAATAGCTTCTTCAAAAATTCATGATTATTGCCATAGAGCATTCACCAAATGTTGACCAGTAATTTCTCATGTAGGTTTGAAAAAAGCAACAGCCACATGCTTTGCTTACACACTTGAGCAGACAAATGGCTTGCAGCAAATCTGATGACTAAAAGACATTGTCTGATGGCTAACAGATGCTATTAAGGCATCAGTGGTTTCCTCCTCCTCCTCCTCCTCTTCCTCCTCCTCCTCCTCCTCGGTTCCTAGATGAATCTTCCTCACTTGTGCTGTTCTCTTCATCTGTCATTATTGTGACAAGCGTTCCGACTGCTCTGTTGATCTGTTCCACTTCGTGGAACAAGTTGGCAACGTTGGAACCACTGATTTCTGAAATGGAAGGAACCGTTAGTCTTGCCTTGGTAAACCTTAACCAAATATAAATCTCTTTCCAACAGATGAAGTCAGAGAAAAATGGTGGAAGGAGCAATGTAAAGACCTATAATCACTGCAGCAGCATGGAAGATACGATCTGGAATATGAAAGGGTAAAGCAAATATCAAAGAAATTGAGTGCAGGAGAAGGAATTACAGTCAGAGATAGACAAGGCAAAATTCTGCATGAAGCTAATGCAGTCAAAGGCCAATGTAAAGAATATGTGGAAGACCTGTACATTAGTGGAAACAGGTCCAAAGACCTAGAGAACTGCATTTTAGACAATATGGAAGACATTGGACTGGAGGTGCTGAAAGACGAGGTGCTGGCAGCCATTAATCGAAAAATGACAAATCTGAAGGATTAGATAGCATACTTGCAGAAATGCTAAAAAATCTGGGTGACAAAGCAATGATGGAGTTAGCAAGGCTTTGCCAAGATATATACACAACTGGAATATGGCCAGAAGAGTTTTTGCAGACCATCATGATTCTACTCAATAAGAAGCCAAACACCACAGCTTGCGAGAATCACTGTACTATTAGTCTTCTGACTCATGCTTCAAAGATTATGTTACAAATTCTAACAGAGAGTGCAGGCAAAGTCAGAAGCAATTGATTGCTTAGTTGATGACCAGTTTGGATTCAGAAAGGGCAGAGGAACAAGGGATGCTTTTAGAGCCTTAAGAGTGCTGACAGAGAGGAGTCGTCAACATGGCCAGGATGTGTATATATGTTTTGTGGACTATGAAAAGGCATTTGATAGAGTCAACTGGAAAAGGCTAATACAGGCACTCAGAAGACTGGGAGTGATAGAAGGTTTATAGGAAATCTATACATGGGCCAGAAAATACGAAACAGAAGAGATGGAGAATATTCAGAACCCAGAAAACTAGGCTGGGGAGTGAGACAATGGTGTCCATTGTCACCACTACTCTTCAGCATCTACATAGAAGAGCTTATCCGAGAGGCACTAGAAGATATGGAATAAAGAATAAAGGTCGGAGGCAGACTGGTAAAGGCTCTATGATTCGCAGATGACCAACAGATGTAGTCGGGTAGCCATGAGGGTCTGTAAAGAATGATGGACCATCTACACGCCATATCGATCGAGTACGGTATGAAAATAAATATAAAAAAGACAAAGATCATGAGGACAAGCAAAGGTGAAGAAACAGTAGTAGAAATAAACATCAACCAAGAGGAAACAAACAGGTAAAAGAATTCTGCTACCTGGGGAGCATTGTCACGCAAGATGCAAAATGCCACATGGAAATTAAAAGAAGTATAGCATTGGGCTAAGATGCATTCTCAAAGCAAAGAGTTACTGAGCGGAAAAATGAAGAAGAACATAAAGAAAAAATGATTAAAGCTCTGATATGGAATAAGGTGTTGTGTGGATTCGAAGCATGGACCATGAGAAAGGAGGACATCAAGAGATTGGAGGCCTTCAAAATGTGGATTTGGCAGAGGATGGCAAAAGTTAGTTGGATGGAGCACATAACAAACGAGAAGGTGCTGAAAAGCGTTGGGGAAGAAAGATCTATGATAGCTACAATAAAGAGGTGAGAGAAAAAATGGATTGGTCATTGGATGTGTGAACCTGCCTGGGGCAGAGAACCAGAAGAAGAATAATCTAATTTGTTATTATTATATCATACCACTGTAATAACTCAAGACAGCCATTATCACTGGACCCGCAATGGGCCCATAACTGCTGTCACTTGCTACCACCAGCAGCACAATGAAGGCCTGCTAGGGGTTCAATAAAGCGGTTGTCTGGGTATATATGGCATTTGTATACACTGTGTCCAAACATAAAGATACCCCTAATATTTTAAGAATAATTGAATATAGTTTTAAAATTTCCTTCAGTCTACTGCTCTTGACATATTTCTGCATATAATGCTGACGTGTCCAATGGTCAAGATGTAATGCTGATGTGTCAAGTGGCTGCTGTTTGAGCTTCTTATTCATTTCAATAGATTGGTTCGTGTGGAATTTGCTAAATAATTCTTGTATGGCCAGTATGTGTCCAAGCCTGCATTTATAATATGTCCCACACTTTTAGCAGGGAAAGTTCCCCATAGATCTGAAGTAGAAGTATGTAGACTCTGGGGCAGAGCTCCCCAAAACTGAACCTGGTCTACTGACTCTGGGTTGCTCAATTACTCTGGAATGCCAAAGCCTACCACCTTATCCTGGGATAGATAACTTCACTGTAGTGGAAGGAGCTTTTTACAATATAACTGAAAAGTAATTCTCAATTCAAATGCCTAGGGAAAATTTAAGCATATAACACTGGCCAACACATAATTTGTTGCCTCAAATGTTAGAACTGTTTCTGGGTATATTTGACCTGCTGATTCCAGAAAAGGCACCAGTTTTCTCCCAGCAGGTCTAGTTTTCGAGATATAGAACATTATGCCATATACCAGTCCTTGCCTCTGCTCGCCCAAAAAAAATAAGGCTATAGCTATAATTATGTAGTGCTCAATTTATTATGTGATACACTAAATAAACATAATAATACAAATACTTAAAAGAAAATGGTAGTACCTGAAACTGTACTTATATGATACCAAACAGAACAAGTTTGTTATAAAAATTTCAAGTCATTCGACACCGAAGAAGCTCCTTTTGTACGATTTCCGAGTGTGGCATCTGCCGGAACAATCGCGCATAATATTCCAGCAATAGTCTGCCATCATGTGTGCATCCCATCTTCCTTGATATCGATTTTCCATTGTTTTGATGTCTTGGTGAAATCTTTCACCTTGCTCTTCGCTGAAGTCACCAAGATTCTCTGGAAAGCGATCTAAGTGACTGTGGAGATAATGGACTTTAATGCTCATGTTGCAGCCAAGCTTGTTGAAATGAAGAAGCATATCTTCTACTAGTTGTGCATAATTGTCTGCCTTCTTGTTGCCAAGAAAATTTTTAGTTACAAGAACAAAGGAAGACCAGGCACAAGATTCGATTTCATTCATTGATGGTATGAAAAGTGGGTCATTCATAAGTTGCCTGATCTGTGGACCATCGAAGATTCCAGCCTTCAATTTTTCCATTGTAATTCCTGGTAACTTGTGTACTATGTATTCGAAGCATGAACCTTCTTTATTCAAAGCCCTGACAAATTGTTTCATCAGGCCTAGCTTTATATGTAGTGGTGGCAGTATGATCCTATCTCGTGCCACCAAAGATTTCTTGATTACATTTTGAGCTCCAACCACCATGTCTTTCCTCGAAGGCCAATCTTTTCTTGTCCAATGTTCATGCTTGGCTCTACTGTCCCAAAGACACAAAAAGCAGGGATACTTTGTGTAGCCACTTTGTTGACCAAGGAGGAAATTTACCATCTTCAAGTCTACACAAATTACCCATTGATGTTCTTTGTATTTTATCTTTTCCAGTACTAAAGAGATGGCATTGTACTCTTCTTTCATCCTGGTGGAGTGACCGATTGGAATAGAACCAAATTTGTTGCCGTTATTTAAAAGCACACATTTCAGACTACGTTTTGAACTGTCGATAAAAAGACGCCACTCATCTGGGCTGTAATCCGACAGACCAATTTTCTTCAATAAGTTGCTGATGTCATTACAGAATACTAGGTTGTTGTCTTCGGTAAAGAATGGCAGCAAATCCTTTTCTCTGTTTCTATAAATTGTAATTTTCGTTCCAGGCTGAAGTGCATTCTTTTCCTTTAGTCTGGACGCAAGCAATTCAGAGGACTCTTTGGAAAGATTTAAGTCCCTGATCAGATCACTCAACTCTTTTTGGTCAAAACGTTCACTGTGTGAAGTTGATTGGAAATCACTGTCACTGGCCCCACTTTCTTCACTTTCGTCATCTTGTCCGATATTGGACATGCAAGTCTCATCGTCTGAGAGCTGAGGTAGTTCGCGAAAAGGTGGAACTGGTACAATATCCGAATGCGGAACAGGTCTCCTGGCTGAAGGTATATCAGGGTAAGACAACTTGTGACGATTATTTCGATTGATGCCTATGATATTAACCATACAAAAGTAACAGTCGTCGAAGTGGTTTATCTGTTCCCTCCAAACCATCGGTACACCAAATTTCAGGCAGCTTCTCTTTCCAGTTGTCCAGTGGCGCAATTGTTCAATACAAGTTTTGCATACTGTATGAGGAGCCCATTGCTTATCTTGATCTCCAAGTTTGACACCAAAATAACCTACATATGCTCTTTTTACAAACTCAGAAATCGGTTTCCTGTTTGCTTTTAGTGCGTATTCCCCACAAATGTAGCAGAATATGTCTGGATGGTTAATGCAGCTCCGTCTGGAAGTAGCCATAACCTTAAGGATGTTCGCATCTGAGGAATTAAATGACTAACCTAAAAAATAGTAAGAACATGTAGTTATTTAATGCTCACATTCACAGATTGTTCTTGCGACCAACTCTTAATATGCCCTAAGACGACTGCGGCTGCTCTAGCTTTCAGGAGGCGGTTTATATAGGCTATAAATGCTGACTTCAGCATAATCTATTTACATAGTTCGAAACCATGAAACGCTGTATAAGCACAAATAAATTCTAAATGAGGCCATGAATTTAGTGCTGAGTAAGCTGTAGGCTATGGAATAGTTATTTCGTTGAATCAGCAATATCTCAGCACGCGGCAAGATATGCTGATTTTACATTATAAGGATGTAGGCATTATATGAATCAGCAAGAATTATAATTAGCCATAAATAAAGCTTATTATGACATTTTAGTTTTGCCAAAGACATCGTCTAAAGAGTGGACTGGGTTTTCTTTACAAAATCGACCATATAATTTATCATTATTTACCATAATTAAATATTTACCATAATTAAATATTTAAACATATCCCATAATCAAAATATTGATTGGCCTTGTGAGCATTTACTCTTCTCAAGGTTACTGCTTCTGGTTCCATGAACTGGCATTGAATTAGCACTTACCATATTATCTAGGGTATAATGTGCACTTTTTCCAAACAAAATCAGTTCAAAGTCTGGGTGTGTACTGCACATAGCAAAGAAATTCTTAGATGTTTTAGGCAAACATCAATCACACGTGAAGACTGCTGTTGCACTAAACAAAGGCAACAGAAGAAGTTTACATTGGCTGAGTTACCTTATATTTTATTGGTTCAATTTATTTAACTTGCAGTTAGTAGGCCAATTTTATAACATAAGATTTTAAAATATTTTTATAATTTTAATTCAGAGTGCATAATTATGTTTGAAAAAGAAAATAAAAGAAATCCATGTCACCAAATGTTTGTTTATTTTCTTCCATAGATATAAACATGTACTAGAGCAGCCAGGCTGCAAGTAAGTATGTATGATGATGGGTTTAGATTGCCTATTTTAACGCTTCCAACTTCCCAATTTGCATTACATGGGCACACAGAACTTCACTGGTGCGCTATACATAGGTACTAAGATTTTTACATTAGGATAAATTTTACAACTCAGTGTGTGTGCATTATGCACGAGTGCGCATTATACCCAAGATAATATGGTACATATAAATGAGCAGAATCTGAAACCATGATGCACTGCTGAGAAGCTTAAATGTTCCACAGCAACTGTATAACCTAAAGCTTTCAAAGTAAATCTTTTAAAACTGCATTCCAATTCTTCTTGCTAGTAACCTCAGCTGTATGTTCAGGATTAGATTTTCCACATCACACAAGGCCATTCAATCAAACAGCTTCTCTCTTCTTCATAAAATCTGCTGTTTGTGCCCCAATTTGGATGCATTGATGAGTGATGAGTATCAAAGACAGTGATTCATAACTTTAAGGGAAATTAAATTCTTAACTGCATGGCTTTTACCTTTTGTAGAATCAGGTTCTTGTAGTTCCCTTAACATGCGTTCCAGTTCATCTTCCTCTTCCATTTCATCTCCATCACCTGGTCTTCCTCCTCCATTGTGCAGTCCTAACAAAATTTTGTAACAGAACTTTTCTCTGTGGACTAAGTAGATTAAATGCAGTTTCAGCCAAGTTGATATAAGTTAATTAGATGTACACCAATTCAATAAAAGCAAATTCGAAATCGCCTAATAAGCAGCAAATGACATTTAGTTTCTTTGTCTTGGCCCAATAAGCAGCAAATGACATTTAGTTTCTTTGGTCTTGGCCCAATAAGCAGCAAATGACATTTAGTTTCTTTGGTCTTGGCCCAATAAGCAGCAAATGACATTTAGTTTCTTAGGTCTTGGCCCAATAAGCAGCAAATGACATTTAGTTTCTTTGGTCTTGGCCCAATAAGCAGCAAATGACATTTAGTTTCTTTGGTGCAAAAGCTGCAATTTGAGGATCAAATAAAAATGTAAGGTAAAACAAGACCTAAGCAGTGCAGCATGGACCTCTTAATGAGAAGTCATGTATGTATGTGTGTATCGAAAAACTTATATAGCACTTTTTAAATACCTCACAAGAGTGCTACATCATGGCTACCTAAAAAGGTGGGCAAAGAATGTTCCTGGGTTGTTGAAGAGGCAAGAGATCATACATCCAATGGCAAACTGTTTTAAACTGAATATTCCTGTTGACAGGAAGCCAATGGAGGGTTTCATGCATGTAGGTTGAAATGTGCGAGAATCTGGGCAGGTTGGCGACGATCTTGTGGCACAAATGAGAACAGATTGAAACTGGTGGATATAGAAATTTGGCAGGCCTACAAGGACATTGGGAGATATGCCATCGAAACCAAGGGATAATGCTCAAATAATTAATCAAGCATATTCTCTAATATGCTAAATTATTCTCTAACTAAACCAGTAACTAAAACAGTAGGTCTGCTAACCATCACTTTGTTTCACTTAGCATAATTAAAAATATCTTACATGTTGTCATCTAATTTAAAAAAACACATGAAATGCGAAGTACTGAAACTTAATATCGATAACCCTATTAAATAAAATTATTATTATTTTTAAAAATAAGTTTAAATTTAAAAATAAAAATAATTAACACAGTAGAATGTTTTGAAATGATTAGCACAGAAAATATATCATGATATAGAACATGAGTCAACAGTGTCCACAGAGTGTATATTCCAAGAGTAACTCAAAAGTCGCACCATTTGTTAAGGCTCATCTAGCTCAGCTTCAGCTGAAGGTTTTATGAAGTATGATGTTATTAGCTTTTCTTTCTGGCTTTTAGCTCTATTCTCGTTTCCAAAATCAGTAATTTCTTATAAGTTTTAAATTTTTTTTACTTCCATAAGCCTAATTTTGGCCGAGTCCTTGTTCTAGCATTCAGCCAATGAAAGCGGCAATTAGCTCCCTCTTGCGGAATCCTTACTCCATATGAAGATGCACAAAATGGTGCATATGTTTCCTCTCCAATCTAACTTTCAAAACTATGTTCTTCACAATCTGTGTGGCTTTGTTTCATAATTTACTGAACCTTGTGGAATTGACTCTGCAAAAAGCTTGATCCATAAAAATTTTGGCTTGCTTTTCACTACTGTGTAACTGATATATAGCAGCTAGATTCTCCTCAATAGTATATCAATACTGGGTCTTGAATTCGCCATTATGAAATGTTGAATAGTAAAGTCATCTAAATATATACAGCCTTACCAAAACAGAGCATGTTCATATGACTTAGTTAAACCTACTTCCTAATTTTAGATATTCACCGCTACACAGCAGTTCTTTGTACTGCACATTAATTAACAAAAATTATGGCACCAACAGACAAAATAACTTTTCCAACTTTGTCAGGGTTTTCTCAGGCATGGTCATATATCTCCTTCATTTGTCTTTCTCTCTGCATTATACTTAGCCAAGTGGTCAATACACTCTACATATGTCAGCATGTATGTAAGGATGTAAAAGTAGGGATAACGTTGTCCAATAGGACAAAATTAATGAAAACTACTATTAAACAGGTGGCATTCACAGCTGCAGCTGGTCTACAACCCAGCTGCAGCAGTGACTTTAGCCAGCCACAGCTATTGCGAATATGTAAACTTATGATTGCTGTACACAACTCACCCCCAGACAAGATAAAGGGATCAAAAACTGTTCACTATTAGCACTGAGATATATATCCAAGCAGTCCTCTGCAGGGTGTTCAAGCTTAAAAGCAATTTCAGCAACACTAATAGCACATATTAAATTGTCTGGTATTAAATCATAATAATTTTGGCCCATAACTACAATGCTAGGTGGCCTTTCATTGTAATTAAAATGTGCTGGTGCTGTATTACCGTCCTTTACTGCTGCTGACTTTGTTGAGTTCTGTGCGGCCAGGATTCGCTCTGGTCGTGATGCTACTGCTGGGAGTCCTCCGCCTGTCCTGCTACCGACGGCTAAGCGGCTCTCAGTCCTTCAACAAGTCTCTTTAGATGAGTTGCGTCGACTCATCCTTGCCTCTCGACCAAAATCCTGTGAACTAGACTCTCTGCTGCCGTTCCTCATTCAGCATTATATCGACGTTCTTCTTCCCTTCCTGACCCTCCTCTGCAATCGCTCACTGGGAGACGGTCTTCTACCTCCGTCTCAGAAGAAGTCCATCATCATTCTGGTTCTCAGGCGTGATGGCCTCGACGTCTTGGACATGTCTAACTTTCCACTAATATCTAATGTTACTTTTTTGTCCAAGGTCATTGAGAAAATTGTATCTAGTCAGTTAGTTACCTATCTCAAAACTAATGATCTACTACCTGTTTTTCAATCTGGCTTTCATAGATTTCACTCTACTGAGACACTCTTAACTCGACTTCTGTCTGATATATATGGTGCCATAGATCGTTCTCAAGTTACCTTACTTGCATTATTTGATGTTAGTGCTGCATGTGATTCGGTCGATCATGCTATACTTTTGGAACATCTGGCTATTTCTTTTGATTTATCTGGCAACTTTCTCGATTGGTTGGCCTCTTTTCTATCTGAGTGCACGCTCTGTGTGGTTTATGGCCTATCCCGCTCACCTTGGGTTCCTTCCTTGTTTGGTTTGCCTCAGGGGTCAATTTTGGGTCCCTTTGCTTTATATACCGTTTACTGCTGACCTTAGCTCTTTGCTAGCTGCGTGCTGGGCTTTAAGCCAGTCCTATGCCGACGATGTGCAGGCCTATGTTCACTGTTCTGCTTCTGATGCCGCAGTTGCTGTTCGAGCTATGTGTTGTGCTTCTGACTCCCTTGTGGCTTAGATGGCTTCAAATCGATTGAGACTGAATCCTTCCAAGACTCAGTATATTTGGTTGGGCACTAGGCAGCAGTTGGCTAAAATCAACCTACCTGTACTACATTTAGAGTTTCCTCACATCACCTTCTCAGTCACTGTTTATGACCTTGGCATTGAGTTGGATCAGGAGCTCTCTTTTAAGGCTCAGGTACATCGTCTTTGTCGTAGTTGCTACTACCAGCTACGGCAACTTCGTGTTGTCTCACGTTCTCTCTCGGTCACCCCATCTAAGACTCTGGTTCATGCAGTTGTTACTAGTCGGTTGGATTACTGCTCTTCTTTATATGTAGGACTCCCTGATGTACGGCTTTTGTGCCTGGAATGTGTGTTGCGGGCGGCTGCACGGCTTATTGGTGGCATCTCTAGGTTTGGTCATGTCTCTGATTTCATGCGAGATGAGTTGCACTGGCTTCCTATGAGTCAGCACATCCACTATAGGGTCATCGTCTTTGTTTGGAACTCCTTGTTGGGTATGTAGTGAAAAAAGTGTATATTAGCACTACATAAAAGTACTAGGGTTGGGTCACGCTTAAGTGAGTTCTGGGCACGATCTGAATAAAAGGTGTGTCTGAAAGGGTTGGGCTATAAAAGGGCTAGCTGGTTTGAGAGAGAGCGGAATCAAGAGAAGGGAAACTTGTGCAGTTTAAAATGGCAGTAGTGTGATTTAAGAAGTAAACTTATTTAGTTAGAAGTTTAGCCAGGAAAATGTAAGTAGCTATTGTTTTAGTAGTTTTGTGGACAATAGTTATTACTGAACATTTGAAGGGTTTTTAAAACAGAACTGTAAATAGTTAAAGTTGTATATTTAAAGGCTGTATATAAATTGTAGCCTGGCAGTCCATGTCGGAGAAAAAACAGTTTTCTCGAACACACTGGTTGTCTATTTGTGACAGGGTATTGCCCCCTCTTACTTGAGGGCGCTTTGCCTACCTGTCCGGTCCAATTTGGGACGTGCTTCTCTTCGCTCCGCTGCTAGTGGTAATCTATTAGTGCCTCACGCTCGCACCTCGACCATGCAGCGTCGTGCTTTCTCTGTTGCTGGCCCAACCCTCTGGAATGGACTTCCTGTTACTCTATGTCTTCTACCCCGGGATTTTACTTCTATCTTCCATTCTTCTCTTAAGACTGTTCTTTTTCGCCGAGTTTGGTTTGGGAGCGCTTCTGAGTAGTTTTCTTGAAGGGGCGCTATATAAGTGTTCTCTATAAATAAATAAAAAATAAATAAAAATTAAAGTAATTGGACATTATCATCTTCCTGATGCCAGATGATAATGTCCAATTACTTTAATTACATTTTAAGTGTGATGTTATGTAATATATAATGATAATGCAGATGATATGTCCAATTACATGTCAAGTGTTTAATGTCCAATTACTTCAATTTCATTTTAATGTAAATTTTAATAATACTGTTTAATGTCCAATTACTTTAATTACATTTGCATATCAAGCTCCTTCACATCATCTACCATTAGCCATACATTTTGTTAACATACTAATTAACTTCAGTTGTTTAGTGGACTTTCAGAGTGAAAATGACCAACCAAATCCAGACAGCCTGAGATGAAAGTTACCTTGAGAGTTGGCTGGATATGACGAAGAACTTGGAATGGAGCTGAAACTGGGTGGTTCTCTGTAAGGCAGTGAGCTGTGGGAAGATGACTTCGAGGGACCTGGAGTTCCAGGCTGGGACGATGGAAACATCACTATTCGAGTGTCCATTGCAGGCTGTTAAACAACAACGTTTCATCAGTTAAATCAGACTTTGAAAACAAAAAAGACAGAAGGACACATAAACATTCATGTAACAGTTGCTACATATCTATAAAATGTTATGCCAGCATGTAAAGAGTTGTTTGTTGAGAAAACTGCAGTTTGGTCTGGGAGTAAAACAGAAACGCCAATAAAGTCACAATTCTCCGACTGGATCAACAATTTGTCGTCCACAATTTGTTGAGTGCACTTTTTGATGAAAAACTATCTATGAGAACTTCTTCTATCAGCTGCACCAGATATGGATCATATAGCATAATCCATCGTTTAGAGCTGCAGTAATCCTGATCCCTGCGTTCATCCGGTTGTGCTTTGACTACTGCAATTCCATTGCGGCAGGCCTGCCAAACTGTTGGTAGCACAAGCTCCAGTTCATACTCAACTGTGGTGCCAGAATTGTAATTTTAATTAGACATTTATATAGTGCTACTCCAAAAGAGAAACTACTCAGAGGTGTTCTCTATCCTAGTCTAAATAATGCTAAATGTCATTTAGAACAGAAAGTTCATAAGTTAGCAAGCAATGCTCAGATAAGCGGAAAAGTTACTGCACACAGGCAGAGCCCAACCAACGGACTTCCATTCAGACTTGATTGAAAGTGCTGTTCAGGATTCCTATGCAATAAGAGTTATTCCAATTCAATCAGAATTATGATCTTGCATCAAGGATGAGGAACGATAAGAGACGATGTAGTCTGGCGCTCAGGATGTTTGTTTCACCACCCAGCAGTCCCTCACATTTGTATATATTGCAGCATCTGGAGATCTATCGATCTGGAGATCTATCGAGTTAACAAGTGGGCTCAGGACAGGCAATTGCGTGGTTTCAGAACCTCTCTTTGACAGTCGATGCCACTCCAAAGATCCTTTTTGCTCTTCATTTACTGAATCCAAGAATTTCCCAGTTTCTGATGGCATACAGGTCTGTAGTTTTGAGGTTCAGCTGTCCAGCCATTAACTTCCAGCCCCTGAATGGTAGATGGGTTCAGCTGTGGCAAAACATTGATCAAACAGGACAAAACACTGTCCAAAAATGCATGTAAACTATGCCAGAATGGAAACAAACAACAAAGTACAGATGCAACTGCAGTAGAAGTGCAAATAAACAATAATTGTCTAGCAAATTCCACATAAAACGAAGAAACTGCCAAATTACAGAATTAGGCAAATGACCATGAGCAGAATCTGCAGTTGCACAGCTGTGGCCACCATGCCAAAATACTTGCACATATCAGATAAAAACAGCAAGAAACCCTGCACTCGCTTTCTCCTGTAAAACGAATAAAATTCAAGATCTTCTGGCAGGTGTTGGCTTCATTTATCAACATATATCAGTGACTGCATTCCAATCTTGAGTCAACCTGGTAAGCAATCACAGAGATATGCAGGTGCTGAGCTCCCATACATCAGCTTGAGCCCACCATGTTTTTTCCTGTATCGCAGCATCATGCTGAAAGTCTTCCCTTGCAAGCAAACACTGTTTCATTTGACTCTGCTCAGTATAAATTTTGTTAGGTTCGTTAGATTTAATTGTAATCTGACATTTATAAAGCACCACTTCAAGAATAGACTCACCAGAGGTGCTTCCGACCTAACCAGTGAGACCACTGTCAAATAATACAGATTTCAGGCGCTTGCGAAACTGGGGAAGGGACAAACTGATAGCCACATGTGCAGTGATTTTTAGAAGTCATTAAAAGGTGCCAAATGAAGTGTCTTGATAAATATGTATATACAAACAACAAAGGAGTTTAGCCCCTAAACAAATGTATCCCACTGCCACTTTCAACTAAGCTGACAATCAATTAGTTAGGGACACTTTGATCAGCCCATGGAACAATACCTTCTAGCCTAGAATTAGATGCACAAGTCATGAACATGTTGGTTTCATTTAATTTGAGTTCAAGGTTCTCTAGACCATTGCTAGAAGCCTTTGTGCTTAGGTCTATATACCTCTGTGATCCTCTGCACCCACCTTTATGGACTCTCTCCACTCCTCTCACACAAGTGAATTTAATATACCCTGGTCTGGAACTTCCATGGCTCAGCATAGGGTTTTAACATTGGTCGGAGACATTACTGTGGCGGTCAACGTAAATTAGTTCACTGCATGAGGCAGAGTGCTGCAGCTCAATGTCCTAAGACCTGCCTATTTTCACAGTATCACGGTCATTTTCTGTAAGAGGCATCATATACCCATAACAGTACGGTACATCTACTACTGGCTTTGGCACTAGTGTCGGAATCGATACTGCACCAAAAACAAGCTGAAATCAGTACAGACGTTGCAAAATATTGGTGTTAGGCACTCAGTTTTATCAGAAAGGAATTCAATCAATCACTTATGGAAGAAAATTTCATAAATCAGCCAGAACAACTGTTTGGACCAAATCACTGGAGTTAATCCAAATGTTACATATCACAACATGTTAACCCTTGACCACCACAGATTCAAATTTGCAACACGCACAGATTTGTGACATTATGGGTGTTCTATATAAAGCTGTCAGATAATATGGAACAAGCATTTAGCCTAATGTATGTCAATAACTTCACATATAAGTAGATTGATAAATAGGCTATGATTTGCCATTGGTTGCTTGTGTCTATTGCAACAGTTGCAGAGATTGTGAACTTGAAAATGGGTGGCCCTTTTCATCTTACATTGATCTCACTTAACGTGATGATGAACAAAAACAAAGTTTGGCATTTGATTTATGGTAATTTAGAGTCAGAAGTAGTTAATTTTGTTAGAATTTCATGTTTGTATGAGTAGCAGGAACTGTCAGTAGCATTTGTACTAACGGTTTAATGAATTTCAAATTTTTCCAACTTAGCTGAGTTCACTCATGCACAGTCACAATTAACTTCTTAGCTGTGAACACAAACATCATTCACAGGTTTTGTGTTCTCAGTATGTTACGACTTATAGTGGAGCACTCTTAATTAGAAGCATGGACAATGAATTATGACTCAAAGGCCTAAAGACAAGGAAATCAGCACCTTCCCTACGTCTCACTTGTGGAACACAGGATACTTTACTTAGTTACATTGCCATTAAGCAACACACAAGTTAGTCAATGCAATTAATCAACCTGATCGAGCAGCTGTCGAAGTCGGTAGAGCTGAGTTTCTAGCTGTCGATTGTGGTCTTCCAGGATCTTCATGCGTATTTCAAGCTGGCCTTTGTGTTGCTGCAGCTGCCTGGCCTCCTCAATCATCTCGATATCTTTGGCATCACCATCACTGCTGCCTTGACTTTCTCCGAGGCGAAGAAACGATCGTGCATTGTCCCTGTGCGCCTTCGTCAACTGATCAAGTTCTGTCTGCAGATTGCTAATAAAACGGAAGTCATATAAATAACATAAGGCTCAATGATATCTCTAATTTTTTGCCAAGCGTCCATTGGCTTGCCACATAACAGTAACATTTGGAACCTGTGCTCTAGTCTATGCATGCAAGTTTCACATCTGCTAGGCTTAAAATAAAGGCCACAAAATCACATCTGTATAGAAAGCAAAAGACTAAGGACAAGTTAAACTTATATTGTAAGAATGTCTCTCATCTGTCTTTGGGCTTGACTTATAAAAAACATCTGCCAGAAATGACCTACTGTAGACCCCTCCCTTGGTTTGTCCGCATTTGGCATTCCATCCCCATCCTCTTTTGCAGATGTCCACACTCCAACAGAGTACTAAGACCTACAGAGTTGATTTTGTAGGGTTGACAGTGCAAATGGGAAGGGGTACTTTGATACAGCTGCGTCCAGCAAAGGGACTCTAATTAGATCCAATGCAGTACAGACTGTCAGTTGTCAGTTTAACCTCCATACTCGTTTAGCCACTCTGTCTTAAATAATTTACAAATTCTTTTCCTAGTTTAGCCTCAACATACTCATTTAGCCACTCTGTCTTAAATAGTTTACAAATTCTTTTTCTAGCCAAAGAGTTGATGTCAGATAATTTCCATTTTGACATTTTATTTAATTGCAAACTGTTGAAGACAGAATGAAAACTTGTAGCCCAGTCAAGTACACCTGGTTAAAAGTTTAAAATAGGCCAACTTACTGACTAATAGTGACTGCGTCATGAAAACAAAGTACTACTTACTTACATGGCAGACCACGTAATATTATAAATATGATATACCTCTGTATCAAGATGCATCCATCATACAGAGGTTATAGTTCAGAGCAAACACAATGTGCATTGTGCTATTGTCTCGCAACATGAAGCATGAAAACTTTGGCCTTCTGAACAATGTAGGCTAAATAAGCCAGCAACTGTAACAACGAGCTAATTTTTTACTTTGAAATAACATGAATGACCCTGAAATTTGTGCACTTGAAGAAAATTGTTGTGCACGCTATCCTTAAAAGTCACGCACGTGTGGAGCTTAGAGGAAACGTTGATAAGGCCATACAGCTGATGACAACAACTACACTTCCTCTGCTGGGCTGCTTTCAGGTCTTTATGTAGAAGCAGGTTCAGTCTAACAGAAGAGCACCCAGTCTTTGTGCAACTGTCACATCAAATTTCTCCCACATCACTTGATCCCAAATGCCGAAACAAAGACTTGCAAAAATTACTAACTATAAACTAAATTCATATCCAAAATGAGAATATTCTTTTGAACGATGTTTCTTGCCCTTAACAACATTCCAATTCAGTTAGTGTCATTATATTTCTCTGTTGTTTGCTCAAGTACCATAAAAGGAATTTGACGTGAATCAGCGTCAGTGCATATACGTGACCGAGTGCACCTGAGTGTGCAAGAGTATTAAATGCATTCATGTGCCTGTGTGTAGAAAAGACAGTCATACTACTCACAGGTTTTCGGCTTCTAGATCTCGTATAATTTGTTCCAATTCTTCCCGCTGTTCACTATCGATGCCAACCATAATCTGCATTGGGCTCTGAAGCTAGAAAAACAACGGAAACAAACTGTCTAAACGAGTTAGCCCAATCAAAGACAGCCAAAGCCATTATGAGAATCCTACTAGAATGGCACTACAATGGTATGTAAGCATATATGCACAGTATATATTCCTTACACTAAATTTTCATGCATGTCCAAACCTATTAAAAGCATGTTCAGTGGCACATTTTATGACCAAATGTTAAGCTTTTTATCCAAAGACTGTTGGTATTCAAAGCAGCTTCAAGGTTTTGTTTCCAAAAAACCAGAAGAAAAGCATTTCTGCTACACTCAACAGCCACAATATGGTACCAGCTTCAATTGGTGTATATTAAGTTACTTAATCAAATGACATTTTATGTACAATTTATATGCAACAGGCTCTGGCAAATGTTGCGAAATGCCACAAGAAGACAATGATGTTAGCTTTTAACATAACTTCAGATTTTGTTATTTAGCTTGTTTGAACTATATTCATTTGTTTAGCTTGTTCAAACTATACAGTGCGGACTCATTAATGCGAAGTCGTAGGGGGACATGCCTTTGAAACCGCGTGTAAAGCAGTTCGCACGTTAGACAGAACAATGTTGAAATATATTGCCTCTCCTACTCAGTCGCCCACCCTCCCTATCCCATGCTGTTCCCTCCAGCCAAGCTCCTCTTCGCACGGCAGGCAGGTCTGTACTTGGCTGGCCGCCCAGCCAGCCAACCTCTTTGCGGTCTCGCCGGTCAGGCCATACCTGTCTTGTTCTGCTGATTCCCCCTCCTAAATGTTTAAAACCGGTTCCAGTCATACTTCTTTGTCCATTCCTCCTGCCCTAATTAGCTCCCTCTTGCAGCTGAGTCACATGCCTATTTATTTAGAAGACACCCTCCCGCTTGTACGACTAATGCCAATTTCGGGAATGAATGGAATGTTGCAGCTGCCAGAGTTCATCTCCACTGTTTTAATTAGCCTTATTCCCGGTAGTAAAAAGTGTTAACCGATACGGCGTGTTGGGGGACATACAACCACTTTGCGCTATGCAGAATCGTGGGTAAACCGGGAGCGCGTTAACGCGTCCGCACTGCCTATCATTAATAGAGGCATAAATCTATAGTTTGCACATGCCTGTCATAAAATAACACTGAGAGAGGGAGACCAAGAGAGGGAGATATAAAGGACAGACACGGGTCTGCTGGTTGGAGTGTCAATGGGGCACAGATGGGTGACTGACACATGCAGGTGAAAGATGACACAGGAATAACAGAAGATGGACAGCAGAAAATTCGCTGAAGCGATGGTCAAGCCGGCAACATCTGGAAAGATAAAGATTAAATAAGACATGCATCTCGTAAATGGGTTGACCATGTGTACTCACTGACCAAAGCAAATCATTCTCTTTATTCTGTCGTGTGAAGGTCGCTGTATGTATGTTGTACACATTCATTAAAATATGCAATAAAAACAGTACATCTCTGGTTATCTTTGGATGACTCATGATCCAACAGCAATAGATGCCTAATTCCCTGTGAAGATTAAGTTGCTGAACTCTAGCATCGCTTGATACCAAGCTGTTGGAAGCTGCTGGACTGTGTTTGCATGAATGCATTTGTCGACACAGATAAGTCTAAGCACAATGACAACCGTTCTTCCACATAGCTACTTTGGATTATTTCTGGCAGTCTACACAAGTTTGTTTTAAGGAGGAGAAGCAAGATTTCACTCACACTCTGTGATTTGTTCTCTTGAAGACTCTGACAAAATTGTGCGATCAGAGAGTGTTCATCATTTCTAAAAGAAATGTAACTTTATGTTACAAGACAATACAACAACTGATGATAGTTAGGAGGACATGCAAGTTAATGACATTATGCCAGAAATAATATGGAAAGGTAAAGTAAGTTGGAAAGAAGTTAGATGAAATAGAATAGAGACTGTAAAACATCATGCATTAAGAAGCAATGCGATGAAGATGAGTGCAGAATGACTTCATCAATAGAACTTGGAATTCAAAAGAAGAGAAATGTTGCTCTACAAATACTCAAAGAATACATACAACACATGATAGAATGTTGTAGTTCTTGTGTAGAGAACAGATCATATTCAAATCCTGACCATGGCAATGTTTTTGTTTTGGAAAGTATTTGCCATTTCATTGCTCTATAGGACATTTCAGGTTGACAACTTATCAAATTGGTGCCTAAAAATAACTGAAGCAATAAAGTGCATGAGAACATGAAGAGAACATGAAGAGAACATGAAGAGAACATGAAGAAAACTCGAGTGAGACAGAAAGAACTGAAATACTACAACTTACTCTTCCTTGGAAGATTTTAGCTTCTGCTCATAAGCAACCAATCTGTAAAATGAACCAAATAACCTACAATAATCTCTATCCAAGATCCTCAACAAAGTGTTGCATTTACTAGCTGAAGAATGCCACTGCTATCATTTTCTTGTCCATCTTTGCCTGTTGTGTGCCCAACCATATGAACTGCCTGCTTTGCCAGATTCAGTCTTAGTCAATTTGAAGACAACTGGCTATTCCCCAGGGTTTTGTATTGGGCTCATTCCTGCTGCCTTCATGTACCAAACCCCTTGATTCTGTATTCAATGCAAGAATAAACTAGACTACCATTTGTATGCGGATGATGTCCCAACTGTTTGACAGTTCCACATCTAATCTCACTTTCCAACTCCTTGTTTTTGTTTTCAGCAATGATAAGTCATGGGTGGCTAGCACTAAACCCCTTCTGAAATTGTCTAAGACTGAATTCCTTCTCTTGAGCACAAGTCAATAGCTTGGAAAATTTTAGTTGGGTAGATTCTTGATCTAAATGTGCTTTATAAAAGAGTACTTTGGGAGAAGACCAGTTCGGATTCAGGAAGAGTAGCGGTACAAGAGATACCAATGGAACACTAAGGGTAACAAGACCCAGTTCATCTGGCTGTTGGTCGCATGCAACTTGTCAAGATTGATCTCTACGCCAAAGATTTCCAGATATCTCCTTCTCTGCTACGGTCCAGGATCTCGGAGTTGTAACAGATCAGGAGCTCACCCTATCTGCTCATATTAACAGCATTTCTCATTCCTGTTTTTACCACCTTTGTCAGCTCTGTACTATTCGCCATGTTCTTTCCTTCCACGCTATCTCGACTCTGGTCCATGCCCTCATTTGCAACAGGGTTGACTTCGGTGATGCCATCTTCACTGGCTCACTGCTAGCCAACACTGCTAAGCTTCAATCTGTGTGGAACTCTGCAGCTCGTCTCATTGGGGCATTCCCAGATGTGGCCACATCTCGCCCTAAGTTCGAGACACTCTTTACTGGCTTCCCATCCAGCAGCATGTCCTTTTAAAGATTCTCACTCTTTTGTGCAACTGTGTTGCTGGCTCTGTCTTCGTTTGCCTCACTGACTTCTGCACTTCAGTCTCCTCACTGCCAGGCCATAGCTCCCTTCGCTTGTCCACTCAGGATCTCCTGTTTGTCCCTCGCATGCGAACTGCAGTGACCCAAACCAGAAGCTTTGCATACGTTGGTCCCACCTGTTGAAACTCTCTCTCTCTCTCTCTCTCTCTCGAGAACTGTGACTTGAGATCCTCTCCCTCCCCCTCTCAGGGTTCTGCAAGTGCCTGAAGACTGTATTATTTATTAGTGATTCTACTTGTTCGGGTCGGGAGCACTTTTGTTGAGTTTATCCTCTAAGAGGCACCTTACAAATTGAAAATTACAATTACAATAAGGATGCTGACAAAAAGAAGCCTTGAACATGATCAAGATGTTTACATATATTTTGTGGATTATGAGAAGGCATTTGACAGAGTAGACTGGAAAAATCTTATGCAAGCACTCAGGAAACTGGGAATCGATTGGAAGGATTGAAGACTCATTGGAGATCTGTATATGGGCCTGTCAGTTCCAGGATCACTTACAAGATAACTCTCCTTACACATAAAACTCTCTCAACCAATCAACCTGCTTATCTGTCATCGTCCTTACAGTGCTATCAGCCATTCAGATCTCTGCGTTCGGCTACACAAAACCATTTGTCTCTTCCTAACATTAGAGACTACTGGCCTGAATTCTCCAGATGCAGGTTCAGCAATTCTGCATCAATCATCTGGAACAGTCTCCCTGTTCACATTACTCACAACATCTTGCTAGACATATTCATAAAGCGGCTTAAGATCTGTTTGAACCATCTTGTTTTTGTTGTCTGACTGCTGTGACTCATCCATGCCTACGATGGACACATGGCATGTTAACAAATGTCTTACTTACTACCTACTTACTTTACTTAAGAGTAAGACGAGGATGCCCGCTATCACCACTACTGTTTAACATCTATGTTGAAGAACTTATATGAGAGGTGCAAGAAAATATGGAAAAGGGAATAAAAGTGGGAGGAAGACCGGTGAAAGCATTGAAATTTGCAGATGACCAGGCAATGCTGGTAAATAGATAAGAAGGTCTACAAAGGATGATGGACCGCCTGAATCTAATTTTGATAGAATATGGTATGAAAATAAATACCAAAAAGACAAAGATTATGAAGATAAGCAGAAAAGAAACAACAGTAAGAATAACAGTAAATGATGAAGAGTTAGAACAGGTCAGGCAGTTCTGCTACTTAGGAAGTATGATTACAACAGATGCAAAATGTCATGTCATGTCAAAATCCCATTGTTGCTTCATGACGGTTGACTGCATGAATGGACCAGTGTTGCCCAACTACGTCTGTCTCGCGTGGTACCTAACAAACTGATCCCTGATAGGTTGGCCCATGTCATAACGCTGTCAATCCAGCAAAAATGTCCAAATGTCATAATAAAATAAAAAGGATAATGATGGGAAAAGATGCTTTTATCAAGAGGAAAGAATTAATGAGAGGAGGACTGAACAGGTACCTAAAGAAAAGAATGGTAAAAACACTGATATGGAGCTTGGTCTTATATGGATCGGAAACGTGGACCATCAGAAAAGAAGACATCAGAAGACTGGAGGCTTTTGAGTTATGAGTATGGTGCAGGATGGAGGTTAGCTGGACAGAGCACAAAACAAATGAAGAGGTGCTTCAACGGGTGGAGGAGAAAAGATCTCTGATGGCTACAATAAAAATGAGACAGAGGAAATGGATTGGACACATACTGAGAGGGGATTCCCTCCTGAGAAATATCATAGAGGGAAGAATGGAAGGAGAGAAAAGAAGACCAAGAGAAATGCTATTAGACTGGATGATGGAGGACGGATATGGTAAACTGAAGGAGGAGGCCAAACAATGTCAGGAATGGCGCCATCGGATGTTCGAACCTGCCCGGGGCAGAGAACTCGGAGAAGAAGTTGAAAAGTATTATATTTAAATAACCTGACCTATCTGTCCTCATAGCCAGTCCTTGCACCTTATACCAAAATAGCCCCTTATGCCAACAAAATAATGCACTCGATCAAAAGACGCTCTGACTTTTGTTGTGCCTCGCACCAAGACAGTGATGGGTTCTCAGACATTCTTGGTGGCTGGTCCAAGTATTTTGAATTTGCTGTCCGGTTTTGTGCATTCTGCCAATCCTTTAATGTCATTCGAGTTTAAACTTAAGACTCGTCTGTTTCAACTTGCTAACCCACCATAGCCAAACTTCTGGTTTCCCTAACCTAATGCACTTCTACTGGACTTCTCCAATGAGGTACTACATTTGACTATGTTTTCGTTTGAAGTGACTATCAACTGACGCCTTCTGCTAATGAAGCTAAAGATAGCTTAGACAGGAGGGACAAGAAAACAGAAAGTGACACATAACAGCAGCTTTGCATGCAGACACCTGAGCACAATGAATTGCTGGTGCTACAGAAGGCATGAGATAAACAGCTTGAGACACAAGACATTCATATGGATTACGGTTTCTGTTGAGTTCAGCTGATACGCTGCTGCTCACAAAAAACTACTGTATTCCTTCCATTATTCACAAGCACACATGCATCTGTTGGAAAGAGCATTGAAGGCACTGAATAACTGTGCACGAAGGACTTCCTTGATCTTACTGCACAGTAACCACCTCGGAGAGGCTCCAACCCTTATCCTCCAAGTTACAAGCCAGGTGCTCTAACCATTGGCTACTGTGGCCCACATAACATCAGGTATTCACATCAGGCTTATGGTCAAAATGTTAGCTGACTCACCTGTTGGCCTGCTGCTCCAGATTTGTATGGATTTCAAGAGACATATTCTGAAGAGGTGACGCTGATGATGACTGAAGTGGTGAAGACGGACTGCAACAACCAACCAACCAGGATTCACAGTAGACCTTATAGACAGATTCACTGGCAAGTCTCTAGATTAACTCTGCTTTTTCACTAACTGATGACAACACCTCTGAAGAGTTTACTAATTTTCAGCAACTGAACAGATTTCACAAATTATCATCAGTTGACAAAGTTTTACAATTGCTCCTACAATACTCAACACAACAAGAGAAGAATAATTCAGCTCCTCCTTAACCCTTTACCGACGAGAGAAATTTTTCCGCCTAGGCCCTGACGACGAGCGATTTTTACCGGAAAACGCCTATTAATTAAATAGTTTTCAACTTGTTGTATCTCAGTCAGTTCTTGACCTACAGACATGAGGTTACCATCAATCTTTAGCATTTTATCTCCTCTTCCCATCCATTCGTCTAGTTTTTGATACAAAAAATTTTGGGGTACCCAAAGTTGCCCCAAACCGTACCCCACCCCATGTTTAAAACTTTTTTCATGTTCAAGCTCCTATGGAAAAACATTTTCAGTGACAACATATGTAGTGTCAGCATAAAAATCGTGCAGAAATCAATACCAGACAAAACCTCGCAAGAATTTTGAAAATATTTTCATAAATGAAGGAGATACAGTATTTTTAGTATGTAAGATGAAGTCGTAGAAATTGAAGGAAATATAAGAAAACACCTGAAAAGTAAGAAATGTCTAACTTATCAGATCTTGGTCATTCTTTGACACACAGACTTGAGGTTAATATCATTCTTTAGCATTTTATTTCCTCTTTCAAACCATCTTCCAGTTTTGAGAAAAAAATTTTGGAGGTACCCATAGTTGCCCCAAACTGTACCACCCCATTTGAAAACTTTTTTCATGTTCAAACCCCTATAGAAAACATTTTCAGTGACAACTCATGTAGTGTCAGCACATGAACTGTGCAGCAATTAATATCAGACAAAACCTCCAAAAAAGTTTGAAAATATTTTCATAAATGAAGGAGATATAATATTTTTAGTATGCAGACAGTAGTCGTACCAGAGGAGTAACAAGAAATGCCTAAAAAGTAAGAAATTTTTAACTTATCAGATCTTGGTAATTTTTGGCTTACAGACTTGAGGTTAACATCATTCCTTAGCTTTTTATCTACTCTTTCAATCCTTCTGTCCAGTTTTTGATAGAAAAATTTTGGGGCAATCAAAGTTGCCTACTCACCCCATCACCTCCCAAACACATACATAGTAATAAAACCACGACATCAAAAACACTGCAGCATGCACACCAACAGGACAACAACAGTAACATTACAACAAGCCAGGCACACAGAGAGGCAAACACACTGACGTTTGTTTCCTTTACAAATATTTGGTAGCTCTCAAAAGGGCCATTTTTATGAATGCCTGAGTGCACCGATGGTCACCTTGAAGATGGATGAAGCCTCCTGAATCGACTCCTTTTTCTCAATAGACTGGACTGAACAGTTCTAAGACGACATTTTAGAATGGAAATTTTAACAGTTGTATCGATGTGTTATATTGCTTACCTTCCTTACACTCCACAGAACCACTATCTGATTTTGCTCGTTGCAAATGTGGAAGCATAAAACTTTGCACAAAGCAACTTTACATGCTTCACAATCATATCGAATCTTCTTGGGGCAGCCTTTGGGATTCTTGATCTTGTTCTCTAAAACATAAGATGCTAGAGGAGAAGTAGGTTTCCATTTTATTCTGTGGGGTTTACCTGCCTTCTGTGCATTTGACCTACTCTGCTCACCATGCAGGCCTGGTCTGTTCAACTAGCACATCAAAAAAGCTTATCCAAAAGCAGTTAGAAAAATTTCAAAAATGGTGCATCAGGCGCTGGTCCGCCACAGACGTTTGTAAATGGAACAGTTAGGGGTCAAATTGGAAAATCTGCTACTTGTTCAGTCCTGTCTATCTCGCCCAAGTCATCCGCCTGACCCAGTTTCACGGTCCGCTAGCGTGTATCCGTAGCCGTCTAATTCGGAGTCGATGTCACAATGTTCTTTAGCCAAAACCACTTTATCTTCTTCACTGGTAGCAAAAGACAGGTTTTTATTGTCAGATGAGTCAAAACTGTCATCATCTGATGCAAATTCATCAAGAATTTGCCGAATTTCGTCGTCAGTAAGGCCACAACAACAACATGCCGCTATTTTGGGTTATTTAAATTCGTGATTTAAATGTCCGATTTGATTGGTCGATTTTTATGTTTATAACCGAATTCTAAAAATATCTTCCACTTATTTCTGTACTTAATTATAATATCTTGGCCTGATTGATGTAAATTTTCAAAAATATAACGTCTGTGATAGGCTGAGAGTGGTCTAGATAATAGTACATGCCCACTACCAATTACTACCTGCTCGTCGTGACACCTACACTACCAATCACTACCTACTCGTCTGTATTGGGTTAAGATTCTGACAAACAACCTCAACAGGTGAGTTAACTTTTTTCACAGTCAAATGCTTGCTCCTTAAAATAAACAACTAAAGAATTACCCCCCATGCCTTTTCGAGCTTAAGATAGATTACAACTGGCAAGAAATAAACGTCTGACTAAATCAAGAACAATCAAGAACTTTCTAAATAAAATGACAACAGCAAGGAATTTAAAAAGCACTATGTAAATACATGCTCAACTGCTCAAGCAAAAAACAAAACACAAAGACCCACATAAATTGTGAAAACTGAAAAGCTTAGCTGATCTGAAAAATCACGCTAGGAGCAGAACTTAATTGAAAAATCAGTTGGCAGAAATTCTCATACCAAAATTCTAAATATCAATGTTATAAAATACTATTTTATGCATCATTATTAAGGTAATCTAATTCTATCACAATTTAATAAATTCTCTTGACACTAAAATTATTATTTTGAAAATTTGCCATTAGATAAAATAAACTTGAATTGTATTGCATAAAACTACAAATAGATAACATTTAGTATATTTGCAATCTAAGTATGTTTTTGCAAGTTTATTTCTAAATTAAATTTGATAATTAACCAACCCATAGTAATAAATGTTATAAATGAAACAACTAAACTAAATTTTGAAAATTTAACACTAGATTGCATAGTAATTACTGGGTCATTCCAGCTCAACTCAACCAATGCCTCCCACCCGGCATCACTAGTTGCAGTTATGGGTGGTCATCATGTCTTGGTCAAGTCAGATGATAGCTTCCTCTGCTCTGTGTACTTGACATGAATTTGACGAGCAGGGGAAGCTATCATCTGACTTGCCCAAGACATGATGACACATGCTGGGTTCCATTCCTACATGTCCCTCGTTTTGTACCAGCACCTTGAGCACGCAGTAATAACACACGTCAGTATCAGTATCAGTTGGACGATCCAGTTTGGAAGGCTGTAACAATTAAATTTTCATCACATGTACAGAAAAACTCTCAAAATAAGATGCTGTATGCATAATTGACACTATTTTAATATTTTTAGATGTTTAGCAGCTCCACAGAATATTTCATCATATGTAGTTTCATAGACCACCAATTAACATGAAATTTGTTCATAAGTTCACTTTAATTATGATAAAGAAATGTTTACGTTAACTGTATTTTTAATAAAAATTACTTAGATATGTTGCATTTATATTTTTAAAAGTGATCACATTGGTTTCACAGTTTTGATATTGATATGTTAGGGTAACAAGTCTGTTAATACCACCCATAACTGCAACTAGTGATGCCAAAAAATGACCATATTTGACATTCGGTAAACTCCTTAAACAGAAAAGCCATCGGGATTTTTGGATCACTTATCAAATGATCTATGCTGTATCAGAAAATGCAATAAAAAATGATATTTTTCTGACCCTTTTTGGGAATATTTTTTCTCTCTGACCCTCCCTTGTCAGATTTTGTGAACTTTGACCTACTATATCCAGCAGATGTGAATAAATAATCAAGTCAAACTCTGCCAAGTAATTGCCAGCTACATAGACAGTATACCTATAAAAATTGATTGCATTGTGCCTGGTAATTGTGGAGATATTGATCACTGAATATTGCAAAATTTAGAAATAAAATGAATATGAAGGCACTTTTGACATTTAATACAGCTGAAATCATAGGACACACAGAAATAATAATTATATTTTTGTAATCTGCACAAGAAACTGTACATAGAAAAAAATCATCTAAATTGGTTTAAAAGCTCTAGAGATATCAATTCTCAAAAAGTGGACATCGTGAAGTTTCGCGAAATGCCTTCCGAGGGTGGGGTCACAGAATCAACGATATCTTGGAAAGTATTTGAAATATTGCAGAAACATTTTGGGCTTTTCCATCCAATACATCTTGCAACATGTGGTTAAAATTTCAGCCAATTCTGAGATGGTTGGGCGGGAACGTTCCTCAGAATTGGTTGAGTTGAGCTGGAATGACCCTACTACTTGCCACTATATTAAATTTAGTAACTATTCTACATGCTACAAAATTTCATTGTGTAATTTTATTTATTTTTATTTAATTAAAACACTTGTAATGCATGCAGTGTTAGTACACCAGAATCTGAAGCATGTTCGCTACGGCCCAAGATGGAATCATGCAAAAGCCAGGGAGACGTAGTTAGTCTTAAGAAGTGATTTAAGAGATGACAGCGAGTCTGCAAGTTAGGCCTTTTGCGGTAGACGATTCCAAATGCGAGGAGCACAGCAGCTAAAGGCATGTGATCCTATAATTGTCCCGAACCTAGGTTCTCACAACGAACTAGTATCAGAAGAACACAAGAATCTAGGAGGGCGATAAGGAGTCAGCAAAGTATTAAGATAAGATGGAAGACCAGTGTTCTGAGCCTTAAAGGTCAAGTATGCAATTTTAAACTTAATAAGCCTCTCAAAGCAGAAGGCAATCTAATGAATTTGACGAAGAAGAACATGTAACAACCCTAGAAAGAGAGCTTTGAACAAGTTTGATTCAACATCAAACAGCATACTGAAATTTAGTGGTAAATTTACAAAATAAAATTCTTCAGGGCCTATTTTCTTTGATTTCTTCCATTTGCAGGTCTTGTTTCTACCACATCAAGGCATTTCATCATATCAGACATTCTATGACTAAAGACATGGCTAAAACAGCTGCACGTGTGTTAGTTGGTGCACATGCCACTCTGGAGCTTTTTTACATTAAGAAAGGATACACCGTACAATAATGCATTTGCAAAGTCTAACTGAGAACCAACAAGTGTACATGCCACTGTTTTAGCCATGTCATTAGTCAGAGAATGTCTGATATGATGAAATGCCTTGATGTGGTAGAAACAAGACCTGCAAATCGAAGAAATCAGAGAAATTAGGCACCAAAGAATTTGATTTTGTAAATTTACCACTAAATTACAGTATGTTGTTTGATGTTGAGTCAAATTTGTAAATTTACCCCTAATTTAAACATAGTAAATTACTCAAAAAGAACTATAGTTTGACAGAATCCCTTTCTTTGTTGAAGGGTAAGCAAGGTGAGATCATTAAGCACAAAAAGATGGCATTATATTTAGAAATATTAGCAATTTAAAGCCACTGGCTTGGAATATTATCAATAACTGGTATAAGAGATAATTTTATGATCAAATGAGAAGGCTTTTCAGTGGCCACAGCTCTTTCTACATGCTGAGCAGGTTATGCTATTCTAAAACAAGCATTCTTTAACAGACAATGATTTAAGGAAACCAGATTTCAAAGCAATAAGTCATATTCACAGCATTACAGAAACGATCCTAATACAAGGCATATGGAACCATAACATGAGATATGAGATCCTAACAAGAGACATGTGGGATCACAAGATATGAGATAATAATGTGAGACATGTATGACCATAATATGTCAGATCAAGATATGGGACCATAATAATTATGAAAAAGATGATATAGACATATGAGACCAATATATGAGATATGAGATTGCAGCATGAAAATTATGAAACCATAACATGAGACTTATCAGACCACAATATGAAACTTACAAGACCACAACATGAGAACCATGAGACTGCAATACGTGAATTTTGACACCAAGGCATGAGAATTATGAGACCACAATATCAGAATCATGCAACTGTAACAGGAGAATTATGAGACCATGATATGAGAATTATGAGACCATAGTATCAGAATCATGTGACTGTAATATGATAATTATGAGACCATGCATCATATGAGAATTAAGAGACCCCAAAATGAGGATCACATGACTGCCAACGAAAATCGTGAGACTGCAATATGAGAATTTTAAAACCATGACAGGAGAATTATGAGACTAATATGAGAATCATGAGACTGCAATAAAAGAATACGAGACTATAAGAGAATTACGAGACAACAATATGAGAATCACGAGACTGTAATAAGATAATTATGAGACCATGACATGAGTATTACAAGACCACTATAAGAATTATGAAACCAAAATATGAGAATCATGAGACAGTAATATGATAATTATGTGAATGCAACGCAAGAATTATCAGACCATGATATGAGAATTATATTATGAGACCACAAAATGAGACTGTAATACAAGAATTATGAGACCACGACATGAGAATTAGGAAACTATAATATGAGTATTATAAGACTACAATATGAGAATTATTAGACCTCAATATGAGAATTACACGGCCACAATATGAGAATTATGAAACCACTACAAAGGGACTATGAAATAATAATAAGAAAACTGACACCACATTAGAAGAATTAGACCATCATATGAAAAATATGAGACCACAATATTAGACCCCATTCACAGACCACAATATGAGACTTTGAGACTATTAGATCTATATAAGTAACCTCTTTCTATTTTTCATCTCGCACACAACTGAAAACTAATCTTTTTCCAGATACTGCACTTTTGAGAATTCTTATGGATATTGCATAAATGTCATATTAACAGTAACATCAAGTTAACCACAATAATAACAAAACATCAACAATATTAGTCCAACATCATTGATATTACACATTCCAGATCAAGCTTATCTCTAATATAATTTTAGCACCTTAACCTTGTATGAATGTTTACATACACACAGCCTTGAGGCGTGCTCCTTCAGATATAAATAATGGCAATAACACTGCTACACAAATAAACATGCATAACGTGATGTATGGAAACAGATACTGACAGGTAAAAAGCAAGCTTGAGGCATGCAATGCATGAATGATGATGACCTCAGTTGGATGGAACCAGCAGAGCACAACTCCACCATGACTGTTGTCATGCTTGATGTACTGTGTGCAGCCGATGCCACACCCCCCGTGCTGGATGCCATGAGGTCTTTATCCTTGACTGAGGATAAGACTGCCTCATCTTCATTGGTATTTCTGCAAAGTTTGGTGGTATCAATTGTCATGTATTTGGGTCAGGACAAGCACACAATGCATCATGAATCTGAGAATCGGATGAAGCAAAATTCCATAAAGAAAAAACAACTCCAGGTCAGAGAAAGATGTAATCGGAAGATTGAATCAAACAGTGCCATGTGCAACAGATTCTGGAACCAAAGAGATCAGAGGCCCACTGCAGAAACTACAAAACACTGAGATCAACTGAGGACACTTACAGCAGAATCTGCAGATGAAAGTCTTTAACCAAAGTAATTAACTTGCATCTTGGGTATCATAAACTTCAAACTACAGAAAAGTTTAAGACTTGAATGACAAAAGAAAGCCATGCAAAACGTAATTACCAACTCACAGGCAGGCTCCGTCTGCATTGATGGTACTGGACATGACATTTAGAAGGCCAGTCATGGACATTAGTGGAGCAGACTACTGGCTCAATGGCACAACATAATTTCTAACTGCCAAGCCAAATACTACACACTGTCTACAAAATGCCATACTTTAAATCGAGGCAAAAATCCATGAAAATCGAACACAAACAAACCAACATAAATTACGAAACAAAATAAACACAAAAAACACAATAAAAGGGTTAAAATGTCAACCTTTCAAGCACATCTCCCTCTAAGACTGTCTGAACAGGCAAGTAACCAAGACGTGGGTGCTTCTGAAAGTAGCGCTTTGAACGAAACTTATTCTTGAAGACTTTGGTAAAATCCCGAACATTTTCACCAGAAGTTGTCTAAAAAAGAACATAACATGGAACTTATAACCAACAGTTATACAGCAAATCACTATCAAAATACTTGTAGTATTCGCAGTAAGTTTATTTAGTAAGCAATAATGAAGACCATATGGTCTGATCATTCTTTACTTAACTTGCTTATATTTTTATCACACATTCATTCACAGCATACATATAAGTGCTTCTTGAAGTGATAGTTCAGGGGCTGGTGATAACCTGCAGAGCTCTGTTAACTGGTCCACAGCAGAATTCATATTTCTGGTTTCTGGTGTACAAACTTCAGTTACAATACAATAATACAATACAACTTATATTTATAACGTGCCTTAATGAAACAATGTCTTACTCAAGGACGCGTTACAAAATAATAATTAGTTATAGTACTGAGAGAATAAATGAGTCTTAAGTTTTAATTAAAAATTATCTATTAAAGAGAATCTTCGAATAGATTCAGGTAAAGAGTTCCACTCAGCTGGACCAGCTACTTCAAACATTCTTTTACCAAACTGTAGGTTAACTCTTCTGACTTCAAAGTCCCCTTTTGAAGCCGAACGCAATCTTCTTCTGGACTCAGTGGAAGTACAAGGTTTAACTAGAGAGGACAGGTAGGACGTGGCAGAGCCTGACATAATTTTGAACATAAATAGATTTTGAAAGATATGGGTAACCAATGAAGGTGTTGTAAAGAATAGGCAATGCGATCTCGAGGGCCAAGGCTTTTAACTAGGCGAGCTGCAGCATGAATAACAGAGGTAAGCGGGGGGGGTAGATTTAGGTAAAGCATAAAGCAATGAATTGCAATAATCAATTCTGGATAGTATAAGTGAATGAACCAGGACATGAAGGCAATGCTCATTAAGACAGCGTTTAATCTGATGTATCCGTCGTAGGTGGAAGAAACAGGCTCTAGATATGGAGCTAATATGATGAGACATGGAAAGTTTGCTATCCAAAAAGACACCAAGGTCACGAACTACATTCGAAGGTAGTATGGAACAGGAATCATCTATTTTCAGAAAAAGAGTCTGCAAATCTAAATGTGATCGGGACTGACGATCGAACCAAATCAATTCCATCTTACTTGTGCCTAATTTCAGGCGCATGGAAGCACACCAGGATTGTATCTCATGGAAACAGGCAATAAGTTTAATTTTTGAACTTTCAAGGTTAGAACTGGAAAGTTTTATGTAAAGTTGGGAGTCATCAGCGTAAATATGGATAGAAATACCAAAATTAAGCGCAATCTTGGAGATATTGGAAGTGTATAGAATGAAAAGCAGTGGACCAAGAACGGAGCCTTGGGGGACACCAAAAATTAAATTAGTAGTCTTAGAGAATTTGCCACCAAAGTAAACATTTTGAGTCCCAGAAGAGAGAAAAGAAGAGATCCAAATAAGTGCAGATGACGAGATACCAAATTGTAATTGAAGGATCTGAAGCAAAATGGTGTGGTCAACGCAGTCAAATGCAGCACTAAAGTCGAGGAGGAGAAGAACTGCTATAAAACCAAGGTCAAGAGCCGAGACAATGTCATTGTAAACCTTAAGGACAGCAGTTTCGGTAGAATGATATCGTCTAAATCCAGATTGGGTGAGAGGGAGTAGATTATGAGATTCAATAAAGTTAGAAAGCTGCCGATGAGCAAAACGTTCAACAAGCTTAGAAATAAAAGACAGATTAGAGATTGGACGGTAGTTAGCAGGAACTGATTGGTCAAGTCCAGGTTTTTTTATACGTGGTCGGATAATGGCCTGCTTATGTTTATCAGGGAGCATGGACTGAGAAAAGGAGGTATTAATGAGAAGGGTTAATATGGGTGCAAAGACTGAAGAAAGAGTTTTGAGGAGCCAAACAGGTGCAGAGTCGAGTTCACATTGTTTTGTAGAAGAATCAGCGAGTAGTTTTTCTACATCAGAAGAAGTAATTTCATCAAATGCAACAAAAGAGTGTAGAGGAGGTGGCAGATGTGAGAGATTAGGTGGAGGAGAGTCTTTTGTTGATTCATGAATATTGGCAGTCTTTTCGACGAAGAAATCCAGCAGTTCATCAGATGTAAGGGAAGAAGATGATGAGTCGGTTGGAGGAGAAAGCAGTGAATGTAAGCTCTTCCAAAGAGTCTTACCATTAGTCATAGCCTCATCAATACTACGGCGGTAGTAGCAGGAATGCTTCTGTTGGAATAGACGACGTTGAAGACGAATCTGAATACACCATTGTTCCTCTTTCAAAGTGTCAGATGGTGCTTTTAAGTAGATCCTCTCAAGTTTGCGAGTGAGCTTCTCTGAAGCAGAACAATCGCCATCAAACCAAGGACGGTTCACGTCTTTACGTATTGTTACTTTCCGAAGAGGAGCATGTTTGTTCAGCAATTGTGTCATGGTAGTATCGTATAGGGAAAAAAGCTGTTTAGCCTCTATATTTGCAGCAGCTGAGACCTATTGAAGAGATCTGATTTCCGTACATCAGTTTCAAAAGCCATATGATCGAAGTATTTGTACGATCGACGAAGAGTAGTTTGTCGAGATATAGGTGGGGTACGATGTTGTATATTGAAGCCAATAAGAGAGTGATCCGAGTAGGTGGGTGGGGAGATGACAATGTCATTGACTAGAGTATGAGAACTGCGAGTGATAATAACATCCAGAGTGTGACCAAACTGATGAGTAGGACCACTCACTAGTTGTATCAGACCATGAGCAGAGAGTAGTCGATTGAAACGTTTCACATTCCGATCATTTAATTGATCAAGATGAATATTAATGTCTCCAAGAATGAGGATTTGACATGTAAAATTAGAAGTAAACAGGATGAGATTAGTGAAGTCATCGAAAAAAGCCGATGTGATGTTTTCTGACCAGGATGGTAGATAACGATGATTAAGATGTGTACTTCACGGAAGGTAAAGTATGAGGCAAGGCTTTCAAATGTTTTGTAGATTCCAGAGTCTTTTGTAGACACTTGAAAATGGTCTCTGTAGATGATGCAGAGGCCACCTCCTAAAGGTCCTGATAGATTCTGAGCACTGGTTGAAATCGGTCGAGCTTTTTCAATGAATTTGTATGAGGGAGGTGTAGAAGCAATAAGTCCTGGTGAGAAAGACGACTCGTGAAAAGTTTCAACTATCGCAAAGATGTCAAAACTATCGGAGATGATACAGTCCTGAATCGATGCTGATTTATTAGTTATTGATCGGGCATTCCAGGAACCGATTCTACACCCAGGAGATACTTGAGGTGAGTAGGAGGAGGTGCAGGCATAACACACAGAAGTTGACGTGGGTGTTGAGTTTTCCTTTGTTGAATTTTCTTTTGTTGGTCCTTGCTTAATTTTAGACAGGAAATGTTGTTGTATGGAGTTCTGGAGGACATCAGGACAGGAATCGGACGAGGGTGATCTGGATTCCATATAGATAGACGAAAAATTTGCTTTCTAGTAGTACGCGTCGGTTTCTGTGCAGACGACCGAAGAGAGAGAATGTCTGAAGCTGAATAATTCAAAATTGGCATAACAGCCAATTTTCTTTATTCTTTATATGTATGTTCTTTCGTAATCTCAAGGCAGTTAATTTTCTTTAGTCTTCACATAATATAAATCGAAGATTTCTGAACTAGTTATTCTTTCGTAATCCCATAATTTCTGAAGCAGATCAAATATTTAGTAGTTCTTTGGTAATCCCGAGACAGAATCCCACGACAAAAGGAAATAAACGGAGCGTGATGGGCGATAATAGACGTTGTTGACGTTACTGAGCAATAAATTCTAAGTAATAAATCCAGGAAAATTGATAGCAGACGAAGATAAATCGGAACACTCAAACATAAACGATGAGTGAATAAGATTATTCAGTTAAGCTAGATCGGTAGAAAATTTTAATTAATAGCAGAAAATAATAGCTAGAAAATAAAAAAACATATAAAACATTAAAGCAGACATATAAAAGCCTGTTACTGACTCCTTTGGCAGATTTACTGTTGACTGTGACTCACCAGTATCCATGCAACAGTATCATTTTCAACAATTTAAATTTCTTCTCAGAAATGTAGCTATCCCTCTTGTCACTTGAACAGTTAATTATTTTGTAGATTCTCGGGTAGTACAACAAGCAGGTGGTTGTTTGCCACTGTTGATACGGTGCAGGTACAGTACAGTTCAGCAGCTTCAGCTCAGTTATTACTTGGTTGGGTGATTTTCAATGGAACACCATGTCATCGGGCACCTACTCCATCCTTTTGGGTTGGTAAATAAGTATCAAGTATGATAAAAGTGTAGTGTTGTTACATTGCTGCAATCACGTGTCGAGACCTCTGAGGTGTTTCTGTAAATGAGTGTGTTATCCACCTTTGCCTTTTCTTACAAAAGTTTTGGCGAAATATGTATAAGAACTGCTGACTTACGTAGACACCATCATGTCTAACTAAGCTGTTCCTAGGCCTTACATTCAGACTGTTTCATCTGCTGCAGTGAATCTCTACACGATGACACACAGGTCAGTGTCTAGCCATCTCTTAGAGAAATCAAGTTCTGCGAGATATAGGCCTCAGATACCATGCAGTAGATAACCCAGCAATCATTGTCACCTACTAACCGCACTGCTGTACTCCTGCATGGGGTGGTTGAGCTTGTGACTTTTTGCAGTTCGACCAGAGAAGAAGCAAGTCTGACAAAGGTCAAACTTAAAGCACTTGAGACATCGATATCTACAAAAGTCAACAATGGACATTACAGCATCATCATATCTGCAGATTACTTGATTCTGTACAGATATTTTAAAGACTTAAAAATTAAATAAATAACAAAATTTTCCTCATAGAACTTTACGTTTCCTTTACATGAGCTATAAAATGTAATAACTGGCCAAAGCTTTGACTGCATATCAATTTTAATAATTTTAATGTTTTTGGGTTTAAATTCATATTGGAAACAATATATCTCAGTAGCATCATATACCAATCTCTGCTAGTGGTTCTGGCAAATAATGACATCATTGTTTGTGTGTATCCAGATATTTGTATAACATGCTTCAAGATTCTCTCAAAAGGTGCCAAAGTAAGACTAACATTTCTTCATAGGTGTAATTACTGTACTTTCATGCATATATCATACAAGTTATATCAGATTTTGTAAACCCCGCACCTCCCTGGTGGAATAGCTCGGTGTCTGGGTTATAGTAGTTTATTTTATAAATATGGTCACATGAGCTCACATATTGTTCAGTAACAATGGTTTCAGAACATCGATAAATGAATTTGTGACAAATGGCAAAATTAAAAATGATTGCTAATTGTTATACTTGTTTTGAATTAATTATTTTTTTACACTTTCCACAATAAAGATTTGTTAATTTTGTTGTGTGTTGCATTGGCATCAGATATGACTTTAGCGTGCTACCTTACCACAAAAACCAGCCCTAAAAATTGAAATACAGCAATCAAAGATATTGTATACTGGTAAAAACCACTAGTGCAATATTAAGTACAGTAATCTATTTCTGGTGCATGAATGTTGGGAGGGCTTGTGTACTCTTATTCTAGGTGTGCAACTATGACTGTGGCTGAGAAAAGGAATCACTTGTCGCTTACCAGATAGTGCACTTTTCAGTAAGACCAGTAATATTGATTTCTGCATCTAATTAATGCAACTGCATCTCTGGCTCACTGTAATACACCCTACATAAAACTGCATGCTACACAAAGGCCAAATTCTGTTGTTAATACACTGGGTAGAGATAGGTTGAATTTTCATGTGCAACTACCTGCCAGTTGATATTTTAAATTTTTAAAATACAAGTGCATAAATTTTCAACCAAACATTCTGCAGTGTTAGCTTGACTTTCTTAAGGTATCAGGTTATGGAAAGAGTTAATATGTCCTGACAAGTGGTCTCGATTCCCTGCTGTTGTCACTATAGCTGGCAAAAGCTAATGTGTGCTAATGTTCAGGCACTAATGCAGTCTGTCTGACACCACGTGATTAGATATGTGCTATAAAAACAAATGTGCACCTAATGCAATCTTGTTACCAGAGATGCTGCAATGGTGCAAACTTGTGGAAAAACTTGTTTCATGTGCCTAATTTGGATATTTAAGGTGAAAGGAAATTACTCAGTCGTATGAGTAATCAACTTTCATCGAACAACCTGTACCTGTATACCTTTCCAATCTGCCTATTGCAAATATCATTCCACTGAAACCGCACTACTTCCTGTTCACCAACACATAATCAACTCCGTTGGCCAAGGAGAAGTAACTGCTCTTATTCACCTTGACCTATCTGCTGCTTTTGATACTACTGATGATGGCATACTGCTTTACCGCCTAAAACACTGGTTTGGATTTCCCGTTCCCTCCTTTCCGTAATTTGCATCTTACCTGCACTCTCGTTCTCAGTCAGTCCGTATAAACCAACTCACTTCTGCACCTACCGTCTTGAACTGTGGCATTCCACGACGTTCTGTACTGGGCCTGCCTCTGTTTACGTTATATATGACTCCACTTGGTTTGCTATTTACTGATAGCTCTCTTGACTACCACCGTATGCTGATGATACTCAGCTATTTCCCTCAGTTGACAGTTGCTTGTCTAATTCTGCTGTCCAACTAATTGCTTTGGATTTTAGTGGTGTTCAGTATTGGATGGCAAGTAATAAATTCCTTTTGAATCTTAGAAATTAAATTCCTTCTTTCTTCTGTGCACAAGCCAACAACTTTGTAAATCAAATTGCCTTATGTTCATATAGTTGAGTGACTTGCTTGTCAATCATACCGAATGTGCATGGAGCTAGACATAACATTTGACTGCACTATTTCATTTTCTACTCATGTTGGCACCATATGCAAACCAGCTCAATTTCACACATGGGATATTCATAGAATCACATTTCTTTTGCCTCACATTGTCTTAATCCCACCAGTTAATGTATTGATTTCAAGCAGGCTTAACTGCTGTAACTGAATTCTCATTGGCATCACAAATAGAGATCTGCACAAACTACAAACGATTCAAAACTCTCTGGCCAGAGACATAACAAAAACACCTAAATATCAGCAGATTACACCAATACTGTATTTGTTATACTGGTCTTTCAGTTTCAATTACACAGTTTCAGTTTCTATTACGCTCTTTCAGTTTCAATTATGCTCTTTCAGCTTCAATTACGATCTTTCAGCTTCAATTACGCCATTTCATTTTCAGTTATGGTCTTTCAGTTTCAATTACACTCTTTCAGTTTCAATTATGCTCTTTCAGTTTCAATTATGCTTTTTCAGTTTCAATTAATCTCTTTTAGTTTCAATTAAACTCTTTTGGTCTTAGATATATTCTTCTAAGCTGAAATATTTATTCTGCAAAGCTCACCAACTGAAGACTATCTAATCAGGTTACTACACATAAACCACAAAGTCCAATACCAGAATTCATCAGGATTCATCATCATACGGGTGTTGTATTCGATTACCAGATTTCACTGGAAAACATCGAACTGTTTTAAGGCCTTTACTTGCATAATAATACATTTAAAAAAATTTCTTTTAACATACTATCAGAAAACATATTAATCAATTTAAATAGCATGAAATTTACAGCAATGAACAACTTTTTGCTACGAAAAATGAACTTTGAATAAGAATGTTGCACAAGGTAAACACTGTTTTGTTTTGCAGGAATTTCCATAGTTGTTCACAAAATAGATTTATGCATACAAAAAAGAAGACATTAGTAAAATCTTGATTTAAAAAATTATTGGCTGAGTTATGAAATGTACACCATGATAAAGTGTTTCCACAAAAATGTAAAATAATTCAGACTTTAAATGTCATGATGTAAAATTAAACTGGACTTCAAATGCCCAATTTTAAGATTAATTCAGAATCAGTTGAGTTAAATATTGATTATTTCCTTAAGTTTTTATTTCATAATATTCAGATTAGTTTCATTACTACTGAAATGGTGAAATACCTGCTTTTACTGCAATAGTAAGACTCAAAACAATGATGTTTCTCAATTAGATAAACTCAGCAAAGGCATTGATAGTTCATGTGTCAAAACAGCTAATGAAACAGTGCACTGGGTATTTTATCACTGTGGTCTGCTCTGTAGCAAGCCTACTCAGTGATTGTAGTTTGAGCCCTTTGAGCAGACTCCATGTAATGACCCTAAGCAAGTTGTTTGTGCAAATTTGTTGCTATTGCCAAATAGTATGATTCACCATCGGCATCAGTTTAGAGGTAAACAGCAAGTCCTGCAATGTGCTGATCCATCGTGAAGCCTTCCGTGCTTTCCAGTATGATATACAGGAATCTGCCAGTGCTTCACACAAACTGTCTCAGGTTGTTTGGATGTAACAAGACACATAAATACAATGCCTTTTATAAACCACTCTAAAGCTGCACACACAGCACAACATCATGGATACGTAAACAAGGTAACTCTTCGATCTTCGTCACTGAAGTTTGGAGCCCTGAATATTCGTTTTGCTGTGCAAAGTGCTGCAAATATCCACGACATCATAGCCGATGAACATCTGGACATTTTTTCTCTAATCGAGACATGGATTACATCTGATGCACCGACTTGTATCAAGTAAGGAGTGGCAACTGAAGGTTTCTCCGTACTACTCTGCAGGAAAGCAATCGAATTGCCTACCAAAGAGCATGCAGCAAACTAATCACAACATCTTAACAACAGTTCTACCGTAACCAATTGGACATTGCCAAAACTTCTAAAGACCAATGATGCATCATAAAAAAGCCGCTTCACTCCTCGAACAGTTCTTGGAATCTATCTAGTGACCTCAAGGACAAAATGTTCTGTCTATGATTTTTAAAATTTTTTGATGCTAAAAAATCTAATTTAAAATCTGCAATATCAAAGCGTAGGTTTGGGTTAAACAGGGCGAAACTGTTTCCAGATGTTAGACATCCTGGTAATGAGTTTTGTAACGTACTTCCTGTTACAGTACAGGAAGTTGCTAGACTCATTGGAAATGTTCCATCTAAATCACCTCAACTGGACTTCATTCCAACTTCCCTTAATAAATCCTGTTCGAATGTGTTTTCGGCTTATTGTAAACACAGCTGATGGACATATGGTGTGTTAACAAATGTCTTACTGTCTTAATTTTTATCCTCATTGCTTGCCTGGTTAATCTTTCCTTTTGCAAAGGCCATTTTCCCTCTGCTTTTAAAACTGCTCTTGTGACACCTTTATTAAAAAATCTGATCTTGATCAGGACTGTCTGGCTAATTATCGACCTATTTCCAATCCGAATAATATCTCCAAACTGCTTGAATGCCTATTTCTCATACGTCTTCGAGGGAATGTAACATCTTCTCCTAATTTTAGTCCTTTTCAGTCGGCTTATCGTAAACATCATTGAACTGGCACACTTAACAATGTATCTAATTCAATGGATTCTGGCAAAGCATCTCTTCTCATATCTCTTGATTTCAGTCCAGCATTTGATACTGTAGATCATGATATTTTATTGTCTCGATTCTACACAACTTTTGCAATTACTGGTTCTGCCCTTCACCAGATATCTTCTAATCTCAATGATCATTCTCACCAAGTGGCAATAAACTCATCTTGCTCTCATCCTATTGCCTGTCGCTCAGGTGTACCTCAGGGTTCTGTCCTCGGGCCTCTGCTGTTTTCAATCTTTATTTCGCCCATTTGTCAAATTGCATGCATGCATAATATATTGGTCCAGCAATATGCTGATGGCACTCAACTCTACGTTGCTCTCTCTGCAACAGATCCCTCAGCTAAAACTGAGCTTGAACACTGTTTGTCCTCTCTTCACATTTAGTTCTGCTTTAATGATCTTGCAATCAATCCCCATAAGTCAGAGGCAATTCTTTTCACAATTCACCAGCGTCTTTTCGCATTCATCTTATCACCTTGCAGGAACCAAAATCCCACTATCAGACAAAATTAAAACTCTTGGTGTCACCAATGACAACTCGTTCACTATGACCTCACATGTATCTTCGATTTGCAGGTCTTGTTTCTACTACATCAGACATTCTCTGACTAATGACATGGCTAAAACAGTGGCATGTGCACTTGTTGGTTCTCGATTAGACTATGCAAATGCAGTGTTATACGGTATATCCTCTTTTAATGGAAAAATGCTCTCTTTGTAGGGTTGTTACATGTTCTTCTTCATCAAATGCATTAGATAGTCTTCATGCATTTCATTGGCTTCCTGTTGAGTGGTGTATTAAGTTCAAAATTGCATGCTTGACCTTTAAGGCTCAGAACACTCACTGCCTGCCATCATGCCTTAATACTTTGCTGACTCCTTAATGCCTTCCTAGATTCTTGCATTCTTCTGATACTGGTTTGTTGCAAGAACCTAGGTTTAGCTGCTGTGCTCCTCGCATTTGGAATCGTCTGCCACAAAAGGCCCGACTTGCAAACTAGCTATCATCTTTTAAATCACTTCTTAAGACTCACTACTGACCCTGGCTTTTGTATGATTCCATCTTGGCCTGTAGTGAACATACATTCTTGCCTCAGATTCAGGAGTACTGACATTGCGTGCATTACAAGTGCTTTAAATAAATAAATAAATAAATAAAATAAGGCAAGACTGTTACAAATAATTAGATTTTTTCTTTTGATCAGGTCTCTAAATCTGAACCAATCAGCACCTTTTCTCTACATTCCCTTAATTACAATACTACACTGTAGACCCAGAGATAAGTACAATATTAGCCATGCATCTTCTTGATGCAATTGTCTGTTTCACTGGCTCCACAATTCATGACAGCAAGACCCAGAGAGATACACAGAGACATTATTATTACTATTATCATGATTAATTAATAACTTCTAGCATGCCAGTGTCTAAGGCACAAGACATCAACTGATGGTGCATCAAAACCAAACTGCAATCAGGTCAATATCCAAAAGATCAGTCTACTAAGACTGAGAGAGCCTATGGTGGATAAACAATCTGGAATAGGCAAGTCTCGTGTTGGGAATGAAATGATACAAGTGAATGAACAGAACAAACAAGAACAAGAAGAGAGTTCCAAAATCTAGGTCCACAGCTGAAAAAGCTGTTAACCAAGAACAGTTCAAGTCTTAGATATCACTAGAGAAAGGCTATCAGATGACCTGGTTGAATAATGAGGACTGATTTTAAGTACTATGGTTGGCCAGAAGTAAATGTTTTATAAACTATACTATACATAAAGAGAGACTGGCATAGCTCAGTGAAAAACTGTATCTACCTGAGACCAGGAATTGGTGTCAGTTTGCAGATGCTACACTTGGCCTGATGTGTTGCTCCTTCGGCCGATAACAAGCGATGCATGACAGGAATCCAGACAACTGACTGTGGCTCAAGTTTCATCCAATCCATGAAATGCGTCACTTCAATGGACGATCGATTGCCAGCCTTGTCATAATATCACAACATGGAATGATTAACTAATAACTAAGTGCCATACTTCTGCACTCAGACTCAAGCTCACTGTCCCCTCTTATGTGCTGGACTGTCCTTCCGGAACAGTCTTTCATGCATTTACAAAACTCTTACATTTTCTTCTTTTTCTCATACATTTGTACCAACTTTAAATGCACATGTTTGGATCAGTTAAATAGCTATGACTGCAGTGCATTTGTGCAAAAAGGCACTATGTGGCTTGTGCATCCAGAAAGCAGGCAGTTGTGATGATAGTGCAGGCCTAGATGTCCTCAAATTGGCTGAGGCTGAACCTGAAATGATGGAATTCATAAGGATGGCCACAAGACAGGCAAAAGCAAGGAATTGACAGGGAAGCGATAGCAGTGGCATTTCCAGGCTGGGGAGTGCAATATGTTGTTCATAACCTTGGAGTGCTTCTATCCACAGAGGAAATGGAGTTGCCATCCATCCGCCTATCCACGGACAAGAATGCCAACTCACCCCACAGGTCCTGCTTTTACCAGCTCCATCAAATCAGAGTCATAACGCAAAATTTATCATTGGACCATACTGTGACTCTCATCCACTCCTTATTTCTGACATGCTTGGACTACTGTAACTCTGTCCTTGCAAGCTTGCTGAAGTCCGAATATGACAGCTTCAGCCCGTCCTCAACTGCGCTGCTCAAATTGTCGCTAACCTGTCAAAATTCTCACGTTTCAAGCTACAAGCAACGGCTTCCAGTTGAGGACAGGATCATATTCAAGATCCTTCTCATGGGACAAACTTCTTTAGCCGGTGTGGCTGCAGAATACATCAGACAGCTCTGAGATCCTGTCTCCAGCCAGCCTGGTCGATGACAGTTGCTTTCAGGAGTCCATAGGGACTTGGTTCTGTGTGCCTGTATGATGATACAGGTACACCATGCATTCTTGTGCACCAGACCTTTTTCTTGGAACTGTCTTCCATTAAAAATATATACTGTTCCATGACAGATGCTCAAAAAACATTTTCAAGCTATCTCAAGTCACACGCATTTAGATGTATTAGATAGTCATGTTTATTACCCTTGTGAGGTTCTTAAATATGCTATATAAATAACCAGATATACACACACATACAAACATACATATAATGTTGCAATTCAACAGACCAGCCTCAAGGGTGAGCATCACGACTGCCTTCACAGTTCATTTTCCCCTTATTCCATGTTGCTATTTTCCTCCTCCTGGTGCTGTGATATATCTTTGGTTTTGATTTGCCTATCCTGTTTAGCCTATTAACTATCGTAATGGTTCTATAGAAATTTCTAGATCAGATTAGATTAATGTTGCCAGAATAGGGACATATTCTGGAGTTCTCAATTACTTGCAGACAAATCCCACACCAGTGATTCACAGCATTGTCAATACCTTTTCGAAACAACTTCTCACACTTGGCTCAATATTGCTACCTCCGAAAGCAGCCACTTCTCCAAGTTGTTTAGGAATCTGGATGCAATCGTGTAGCAGGAGACCAAGTCTGCTTTGGTCCACGAGACCATGTGGATCAGCAATCAGACGAAACAGATCTTCAGAAAAATACAGAATTTTTACACAAACGCAAAGTTATTTTGACTGCTTATTATTGGCTTTTATACCAGCCTTAATAATTTTTTAAAAAGCAAGTTAGTTCAGATCGTAACATTAAATCACATCACACAGTGCTTAATCCTTTGAAGAGCATATAGTTTTAGCCACTGTTCAGGCCCCAACCACATATTTTGGGCATTTGCATAAAATACCCTTTAAAAACAAAATATCTCATCAGTCACTGGAAATAAAGCTAAACAGTAATAAAACCTGTTTGACGTAATAGTCAATCATATTTCACTTACAATATGTAGTCAAATATGTGTCAAATGCAAGGCAGCCCAAAAGTTTTAAGAATTGGGATAAATTCAGAAAAATACTGGCTGTGAGAAAATAGTTCAACCAATTATGGAGGGGAGAGCAGTACATTGTGCATATCAGCATGCAGACTGTCCTTTAAACCTCTAAAGTCTGTTGCCAGATTATACTGGGTAGGCTCTGAAGTTCATTACTGGAATTCACCAGGTTGGCTCTCAGTCAATAATGAAAAACTCTGGAAAACACTGGATTGTTTTAAAGCATTTGTTCAAATAATAATAAGTTTCAAAAGATGATTTCTTTTGGTGTATTGTCAGAAAACCTGTAAATCTACTTATATCTCAAGAAATTTACAGTTTTTAACAACTTTTAGCTATGAACTTGGACTTTAATCTATTATTTTCATATAGGTAAACACTGTTATAAGCCCTTATGTTTTCCGTAGTTACACACCATAAAAAAGGCCTTGTTTCTCGGCTAATCTGTTATGAATGTTAATTAGGCAATATATGGTCCTAAAAGAATGAATTTTTCCAAAAATAGTGCCCTTTCTTAAGGGTTGGAGTCAAAACACGTAAGCAGTCGGCTTTTGTACAAATGCAGGCTTGCAGCTAACTTAGACCCAGTGGCTGAGAAGATGTCAGCCTCCCATAATTATTATTCACTGAACTTGTCTGACATCGGCTGACAATGTCTGAAGAAAAAGCATTGCATTTCATTAATGCTATTAATCATGTAAAGTAGAGATCTGTTCTGTGATATCAATTCATGAATATCACATTTAGAAAATTGTATAAAATGAAATTTCAAGTACAGAGAAAATGAAAGTTGAAAAGAACTCACGTCTATCATCTGGCATTTATGATTGAAAGTGGTTAGTTTATAAATACAGTAGTGTGGTAGAGTTCATTTCTACCTATTGTGATGAAGATTCTCGTCCAGTTCGCATTGTACAGTTTCATCTTTTATTCTCGAAATGTCATTCAGCACTTGAATGTTCTTCGAATGATTGTTTGACATAACGCGAGCGAGATTCTAGTTCGTTGAGGAGCAAGCGACCTTAGCCTACGACAAACCTTTACTCTATTTTACCTGGTAGTGTCGATCATACACTAGACACTACTCCGACTACATTTCTAACTGCGTTCTATCTCCGAGAGTAGAATCTCAGAGCTAATCGACTGATCTGTATGGTATCTCAAACCAGACTGACTTAGTATAGATCCTGTCTGAGGTTCTCTCGTCCGGCGATACGTGTCGGACCTCCATTGGTCAATAGTTATGGAGTTACTCCGGATAGTCTATTTGATTGGACGCTAGGATTCTCTTTGTCTGAAATCTACAGCTTGGTTTGTCTGCGTACTTCTCTCAGACTTATTCCGTGCTGCTCTGTTGATCTTGGCGTGTCCGCTGGCTTGACTCCGTTTCGATCTGCGTCTGTATCTGTACAGGTTTGGCCTCATGTATTCTTGCCTGTATCTGCAAAGCTCTCTGAGTGGGCTGGTGAGTCAGTTGTATGAAATCTAAGATTTCCTCTACCTCTCTGGACAAAGTAATAAATCAGACGCCCTACTGACTACTCGCTGACCGGGGCCGTGGATGTAAACCAGGTGTTGGTATCAGTTTTCTGCGATTAGCTGTCTTCTCTCTTCTTGACCTCCAATAACTTCTATAGTGGCTAGACTTACTGTGTAGTATGATATACTACAATAGCTTACTCAAATTAACTTGGCTATAGTAGCATCAAAATAAATCAACAGCCTACCTGGTTGTAAAATTATTTGTTGCAGTTCAACATTTTATTTCTTTTATGATAATTGAAGGTCTTACAGAGACATATAAAACAATTGTCTTTTTAGAGCAGCATAGTCGTTGTCAGAAAATCATTTCGAGCAATGGTCAGAGCTGCCTAGTCAGTAAAAATTTGAAAATGCATGAATTGGAACCGAATCACTTGTATGTATGCACAGGCTAGCTTATGGCCTGATGTGTTCAGAAAAAGTTTTCAAACGGCTTTTCTTAGAGGCTGGCTGAGGCTACATTTAATACAACTCTTACAACAGTCATTGAAAAATCTAGCCAATCACTGCTATGGATACTAAATGTAGATGCAAAATCAGAAAATTTTAACCTTTAAGATGAAATTATTTCTGCACTCATTTCACAGAAGTGTAAATCACTGATTAAGCTAATTACTCTTGTTCATTTACGTAGCAAGGATACATGTTCTATAGCTCCAAGAGCGTAAGTAAGAGCATCTATAAAGTTGCACAGATGCACCTATGGTGAGTACAGCAATGTGTCTGTGTCACAAAGATGCATCAACAACGTTCAAAGCATTACAATTCTGAGAGACAATGTACTTCAGGAATGGCTTTGCAATGAGCTGATAACACTGATATAATTTCTCAGTATCCAGTAGCATGGAAACATTATCATGAATCACAGATAAGAATATGAACAAACAGAATTCAACCATACATCTGTATTTGTCTTCGAAATAAGCACCGCACAAGAGAACAATGGCCACCTTGAATGACAAGAGTCGCACTTGACCACAGCGCCCACTACAATCATAAGTACAAGCAGCATATGAATAAAACAACCACTACGAATGACAAAAGTCATATATGCAACCAACTTAGTTTGACAGCAAATATCCAGTTACAAATGACAATATATACTCCATCCAAAGAAATTCTTCAACCTCTTCTTCCAAATCAGTGCACGTATAGATTTTTTAAATCTTAGAACCAGTTGTTCTAATGTAATGGTGCTTCATAAATAGAATTGGGCCTTAATCTGAATTTCAAATGAAATTTTCAAATAAAGATTTCTTCCAAATCCAAATTACAAAAAGCAAACACCTAATTGGATGTGCTGATCTTGAATTTCTTTTGCACCTTTACATAAAATTGTCTTTTTAACAGTTAAATTATTGGTTTAGGCCTGCAAATTTTTATTTTCTGGCTAATTTTGTCTTTTTATCTTTTTTCTGTTGCTAAGATGTCAATCGGCCTATTCACAATAAGCTGCCTCTCTGTTTCTATGGACTCACTTTCTGGATGCTGACCTGATCATGATGTGATTTTGATGTGCCACTGGTTGGTGCTAGTGTATTAGACATTAGTGGCCTAGAAGTTGCTAAGTAATAATAGTAATAGTAATAATAATAATAATAATAATAATAATACTATGAACATATAGGATGATGATGATGATGACGATGATAATAATTATATTATTTGAAAATATAATAATATTATAATAATAATAATAATGAAAAAATAACAATAAGAGATCAAAGTGCCAGACATCAAACTTGAATCAGAGGCAAAAGATAAAAGGTAAAGGTAAATGTTAAAGGTAACAGCAATTGTTTACAAGTCTTCATGAAAACCTGTCATAATAATAATAATAATAATAATAATAATAATAATAATAATGCTTGGTTTGCATCTAAATTGCTCAAAATGCTAGGTGATATTGCAAGACCCCAATCTGGCAACTAAACACAGCTCTCTCAGTCAGTTCTTGCCTATGAGGTCGGAAACAGCCACACTGCTAACCTGTGCCCCTTTATCTGCCTCAGAAGCCCTTGAGGCCATCCTTGAAGCATGCACCCTTGAACTATCTCGGGCTATAGAAAGATTGGGTAACATCTATAGTCATGATGCTCTCATATTTTTAAGATGCTCAATAAGCTCCCCAAACTTCTTCACACATTACGTTGCTATCCATGTGCTGGCCACCCATATCTACAGTATGACTCCATCTTCCATGAAGGTCTCAACTTGATTCTCAACTTTTCTCTGCCAGACAATCAGTGGCTCCAAGCTTCACTCCCCATCAAAGCTGGAGGACTGGGCATTCGTTAGGCTGCCTCGCTTGCACTTCCTGCCTTCTTGGCTTCACCTACAGGAACCAAATTCCTCCAATCCTCCATGCTCAGGGATATACATATAATAGACGTACACTATGAGACCATGCTCACCCGCTGGTGGAGCAGAAGGTTTGATTCAGCACCCTAACAGCAGTCTTATCCATAAACAGTCATACTGGGATAAGCCACTAATCAAAAGGGTTGCTTCTGATCTGAATGCTTCGCTTTCAGATCACTACCACCTAGTGCATTTCAGAGCAGTTTCTGTCCCACATGCTGGAGATTGGCTGTGTTACCAATAACAATAACAGCTTGTGGTTTGAGACTTGATGACGAGGCAGTTAGAATTGCTGTTGGCCTCCATCTTGGTGCCACTCTTTGTGAACCACACACTTGAATTTGTGGCTCTTTGGTTACTGATGATGGATCACACGGGCTATCTTGCAGCCTAGGCCCTGGCCACATGGCTTGACACGCCATTATAAATGATTTGATTTGCCGAAGTCTGGTCCGCACTGGCTACCCTTCCATCAAGGAACCAGCTGGCCTCTTTAGAACCAATGACAAGAGACCAGAAGGGCTCACACTTATACCATGGCATTTGGGTCGAGGTCTGATTTGGGAAGCTACGGTGAGAGACACATTGGCCGTTTCCTACTTACCTGATACTTCAGTGACTCTGGGTGTTGCAGCTGAGCAGGCAGCGATTCACAAAAATGCCAAACACAGTCAACTTCTTGCCAATTAGCACTTTGTCTCTCTGGCCTTCGAAACCCTTGGTCCTATAAATAATGATGGCATGAATGGCCGATGCTGGGACAGAGCCTCAGTAATGTCTCTGGAAGTGTAAGAGATGACATATTTTCCGTTTGTCGTTGACAATTCAACGCAGTCACTTTCCGCAGCACTTTTTCTGCACCAGAAATTTGAGAGTACTTGCCGTTCCAGGTGTTGTTGCTGTTCAATAAGTTTTTAAGCCTCGAGGGATCATATGTACCTCGGGGTGAGAAAAGAATAATGATAAAATTAATAATAATAATAATCTGTTTTTTGTTATTCTGCATTTATTAGGTGTCACTATCTAATGACTTAGCATCCACTGATTGCGCTGAGCAATTGTGAGTTAAGGACTTGTTTAAGGTCCCTACACAGTAACCGACTCAGAGGAAGCTCAAACCCATACTCTCCGTGTTACAAGCCGAGGGTGCTATCCAACATGCTACCGAACCCCACCTTCTCTTTGAACCTGTTGCTCTATTGTTATAAAGCTCGAAAAACAATAAGCAGAACTGAATTTTACTTTGAATTTCAAAAATGAAAAGATAACAAAATTTAGATTTCAAGAGACAAAAGATCGGTAGCCAAAGACAAGACAGACAAACCTGTCATAGATGTTTAGAATCCAGTTGAGTACTAGGTCAACAGTCAGAGGCACAAGGACAGAAGTTGCATGACCTTCGAACAATGACAGCAGGCAAGTGATCATATCCATTGTGCCAATCACTGAGTCAATATGCAGTTTCTGACCACCAATGTTCTCAAATGCAGTGATGACGTTCTCAAGGCTAAGCAAATCCACTGCAGACAAAAATTGCCAAAGTTATGGTCAGAAAATCTCATCTATCTAATTACATCTTTGGCTCTTCGTTTAATTAAGTAAAAGTTAACCTTCACATTGCACAATCCATAAGAAACTAAAAGAAAAGAACCCTGCCTAGGATTTCAATATGTATTTCTAGATAGGCTTATAAGACAAAGGATGCTAACCCACTGACCATTTCTGCAATTTTTCCTCAATTCAAAACCCAGTTAATCATGTGCAAGGAAAGGTTTTCCAGTTGCTGGATTGTATTCTATTTCAGTAAAACCCTTCAACCCCACCTACATGTCCCAAAGTCAAAGGCTTGGATAAAGTCAAATTAATGCTTTAGTTTTAAGTCAGCACTTAGCAAAGAAGCCAATCTGTTTTACTAACAATGTAACTGTTTCTGTAGCCTACGCAGTTTCATTGAGGTTCGATAAGCTGAGAAACGGACGTCGTTATATTCAGCTAAATTCAAAGCAATAATTCAATGAGTATTAAATTCCAAAGGCACGATAAATAAAGCTCATCAATCAGATGGTAACAAGTTGGTTATCTAGAAATGAGAAGTGCACCAAACAAACTTCGGCAAACAATTGACACGAGCACATACAATAACTACAATGTAAAAATAAAATGCCAATTTTCATGTTAGCATGATAGTTTCCCTCATTAAAAACTACAAGTCAATAGCTGTCTTGCTTGGTCGTCTGCAAATCTTAGAGCCTTTATCAGTTTATTCTGATCCATATTTTCTGGCCCATGTATAGATTTCCTATAAGCCTTCTATCCCTCCAAAAACTGAATGCTAAGGAAAAACTGTGAACAGCTGAAAAGCTTAAAAACTGATTAGTCAAAATACTGATGAATTACATTTTAAATGATTACACAAAGCTGATTTTCTAGTACTGACCTGACTACAGCTGGATTCTGATGTGCCATCAATTAATGCCTTGCACATTCGATACTAGTGCTATATAAGTTGCTAATTAATAATAATAGCAAAGCAAGAGAAGAAACAGAAGAGTTTCACATGAAATGGGAGAAAAGGTGCTAAAAGTGACTGACAAAGAAAGGAACTGGCAGTACTGATGCTAAGGAGGGCAAAACCTTAAAGATAATGCGCTGAAACAGCTAAGAAAGGATAACTCAACTCAATGTATAATCAAGAGGACAGTAGTTAGCAGAGACAGTGACACAACACTGCAGTTGTACAAATCCTGTTTCACATACAGAACCCATGCATGAAACAGAACACAAAGTAATGCATTTGTTAACATGCCATATGTCCGCTGACTGAGCAAGGAATAGTTGAATGACGGTACTGTCCCATTGGCAGAATAGCTGTCCACAGCTTTTAAGAAGTTAGAAGGGATTGGATATTGAGGAGTACACATTGTACAATGCAGTGGTGCTAATACAATCAAACTATTAAAACTATTATTGGAATCACTTAAAACCCATGTTACCTTATTTTATGTTATATCAAGCAAAAAGAAAATCCATGTGTGAGAGAGACAAGTGTTTTTAAAGGGTGAAACAGTCAAGTCCTAAATACAGACTAGCTGGTAAAAATAACAACACAATAGGACCTGATTCAAAACAAATGCTTATTAAGCTGCCATACTGCTAAGCTGGCCAGCTGCTTTCAATCCCTTAAACAAAATGCTTCTCCAGACTTTCCAAGACTCAACTGCATCGTTAGGTTGAATCGTTGTATAGAATGAAAACAGAGCATTTTCTGCCGTATTGCTAAAGCTTTAAAAGTATTCATTTGGCCGATGCACCACAAGACTTTGTTCTCGGCAGTCTCTTGTGCTCTACAAATATCTCCTCTACCTCAGCAGCTGGGCTGTGCTTTGTCTTCAGCTGATGCCTTGCACATCATATGGCAGCACCACAGAACTTACTAGTTTAGATCAAACCAGTGACTGAATTTGATTAGAACACAGCCATAGATTAAAAGAATTGATCTAGCGAACAAACATCTGCGTCTCAGGTACTGACACTGCGTGTGTAATAAGGGCTTTAATAAACAAACAGATAAATAAATAATAAAATCTAAGTGACTAGAAAAGATCCTCTAACCAAGTGAATTCATAAGGCTTGTCATCTCAGGATGGTCCCAGAATGTCTTTTTAGATTCGTGGCTGCAAAACAAAAATGGAGTAACAGAACAGAATGCAAGTAAGCGCAACTGTGTGCTGTGAATGCTTTATTGCAACTGTTGTCATTCTACATCCTGAACACAACATGAACCATGGACCCCTCTGAACAGTGTCAACTGGAAGTTTCCCTTTATTTCGGTTTTACATTTGTGCAAGAGCTCACCAGTGGTGACTTGTCCAGTTATCATGCCCCTACAGATTAACTTTTTTGTAATGTCAAACCCAAGCACTTATGCTAGCGCTTTTGAGAGGTTCTTAGACACCACTGTAGAAATGTTCAGCTACATACCGCTGGGTACATGCATACATCTGTGCATCTCTTCACCTATCATATAGTAATATGCATACAGTGCCTTTTAAGAACTTCTTCAAGGTGCTTTCTGCTAACCTAAATGATCTTAGAATTCATTCAGAACAATAAGCTCATCTGTAAGCAAATAATGCTCAAGTAGCTGGAAAAGACACCTTTGGCACAGGCATATCCCAACCAGCAGCTTCTCATTCAGAGTTAACAGCTGACATAATATTCAGATTTCCTGGTTAGTGTTGCAATGAGAATGAAGAAGACACACAAACATTTCATATAAGGTACAGAGTCACAAAAATCTTCACAAAATTTAAGCTGAACAAGTGACATTCATGTAACTATCAGCTTAATAGCCTTTAATATTTGAAGTTTTAAAGGAAATGTTGATACTTCAGTTGTTTAACTTTGTCACCTGGAATTATTTTACCAAAATAACACTGAATACCAGATAATTTTCAAGTTGTCTGAACTTCAACTGTTTGAAGAGAAATTAATTGGAGAATCACAAATTTCTTCAATAGAAAGCATGATAATATATTTAATTCAATATATTTCCATTCAATATATTTAAATCAATCATGGATTCTGGAAAGCATCTCTATTTATATCTCTTGATTCAAGTGATGCATTTGATCTTCTTATCTTAATGATCCTTCTCAATGAGTTGCAATAAACACATAAACATGTCTCGCTCTGATCCTGTCACCTGTCATTCAGGTGTACTTCAGGGTTCTGTCCTCAGGCCTCTGCTGTTTTCAATCTTTACTTCGCCCATTTGTCAAATTGCACATATGCTTAATATAATGGTCCAGCAATATGCTGTCTCTACTTCTCTCTCCCACAGATCCCTCGGCTACAACTGAACTTGAACTCCTCTCCTCATATTTGCTTCAGCTTTAATGATCTTGCCATCAACTCTGCAGATTAAAAGGGAATTATTTTTACAACTCATCAGCATATGCAGTCTTTCTCTTCACATTCATCTACTTGCCCTGCAGGACCAAAATCCCGTTATTAGACAAAACTGAAACTCTTTGTGTCACCATGGACAACTCGTTCACTATGACTTCACACGTATCTTTGATTTGCAGGTCTTGTTTATTAGAGCATTTTATCACAGCAGGCATTCTCTACTAATGACAAAGCTAAAACAGTGGCATGTGCTATGTGGTATATCCTTTTTAATCTAAAAACCCTCGTTTGTTCAAAACTCTCTTTCTCTGGTAGCAATGTGTTTTTCTTCTTCTTCTGCTTGATCAAATGCATTAGATCACCTTCATCCGCTTCACTAGCTTCCTGCTGAATGGCATATTAAGTTTAAGATTGCACGCTTGACCTTTAAAGTCAAGAATTCTAGACTTCCATCATATCTTTATACGTTGCTAACATCACATTGCCTTCCTAGACTGTTGTGTCCTTCTGATACTGACTGGTTGCCAGAACCAAGGTTCAGGACAATTGTAGGACAACATGCTTTCGGCTTCTGTGCTCCTCGTCACTGAAATCATCTAATAATCTACCACAAAAAGTCTCCACTTTCTAACTAGCTACCATAATTTAAATCACTGTCAAGACTCACTATTTTACTCTGGCATTTGCACAACTCCATCTCTGACCTCTAGTGAGCATGCATCCATGCCTCAGATTCAGATTTACTGACTTTGCCCACAACTTTAATGCTTGTAATAAATAATAAATAAATAAATAATAATAAATAAATTAAGAGACGAAACACAAAAGTGAGAAGCCTATCTTTACTAAGTCTTATCTTACTTGATGTAGTAAGGCACTTTATGTGTAGCAACACCGCGCTCCCAAGGTAGCGACACAGAATCTATAAAACAGAATCATAAGAAAATGTTGAAGAGAGTCCAAGGTGAAAGTGGATGCAGTAAAGTCTCTCTGTAACTCTGTTTGAAATACAACTTGCAACTCAGCGTCTGCATACACAGGTGAACATCAAAGACCAAACCACAGCAACAGACCATAAGCAGAATATTTCTCCTAAATTCAACAGTAATGTAATGCAGTCAACAATAACAATAATTTCACATAAAATTTGTGTAGCCCCTCTTCCAGCATCTACTCAGAAGTGCTCCCAGCCCAATCCCAGCAAAACAAAGCAGCTTTAATTTGCAATGAGAAGGTGAAGGTAAAGAGGTAAATCCTTCCAGAAAACTGAAAAAGCTTATTTCTATAGGTCAGAGGAACCAGAAGCCAGGCTACTGTGGGTAAGCAAGTTGAAAGAGATGCATCTTTATTTAGACTTGAATGACATAAAAGAACTGACAGAACAAAATGAAACGGGCAGTGAATCCCAAAGCTTTGGGCCAGCTACTAAGAAGGCCCAAAGCCCAACACTGCATACAGGGCACAGCAAAAGTCAAAGGGTCCACTGATCGAGTGCAATATCTATTAGTGTAAGGGGTGAGCATGGAACGTAGATAAGTCGGCTGATTTAAAGATAGCACTATGTGAACTATAAGAAAATAATGATCATCATTTTCAGTGCTTAAAAAATTTAGCTGAATTAAATACAGTTGTTGTAAAATGCTTTGCTCATGAGATATTGAGGTGTGAGACAGAGATGAGACCAAGACATTCTCCCCAAAATCGTGCCTTATACTGTCTGGCTTCTTGTTCACGTGACTGTTACCTGAGAGTATGTGTTGTGAATCTGGTCCAAAGTCACGCAGTGCTTCCTGTAGTTTCATCAGGCGAGTCTCAATGGCTTCCTGCAGAAAGCGCCATCTGTCAATCAAAGACAACATGATTCAGAAGTAATGTATTTCAATCATTTATTACATGTACAAAAGCATTATAGACTGAATGAAGCACAGATGAAAGTCTGTCAGGTGTCTTACAAAGTAAAACAGTGGGTCTTGACGACAAGTGACTTAACCCTACTTAGTCACAATTAATTTTAAAGTCCAGTTTAATTTTACGTCACGACATCAAAAGTCTAAATTATTTTACACTTTTGCAGAAAAACTTATTTGTGTTGTACTTTTATAACTCTGCCAATAATTAACCTAGAAAAACACTTCTAGCACTAAAATGTTCATAAATGTGTCTTTTTGAGTGTGTAATTCTATTTTATGAACAAATATTGGGATTTTTTGCTCTTATCTTGAAGCTATATGCACTAGCAGTATTTTTTATTGAAATGAAAACACTGTGTGATGAAGTTTGAAGGTAATGACAGTAGCTGTGTTAAAAATTTAATACTGAATAAGGCGGTGAAAAAATTCTTTAATCGGATCATAAATGACCCCAAAAATTAAAAAATTTCATACACCTTTGTAAGCTCTAATCCTGCATTTAAATGATAATCTCACAACTTGGCGACTTGAAAGCAGTACAACTTTCGGGTTTCTCATGACTATAGCTCTGCCTCACTTGAAGTTACTTGTGGAGGGGAGATTGTTTCATATGGAAAACAGAGGGATTCTAATTATTCAGCTAAAGGGGTAATATCTGACTCATAATTAGGGATGCAAAGCTATATTATATACACAATTTCTACACACACACACACACACACATATATATATAACATATACTAAGTCCTATGTTGAATACACATAAATAAACTTTATTAATGTTTTTGCCTTTATATATATACTGTAACATACGACGATGGTAGGCATGTGTAATAAGTACAAAAGCCACTAATTAAGAAACAGAACACCAATGTATTGTTGGTGCAAAATGCAGGGCATTCATGTAACACCTCAGAAAAGACAGAAAGAGCTGTGAGCCTAGTTGGCCTTTATGTGAGCCTCCTTTTCAGATCAGGACAGCCCCTCCACATAATTGTTATGCCACTGGGTAGAACGTATATACACGTGCCAGTAAATAATAATAGGAGGCCTAACTGATGTTGTCTTAGCCACCCAACATTTCAAACAATGCCAGGCCTAGACAAAAGTCAGATCAATTTCCTGAAGTTTAGTCCCAGTGGTAGGTAATCTGCTGAAGTTCAGATTAAAACAGGGATGAGGTAACAGATGAGGCACAGTTCCTGAGAATGGGATCATGTGGCAACTGAAAAAGCTCATCTGTCTCCTGGTGAAACTAGATTAAAAGTTTTCCATTGCATATGTGTATATATATATATATATATATATATATATATATATATATATATATATATATATATATATATATATATATATATATATATATATATGTATGTATGTATGTACCCTGTACATACATGCATAATTTTTAATGAGGCCCATATATATTTTATATAAAATGTTATATATTGAAACTTAGAAAGATGCAGTGTTCGAAACTGACATGCAGATATAGTCATTTGAACTGGCCTAACCTCTGGGTAATATGTCGATCAATACTTCTAGACAAGGGCTTGGGGCACTGACTTTGTTTGCTACAATAAACTAGTTTTGAGGTACAAATACTTTGAATTTAATCTGTCAATCTTAACAACAGCCAGATGAAATGGCCTTGGCCAGAATACTTTTAGTGCAGAAGTTGGATAATGGTCTAGTTTGTCAGCTGATGGCATAGAAGTTGAGCAGTCATTATCATGGGAGGCTACTGACCTCAGCCACTGACTAGGGTCTATGTTTAGCTGCCCACCTGTAAATGTTCAACAGTCAACTCACTGCATAAATCGATTCCACCCTTCAGAGAGTGACAAATTTTTTGAAAAAATCCACTGCTTTAGGACCGTATATTGCCTAATTAATATTCATACTAGAGAAGCTGAGTATTTATTATGCATAACCGCCAAAAAGGTAAGGACGCATGTCCTCATTCAAAGTTAATTTTAAGGCTAAAAGTTGTTCAAAACTGCAAATTTCATGATATTTAAACAGATTAACATGTTTTCTGACAGCACAGCAAAAGAAATCATCATACGAACATCAGTATTTGAACAAATGCTTTAAAACTACGTGATGTTTTCTGGAGTTTTTTCATTTGACGAAACCAGTGCCAATCCAGTGAAATCCGGTAATGAACTCTAGCACCTACCCAGTGAAATTCAGTAATTGAACTTTAGAGGTTTAAATGTTGACAACAAATTAGTGAAACAGACTGTGTAATAGAACACCAATATATTGTTGGTGCAAGATGCAGGGCATTCATATAACGTCTCAGAAAAGAGAGAAAGAGCTCTGCAGTTAAAAAATCTATAAGACAAATAATTTTCATTCATGAAACAGAAAAAGCAGAGAGGTTGTGCTAACCAACCTTCCCACGAGGTCATCTAGGCTCTGGAACTTCTTATCAGGAAACTGTGTGGCAATGTCAATGCATTGGTCCACTTCACCCTGAATTGGAGCAGTCTTCTGTTGAAACATCTACAACATTCACATAATAACAATAAAAAAATATCTGTTTAATCTATAGAGAATTTTTGAATTCCTGTGGGATGAACTTGTGTGCTCCCATGATTGTCCCTGTGGGGCTCTAATTGCAAAGAATGGCTCACACAAACTGTCATGTCCCTTAATCTCTGGCTGGGTGGCATGACATTAGATTCATCCGTCAAAAGCTGCTGATGAGTCTGGTATTGCTGCTAAGATTGCCGCCCAAGGATAGATGGCTAAGACTGATACCATGCAGCCAACTAACTGCTTCATTTCCTTGGCCCTCAAAACACTTGGTCCCATCGGTCAAGATGGCATGGCTTTCATCAACAACCCTGGTAGGTATTTGGCTCAAACAACTGGTGACAAGATGGAGGCATTATTTCTCTTCCAGTGCAACTCCATGGCCATCCAACACTTCAATGCAATTGCTTTTCAACACAGAGTCAAATATCTGCAAAGATTGGACATTCCAGAAGAACTCTTCATAAATTTCTTTCTAAAATCCTGAGGGATTCTATCCACCTTGGGCAAAAAAATAATTATAATAACTGCGATTGGTGGTTCACTATCACAAGGGCAAAAAGGAAATGGGCGAAATCAAAAGGGCACAATCAAAAAGGTGAAATTAAATAAAGCTAACACTTAAGAAAGCGCACGTTTATAAAAGCAAAAATATTTTGGGCAAAAACAGAAACAGCACTACAGTGCAGATGTGTTAAACGCGCGCCCGGTTTACCTGCGATTCCGCATAACGTGAAGTGGTTGTATGTCCCCCAAAGCATTTTACTACCAGGAATAAGGCTAATTAAACAGTAGAGACGTATTCTGGCAGCTGTTACATTCCATTCATTCCCGAACTTGGCATTTGTCGTACAAGCAGGAGGGTGTCTTCTAAATAAATGGGCCTGTGACTCAACCGTGGGAGGGAGCTAATTAGGGCAGGGGGGATGGACAAGGAAGCCTGGCTGGAACCGGTTTTAACCGGTTAGGGGGGGAATCAGCAGAACAAGGCAGGTATGGCCTGACTGGTGTGACCGCAGAGAGGTTGGCTGGCTGCCTGCCGTGCGAAGAGGAGCTTGGTTAGAGTGAACAGCGTGGGATAGGGGAGTGTGGGCAACCGAGTAGCAGAGGCGATATATTTCAACACTGTCCCGGGTAACGCGCTAACTGGTTTACGCACGGTTTCAAAGGGCATGTCCCCCCACTACTTCGCGTTAACGAGTCCGCACTGTATATAATCGGGACAAACAATGATGAGAGTGAAATACAAGCAAAAAAGGCAGCGCATAGTGTGTGTGTGTGCATCTAGGGCAGTAACAGTTTCCATAGGGTTGGCAGAATGGCCAAATGACTGAGCCCATCAAGGGGATGCCCAATGATTCCAAACATCATGGAAAGCTGAGTCAGAAAGATATGGTGATGCAATATGTCGAATGCACCAAATGACCTAGAATAAGTGGAGAAAGTCTCCGCTTATGGTCTGGTGCAAACTTGTACGAGAATAAACAATGAATTCCCATCCATGATTGACAGTTGAGTATTCAAAGTCTCTCATCTGGGTCTTTAGCCAAAAAGAAAGAATAATGCCGAGTAAAACGATGCTTTCGCAGCACACGGATATAAGCAAAAAACATCTTTATAGTCTCTGATTTAATTTCCTGTTCAAAATTAGCTACAGGTCTGTTGTTCAGTGGTTCTTGGATCGGCAGGCCAGAGTGAGGAGGAAGACGAGATGAACCAAATTTCTGCTATTCGGCTCTGGAATGTACATGTTCAAGTTCTGCACATTTGAACATGTTTTATTAGATGAAATCCTGATAGAGATTTGCAAATTTCAGACACTACCAATTTACAAATTTCTATTCTGCTTACTAATAATTGTACAAATTATACATATTTAACATTTATTTAATGTTTTATTTGAATGATACTGATTTGATAGCATTAGTAAACAAGGATTAATCTGAAGAGTAACAGCAGTGTATGTACTAAAAACGCACCCACACAGTGATTGTTTACAGTCACATCAGGACAAAATACGCGTTATAATTGCCTTTCTTTCAAAGCCGCTGTAAACTGTCCTTTTCTTTACTCGAACACAAACTACGAGATTTAAGTGTATATTGTCAACTCACAAAACATTTCTATCTTCGACTACCTCAACCTTGACAGTTACCACCACTGTGTCCTATCTTATTCATCTATATGCCAGCTATATATCTCACACACCTTAACTATTGTGCAAACATACATATATACATCAGGCATATGCTTGTACCCTACCTCCCGCACGTCAGGTTTCACTAGCTAACAAAACCATGGTTACATTACCTTTATCTCTCATTTTCAAGCTCACAAATTAAATTTCAAAATTTGTGAACTTGCTGTCATCAAATACACAACTGATCACCTCCATAATGCAATATCATCTCCCATATAACATCGCAATCTTGACAAAAATCAGCAACTGTATTCAAACACCCTTTCTTATAATGTATTAGTATGCTAATGTCCACTGTACCAATTTGGCAGACCTTGACGTAGATTCGGTTAAATAATTGAGTGGGTTATGGTCCATGAAAACATTAATTTTGAATCCGATCACAATTTCCTTCAATTTGTTTTAATGCCCAAATTATGGCATAAGCATCCTTCTCTACAGTAGCCCAATGTTTTTGGGTATCAGTCAACTTATGACAGATAAAAGAAACAGGGCGTGGAATTCCCTCACAGTCTGTGTTAGAACAGCCCCTACAGCACGATTACTACTTTCGCAATATAAATCATACGGTTTCCCAACTTCAAACACACGCAAAACTACATTGCAATGTACTACATCCTTAATTAAATCAAATGCTTTCTGATGTTTATCAGTCGACACAATCTTATCCGGCACCTCTTTACATGTCAAATCAGTTAATGGTTTTGCTAACATTGCAAAATCCATAACAAATTGTCTATGATACCCAAAAAATCCTAAAAACTGTTTCACTTATTTCTTGCTTTCAGGTGGTTTCAACTTAACCAGATTTTCAATCCTATCTGGATCCATCATTTTCTTGTCAGATCCAATGACATGCCTGATAAATTTCACTTTGCTTTTAGCAAAAATACATTTATTTCCATTCAAAGTAATGTCATGTTCCCTCAAATGCACTGGAAATTACTACTAAAATTACTAACAAATGTGAGGATATTCCTTAGACTTAGTCTACGGTAACATACTTACTTGTTTAACAGTTCCTTACCATCATTCAATATATTATCACTTGATGCCTTCAGCCAGCCTGATTTACTTATAGAACCAAGTAATTACTAACAAATAACAACAAATGTACTAAATCTTTTATTCAAAAGTGCAAAAATAATTTAGTTTGAACAAAGCTTTTTTGCAGATATTTGCTAATGATGGCTGTGTATTTATGGCCATCACCTGCAAAAAAAGTTTATACGCATTGTGGCCCGAAATCTGTTTATGGGTGTGTCTTATATACCAGTGCGACCAATGTGTTTGTTGCCTTTACAAAACTTTTGCAGTTTTTGCGTCACTGCGTCTTATAATCCAGAAAATATGGTACTCTCCACTGGCCGACCACAAACATCACAATGTCATAATGCTAGTACGAGCTTCAATGGCTGGAGCTGTTCCTGTGCTTCTGCCTGCGGTGACCTCAGTGACCCCTGCTGCCACAGATCTACTCATGCACATCTCAACTTCTCCTGTATGAGACCAACCAACATACACAGCACATCTGTGATTCTTCTGCTACAATCACAATTTCAGTTAGACATTTATGTGCGACACACAGTTTTAACAGCTTACCTGAGTAAGATCAATCTGTTGCTGAAGGTTTTCAAGGACGATGTCACTGACTGGCTGCCACGGTGACATTTCTCTTTCCATTTCATTCAGATGCTGAGTCAAGTCATCCAAAGCCTCTTGCATAATCATCATTTTCTGCAAAGAAGTCAACCAAATATTATACAATTATTTATATAATCATTGTGTTCCAGGTAGACTGAAACAGATATGAAAACATCAACACAAAAGTAAAAAACCTTTAAAAGCTGCACATGTGACCTGCTCTGATAAAATGAGTCTTCAGGTGCACCATGTAATTTTCCAGAAATGGCTTTAAAATGCGTTTTAGGTTGAAATCACACATACTGACTTTTTTACATAGTTTGGTCAAATATATCCTAATGTATATATTTCTACTTAAATCCACTTTTTATGCCTATAGGTGTTTAAATTTAATAACTTTAATAACTTTAAAGCATTAAACATGATGAGCAAAGTTTAAAATCCTGTTCTAAGGTTGAACTTCTGCAATCGTAATGTCTCCCTCTACCCATTTAAAAAATATTCTTCCCAGCACTAGCGAATGAGAAGGTTTTATTTAAGGATTATGAATATGGGTAGGGATAAATGTATATACATGAAAGTCCAGTAACACATTGTGTGACATAAAAGGAGCTATTCTGTTTGACAGCACGATGTCAATCAACAAATGGACCTGTCAAGCAAGTGAGTGAGCTGTGAAGCAAAAAATATTACTTCTGTCTGTGCTGTTGGTGATTTAATTAAATTTATAGCACAGAGTCCCCCTACAAAAGAGCGTACAGCTCAGAAACATTGAGGCTACTCAACTGTGAAGATCTGGCAGTGAAAAATATGGTTAGGAAAATTCGGTTTTCACTGTCCACGGACCCAGCGAGCTGGCCTGTCTGAACAGCCACCAATAGCTGCCAGAGATGGGTCAACCAACATGGACTGACATGGAATTCCAGGAAGCACATTCTGAGAACCAATGCCACCATCAGCCATCATCGTCTCGACATCCTTGCTGCGGTTGAGGCATGGCATCAGACTGTCTTGGATGTCGCACTCCAAGGTCTCTGCAAACTGGGTATCACGTTGTAGATGCTCCTCACAAAGACTCAAACCTGTTTACATCTTGACCTGAGAGCGGCAGAATCGCTCTATTCCAATGAGCAGATCTGCATGCAAACTGTGGGGAACTTGATGCAACCATCACTACATTTGAGATCTAGTTTGAGGTCTAGTTTTTGTCACAGCACACAACCTATTCACCATTACCACCATCTACTGACCTGGTTTACAGCTGCTGTCTTTGAAGCTTATCCACAGTGCTCCTCAAGAATATGGTCACCTACAACAGCCAGCTGGTCATAACAGGAGACCATAAACCACATGGGGATCCAGGATGCTCTGGGGCTGAGTAACCGAGAAAGCTCATTGCCAGTTTTGGCATGAAACAGCACATCATCGTACTTATACATAATCATGGTGACTGTCTTGATTCCGTCATGACACGAGATGACTGGACACGAGATGAACCAGACAACCTGGATCCTCTTTCAGTTTCCAGTCAAAGTCTGCTAACTTATAACATTCCATTCCTCCACTCCTGCCAACTCATCAACAAGGTTACAGCATGAGATTGTAGGTCAGTGGATTGGGAAGCCTTCCAACAGTGCGCTAGACAGTTGTTAAGATTCAAAAGTCCTCTGAGACCAGAAGACAGGGTGGTATGAGGAGTAAGCATTTCAAACAGATGAGTTTTCAGTCATGACCTAAACGACATCACAGAACCAGCGGAGCAGACAGAAACAGAATCAAGGGCTGCCCTCAGATCAACATAGGCAATCCATACCAGCTGTTGAAACTCCCTTCTAGTTTGAATTATGCCGTTCAGGGTGAATATGCAATCAGCATGTACACAGCAATTTTTTTTACAACTCATCAGAGTATACATAGCATATGCACAACTGCACATTCATCTTCTGGTCTTGCAAGAACCAAAATCCCATAACCTGACTGCTTGCATTAGAAGTTTTTTAATAACTAAATAATAATAATTGCATAAGAAAGCAAAATGTGCTTGAATCATTGCACAAGAGCCGGTATTAACAATGACCAGGCTAATTCAGAAACATCAGGGTCCATGATAATTCCACGTTACTGTACTTTCTGGACTATAAGTCGCACCTTAGTTTAAGACGCAACTGACACAAAAACAGTAAAACTTTTGTAAAATCAATACATAGGTCGCACTGGTATATATTAGATGCACCCATATACAGGTTTCCAGTCAGAATGCTTATAAGCGCGTTTGTTAACAATGGCCGTAAATACATGGTCATCATTAGTAAATAATTGCTCAAACATAACTTTGTTGAAATAAAATTCTTTTTGCACTTTTGAATTAAAGATTCAAACCACCACCATTTCCACCATTTCTTGTTATTTGTGATTCAGTAGTAATTACTTGGTTCTATAAGTAACTCGAGCCAGCAGAAGGCATCCAATGATAATATATCAAATGATAATAAGGCAGTAGTATATAGAGGGGAGAATAAATACCAGCAAATTTTCAGCCTTCCCAAAACCTCCATGCAGCCCAGTGTGGCTTCCTGATGCCCCTCTTTTGTCGCCCTTTCCAAGAAAGCCACCAATTAAGCTTAGCAGGGCGCCCCCACACCTCGCTTCTCTCGGGGCCGCTGTTGGAGGTCGCATGATGTGGCTAAGGCATAGTTCATTGGACTCAGCAGAGGTGGAGGTCGTGGGTCACGGCAGAGGCAGAGGGTCACAGAATGCGGCAGAGGGCGCAGGATGTGGTAGAGGCAGAGGGTGCAGGACGAGGCAGGCTAGCAGCAAAGGGGCACTGGGAACTCTATCAGCTCAATACGGACGCCATCTGCAACCCTAGTACTGCTTTCACTATGTATATTCCATGTCCCATAAATATGATTTAATTTAAATCATTATCAGTCTTTGCCGATTATAAATAGCTACTTTGAAAAATTTATAATATTTCCGCACATAAGTTGCACCACTAAATAAGATGAACCCTTAGAAGCTTGTGTAAAAAAATGCGTCTTATATTCTGGAAAATATGGTACACTACCTACTGAGGCCCACCAGAAGTAGATAATGAATGCAAACCTGTCTCCTCGACTGGAAGTCAATGCTGTGTTACTCATATATAATTGTCTGCCCATGTGAAGATGCACTGAGTTTAAGATCCGTACGCTGGTGTGTAACTGTCAGGCCAGTTGTGCTCCAGTCTATCTTAAAGAGCAGTGTATTCCAGCTCCATCCTTACCTGGCTGTACATCTCTTCTCTCTGCAACACAGGCTCATCTAGTTTTTCCCTCGTCCTGTACTGTGACAGTGCAACATGGAAGCTTTGCCACGGTCGGCTCCTCATCTGGAACAGGCTACCATGCAACCTGCGACATAAGCTTCTTCTTTCTATGCCTCCATTTCACCAGCGGCTGATGACAACTCTATTCGATAGTGGCCTTGTGTTGTCAGGTTGGGAGCACCCCTGATTAGTTTTCTGGAAGAGGCGCTATATAAATGCGCATTTACAAATCACAAATTACAATTGGACAACTGCAAGAATTTAGGAAGTTGGCCAGAAATTTGACAGTAGACCTGAGGACCCTGTGGGGCTAACATGTTTGGAACCCGAGTGACCTGCAATGAAGGCACTGTCACAGAATGAATGAGCAAACAAAGGTTATAGAGAATTCTGAAATCATTGCAATATAATAGTAAATTACATCATAACCCTCCAATGACAAGTCTTGTCATTCCAATGAATTGCCATTTAATTGGATATTAAATTTCTTAATGAAAATTTCATAATGAATCCTAACTGCAATTTTGAAAATTTTCTTATTGCAACACCACTGCCTGTATCAGTAAAACTCATGCCCAGAGGATAAATGCTACGGATGTGCAAGTAAGATGATTCACTGATTGCAAGGCTAAAAGAAGTCATTTTCTGCAAAGATCAGAAGGATGCAAATAACAAATCTCTGCTGCCTAGCCATAACAACCAGTGTATTCTAGCTTAATTCAGAACACATCAGAAGCAGTAAAATACCTCAAGAGATTCATCTAATTCATTCTGCCATTTTTCTGAACTGTTGTTTACTTCTTTCCATTTCCTTTTCAGACACTCTGCTAGGGATTTCACATCACCTGTTTTCTCCATCGAAGCATCTACATCAGAAATAATCACCACCGCATATCTCATGAACGAGTCCTTCCTAGGTACAAGACACGCAGAGTAAAACTCTGGTAACATGCAAATATCATGTGTCATACCATTAGAACCGCACGACTATGGAACAAGCGCTATTGGATTACACTGAAAAATATCAGTCTGTAAATTACATGTTCCTACATAGGTCTATTTTTCCATAACGGTTTTTACAACATCCTTAATGCAGACCAACTGACTTTATCTTAAAAAAAGAAATTAAAAAGTGCATATACTTATATAATTCCTCGCTCAGTTGATGGACACATGGCGTGTTAACAAATGTCTTAATTACTTACTATAATGAAACTCTAACTAAGCAGTAAATCATTAAAACTTTATAAAGCGTACAAATTTAAGCTATAAAAGTTGCTTGTGTCATTTTGTTTTTAACTTAAAACTTACCTTTTTCAAACTACTTATCCACTGTAGGTTGCCTCTCTGTCTTGTGGACTGACCTTCTGGATAAAGACCTGTTTGCATCTTGGTTTTCATGTGCCACTGGTTGATGTCTTTGCACATTAGACACTGGCACATTCGAGTTACTAATTATAATTTATTATTATAGCAAACAGCAGTACAGGTACAAGCAGCAATGTACTGTACTGTTCTGCTTTTTCTGATTGCTGAAATGAAACAATCAACTGAGCAGAATGAACAGACACAGGAAGGGAGTTCCAAAATTTAGGTCCAGGCCTGTTCACCCAGAACAGTTCAAGTGCTAAGTAAGACCATGGAATCAAATGACCTTGCAGAGTAATGGTAAGCCAGGGGAATAAGGACTGATTTTAAGTATTGTGGTTGGCCAGAGTTCATGTTTTATAAACTGTAAGTCCCAATCTTAAACAAATCCTTTGCTGAAAAGGAAGCCAATGCCAAGATTTAAGTTCACATTTTGACATATTTGTTATGGCTCTAGCCAAGAAGTTCAGAACTCTTCGGAGTTTCTGCAAGCAGGTCAGTTAATGTGTAGCACCAGTCTACATACCCCTCGTTAATGACTTCCGTATGTTAATCTGATGTCACTGAGAGGCAAAACATTGCCGTAGTTCAACCAAATTTTAGCACATTAATTGAACATGCATTACTGGACCTTTATCGTGTTGGGTGTTTGTAATTGGAATGGTATATCTAGAATAAAAATACAGTGTGGACATGTTAACGTGAAGTCGTGGGGGAACATGCCTTCGAAACAGCATGTAAACCAGTTCGCACATAAAACATGACAATGTTGAAATATATCTCCTCTGCTACTTGGTCGCCCACACTCCCCTATCCCAAACTGTTCCCTCCAGCCAAGCTCCTCCTTGCTTCTTTACACGGCAGGTTAAGTCTGTACCCAGCTGGCCACCTAGTCAGCCAACCTCTGCAGTCACGCCGGTCAGGCCATACCTGCCTTGTCCTGCTGATTCCCCTCTTAACCAGTTAAAACCGGTTCCAGCCAGATTTCCATGTCCATCCCTCCTGCCCTAAATAACATTTCATTGGAATTGTATATCTAGAATAAAAGTACAGTGCGGATGCGTTAATGTGAAGTTCTCATGCAGTTGAGTCACATGCACACTTATTTAAAAGACACCCTCCCGCATGTAAGACTAATGCCAAGTTTGGGAATGAATGGAAAGTTACAGCTGCAGAGTACGTCTTACAGAACAAGTTCCAGTGATTCAATTAGCCTTATTCCCGGTAGTAAATCGGTGAGCCCTTATATTTAGCGCTACATTGTACTTGTTGTACAACATGTTAACCGATACGGCACGTTAATAGCTTTCGGAGACATACGACCACTTTGCGTTATGCGGAAATCTCGCGTAAACCGGGAGCGCGTTAACGCGTCCAACACTGACTGTATTTGTCTGGCTGTTTAAACAACATATTTCAAGCACCTCACAAAGGCACTAACACATGGCTATTTAACAGATATTAAGGTGTGACTTAAATATAGTAATTACAGTATACATCTTTTGAAGAATTACTCCAAACTAAGGCAACTAACTGTTGCATGATGTTTTTAGAGGTAGACACTTAGAAACCTTCTGCCTCTGTTCAGCATGAGATGACCAACAACCAATCAAATGTATACAGCAAAACATAAAAAGTACATACTTTCATAGATAGAGTCTTGAACGCTTTTGACCGTATTTCTTTCGGACACCGCAAATGCTTCGTTCAGAGTTTTTTCCACCATTTGACATCGGTCAGCTAAATCTTTTCTTATGACCTGGATTAATAATGCTAAGACGCTTAGTGGACATTACAGAGCTCTACATTTCCATTACAGAGTTATGCAAATCAAAACTAAAACAGCTAGTCTTTTCACAGTACCTCAGAAAAACATACCTACAAAGCCATCACTGTCAAAAGGCCTGTTTTAGGGCCACCACAAAAAGAAAAAAATTATTAGGCTAAACAGTATAAAAACTAAAAAGAATCATATTGCATGTTTTCCAAACATATCCTACAGTTGCTAACTGTAAAAAAACATGTGCCACTAGAATTATTTAATGTAACTAATAGCTAAATAGCCAAAGATGTTTAAATATAAATTGTAAGAGCATCATCTTACAGAAAAAAGGTAGCATGAAAATGATAAAATTGTGAATTTTCAAAATTTCACCTCTCTTTTCCAGATTTCTGCATATCACTGCATGTGGCCAATTTACACTGAGAATCCTTTCTCACCTGATGCAAGTCATTCTGCTGTTGTACAGCAGCTAAATGATTTCCAATTGGCTGCTGATTCCTGACTTCTTCATTCTTCTGTGATGTCCAATCAATAAGTTCAGTCAAAACTGTCACAAGTCCATCATCCCTTGACGATACCTGCCGCTCCTTTCCAATATTCAGTCGTTTCCTACAGAACAGTGCAAATGTCCTTCAAAACAACATGGAACACAGTCTTCTGTGGCAACCAGTTTCTGATTTCTTTAGCATCAAAATCTGAATGCTATTTTGAGCTAACATGCCTGCCTCTGCCCCAAAATAGATAACTGACCTAATTTGCTGTGATCTGCTGTAATATTAATGTTATTACCACATGGTATACTAGTATAGTTACACACACCCACTTGGGCGCATTTGGGTTTCTCCTTATTTGATTTGCCTTAATGGAACAATCTTTGCAATGCAATCTGTTTATTGCTGCTTCACACAAATTAATCTACATTTGTTTGTTTCATCTGATTTTGTTCCATCTGCTTATAAACATTCTGTCTGAATCACTAACATCTATTATTATGAAGTGTCATGACCTCAGTTAAATTCAAAATCAAATTTTAAATAAGAGCATGACAAGAAATTTAATGGTGAAAATTCTGTGCCTGACGACAGCTAGAATTCTAACTGACCTTAGCTGATGAAAACGCAAGTTGATTGCTTTCCACTGATGATTCATTTGGTCGAGGTTACACTGTAAGATGATTGCTTCATTTGGATCAGATCCATGCATCATCTGGTTCCCTGTTGTGTTCAGAGAGTTCAGAAGGCTTTGCTGTGACTCAATTTCCAACTCAAGATACTGAAACAAAGACAGATTTCAACCACTCTACCCAAAGGACTGTTAAGATAGGTAATTCTGCGCTTACTTCTGTTACCATTTTTGGGTTATGGGATGTTGCATCATTCGTCTGTTGGAAGCACAAATGAAGCTACAGATAAATTCATTATATTAACCCTTTGACTGCTGCAAGCACAGTTTTGTGACATCATACTCATTGCAGGCACACTTTTGTGACATTATGGTGTCTGTGTGTCCGTGTTTGGTGTATTTACCCTGCCGGAAAGTAGGAAACAAGCATTTGTTCTATGTAAATAACTTCATAGATAATTAAGTCAATAATATGCTCTGATTTTGAAGATGGTTGCTTGCATCTACACGAGACGGTTGCAGAGATATTTAATGTAAACTCAGAAATCTCATTTTATGTTCACGATATCAAAACTGATGACAAAGACGAAGTTTGGCATATGGTTTTTAGTAATTAAGCTTAGGATGAAGAGTTAATTTTGAAGGATGTTACACATTTATGCACAGCAAGATCAACAGCACTGTAAGCAGTATTCGTAACAACAATTAAATAGACATTTCAAACAATAATGAAACTGCTCCCAGTGGCAGTGATGTTGAGCTATGCTGCTTCAGTGAGATGGAGCTTATCACCAGCTTCTGATAAAGGCTGGCTGGAAAATTTTTACGAAAACTGTCAGCTTACTTCCCGATACCATCGATTCATCAACAATGTTGACACAACTGGACTCTTATAATAAGAATCACTGGTTCAGACCATCACTGAACCACGTGGTTATGCTAATAATTGTCTAGCAACCGCAGTTCTTGAAGCGCTAAGTTAGCGATGCCTTGATGTAACCCAAGCCGACATCTGTGGATTTCTCGCTTTTCTTCTGTTCTGGGAATTGCAAAAATGCCTCTGAGAAAGGTATTCAATGACATACCTCAACCTGGAGATGTCTATATTGAGATCTTTCATGCCACACAAGAAGTTAGAGATAATTTCAAAGTCTTTTCACATACATGGCAATTCCACCTTTTGTCCTCTAGCCCTCCAAAACATTACCTTATGCAAAGTTTGCCAGCTCCTACCTAACATCAGTGACCTTAGAGATTTGCATACCACACAGAGGGTGAAATGAGTGTTTAAAACACAATGCAGTATTCAGTGCTGAAGAAACAACGGTGCATTCAAAAATGAATGTTTAGGTACCAATCATTCACAGCAAATACAGTCACCTGAACTCTAGTTTTACCTCTAACCTAATAATAAAACATCAGTAGAATATAAAAAGTCATAATGATGTCTGCTTTTGAACACATATGTCACACCGCGTTCTTAATTGTCTTGTCAAAAAATACATACATATAAACAATTATATGACAAAGTTTGTTCAAAATTCACTTCTGAGCACTTTCATGAGCACACTTTAACTCCAATTTGAGTGTCTGCTGAGAGATATTATGTTTTTACCATTAAGAGGTGAAACTGGATTAAAACTCAAAAAATATCTGGCTGGGACCAGAATAATGGCTAAAAATATGTTGCAGGGATAGCTCAACAACGAAAAGTTCCAGTTTCACACAGCATACTGCTTACAATTAAGCAAAGGTGATTCATGATGATTCATGTCTGGTTCAAGGGATATCCGGATGCTGCGACATCTACAACTGGGCAGTGGTGTTATTGTGTACCACACACCCTACCGCGTGTCATTTCTCTACACCATCAATGCAACTTGGTCCAAGAACTCTGAACATCATGTCATATGTCAATTCTGGATAGGAAACCGTTGGTTGGGCTCCATGTATGTGCATTAGCCCGCCACTGGTGACTATTCTAGTCAAATGTGTGTTGTTTCGCTTGTTGACGTGCTTTCTGTTCTTAATGATATTTAATATCATTTAAGCTAGCGTAGGTGGCACTTTTGAGAAGCACTTTTGTGGCGCTATATCAAATGTCTAGACAACTAAATAAATAACTGATTAACAGGAGTGAAGAGATCTAGTGATTATAACTGCAAGCTTATTTGGCACTTTGTGCTCAAACACATTGTCAGAAGAACGGTGAGAAGCCACTGAAACAGATCCAAAAATGAGTTATATCTACAAAATGTCCTGTGCTGACAATTAAGCAACGTCTGTCATGCCCATGAGCCTGTGCTGCTCACATAACACATAATCTGTAGCGGCCCTAGCTAGATAGATGATCACTAATAAACAAAACCTCCTGATATTGGGTTTGCTTGATTTCCAAACAACCAGGCTGTTGCAGAATTGATTTGACTAAGCACAATGGCAAGATCTGTCACTTTGCTCCCCTAGAGGGAATGTAAGAATTTGTAAAGGTGTCCTGACCTTTGGAACATATGCCACTAAAGACTAGTATTTATGGAGACATGTACTAGATGGAAAGGTAAAGTTTTTACCTTAGTTGCATCAATAAGTCCTTTAAGCTTTTCATTGTTCTGATTGTCATCCTCTGGAGCTACATTCAGTGTAGCTAAAATGGACTCCTGCTGGATTATCAGATGTTCGACTTTTGTCAACCACAGCTGAAAACTCTCACTATCTGGATTGAAACGATAGATTGCATTGGCTGTATTCTGAAGACACTTCTCACGTTCAGTCAGTCTGTTTCACAAGAAATCATTTAAAATTCAAATCAATGCAGAAACATACCTACTCAAAATTCTATGTTTTCAAATACATCTGACCAAAAGTCATCATCTGTAGGTCAGTCAGCAGGCAACAGGAGGCCCTAGAGGCTGCCATGCAGGCTCTTAATGCACATACCCCAACGAGGCCAAAGAAGCAATAATAATAATAATAATAATAGTAATAATAATAACTACTAAGCAGTCACTTGCATACCAAATTCAAAGGTTAAGTCTGGTCAAAACCCAAGAAGGGAACTTCAGAAGAAACAAAATCGGTCTACGAAGAAAACGAGTCAAGGAAAATGCGGTTTGTAGTTGAGATCTAATGGCCAACACAGACTTTGCAGAGTGATTGTTTGCTGGAAGAAAATTCCAGAGTCTGGAGACCGCAACAGAGAAGGCATGCCCACCAAGAGTCCTTGGGATGATCAGAGTGAGACAGCCAGAGGACCTGGTCGAGTAGTGACAGGTCTTACAAGTCAGCACAAGACAAAGATAGTGAGGTTGGCTAAAATGTAGAACCTAATAGACAATTAGCCTTGTCTTAAACATTATTATCTTTTCCATGGATAGCCAGTTCAATGATTTAGGACCAGAGATAAATGGTGACACTTTGGAGTTTAAAAAATGGCTCTGGCCAAAGTGTTTTGAACTCTCTGAAACTTCAAGTTAGCTTTTGATATGCCAATAAGAACAGAGATAAGATTCCTTAATTATGATGTTTTGAATAATGATACAATCAGATCTCATCACCACTGCGGCCTTTAGTATGTATCCGCAAGATAATTTGAAATAGAAAAGTTAAGACTTCAGGGAAGGTAGTAGAGACATGATCATTTGTATCCACATAATACGAAAGTTGTCAGTTATGCTCAGCTCAGTCAGAGAACAAATTACGATTCTCCAGAAAAGCTTGAAATTCTGCAAAAAATCTGCTAGCGAAGTGATGAAAGAAAGAGCTAAGAAAGAGTTGAGACTGCCTAGAAAAAGAGATCATCCAAGGCACAACTCCTGGATCCAGAGCTTGAGGAAGACCCAGGATGACATGGATCTATAACATCAAGTAGTGGACTGAATTATCATTCGATCAGTTACTACAAGAGATAAAGGACAGAAGCAGATGAAACAGAACTGTTCGTCATGCAGCCAATCCTTGGCACAAGGACAGCTGAAGACAAAACAAGATAATACAAGAAGTGATGAATGTTGACATAAATTTAAAAGTGTGTGTTTGTTGCCTGAGTTTAAAGAAGTCTTCGTAATCTCAAAAGATGTTGGCGGTGCTATTGGAAGGACAGAATGAGACAAAGGCAAGTGGGATTTGCACGAAAAATTACCCCCATCTATTTCCACTCAACCATGGTTCAAGTAGCAGAATGAAGGAATTATATTGGAAAGGAAGGATTGTGTGTCATCAGGATGTGGCCATGTTTCATTAAGAGCCAGAAGGTCAAGTAATTGCTCAATAAGGTAACTTCGTAGAGGGAAGCTTTGGAATGGATAGGAGCAATGCTGAGATGACAGAAGTTTAATGTTTTTAGCAATGATGGACCAGGGTTAAGTTCAATGTCACCAGCAAGAAGTATGAGTGTATGAGAAGAGGATATGTATTCCAGTGAGTTTATGAATGATAAATGACACTTTTTACCATGCCAGACAGTCCATTTCCAGAAGATGATCAGTCTGGTAGGAAAATAGCAGTTGGAAAGAGAGAATTCCATAGAAGGAAAGGGCATCACCAGAAGTTTTGAAAAGTTGAAAAAAGGAACAGAGCACCAGCGGCTGACTAATGTGCCAAACTGAGACAATAGAAAAATGGCAGGCAAAAACAGTCAGTAGAATGAGGTATAGAACAACTATCGGAGAGGTTACTGATGGAATCAAGACTGACCAGAAAGATGAAAAGCTCACAGTGAGCTTTAGAAAGAAAACAGGACATATGCAGGAAAGAGCACGGACTTCAGCTGGTGGGTGACTTACCAGCTGTAGAAAACCTAGAGCCAGCGGTGCTAGTTTTAAGCCTAAAATTTTTAAATACAATCCTATAGAGTGGGGGAGGCTCACTGGGTGAATCTGCCGCCTAATTGTGTAAAACAAGCGTACATCAAATAAGGGCCAAAGTTCACAAATCTGAGTGAGATGTAGGGGAAGTGCTCATTGCCTTTCCTTTAGGCCCTTAAGCTTGCAATGGACGAATCCCAAGGTCCTGGACATTAAATTTGTGAGTGAAATTAAATTGTTTTGCTTGGAATGATAGAAAAAACAAATTAAAAGCAATAATACTATACTCATAATTATCCCCGGCAGTCAAAAACATAGCAGCTGATAGACATCACCTTAATAGAAGCTTTGACACTGTGTTACCCCTCCTGTGTAAAGAATGGATTATAAACAGTGAGCAGAGTTTCAGAGTCATAGGCCAAATGCACCAAGAAACATTTGATGAAGTGGTTGAACCGGTCGTTAAAGCTTCGGATAACATTAATCCTCGTGTAATTATTGCCGCTTTTTACAAGGCCCAAATAATAAACAACGACGAGAGAGAAGACACTGCGACAAAGATGATGAAAGTGAAGACATCACTTCAAATTCACGTAACCCTGGCAGAACTGCTTCAAAGCAATACAGACGATGAGAACTTTGAAGGCACAGATGAAGGCACTTCCCATAGATGACTTAAGACAAATGAAAATTTTTAAGAATGTAGTAGCGTTATTCGTTATCAATAAATGTGTCAGCTCTGGACATATTAACATACTTACTTGTTCAGCAGTTAACAGTGCCTCTCTGTCATTCAAAATAATATCTTTGGATGACTTCAGCTGGCCAGATTTGTTTACAGAACCATGTATGCAATTATTAATATAAACAAGTGTTGAAAATATTTATTTCAGAAGTGCAAACAATTTATATTTTAACAGAAAGTTATTTTTGAACAAGTACTTGTTAATGATGGCCATATATTTATGAACATTGTTAGCAAATGTGCTTGTATGTGTACTGACTGCAGATCAGCATAAGCCCCTATGAGTGCAACCTATTTTCCAATGCATCCTATGTATTGACTTCTCAACAATTTTGCAGTTTTTGCGTCACTGCAACTTATGGTAAGGTGTGACATATAGTCCTGAAAACATTATACTTTTAGCAGATTGTTACAATAGTCATAGGCTAATGGCTTAACCCATGCAGAACTATATGATTAGACAGGAAAAACATTATTCAGTGACTGCAAATCAGAGATGTTATTTCTGTCACCTGTTCATAATGTCCTTCCACTGTTGCCTCAATTCATCTGTCTGGGCTCGAATTTTGCTTGGATTATCATTTGAGTAGACTTGGATCAACTTCTGAGCTGAACAATTTAACTGATCAAAGGATTCACTTCTATCATTTATTTCCATTTGCAATCCCTAAAACAAAATAACAGAAATCAACTCCCTTATAATTCAGAAAAATACTGTGGAATCAAACTAAAACAAACACTATGACAAAAAGATGTTTTAAGACCAAACAAACAAAATTTAGTTGGATTTTGATCCACAAAGGACAAGAATGAACAAAAGAATGAAATGGTCCAAAGCCTTGGCAACAAAGAACTTAATCTAGTGAATTTCTACTGTTAAAGTAAGAGATTGTCAAAATAAGAGACTGTTAAAACAAGGGAATTAATCTGTCAACATGACAGACATGCTCTGTCAACAGTAAGGAATTTCATGTCTTTAGCATACATGACTGTCAGCAAAAGAAACTTAATCTGTCAAAAATAATCACACAGTCAGCTAACTATTGCTTTGATGAATTTACTGAGTATGTCTTTGGTAAAGTTACTGGGTACGTCTTCAATTAGCACCTTTTAACTGAACCCTGTAGTTAAACAGCAATCTTACAAAACAAACCATCACGATCCTAACTAGGCACTGAAACTGACCTAACAACTCTTGCAGACTTGATCTGATTAAGCACCTGTGAATAAGCTCATCTCTGATGCAGCTGTGCTTGGCAGTGAGAAATTTTAGGGGATTTACAACTATTACATTAGTAAAGGCACAGATATGCTTATCATGAAGCCAGTGCTCCCTGCCTGATAAGTACCTTCTGATATAAAATGGACGTAACCCAAGTATAAGAAGCTCTGTTCTTGCCTTAATTTCTTTGAGCTGAGCATCAACTGGAACAGAGTCTTGACGACCTGAACTGGCTGCTTTGTTGACTTCTGACAACCAGGAGACAAAGTAAAATCGCATCTGATCAAAGTCCCGAGAGTCAACAAGCATCTGATCCAACTCCTTCAGCCTTGAATCAACACTCCTAATGGAAGATTCCCATTCATGGCTCAGTTGCTCAACTGAAACAGTCATACACAAGTAGATAAGGAAATGCTGTCATAACAGAGTCTAGTGATGCATTGTTAGGAAGTATGTAAATCGAAATCATGTAACAATCACTTGTATACATAACAAAAATATCTCTCAAACCACCTTACAGCAGCCACATCACTGCTGTAGAGAAATTCTCTCTATACCCTGTCAGCACCCATCTGAAGGTTGGCACCTGGATTCGAAACCTGGCAAAAGAAGCATAACAACCTAGGTACAGGACAAGCCCAGTAACACATGCATGTCAAGAGTCAAGCTTTTAAAACCACGTGTTACTGAGTAGCGTGCAACTGGAATACGCTGAATCTTGTCATGATATATTAGCATATAGCCTACTTGTGTTTGTATTTTATAGGCCTACATTTTACGGTACTCTTGTAATTAGCTGATCTGTTTACTTAGGCTTCATAAATAATTTGCAACTAATAAAAAGCTAAATAAAAGTCATGAAAACTTTTTTAAAGTATAAGTTTAAATGTTAAATGCTTAAGTGTTACCAGTAAAAGCACATGAAAAAAGAACAGTTTCAAGTTAGTTTCACGCGAGCGCTCACTTGGTTTATTTCCACAGACGATATGTAACATATCACAAGAGCCCACAGAGATGAAGAGTGAATTATATATTACTTAATATATAAACAGTCTGCATGGGTAACAAGGACTCTGAAACCCTTGGCTGGCTTGGAATGACTTGTCCCCTGCTAGATTTCCAAATATCGTCACTCTGGCTTGAAAAATTGGGCCACTTACTGGTGTTCCCTTTAGCCTGTTTTGAGCAAACCATGTGTCCACGGCTTTGTCTATTGCCAGTTTATTGTAATCGTAATCTCAAGATTTCTACAGCACCCATCGAAAGCGAAGTCATAGGAACCAGCTCATTCACAGGTGCTCAGACAAAACAAAATCGATAGGCAAAAGGGTTTGGTTCCAGTTTATCGAAACAGCATACGCGTTTTTGCTCGCGTATTTTCAAAAGTACATAGTTTGGCTTTGTTCTTCAGCCAACCTTGGAGTGGAGACTTGTTAACCACAAGATTTTTCTAGACTTTGGCCCGAGTTTCTCCGTAACGTATGCAATCTGTAGCAGCTAGTTTTTCTTGTACAGAGTAGAAACATTGACGCTTGCTATCTGCCATTTCTAATTGTGGCGGATCGGCCACAAGGCAAGACTGCTGGAAAAAGGCAGGAGTATCTATGACGCGCTTTAGGTAGCCATTAAATGCTGTGCTTATGTGCACGGTTCGGCCGCGTTACCTGTGTAGGATTTTTAGAAATTAATTTTTATTAAATTTAAGCTTAATCTAATAATAGCTTAATAATTAGGTCGTGGAAAATTCTTAGTGTCATTTTAGTAAAGTAACGAGCAAAATTGTTGAAATTTATAGGCTCTAAAATGCTTGTATTAAGGCAAGTAACGAGTAAAAGTTAGACACCTTTATTTACGTTTTATTGATCGTGCTAGTATATAAGCAAACGGCCGTAAACAGGAAAATGAGGGTTGAATAAGAGGTGTCGTGTGGTGATTTGCTATAGATGTGAAGGATGGTAGCGTGCCTTCACATATACCACAGTACAGGAGGTGCAATGCGGGCCTCCTGAAAATAGAGTGAAGGATGGTTGCGAGCCTTCACGGGAACGAGTCCGAGTCAGTGAAATCATAGCGTATACAAATACACGGACGAGGGTGACGTCCGGAGAAGCCCGTGTTCGATCTGGTCCCGGTTACGATCAAATATACGGACGGGAAAAGTCCGAGAAAAGACTAATCTGTGAGCTCCCGGCGGGACGACCGAGACAAACACTGTCTGGTTTCGGGCTGACGGCGTCGATCCGGTTTGAGCGAGGGCCCACTCTACCGTAGATCGCGAGGCGGCCTTAGCCGCGACGGTGAACGTTGAGGTTGGACAGAACCCGGGGAAAGACCCCGTTCGTAAGAAATAAATACAGGTCTGTGTCAAGTAAAGGGTTGGCATCGGGAAGCCTACCCAAGTAGTCGGCGAGTGTCAAATAAAACAGGTCCGCGCAAAACAAGTGGGAAAGTTGCAGAAACTACCCCTTCTTTGGCCGCGTAAGAGAAAAATCGGATCGGTGCGCTCCCGGGAACGTCGCAGCCGTTACGAACCAATCTGTCTGATTTCGGACTGGCTCCGCGTTGGACCAGCAGGGCTGGGGCCCACCCTGTTGGGAAGTCGCGAGACGGTCGAATAGGTCACGATAGTTGGAAAATTGAGGCTGGGCGAAGATCGGGGAAGACGAGTAGACAGGTCTGTGTGAATCCAAGGGGTAGCATTTGCCGTACGAGAAAAACCCGTGCTGTATAGAAAATTGGTCCGTGCGCTCCTGAGGAGGTCGCAACCGAAACAAACCAATCTGTCTGATTTCTGACTGGCTCCGCGTTGGTCCGCAGGGTTTGGGCCCGCCTTGTTGGAACGTCGCGAGACGGTCGAGTAAGTCACGATAGTTGGAAGATAACAGGTTGTGCGAAACTCGGGTAAAGTTGCGGCCGCGGTTTGCCCGGTCGAAATTCAGACAGCGGGGATACGGGAAGACCCGCGGATCATAACGCAGACCAAGTAAAGCTCGGATACGTAAGAGACCGGATCATGTAACGCAGATCAAGAAAAGTCCCATTAAGCAAGGGACCGAAAACTAACGCAGACCAAGGAAATACCCGGTACAAAACAGAGTCCGGGTCGGTTCCTCGATAACATCGGAGTCGAAACGGGAAGATACCGACTCCTCTATTTGCTTGTCGCCACACACTGATCAGAGGGCTGACTGAAGTGCGGGGAAGGGCTCCCTCGTGCGTAGGTCGGTACGAAGATCCGTGTGTTTTACAGAAGGTTAGAGAGAGGACCTTCTCTTGAGTGTTCCATAGGGGTATCCTATCCCCTGAAGCACTGTTGGTCGATAGTTGCCAACAGAGATCTGGTGCGGAAACTTACTCCGGAAATCCTATACACGGAAATGGAGCGAGATAGTGGGAAGATGTGTCGCCCAATATCCTTGTGCCTAGGGCGGAAAGACACAGAGGCTCGTTGTAAGACTTCCCTGTTCCCGGAACCGAGAAAGCGACTGGTGTCTCAGAATATTGGCGGTAGCGGGCGAGTTACAAGATGTAAAATAGTGGTTACGAGAAAGTCCTCACACAAAAAGGGAACGACTATTGTCGGTAAAGGAACGAACCCTGTTCTGAGTAAAGGCCATCCTCAGGACGTCGCCCATCCGGCGACTGTGGAAGAGGCAGAGTCGGATCCCGAGACCGAGTGTTAGTGTTGATTTCTTAAGGAAGCGGCCCATCCTGAAACTTCCTTAGAGAGAACGGACGATACGGACAGAGGCGATATGGAGAGGCCATTTTACAGTGAAAATATAAGGGGCAGTGAGGCGTGTGGCTCTGAGCGAAGAACTGGGCTGGAGTACCCCACCCCGTGGACAGTTAGCCCGACCGGAAAACGCCACATAATATTATGCCTACACTAAGATTATGGAATTTCTAAATATTATATAAATCTTATGGCAAACTTACAGCATCGGGGACTGTTCCCTCGCTCATTTTATAAGATCAATCTAATATAAGAACAGTAGTATATAGAAATGTGGGTTGCATATGTTACATATATATATCACACAATGGATGTCTATTTCATTACACACCTACAACAACCAATCACGACAGACCTAAACAACTATAAGCCAAGCCTTTTTTGAACGAGGGAACAGTCTGCCATTTCGGTCCCCGATACTATAAGTTTGCCAATCTAGGAAACAATGTTAGAGCTGCATCAATCATCTAGATATGATGATGTCATTAAATAAACGTTATGAAACAACGATAGCGCAAAAGTGTGAATATGTGTAATACTCTCGCAAATGTTGTTAATCGAACGGAAACAAAAAGGCAGGGTTACCAGGTAATTTCCAGAAATCCCGCTTTCACAAAAATACTCAAAAGTAGATTATCATACAAAATGAAATTGTATGAAAATGATCAAATTTAATATATGTATATATCTGCATTTGAACTTTGGTAACTTTTATTTGATAGACAGTTTCAAACAACTTATCTCGACATGAGAATGCTCAAGACATCAGTAACAAGCTAGTCCATGTACCGCGTGTTAGCGAGAACCATGTGTTAAGTTGGCAGCCTTAGGATGAATGGCTTGACTGTGTGTTAAGCGAATGCTCACATTACCGGGATGCAGATTACCGGCCTTGTCCTATATTAACTTCACAAATATTTCGCTGTTTTTGCATCACTCCGTTCTATAGTAAGGTGTGGCATATAGCCCAGAAAACATGACGTTTCTAGCAGATTGCTGTAATGGGCTCATGGCTTAATAATGTGCAGTTGTCTGTCGCCTGTGAAGCCAAGGGGTGGTAGGTATAGGGCTGCAGTTGACAGTTACTAAGCTGTGACATGTAGTCTAGAAAATATTGTACTTTAAGCAGACTGCAAGGTTGTTAGGTCATGTCAGCTGTGTGCAGTAGGAACAGAACTGGTTCCAGAACTCTTTTTGGTGGAACATTGCAGGTGACAGACACAGGAGGCAACTATTGGCCACTGAAAACAATGGTCTGTAGGAAGCTTTCAGAATAAAAATAGTGCTGAACCTCAAATGCCAAATGCTGTTGAAAATCTCTTGAGGAAGATGTTATGAACAACATGTCAAATGATGCTGAGAGGTCACAGAGGTCACCTTCTGCTTCCCTTTTCCTTTGTTGGCCCGTGCAGAGTTGTATTATTTATTTATTTAATTTATTTATTTATACAGAACACTTATATAGCGCCCCTTCAAGAAAACTACTCAGAAGGCTCCCAAACCAACCTCGGCGAAAAAGAACAGTCTTAAGAGAAGAATAGAAGATAGAAGTAAAATCCCGGGGTAGAAGACATAGAGTAACAGGAAATCCATTCCAGAGGGTTGGGCCAGCAACAGAAAAAGCACGACGCTGCATGGTCGAGGTGCGAGCGCGAGGCACTAGTAGATTACCACTAGCAGCGGAGCGAAGAGAAGCACGTCCCAAATTGGACCGGACAGGTAGGCAAACCTCCCTCAAGTAAGAGGGGGCAAGATCCAACAAGGAGTTCCAAACAAAGACGATGACCCTATAGTGGATGCGCTGACTAATAGAAAGCCAGTGCAACTCATCTCGCATGAAATCAGAGGCATGACCAAACCTAGAGATGCCACCAATAAGCCGTGCAGCCACTCGCCACCACACGTTCCAGGCACAAAAGCCGTACATCAGGGAGTCCTACATATAAAGAAGAGCAGTAATCCAACCGACTAGTGACAAATGCATGAACCAGAGTCTTAGATGAGGTGACTAAGAGAGAACGTGAGATAACACGAAGTTGCCGTAGCTGGTAGTAGCAACTATGACAAAGACGATGTACCTGAGCCTTAAAAGAGAGCTCCTGATCCAACTCAATGCCAAGGTCATAAACAGTGACTGAGAAGGTGATTGAGGAAACTCTAAATGTAGTACAGTTAGGTTGATTTTAGCCAATTGCTGCCTAGTGCCCAACCAAATATATTGAGTCTTGGAAGGATTCAATATCAATCGATTTGAAGACATCCAAGCCACAAGGGAGTCAGAAGCACAACACATAGCTCGAACAGCAGCTGCGGCATCAGAAGCAGAACAATGAATATAGACCTGCACATCGTCAGAATAGGACTGGCTTGAAGCCGAGCATGCGGTTAGCAAAGAGCTAAGGTCAGCAGTACACAGTATATAAAGCAAGGGACCCAAAACTGACCCCTGAGGCAAACCAAACAAGGAAGGAACCCAAGGTGAGCGGGATAGGCCATAAACCACACAGAGCGTGCACTCAGATAGAAAAGAGGCCAACCAATCGAGAAAGTTGCCAGATAAATCAAAAGAAATAGCCAGATGTTTCAAAAGTATAGCATGATCGACCGAATCAAATGCAGCACTAACATCAAATAATGCAAGTAAGGTAACTTGAGAATGATCTATGGTACCATATATATCAGACAGAAGTCGAGTTAAGAGTGTCTCAGTAGAGTGAAATCTACGAAAGCCAGATTGGAAAACAGGTAGTAGATCATTAGTTTCGAGATAGGTAACTAACTGACTAGATACAATTTTCTCAATGACCTTGGACAAAAAAGTAACACTAGATATTGGTCAAAAGTTAGACATGTCCGAGACGTCGAGGCCATCACGCTTGAGAATCAGAATGACGATGGACTTCTTCTGAGACGGAGGTAGAAGACCCTCTCCCAGTGAGCAATTGCAGAGGAGGGTCAGGAAGGGAAGAACGTCGATATAATGCTGAATGAGGAACGGCGGCAGAGAGTCTAGTTCACAGGATTTTGGTCGAGAGGCAAGGATGAGTCGACGCAACTCATCTGAAGAGACTTGTTGAAGGACCGAGAGCCGCTTAGCCGTCGGCAGCAGGACAGGCGGAGGACTCCCAACAGTAGCATCACGACCACAGCGAATCTTGGCCCCACAGAACTCAACGAAGTCAGCAGCAGTAAAGGACGGTAGTACAGCACCAGCGGAGGAACGTCGACGACCCAATAGGTCGTTAAGAGTATACCAGAGCCGCTTGTGATCACCAGTGTGGTGGGCAATCTTGTATTCCCAGTACTCTTTTTCCTTCTCTCTATAGCGCCTATGTAACTCTCGGATGTGGTGCACCCAGGCCGATTGATCAGACAGCAGTCTAGAACGCTTGTAGATTCTTTCGAGGCGTCGAACACCGCGACGTAGAGAGCGGCACTCAGTGTTGAACCATGGAGACATGGAGAAGCTGCGGACGGTAAGGGTGCGAAGAGGAAGAAAACGATCAATAAGGTCTTTCATGGCCATATCATACTCAGCAAATAGATCACCCAAAGGTAGCTCAGCCACAGTCGAAGGGTCACCGATGGCAGGTATTTCGAGCAAAGCAGCACGGAAGGCATCATAATCTAAGTCGCGCCACCGGCGGACCCGCTGGGCAGTACAGACCAGCACCTCATGGAGGAACGGAACAGTGACGACTACCCAACCATGATCGGAGAGAGTAGGTGGATGAACTCGAAGATCGGTTATAATACAGTCATCTCTTGTCAGAATGATATCAAGCCAGCCACCACCACGATGTGTTGACAATGTCACATGCTGTGCGAGGCCAAACTGATCAAGGATGGCCTGAAACTGGAGAGTGGCAGGTTCAGAAGAATTTTCCAGATGTAGATTGAGGTCTCCGGCTAGCAACAATTGGGTGTTGTAGAGAGCGAACTGTTCCATGAGGGTGGAAAACTCGCTGAAGAAGAGAGATGATGGCGACGATGAACCAGGGCGGTAGATGGTCAAAACAGTAAGAGGACCATAGAGGGACGAGTCTGAGGTCCCAAGAACCTCAAATGTGGTCGGAGATGAGGACAGAGGAATCCGTCGCATTTGCAAACCGTCTCTGCGGTACAGGATAAGACCACCACCCCGAATCGCTTCCGACGAGGCAGCAAGTCGAGGGCAGTCGAGAACTGAGTACCCATGGGGCAATGAGCGACGAACAGCTGTGTCCTGTGAAGAGCGGTGCCACGACTCAGTGACAATGAATAGATCGATTTCGTCGGATGAAATTATGTCAGCAACAGCGAGGTATTTGTCTCGTACGGACCGAGCCTTCCATGTAGCTAGACGAACTCCATCACCCGATGGATAGGTACCGGACGGAGGACGAAGGTCACACGATGCCGGTGAAAAACGTGGCGGCAGCAAACCAGTCGAAGTCTGGAATGGACCAGGTGAGCCGGCGTCAGTGAGATCCGGCAGAATACAGACCGGTGTGATATCAGCGGAGCCGAAGAACACGAGTCGGCCTGAGTCTGCAATGGCAGGCACACGTCCCCTAACGCTGGTAGCGAACGAAGAGAAGGCCGTTCAGGCAAGGCCGTACGAAGATGATGAGGACGGCAAGTAGTAAACGAGCGACTCCAGAGATTGTAGAAGAACAATAACTTTCGTGTAGAACGTGGGACACGTCAGGCTGGCGAGCGCAAAGCCAAAATTAGGTTACGCGAATACGAACAAGGGGGCGTATCCATGTAGAAGTGAACGAATCGTAGGCATGCAGCCCCATAACTGTGATGAAACTCGTAGATAAACACAACAGCGAAGAGTAAATCCAATATCCGACGAAAGTTTAACTAAGAAATTGAACTAAAACTAGATATAAGTAGTAAAAAATAAGAAAACAAGACGCCGAGACGATTTGGAGTTCACACGCCCAAAGCACCATCTATAATCATATAAATGTCCAGGTACATACTAAGATAGTTCAATTTCTGCATTGCATGAGTTCCTACCATTTGGTGTGAGAAGCATCTTGTGCTGCTCTGTTGTCTCTCTTCTGAATGTCTCAGACTTCTCCACCAAGGCTGCAATGTGAGGCTTCATTGCCTCAAGTTCAATCAATTTCACCTACAATCCAAATCAGCAACTAAAAACAATACCAGTATATACACCAAATATACACACAGTTATTATTTAAGCCATCAGTTATGCAAAGGACAAAAATGCTTTCACTGTTTTCAAACAGATAGTATTAACACTAAAATGGTTCTCAGTTAATCAAGTAACAAAAATGTTTGCAATTTCCATTCGCCAAGTTTTGATGTAATGATACAGTGTGGATGCGTTAACGCGCTCCCAGTTTACCCGTGATTCCGCATAACGCAGTGGTCGTATGTCTCCGAAAGCTATTAACGCGCCATATCGGTTAACATGTTGTACAACAACCTCAATGTAGCGCTAAATATACGGGCTCACCGATTTACTACCGGGAATAAGGCTAATTAAACCACTGGAACATGTTCTGTAAGATGTACGCTAGTGCCTGTAACATTCCATTCATTCCTGAACTTGGCATTAGTCATACATGCAGGAGGGTGTCTCTTAAATAAATGTGCATGTGACTCAGTCACGGGAGGGAGCTATTTAGGGCAGGAAGGATGGACAAAGAAGTCTGGCTGGAACCGGTTTTAACTGGTTGGAAGGGGGAATCGGCAGGACAAGGCAGGTGTGGCCTGACCAGCATGACCGCAGAGATTTGCTGGCTGGGCGGCCAGCTGGGTACAGACCTGCCTGGCATGCAAAGAGGCAAGGAGGAGCTTGGCTGGAGGGAACATCATGGGATAGGGGAGTGTGGGTGACTGAGTAGCAGATGAGATATATTTCAACATTGTTCCATTTTATGCGAAAACTGATTTACATGCTGTTTCGAAGGCGTGTCCACCACGACTTTGCGTTAACGCATCCGTACTGTATAAGCTTCAGAAGAAAACTGTAAACTGACCTTTTCCTTTTGAATGGTTTCTTGAATTTCTGGAATATTCCCTATGAAGACTTGTTGTGGTTTAGCCTTGTCAACCATTAGGCCCATAAAGCTGTGCAAGTTGGCTACAAATCTGTCCAGATTGGGAACAAGTGCTTTGGAAATATTCTGACCATCATTTGCATTTGAATGATCATGCATTTCTGAAACCATTTCAGTCGGAGAATCTTTCATCATACTGACTAACTCGACCTCTGATGTTTTCACTGCAACTTCACTCAGGACCTCATCTGTGAAGGATTTCTCAGGAGCCTCAAGTGAACTGATGAAGACAGACTCCGTCTTCATAGGTGGACCTAAATGGTTCACATTTTTGAACCAGAATATAACAAATAGCAACATAGGGAAGTCTGTCAAATCCTAATCTATGTAAATACTTTCATTTATCATTCTGAACTACTTAAAATTAAAGCATCCACACAGTTCAGAACCATGCAGATGCTTTAACTTCATGCTTCAAACAGTGCTTGTGGACTCAATAAAATATTATAAAAGGTAGGCTAAAACATAATGACACATAAAAAGTATTGTTTTGTGCAGTCTTAGAAAAAACTTAGTTAGTTCAGGTCATTATCAAACAGAGGTCCAGAATTACTAGACGAAGAATATCTTGTCAGTGATTAAGATTAACTGCTGAATCATCCATGCGATAATAGTCTGGTACTGATGACAAGTTATGACACCACACCAAGACATGGTACAAATACCATATTTTCTTGCATATAACCCTCACACGAAATAACCCGCTCTCGTGCATATAACCTGTGGAAATTAGGAAAAGGCATAAAAAAGTTTGGTATAACCCACATACACACATATACCCTGCAGGCCAGAACAGACCATACCGGAATATCTACAAGCACTAACCCACATCTCAAAATGTCTGATCCAGTATGCATGATTTATTTTTACTACTTTCTGAGTAATCTGAAAGGAAATATGGATTTTTCAACCATTCCCTTAGTAACAGCAACATTTTATACCCTAGTTCAGATGTTTTGTTTCAGTCTACCTGCATTAGGTGCAAAAAGAATGTCTCCGTTAATGATACTGCATCAGAGACAATAACTGATGTAATTGTTTCTACAGTGCATATCTAATTGTTGTTGAGCCAGATAAAGACTGCATTAGTCCCTGAATGTTAGCCTATATCTGCTTTTATAATAGTAATTATATATTCAGACTAAGAATACACAAGTTTTTCCCTGATTATGCATTAATAATAGTCTTATTTTACCTAACAGTGGGCAAGTGGATTCTACCAGTAGATTTTAATCTTGGCTGCTATATTGAGATTTCGATATTTTAGATTGCTATCATGAAGTAGCATCATGAAATTAAATCTGATACCAGTGCAACATACAAGAATTTTAACAAATCTTTAATTCAGAAAGAAAGCAAAAAACATAATAAAGTCAGAACAAATTTAATCTTCAGCAGTCATTTCTAGCTTTGCCACCTGTCACAAAATAGTTTATTGGCATTCCACAGTTTATGGTACGTACCATCATTGCGGTACAGTCCGAAAAGTACAGTAAGCTCATGGCGATCATCCGTGTAAAATAAACTAGCTTAACCCGCACACTGAGATAACCCGCAAGGACTGCGGGGTTTGTAAACCTCATGTAACCCGCAGGACAAATGCACAAAAATACGATAGTCCTACAGGTTGTTTTCCGATTTTATATAATGTGCTTGTGATGGCAGGATGGAGGATTGTGTGCCCATTGAGCTTATTCAAACAGTTTTCACCAACAGTTCAGAAAGGGCCGCAGTCCACTCATCACTGCCCCAGAAGGAACACTAAGTTTTAACAGTGGCAAGACCCTTTGTTCATTTTTATCTTGCCAATATTGAATAGGGGTTTCTAGTGTAGTCTGCCAGCTTCTAGACCAGTTTGTCCTGCTAGGAGTCCCGGTTGACTCACTGAATCTAATATTGGTGAAAAGAAAACAAACACTGGGCAACCACTATAAGGAAGCAGCAAAATTTAAGGCCACGGGGTCTCGCTCTCGATGAAAAGGGCACACTCGAGGCCATTACATGACATAGATTAAAGTATTTCAAACGCTTCTTTAACCACTCGAAACAGAGACCTTGAAACTGACCTTGTAGCAGCTTTGTAGTCATTGCTCTTAGCTTCAACCAATCACAGTTGAGCCGTATGACCATTCGTCGTATTTCCTCAGGAATCTCTGAGTGCAGTTCTTGGTTCTCAGCCTCAGCTGACTCATAGAAACTCAGAATGTCATCCATCTGAGGTTGCCTCGAGTTCATCGTCTCAGCCAAAGACTGACAGACAGACAAGAAACATAAGACATACATCAGACATAAGACAGACTCAATGATGTTAGAGTGCAATAAGAACGACAACTTCATCTGTTGCCTAATAAGAGCTTATATAACAGGATAAGTCTCCACTGGCAATATCCTGCACACACGTACAGCCAAACCAAATGATTCTTGTCCATGACAAACTGATGGCAAGTTCAGAGTGCTTATCATTCTTTGAACTTGACTGAAATAAAGAACTTTACTGATCATCAACAGTTTAGGAATATATAACTAAGTCCAAAAGAAAAAATGTCAAGGGAAGAACTCAGAAGGAACCATGTGGGTCTTGCCCAATTTCACCATAACGTAGTACATAGGCCTGTCTGCGGGGGCTCAGAACCAAACAAGTCATCCACGCAGGGAGACTAAATATAACTTGTCAAGAGACAGGCAAAACAGTTGTGCAACATACAATACAATACAATACAACTTATATTTATAACGCGCCTTAATAAAACAATGTCTTACTCAAGGACGCGTTACAAAATAATAATTAGTTATAGTACTGAGAGAATAAATGAGTCTTAAGTTTTAATTTAAAAGTATCTATTGAAGAGCATCTTCGAATTGATTCAGGTAAAGAGTTCCACTCAGCTGGACCAGCTACTTCAAACATTCTTCTACCAAACTGTAGGTTAACTCTTCTGACTTCAAAGTCCCCTTTTGAAGCCGAACGCAATCTTCTTCTGGACTCAATGGAAGTACAAGGTTTAACTAGAGAGGACAGGTAGAATGGGGCAGAGCCTGACATAATTTTGAACATAAGTAGACAGATTTTGAAAGATATGCGGGCCTGAATGGGTAACCAATGAAGTTTTGTAAAGAACGAGTAATGTGATCTCGAGGCTTTTAACTAGGCGAGCTGCAGCATGAATATAGCATAAAGCACTGAATTGCAATAATCAATTCTGGATAGTATAAGTAAATGAACCAAGACATGAAGGCAGTGCTCATTAAGACAGCGTTTAATCTGATGTATCCGTTGTAGGTGGAAGAAACAGGCTCTAGATATGGAGCTAATATGGTGAGACATGGAAAGTTTGCTATCCAAAAAGACACCAAGGTCACGAACTACATTCGAGGGTAGTATGGAACAAGAATCAACTATTTTCAGAAAGAGAGTCTGCAAATCTAAATGTGATCGGGACTGACGATCGAACCAAATCAATTCCGTCTTACTTGTGTTTAATATCAGGCCCATGGAAGCACACCAGGATTGTATCTCGTGCAAACAGGCAATGAGTTTAATTTTTGAACTTTCAAGATTAGAAGTAGAAAGTTTTATGTAAAGTTGGGTGTCATCAGCGTAAATATGGATAGAAATACCAAAATTAAGAGCAATCTTGGAGATATTGGAAGTGTACAGAATGAAAAGCAGTGGACCAAGAATGGAGCCTTGGGGGACACCAAAAATTAAATTAGTACTCTTAGAGAATTTGCCACTAAAGTAAACATTTTGAGTCCTAGAAGAGAGAAAAGAAGAGATCCAAAGAAGTGCAGATGATGAAATACCAAATTGTAATTGAAGGATCTGAAGCAAAATGGTGTGGTCAATGCAGTCAAATGCGGCACTAAAGTCGAGGAGAAGAACTGTTATAAAACCAAGGTCAAGAGCCGAGACAATGTCATTGTAAACCATAAGGACAGCAGTTTCAGTAGAATGATATCGTCTAAATCCAGATTGGGTGAGAGGGAGTAGATTATGAGATTCAATAAAGTTAGAAAGCTGCCGATGAGCAAAACGTTCAACAAGCTTAGAAATAAAAGACAGATTAGAGATTGGACGGTAGTTAGCAGAATCTGATTGGTCAAGTCCAGGTTTTTTTATACGTGGTCGGATAATGGCCTGCTTATGTTTATCAGGGAGCATGGACTGAGAAAAGGAGGTATTAATGAGAAGGGTTAATATGGGTGCAAAGACTGAAGAAAGAGTTTTGAGGAGCCAAACAGGTGCAGTCGAGTTCACATTGTTTTGTAGAAGAATCAGCGAGTAGTTTTTCTACATCAGAAGAAGTAATTTCATCAAATGCAACAAAAGAGTGTAGTGGAGGTGGCAGATGTGAGAGATTAGGTGGAGAAGAGTCTTTTGTTGATTCGTGAATATTGGCAGTCTTTTCGACGAAGAAATCCAGCAGTTCATCAGATGTAAGGAAAGAAGATGATGAGTCGGTTGGAGGTGAAAGCAGTGAATGTAAGCTCTTCCAAAGAGTCTCACCATTAGTCATAGCCTCATCAATACTACGGCGGTAGTAGCAGGAATGCTTCTGTTGGAATAGACGACGTTGAAGACGAATCTGAATACACCATTGTTCCTCTTTCAAAGTGTCAGATGGTGCTTTTAAGTAGATCCTCTCAAGTTTGCGAGTGAGCTTCTCTGAAGCAGAACAATCGCCATCAAACCAAGGACGGTTCACGTCTTTACGTATTGTTACTTTCCGAAGAGGAGCATGTTTGTTCAGCAATTGTGTCATGGTAGTAACGTATAGGGAAAAAAGCTGTTTAGCCTCTATATTTGCAGCAGCTGAGACCTATTGAAGAGATCTGATTTCCGTAGATCAGTTTCAAAAGCCGTATGATCGAAGTATTTGTACGATCGACGAAGAGTAGTTCGTCGAGATATAGTTGGGGTACGATGTTGTATATTGAAGCCAATAAGAGAGTGATCCGAGTAGGTGGGTGGGGAGATGACAATGTCATTGACTAGAGTATGAGAACTGCGAGTGATAATAACATCCAGAGTGTGACCAAACTGATGAGTAGGACCACTCACTAGTTGTATCAGACCATGAGCGGAGAGTAGTTGATTGAAACGTTTCACATTCCGATCATTTAACTGATCAAGATGAATATTAATGTCTCCAAGAATGAGGATTTGACATGTAAAATTAGAAGTAAACAGGATGAGAATAATGAGGTCATCGAAAAAAAGCCGATGTGATGTTTTCTGATCCAGGACGGTAGATAACGATGATTAAGATGTGTACGTCACGGAAGGTAAAGTATGAGGCAAGGCTTTCAAATGTTTTGTAGATTCCAGAGTCTTTTGTAGACACTTGAAAATGGTCTCTGTAGATGATGCAGAGGCCACCTCCTAAAGGTCCTGATAGATTTTGAGCACTGGTTGAAATTGGTCGAGCTTTTCAATGAATTTGTATGAGGGAGGTGTAGAAGCAATAAGTCCTGGTGAGAAAGACGACTCATGAAAAGTTTCAACTATCGCAAAGGTGTCAAAACTATCGGAGATGATACAGTCCTGAATCGACGCTGATTTATTAGTTATTGATCAGGCATTCCAGGAACCGATTCTACATCCAGGAGATACATGTAGGTGAATAGGAGGAGGTGCAGGCTTAACACACAGAAGTTGACGTGGGTGTTGAGTTTTCCTTTGTTGAATTTTCTTTTCTTGGTCCTTGCTTAATTTTAGACAGGAAATGTTGTTGTATGGAGTTCTGGAGGACATCAGAATAGGAATCGGGAAACATAGGACCAACAACCAAAATCCAGTCCGAGCAAAAGTAACAAAACATCTTTATTTGTGGGCAGCTCTCCCCCAAAATGCACAGAAGGCATACAACATACAGCAACTCGACCCACTTGGTGCTATCCTATGCACTGCATGTAAAAATATATATCTGCATACATATACGAATTTCATGCTGACATTCCTTGATACTATGGTGCTGTTAAATTAACTAACCAGAAAATCTGAGATCACAAATAGCAGTTCAGTATAGGAAATTGCAACAGGAAAGTGGTGCAATAAACTGGCCAAATGTTCACCATTCAGCTTGGACCGAAATATTTCAAACAATCCATAGGCCTATCAATCACTTGTCTCTGCATTGTTTCAGGCTTCATCTGCTTTATTTCAGAACTAATTTCTGCATTTTCTTTGATCTTCTTTGATGCACAAGAATCGTTCTAACCACCGAATTCACAGCTTTAAAAGAACTGGTTGCATGAATATTAGAGCAACTCGTAAGCAAAGGTGGCCACATGGAAGACATTAGGAAATTCTACTAATCTGAGCACTGTTTGTTTACTTATGAACTTTTTGTTCTTAATGACTTTAAAATCACCTAGGCTAGTACAGGCAGCGCTTCTGTGAGGTATTTAAAAGAAGCTATATTATGTGTTGGGATAACTAGTTAATTAACTGCATGCAGCAAGCAGTATTGGGATTTTCATATGCACAGAATTTAAAAGCACATCGAGAATGAGCAAGAACTGCCATAATTATGACCTACAGATTACCAAGTCTCTGATCTTTGCCTTCCATCAGAAACTAAACTTAGCTAGAAAAATTATCCCTATTGAGTACTGCTGTTTTAAGAAATAAAAATTATTTGTGATACACATACTATACCAAAAATTAGAACACAAGGCAATACAGGATGTGATGCTGAGAAATGTTTCGGTGATACCAAGTAACAGCGATAAGATATTGCAATATTAACAACTCTGCAAATCACACCCTTACAACTGATTTTAAGTGACAAATATTTTCTAAAGCAATTCTTCTTCTAAAAAATTTGGTGCTGAAGCACAGGCTTCAAAATCATGATAAATAAAGTGAAATTGGTAATTTGTTTTCAAGGCATGCAATCTGAAAAGAAACATTTCCAGTGGTTTGACTGCCGTTGTATGCACTCTCATGTGTAAAATTTCATAAACTCAGAAGATTCATACATACAATACATAATAAACTAGAGTTAATTTTTATGTCACTTTCGAAGAGCTACAGTTACTACAAACCAGCAACAGTAGAAACCCACCTTGGCATCGATGGCACTGCTTGAATAAGGTGCATCCAACTGGTGCTGGCTCTCAAGGACCTGGTGAAAAGCAGACGTGACCCATGATGTCAGAACCTGAATCTCCTTCAGGAAGACACTGCATGCACTCAGTTTCTCCTCCAACAGGTGGTGCTTTCTTGCCACTTCAGACTCAACCTAGGCAAATGCAATTCAGATCACATATAGCAGTTCAGCATAGAGAATTTGCAACAGGAAAGTGGTGCAATATATTCAGCAAATGACAGAAGCAGCAGCACCACAATAGTCTTCAGACAGCAATGTTCTACACAAAGCCATTTCACTTAACAAGCTCAAATGCAGCAGGGTCGAGAGATGATTCTCAATCAAACTCTAATCAAAGCTTAACTTCATGAATTTTTATTCAGTAGGTGGCTATTCTGAAGGTAAAGTAGAACCTCTCTAACACCATCACAAATTGTATTGCATGTGCACTGAGTAACTGCATCTTTTAAACATTATTTTATACTGTCATAATGAATGCATCTCATGTTTCTTACCTTGTCCCATCTTTCACCAATACTACTAGCCCCATCTGCCTGTGATTCAGCTGGTGATCGGTCACTGGAACAAACGATAAATACTAATTTCTGCTTCTCCGAAAATTCATCCTCGCGAATCTGTACAGAAAACATCATAAGCTTTAGAAACAGCACTTGCTTTAACAAGTAGCTCCAATGCAAGGATCTGACCAGAGTTAATATAGTATGGTATCTCAGTTTAAAAGGGAATGCTGGGTCAGAATAACTAGCACATTCACTCACTCATTCAGAGCACTTATAGAGCACATCTTCAACAATCTACTCAGAAGCCCAAACAAAACAGAACAGTTTTGAAACACTGATAAAAGTTGCTTATAGTGTCTGTGGACAGAAGACATTGAGGTTAATGAGGCCAGGACTCACGAAGCAGAGACCAGGACCAAAAAGGCCAAAAATAACAACAACAACAATAATAATAATAAACGTCTGCGTCCAGAGTGCAGACGTTCCAAGCATGAAGGAGCCAACCGGTCTCCTGCGGACTGACGGCAAGCGGCCTGATGGCGCTACACTTGTTCCTTGGGCGGCTGGAAAATATATGACCTGGGATCCTACAGTGGTCTATACTTGTGCCATCTCCTACTTGTCACAGGCAGCGACTTCAGCAGGTTCTGCAGCTGAAGAAGCAGCAGCTCATAAGTCTGCAAAATATGCACTTCTGCCTATAACCCACAAGTTTGTTCCCATTGCCTTTGAGACCCTTGGTCCAATAAATGCTGAGGGTACAGAATTTGTTTCATAGTTGGGGCGTCACGTTTCAGCAGTCGCCGGAGATGACCGTGAGACTCATAACCTTTTCCAGCGCCTCTCTATCTGTGTCCAGCGCTAAAATGCCATTGCATTCAGAGGCACATTTTCAGACGGCTGTGAAAACTACTGGGATGAGGCCTGATTTCTCGTTTTATATTCCTAACTTAATTTTTTAGTTCCTGAAGGATCATTTCTACCTTGGGTTAAAAAAATAATAATAAAAATAAACATACCACCTTTTCAAACATCTATCAGTTGTCATCTAATGTTTTAACACTGTGGCCTTTTACAGCACTTTCGCTCTGCCAAAACCTGACAAGATTTACCCAACCTAGATATTTTACTTCTCTTTATAAGTCCCAAGGAATCATAGGTACTTTGGGCAAAACAAAATAATAATAAAAATAATAACAGTTAGTTAATAGATAACATTTCCACTAATAATCTAATTTTATATTTCTGAGGAATCATTTATACCCATTGGTAATGAATAATATAGATGTTAATGCATCTGAATATCAAGCAATTCCAAATGCTGAGTAATGCAATTCTAATGTCACGATGAAAAGTAAATGTAAAACGATCATTTCATCGTTCAAGTAACAACATATAACAAATTTTTAATGAAAATCTACTTTACCCAAAAGTCGACAACTTAAATTGATTGATTGACTTGAACTGATGGCAGAAGCTATGGTCACTGTATGTGAAATCCAGAAACAAAGACAAAGAAGCAGAGATACAGAGAGAAGGAGAAAGAGTGAAAATGTTTGTTCTAAGCCAGTGTCAGATGGTCCAACTCAGTCCTTGGCCTTGATAACTTATTACATAAGAACTATTTGCCTAGGTATCAACTTCCATGTGCTGTCCTGAACCATGACCTTCCTGCCAGGTCTTGCCAAGCATGAAGTATCTCTCTTTCTTCCATCACCCCTCTGTAGTGTGCTAACCCTGCCTGGGCATTGATTTTATACAATTTATCCGAACAAATTATACTACAGTCTATGGCCTAAAGGAAGTATTCCCATTAATGTGATACAATCTGTCTCAATCCCATATATGGGCTGTAACATAGTGCATAAGGGCACTTAATACAAGTAAACTCCAGAAGAAAAACTGCATCTCCGAAATGCTCGCCTTGAGGCCTAAGGCCATAAATCACTGGCCAAGGCCAAAAGTCATGAGGCCAAAGCCAAACATTATAAGGCCAAGACCAGACATCATGAGGCCAAGGCCAGACATCATGAGGCCAAGAGCGAGGTGGCCAAATTTGACCTTGAGGACGAGATATATTTTCCAATTTCTCACTCTTATAACAAACTGAAAAGGAAATGCACTTTTAAGCTGTATGCAGAGTACAAGTTCTCCATTTTATCAAGCACAGGTATCCATGATCAGTACAGATATTCAGCAATAAAAGAAACTAGACAACCTTTTATTACAAGCTACACAATGTAAAAATAAAAGGTGGTCTCACCATGGAAAATTCAATCCACATGATTAGCCAGGGTGGTCTGTTTCAATTAAATGTGTTAAAAGGTGGATTTTCCCACAAACACAGCCAAATTCCGCGAATCAATTTTGTGAAGGAGAATGTATTGTCATTGCTATTATTGAAAATATATTAAATAATATTTTAAAAGACTCTACACCTCATGACACATCAGACCACCATCTGCTTGTAATAGAGAAGACTCTAACGTGGGAGGTTCCTGTACTGATTAACTTTGATGATATCAAAAAGGCCTTTGACAGTGTTCACAGAGAGTCGCTGTGGAAGATAATGAACAGCTATGGGATTCCATTGAAGGTAACTGACATCACCAAGAGCTTCTATGATGGCAGTTGATGCGCTGTGAGATATGCAGGAGAGGTGGGTGAGTGGTTTCATACTGTAACTGGAGTGCGTCAAGGATGTGTTTTGTCACCGATGATTTTTGCCCTGGTTAAGAATTGGGTGATGTCGAGAATGACAGAGGGCAGCAACACTGGACTGATACGGATAAAAGGTAATAAGTTAAGAGACCAGGACTTTACGACGATATCGCCCAGCTGGAAAGGCATGAAGGAACTAACATCTAAAGCCCAGGAGAAGGCAACGAAGGTGGGACTCACTATCAATCCCAAAAATAACAAAATCGTGATAGGAAAATGGAATGAAATGGACAAGATCATGATTGATGACAAGGAGATTGAAATCGTGGATGATTTCTGCTACCTCAGTAGATTAATAACAGCAGACAGCAGCTGTGACAGAGAGGTAAAGATATGCATAGGAAAGGCAAATGCTGCTTTTGGCAGACTTGAAAAGATATGGAAGAACAACGGGTGCAGTTTGAGGACCAAGATTCATCTGTATGAAGCCATAGTATTAAGCACACTGCTAAATGGATCGGAAACTTAGCCAATGATGGTGGCAAACAAGAAAAGACTGGAGACAGCACATCATAGATGGCTGAGGAGAATTTTGCACACTTCATGACATGATGGGATCTGAAACAAAAGTGTAAGAGAAAGGACAGGACAAGAGGTTATAGAGAATATCATCAGAGAGAGAAGACTGAAATGGATGGGACAGGTAATTCGTAAGGACAAAGACAGAAGAGCCAATCAAGCAAATGAACTGGAGTCCTGAAGGGAAACGGAGGAGAGGAAGACCAGGGAAGAACTGGCCAGAGACCATCAGAGATGACCTTGGATGTTTGAAGATATGTCACGGGACCGGCAGGAAGACTGGCGGTCGACATAGTTGAATGGAGTAGCTGCGTTGCCCACCGACCTGCACAGGAAATACTAAGTACTAAGTAAATAATGCCTCATAACACCCTATCAGAAAATAAATGATAAGATGCTCGCTTGTCTTTTTCCAAGCATTAATAGCTTTGCTCTATTTTGAGAGGCACAGGCATGCTTCAGGATGTGCATCTAAGCCTGTTAACTGTTATATAGCACCCTTATAATTACTTCTCAAATTAAGTAAATAATTAAGTAAGTAAGTGCAGCTGAAGCATGCGCTAAAATTAAATCTGTCAGATTATAGAGTCAAATAATAGCCTTCGATGCCAACGATATCTCATGAATAATATAATAACAATGTAGTTTCTTTGCACCCGGCCAGGCAGAGGGTCAAGCAGAGGGTCAAGGACAGGAACAGGGACAGGGAGCTGGCACACACACTGATTGACGACTGCATGATCTGTGTAATAACATGCTTAGACATGTATATATTTACAAAAAAGTATACTAGATTTAATTTTTGTGCATTTTTCTGCATACATTTAATTACTTATTTACTTACTAATGCAATGACTTGCTTATAGATTTGAGGCAACATTCATCTGGAAGATGATGGCCTCAAATGTTACACACACACACCACACACGATCCATGTTGATTCAACAAGACGGTCTAGGATTCAAACTGAGGTCACAGAGGTGAAAAGCCAACATGTAAGCCACTTGGCTGCTGTACCACCTTCAACTGGCATAGGGGTAATGGAACGATATTATGACACCAATGGCAGTTTTTAAGTTGGGGCCTTACATGAAGGGGTATGACATTACTATATAAATTTGTGCAAGAGCTTTTAATTTGAGACTCTGCAAATATGAGAATAATAAGGGTGATATATAGCAATAAACAAGGCCTAAGTGCACATGCCTGCAGCATGCCTATGCCTTGCAAAGGGTTACAAAGCTGTTAATGGTTTAAAAAAGAAAAGCAAGAGTCATATTATATTTATGATAGGGTGCAATGCTGCATTAGAATCTTTATCATAGCAAGTCTTTCAAATATTTACTAATATATTTTCAACAACAGAACTCATCACACATTCTCCCACACAAAAATTCAAGCACTGAATTTGGCTGCACTTGGTGGGAAATCCACCCTTTACAACAACGAATTGGAGACAAACCACAGATACTATACATTGGTGGACATTTCCACCCACACCACAGCTGTGCCGCTATCTGGAGAATAATCAGAGAGCCAAAAGGGATCTTTACAAAAGGCCATGTATAAGATTGAAAGTTTATTTCTTCATGTGTTAACATGCAAAGTATTTTAAGTTTGTTAATAAATATTGTTCAAAAAACTTCAACATAAATATCATTTAACCAATTTTATACTGTTTATAATAACAACAGGTTAATTTTATTTCCACGTGAAAGACACCACTTTATTTTGATGTCAATTTGCTCTTGATCAAATGGCCATTTGGCAACCTAGAAAGGTCATTTACGAAAGGCCATATATAAAAACTCTGCCACTGCCTTGTTTGGGGTAGTGCCAGTCCCAAGCCTGGATAAAGGAGGAGGGTGACATCAACGACCATTGATGCCATAAAATGTCGTTAAACTGAGGAACTACTACCATATATAAAGTTTAATTACAAGGTTTATTAAATGTACATTAGTTTAAGTTTGTTAATAAGCATCATTTCACAAATTTTAACATAAATATCATTTAATAATTTCATATTAAATATTATTTTCATATTATATATATTATTTCATATTATATTATATTTAATAATGACAACAAGTTTTATTTATAGGACCACATGAAAGACCAGTTTATACTAATACTGATTTTTGCATAATCAACAAGTCATTCACAAGCTCAATAAGAAGCAATTAGGAAATCTGACCTGCTGTAATTTGGCAGTTTTAGCTAATGAGGATACAGTGTAGCTGAATGCAACAGAACTTCATGAACATACTTCAGCACACATCTACTGATGTGCTGCTGGAGCATTCCACAGTTTCAGCAGCGAACCATTCAACCAGTAACTGGCGGAACATTCGTCCTTCTAAACGGTGGACCATTAAGAAAATAACTAGTATAGCACTCCGCCTTTTGAACTACGTTCTGTTGTATTCAGAAACAGGATGACCTTTGAACGGTAGAACATTCTACCCAAAACAGGTGGAGTATTGCATCTTTCCAGTGGTGAACCATTCCTCCAATAAATGGTTTAGCATTCCACCTCTGCAATGGTGGATTATGTTAACACCTGCATTTGGTCGTTTGTCTGCACCCTATCAACTGGTGGAAAGGTGCAACGAAATATTGGTGGATCCTATGGACTACCAAACTTTGCAGAACATTCCACTGATTTTTTACAGTGCATAGCCTCAGGATGCATTGTGAATTAACACGATGCACTCAGAGGTAAACCAAGACGTGAAAAGCTCCAGTCATGAAATTCATCCATCACAGGTTGGAATATTTCTGCCTCTAGTGCAGACATTTAGGTAAAAAGATAGAAGACCTCCTCCTCACTTTAATCTTGGAATGACAAAATAATCATTCACCTTTAGCTGATGCAGCAGATGTTGAAGACCATCTCTGTTAGCAGAATTCACTTCCTTCATAAGCAGTTCTTCAGTCTGTGCTAACCACTGCTTCAGTTCATCCAATGGCTCACTATATCGACTGAAATCATCACCAAACTAACACCGTCATCACCAAACCATCACTGTATCAACAGCAGTTAGCAGCAAAAAGATTTAAATATGCACATGCACCTTTTAATCATCACATGATATTGACACCCAAGTGCCTTTAACAGCATCTTTCTTACATTAATTAGAAAGGAAATGAAAACCAGAAAAGCCCAATCTTACCGTTGCAGTTTATGATATTCATCGTATGCCCAGTCCAACTGATTACGCAGACCAAACAATGTCTTATTAATAAAGCACGACTGTTCTGTGGTGGCTGATCGAAGCACAGAATCCTTCATTAGCTCAGCAGACTTCAAAGACACTGAGGCGCCATCTAGTGACTCTTTCAGCACCTGACCAAATAAACCAGAAATGTAGTCATTAAAACACAGAAAATAACCATTTAAAGGCAATATTTTTCATATGATGTAATCAGTAGTCCTACTGCTCCCATTCCTTCTGGGTGGAGATGTGTGCTAAGGAACCACGTTAAGTCACAGTACCAGACAGTTTACCCTGAGTTGTAGGCAAGGCCCTAGACAGCATTATCAAGGATAATATAGTGGAGCAATTGAACAAGTATGATATAACACAGAGCAGTCAACATCAATTTACGTCGTTCGCCATGTTTGACAAATCTGTTAGATTTTTTTGAGGGGGTTTATGAAAGGATAACCTGTAGCTGAGTTACTTAGATTTTGTCAAGGCATTTGGCAAAATATCTTATGCAAGGCTGGCCAAAAAGTTGCAGGCAAGCACAGTTAGAGAACAGGTATTAATTATTACTATTATTAATTTTTTTGCCCCGAGGTATTTATGATCCCTCAGGAAGCTGAAAAATTATCCGGATGAAAAATTGCATTCCAGGATGGCAATTATTATTATTATTATTAATAATTATTAACTTTGTTGCACCAGTGTCGCATGCATAAAGCACAACTGATGATGATCAAAACCAGGTCAATATCCAATCAGTCCACTAAGGCAGAGAGGCAGAGATCCTTTGGCGATTTATCAGGGTTTTATCTATATTCGGGAAAAGTGAATTACAGTAATCAAGTTTTGCATGGACTATGGATGTGGTGATGGCAGATGCAGTTTTGAAGTCAAGCATAGGGCAGATTCTGCGGAGGTCACGGATATGCATGAAGCAAGAGCAAGAAAGATGGGTTATATATGATCAGAAAAGGAGAGGCTTTGATTGAATATTACACCTAAACTGTGGACAGGAGAGTTAGTATTAAATGTGTTGGTGGAGGCAGAGTCCAGGGTGAAGGAGATAGAGGGGTCAGTAATTTTCTTCAGCTGGTCATGTAGGCCAATAAGTATGAATTCCACCTTAGATGGGTTCAGGCACAATAGATTAGATGTCATCCTGGAGGAGATTTGTTTAACAACAAAAAGAAGGTGATTTACAGAGTTGTTGAAACAATTCAGAGAGAAAGAGATGAATAGTTGGGTGTCATCAGCATACAGGTGATGCTTTAATGAGTGAACTAAGTGGGGTAGTACAGAGGATAAACAGAAGAGGTCCTAGAACAGAACCTTGTGGAACTCCACAAGTGAGAGGGCATGATTGAGAAGAAGCTTCCAATGTTTTAGCAAAGAAAGAGCGGAGAGATAGGACTGTACCCAGAGGAGAGCAGTGTCAGTAAAATGAAACCAGGTTGACAGCCTTTGGAGTAAGATGTTGTGATCAATAGTATTGAAGGCTGCTGAAATATCAAGGAGGCAGAGGCAAGAAACCTGTTGATCAGAGATGGCAGAAACAAGCTTGCTGCATACAGAAGTGAGAAGGGTTTCAGTTGAGTGGTGTTTAGTGAAACCAGACTGGCGTGTATTGAGATGTGAGTAACAAGCTAGATAACCACTGATCCGAGATCCGAGAGAGTACAATCCGTTCAGTTAATTTGGAGATAAAAGACAGTTTAGAAACAGGTTGGTAGTTCGAAAGGATTTCTTTATCAAGTGACGGTTTCTTGAGAAGTGGGGTAACAACGGAATGATTGAAAAGGAGGGGGAAGTTACCAGTAGACAAGAAGAGGTTAACTATTTTGGTAATGACTGGAACAAGAACAGATGCACAGTGTTTCAGTAAGGAGGTGGGTATAGGGTCAAACATGCCCTGTTTGTTTGGAAGTGATTTAACAGATGTAATATTTCAGCCTCTGATGTGGGTTGAAATACAGCTAATGATGATCGAGGTAGGGAGGGTGGGAGTCATGAGTGGGGAAGAAGCATCAACAGGTGAGTTATTGGTGGTTTTGGGAAGGAGAGATTGAAGAGAAAGATGGAGGGTGCTAATTTTGTTTGAAAAGAAAGAACAGAATGACTCTGCTATTGAAGAAGATGGAACAGAATTTGGAAGTGGGCTGGATGAGTTACAATCGAGGAGTTGCTTTATGGCTTCCAGAGAAGTTGAGGGCTAGAGGTTTGGGAACAAACTAATGAGGAGTAAAAACTCTGTTTAGCTGCAGTTAGAAGGTGATGGTATTTATTTGTGGCAGATTTAAGGGCAGATAGAAGTTGAGGATCCCTGGTGCATTTCTAAGTGCGCTCAAGGCGTTGCTGGAAGGATTTAAAGCCCTGGAGATAGGAATTGTACCAAGGATTGTTAGACTGAGAGCAGGATTTGGTAATAACAGGAATATGTTTGTCATGGATAGTGGAAAGAGTGGTGTTGTAGGAAGAGAGAAGGTCATCAAGGGAGGAAGGTGGATTTAAAACAAGGTCTGAGGAGGAGATATCTTGTGTGAAGGCTTCAATGTTAATTGAACTAATGCGACAAAAAGAATGAAAGACAGGATCAGGATGTGGAGTAGGTAGAATGTTAAGGCATGTGAAGATGGGGTAATGATCGGATGGTATATCAAAAGACAGATATATCAGGTGATAGGCTGGAGAGTGATGGTGTGATAATGAGGTCAAGTGTGTGATTGTGAATGTGGGTGGGAATTTGACATGCTGGACCAAATTGGTTGATGATAACAGAGTAAGGAAATCTGAAGCAAATGTATTGGAGGGATTATCGAAATGTATATTAAAGTCGTCTGTAATAAGAAATTCGTGTGGAGTAGTGGAGAGGGGGGTGGTGAATTCTTTCAAGAAGACTGATGGAGGACTTGAGTATGAGGAAGAGGATGGAGTGAAAACAATAACCAGGTGAATCTAAAATGATGGCAGGTTCCCATGTGAGAAAGGCAGTATCCCACCAGTTATGTTGGAAGCGGTTGATGATTTGCAAGGGCGAGGTGTACTGTAAAGCTGGTAGCCAGGAGGAATACAGTCTTGATATTCAGCAAAAGTTGTGTTTGAATTGAGCCAGGTTTCAGATAAAACAAATATGTCAGGTGGGCAAGAGGAGAGGGCTATATCTGTAATTTCTTGGGAGTGTGCGGATGCAGAAATGAACGAATATTTCGAGTGCAAATTAGGTAGCAATTATAATCTGAATTTAGAGTATTGTCAATAATGCTGAAGGGTGAATTTTGACGAGGAGGAGAAGGAGTAGGAGGAGAAGGAACAAGAGGAAGATAAATAGGATGAGGTGAAGCAGAAGGAGAGGAGTGAGAACCTTGTAAGCCAGGATTTGGGTGGATGTCCCCAGAAAGTAGGATTAACATGTTGAAGAGAGTATGATGAGTGGGGTGTTGTGGTGGCCGCCTGAGGGATGACGTTAGGAAAAACGATAAATGAATGGAGAACAGATGTCCATACTGCACTGTCGCAGTGCCAAATTGGACGAAGTTGAAGTGTTTGTCTGTTGGAGTTATGTAGGGTAAACCAGGATGGGAGGATTGATAACTGATAGGGAAGACGATCATAAAGTGCAAGCTGAAAATCAAAAGAATAATTAATAGTATATTATGTGGAAAATATGAAATGCAGTGTGCATTAGATGGAGTCAATATGGCAGATAAGTAGACATGCAAGTACAAAGGTGGCAAGATAAGCACGAATATTACATGAAGCTTCGGTTAAAAGTATCAAAAATTAAGCACGAAGCAAACTCACCTGATGGAAACATAAATCCGTTAGGAGAGAAAAAGTAATTAATACAGAAAAGACGCCAAAAGTTTGAAAAAACCGATAATGGACAGCGTGTAGATGCCGTGACACTGGATCCCTGCTATCAGACCAAATGGCTAGTTGTGATGGGCAATTTGAATGCCCACATGCAGGATCCAGGATGCTCACGGGCAGTGCATGCAAGGCAACTCATTCACAGCTTTGGCCCGCTTCAACAATATCCTGACTGGAAAGGGAGAAGTAAGGAGGTTGAAGACAGGTGTATATGGCCAACCTAACCAAGATCATCTCTGCTCTGGGAGCCTTGGCTCATCAGAATGCTGATGAGTCCAGCTGTACTTTTTTGAAGTACCACCTGTCTGGCTTGTGTGTTTAAAAAGCAGACTGTTGTGACAAAAGTATTTGTTATGGCTCTAGCCAAAGAGTTCTGAACTCTTTGGAGTTTCCGCATGTTTGACGTTGTAATACCTATAAGAAGTGAGCTACAGTAGTCAAGGCGACTTATTCTGTCTTTCTGGTCCTGCGCTCAGCAGTCTGTACCTTACCCGCACTAACTAAACCAACTATATACCACCACACTTGGTTCACTACTTACTGAAAGCTCTCAAGACTACCATTTGTATGCTGATGACATCCAACTATTCCTTTCATTTGATTGTTCCCCATCTAATCCTGCTCTCCAGCAGCTTGCTTCTGCTTTCAGCAATATCCACCATCTGATGGCTCATAGCAAATTTCTTCAGAATCCTTCTAGGAGTGATTAGATTCTTTTAGGCAAAAGTCAACAACTCCACAGATGTGAATGGCTAATATCTGTTCAGCTGGGTAGATTGCCTGCTGATCATACCAAATAGTCAGCTTTGGCATAATATTTGACTCTATCATGTCATTTCTTGACCATGTTTAGGATAAGTATAAATCAGTTCACTTTCACATACAGAATATTCATAGAATAACATATCACATGCCTCAAACTGTCTTGTTTTCACCAGCAACTGCCCTTGTCCCCATTCACCAGCTCAAGGAAACCAGGCTGCACATAGGCCCATCAGTCTGGAAATGATTCCTAGACATGTGCTTGTTTGAACTTACTCTGCATCTTTTCCGTGAGCAGTTGAAAACCATTCTTTTTGAACATGGGTTTAGGTTGTCAGGTGGGTAGTGCTTCTGACAACTTTCCCTTTAACAGTTGCTATATACTGTGCAATTAAAACTGCAATTCTGCTTTGTTCAGATCTGGAATCTAGTGTTTAACCACATACATTTTTTTTAAATTTACAATAAAGTTCTTTCATAATGAAATGCAAGACATCAACTGAAGGATGTTTCTACACAAACCTAAAGGAAGGTCAAAACAGCCTACAGAGGAAATGCAAACTGGAAAGGATAGGTCTAAAGTTTTGACCTGAATGCAAGCACAGATTCTGCTGAGCAAAGATGCACAGAAGAGAGTCCAGAGATCTAGAGTCAATGGGCAGTGACTGAAAAGATTATCTGAGAACTGATCCAGTCCTTGGAAGAGCAAGGACGAGACACACAGTGTACTGGGGCTGAAAAGAACGCTTAACCTCAGAAACATACAACTGAACCAGGGCTCACTCTTGTATTGCAAGCCAATGCACCAGTATGATGAAAGCGATTAACATATGCATCACACCTTATTTTGCAACAATCTTCTTCTGCTGCAAATCCATATTTTAAGTTAAAAAACTCAAAAAAATATAAATGACACACATGCCTCTACAACGACTTCTCAAAAGCATGGTCTGGCATTTGAAGGACCTTTTGGCTGAAATTCAAATACAACCGCAGTAATTCCCAAAAGGACACTTTTATTAACCTTCCAACTTGTGTTGGTACTCTTAGTTGCACTTGATGTCTTGCGATGCCATGGACAGTCACCCACACAAGTATTAACAATGATTGTCTTTGCTCAACTTCACTGTTCTTGCCAGCACTATATTCACAGTCTGTAATAAGCTAATGGTAGAAAGCACTGACCACAGTTTATTTAATACACTTAAATGCGCTATAATAAACATGAAAACTGACAGAAGCTGTTGTACCCTGAGATGGCTGTTGTGCTGGTGACCTCTCGTGAGACTTGGTGCCTGAACTTCCTTCTCGATCTCTCTCATTGTGACTTGCAGCTTCTCCAGATCAGAAATATACTCTGAAGGTTCATTAACGAACACAATACTATGCAGCTCTGTCATGACAGTCTTTCCTGTGCCAGTTACAGACTGACTGAATTCTGTCAACTTCCTCTGCTCTGCTGGACTGAACACCCTAAGATCAGTGGAGTCTTCGGTTTCTGCAGCCGCTGCTGCTACTGCTGCCGCTGCTGCTGCTGAACTAAGGACTGGAGCACTCTGGTATTGGGCAAACTTCATCTGGATCTGTCGAAGGTGACGATTGAGCTGAATGAGTGTTGGAGCAGACACTGTGAAAGTTCCCTGAGCACGAAGCACTTCCACTTGCTCATTCAGCAGCTCCACCTCCCTCTGTCGTCGACTAAGTTCATCCTCTAAAACCTGTAAATGCACAGAACACTCATTCATGAACCGTTTCATTTGCAAGATTTATTATAAAAAAACAAGATTTGTTGTTGTTGTCGTCACTGTTACTACTTCTTCAACTATTATTGCTATAATTACTTTTCCTAACATTGTTGTTATGTTTTAAATTAAGCAGACACTAAAGATAAAGAAATATGTACTGTCCATGGAAAAAAATAACTTCAAAGTTTAAGAAACAGTGTCAGTGAAGACACAACAGATAAATAAAATGGCAAAAAGTGAAATGCAAATAGCTCAGACAAATTTACAGCCAGGTCATCTTTTTATAAGACTCACTATTTTATCTTTAAAAATTTGCTCTGTCACACAATCAAAGGTGAGCAAAAGCATAAGTGCAAACCAGACAAATAAGTAAGAGAAAGGTAGAAAGAGATACACACAAGAACATGCAAGTTACTTGTGAAATGTGATGATGTGTGGTCTCTAGCTTTAGTAATACTCGCAGAGCTGCCATGATCCAAAACAACGTTGATCCATCCATTAGATGGGCCACTATTTGGCTAGTTTGAGCTGAATGAGTGTTGGAGCTAGTACTGGTATGATAAATGCTCTACAGTCACTAATTATTAATATTTATAATGAAAAAATTAAGCGTGTTGACTGGATGGGATAATGAAAAACTTAAGTGTGTTGACTGGATGGGTGAGAATCGCTGAAGATGAACGCAGACAAGATGCAACTCTGGACGGGAATGAAACACCAACCAGACATGGTTATGATCAACTGGCGAGCTCCAGTTAAAGTTTTCAACAGTTCCATTATCCTCCAATGTGAAAACCCTAAGAGTCTTAATCGACGGTGAGCTGACAATAGAAGAACATGTGGCCAGTCACTATGACAGCTGAGACAGATTCAATCATTGCTGTAATTTAACTCCAGAAAGAGTCGACTGGACTACTGTAACAGTATGGTACAGTGTCAGAGTGAGACTGCTCAAGAAGCTGTAGATCGTGCAGAATGCTGTAGCCAGGTTCACTGCAAGGGCATGGAAGTTCGACCAGGACACCTTGGTACTTTGAGATCTGCACTGGCTGCTCATTTATATGGGGATTGCCTTCAAAGCAAGAATACTAGTCTACAAGTATCTACATGGAATGGAGCCACTAAACTTAGCCAAAGACTGTGTGCCAGCTTCATCAGTTCCTGGTCATTCTCGACTGTGTTCTGGATCTGGAAAGAGTTACGACCTGGAATGGTCTGGAAGAGCCACTGCGATGAGTAAAAGAACATTTAGCATATCTGGCCCAATACTCTGGAATGCATTGTCCATCGAACACTCTGCTCCAGAACTTTCCTTCAAAAATTTCAGGAAGAAATTGAAGACTTGCTTGTTCATGTCATCTGACTACCATAAGTGCATTTGTGGAGCATGTGTTTATGCTAACTTGCATTTTATAATAATAATAATAAAAAATAATAATAATAATAAAAATAATAACAACAATAATAATAATAGTGTGCTTTCTTCTTAAGGTGGTTGATTCAGATTGCCATGAAGTCAAATACCACTGCATTCACCATCCAATAAACATTGGTAATGGCATCAGTTGTGAAGGATTTTGCAATATGCCTGACTTCTGGTTCCACAAAAATGCTACAAGTCCTCCTTCTTCAACATTATACACAAATTTCAGACCAAGATCGTGCTTTATTGGAACATGGATTAATTTACATCCACATACTGTGTGACAGCATCATACGGCCTTCCATTAACAAATACCAACTGGGACAACAAAGTATGAACGATGATCAATTGCCAATCTTGATTTGTCACCAACTAAAAATGTACAGGGTTGTTGGTCTATAGGAACACAGTGACCAACAGCCATGCACAAGTTTTGTTCCCCATGAATCCTCACTTAGCTGATGGAGACATAGGGTGTGTCAACAAACAGTGTTAACAAACTGACATAGACAGAAAATCCACATGGTAACTGATGCGACAATCAGAAATAAACTAGCTTTGACTTAAAAAGACAAAATTCTCACAACTGAATAAATACAAATTGTGCAAAGTAGATAATACAACATAAATCTTGTTCAGTAAACAACACAAAGTTGCTAAACTAGCATAGCTAAACATGCCAAAATCTAAGGTGATACCTTGAATGAATGTGCTCCAGTAAATCAAATTAACCTGCAGTTTCATGCATATCTAGATAACATAATACTACAGATCAAAAGCCCAAAGGTGACGGTTCCATGAAATGAAGCACTTCTTACAGAACATCTGAAAAATTGCATTACAAAAACTACTGAAAGCTGTCTTCTCAAAAATCTTGGAAACAGATGCTTCAGCAGAGGACTGACTCACAGCTGTCATGAACATACTGAGTAATATTAAGCTTAAATAGTTCCAATTTAAGAATTACCTGAAAGGTACTAGTGACCGATTCTCAAAGAGTGGCTCCATCTCGAAAGCACACAGTCTTAACGATCTTGATGCTAGCCATTCCAGCATTCTACCATTTTTGTCTCCTGATTCATCACCATCACTCTTGATTCTCTTGTTCCTGCAATTCTGGTTTTAAATCCTGTCACTTGTCCTCTCTTCCCTTGACAAAGAATGCCTCCTAGATGTAATTCCAACTCACCTCATCAAAAGCTGCTTTGATGTGCTTGGTACCACCACCTTGTCATTAATCAAAAGCCTTCAGACACATGGAAACTGCAGTAGGCATAGGCAGTGTCAGCCAAAAAGACAACAGAGTAAGAAATTAATCTAATGGCTATAACTGTGTCCAGCAAAGCAGCTGTGTCATTTTCCTCTGTCTTCAGCTAACCATGAATTTTGAAACTAGCATCAGCTATCGTTAGTCACCTTCTTTTGCACTTTGAGCAATATCTGAATATGGATGAACTCTCTCCATGAGTGATGCATTACAGAGCCACATCAGAAAAGGCAGCAGGACGTCGGTAAGCTCATGAAGGATAAAGGTTGGGATAGGATCAAGCATGTTTGATTTCGGCGGCATAGACAGAATAATGTTCCTTAATTGCAACTCGGTCACCAGGTCGAACCATTCAAATCGATGATTTGTTATTGAAAAAGTAGGACACAGGTGAGCCTTCGGTGTAATGGCGGACAGATGAAACTTTCTTCAGGAGGACGAAAGAAGTCTTCAAAAGAAAACGATGGCCTCTTTGAGCTCCGTGAGTGACCAAAGATCACTGAGAGATTTTTCCATGATGGCCTACTGTCGTTAAAGTCTCGAGCAATCATATTCTCCCAGTAACACCGTTCCTTTTCCTGGAAGAAGCTGTGTTTTTGCCACAGTAGCTCTATCCATTCCTGTCGATCATTGTCCAACTAGGTCCTCCGATAACACCGCTCAGCTCGCCTAACCATTTGCCACATCACTCGACACTCAGAGTCAAACCAAAGATTAAGTGGACTAACCCTGATGTGGACTGGTCAGAGTGGTAGGATATCGTCAATAATGGAACAAAGGGTGGAATCATAGAGGTCACATAAATCAGCCAAGGCGGTATCAGTATCAACAGTCATCCTAAGCAAGTCACTATCAAGAAGGCGGTGACTAAAAGCGTCTCTATCTAACAATTTTCATCCCCTGATGTTAATCTCAGTGACCAATGGCAATGTGGCAAATATAGAACTCTGATGATGATAAGGCTGTGGTCGGAGTTCGACGGAGGTACCATCGCAACTGAAACTGGCTTGCAATCATCATGGGTGATAGACAGATCAAGGCAGCTGCCATGTATGTGCGTAGGCTCTTTAACATGCTGACAAAGTCCGAAACTGGTCATCAGATGCGTTAACTAGTCAGCCCAGGGACAGTTCAAATCCTCCATGGGGATGCAATAATTTCAGAGACTGTGGTGAGCTCTGTAAGTTATGGATTTATTCCAATGCAGCATTGTAACTTGGAAGGTGAACTCTAACCAACTCCGCAGTTGACATTTCGATGATCGATGAAACTGTGGAAGAAGTAGCTTGAGAAACAGAAGAAATCAGCAACACCAGTTTGCCAAGAATTCGAAATCTGTAGACATTCTTCAGTGGACTCCATTTTTAAGGACAGCAGGTTGAAAAGTGCAACAAGACGTGTCATCAATGATCTACAGCCTAACCAATGAGAGGAACCAGAAACTTGCTGGCCTGTGAGGGAGGGTAAATAGCAATAGTTATTTCATATACAGTACTAATCAATAATGGCCTAGGCAAGGTTAGACATGCTTAAGTGATTGACAGCATGACTTGAATGTATATAAATTGTTACACATGTTAAAACTTTTATATTAACTGAAAAAGCTTGTTGGAAATGTTGCCTAACAAAGAAATACACACATACAAATATTCATCAAAGTATGCCAGTTTTGGTAACCTAGTGAAAATTCAGTACTAGACCACTGCTTGACTCACACTTTTACTTTTACTCTTACTCAACAAGTTTGCAGCAATAAGAAGTAGGAGAATATTACAAGTGTAAAGGACGTAAAGCAGAGGACCTAGAATGGAACCATTTGGCAACCTAGATAAGACTGGGGACCAGTTTGCCTGGTTGGAACCGAAAACCACTGCCTGAGTGAGGCCAGAGAGGAATAAGCACAACTACTACAGAGTATGAGCCACGATACCAAACAATGTTTCAGGGCACTCTAAGAGACAGCCGAGGTCGACAGTGTCAAAGCTGCACTCACATCAAAAGAGCAAGCAGGGTTACCTGACCCTAATCAATGGCCCAATGATGCAGGTCAACAAAGACTCTGTGGAATGAAACCTCCCAAAATGAGATTGTTGTTTGCATAAGAGGGAATCTGCCTCTATATAACGTGTCAACTGCATTGACACAGTCTACTAAACAATCTTCAGGAAACAAGATAAGTTAGACACTGGACAATGACTGGCCATGTCACCAGCATCTAGTCTTTGGTGTTTCAGCAAAGGCAAACTATTCAACCACTTTTGGTACTGGAAAAGTACTTTTGAAAAACAATACAAGAAACAATTCATGAAAAATCATTCACGAAATCCTTAATAAAAATGGCCACACTGGAATATAATAGTATTTCAATTTTCTCACATCCTGTCTTATGACTGATGTCTACGTGTGTAAGATATTATCTAGATATAAACAATAATATTGGGACATGGTGGTGCAGTATTATGGTCTGTGCCTTGTAACTGGAGGGTCGCAGGTTCAAATCTGCTTCAAGCCACTGCATAGCAACCTTGAACAAGTTGCTCACCCACAACTGTCTGTGAGGAAGGCAACGGGAGACCACCTCGCTCATTTCATCTCTGGGTGGCATAAAGCCAATGCACCTGCCTTTGGGCAAAGAACCCATCATCATCATCATCATCATCATCACCAAACAAAAAAATACCCAAATAGAAAAGCTCCAAGGTTCCTAGATTTTAGGCTTTCAGTTCACACATAAAAACAGCATCTAACTGAGCAAATCTCTTCAAAGGGCTTGTGCTGTACTTCCTCTTTCACAAATATACGAAAACACAAAAGTAATCCATTAATCCAACGCAAATACACCAATCATTTGCAAGAAGCTGGCAAGTGACAATAATTCTGAGTAGCTTTAGTATAGGCATTTAACTTCACTTTTCACAGAAATTAACCCAGTTATCGTGTTCTTCTTGAGACTACATTCAGACAGAGCACACATTCTACTTTAGACAGAGCACACATTCCACTGGCTGGGCCTTACTTGGTGCCTTTGGCTGCCTGAATGGTGCTGTAAAAACACACTGACTTATACGTGGGTCACAGACTTTCCTTTCCAAGGTCAACGAAAGATGAAAAGTCCATCTAATAGATACATCAATCACTGATCAAAGTAGAGCTTTGCTTTGTTTGAAACTGGTGCAGTTTAGTTTTACATTTGTCAATCACTCTGTATAAATTATGGATTCACTACTGCCTCTGACTTCTTCAGCTCAAAAAAATTCCTTGGCAGTTGAGTAACCAATGGTTCTGTAATCAAAATTGCTGAAGGCAACTCCAAATTAAGAGACAAGAAGTCAACCTTATCCTGCATTTATCAAGTTAACATACTTATCTGCTCTGCTTACTTCCTGCCACAGGCATATCAGTGCTTTAAGGTGCCAAAAGAGATTAGTACTTAATTAGTCTCAATCAACAAAGGAAGACATAAAATTCAAGACTTGACTGTTTCAGCATGCCTGCCAATGTCCATTACAGTTTCCAAGCACAAGCCTTACAACACCTGACCAATCACTGACTCTGCTCCATATTCTTCACCTTTGGCACTCTGTCAACCATGATGTAGAACCTCTGCTTTAGAAACATTTTCCACCTTGGCTCAACTTCTTGCTCAGTCAGTTCTTTGGACTTCAGCCGAAATGGTGAAATGATGAAGAAAGGGCAAACCAGGCGTTTCCTTGAAAGTGCTATAAAATTTCTATTTCCCACTTGCTTACAAAGGACATATCAACCAACAGATAATTTAAATCTTGAAGGTACTGTAAAATACAACATTAAAAAATTGAATTAAAGTTTGCAATGGCTAAATTAATATTGATTTTTATAGAGCTGCTGTGTCTAAAGGCAACACATTTGCTACAACAGGCAACTGATAAACACAGACATGCACTTTAACGATATCAATTCATGGCTAGAATGAAAATATATCAAACAGAACAAAACTACACATAGAACAACTGTTGCCTACCTCTCTTTTCCACCATGCAGTGCTTTAAGTAATCAGTGTTTAAGCTTTAGATAAGCCACAACTTCTTCAATTACACCAAAGCCAACAATTAGCAAGTCTCCAAATCACAAAGCCCTGTTCACCCATTTTATCCACTAGACAAGAGATAAACTGGAAAACAAATGTTAACAAAGTGACGATAAAGAATGCCAAAAGAGAGGCAGAGGAAGGTAAAGGTGAAAATAAAGGAGGAAAGGCAGTCAGTACTGGTTCACAGAATAATACCATCCAAATTCTTGGCCCTGGTAACACCCTTGGCCCTGGTAACACCGAGAAAGACAAGATCCTTATGAACAGTGCACTTAATAACTACTTTTACTTCTAAAATAAATCATTTGCTCCTGTTTGTATGCTTTCAACCACGCTGAGGTCACATGTGCGCCATGCTACACAAACATCCCAGATAAAGCTTCGCAACTGTGGCTCTGCTGTTGGTGATCATAATGCACTTATTATGTTGCCAAGTGGCCAATCATGACTGAGGGATCTGATTAAGTTGTGTCAACCAAATGGTGAATCTTCACCTATTAATAATTTTGAATATTAAGTAGGCTACTCTTGTAATACCTTTAGCGCTTTCATCATGAACCCTGCAAAGGCTGTCATCATACTCAAATAAATATAGTACGACAGACTACTTTACTTTCTACAGTTTGTTAACAATGGCATAGAATCCTGAAATTATCATCTATTTATAGCCAAATTTTGAGTTTCTGCATTCACTGATAGCTTCAAAAATTTACAGTTTGGTGGAAATACAATGTGCGTTGTCACGTGTAACACTAAAAAGGCCATGCTGTGGTCCATCTAATTTGGTGTTGCATGTGTTGTTGGAAAATATGAAGTCATGAAAATATCCACAGGGACAATTACATTTTTCATATTGTAAGAGACCTTATTAATTAAAGGCAACATCATACATTTGTTACAAAGTTAAGATTGATATATTAATATCAGCCATATATATTTGAGGCATACCATGCCATGATATTTTCTTCAAACGCACTGGACTAAATGCATTTACAAAATCCTGTGTTTAAGATTCTTTGAACAAAGCCTGCTGATAAGACTATTCCAGAAAATTTTCTAAATTAGCAAAAATATGAACATCACAAACATTTTTGTTACATTAGGGAACCTTAGTAATTCATTTTAGACACACTAACAAATTTAAAAAAATCTATTAGAAAGACCATAAAAATGCTTTACAAAGATGACTTTCGTGACTCAGAAAGTGTGCAACAAATAATATTTCAGCCATTTTGGCGCATCGGTAAAATATTTCATTTTGTGGAATTTAGACTTTCTCTGATCGCATCAATATAGGCTTATAATATTCCACCATATTAAAATCATGCAGACGCTACAAAATATTTCAACCATTATGAAATACCTGAAGTCACATTGAAAGCTATGTAGGCCTGGAGACTGCATGTACGATGATAGCAGACTTTTCATAATAACAATAATAAAATAATTAATTAATAAATTAAATTAAATAAATAAAATTATATAATAAATAAAATTTAAAAAAATTAATAATCATAATGGCATGAGCCATTAATCGAAAAAGTTGCTTCTAATCTGAATGCTTTGCTATCAGATCCATACCACGAAGCACATTTCAGAGCAATTTCTGCCCCACATGTTGGCGATTGGCTGTATGCTCTACCAATAACATCTTGTGGCTTGAGACTTGATGACGAGGCAGTTAGAATTGCAGCTAGTCTCCATCTCGGTATCACCCTCTGTGAACAACACATGCATTTGTGGCTCTTTGGTTACTCCTGAGGCTCACACGGGCTATCTTGCACCCTAGGCCCTGGCTGCACAGCTTGACATGCCTTCTTAAATGATTTGACTTGTCGAAGTCTTGTCCGCACTGGCTACTCTTCAATCAGGCAACTGGCTGGCCTCTCTAGAACTGATTACAAGAGACCAAACGGGCTAACACTGATCCCACGCATGCAGGACAGTCTCATTTGAGACTCTATGGTGACAGATACTGTGGCTGTTTTCTATTTACCAAATACCCTCATCATGGCTGGTGCTGCAGCTGAGCAGGCAGCTATTTGCAAAAATGCTAAATACAGTCAACCTTTTGCCACTTACCACTTTGTCCCTCTGACTTTCCAAACCCTCGGTCCTATAAATAATGCTTGTCTGGCCTTCATCACAGCACTTGGACAAAGTCTCAGTAATGTCTCTAGAGAAGCAAAAGAGATGACATAATTTTCAATGCTTGGCATTGACAATTCAAGGCTTCAATGCAATTGCTTTCAGCAGCACATTCTTTGTATCAGAACTTGACAAGTACCCGTGATTCCGCATAACGCAAAGTGGTCATATGTCTCCCAAAGCTACTAACTTAACATGCCGTACCAGTTAACGCATTGTAAAACTGCAGTGTAGAGCTAAATATATGGGCTCACCGATTTACTACCAGGAATAAGGCTAATCAAATCACAGGAACATGGTGTTGCAAGATGTACTCTGGCAGCTGTATAAGCCAATTCATTCCCGAACAGGGCATTAGTTGTACAAGCGGGAGGGTGTCTTTTAAATAAATTTGCATGTGACTCAACCGTGGGAGATAGCTATTTAGGGCAGGAGGGATGGAAAAGGAAGTCTGGCTGGAACTAGTTTTAACCATTCAGGAGGGGGAATTGGCAGGACAAGGCAGGAGTGGCCTGATGGGCGTGAACTCAGAGAGGTTGGCTTGCTGGGTGGCCCACTGGGTACAGACCTGCCTGCCATGAAGAGGCAAGGAGGAGCTTGGCTGGAGGGAACAGTCTGGGACAGGGGAGTGTGGCAACCTAGTAGCAGAGGAGATAAATTTCAACACTGTCCCGTTTATTGTCATGATTCAAGAACCATCTTATTTTAGAACTTCTTCATAATTTTAAAATCATGAAGTCAAAATTACCTTAATACCAAATGTCAACCTAATGGTGGTTTTAATTAAAATAAGTATTTTTAATTGTCATTTCATTGGTGCCTCCAGATTCATTTTATGCTATACAAACTGCTATTTGACTATTGCTGACAAAATAATTTTTTAAAATTTATACAGTTATAATTTTTGCATGACATGTTGATGCTAAAGACATTCCAGAATGCAGGACAAGTATTGTTTTAATATAATGCTTGTAAGCTAAAATTATATTCTGAAAATTAAATATGTTGACTGTATTGATTGGGCCCTGTATAGGCCCACTGAAGTTTTAATATAATAAAATCCCCAAGTCATACAGAAAACTATGTAGGCCTAGAGATCACATGGACTGTTATATGCAGACTCCTTTTAACAGAAGAATGGCAAGAAATAATTGTAATTGTGCATGGTTTTACTACAGCGACCATATGGCCTCGACCCTGCTCACTTTTCAATGAATTGATCAGATGAGGTCCTGCCCTTTTGAATGGGCATCACGCCTTTAAGGTCCCCATGGACAGACTGCGTTAGCCCAAGATTCAAATCTCTGAATAAGCCACAACTGGCTTGCAAACCGGGGATCCTCATGCACAGAGGCTCCTTGGCATACGTGTTAACTGATGTTCCTAACCAGTAGTATAGTGATTAGGTTGACCAAGATATCGTCTCTCACAACTTTAAGAAGCTTATTATTCCAGAAATGATTTGATATTTGGTAAATCATGAAATCACGATTAGTGTTACACCACTGTGTTGGCCTAATAGTCATATAAATTAAAATATGTATACTTTAATTGTCATTCTGCTGACACTTTCATAGATCTGTTTTATGCTAGGTAAACTATTCACTTAACCATTGTTGACTACAGTATTCTATTAAATCCAAATATTTGTGTAATTCTTTTGCTAAAATGCTCATGCTAAGATATTCCAATACTTGTACTGCTTGAAAGCTGAAATTATGATTATGCTATTAACGGATGTCGATCACATGTGCGGCATTGTGGTCTCTTTGGTAGCGCAGTGGGTCTGTAATCTGACTGTGCACATTGGTTACGCACATCTGCTAAGGGGACTTTGTGTAATGACCCTGGACAAGTTGTTCACGCGAACTTATCTTTTCCACCAAACCTTGCTTGACCAGTTCTAGCTGTTCCACAACCTAGTTTCTTCATTCTCCAGAGGTTTTTTAGATCCCAAGGGATCACTGCTAATTTGGGTGAAAATAATAATAATTCTAAACTGTTAATCTCTGAACTTGCAGCCCAACAAAAGAAGGCAAAAATATAGCACCACTCTTTGCGCATACTGCTTTATTCTTTGGCCTTCTGTTTACTCTTGGCTTTGTAAATCACGAAGGCCATTAACATACTTCAACACTGCCTTCAATGCCTTGCTTAACTACCAGAGGACAAAAGAGACCTCACCACTCTTTCAAGATCCTTCTAAAGGAATCCAGCACTTTAATCCAATAGGCTTTTCATGGCACCTTCAATTAACCGGACACAGGCAGACTAGGCGTTCCAGATCAAACAAGTCTCTCCAACATAATTTTTTCTTTACTCTTGGATATGATCCTTTTCCTTTAAAAAAATAATTCACAGTATTATTCTGGGATGACAACTGATTTCTTAAAGTTTGGCTTTAGATACGCTCTAATCTAATTCTGTTCACATGAAATCATTTTACATTTTAGGAATATACTGCTGCTGATGGTGCTTATGATGTTGATGATGATGATTAGTGGCATTCTGCAAAGCAGTGATTACTAAAGTCAAAGGATAACTGAGTGAATCATTTCTTACGCAACTGCAGTGGTTATACCTCCTCGTGGCTTCACGTAGTCCTCCTCCTCCTCCTCCTCCTCCTCCTTCTCTGTCTCAACAGCCAACCAAGACCATTGCCACAGCCACTGGCGTCAAGCATGATAGCGTGAGAGCACAGGCAGGAAACACAGTGTTGAGCAGCAGCCACATCATTACCTACAGTATAGATGGCAGTGCCAGCAGCAGCAGGAGCTGCAGCTGCATCAGATGTCTTGCACAGATACTTGAGTCAGCGGCAGCAACTATAATCATCTCCAGCAATGACGACACATCACATTGTTCTGACCAACCGACCAACTGACCACTGCACAATTAATTATTGAGTATCTGGTGCAGTGGCGGTTGCTGCTACTGCTGGTGTTGCTGCTGCTGCTGAGACAGTACTGGTGCTAAACATGATGTCTTAATGTGTGTTGCATAAGTCATGGTCCATTCAGTCTGGTTCAGCCCATCTCTGATGATTTGAAGTACCACCAATATGTCAACCTCTTGTCAATCGACCGATGCTCAGTTGAACACCAGATCCACAAAATTGATGATAGAAAAATCAATATAAATAATTACACCAGACATATCTGGGATGTCGCCAGCAAACAGGAGTCCATGAAGCTTGTCTGCAGTTATTGAGCTTTTTCCTTTCGACCACCTGCGGTTTTTAACTTATCAACAATATGGCCAGAGAATATAAAGCGCTGCACATTGCAAATATCCAGTGAATAAGTAAGTAAGTTCTGTAACAGGAGTAAAGCCAATTTTGATGTGAAGCCTGTTTTAAAATGCATATGTCTGATGGATGGAGAGCATATGGGAATCTGCAAAACTTAAAAACCACATTCATGCATTCTGTTGTTGTGCATGAATACAACTTAATAGATCCCAAAAATGCTGAGGTGCACACACAAAATGTGGAAGACATGCATGCCAAATGCAAATTGAAAAGGCAATTTGATTTGCCACATGTCAGTATTTGTTTCCATCATATCTGCAGGACTTCGTATGTTCCAACACATTTCGTCACGGGAACATTTCTCAAACATTCTGACATGTATTACAGAAACTTACTCAAATTTCTTAATTTATATAAACCGAGAAAAGTACTTTTTTAAAAACTCTTGTTATTTTTTATAGGATAATTTCTGCTGGGTGTGCAGGGCTCTATTTTCTCGTGCATTAAGGGAAGGCCATATTGTTGATAAGTTAGCAGCTGCTTGTGGCTGAAAGCAAAGGATTACCGAAAGTAGGGGCTTCAGAGCATGTCTTCAGGTTGGGGTATATCGGCCCATTCTGTTGCCACCCTATGACTTGGTCTGAAGTTTTTGGTATGAAAAGGTTTCATTAGGAATCTATTAATTCCATTTTTTAGCCTACAGTTGCTGTAGTCTGGTTACTGAAGCAAACTTAAGGGTGATAGGAATCCTATCCTTCCCAAAAGTAAAAGTCACCTGGCAAATTTTGCAGCAGTGGTTCTAAAATAAAGTTCCTCATGTCTACTGAGTTTTTGTTTCCACCAAGTAGACTTACCATTAGCGACATTTTACGTGCATCATTTCACATTTATCATCTTGCTTCTACTTTAAATGATTATTTATTTGGTGCATATGACTTTGATTGGATCTTTTTCCAGATTACCTTAAAATACTTCCACACTGGACTTTGATTATACATGCCTGGAAGCAGGTTTTAGAACATTTCATAGGCTAGATGAGTTCAATCTAGTGAAAATTAAAGAAGATATATTCAAAAGTATTCAAACCAGTTCTAAGCTAAAAGAACAGTTTAGATGACCAATGGAAACCACAAATGGAAGCATAAGTTTTATAAAGTGCAATTACTGTTGATAGAAGTAATTTATATAGCGCATTTGCTATTCATATTCAGTTTCAGTAAACTATTCAGGCAAATATGATTAAACTATTCAGACCACTGTACCTACAAATATTCGGTACAGCTCTAGTATGTGTACATATGCATATTATGTTTCATGTGTTTAAGCTAGGATGATGGTTTTGAAACAATGAGCCACAAGCTGTTGATGCAGAAACAGTACCCAGCTAATAAAGGCTTTGTCAATTTCACACAAAGCAATCAAGTCAAATCCCAGAGTGCTGTGATGAAAGGCAGCACCATTACTATTCAGTCACCATGCAACCAGTGTATATATATATATATATATATATATATATATATATATATATATATATATACACACACACACATACACACATGCATATATGTGTATGCATGGGCATTTTTATATATATATACACATCCATATGCATCAGTGTGCTAAGAAAGAAATGATTACTGCAAGCTGCAAGGCAGAACTACAAAAAATGAGTCTCCTCTAATCTGAGAACTTCAGGTGAATCACAATAATAATGCTCAAGGCATTAATCAATGAATGTTCACCACAAAGTAAATGGAGAAATAATTAAATGTTACATGCTATATCAGAAAACCTAAAACACCACTGAAAAAAGATTAAATTTAAACCCATAAAAATTACCTATTCAACAAGGACTGCTCTACAAGTCCATATAAAATAAAAAATTCAAACTTCTCTTGTAAAACACATACATGTGTAGATGCACCAACTCAGCAATAATAGAAACGTTTAGACACTAAGAAACATTAGTAGCTAAGTATGGGCGAGCTCTGGATCACCTCAAAACAAGGGCGGGTTCTGGATCACCTCAAAACAAGGGCGGGTTCTGGATCACCTCAAAACAAGGGCGGGTTCTGGATCACCTCAAAACAAGAGCGGGTTCTGGCCCACCTCCAAACGACCACAGATTCTGGCACACTTCCAAATGAGCACAGATTCTAAGCCACATCCAAACAAAGACAGGTTTCAACTCATCTCCAAAAGTTTGTTCATTTATAATAATCATAATTATGATTTAATAAAATATTTTAATAAAAGATCGCGTGTCATTGCTTAAATATAGTAAGTTTTATTATGAGTGGTATATAGCGCGATAAACGTGATAAAGATCCTATAAGAGTAATTATATGGAAGAATGGAATTCCTATAGATTATTCTTCTGAAGCGATGGCACATTCATCTGCTCGGTCTCTGCCTATGCACGCCTGTACTCACACACCCATACGTGGAAAACAAACACGCGGGCAAGTAGACGCACATTCACACACATACACGCACGCACACATGCACACACAGGCGCAATCTCTTAAAGGCAACCAGTATCGTCTGAGAAACAAACGCGTAGGCAATTACACACACACACACACACATGCAGGCACACACACACAAACACACGCGCACACAGGCGACTACACGAGCAGGCAAGTTTTACCAATATGACTATGTGTGTATATTTATACATCTCCGCCATTACATATATGCGAAGAAGAATCGATTTCCAGTAGATTTAAAGTTGTATAGATTTCATTGTTCTGAACCGATGGCGCCTTCAATAGCTGGGACTCTGCCTAAACGCGTCTTACACTGACACGCAGAGGTAGCGATGGCGCCTTCATTTGCTCGGTCTCTGCCTAAATGCGTCTTATACTGACACGCAGACATGCATAGGTATGCAAATACAAGCAGACAAACACAGACACACGCACGCAAACGGACAATCATTGAGAGGTGCAGACATGCATGTACGCACACAAACGCGAAGACATACGCGCTTAGACATACATACACACAGACAAATATATAGGAGTACTCCTTATGCCTAATTCTGACACACATGCAGACACATACACATACGCATGTGCACATACTGTATACACATTCAACCAAACACACAGATAAACACACAGGTTTACTCCTAACAGGCTAATTCTGACGAAAACACGCAAACACATACACATGTGCACACGTACACATTCAACCAAACAGGCACGCATATAGACAAATAGACAAACGAGCAAATCCACAAACTCCATATTCTACAATCCCCGTTACAAGGACCATATTCGCTCGACAGTCGATTGAATATTTACATATATACATAGATCAAATGAAATAAGTTCCAGCTCATAGATCAAATAAAATAAGTTCCAGTTCTGTCGCAAATGCAACTGTTTAACAAGTGCAATCGATTCTCACCCCACTCACTGTCATCGTCAGATGTTCAATTACTATGTAGCAATTATAATTAAACTCTATTGACCATCAGGTAATTGCTTTGCCGTTCAAGGAACAGTCATTCTTAGCTACACATACACACACACGCAAGTGCACACATACAGACACACACATACAATCTCACACGCACGCACACATACACTCGTCTAACTGTCCTAGACATGGTTAGCCTGGCATACGAATTTATGACTCTCTCTCTCTCTCTCTCTCTCCTATCCATATGCGTATATCTCTCAGTCAGTCTCTCTCTATGACTATGTCTCTATCTCTCTCTCTTTATTTTACCCATTATTTGATCAAAAGCTTACACATAAGCATACATATATACATAGGCCTACATACATACATAGATATACATACACAGGCCAACATATATATATAAATACACTGAAGATTATTATTGTTTTGAAGCGATGGCACCATCATTTTGCTCGGTTTCTGCTTATACAACTATTATACTTGCACCCACATATGGGGAAACATAAATACATGAGCAATTACACACATACACATACCGACATGCATACGCACAGATATGTGCACAGACAAACGCACATACAAATAGCCACAGACACGTTTACTCATTACGGACCAATATTGTCGCATATGAGCAAACTGAGAAACAGATATACAACCAAATGCATACCCGTGGAAGGAGAAGAATTGAATTCCTTACAAAGGTATGTTTAATCATTACAGACCAATACCAATGCATACGAGCAAACGGAGAAACAGACGTACAAGCATACGCAAACCCAAGCGTTCGTAGTTCTTCACCCAACTTTACAAGGCCCATATTCGACAGTCGATCGGTATATTTGCACCCGAGACAAATATTGATCTAATATGTTCAGACATGAAATGTATAGCATAAAAGAATCGACATTCTATAACCTAACATCGGACATTTAGCCTTGCCTACAAATTTATATCTTCGACAAATGAGTAGTATAAATATATGTCTAAGATTGGCATTAATTATAATTAATGATACGTCTAATAGCAGTAAGCGTTCGTTTCTAAACAATCGTACCTGGCAAATGCGACTTTCATCCATAGAATTTAAAGATTTAATCCCTTTCCGAAATTTGCAATTATAATTGGGGTTCGAATGAGCAACTTCTTAAGGTATCCCCCACCCTTCCAGTCATTGTCGATTGTGAAGGTTGACGCCTTTGTTCCTGCGACGACATTCAACAACCTGTATTGTACCATCGGCAATTACAATTGTTAGATTCATAATGCACCTACTAACACGTTCATTCATGTAATTGTGCACATGTATACCCTCATTCCATTAGCAGGAGACGGTCGTCGTTCACGCTCAATGCACGCACACGTCTTAAGTTTAAAGATGCCGACTTTGTTAACAATATCATATGTAATTTATTTTAAGGGACCAATCATATACCAACGGGTACAGAATGCGCGAGTTTAATCAGCACCAGCCTCATAGGTATTGGATTAGTGCGCATCCAATCAGAGTCGAGTAAGAACAGCGTGTACATATCAGCGTGTCACAAGCAATGATCCTTATTCATTCGACAAGATCGTCTTAACGTATCAGAAATCGCACATGACTTTAAGAAGATGTCTCCAAGATCGAAAAGTGCAATAGCGACTCATGTGAGTATTTCATTTTACGTCTTTTAAGAACTAAAATTTGTCGCGTGTTTTCATTTAACGTCTGTACCAGTCACGATGAACAACTCATTCCATCGCTTCGACAATTTTAGCGTTGTTACCAACAACAAGAACCGATCTCTCATTATAACCACATTACGAAAATACTAATTTATGTAGCTTTTGTGCTTGTATTTAGTATCGCGATAGCGTATTCGTTACTGAAAAGGAATTGGAAAATGGTAAGTAACATAAGCGTTATACGCGTCAAATTAACGGAGAAACGATTAACGCAAATTAAATAGATGATATTATAGCAATGAAATGTTGTATTTGTAGGTAATTTTCAAAATTGGGAAACAAGAGCTGTATAAGGACACTATCGGCAACAATCGGTTTTTGACCGCCAACATTTACAAAGAGATTCTTTTGGTACACATAAGAGAATACGCTGAGTCCAACGGAGCGTTGCATCCTACGAGAAAGGGCGTGTCTTTTACCAAGACCAGGTGGGCAACCTTTGTCAATCAATTCGACGACGTAGACAGATGCATCGAGCAGCTCAGAGCGGATCAACCCGGCGATTACTTCCAACATATTGGAGGAAGATATTATGTCTCCATTTCAAATGGAGTAAAATGCATCAACATTCGTCGTTACTTTCTACCGTTGGTAAGAAAGAACGTCCAACCCGCAGCGGTATTGCGTTGCGCTTGGACGAACGGGAGACGCTGACTTCCAAGATCCGCGACTTACACGATAAAGTATCCGAGCTTAAAAACGCCCATCCTTGCTACTCTAGCGAGGATCACGCGAATCAGATGGGATATTTTAGTTGTCGCGAATGCAATCCTTTCAGACTGGATCTCGATAACGGACTAACCAATTAATCGTTTGGACATCATATTTTCTTAAAAGTAACAAAACAAGAAATGCTGATGATTTAATATAGTTTATTAAACCGAAACACCTCTTTTTTATTTCTTGACATTGCATACATATTTATGAATCAGGTAATCGTTTAGTCCAGTGTCCATGGTTAACATAATGACTATAGCGTTGACATTTCCATTTCTAGCCCTATGTAAGCAGTAGAATATGCAGTAATGTCCACAGAAACGGCTGATAGCGCTTTGTAGCTGTCTCTCGTTAAAAATCCAGTTTAAGCAATGTCTGTTCAGGAAGGATGTAAACTCTTTCTGCGGGGTCTTCCAAAAGAGTCAAAATATTCGCCGTAGGAGGAATCTTCAACGTATAAGACTATCAAATGCTGGCCGGGTTTGTCGTGTGGATCCGTGTTGCACACAAATAGCATAGGTCTCTTTACGTTTAACGCGTCGGGTAGACGATCGCAGGCAAACACTCCAACAAACATAGGTGCACACTTTGAATCTCTCCGTAGAATGCGTTCCATTTGTAATCCGTTCATTTTCAATTCTTATAGTCGAAAATGACGTTTCTCGAACGATCAATTTCCAAAATATTTTCAAACTCGGCAAAGTCAATGACGTTAATGGTATTAGGAAGCGCTTGAGCAAATTTCATATCCAAACGAATGTTACCGTGTTTCACAAGATTAAAATGATCACCTTCGGCTAGGTCTGAAATTGATCTTGAAAAAACAGATCGCTGTGGACACAGCCCAGCATGTCGACAATACGCCCTTTGCCAGCCAGAGTGCAGCGTTTCTTAAAACCTTCGTTTTCGACATTGTCGTTATGAGGATTAGCGTCTTTGAATTGGTTTGCTATATCTTTGTAATACAAAGCCGATGTCAACTGCGACGTTTTGACTGCATTGCCATAACTGAGAACGGTTTCCAGGTAACTACGATATGCGTACGTGTTGTTTGACGTTGTGACGAGGGTATCGTTTAACGTGATGTCGCTTCTGAGAACAGGCTGTGTAAAAATAAGTTTATTGGGCCAACGTGATCATCATCGTCTGTTGGTTCGTTGTCTGCTCTTATAATTTGCGCCCTAATGCACAGCTGTGTGTTTGCTAAATCAAGATAGTCTTGTCCGGCTCCGGTAATGCTAAATTAAGATTAAAATAACGAGACAAACTATCTGAATACAGTTTTGCCTTTTCGTCGTCAGCAATGTTTCTGTGTAATATATCATAGATTTCGTCATCTAATTTTGTTAAAGTCTTGTCGACCGCGGTTTCTTTCCACTTCCCGATCTGTCTCGGTTCGACTAAAACCATCTTCTTTGCATGTTCCATCCTAATTCTTGGAAATTAGAAGTGAGCCTAGGAAGGATAGCACAGGAGTTAGCAGAGCACCGATGAATCCGCCAGTCTGAATCAGTTTCTTCTTCTTCTTAGCCGCGCGTATTTTCTTTGATGCCAAACATCTTAGAATGCTTTTATATCGCTGCAGTTTCTTCTTCTGAGCCTCGGTCAAAGGCCGGGAAATATGTTAGTTCTTAATCTACACCTCTCATTGGTATCGGGTTTAAGATCGACTAACAGATAGCCAAAGGGCACCATCGTTGCATCTCTGGACGCTTCAAGCATAAAATTGGACTTTCCGGGAAACATCTGTCTGCTCAGATTTGCAATCTGAGTAGAATCTCTAACGTTTTTGAATAGAATCAAATAGTGTGCACTGAGACTCATAGTTCTGGTGTGTTTGCTTCGATAAAACAGATTTGTGTCAGATATATAACAGACATGTCTTTGTGGTGGCTGATCTTTGTAAAAATCTTAGTCACTCTTTCGTCTGTTTCGCTCATGAGATCGTCTAATACGAGAAGAGTCTTGTCTTTTCCATCGAATATGTTCAAGTCGGGAAGACCTTCGTGAAACTGAATTTGTGGGTATTTGTCAAATATATCTTGATAAATTCCATAGCACCACATGATCTTTTCGATTGAAGGTCTTACCATGGGGGCAAATGATCTATAAAACGAAGCGTAAATTGCGTTTTACCGTATCCCGATGGTCCGCTTACAATAGCCAAAAAGGGTGCTTTCACGTAGGATCCATCATTGAGTAGGTCACGTTTTATTAAACACTATCGTTTAACGACGAAGAGTACATTCGTATACTATTTGTTCGTTTAAGAGCTTTTGTGTGCGTGTGTGTGTGTGTCTGTGTGCTTGTATTTGCATACCTATGCGTGTCTGCGTGTGAGTATAAAACGTGTTTAGGCAGATTCTTAGCTATTGAAGGTGCCATCGCTTCAGAACAATGAAATCTATACAACTTTAAATCTAAAGGAAATTCGATTCTTCTTCGTCTATCTAAATCTTTCTATAACGCATTTACTGCTTTTATTGAGCTATATAGTCATTTGAAGATGGCTTAGAATCTGTGGTCGTTTGGAAGTGGGCCAGAATCTGTGGTCGTTTGGAGGTGGGCCAGAACCCGCCCTTGTTTTGAGGTGGGCCAGAACCCGCTCTTGTTTTGAGGTGATCCAGAACCCGCCCTTGTTTTGAGGTGATCCAGAACCCGCCGATACTTAACTACTAACATTCATAATCAATATTTTAAATTTTCTAGTTTTGCAAAACCACTGGAATAAGAATACCAAGCAGAACTGTTAGTCAGTACAAGCCAGACAATAATTCTCTGAAATCCATCAAATCAGCTAATTTTCAATGGGTCAGAGACAATTCAGATAAGTGAGAAACCCATAGCATCACAGAAATCACACAAAAAGCTGATTGCATCATTTATCAAAGACAGAGGAGAGTCATCAAGGACTCATTGTGTCATCTTTACTTAAATTCACAACACATCATTATATAATTTCTGCTTTATGAAAGCAAACATCTCTCCACTTATTCAAATACAAAAGATAGAAGAAAGAGAAAGCAGTCCCTAAAGCTAACCTCAAGAGGCCAGAGATATGAAGTGACTTAACTTTTTTGGTTTTGGCATGAAGGTGGATGATTCCTCTTCCACATTTCCTGATCTTCCCACTTAATGCTCATTTTACAGCTGAGTTCACTAGGAGGCACCAGTGCAACATAAATCTTAAGAGATCCTTCTGTCCAGGTAAGGATTTTAATCCCCAACCTCTAGATCTCCATTCCAGCATGGCAAGCATTAAGCAACTGTGCATCCCCAACTTCGATCTTAAGTGGAAAATAAGCATGTTTACAATCAACTCATCTTGCTGGATAAACTTAATGATATAAACAAACAATAAACCTTAACAATGCTGGAAAGTCATTCAAGCAAATCTTTCGATTCCAGATAAGTGTCGATTTTCAGGCTCAATAAGCCAGTAATCGCCATTTAAGTAAAAATCAACAACTTTCCATGCAGCGGTGCTGGTGCAATACCTTATGAGAAAACTTACAGCTATAGCAGTGGTGGACTGGCCCTGAATCAATGGGAACTGATTCTGTTAACAGGCAGCTATACTTACCAAATACATCTCTTCACCTCAGCACATTAACAGTGACAAAGAAAGCTAACCTTCATCTTGTTGACATCATTTTCCACTTCAGTCATCTGCTGTTCAAGATTCCTGAGCCATTCTTCAAGATCTTTGGCATTTTGCTGAACCTGAGCAGAGGCAGGTATTCCAGCTGCTATCGATTCCTTTAACCTCCTTGCACAAACCCACTGAGCCTTCACAAAAAGAAACACACTAACTCATCCTCAGTTCTTGCCTAACGGCCTCGTCCATTCAACCGAAGCTCAAAAAACTGCACTGATCCAAACTGGCACCTTTACTTGCCACTTTTATGTACAGAAGCCCCTTTTGGATCTGCTGAAATGCATTTAATTATCTTTTGACAGGTAAGGCTATTTTAAAACAATCACACGTCATCTTGGCACCAATTGGTGTCCATATTAATATTGGTTACTTTATTACATACAAGTATGTAATATACATATATACTGCGAAGAAACAGACTGTGTAGTAGATGTAAAATTTTATTAATTTCTGAACTTGACAATAACCTGCACAGGCAGTGATGTTGTATTCTGGACATGGAAGTTTTTTAGTAATATTTTGGTGTCAATTCTAGTGAGTGACACAGGTGCTAGAGTCTCCTATATTCCTTTTTAGCTTTCTCTGTACTCTGATGTTCCCATTTTTGCCTCTCTTTCATATCCTGAAATTCCATGGTGAGTCCGGGTTGAAAATCCAAAGGAGTCCTGAAGACACAGAGACAGCCTATGGAGGAAATGAGTTCAGGAAGAGGTGAGTTTTTAGTTGAGATCTAAAGACCGAAACAGATTTTGCCGAGCAAACATTTGCTGGAAGAGAGTTCCATAGTCTAGGGCCAGCGACAGAAAAGGCACGCCTGCTGAGAGCTGTTCTTGTCCACAGAATAGTTAGATTTAGACAGCCAGAAGACCTGGTCGAGTAGAGATAAGTCTTGGGAATCAGTACAGAGTGAAGATATTGAGGTTGGCTTAAACGTAAAGTCTTGTATACAATTAGTCCAGTCTTGAACATTACGCGCTTTTCTATGGGCAATTTTGGAGTTTTAGTGATAGCTCTTGCCAATGTATTTTGAACTCTTTGAAGCTTCATCAAAGTAGCTTTAGAAATGCCAATAAGAAGCGAGTTGCAGTAATCAAGATGGCTGGAGACTAGGGCATTAGCCAAACAAACCAGGGCAGAGAAGGGAATGTGGTGCCTAATCCTACGGATATCACGAATGTAGTAGTGGGCAGAATTAATATGTTCATTGAATGACAGACTACAGTCAAATACAACACCCAAATTGCGGGATGAACAGTTGCGTTGTGTGACAGAGATGCCTACATGGATGGAATTCAAAGAATTACATTTAGTCAGTTGCTGTGAGGTTCCAAAAAGGAGAAACTTAGTTTTGGATGGGTTTAATAGGAGTCCATTTTCTGACTGAACTTGGTTAAAGAAGTCAGATACTAGATTGAGAGAGCTGGAAGAAGAGGAATTATCAAAGGATATGCAGAGTTGAGTATCATCAGCATAAAGATGGTGTTTCAGACCACTATGACTAAGTAAAATGCCTAGTGGAGTTGTGTACAAGGAGAAAAACATGGGGCCAAGAACAGAGCCTTGAGGGACACCACAAGTGAGTGGTATCTGGCCTGACAATGCACCACTGATGTAGACAGATTGAGTACGAAAGGCAAGATATGATCTGAACCATGATTTCTACCACGTGCTCCTTGATCTTTTCCGATAGTTCTTTACTCCTAGTCTTTAATTTTTATGGATCCCATTTTTTTTACTTGTTTCCTCTTCTTTTTGACGAATTTTAATCGTAGATAGACCGTCATGGCTACCAAGTTGTGATCCATATCTCCATCCGCTCCCAGCAAAGTTCTGGAGTTCTTTATGCTGTTTTTATACCTTTGTTTAACCATAATGTAGTCCAGTTAATATCGGGCAGCATCCCCACAGGCCTTCCATGTATACCTTCCAAGTATATCCACCTGCCAAGAAAGATTAACTATGACAGGGTGGGTGGACAGAGGAAACTTGCTGCAACCAGTATAAGCCAACTTGTGGGCCTAGAGTCAGACAGGCTGGATTCAGGCCTGCCTTCAGTCCTCAGTGTCATGAAGGGAAAGGAGTATTAGTTGGGAGCACCAGCCAAGGGAGGGGCCAGTAGTCGGCGCCAGAGTAGCAAAACATGAAAATGGGAAGCCCAACTTCCTTGCTTGTCTTCTGGCTGTGGAGTAATTTGGCTCTTCTAGTGGAATCTGGTGCTGGTGAGTTCTCTGATGTGCTGAAGAGGCTTGTTTGGGCTGGTTGGCCATCACCTTCACAGATATATGAGCAGGGACTCCAGCCAAGCAACAAAACAAGGGTGAGCAAGCTAACTGGCATTAAGACCTAGTAGAAGTACTTTGTTAAGCAGCTAAGTTAGTTAGACATTGCTGTATTGAAGAGAAACAGGGTCAATGTATGGGAAATATCGGTCAATTCGCTTGAGCTTGATGGACCAACAGTCTTTTGAGTATCACCTGAGTGGCAACCGATTCACCGATTCCATTAACTCTTCCTTTTCACTGGATAAGGTATGGTATCACATCCCTAAGCGGCCGGCCTTAAAACAAGCAAAGTGTATTTTTTTCTAGAGTTTGCTGATTGATTTGTACGCATAGGAGAATCAACTGCCTGACTGTCATGTTTTGTACCTCCCCTTTTAGCCAGGATAATTTTTCTATGCGGTCACAAGATGGACTTGCACAGTACAGGGCCGAACTCCACAAAGCTGGACACTAACCCATTGGCCATGGGTCACCATATTTCCATGGTACATGGGCCCTGTTCTGCACTCTACCCAGGGGGAGTTGGAACCTGGCAGCTAAAGTAAAAATAGAGGGAATTCATCACAATACATACAAGTGTGACACAAAAGTGCTGCTCTAAAATGTCCTGAACGACTTTAGTGTCTAGTTTGAGTTTCTTTATTTCTCCTGATTTGTCAGAGACAGTGAAAGTTTTCCTGTTTTCCAGAGTTAATAATTTTATTTGGTGCGGTTCAATAACCACAGACCAGTCTGATCTGAACTGGTTTATCAGTTCATCTAATCCAGCAAGGAAGACAAAATGATCTAGTGCTTCATCCTCCTCCTTCTCTTTTTCTCCCCTTTCCCTCTCTCTCCCCCCATCTCCATTAGTTGCATCTCTTCGTTCTCCTGGGTTTCATTGTCAGCTGCCTTGAAACAAGCAGTTACTGCTAACAAAACAGTTTCCTCACATGCCCCTGAACATGGCACCACTATTATCACAACGACTTGGCTATGAACCACTCTGCCTCTTGCATCATCATTACTATCAGCACCATCATGGCCACTGTTATGACTATAATGATTGTCACACAACCCCACAGCTGTCAACCCACTTCCACCCTCTGCCACTAGGTTACCTGCATCTTGTGCATTGTCCTGTTCACTTGGTCTGCCTCTGCATCTCCTTTCCTTTGGATTTCGTTTGCAGCTGCTTCCAGCTCCTGCAACTTTATCTTTACTTTCTCTTCTGCAGAATCCAGTTCCTATAATGCAAAGCACAGCCAAGGCAAGTCGAAACTGACTTTAACACGTTTAAACTACTAATACTGAAAGACATCATTCATACACCATTTAGCTGTCTATAAATCACTATATTATAAACTGTTGATACAACAGAAGAAATAATTAAATATTACATGCTATATCAGAAAACCTAAAACACCACTGAAAAAAGATTAAATTTAAACCCATAAAAATTACCTATTCAACAAGGACTGCTCTACAAGTCCATATAAAATAAAAAATTCAAACTTCTCTTGTAAAACACATACACAGCAATAATAGAAACGTTTAGACACTAAGAAATGTTCATAATCAGTATTTTAAATTTTCTAGTTTTGCAAAACCACTGGAATAAGAATACCAAGCAGAACTGTTAGTCAGTACAAGCCAGACAATAATTCTCTGAAATCCATCAAATCAGCTAATTTTCAATGGGTCAGAGACAATTCAGATAAGTGAGAAACCCATAGCATCACAGAAATCACACAAAAAGCTGATTGCATCATTTATCAAAGACAGAGGAAAGTCATCAAGGACTCATTGTGTCATCTTTACTTAAATTCACAACAAATCATTATATAATTTCTGTTTCATGAAAGCAAACATCTCTCCACTTACTCAAATACAAAAGATAGAAGAAAGAGAAAGCAGTCCCTTAAAAGCAGTTTCTCTCACCACAACAATTGAATCAAAGGCAAAGGCAATGACAGTGCAAATGATCAATCATTGTACTGATATTAATTTGCAAAACATGTATGCATGACATAAAATGTTCCCTTGTTCAAATTATGAATATCACAAATTATCGTTGGTATGAATTATGATTTTTTGGGTCTGGAGTTCTTTACTATGGATGAAGGAGATACACCTTGAAAACTGACACTGAATGAAAACTGCAGTACATGACTGCTCCACAGTACTTCCACAGGGTCTGTATAAGAGTAACCTGTCAGTTCACCACTACTCTCACTCGCAAATAATCAAAAGCATAACAGAACACCGACAAATAAACCTCCTTATTTGGAGTCAGTCAACAAAACACAATACTTTCTTTGGCCCTAAAAATTTTAATCAATTTAATCTGATCTATAGCACATGACATAAAATGACGTGTGCCAATATGCAATCAGCAATTCCAGTCAGTTTGCTGAGAAGAGTCAGTGTTCTGATGATTCATTGTGTCTTGCTAAAGAGACCAATTTAAATGTGCTTAGGACTACATTCTACACTTATCTATCCACTCAACAGAGCAATTCCTTCCTGCATCATCACATCTCATGAATATATAGCCAACAAGGTTGAAATAAATAAAAAGAATAAGAAGCATTTGTTTTATGGCTCAGAATTTAAATTTGTCAGCTGATCACCCAGTAAATGCTCAATTCTTATACTGTGAATAAAATGCCAAGGAGAAAGACAGCAAGTTCTGTTCTAAATGATATGATAGTGGACATCAAGCAGTGCATCGACATTTGCCGAATCTTTACTGGAGCAGAAGGAACAGGAAGTGAGCAGACAGGTGACAGTGGAAGTCTGCTAGCAATAAACCTCTCATGTACCTCAGAGAGAAAGTTCAGAGTAGAAATTGGAGGGTTACTGGATGTAGATGAAAGATGGACATCAAGTTGTGCCTTTCAAAGATAGGCACAGCTTCTTAAAAAGATAGTCAATCGATGTGTTTGCATCGCAAGAAGTGAAGCAACTTCAGCAAAGAAAAGGTTGACAATAGATAATATGACAGATCCCAAAATGTCCCAGCATTACTTAAGAAGAGTTGTTGGAATCAAATCCAGAGCATATATCTTGTTGGTGGATGGCAGAACGAGGTTGTAAATCTCAGAGTTGTAGACAATTGTGGGGAGGAGCAAGGTAAGATACCATATCTATCATGGTGTAGGAGACCTTTGTTAGAATAAGTATGTATATTTTAAGAACCTCATAAAGGTGCCATATGTAAGTATTTATGTACAGTATGTATCTGGTTATTAATATAGTGCCTTTTAAGAATCTTACAAGGGCACTATTTGTATGTATGTATCTGGCTATTTATATAGCACCTTTTAAGAAATTCACAAAGGAACTAATGACACAATGACCTGTAAGAAGACTTTCAGGTTAGAGAATGCACTTTCCCAGGATGTTGCCAAGCTGGTTTACAGAAGGCACTTCCACAATTTGCAAGAATAAACTTCTGATAAGGTATTTTTCTCTGTACAACAGAGAAAATGTTTTATCATCTTTCATTACCTTATTTTTCCTGGGCAAGCAGGCGCCCAGAGGAGGAAAATTGGCGGAATATATCTACAGAAAAACGTCCTGAGATTTTCTATTACATATGACTCAGAAGAGCTGATGCCAACCTTTGTTTGAGACTTTCCATCAGTTACATTGGCCTGGAACTGTCCTATGGCAAGCACAGTTGCTGCAACCATTTGATCAAAATCCCGGCCGCCATTGGCATAAGATGACCCAGTCATTTCACTATCCTGCCTTTGGATATCAATTGATGAAGCTTTCTCATCAGGCTGTAAAAATAGCAAAGAATACTTTACTTTTACAATTAATTTCAGTAATAGCACAAACCAAACCAGAATGACGAAACCAACATGAATACAATGTTTGCTAAACTAGGGAGGTAGCTGACATTACAAAGCAATTGTGTATTAAAGATCAGTTTCCTTATACACTGGAAATGCTGAAGCTGTATGCCAGACAAGAAATCAACCAGTCCAAAGAAATGGTTCATGAAAAGAAAATCAACAACATGGCTTAACAAATAACTGTTAATACAATGCAAAGAATAAAATTTCAAATCAACAGAACAGATTAAAGTAAAGAAACAAAGGCCAAGGATTCATTATCACCAGCAAAAGCAAAAGAACAAACTCAAAAACGACTTCAACAGACTTTTAACTACACATCTTCTAAATAATAATTAAAAATTCAGACGGACAGCTAACAAGTTATAATAAACACTCATGTCCACAGCTGCAAAGCAATCAATCTGACCTTCTTGATTCTGTCATCTAAGCTGTGCCATCTCTGATTGATAACTGCCAGACGTGGTTCCACTACACTGCTGTATTTAGAACATTTGTTGACGAGTTCCACAGCCAAATCTTGAATCTGATCAATCTGAGGTGCCAGCTCAGAACGCTTACACTCTAGACCCTGCAAAATGAAGACATTCAGTCAGATTTCAACAAGTAATAATCAATACTAATCAATCTCCTTTTTTCACCTCACAATATCTGTCTAATTTGTTGGGAAAATTAATTGTACATCTTAAATAAAACAGAGGCAAATGTGGTGCATGATTCTCTATACATATGAAACCAGTAATCAGTTGACTTTAAATTTGGTATACAAGGTTATGTTGGCTAGACCTAAAAAAATTTAGCTGAGTTTGGTAATGACCAGGTTATTAGGGCATCCACACAGCAACCCATTAAAATCACAACATTAAGTTTTGATGGGAATATACTGTTAAAATTATCTGTTTAATAAAGAAATTAGTTGATGATATCATGAATATTCTACGCATTAATACATTATTATTAAAATAATCATATCATAATATTATATATAATAATATTAAGATCTCCAGTGGATTGATTTTTTCCTACAGTTTCACTTGAAGTGACTATCAGTAGCTGCAGTAATGCGAGACTGTCAGATTTCTACAGGTAAAGAACACAGTGTTTGTCAACCCAGCTGGCTTGAGACAGGAATATGAAGCTCTCTGCTGTACTCTGGGCCGAGCTGACTATCGAAGCCTACCCTATAAGAACAACCTAGAATTTAATTATCTCCTTAACCGGGATCAATGCAGTATCTCTCTCACATGGCTTGAAACATGCAAAGAAATTTGCCAAATTGGCCACATTCAAGACAGCACAGTTGAGGACAGACTGAAGCTAACAAATGCGAAACTTTGCCATGCCTGCAAGGACTGCATTTCATTAGTCCAAGAGCATAATGAAGAAGGAATGAACAAGTGTCACGAAGGTGTCATGTGATAAATTATGTCGAATGATCCTATCTTGCACAATTTGTAAAAAAAGTGCCTGCAGAAAGAGAGTTTACATTGGTATGAATCATGATTTTTGGGTCTGGAGTTTTTTATAATGGATGAAGGAGCTAAACCTTCTAAGCATGACAACTGACACTGAAAGAAAACGGCAGTACATAACTGCTCCATAGTACTTCCACATAGCCTGTAAAAGTAATACTTGTCAGTTCACAATTTGTAAAATTGCATAATTTGTAAAAACAGTGTCTGCAGAGAGAAATCTCTCTTCGTATTCGTAATCATAATCAAAAATTTGTAAAGCGCCACTTCAAGGTCTACCCATCAGATGTGCTCCTAGCTCGACAACCCAGCGGAATAAGTTGGTCTTCAAGCACTTGCGGGAGAGAGGGGAAGAAGGCTAAGAAGTTCATGCCACAGGTCACCAGACAAGCAGTTACAAGATCTGGAGCAAGCCACAGCAAAACTTCTGCGTTGAGCCATGGCTGTTCGAGCCAACGGGACAAGCAAGTCACCCTGATCCTCAGAGGAGGTCAGAACACAAAGCTCCCTTAGGTAAAGCAAGGCATACCCAGTGAGACAGTTACATACAAGAGCCAGAATTTTGAATTTAATATGATTCCCAAATAGACAGCCAGTACAATTCCTCAGACATGAAAGCCAAGATGTGACCAAATCTAGGGGTATCTCCAATCAGATCATCAGCCAGTCACATACCAAAGAGCCAGCAACAAAGTAGTGTTTCCCAGCTTGGGAATGCCACGGCAAACATCTCTTGTCCATCTCTGTCTATCCTGTCATGTATCCAGCAAATTGAACTGCATTTTTCATAGATTCAACCACGGCTGATTCGATGACATCCAAGTCTGTACTTCTGGCACAGTGGCCATACCTTTAATACACAAGCAAGTGCATCCAATGGGTGGCGTGTCGAGTACAGCTAAACGCCATCAGCATATTGGTGAAAATTGGCTCCAAGAGCTAGATGAGCTTGCATCTGGTCAGCTCTATACAAGATATACAAAAGCAGCCCAAAGTCACTGTACAGGACTGATGCCCATTCTGATATCTCCAATCTAGTTTCCACTGCAGTGATCCATCCATTCAGAAAACAGCTTAACCATTCCAGTGGCTGACTGACAATTCCATTGGAATTACTAAGTTGAGTCATTAAGATGTTGTGGTCCACCGTGTCACTGACATCAAGAGCAGCCAAGAGCAAGATTTGTCCAAAGTCCATAGCATCACAGCTGTTAGACATAAACTGAAGCATAACCGTCTCCGGTGAGTGACCCTTTTTGAAGATGAAATGTAGCTTTGGCAATAGGTTGCATGATTCCAGGCAGTGCAGTGTCTGCTGAGCCACTATTTTCTCTACAATCTTTGAGATGAACGCAAGATTGGAGACAGGCTGATAGCTGCTGATGTCATTATGGACCATCCCTGGCTTCTTCAGAGATGGCCGCATTATGGTTTGCTTTTGACCCTCTGGAAGACATCCTTCAGGCAGTGAAGCATTACAGAGCTGCACCAAGAATGGCAGCAGCTCATCAGCAACTTCTTGAAGCAGGAAGTTTGAAATTAGATCAAACAAGCACATTTCTTATGGCAATATCAAGAGAAGCAATCTCAGCTCAATGTCTGTCACCATTTCAAATGTTTCTAAATTGAACTGAGTTGTTGTATATGTTGCAAGATCTGAGCCCTCAGTACCTCAGCAAACATCAGTCAGTTCCTTACTAAGATGGTGCAGGTAGTCCTCAGCAGGAACATTGGACCTAAGCAGGAACACTGGACCTACGTCTGTGATCAAAGGTAGCTGACAAATCATTTCAACGCAAGGAAATGGACTGGTGTGCTGACGTGCTGTTGCAAGCTAAACCTGGAGATAAATGCTGCTTCATCCGTTCAGCCCACGGACATCCTGGATCCTCCATGTGAATGATGACCAGCTGGCTGTGGTAGGTGGCAAAAGTTTCCAGGAAAGTGGTGAATTCCTGAAAGAATGAGGAAGATGGCGGCAACGATCTGGTTGACAGATGGCTGCGAAGGCGAGTGGGCCGTGAGATGTATGGAAAGAACTAACGAAAATTCTGGTAGTGTAATTCTCAGCAAGTTCAATCCACTTTGCTCATAGATTCATCCAGTGGCAGATCACCATCTCCATGGTGAGTAGTAAGGAGGCACAATTCCCAGCATGGCAGGGCAATGAAAGCCAGAAGGAGCTGATCTCTTCACTACAAAACTAAATTCGACCTTTAGCATTTTAACTTAAGTGAATTATGAAAACTAACGTATTGTCTGGGGTTGTGCACTTATGCACACTCATGCATAATGCGCACCTCGAGTTGCAAAATTTATACTAATGTAAAAATCTTAGTACCTATGTATAATGTGCAGTGCATAACTGCTAGTCCCAAAGTTCGGCTTACGCCCGACTCGCAAATTAGTTCGGTATGCACAATGCAGTCTTAGCACACTATGCCTGGACTAGTCCTAGTCAGCCCCACAAGCAGGCGTAATTGAATGAGTCTGAGCTTAATGAAAGAAAATAAAATGGTGGCTGTCATAATTCGTCGTATTTGACAAAGTTTTCAGTGTCAAATAGTGCTTAGGGTCTGTCGAAATCCACTCAACTCGTTCGCGGACGATTAAATTTATTATGCTTTTCATTTTGCCATCACATGTAGCTAAATAATTTGTGACTAAATGGCTGCCGACATTGAATTTGCTTCACCACGTCACAGGCCTCTGTCTTCCATGTATATCTTGTATAATATATTTGAAGAAAAATTTTAATTTCGTTACTACTCAAAGAATTAACTACTTATTTTAATATTTAGTAATCCATTATATCGTACAACATTGATAGTGCTGATACCTGTGTTGATATTTCTTACTTAAGTCATCAACATGTTGCTTTCATTAGTGTTGCAAGATTGGCATTTGCTTAAAACATCTGAGAACTTTTTTCCTATGTACTTTAAGTAGATTTAATTTGGAAAAAAGTGCGCATTATACCCGAAGTAATACAGTAGTAAGAATAAATTGTCCGAGAGAACTGAAAAAATTCAAGTTTAGCACCAAGATAGCCATTCCATGTATTAACACATTCAGATGCAACATATGTTATATAGTCATCATCAAGTCATGTAGCAGTGATCAGTACATCTTTAGTTACACAGTATGGTAAAAGGCAGGCCAGTATTGTGGTTATCATGAAGCAGTGCATCTGCTGTTAGACTATACACCACAGCTGCTTTGACAGAATACAATACAACATTATTACAAGCCACAATAGTGACTTTTGTTACCAGACATCACTCTACAGCTAGTCCGTCCTGCTTTCAGTGCCTTAAATTCACGAAAAGTAGGTATCTACGTAAGTGACCAATTCTATAGCACCATTTTAAGAAAACTTAAGGAAATACAGATACCGATATAAAAACAGGTGGATTTTACGATATAATTTTACACAACTTATTATTTAGATAGCAAACACACAATTAGACTAGAAAATAGCATTAATGCAAAAACTTCGGTCTAAGAATAAGTGTCAATAGCAATATGATATAAACATATGGCCTTTGTTAGTAAAAAACTGCTGACAAATAACTTTGCTAAAATAAAATTTAAATTATTTTTTCCTCTTTTCAACATTTGTTGTTAGTTATGGTTTGACAGTAACCACTTGGTTCCATAAGCAAGGTAACCGGACAATTCAGAGCCGGACAATTCAGCACGGACAATTCGGCACGGACAATTCGGAGTAGGACAATTTGGCACAAACAATTCAGAATAAAAAGCGGACAATTTGGCATGGACAATTCGGAGAGAAAAAGCGGAAGATACACTAACGAACCCAACTTTGAGCTGCACATCCGAATGCTAGTTGTTCTCGCTTACTTACCAATCGACGACAAAGTTCGTGTCTATGAAGAATTGATACTGCTTGATACATTCCCAGAAGTCGATCAACTGCTCAACTACTTCGAAGATACATTCATTGAAAGATGACAGCAACGACGCAGAAATGGTCCTCTTTTTTCCTCAGACATCTGGGATTGCTACAAAGCTGTCCATCTAGATAATCCTTGCACTAACAATGCAGTTGAGGAATGGGATAATGCATTTGCACAGTCAGTTCAAATTGCCCACCCAACTTTGCCGAGGTTAGTAGTCAAACTCCAAAAGGAACAGAATATCAATCAAATGAATGTCAAGAGTCAAATTGCAGGTGAAGATCCTCCTCTGAGGAAGAAGAAATATTGGGATCTGGATCGTCGGTTGCGGAGTGTAGTACTAGATTACGGAAACCACACATCCACTGATTACTTGCGCGGATGCAGTCACAACATTAACTTGTTCAATTAAACAAAACAGATAGAATTACGTTTTTCACAAAACTTTATAAACATTTCATGCGTGACATTTTTTAGTTAGCATAGTACTGTGATAAGACTGCATGGTTGCAAGCTGCACTTTGTAACTTTTGGCATTATCCCGGTATAACATGATTAAAATTAATTAAAATTAAAATGTTAATTCTATGTTCATAAGTAAGCATTCCCCCACTCCGAAATGTCCACTCCAAATTGTCTGCGAAAAAACTGTCTGCTCCGAATTGTCCGCGTTGAATTGTTCGCGCCGAATTGTCCGCTCGGAATTGTCCGCATTGAATTGTCTGGTTCCAAATTTCCCTAGAACCATGAGTAAATCCAGTCAGCTGAATGCAACCAAAGATAATAAATATATTGAATGATAGAAAGCCACTGTTAACTATTAAATGAGTAAGTATGTTAATAAGTCCAAAGTTTACAATCTTTTGTAACAATTAGATTGATTAAATTTACCAGAATTGTTTAGTTGTTTTCAGTAATCTCTGAAAAGCTATCAAAGTCCTTGTCTCCTGTATCACTTTGAAACAATCACAGGCTTGTGGTCAATCTTGTGTGGGGTCTTCACTGTCTTCATTTGTATTATCACGGGCAGGCCGAGCCTTGATTTCCAGCTCCAAGGAGCTTTAAGAGACCAGTTGGTAGGCCCAGGCACACAAGGACTTGGTCGGTGTAGGCTGATCTTTACCCATTGTTCTTTGGGTTATTCACAGCCATATAAGCCCAAGCCCAGGGTGGTCAGCAGAGTTGTCATTAGATATAGGCTTACATTTTAGCATTGCAGTCCAGCCAGCATAGCAGATCAACATTGGCAGAGAATTTACGAATTCCTGTGGAGGGAGCAGCACTCTATTTTCTTTCACTGTTGATAAGGCAATGGCTGCAGAGCAACTGCTTCCAGTCACTAACCATCAAAGATATGGTTCGAAAGTTAGCAACGTGCAAGAAAACAATTTTGGTTTCACTGGAAATGATTTATAATATACTAAGTAGCTCAAGGTTTGATAGGTGTTAAGTTAAATAGGGTGTAGCTTTGAAAAAAGGCAATTACAATGTGCATTCTGTTCCAAAATTACTCTAAACAATCCCTGCTGGGGGTGCATTTTTAGTAATTACACCGCTGTTACACTTCAGATTAAGCCTTGTTAACTGATGCTACTAAATCAATATTAATGAAATAAAACATTAAATAAATGCTAAACATGTACAATTTGTACCCTTACTAGTAAGTAGAAAAGAAATTTAATTTGATTGGCAGTGTTTGAAATTTGCAAATCTGTTTTGGAGTTTCATCTAATAGAACATGTCCAAATGTGAAGTATGACATCACCAGTTTGGGTAAAGATTACCTGTTTAGTTTTCAAATATTGGTTTTAAATAATAGCCTAATTTTTATTAGCTATCAAAGCCAGCACTAAGTAAACTTACTGCAGATCTACATGATCAGCAGTTACAAGTTTAATCCAATTTCACAAAATATATGACACTGTACTTATTTATCTGGGCCTCATGGTGCTATAGTAAACATAGTACTGTATTTGCCATGAATTTGTGCACAGACCCACCAGATAACTTGGTTCTCACAATTCTGAGCCTAACAAAACAGTCATTTTATTCATACCACAGATTGAGACTCAGGGATATAACCTAAGCTCAAAAGGACAGAGAACATACTTGTATTAACTGAAGATGTTCAGTGACATGGGGGCCATGCAGCTGGCTGATACAGACTTCAGCGTTGTCCAAACACATTGTTATCTCTCGCTGTTTTGTTTCAAACTCTGTGAACAGCTTTTCCAAATAACTCATCTGCTCCTTTGAAACATACAACAGTAAACATAAATTTATGACATTTATTTTAATAATACCACAGCTGGAAGCTAAATCATATCTAAAGCATATTATAAACTGAGAAATTCTCCAATAATCACTACTAAATTTTTAAAGCTACACACTAGGCAGGTTTAAGAAATCAACAACATTATTTCTACAACAAAAATTCTGGTAAAACGATGTGCATGGGTTGTTTGTGGGACAACGCTTACTGGCAAGAATTCCCGCAATCTGATAGCTCATCTGCAGTGGATGCAGAAAGATGCCTACGAAATATCTTTATCAAAATCCAAGAATAAAACAGAAGCTAAATGCGGCAAAAAAACAGTGGATGATATGCCAGTACTTTTGAAGGAACAGACTCTTGGTGACTGCATCGAACGGTGTATAATTTCGTCGCCAATGGAGTCAAAGGAACATCAACAGCATCAGAAAGCCGTCTTGGACATGTTTTTTTGCATACTGGTTATCCTCTAGGGCTCCTAGATCAGCCTCATTTCGGGAAATGATCAAAAACTGGACCATAAATTCAATTTATCGGGTAAGTTTTAGACTATAGGTAAAACGCTGGAATGCAGATACGCAAGAATATCATTGAGTAAATTGCATATATAACTGATAATATACTAAATATAATATATTGTAGTAATAATAATATATTCTAAAATAATAATATATTTAAAATTCTCAATATCAAAATTATGACCATAACCATTAACTTAACCACAAAAGTGTCAACGTCGGGTCAGGAACTTCTTTCACACTAGTTAAACTTTTAATTACCTAACTGTCACAAGGTGACCTTTCTGCATCAGCACGCCATTACAAAACCAAAACACACATCAAAGAAGGCTTAATTTTACATGATGATGGAGTCCTTTATCATTTCTCAAAAAAAGAAATCATGCCTTATTATTAATTAGTAACATCATTTCGCCTACGATTCCTCGCTCAGTCGATGGACATATGGCGTGTTAACAAATGCATTACTTACTTACTTACTTACTATCTGTAGTGCCGTTGTATACTGCAGAAGGCATCAACCGATGGTACACCACGCCAAGCCAAGCTAGGTCAGTATCCAGAAAGCCAGTCAGTCTACTAAGACAGAGAGGCAGCCTAAGGTGGAGAAGCAATCTGAAAAGGTAAATCTTAAGTTTAGAACAAAATGACACAAGCGACTGAGCAGAACACTGACTTAAGGATGAGGAATGATGACAGCCAGTGATGCCCATATCACATGGTTACTTCACTTTTGGCCATAAAGTTGAAGCATGTGGGATTAGTAATCAGGTGCTAACACAGATCTAAAACTGGTTAACAGACACAAGGCAAATAGTCTGGCTGGAAAAAAGTGTTAAGCGGAGTGTCACAAGATTTAGTGCTAGGGCCACAGCTGTTCATAATTTTTATTAACAACATAGATAATGGAATTTTATCCATAATTTCTAAGTCTGTAGATAACACGAAACCACGAAGAGCAGTGGGCGATGAAGAAGAAGTGGAGATACTGTGAAAGGATCTAAAAGAATGTACAAATTGTCACAGGAAGGCCAGATACTTTTTATTTTGGAAAAATTCTTGGTGATGCATAAGGGGAAAAGAAACAAAGTATTCATATTAAGTGGGGGTAAGCACTGAGTGTTAGTGAGAAAGAAAAGAACCTGGGTGGGCTTATGCATAAGAGTGCAAAACCTTCAAAACAGCAAAACAGGCTAACTAAACCTTAGATATGGTCAACAGGGCAATAGTCAGCAAAGACAAAGATATCATACTTGGGTTGTACAAATCATTGGTGATGTCACAGCTGGAATATTGTATTAGGTATGGAATCTATATCAAAACAAGGCATGGGGCCCAATCACCTCAGGGCTTGCTGTTCACTGCCTAACTTATGCCAGTACCATCTTATCCAGGATCACTGCACAGTCTGCTCAGCAGACCTGAACCTCCAATAGTCTGATTACAGGCAGAACATGTTACTGAAAAGACCAAAATGCACATGGCCTGTGTGTAGAAGACACAGGTAAGTGCTTCACACAGACGTCAGGTAGATTACAGTTGAAAGTAGTTAGCATACTGGTGAACCCTACAGCAGTAATAATCTGAGTTAAATCATTACTGCTCTGGCAGCATGGGAGCTGTACAGAGTCAATTAGTACTCAAAAGACTTGACCATCAAACCGTCTGAAACAGTTTCTGCATGTTGGAACCAGCAGCAGCTTCAAAAACTTCCATGTGGTGAGATCGCATCTGACAAAGTGAGTATTGTATATAATGCGAAAATTTATAAACGAATTTAGGTGATAATTTACCATTACTGAGGCTTTCTGTGTATTTAACCGCTCGTTAAGTTCTGTTAAACTGTCAGCCACCATTTTCACATTGTTGTCTGGTTCGCTGAATAAATTCTCTTCAGCCAACTTGGTCAGCTGAGTGACCACATCACCAAGTGCAACTAAAGTTGGTTGTCTTTGCACAATTTCTGCCTGAGTTGCCTGAAAAAAATGTGAACAAGTCAGCAGTGACACAATGGTGTTACACACACAACACATATGTAGATGTCCTTCGCTGAATGTGTATTACATCTATTTCAGAAATAAATAAGTTGTTTCACGTGAGTATGCATCGATCAAGATATGCCTTATTACTAAAATATGCCACCTTTTTCTACCTCTCAAAAACACTGGACTCTCCAGTCTAAGTGGTGTCACAGTTTTTTAAGACCAATAAGTTCATCAGTAAGTAATTACCAAAATTATCGGACTATAAGTTTAAGTTTCTACATAAGCTTCAACGGAATTGTAGAAAACACTTTTTTACAAGTCACTTATGTTGAGGCTCAGCAGTGCCTTAGTGTAAAGGTGCTATATTAACCGTGTCTAGAAACACATACACTAGGGCGGCCCTTATTTATACGACAAAAACTAATTGCAAAACAATATTAAGTCTCACCCTTTCAAGATATTCCTTATTATAAAAAAATATGTGCAAATTTTCAGTCAAAAATTTTAAAATTTGCAGGTTGACCCTAAAGTTTAGCCAAATAGCGTAAACGGTAGAATTACAAAAGTTTTTCCATCAGTTTGACTAAGCCATGCAAGAAATCAAGCTGCAACGAAAACTACTGCTTTAGTTTTTATTTAACAGTCTTGAACCAAAACAGAACAGTTTTAAAAATCAAACTACTGTATAATAAATGCATAGTATACAGTATGCTTTCATGGTTTCTTAAGTAGCATTAATTTTATTGCATTAGGAAAGTTTTCCCGACTCTGTTCAATAACTTTAAGCGCAATTATTTTTCACTCTTAAAGTACCCTGTCTGTGCTGTGTCTTGGATCATGGCGACACCTTGCTCTGCATAATCGTTGATGGCTGCTAGTGTGCTGACGATAGCCTCTGCAGCCTTGAACTCATTCATACTGTTCCACTTATCAGGGTCTCCGATTAGTAATCCATCTGGCAAGCTCAACTTCCCAAATACATTTCTGCTCCGCACAGTCACGAAATCAATAGGAGTCTTCTGTTGTACCATCACCAAATCCACCTCTGTGTGTTTCAATGGGTCCTTTGCTCCTTCTTTCTCTGTCGATGCTTTCAGCATGGCCAGTTTTGTGGTCAAGTCCACCTCCAGATCAAAGAGGATGAGAAGGATCAAATCCTCAGAAAGGTACCACAGGTGACTGGCTGGCTTGCATGAAGTAGTTGCACTGATATCACGATCAGGGTAAGCATCAAGTTGCTGCAGGAAGAGCACGACATTCCTAGCTGCTTTGAAAGCCACAGGTGCCGGAAACCAGTACTTGATGTAAAATTTTGCAAGAAATATATTCACACATAGCAGTCCCCGAGATTCTCTTGCTGACAGTCTGAACTGTGACCTGAAGAGCCAAACTTTGATACTGTATATTCCTTTCGATATCCAACAAGCTTGATGAATTGGCGCAGGGGATCAGAAGTTTGTCCCAAGATTTGGTGTTCTTCCCAAAAAGAGAAGCATTAGTTGCAGTAGTTAGCGGTAGTCCTCACGAGGTTGCTGATCCTCTGCAGCTGCTGCTCAAAGAATACAACGACTTCGTCTCGGACGTCGATGAGCGCAGATGAGGCAAAATCATCGGAGAAGGCATCGTTGTATCTTTCTTTGTTGATGGATGACCACTGTTCTTGAAACCCTTTGAAGATGAGGACTTCTGGTCCGTGGCGAGGCCCCATACATACTCCAAAGGTGGCAGCCAATGCAAGTTCCATGGCATGGTGTTGACAGGCAAAGTGTAGAAGAGGCCGACCCAGTAGCTGCTCCAGAATGATGCAGGCACCTGATAGTCAGCCAGTGTTAGGGCTGGTTGTGTCAAAACACATGCCCCGGACCAAGCCTTCCAGACTCCATTCTAATATTCCACTGTGCAGAGCTTCAGCCACAGCTTGACCAGGCCCTATGGGTATCTGGAACTGTCAACAGTTTCTTCTCCCCCATCGCTGAAGCCAGAATAGACAGCCTGTGCACTTATCTCTTTCCCTGTCAAATCAAACACCAGCTTGCTATCCCAGAAGACAGTCAGGATCATGTTAGGTCTGAATGTCTGTACAATGCCAGCAGCTGCTGCTTTTCGGTTTCTTTGACGTAGACACTGGATGGTTGTGTCTGACCTGTTAAATGCAAGCGCTTCTGGGTCTTGTCCGGGAGCCCTAGATGCTTCAACGACCATCATCATGGAGGCCCTGTCACTCAGTCCATTTTGATCAAGCATAGCTGCCAGTTCTTGTGATATAGCACTTTTGCGTCCTCATTTTCATGGCGGGTTAGCAGTACTCATACTTGGACATGGTTTTTGATCTTCACATTCACACTGATTTTCTTCTGAGTCGAGCTGCTCTCCAACATAACTTTCTCCAAAAGGGCGTCTTTCTGAAGTTTGGATCTCTGTTGCCTCCTTTGCAGCATCTCCTCTTTCTCCATCTGCTTCTGCTCTTGTTTAAGCAGCACCTTGTTGACTCCTGTCATGCAGCCCTGTAGTCCTGTTTCCCCCTGTGATTAGAGGAAGAGTTTTGTCTTCTTGATCCTTGATGAGCTCCATGGCATTAGCATGCACAACGTCAAACAGTTCCCCCGATCCTGTCTTAAAATGTAGCTTCTTTGACTGTTTGAGTCAAGGACTGACAACTCTTCAGCCCCTGCAGTTCATAGAATAGTTGCTCGAGCTTTCTCACTGAGTGTTGGTGATGTCTGATTGGAATTCTAGCATGGGACCAGAAATCTTCAACTCACTGATATCCTCTTTCAGTACACTGTGGCGAAGCATAAAGTGTCCAAGGACCTGCTCCTCTGATGGTAGTTTACTTCCTTCTATCCCTTCTGCAGGGCTAACAAGGCAATCTTGTGAAAGCATTGCCATCTTCTTTGGCTCAAACCATCTCCTTTTTGCCTGCTGCCCCAACTGTGCTCGGTGGGTGAGTGTCGGCTCTGACCATCTTCTTCTGCTCCGTTGGTCTTCTCTGTCTGCTGCTCCAACTGTTCTTGGTGGGTGAGTGTCAGCTCCGACCGTCTTCTTCGGCTCTATTCATCTTCTTCAGCTCCGATTGTCTCTTGGTGAGTGAAAGTTCATCTCATCTGTTGTGGCTATATAGGAAGTCAGTCGTGTGTGCAAAAGATCTGTGTGCAAAAGGACACGTGTGCAAAAGAGCCATGTGCAACTGTGTGTTGTGCAAAGGACTTGTGTGCAAAGAACCATGTGCAAAAGAGCCATGTGCACAGTGCATAAGAGTTTATGAACATTCATACCATGCTGATTACATAGTAAACTTTGGCCCCGTGAGCGACCTCTAAATGCAGATCGATCTGCTTCAAATTGTACACAAAGTGTTTCTTGCTAAAATGAAACCATTTGAGAGGGTGAGAGTTACAAATTTTGAAAATATACACAAACAACATATGTAATTATTGGATGTAATTATCTGACAAAGCAGACAACTTGTGTTTCTATAAAATCATCTAAGTAAGTAAATAATACATTTGTTAACACAAAACCTGTATATTTGAAACATTTGCGAGGCACAGAAATAATTTTAAAAATTTTCTGAACAATATATTCAGTAAAGATTGATGACAAATTAAATAAATTAAATCACATTTATTAACAGTGAAATCTGCCTGGTGAATGCTATACTAGGTTTAACATAGCTCCATGCCAGCCAGATAAATATGTATTTGGTTCAACTCAATTAAATTTGTACCTGTTGATCATGCAGATCTAGAGTAGATTTACTCAGTACTGGTTTTTATAACTAACAAATGACAGACTGCTCTTTCAAACCAATATTTGTAATAAATTAAAACCCAAACAGGCAATTTCTTATTTGCAGCCACAAGAGGTCACTAAATTATGAACAATATGGCCACCGCAGAATGTGAGAGAAAATAAAGTGTTGCTCGCTCAGCAGGAATTCACAAAATGTCTGTCAATAGTGATCTGCTGCACAAGGCTGCAATAATAAACTTTATGCCTGTTTCTATATGAATTAATTTAACAAAGGTTCATTTATAAGATATAACCTATTTGTGCATTTTTGCGTTTATTAAGCACCAATATCTACTGACTAAACATCAGTCAATGATGCAGTGCAGTTGTGAGCGAAGGACTTGCTCAAGATCCCTTCGTAGTACTCATCTCAAGGGCGGCTCGAACTCGTACTCTCTGAGTAACAGGCTATGAGTGCTCTATCCAATCAGACAAAATTATTTATCATAACAGAATATTCATGCATCAGTGCAAGCACCTGCCTATTTATCTGAAATATTTAAGAGGTGTGCAGAGTCAGTAAACCTGAAAGAGGTGCAGAAGAATGTTTGCTAAGGGGACAATACTAAGCACACATTAAGATTAATGATGATTTCCTATATTGCCTAATAACATGTCTGATAATTTGAATCTACACTAGCACCTTCTTATTAAAATCTACACCTTCACACGATATCCGACAGTCTGAATGGTCCCTAAGAGCTCCTCAGGGAGCCAGAAATCCAGGCTTGGAGCAGCCTTGCATGGTCCTGCTTGCAATTGCACCATGCAGTGTCCAAACAAGCATTAATCTCCAAGCAATTATTGCAGGTTGAAGAAGGCATATAAAATAACAGAAGATGAGGAAGAAGATGCTGCCAACAGAGATGAAGAAAGTGAAAACTCAATATCAACTTTACCACCAGCTCTAGTGGAACTGTTCTAAAGCAATACAGAAGATGAGGAATTTGATGATCAATGCAGATGAACATCCTGGAAATTTAGCTGATTTATTTACAAATAAACTTGTAAACTCTGGACTTATTAACATACTTACTTGCTTAATAGTTAAAAGTGCCTTTCTAACATTCAATATAGAATCTTTGGATGCCTTCAGCCATCTGGTTTTACTTACAGAACCAAGTCCACAAGTACTAATATTATATGAAAACAAACAGCAAGTGTTGCAAATCTACTTTTCAAATGTGCCAAATTTGTATTTTGCCAAAGTTATTTTTTAGAAAGTATTTTCTAACGACGGCCATATATGCAATTCTCTTTTACATGTTCTGATTAGAAATCTGTGTTTGGGGTGACCAACATGCCAGTGCAACCCATACATTGACTTTAAGACAGTTTTACCGTTTTGTGTCACTGTGACTTAAAGTAAGGGGCGATTTATGTTCTGTAAAATACAATAATTCTTGGATAACTGGAAAGTCACCACTGGCAGGCTCTCACACATGTAGAGCCTAACTAATAAAGTCTCACCCAGAGTTGACAGTCAAAACAGTATTCAGAGTTCCTGGTCAGCAGAGTCCACAGCAAACGGTCTCTCACAGATGGTAGAAGATGCAGGGCCCAGACATTCATCAGGCCACCAGCTCTGTGCACGACAGGCACTCATCAGCAGCCACTTGATTGATAGTATCACCTCTCTGTGACTGACGGTCAACACCACTCCAAAGTCTCTCTCACCACTGCATCACCAAATCCAAGATTTCTTGGCTGCACAAAGCATATCTAAGTCCGGGACTCAACACTGTCCAGAACGGAACCACTCAACTCTGTCAAGAGAGGAACCAGTTCATGACTCGAAGCTGTCCAGAGGGGAACCAGCCTACCAGTTACAGGTCAACCACTTCAGAGTGGCAGTTGGGTGTTGGTGATATGCAACCAAACACCATAAAAACACATGAAATCCAAGCAGGCTAAAGAAAACACTCATAAACACAGAACTGGACACAGTAGAAGCCAAGGGAGAATTACCGAGCAATTCTGCACATGATGAAACAATTTATCTGAATAAACATGAAACGTAAACAACGGCAATCTTGGCAGCTGGACATGTAAGTGTTGTTAATCATTTTCAGTCTATTGTGAACCTGAACTATATACAGTGAATTTAGTTAATTCATCAAGAATCATTCATTACTTGTAAAACATCAAGAGTGCTTGTAAATTTTGTTACTATTACAGACACTCTTGATGTTTCTTTGGCTCTTGAGATTCTGTCACGCAGAGAGGTCCTATGGCAGCATCCCTTTGAGAGGCTCTAAAGAGGCACCATAAAAAATGTTCTGTTATAATTACAGCAACAACTACAATCCTGCTTTAAATCTCATCTCACAGGCAGATTCAGATGACCATCTTTGTTATAATCACATGTCTTGGGTTACCTATCCTTTTATTTAAGGTGACTGAGAAGATTGTGTAAATGCAGTTGACACGTTGCCTGGAAGCAAATTCCCACCTACTGTACAACAATCTGGTTCCAGGAGGTTTCCCAGAGTCTGTTCTTATCTGCATAACTGCTGATTTCTTTAGGGCTGTTGATCAGGGTCAGGGTAACTCTGCTTGCTCTTTCTGACAGGAGTGCAGCATTTGATACTCTTGAAATGCTGTTTGGTGTTGTGGGTCATCCTCTCCCTTGGTTGCACTCATTCCTCTTTGATGGTGTTTTGATTCCATCCGCTCAACCTGGTCCCCAGTCTCATTTGAGTTCCATACTACACCCTCTGCTTTACATCCTTTACACTGCAGACCTAAGCCATGTTCTCTCCTTCCTCAGAGTTGCTGCTCACCAGTATGCTGCTGATCCTAAGGCATATATTCAAGGCCATGCAGCAGAGGCAATCACCTTAGTTGAGAAGATTTTTGCAACATCTGAGGCGCTCTGTGCATGGATGTTATCCAGCCACCTCTGGCTTAATCCTGGAACTAACTCAACTGATCTTGCTTGATAACTGTCGATAGTTTCAAAAGACAGTTTACACAAGTTCCAGCTTTGCTTTCCAAATACATATATGTCAGCAGTAGTTGAAGACTGCTCTTTTTGATCACGGTCTTATGTTTTCAGGTCAGGAGCACCTCTGATGAGTTCTGTTGATTATAGTAGCATGGTAGCTTCGTCATAGTCAGCCTTCATTCCTGACAGAATGAGAGGCCAACTATAACGAAGCTACCATGTCTCATGCTGTACATCTAAACAGCATTATTGAAAGTTAATTTTATCTTTAGGTTTCCATAATTAACAATATACTTACTTCAATCCACTCCAATTCATTGTTCAAATCCTTAGGAAACTTTGCAGTTTCTCTACGAAATATTTCACTGCGTATGTTATCAACAAAAGACTGCAAGGTAGTCAACTCCTTATTCAGTGCTTTGGTCAGTTTTAACATCTTCTCCAGACACGATTTGCCACGAGTAACCTAATTGTCAATAGAATAAAAACTCTACTTTACACTCTAGAAACATCTATGTAAGTTACTAAGCAAGTATGTAATCAAGTAAATAATGCATCTGTTAATAAGACATATATTTGATCATCTGAGCGAAGAATCATCGTCGGTGATAGGTCAGAGCAGTCAGTTAATAAAGGCAAGTCGGTACATGTAGGTCTGAAGTTGCTCAATGAATATGTCTAGCTAGATGCTATTACAAATACCTATAAACTACTTGTATCCATTTGGTAAGGTAACAAACAGTAAGGTAATTGCAAGCATGTTTCCAATACTTAAACACATATAAACACATATAAACATACAAACAGCTGCTAATCCCTCAAAGGTAGAGGTAGGTTTCCATTCATAAAAAAGTCCTAAAAGGCATACTCATTATACTATTAATGATGCAAATATTGCATCTCATTATTATTATTATTATTATTATGAAAATTGTTAACGCAAGCAAAGTTACACAGAAATGCAAATTGGAGGCGTGGTTAGTTAGTTGCCTGGTGAAAAAATTTAGAAATCCAGATGCTTGAAAGCCAGTGAAAAATAGTGAGTTTTCAGGCATTTCTTGAAAGAAGAAAAAGAATTCGAGCATCAAAGAAATGGTTATACTTTTAGTTGGTTCCAATCCTTCAAGGTGGTGTGGAATGCACAAGAGCTCAAGACAGTTTTGCATCGTGGATCTGCCATGAGACCTGTACCCAAAGATCATAGGATGTGAGGAGGAAAGTAAGAAGTGACTAGTGATAGAAGGCAGGAAGGTTTGCTTGCGTTAAGGATTTTATAGGTCAGGCAGGCCAGTTTAATTCTTATCCAAAATTCAAAAGGAACCCTATACAGCTGGTTTAGCAGGGCTATGGGATTTGTACGAGGATGTCCATGCAGAACCACACAAGCAAGGGAATTTTGAAGCCTGTTGAGTTCAAGATCTCTGATAACAGTAAAAAACAATAATCAAGAGGACAGCAGACCAGAGAGCAGCCTATGGTTTGTGACATATCTTTGGTAAGAACTGACCTGATGTGATGTATTGTCCTGATTTGATAGAAACAAGATTTGCAGAGGTTTGTTGTTTGGTCAAAATCTGTGAATGCTGTCCAGAGTTACTCCTAGTGTTTTGGCAGATTTTGATAGCAGGAAGCTAATGAAGTCAAAGGCAGGTGGAAAGAATACCTGGAAGACCTGCATATGGGTGGAAACAGGCCCAAAGGCATGATGCACAACTGTATCTTGGACAATAAGGAAGACATTGGACCGAAGATGTTGAAAGACAAGGTGCTGACGGCAATTAATGAATTGAAAAACAACAAATCTGAAGGATTAGAAAACATACCAGCAGAAATGCTAAAAAAATCTGGGTGACAAAATAATGATGGAGTTAGTAAGGCTTTGCCAAGATATATGCACAACTGGAGTATGACCAGAAGATCTTCTGCAGACCATCATGATTCTACTCAAAAAGAAACCAAACGCCACAGCTTGCGAGGATCACCGTACTGTTAGTCTTCTGATTCATGCTTCAAAGGTTAAGTTACGAATTCTAACAGAGAGTGCTGGCAAAGTCAGAAGCAACTGATTGCTTAGTTTGGATTCAGAAAGGGCAGAGGAACAAGGGATGCTACTGGAGCCTTAAGAGAGCTGACAGAGAGGAGTTGTCAACATGGCCAAGATGTGTATATATGTTTTGTGGACTATGAAAAGGCATTTGACAGAGTCGACTGGAGAAGACTAATGCAGGCACTCAGAAGACTGGGAGTGGACTGCAGGGATAGAAGGTTTTTAGGAAACCTATACATGGGCCAGAAAATACGGATCAGAATATTCAGAACCCGGAAAACTAGGCTGGGGAGTGAGACAAGGGTGTCCATTGTCACCACTACTCTTCAATATCTACATAGAACAGCTTAACTAAGAGGCACTAGAAGATGGGAAAGAAGGAATAAAGTTCAGAGGCAGACTGGTAAAGGCTCTAAGATTCGCAGATGACCAAACAGTGTTGTCAGGTAGCCAGGAGGGTCCGCAAAGAATAATGGACTGAACTGCCATATCAACTGAGTACGGTATGAAAATAAATATCAAGAAGACAAAGATCATGAGGATAAGCAAAGGAGAAGAAACAATAGTAAGAATAAACATCAATGGAGAGGAAATAGAACAAGTAAACAAATTCTGCTACCTGGGAAGCATTATCATGTAAGATGCCAAATGACACAAAGAAATTAAAAGAATAGCATTGTGCAAAGACGCATTCTCAAAACAAAAAGAGGAAAAATGAACAAGAACTTTAAGAAACGAATCATTAAAACTCTTATATGGAGCGTGGTGTTGCACGGATCTGAAACATGGACCATGAGAAAGGAGGACATCAAGAGATTGGAGGCCTTCGAAATGTGGATTTGGTGCAGGATGGAAAAAGTTAGTTGGATGGAGCACATAATAAATGAGGAGGTGCTGAAAAGAGTTGGGGAAGAAAGATCTGTGATAGCTACAATAACGAGGCAACAGCAACAATGGATTGGTCACATACTGAAAGGGGACTCACTCTTGAGAACTGTAACTGAGGGCAAAATGGAGGAGAGGAGGACAAGAGGAAGATCCAGACAGATGCTGCTGGATTGGATGATGACGGACGGATACAGCAGGTTGAAACAGGCTGAGCATCAAAAGGAGTGGCGTCATCTGGATTAAATGGCATTCCCCCTTAGCCTCTAATGCCTCCGAAGACAGCTGTCTTGTGAGAGATATATAACGTCGTCGATAGCAGGCGTGAATCAGGGAGATTTTATCCAAAGTGAGTGTAACAGTAATTGTAATCATAAACTCGAGACTTATACAGCACACAAAAAAACTACGTCCCAAGAAACCAGCTTATTCAAAGGCGTTCAGTCAAAGCAAAATCGATATGCACAGTTCCCTTTGTTGTTCTGTAAAATTATCTGTAGTGCCATGTTAAGTATTACATCTAAAATCCTTAAATTACATATTAGAAGATGACGAGCTGCAGGTTTTCCTATTCCACACAGCGAGTTCCCCAGTTCTTTAGCATTGCTCTGACACAGCTTCAAATCTAATGTAAGCCTTGAACCCTGTAGTTTCACAGAGCCTGCAGCCTACCCACAAAGCTGAAAATTCTTGATTTTCTTACTTGTAATTAGGCTCTGTATTCCTACTTGCTTTGTGGCTTTAGTCAGCATTAGAATGCTGTTGTAGTCTCTCCTTGTGATGCACATTCTCACTGTAACTGTTATTCAGTCAATACATTGGATGTATGCACTATCTAAGTTCTGAAGTGCCTTTCATGCATGCTTGTTTTGTTTCATTCATCCAGCTACATGTGAGCTACTTACACATTTCTCTGGCTGGTGTTGGTCATGCTCCACACTATGCTCTGTCCCTATCTGGTTCTAGATCAATGTTAACACCTCGTCTGCCTCCTCGTCCTTCTGTCTGGTGACGCTGAACTGAATCCTGGCCCTCTTTTTCTTATTGCTCTTGATTTCTGTCACTTAAACATTCGCTCTACCCACAACAAATTCCTGTCACTCCTAAATTATTCTAATCATATAAATCTTTTATCGTTCTACTGATATTCTTGCTTTAAATGAAAGCCTGCTCTAGCTTTTTGACACACCTTTTCTTGTCTCTGATGTAAGATGTAATACCTCCGTTTTTTCTCTCCTGAGAAAAGGCTATCCCTCCACATCGACCCTTCAGCCTCAGCTGAAAGGTCGATGTGGAGGGATAGCCTTTCTCTACAAGTATTATCTTAAGCTGTCTTGTTTCCCTCAGAGCTTGGTATTTGGTCCTTTCCTTTTCACTCTTTATATTACACTACTTAGTGTACTGGCCACTGACCATTCACTCAGTTACCACTTATATGCTGACAACACTCAGCTGCCAATTTATTTTGACAGTTCCACTTTGCTTCTCTCCAACTGCTCTCAGCTGTTTTTGCAGGCTTGGATGGCATTTAATAAGATACTTTTGACCTCTCCAAAACCAAATTCTTTCTCATGGGCTCAAGTCATCAACTGCACAAGTTCAAATGGCTTACTTCTATTCATCTGAGTGAATCAGCTGTCACTCGAACTCAGTCATCATGTAATTTGGGAACCATATTTGTTTCCAACTCATCTTTCTCAAAGCATATTTAAGCCACTTGCAAGTCTGTTCGTTTTCATATATGAGACATCTGCAGAATAAGTTGACGTTTACCTTGTACTCAGAATGTCCTGACTCCACTAGCTAACGCTCTCAATTGTAGTTGTCTTGATTACTGTAACTCAATTTTAAATGGTGTTACAAAGACAAATCTGCACAGATCACAAATGCTTCAGAATTCCTTGGCCAGTGCTAACGTGAAAACTCCCAAATTCCATCTCACCACCCCTGTACTGCAACCTTTGGACTGGCTTCCTATAGAACACAGAAACCAGCTTAAAATTTGTCCCATAGTTTATAGGGAAAACATATTGGCCAGCCAACTTACCTTTAGTCTTTGCCCACCCCTCAGGTTCACAAATACTGCACTCACTCATTGGCTGCTTTGACCCTTGTTGTGCCATAAGCAAAACAGTACCTGGCTCTCGGTCTTTTTCTCTCACTGGCCCAAGGTTCTGGAATCCACTGCCTGTTTCTGGCTGCTCTGCTGGTTCTGTGATGGCACTAAAGTCTCATCTGTTTCAGATTGCCTACTCCCCACAGTAGCTCATTCTGGTCTCAGGGGCCTCACAGATTTTAACCGCACAGCAGTATCTACTGAATTGCGACTTTGGAATGCAATTTTGCTTAAAAGCAACCACTGATTGATGCCTTGTGCATTACGATAGCAGCACTGTTGAAGTTTCCAGATTAGATTAGATTAGATCAGATGCTCCCGAGGTTGAATAAAGCTCCATAAAAGCAACAACATCCCTACAAGAGGACACTATTTCTTGAAGAATTGTATGGCTTGAAAATGAATTGTTAATTTCACATGATTCAAACCCTGGAAGCAGAGATAAAAGGCAAACATTCATTTACCATATGCTACCATGAAGACCTAAAACTTTATCCTCTCCGTTTAAGTGACGTGAGCCTTGTGAGATAGTCCAATCCATGCAACACTTTATTTCATCCTATGTAAATTACTTTTTATAGATTATATTATTTCATCACTAATTTATTAAAGACAAAAATGATGATAAGAAATGGTGAAAATTTCAGTATAGTGTGCATAAGAAGATATGATCTGAAATTACTTAGTATTGAATACAACCAATTATTATTTGTAACATTATTATTAATGTAACATAATATTTATATATAGCACTTCTTTAATCAAAAGCACTCCAAGAGCCAAGCAGTCACCAAACCTGTGATCCAAGTTTGTTGTATTGGTGCTTAATTGCATCAATCTGTGAGTTCAGCCGATTTGGAAAATCAATCTGCTTCTTTTCTACGATCTGTCGACCAGTTTTAATGACATACTCAACATCTGGTTTGATCTCGCTCATTGTCTTGTAGAATTTCTACCAAAATAAAAGATAAAATAAACAGTTCAGCCACATTCGTTTTGAGGCATTCATATTGACTGTCTGTAAAGAAATGGTAAGATCCAATGGGAAAGTCCTCTGGTTACAGAGAAAGCCAAGTAAAAACTTACATAGTATTTTCCAAACCACTGTTCACCTGTCTTATCCTTTTCAAGTTGGCTTTCTAAGTGAAGGTACAACAACTCTAGGATATTAGTTTAAAACATTACACAGTTTAAGAATGGGTGTTGACAGCAATTGTTCTAAAACACAAAGTCTATCAAGTGCCAATACTTCCAAACCTTACCAGTGGTCATCTGCAACAGCAGAAAAGTTAGTTCTGATGCTTAACATTTGCTGTTTTAAATGTGTCACTCCGTTCCAGAGGTTCTTAAAAAGCTCGCTTACACCTAACTCTGATCATCAGTCTTCACCATTCAAACAGATCTAGGGCCATAGCAAAAGTTGCAGATCTAAGAGACTACTTTCTTCCTGACAAGAGATGGGTACTGCTTCATCTGGTCATTTACCATCCGTGATGATCACAAGACAAAGGACCATATTTAAAATTCTTAAAGTATGCAACCGTAAGCTGCCCAGTTAAGGCGTTGCTAATGGCAACTGCCTTTCCTGGTTGGCCTTCAAAGCCAATAACAGTGGTGTGTATCACAGGCCAGCCACTTGGTTGGATCTGCTCCTATCTCAAGAGCCATACTAGAAGATGACGATGGGTTCAAACAGTTCAACTTGGACCACGGCATCCCTTAGGTTCAGTCTCTGGGTCACTCTTCTACATGCTGTATACAACTGAGCTTATGGATATTGTGCCTCTTTCAGAATACATCAGTATGCCAGTGACTTACAGCAGTAATTAACATGCCAGCCAGTTGACACTCTAGCATGCAAGTCATCAGGCTGTAGTCCAGGAAGTACAGAAAAGGATGTCCTCCAATCATCTACATCTAAACCCAGCTAAGACTCACTCATCTTATATAATGATTGCCATGCCACAGGCCTGATATAAAATCGACAGTTTACAGCATGGAGGACTTGCTCTTGCTGACCATGTGTTGGGGCTAAATTCCCTAGCGCTACTTAAATACCTCTTTTGAGAGATTCTAAAAGAAATGTTCAGTTACAAATGTAGCTACAATTACAGTTACCATGCTCATGCATCCCTTCCATCCTCCCGCCCTTCCTTGCTTTCTTCCAGCTTCCTCGTGTTTAGCCCTACTTAGCTCATGGGTAGGATGAGTGTGCTTCTCACCATGCACTGACTGAGCTGTTGTTGAATGACCTCGGGGTCATGACTTCCCATCTCAACCAGAAATTGTCGTTCAATCTCGTCCAGAATTCTTTTAATGTACGTCATCTTCGACTCAAAGTCCATTGGCCTCTGGAATTTCCTAAATTTGGCAGAAACTTCTGCAAAATGTCTCTGAAATTACACAAGTAATGTCGTAAATAAAACATTAAAAATAAAATCTTATGTACCAAACTGTGCACGGTTACTTCAACCGAGAATTTTCAAAAGCTGTAAAATAAACAAGATGATCAAATAAAACACTGCTACTTCATTAATATTTATAATTATTTTTATTGTAATGTTTAGAACCAATCTCCAAAATTGAATTTTCTCACACCCTGTTGGTTATCAACAAGCAAAAGAACTGAGTGTACCAGAAATGCACTGTAAACCTAAGGCCATAGAGTTTGAAACGGCCAGCTACTTGAATTTACAATTAACCTACTTGCACTTGTCTTTATCTCAAGAATGTCTTACTTTAAGAAGTGATATCTGTTGTTCAAGTCGCTCAGCTGCCTCTGTCTTTGACTCGTGTTTGAATCGAACTGCATCTGCTTCAAGCTCACTCAACAGATGCTCCTGATGTTCAAATTCTGATTTGAGGCTCTACAAAATTAAATTCTGATGGATCGTTCTACAGACAGAAGTTGCTGACACGTGTTACCAGAATTCTTCCATACACAATTACTCTATTTAAATTCAATCTGTGCCATGTTTCACTTTTGATTATCTGAATGCATCATTTCTGTGCAAATTTCAGACAGTCTAGCCTTGGCCCTGCTCATTAAACCACTTACATAATTAAGGAAAAATTTTAAACTGTTTAATGAAATTCAGCTGATGTATTTTACAACAGGATTATAAGATCAAAAGTTTACAAATGTTTTCAGATGCAAATGCAAGCTACATCACTTTACACGTGTTACATATAGTGACAGTATAGCCTTAGCCCTCCTGTTCAACAAATTCCTTGTGTTAGATCCTTCACCACCATTTACACTTATTCATCATATAATCATGTCAACAAGAAAAATATTAAATTACTAATAAAGCAATAAAATCATATATGTAGGCCTTTATGTGATGCCCCAGCAGCGTACCCCTGTCAAAGCTTCTACAATCAACTGAATAATGTCTTCTAATAAGAAACACCAGTATCACTATATGGTAATTCTTCATGGCCTAATACTCAATACTTGTCACATCACATCACTGACTGGTAACAATGCGTATAATCGTGTTCGCTAATGATGACTCTAAATACATGGTCATCATTAGCAAATAATTGCTCAAACATAACTCTGTTGAAATAAAATTATTTTTGAACTTTTGAGTTAAAGATTTTCACCATTTGTTGTTATTTGTGATTCGATAGTAATTACTTGGTTCTATAAGTAACTCCAGCTAGCTGAAGGTATTCAATGACAATATACTGAATAATAGTAACGCAGTAGTATATAGAGGAAAGAATAAATACCAGGAAACTTTCAGCCTCCCCAAAGCCTCTGCATGGCCCAGCACATCTTCCTGACCCCCACCCTTTTCTCGCCCTTTCCAAGAAAGCTGCCATGTAGGCTTGGCAGGGCGCCCCACACCCCACTTCTCTCGGTCCCGCAGGAGGTAGCAGGATGACGCAGAGGTGTAGGTTGTAGGACATGGCAGAGGGTCGCAGAGGCGAAGATCGCCAGCTGGATCCCAGGACGCAGCAGAGGGTGTAGGACGAGGTAGAGATCACAGGAAGAGGCAGGCAGCAGCTGAGGGGAGCCACGAACTCTAGTGGTTTGGTATGGATGCCATCTGCAAGCTGAGTACTGCTTTCACTATGTATATTCCGCTTTTGATAAAAGTGATTTAATTTAATTTAAATCGTTACTGGTCTTCACTGGCTACATATGGCTACTTTGAAAAATTCACAAAATTTCGCACAAAAGTTGCACCACTAAATAAGATGCACCCCTAGAAGTTTGTGTAAAAAACTGTGACTTACAGTCCGCAAAATACGGTAATTAATTTGTTAAACAGCAGTGTTCACAGTGTTCAGACTCACAGTCAATTAAGAAGTCCTATCCAAATGTTAAGATACATGGACTTCTTGATCCCACCACAGAAGTCTTCAGACTACATGTGGATTAAAATAGATCAGATAATGCACTAGTGCTACAGATCAGGTGTTATGATAATGCTAATCTGGCTAAATATATAAGAAAAGAAAGGCATTGTAGCCTGCATTACTTCATATTCATTTGGAACATCTCCGGCTAGGAGGTCAGCATCGAGACGAGACTGGATGAGGTCACTAACTTCAACCATCCACTGTGTCATGAAAAGGATGTGGCCTTCACGGTTCTGAGCCTTTGTTATGCTCTCCTCCAGCAATTCAGTACGCTTCTTCGCCTTGAAAAAACAACTGTTCTAAAGCTTCAACCATGTGGAAACTGTTACTGGCAGTGAATTCGATAGGTAAGTGTGTATGTGTGTATTTTTTATTATTATTAATCAAATATGTATATCACTCTAACTTATGAAGTCACCTCAAAAGCATAAGTAGCTGAAAAGTGATAAGTCTTCAACTGCACATATGAAGACATTTAACACAGCATCTTTCAAAAGCCTTGAGCATGTCCTTCACTCAATGTTGCTTCGGGCCTCAATTCAGATATACGGACCCTGTGTGCATGAATAATAACAAGGATGAACAACAGAGGGCCAAATATAGATCTATGTGGTACACCACAGCCCAGAACCTGAAGAGAATTCCTTAATGTGAACAGGCGATGATGATATTCTGAACAACGTTGGCAATGACCCCTAGAGCTTGTTAAGATGACTTACCCTTGCTAGTAGGCTGTCATTTCTTTGATTGTGACTTTCCAAATCAACACTTATTGTGGTTGGCAAAATCTTGTTGACAATGAGACTCTCAGCCAGTTCCTGTAGACAAGCTTTACTCTCAACATCTTGACCACTGAGATAATTCTCTACCTCCTGTTTACAAAATAATGAACATCCTTCATGAAAAACTGATACCAACTTTGAGAAGTGATGCTCACAAGAAACATATGTAAAATAAATTTCAGTGAATCACAGTCTCATGAAACAATAATAATAATAATTAGAAACTTCTAATGTGCTGGTGTCTAATGCACAAGGCATCAGCCAATGGTGCACCATAGCCAAGCCGCAATCAGGTCAATATCCAGAAGGTCAGTCCACAGGACAGAGAGGCAGCCTAAGGTGGATAAGCAATTTGAAAAAGGTATGTTTTAAGTTGAGAACGAAATGACAAAAGCGACTGAGGAGAACAAACAGGCACAGGAAGGGAGTTCCAGAATTTAGGTCCAGCAACTGAAAAAGCCCGTTTACCCAGAACAGTTCTAGTCCAAGGTATGACCAGAGAAAGACAAGCAACCGACATAACTAGTGAGATTTGAGCAATCATGTATATTTATATGTTTCTTAAGTATCTAAGGTTGTTGTATTTTTTAGCCAACATAAACATTCTTACAAGACATACAATAAACAGAAACATTCTTATGACACATACACTACCTTCAAAAATTATTTCATGCGCCCAGACAAATTGATTCCAACTGAGTCAGTTTGCTTAACCTGTCTGTACTGACTGCTACAGCTGAGACTGTTTACAAGCGAAACATAACTCATAAAGTAATAAGACATCGATTTCAGGTGGCAACAGACCAGCACACAGCTTCATGAAGAAAACACAACATCCACCAACAGACAGTGATGAAAAGAACTACAATGGCTCAGAAGAACCAAACAAATCATCCAAATGGGACCACTAAATATGACCATCCAAAACAGGCAAGCAAAAAATGGTTGTCCAAAATCAACAACCAAAATCTGGTCTCAGCCAAAGTTAAACACAACACCTTTATATATTCCTGGCTTTCCTGCCAAAATGTACAGAAGTTCTACCACTTGGTCCAATCCAATAAGCTGATAGCTTACTGAACTTATTCTTTATTGACTTATTTTTGTATTTATAGTAACAAGCCTCCAAAAATCACCGACTGAAGATGCCTTGGATAAGGAGTCCAGTCCTCTGACAAGATTTATTAAGCTGCATGGACATTCCCAGTGGAAATGCATGTTACTTGAATTCAGGAATGCTCCTGCAAATTTTCTCATCTGGTCCAAAAGCAATTTCATTGTTTTTATACATTTTGTGATGCATATCCAGGTGGCATAATCATTTTCCATGTTTTTTGGTCAGAACATATGTCACACGTGAAGCAACTGTTGTCAGGAATTAATGCTAAATTAACTCTTGACTTTACCAATGTTTTTGCTAATGATTGAGTTTTGGGTCATACTGGTTTGAATGCCATTCAACTGATGATGCAGAAAATTCAAGTTCTGTTCAACTTTTCTCCACCACAAAATAAAATGGGATAAATATCTGCTTGGTATTACCGCAGGTATTTACTCCATTATTTGGAAATTACCTTGGCCTTGACAAGCTGTTGAAAAAGGGTCAACTATCCCATCGGTCAGCTGAAGCTGAAGCTGAAAAAGCTTTTGTTAATTTGGCTGCATTTGGCATCACATCCTATTTTGTGACTGCCTGATGATGGATGACAAATCATTTTCTATGGCTGTTAATTCAATGCACTTGTGTGTTGGAGGCTGTGTTGTTCAGGAGATAGACAAGATCGTGCATCCCATCCTAATAGCTTAGTCGCAAGCTGAAGATCCACAAAACTTGCTACTTGGCGATCTAAAAGAAAGCCCTAGTACTTGCTTTCAGCATCTACCAGGGCACTGCACCTGACACAGTGTACATGGACCACAGTCCACTCCAATTAATAAACAAGATGGCCATTGCTATTCAAAAACTGTTACATTGGAGTTTGGAACTGCAGCAATATAGCAATATTCCTTGGACGTTGATCATTATTCTGGACAGTTTAATCTTACCTGGACATTCTGAGTCGACCATCTACTTCAGAAACTATGTCAGCTTAAATTAGTGGACATTTTCTGATCACATCTATATTTAGTATCCATTTTATTATGTATCTACCAATACCAATACCAGCTGAGTGGCACGGTGGTCTATCAGTAATGCATTTGGTCAATGATCGTGCGGTTACAGGATCAACTCGTGTAATGACCCTGGGCAAGTTGTTTGCGCACAACAAGCCTCTGTCACCAAGCAGTATAATTTGGTATCGGTGTAAGCTGGGAAGTAAACGGCAAGTCCTGTGAAGCACAGTGGCCCCGTGTCCAGGACCATGGGATTCATCCATTGCCAGTTCAAGGGCCTAAAGTAAAGGAAATGAGCGCCTCCCCTACATCTCACTTGTGGTATATGCATGCGATACGTTACTTACTTATGTACCAATATCGATACATACATGTACATACATACATGCATACATAAAAGAAGTACAGTACTCCACTTTTTCAGACCTTCCAACCATATACAGTATTACCCTCCCAACAAAGGGTCGATCAACACATGGGTTGTAACAATGTGCCTTCCAACATCTGTAAATTACTAAAATGGCATTGTAAGTTCAGAAGGAGATAAAAAAGAGCAAGTGATCGATAAATGACTAACATCAAGATCCTCCGAAAGTTCTTCAGCATCTTCACTTGGCCGTGGTCCTTTCGATAGCAACAGCTCTAGCTGATCCAACCACTGGTTCTCCTTCTTTAGAAGAGCTACATGAAGCATAGCACAACATATATATATATATACATATATATATATACATATATATATATATAGCCAATAGCTTCAGCTGAGCAGTTGAAATTACGAAATACAATATATACAAAAATCATATAAGTGCATGCTCACGCATAATTGCAAAAGAATCTGTCATGCACAAAATGTGTACATCGCTACTCATCTGTGAGTGCCATACGAGTAGTGCATTTGACTGCAAAACAATTACGGTGCTGTGTCAGTTTAGAATAATTAAATAATGATATTCTGCTGAACTTAAATAAGAAACTTGATCGTAATCTTTCAACTACTTCTGTCTCGGTCAAGGATGGTCCATACACAGGAATGACCTAGAATGGCTTGGCACCCATTCAAATATGCAAATATCCAAATGCTGTGATTAGGAATCTCACCAAATATAAAAACCACTTAAGTAAAACACAACCAAAATGGGCATAATATCTCCACAGGCAAGAAGAATGCTAATCTTGACTCAAACGATAGCCAAATGCACAAAAAATGTTCAATGGACAACACTCAAAACAATCGCTTTCGAGCACTCAAACACTGTGGCTAATATGTACCAGAAGTCACTACGACTACCATCCTGACCGCCAGCAGTTGTTTCTCAGAACCAAAGACTGACTTGCCTGTAAATTCACTGAGCGTCTCAAGGGAGGAGTAGAATTTATGAGACAAGTTCTCAATCAGTCTGTGAAGTTCTTCGAATTTGGATTCCAGATGCGCCAAGGCATTCGGCAGCTCATGGATTCGGTCAAAATACGTGTCTCGACTCAAATTCTTCACATCATTTCTTATGTCTTTCAGAATATGCTCTTTCTTGGCTATTTCATCTTGTAACAGCTAGATAACCAAACATCTCAAGTAATTTGAACAACAAATTTTCACAACTGTCTCAAACTCCTCTGGAACTGCAAATCTAATTGAAACAATTTCACTAAGTTCTTCTTAGAAAGCAGTATGACTTAAACACATGCATATAGATATAGACACAACAAACAGCACAGAAGCCCAGTTTTAGTTCAATTATAATTCTGCATAATTCAGTATAATTCTGCACGCAAAACATCATCTGAAGTTTGTTTGTCATTTGCAAAAATTACTATTTATTCTTTCTCAGACCTCCATATCTACAAAGCAATGGACATCTGTACTCTGGGCACAAATGTTCATTTATACCCCAAATGCATGAAATAAGGTGCATTATAACATGACAATTACACCTAAAATAATCATAACTATGCAAGAATAGGTCTACTGTAAGATCTTGAGTATCTATGCCAGATTATTTTTGGCACAGAGCGCCATGAATTTAATGGATGTCAGTTGAGAGCATAACAACACGTTATAGTAAATAAATAAGTAGATAAATAAATTAATTAAATAAATCAAATGTTCACCATGTGCATGCAAGCTGCACAGCTGAGCAGGTCAAATCTTTAGTAATGAGAGTGATACAGCAAAAATACATACTTTCAATATTTGAAGTAACAATTGATTGATGCCTTGGGCATTAAGATAATGACACTGTAAAAGCCATTAGACTATATTGGATATTTTAGAAACAACCAACAATGTTCAATTCAATATCTGAAGTATGTATGCATATATAGAAGCACTTTTACAGCACATTTTAAGAACATCACAAAGGCACTACAGCACAACTATCAAACAGTTCTAAAAAAGTGCATCTTAAGATAAACTGAGAATGTTTCTTGAGCTGTTTGGGAGGAAGAGTTCAAATTTTCATTGGAATATTTTTCCAGAAGGATGGTCCAATGCACAAGAAAGCACAGTGAATTTAAAATTTTGGCAGACCTGTAAGGACAGCTTAGCCCAGGCATGTTATGAAGAAGGAATAAACAAGGGTCCCAGCGGCATCATGCGATAAATTACACTGAATGACCCTGATATGGTACTGTTTGTAAAAAGAGCCCCTTTAGGCTGCCACTGATAGATCATCATCCAGGCACATGCCAAACAGCCAGCAACATGTAGAGGCTCCCAGCTTGGGAATGCCACACAAACATCTCTTGTCCATCTCTGTCTATCCTGTCATGTATCCAGCAAATCGAACTGCGTTTTTCATAGATTCAACCACGGCTGATTCGATGACATCCAAGTCTGTACTTCTGGCACAGTGGCCATACCTTTAATACACAAGCAAGTGCATCCAATGGGTGGCGTGTCGAGTACAGCTAAACGCCATCAGCATATTGGTGAAAATTGGCTCCAAGAGCTTGATGAGCTTGCATCTGGTAAGTTCTGTACAAGATATACAAAAACGGCCCAAAGACCGAGCTCTGTGGGACTCCACATGGGACTGGTGACTCATTCTCATCTCTCTGATTTTATTTCCACGATTGCCCATCAAGCACATAGCCATTCCAACACCCATTCCAACAGTTGGTTGACAATTCTATAGGAAGTGCTGAGTCAAGTCAAAAAGATGCTGAGGTCCACCGTGTCAAATGCAGCACTGACATCAAGAAAAGCCAGCAGCATCACTTATACACAGTCCATAGCTTGACCTTTAAGGCTCAGAACACTGGCCTTCCATCATATCTTAATATGTTGCTGATTCCATATCGCCTCCTAGATTCTTGCATTCTTCTGATATTGGTTTGTTGCAAGAACCTAGTTCAGGACAACTGTAGGATCACGTGCCTTTAGCTGCTGTGCTCCTCACATCTGGAATCGTCTACCACAAAAGGCCCAAAATGCAAACTCACTATCATCTTTTAAATCACTTCTTAAGACTAACTAATTCACCCTGGCTTTTGTATGATTCCATCTTGGCCCCAAGACAACAACATCTAAAAAATATGATGATGGATCACCTGAACCTATTTTTGATCAAATATGGTATGAATATAGTACGGTACGGTAAGCTGAAAAGAAGAAACAACAGTAAGAGCAATGGTAAATGATGAAGAGCTGGAACAGGTCAAGCAGTTCTGCAACTTAGGAAGTATGATTACAACAGATGCAAAATGTCATAATGAAATAAAAAGAAGGGTAACGATGGGAAAAGATGCTTTTAAGAAGAGGAAAGAATTAATGAGAGGAGGACTGAACACAAAAGTGAACAGGAACCTAAAGAAAAGAATGGTCAAAACAGTGATATGGAGCTTGGTATTATATGGATTGGAAACATGGACCATCAGAAAAGAAGACATCAGAAGACTGGATGCTTTTGAGTTATGGATATGGTAAACTGAAGGAGGATGCTCAACAACATGAGGAATGGTGCCACTGGATGTTCAAACCAGCCTGGGGCAGAGAACTTGAAGAAGAAGAAGATCTTGGCCTCTAGCAAATATACATCTGCGCCTCAGATTCAGGTGTACTGACATTACGTGCATTACAAGTGCTTTAAATAAAATAAATAAATAAACAAATAGCATTACAGATGTCAGAGGTTAAACAGAGTATAGCTGTCTCTGACGAACGGCCCTTCCTAAAAAGGAGCTAGAGAATTATCTTGGAGGTCAAGATGTTGGGAGTTAAGCTTGCGTACAGAACTGTGTGTGCAACATGTCCGAGTAACTTTGATCTGGCCTTTCATCCTCTGCCTGCCACAAATTTTTATTCACTATTCTGGTTCTGCCAGATTTTCCAGTTGGTCCAGCAGGGCTTGGGCCCACCCTGTTAGGAAGTCGCGAGACGGTCTGAGCAAGTCACGATAGTTGGAAGATATAGGTTGTGCGAAGCTTGGGAAAAGACTCGTAGACAGGTCTGTGTGAACCCAAGGGATAGCATTTGCTGTAAGAGAAAACCCATGCCGTAATAAAAACTGGTCCATGCGCTCCTGAGGAAGTCGCAACCGAAACAAATCAATCTGTCTGATTTCTGACTGGCTCCGTTGGTCCAGCAGGGCTTGGGCCACCCTGTTAGGAAGTCGTGAGACAGTCTGAATAAGTCATGACAGTTGGAAGATAACGGGTTGTGTGAAACTTGGGAAAAGACGCGGCCGTGGTTCTCCCTGTCGAAATTCAGACGGCAGGAAGAGATAAGGAGAAGACACTGCGGATCCTAATGCAGACCAAGAAAATACCCGGTATACCATAGCCTGGGTCGGTTACCCCAATAATACCAGAGTCGAGATGGAAAATACCGACTCCTCTATATGCTTGTCGCCACACACTGATCAGAGGGCTGACTGAAGTGCAGGGAAGAACCCCCTCATGTGTAGGTCAGTACGAAGGTCCGTGTCTTCTTTTACAGAAGGTTAGATAGGGGACCTTCTCTTGAGGGTTCCATAGGGGTATCCTATTCCCTGAAGCAATGTTGGTCGATAATTGCCAACACCGAGACCTGGTACGGAAACCTACTCCGGAAGTCCCATACTTGGAGATGGAGCAAGAGATAGGTGATAGTGCAAAGATGCGTCGCCCGATATCCATGTGCCTAGGGTGGAGGGTTGCAGAGGCTCGTCATAAGACTTACCTGTTCCCGGAACCGAGAAAACGATTGGTATCTCAGAATACTGGTGGTAGCAGCAGAGTTACAAGATGCAGAATGGTGGTTACAATCAGTTCTAAATTCTGCGGCCAGGTTAATATCACGTCTTCCTTGTTTCTCTCATATCTCTGATTACATCATTCAGCAACTTCATTGGCTCCCTATCCAATCTCGTATTCAGTTTAAACTATTATCACTGGTAATAAGAGCTTGCATGGGCCAGGCTCCAAATTATCTTTGTGATCTTATTTGGCCTCCACACTCTAGTACCTCATCCCGCCCTTTACGTTCTTTAGATCGTATGGATCTACTTGTTCCTTGTGTTAAGTCCTCTCTTGCTCAGCAGAGGGCTTTTGCTGTTGTTGGCCCTTCTCTCTGGAATGAACTTCCGCTATCGCTTCGTGCTAGGGTCACTGTTGTTAATAGAGCTCAGTCAGCTCGTTGTTTAAAGATGTTCTTATTTCCCAGGGGCTCTCACGCTGGAAGCGCCTCTGAGTAGTTTGTTCTGTAAGAAGCGCTATATAAGTTATCAAATACAATACAATACAATACAATAAAAGAAAGTCCTCACGCAGAAAGGGAATGACTCCTGCCGGCGAATGCGGTAGAGGCAGAGTTGGATCCCGAGACCGAGAGTTACCATGTTGGCTCCCTTGAGGAAGCAGCCCATCCTTGACCCTCCTTGGAGAGAACAGACACTTTGGCAGAGATGATACGGAAAGGCCATTTTACAGTGAAAATACAAGGGGCAGTGAGGCGGGCGGCTCTGAGCATAGAACTGGGCTGGAGTACCCTCAACCCATGGACAGTTAGCCCAACCGAGAACGCCACATAACAGTGCTACAAAAGTCTTTATATTAAATTAGATTAGAAAAGAAAAATAGACAAATCATCAAGGAAAGTTCATTTTTTCAGTTGCGTCATCCCAGAAGTAGATTCATGTCATTCAACACACCAGGTAATCGTTTAGAAGATAAATCAATGTCTAGATAGCCTCAAATGGAATAACAAAATAAAATCTGAATGATGTGCTGCCATTTTAAACATTTAAAACAACAGCACATCATTCAGATTTTATTTTGTTATTCCACTTGAGACTATCTAGACACTGATTTATGAAGTAAATGTCTGACCAATATAATTACTGAAAGAAGCTTAAAGAACTTCTTTACCTTAATTTTTGTCTGTTTCTGGCTTATATCTTCACTGGAGCAGATGGAAAAATCATCTGCATTGTTCTCCATTACATCAATGGCCCATCTTTCCAGTTGCCTGATTTGTTCCAGGACCTTCTGAATTGCATCAACACTATCTTTGAGCTGAGTGCTGTGCACCAGATACAGCCTGGTGACCTCTTGAAACTTAGCATTCAGCTCAGTTACTTCCCTTTTAAGTCGACTGCTGAATTCGCCAATTCCAGCCGCTTCAATCAAGTGCTGAGATGTGTTGTTAATGTTCGCCAGGTTCTGTGAAACTGTCTTAATATCTTCTTCAATTCCCTAACAATAAATCAACTCCAAAGTTTAGATTTTGAACAGCTTAAATGATACTAAGAAAATGTATGCTACTGGCCCAAACAGTGTTACTGCTTTCTCTGTTCTGATAATTTCTGGAGCACAGAACACTATTAAGCAGCATTTTTTGCTAAGTGCTGTAAAAAAGATAGTCAAAACAGTGGGCAATACAATGTGATCAAAAATTAAAGTCTTCCCTATCTCCTTATGAAATATGCACGATATGTTATTTTCCTTTTCTTAGGCCTTTCAGCCAGCATGGGATGAATCCCAAAAAACTGGATAGGACCAGTATGTCACAAGACTTGCCATTTATGATAACTGGACACAAGAGCACGAAACACAAGGGCATGTGACATAAGCATGTGACAAAAGTACATGTCTGACACCAGAGCAAGTAACAAAAGGGCATATGGTGTTCAGAAAGCATCTGAACAAAAGAGCATTATGACAAAAAAGCATGTGACAATAGGACACGTGACAAACGACCACCAAGGCTCGAACCCGCAACCTCGCTGGACTATGGACCAAGTATGCTACTGAATAGACCAACAGATTCCATTTTCTCAAAAACACAGTAAAAGACCCCGAGATCTTTTGGAATTCTCTTCCAAGACAGAGACCAACTCAGGTTACCTGGGGAAAGCCGTTAATAGTTGAATGCCCTCCCAAAATAATTCCTATGACTTTCTAACCATTCTTTGTACAAGACAAAACACAATGTTTCCATATGCCCACAAAGTCTCTTTTTGAACTTTTGACATAAGAATCATATTTAAGAATTCTCAAATAACCGCTTAGATCATTCAATACTTTTCATCAAACCACACGCACTTTTCTCATTCATTTGGAGTTTACAGTTCTTAGAGTTCACACCTGACCCAAACAAAATGTGGCTTCTTTAACTTTCATAACTGCTAGGACCAGAGCCAGCAAAATTTTTAATAGTATCCTCTCTATGGAGATTTCAACATCACATTAGAAGCTCAGCTGAACAGAAATCACGAAATGCCAATAATGACAAAAACAGATTTGCAGTGAGTACAGTATAAATGCTAACAGGACAAGGCACAGACTGTAAGTAGCTATGTGTCACCTGACTCTCCAGCATCTGAGCTCTCAGCGAATCCAAATCATTGATAGTCATTTCATCTGAACATAGAAAGGCTTCCAAATCCTTGATCCACTGAAGAAGTGCAAGCGTCTGCATCTGTCAAGAAATCATAATCAAACTATTCCTGTCATATTCAGTTGTGATCCAGAAACAAAATTCATGTTTACTACGAGCGGATTTGCCAAATTCGGGACAAGCTGGCTTCGAAAGAGGTTCAAATTGATTATACTTCATGACTCAAAGCAAGTGTCATCAATCACATGAATTCCACTTGTACAACCTTAGAGCTGTTGGTAACAAGCTGGCAAATATTCGAACTGAAGGGTGTCTAGCCATAGTTGAAGACTCAGATGAACTGGAAAGACTGTTAGGAAAGTTGCTAGGATATGCTTGATTGTAAATACATTGTTTGCACCTAATATAAAATTATAAAATCAATTTGACTCTTACTATTCCCCAAAAAAGCTTTGGATTTAGAATCACTCTCCACTAAGTATTTCTGATCGACTGTTCATCTTTGCATACTGCTCAAGGGCAGACAAACAACAATAGCTCTTGTTTAGTACACAGGACATCAAAAAGTGCATTGTCTTTGTACGCATCAAAGCGTTTGCACAGTGTCTTTAAGGACCTCTCAAAAGCACTGCCTGCATAGCTATCTAACTGATACAAACAGGTGCAGCATAAGCGTGCAACAGTTTACTTCATCTTTCATCTGTATGCGGCCAGTTTAAGGTCCAAGATCAGGTTGACTCATTCTGTGCTCTCCACACGTTACCCCTTACTTTACAAGGACTTTTCACACAAACATCTGAGTCTGACAGATATAGAAAAGGTTGTATCTCCACATCCCTGGGAGTAAGTTCTTCATCACCCATAAGACTGCAGTGAACAAGCCTCAAACTGGTCAGGTGGAGCATATGCGACATGACAGAAAAAACAATTTGTGAACCATTCTGTCTTCATCATGAACTGCAGTTTTGCCAAGCTGAACCTTAGGTTACTTGAAAATATCCAGCCCTGAACTTCTGTCACAATGAAATGCACTGTTGATACACAAGTGAGCACGTGATGCGTGACACGTCGAGCGCAGCTGAACATCATTGGCATACTAGTGGAACCAGACTCTGAGAACAGTAACAATCCGGGTCAGACCAGCTGTATAGGAGCTGTTCCACTGTTTCATTTCATCATGGCCATCTGTTTCACTCAGTTTCCCACAGGGACACTGAGTGGAACAGATGGCCATGATGAAATGCCCAAGCCACTGATATCTTCTGGCATTCAGGATATGTGAATGCATCCACCAACTTGACATAATATGTTCACGCAGTGTGTCTCCTGATGCTGTGAGCAAATATATCAAAGCATAGTAGTTCAAAACCCAGAGCTGAAAAACATATCCACTCTTTCTTACTTTATACTGCTTCTGTTGGTCCACAGTTGTCTCATACTGGCTGATGCGTTTCTCAACAGAAGACAGCAGCTTCTTCCAACGAGACATCAGACTATCCAGCCTAGGAGCAAGTTCTTTGGAATGGCTCTTCACAATCAGTGAGTTTCCAGTTTGCAGGAGATAATCATAGTTGCTCTGGTGATCAAGGACATCTGCACGTAGTGTCTGTAATCATCAGAAAACCAATATTATTCTTCCTCAGATAACCGTTAAGTTTTACCCATCTTCACCAACTTTATAATCTTTACCACCATCATGACAACCATCACCAACACCTGGAAAGTTAGTGGGTGCCCAAAAACCCAGGCACACGTCCAAAGGGTGGCACCCAGGTCATGAAGGCATCTATCTGAAACCCAACCAAAAGCATAACGATATCAGCAGGCTGCTGCAGTAGTCACTGGTTTACATCTTAATAATGCACAGCTGTCCGTCATCTGTAAAGCCATGGGATGGGAGGTGATGGGTTGCAGGTGACAGTTACCAATCGGTAAAGCATGTAAAATAACACATTTCTTTAGCCTATAGGAGTCAACAGATATTATTGCACTGTCACAGTAATAAGCGGGCTGAAAGATATAATGGCCACCATAGGCAGGATGACTGCTTAACTCCTTTCCTGTGGTGCAAACCACTAATGCGACACCAGAATAACGAGCATTCAAACAGACGCTCAGAATGGACTTCAGTATGCCGACCCACATTTTACTAAAATTTTAACACACTAACCACCATCACCACCATCATCATAAGTATTATCATCACTGCTGTTGTAAAAGCCATGCTAAGGCAGTCAGAGAACTTTTAAAATTAAGATGTGAAATCACAACAGAATTAAAGATGTCACTTCCCAACTAAGGGAAACTGGCTATGCAGTTCCAGTCTACTTTAACTGAGCTCCCTGACAAGCAAATTCCTGTTACAAGTAAGAGAGTAGTAGAGGGTGCACCACAGCCTTGGTTTAACTCTGCCATTTCTGAAGCTAGGCATTACAGGAGTCAGTTAGAGATTGGTGGCACCACTCTTGCCTTCCTCTGACCACAATAGGTCATGCAACAGTGCCTTAAACCTCTAAAGTTCGTTACTGGATTTCACCGGGTAAGCGCTGGAGTTCAATACCAGATTTCACCTGGTAAGCACTGGGAGTCGATAACGAAAATGTCCGGAAAACACCGGATTGTTTTAAAGTATTTGTTTGCTAAATAAAATACTTTCATTGTTGATTTCTATACGCAGACGGGGAAGAGAAGATGTTAATTTACGGAAATAAATGCTGCTTTTCATCAGGAATCAGATTTTAACTGAGAAAATCAACTTTTAAAACAGCTAAATGTCGGACTCGAAGGATGATTGTTTACATAAACTAAGGCGCCAATTTATGTCAAGTGGGTCATTTCCAATAAGCTTTAACGTCACATTTTCATGAATATTTATCAGAGAATAATATTGGCAATATTAAAAAGATTTTAAGCTTTGACTAGGATATAAATAAATGCTATGTACAGCTATACGAGAGGCGGCCCTACGCATGCAAACAAGGTATCACGTGCGAGCGTAAATGGCTTTAAGTGGATGCAGCTAAGCAAGGCTACCGCCTAGTTCGATTAGCTGTTGTCCGATTGCTGCCTAATTAGGCGATGAAAGGGTGAGAATAATAGTTTATATAATACATGAATGATGACCTGAAATCTGATGGGATTCAGGAAGAATTTCCCCGCTCTGTTAGTCCACCCAAAGTGAGACCCTATGAAAGGATTTCTGGGCTACCAGTGCATCAACTTCAAGTTGGTGCTCGGGCCTATGATTTTTTAAATTTACTGTTGCTTGTCTCCCGTTTTATTGAGGTTGTCCAGCAGACTAACCTCTATGCAGAGCAGGCCAGGTCTGCAGCCCAGCTGGATGGGAAACCCCATCAGTGGAAATGGTCTCCAACTTACCTTGAGGAAATGATGGCTTATTTGCCACGAACATCTTGATGGGCTTGATCCTGCACCCAAGATACAGTTGTTTTGGAGTGGAACTTGTGGCTGCTTCATAAAAAAACTCAACAGCCAAGGCATTTTCAAGAGATCAATTCCGGATTCTGACTAAGTAATTGCATCTCTGTGATGCCTCAAAGGCTGTTCCTCATGGCACACCAGGATTCGATCCCTTGTACAAAGTCAGCAGCATAGTTGATCACTTGAATGCTCGCTTTTCCAGTACAATGATTCCAAACAGGGAACCGAGTGTTGATGAAGCCTTGGTTGCTTTTAAAGGAAGGGTCTCTTTCCGGCAGTACATGCCGTATAAACCAATAAAATGGGGCTTAAAAGTCTGGACTTTGGCTGAAGCACAGTCCAGTTACTGTTTGCTTTTCAATGCTTACACTGGAAAAGCTAACCAAAACCATGGTGCAATAAGACGACAGCATGGTCTGGGTTACGATGTTGTCAGAACCCTTTGCTCTCCAAGTGGAGTTTGGGATTTCTTGGCTATGGCCATCATTTGTACTATGACCAGTACTTCAGTTCCTTGGATTTAGCAACAAGCCTTTTCAACGACAAGACCAATTCAACTTCTACTATAATGTTGAATCGGAGAGGCCTTCCACAAGAGGCTCGCCAGACTAAACTGAAGTGCAGAGGTGATGTGGCAGAATATCAGAAAGGACCTGTTACTCTAACAATATTTCAAGACAAAAGAATAATTTCTTTTCTTTTGATCTGTCATGGTTCTGGCATTTCTGAACAAGGAAAGTCACTTGTAAACCTGGAGCATAAGGTTTATGGGTGGAGTTGATAAATTAAACCAACTGTGTTCATATTATGAGCCTGGACAAGACAGAAAGAAATAGTGGAGATGATTATTGTGGTGGATGGTGAATGCAAGCATAATCAATGCTTACATTCTCTGGGTGAAGAGTCAGGGTGATGCAGAAGAGGGCAGGCATCGTATACGAAATTGCAGTCACCTGAAATTTCGTCATAACCTTGTTCATCAACTTTATGAGAGATTTCAACCAGCTCGCACTCGAGGATGCCCTTCTAAAATTTAAGGCAATTCACCCCAAGAAACATCCACCTCTAGCAGTGCTCTCAATTCTGGAGCTGAGGTCACAAGCTGGTTAAAATAAATGAAATTGTTGTAACTGAGCACTCCACAAATGGTAAATGGAGAGCAGGTGGCAAATACAGAACCAGCACGTTTATGTGAAGTACCCCTTTGTAAGTAAGGCTGCTTCAAGGACTGGCATAAAGAATACAACCTCAAATGAAATAACAAAATTATGATTTCAATCCATAATTTATCCATAGGCATTAACTAAGTAAGAAAGTTGACCTCTTCCTCTGTAGTCTCAGGTTGTGCACCTGATCTCCAGTAGAGGGCATTATGGTCTACATTCATCAATAGGTAAATAAGATATTCATTAAACAGAGCAGGACTATTCTTCTTGTTTTGAAAGATTATGGGGAAATGCTTAAAGTGGGGTGGTTGACTGTTTGGACCAAGCGTTGTCATCACCTGAAGAAATCGTCACCTGAACTTAAAACGGTTCTTTTCAGAACCACCTATTGTTCTGAAGGAAATCAATGCACTGGAAGCCTACACTAATAATACTAATACTATACAAAAAGAAAAAAATTGCGAATAGTTGCTCCTACATTATTAATGAACCAGTGGTATATCACCAAACTTAACCATTAGACCACTGTCACTAACAGAACCTTTGCCACAGCAGCCATGATGTAGTCCCAGCTTCGATAGTAGTCTTCTTAGTTTTATTATTAAATTATTGCCACCTTGGATGCTTGTTATTGTTATTCTTTATTCCATTATTAAGAAACTCCTGTGGAAATTATAAATTTAGTTTAACACTTTTACGGAACTGCCACTGCACAAATAAGACGTCACCACTGAAAAGTTTGCGCAATTGGATCTTCAAGGATATGATCTCTTTAGAGGTTTGTGGGGCCAATTATTATCCGATTTTGAAAATGTTTGCAGTATTTTATTCAGGGCTTAATTCTGAATAAAGCAGTTTACATTACTTTTAATTTTTAAAACTTCACCAAACAACATTCTTGTCCAAATGAAAAACTTTGGGTGCTTTTAGTTCCAGGGTGATTGATGGTAGGCACTCCAATTTGCCATTTTACCAAACCAATATGACTGCTAGAAAGAGGACACATTTATGAAAATTTTGATGTAAGAAGCATCTTTCTACCTTTGGTAGTGACCGAGTAATGACTTGTACAAAATTTTGAAGATTTCTTGCAAAAACGTAAAATAATTCAGACTTTTGGCATCATGACGTAAAATTAAACTGGACTTTACAGGCTGGGCTTTAAAATTAATTCAGACTCGATAGGGTTAAATAAGCTATGGCGTAGAAAGAAGTTAAACTTAGCCTCTGCTGTGTTTCCAAGAGCTTGCCAGTAAATTCTTGACCTTCTTTGTAGATAAAATTTCTGGTACAAGGCTGAAATTTGTTGGTTACTGGCTACATGATAAATTTCATTTTAGTTCTTCACCTCTTGTCTTAGATTACTTTCAGCCAACATATCTTGCAGAGGTTTGCAGACTCATCTTTTCATTGCCTAACAAAAGCTGCATCCTTGACACCATTCTTACCTACATCTCTTCTGGAAGATTGCTTTGATGTCCTGGGTATGACCATTAGGTAAAAAATCAATTTCTCATTACATAAGGAATCTCTCCTTTCTGGTTTTACTCAAGCCATAGTTCATCCTCTGCTAAAGAAACCTTCTCTCAACCTTCTCTCAACCCAAATGACCTGTTTAAGTGCAGACCCATCTCAACTTTGCACTTTATATCTAATATTCTTGAACGGGTGCAATCAGTCTATCTTCCAACTCATTAATATTCCCCTTTCAGTCTGCATACCGCAAGTTTCATTTAACAGAATCTGCCTTTCTTGCTCTTCATAAGACATAATGTGGTTTACGGATAATGGTAGGATGACAGCACTTGTTCTTTACTTGTCTGCTGCTTTTGATACTGCAAACCATTCTTATCACTTCTATGCAGATGATACCCAAATCTAAATTTCATTTAACAGTTTGTTTTGTCACTCGTCTGTGCAGCTGTTGTCCAATGCCTTTGAGGAGCTGCAGTCTTGGATGGCAGCTACTAAATTCCTTAACCCATCAAAGGCTGAATCTTTACTACTGGGCACTCCACAGCAAGTTAAGAAGTTTGAATGGCTTAAATCTTCAAAGACAGAGGACTCGCTTGTTGAGTTGACTGATGCTGTTTGGCTTAAATCTACCAAAGACAGAGGACTCGCTTGTTGAGTTGACTGATGCTGTTCATGACTTGGGCATTGAGTTTGATTCTACTATGTCTCTCACAAACTATGTAATGGTATCTGTAAGTCATGCTACATATATATTTGTGACATACACAGAATTAGGCGCTATGTCCCCATGTCCTCTAGAATATCTTTGGCAAACGCAATGGTCTCCAGTCGTCTTCTCTTCTGTAACTCAGTTCTTGTTGGTATCACAAAGTCAAATATGCAGAAACTCCAAAAAGTTCAGAAATCCTTGGCTAGAGCCATAACAAATACTTTAAAATATGAACATATAACCCCTGGGCTTAAACCTTTGCATTGGCGTCCTGTTCAAATAAGGATTTGTTTTAAATTTGAACTTACAGTTAATAAAAATTGAACTCCGGCCAACCACAATACTTAAAAACAGTCCTTATTCCCAAGACTTACCATAATTCTGCAAGGTCATCTGATTGTCTTTCTCTGGTCATACCTTGGATTAGAACTGTTCTTGGGGATCGAGATTTTTCGGTTACTGGACCTAAACTCTGGAACTCCTTCCCTGTTTCTGTTCGTTCTGCTTCTGTCATTTCGTTCTCAATTCAAAACTTACCTGTTTCAAACTGCTTATCCACCACAGACGCCACTCTGTCTTATGTACTGACCCTCCGGAAGTTGACCTGATTGTGCTTTGATGCACCACCGGCTGATGCCTTATGCATTAGACATTGGTGCATTAGAAGTTACTATTCATTTATTTATTATTTATATATTCCTTCTACCAAAAAATTTACCATTTGCATATTTACAACAGGTGTCACTTGCAGTCCTAAAATTACAGGGTATGTAATTATATTTGAAGGCAAGAATGCAGTTGCATAAATTTGCCTGCTAGAGTATGTACTCTATATTCAGCTACAGTCCATTTCATTTAACTTTTCCTGTCCATAAGCAGACCCATACATTTCAGTCCCTTTTTGTAATAAATTCATCAATCATATACAAATGGTAAATATTATGGCTAATTTTCAAAACATGCAAAAGAGGAGGAGCAATTTGAACCTGGTATTGATGCAGCTGGTGTTCCATAACTTCAAGCTCTGCAAAGCTGAAAGCTTCTGTTTCGAGTACAAGTTCTGCTCCATTAATCCAGTGTACAAAGGCATCCATAGCATCAAGGTAACACGAAGGTGGGGTTTTCTCTAAAGATTCACTCAGCCATAATTGACGTTCACCTGAAGAATAAGTAACATTCAAGGAATGTTCAAACTGAAGACCACAGAATCAGTAGCCACATAACAGGCAATGAATGCTCACACACACACGAGCCAAGATGGCTGCATTTCTTTCAAGCACATCGTTTTTGACCAATCAGTTGGTCACATGCAGATTTTACTCGGTAATTTTTGTTTGTTCTGACTTCTAACGTAACCCAGCCTGAACGTTCGGTACAAATTCTCTTTTGCCATAATTTTTTTGTTTTTAACAGTTTTTGAATGCCTTGTTATCAAAACCTTGTGCGTTGTTTTTGGACTCATCGACCTTGAGGACGAACAAGTTGTTCATACTTTGGACAGTGTCGAGCTGCAGCTGGAAAAGCCAAGACAGCCCTTAGAGTGGTGCTGAACTTCAACTGAAGAGGCTCTAATACCAATTGGCCGGCTGCTAAAGAATGCCGTCTTTTACAGACCCTGTGGCCGAGGGATGTCTGGATGCTGCGTTGTCTGTCACCTGTGAGAGACTAATGCATGGCGAGGCTGCAAGCTTTGACACCTGTTACCTATAGTTGTTACTCTTCTTTGATGCTATGCTGTCAACTGTCAAATCTGGATGGGAATCTGTCAATTGGGCTCTTTGTGTCCCACCTGTGGTGACTCTTCTAGTTATCTGAGCACTGTTCACTTATTGACTAGCTTTTTGTTCATTATGACTTTAACATCATTTAGACTAGCATAGGCGGCAATTTTGTCAGGTACGTAATCGGTCCTATAATAAGTGCCTGCATATATACATACGTACATACATACATACATGGCTGTGAACTGTGACTTAGCATGACAACTAAGGAGCAGTGTAACACTGCATCAAATTCAAATTAAATTTACTGCCAGTTAAGCAGCCATGTCAGCCATGAAACCAGAAAGGAAAGGCTGCTAGATTATAACCAAGCTTGCACTTTACAAAAAGATCCTCTAATGACTAAGTCTCAAAGTGCTAAATAAAAAATTAGCCAAACTTTCTCCTTTACCTATCTTTAAAAATTCTACTTGAGGACAGCAATGAACAAACAGCCCTAACGCATCAGTTCAAGTTACAAAAGCATTTACTCTAATAATGTTCTATTTACTTCATAACTCCCAGTTCTTGAGCTGACTTTTGACTTTGTAAAGCACCCTAGAAGTAGCATGCTACTAACGATGCTATATAAATTGTCATAATTAATTACAATTACAATGTGGCAGAAGGACAAACCAAAGCGTCGGATGATGTCTGCCCAGCGACTGTTGAGGTCGGCAAGACTCCTTTCTAGCTGGAGTGGATCTAACCCAGAGACAAGTACAGACTGAATCTTATCTGTAACATTCTGGATCCGGCTCTCATATGACTTCAATTCATCCAGGTTCAACTGCATTATACATGAAAGCAAGAAGCAAATGATTGAAAAACACAGGTGAAACCAAGCAAAGCAGTCATAAAGAGAAGCTAAACTGTTGCTGTCTATCTCATTAATCACTGTTAATAAAAATTAACAATATGCAAAATACAAGTGCATTGTTCCTTTAATGCTCTGTATTATTAACATCAGTGATTAAATTGCTTCATTTTCATTCAGGCTGGCATCCTCAGAAGCAACAAAAAAGCAGCCTTCAGATGCTCAGTACTCACCACTAGCCATATATGCCAAGTTGAAACAAGCTTTAACAAATAATCCACAAGCCTTTATCTGCTATTATAATATCCTGCACTTCCACTCTATTGCAGATAATAATAACGCAATAGTTGTTGTCACAGATTTTAAATTGTTTTTGGTGTCTGACAAATTTTGATGATTTTGATACCTGAAATAAACTCTAATGTTAATACAGGCCTTCCCTCAATGCCTAAAAGCAAAATAAAACTGTATGACAACAGACAGCAAAATATTGCTCTTCTCGAGTAGCAGTACTTTATAAATTCCCATGATTGGCCATCATGTTTTTAATATCCCTGATGTTACACTGGTTTACTTTAAGAGAATTCCAAAATATAACCAACTAGGTCATCTGAATGCCTTTCTCTGGTTGTGCCAAAAACTAGAACTGTTCTTGGTGAATGAGCTTTTTTGATTGCCAGACCTAGTTTTTGGAATTCTCTTCATGCATCTGTGGGTTATGCTCAGTCTCTTGTCTCATTTCAACCTCAGCTTAAGACTATTTTTCAGTTGGCTTATCCGCCATAGGCTGCCTCTCTGTTTCAGTAGACTGACTTTCTGGATATCAATATATTGACCTGACTCCAGCTTAAATCTGGTGTGGTGCTGGTTGGTGCCATGTGCATTAGACACTGGTGAAATAGAAGGCTCTAATTAATTAACAATAACAATAAATAAATAATAATGTCTGATTTCAAGGCTATTTCTATTACTCCTATTCTCTTTACAATCACATAAAATTGTTGTTTTTAGGTGGCTTAGACCAACTATTTCTGATGAAGCTCTTGAGGAACAGTCTGATTTCAAATCCACTGGCAGTTGTACCAGTGTGCTTACCTTCTCCCTACACCATGTCACAGTGATGTTGGAAAGCAACTCTTACCATGAGATGCATGTTAGTTGGCTTCTCTAAGGTATTTGATGTTCTAAAATTATGGCTCCAAACATGATACATGAATATCTAACTGGATCATTGATTTCATAACTGGACAATTTCAAATGTCGAAGCAGGACGTTTTGGCGCCGCCGTTTTGGCATAGGCCGTTTTGGCGCTTATAAACATAAACGCATTTCTCAGTCAGCATAGTAAACATAGTACATAGCAGCAGACAATAAATGCTTATTTGTTTTTCATGCAAAGTTGTATTATTCAATGCCGTAAACGCGCTATCTTTGTTACTTTGTTTTAATGCATTTAGAAATAAACGTAGTATATCAAAGCTTTAATACATTATGACATAAATGTAGTATATCAAAGTTGTCAAGGAATGTTCAATGAAATATTGTTCAATGCATTACGTTTTGGTAAGCTGTACAGTTCATCAGTTCATGAGTCCATCAACAAATTATGTGATAGTCCTCTAAGGTACTCGATGATGTTTCGTTCGTTGTAACTCTCAACAATTGTCCTCATTCTGAGATCTGCGTCAACGTATTTTCTGCGCTGTACTGGTGCCAAAATGTCGGTGCCAAAATGGTGGTGCCAAAATGTCACGTACTATTCAAACGTGATAATGTAGTTGGCAAGTCTGTCTGTTTAACATTCTTTATAAATTTGAAGATGACACTAATCTTCTTGTCCCACAAAATGCTCCAGTTAGCCTGAAAACTGAATTCACTAATACCAAGACTTGGACCTCCAGGAATAGAATACTTAATCTTTCAAAAGACTAAGGAAATTTATATTCCACAGACCAAGTCCTAGACTCTTTTCCTTTCTGATGTGGAAAGAGTTAAGCTACTGCGTGTTCTTTTACAGGGAGAGTTAAATTCAACAACTATGCAACATTCATTTCGATGGTTTGTAGTCAACACCTATATCAACTTAAAGTCCTCTGATCTCAAGAAATTCCTTCTAACAAACTAAAATATATTTTCAAAGCTCTTGTAGTCTCTCACTTAACTTCAGCTCTTTCATCCTGGGGTGGCTTCCTGTTAAAAAAATTAGTTAGAAAGATTGATGCGTTTCTGTGCCAGGCTAGGCGCAGTGGCCAATTTTCAGCGGAGGCAACGTAGAATCGAGGAAGATTTGCAAGAAAGCCGAACTGAAGTTTTGTATAAGTATCCAGCCACCCCATCACTGTCTTAACCAGTAGTTACTCCCTGCAAAGCACTTCCATAAATACAATTTACGAAAAAGAGGGCATACATTTGAATTATCATACTTCCACACACTGCTGCATATAAACTCCTTCATCATTTGCTCACAGTATAAAATAAAAATTTTGATTACCCTGGTTTTCATGATTGCTCATTAACAATGCTGCTTGTTTTCATTACAACCAAATGTAAAGTTTTATGCTGTTAGTTTCCTCCCGAAATGCATATAAAGTTAAAACTGTTTATATAATATTACACTGTTTTTTAATGACAATGCAACTTTTAGCTGTTTTGTATTGCTGCAAAGGGTGGGCATTTGTCTTACACTAATAAAGATTACTAACTTACTTACTTAATTACATGGATGGGTCAGAAAAGAATACTGTCCATGTTTAAACATGTGAAACTTTTGAATAGTTTGGTACACTGCTTTATATAAAAGTATGGACACAACATGAATTAATAATTAAGCTAGAAATATGCTGCTAGCATCAAAATGTTCATAAATGTGTCCTCTTTTATGTGTAGAAATCTAGTTTATGAACAAATACTAGGAATTCCTACTCTTATCCCGAAAATATAGGCATTCACAGTTTTGCTCTGCATCACTTGGAGTTATTTGTGAAGGGGAGATCGTTTCACATGGGAAACAGAGGGATTTCAATTATTCATCTGTGGGTGCGGCAAGTAATAAAGTCACCTCCCGTCTGTTGCCTGTGCGGTCCATCTACAAAGGGTGATAGCTGACGCATAATTAGGGATGCAAAGCTACAATACATGCACAATTTATACATATTTCTATATAACACATACTATGTTGTATATACATGAATAAACATTTTAATGTTTCTGTATTTATATATATCATAAGATAATGGTAGGCATACAAAGGCAGAACCAGTAGTGGCTCAAATAAGTCTTTAGGCATATGGGCTAACTAGGCTTTTTGCAGTTCCAACCAGCCCCTCCACAGAATAGTTACACCACCGAGTAGAACTGTAAAGTCTAGTAACTCCTCCAAGAGCAGAAGATACAGTTGTCTACATGCTCCTGTATTTGTATATGGAGTTGTCTACATGTGCGAGTAAATAACAGGGACCTAACTCTAACATCAATTTAGTCCCCCCAATATTTCAAACAATGCCAGGCCAAGCCAACAGTCAGGTCAGTTTCTTTAAGTTTCTCGAAGTTTAGTCCCAGTAGTAGGAAATCCGCTGAAGTGCAGATCAAAACAACATCCAGAGGTAAACTAACAGCTGAGAAATAGTTACTGAGAATGGGATCATGTGGCAACAGAAGCAGATCGCCCATCTTCTGGTGATACCAGATGAACAGTTTTCCATTGCATGTATATATTGTATTGTATTTGATAACTTATGAAGCGCTTCTTACAGAACAAACTACTCAGAGGTGCTTCAAGCATGAGAACCCCAGTGAAATAAGAACGTCTTGAAACAACGAGCTGTTAACAACATTCTCTATCACCAACAGAGACCCTTGCACAAAGCAATAGCGGAAATCCATTCCGCAGAGATGGACCAACAACAGCATAAGCCCTCTGCTGTGCAAGCGAGGATGTGTGTGTGTGTGTGCAGATAATGTATATACATGCATAATTCATAATGAGGCCTCTATATATATTACAGATAAACTTATATATGTTATACACATATGAATATATTAAAATCTAGAAAGACAGAGTTCGAACCAGACATGCAGTCAGAAATAGCCATTTGAACTGGCCTAACCTTTGGGGTAATATGTCAGTCAATACTTCTACACCATGTTCTGCACAACAGCTTGGGGCGTTAAAATTATTTGCTACAGCCAATAAACTATTTTTGAGGTGCACATACTTTGCATTTAATCTGTCATTCTTAAAGACTGCCAACTCAAACGGCCTTGGCCGGATTATTTTTAGTAAATTTGATAATGGTCTAGTCTGTCAGCCGATGTCAGACAAGTTCAGTGGGCAATAACCATGGCAGGCTGATGACTTCTCAGCTGCTGACGAGGGTCTAAGTTTAGCTGTCAGCCGCACGTGTTCAACAGTCATTTCGTTGTGTAAATCGACTACATCCCTTCAGAAAGTGCATAATTTTTGGAAAATTCCATGGATTTAGGGCTGTAAGTCGCCTAGTTAATATTCATAATAGAGTAGCTGCGAAACAAGGCCTTATTTATGATGCACAACCATCGAAATCATAAGGACACGTAGGGGTGTTTATCTTATGAAATGTCCTCATTCAAAGTTCAATTATAAGTCTATAAGCAAAACTGCAAATTTTACAATATTTAAACGGATTAACATGTTTTCTGACCGCACACCACAAGAAATCATCTTATGAAACATATTAGTATTCGAACAAATACTTTAAAACAATTTGGTGTTTTCTGGCTTTTTTCCTTATCGACTCCAGAGCCAACCTGGTGAAATCCAGTAATGGACTCCAGCGCATACCCGGTGAAATTCGGTAATGGACTTTAGAGGTTTAAAGTAACTGGAAATTCTTCTGACAGCAGGTTACAGTGTAAGTGCTTTCACATCAGATAGCTTATGTCCTTGAGCTTTCTAGCCATGCTAAGACTTATATAAATCTTAAACTACTTTTAACTGCATTTGAGTGTAATATTTAGCCTGTCAAAACTTAAATCAGTCATACTTAGTAGGAAGAACAGGCCCCTACATTTTATTATTTTTCCTTTATATTCATCATTTCAGCACTATACATTATATACCAGGATAGTTCAAATTTCTAAAAGTTCGTACATGAGTACACCTTATGAGCATACCAATATGATTCATCCCTAAAATCTAAGAAACCACAACTAACAGTCCTGGAAATACAGCACACACACATACTATAGAGTGCTGCTCCAAAAACTTTTTTAGTAAATTTTTGGCACACGCCCTAGTTATGTTCCCTTTTATATACTAATATTATGTGAAAAACCAAAAAGTTGAATATGTTTACCAAGATACTCTCAAAATGTGGTGTCGACATGCGAGATGCAGTAGCTCTTCGCCATCTTATCTGCAATGAGGACTGCAATTCCTGCTCTAACCCCAGCAGTAGTGCTGAGAAACATGGCCTTCACTTTCTCAACAAGATCTCATTCACTGAATGCTGCCACGACTGAACTAGCTATTGCCTACCCTGTCCTATTTGGAAGCTGAGCACATTCAGTAGGTGCTCCACTCCTTGTCATGACAAGCGGTCAACTTTCTCAGGCTGTCTAGATATATCAGGCACAAGCACAGGCTTCCACCCAATACACTTTAAGTGGAACACCAGAAGTAAAACTGTCTGCAACTGTTTCATCCTTGTGCTTGACGGCTGCATGAAACAGACCAGTGGTTCAAGGCTAGACCTTCGAGGTCTTGGCCAACAGCTTCGTAGAATTAAGCTAGACCATAGAGAGCATTTCAATAGCCGATCTTTGCATTACGTAGGACTGCATAGGCCCAATACAAATTACTAAATAAATCAATCACTGCTCCAACTCAAGTTAAAACTGATATAAATCTAGTAAAACACACTGGCCAAACATCACCACCACCACCACCACAAAAATTTGTAATGCACGCAGCATCACACAGAAATGAGAATCTCACACATAGTCAGTCCCAGGTGAAAACAGTTAGATATATACTGTAGATGTTAGGAAGCCAATAAGAAACAGTGAGTTCTCAGGCAATTCTTGAAGGTAAAAAGTTTGAGCATCAAAGAAATATTGGTAATTGGTTCCAATCCTTGGGAGCAGCGCAATGGAATATATGAGAGCCAATGACAGTTCTGCATCATGGTTTAGCCAACAAACCTGTACCCAAAGACTGTTATATCCAAATCAGCATTGTACCGACAAGTGTTGTAAAAGCTATTAATAACAAGGTGAGCATGCTAAGATTCATTTATAGAACCCAAACATCATTTAAGTTGGGGAGGTTCAGAGAATGCATTTTATAAATATCCAAATACACAAATATACAGCACATCCGAGGTCATAATAAAATGGTTAGAGGCTCACTCTGCATTGTTCCAGCTGCTGTTGAATCTCGAATGCATCAACTGGCGAACCACTCGTTGCTGAATCAATCATCGATTCATAAGTCACTATGATTCCCCTCAGTGACACCAACTCTTGAGACAATACATCTGACTCAATTCGCACTGCAGCCACTTCCTTGGTGTTGCTCAGAAGCTGCCTTATGCTCTGCCACTGATCATCTGTCTGCCTTACTGCTCCAGACACAACTGTGGCTCTTGCTGGATCTGCTTGGAAAACAGAAAGTTCTAAATATAATTATATGTGAAAAATAACTCCATAATACCAGAGTCACTCATTTTCAGAAGACTGAAAATTGCCTCAGCCATTAAAATGTCTTCAAACAACACTTGAACACTATCTGTTGCCACTATGAAACATCCTCAGCTTATCTTAAGACACAACTTTTTAGATATGCCATACAGTCTTGTTCCATCAACATCTAAGAGGCATCCAAAAATATCCAAATACAAATACACATACATACAAATATACATAACAACATACAAACATACATTCCACTAAACACTTAATCCCACTAGGACAAACTTAAGATCAGCATCCTCTGGCCAACTCTTTGTTCCACCTTGTTCACCTTGTGCTGTCAGCTCTTTGAGCTCTAGCGACCGTCATGATCAATCTTCTCCATTTCTTTCTTTCCAATGTCGCGTCCCTTAGTTGTGCCAAGTTCATTCCAGTTGCTTCGTGTATCTTGTCCATCCATTTTTTCCTTGGTCTCCCTTGTTTTCTCTTTCCCTCTCCACAAGCCAGCATCATTTCTTTTTCCAATCCATCTGATCTCATAACATGTCCAAAGAACCTCAGCTTTGATTTTAGCACTGTTTGTTGTAACGTCTCATCTTGCTCAATTCCAATCGCCTTGCGTACCCATTCATTAGTCCTTTTCTCCGTCCATGATGTTCTCAGCATCTTCCTCCATATCCACATTTCACAAGCATTGATTTTTTTCTCTATTTTCTTGGTCATTGTCCACGTCTCACTGCCGTATGTTACTGTTGGTATAATCAAGGCCCTCACCAATCTTTTTTTCGTGTCTGTGCTCACATGTTTGTCTTTCCATATTTTTTCTAGTCCATTCATTGCGGCTTTTCCAATCGCCACCCTTCGGTTTATTTCCATGTCGCACTTTCCTTCTCTTTCTACTACTGATCCCAAGAATGTAAAGCTTGTTACCGTCTCTAATTCCTCTCCATCCACCATAAAACTGCCCTCCTCAGCTGTTGTCATGATCTTCGTTTTCTTTATATTGAAGTATAGTCCTGCTTTCTCGCTCTCTCTCTTCAGCCTTCTTATCAGTTCTACCAGATCTGTTTTTTTACCTGCTAATAGTGTTGTGTCATCTGTGTATCTCAGATTATTCAGTGTTCTTCCCGCTATCTTTACTCCCTCTTTTGCTCCATCCATTTCCGCCATCCTCATTATCCTTTCTGCATATAGGTTAAATAGGAATGGGGACAGAATGCATCCCTGCCTCACTCCTTTCTTTATTTTGATTCTTTCAGTATCTCCAAATTCAGTTCTTATTACCGCAATCTGTTCTTCGTACAATCCCTTGAGAAGTTGTATCAAGTGCCTTGGTATTCCCATTTCTATTAAGGTTTTCCACATCAACTCATGATCAATGCAATCGAATGCCTTACTATAGTCAATGAAGCATATGTATAATTTTTGTCCATACTCCTTTTGTCTCTCCATTATCCACCGCATGTTGGCGATATGATCACAAGTTCCACGGGATTTCCTAAATCCTGCTTGGTTATCTGGAAGCTCCCTCTCTATTATGTTCTCCATTCTTTTATGTATTATTTTAAGTAGTATTTTACTTATGTGCGATATCATTGCTATGGTCCTGTAGTTTTCACACTCTCTCGCATCTCCTTTTTTGAATATAGGGATAAAGATTGAGCTCTTCCAATCCTCTGGCCATTTTCCGGTTGTCCATATGATATTGCACACTTTTATTATTGTCTTTGTCATTGTGCCATCTCCTGCTTTTACCATTTCTATTGGTATCCCATCCGGACCCGGTGCTTTATTGTCCTTCAGTTGTCTAATTGCCCATTCCACCTCTGCTTCCAAAACGTCCGGTTCCTTTTCATGTTCTGATGTATCGATTCGTTCTTTCATTACTCTCCTATCTTCACTGTACAGCTCCTCTGTGTATTCTTTCCATCTGTTCTTCATTTCCTCTTCGTCTGCGATTATGTGTCCATCCCTTGACCTCATTGATCCCATTCTTGGTGTGAATTTTCTCGTTATTTCCCTCACTTTTGAAAACATTTCTTTAGTTCTTCCTTTCTTTCCCTCTTCCTCCATTTCCTTGCACATTGCATTTAGATGTTTTTCTTTGTCTATACGTGCTTGCCTTTGGAATGCTCTATTCATTTCTCGTACCTTGTTACTCTTTGTTCCAACTTACCAAAAAGACTTGCAATTTCTGTGCCTTTTCACAAGCTGGTCCATATCTATGCAATTCAATACCATGAGCTTTGAGGGACCCTTACCTTTTTCCAGACACCGATGCTTTTGAGGCGATTTTGTAAACTGGAACAAGCAGTGGGGAGGCTCTCCTTGCTTCACACACATGATGCCCTAGTGCTGTTACGAAACGGACTCAGCATACCAAAACTGCTCTACACAATGCACACAGCTGTTTGCACCAACTGTCCCAGTCTAGTCAGATTTGACTCTCTATTAAGAAATGGATTATCAAGATAGCAGAAATCATCCACGATCTCAATCGCCTTGTCATCAATCATGATCTTGTCCATTTCATTCCATTTTCCTATCTTGTGATTTGGGTCTTTTTGGGATTGATAGTGAGTACCACCTTTGCTGCCTCCTCCTGGGCTTTAGATGTCATCTATTGCCCGCCACATTTCTGTCGAGATCCATGATTCCTTTTTGCATCCTCTTTTGAAACCTAGAATCTTTTCACCAGTTTTTATGACTGTGTTGCTCCATTCTGTATCAATGTTGGTCTCGTCTACATCCTCACAATTCTTCAAGATAATAAACCTATTCCTTAATTCAAACTCATATTGTTTTCATATTGGCTCTTCCTTCAGGCTATCGGTGTTTACTATCATTCTCCTCCTCTCTTCTGGTAGTTTATTTAGCTTTATCTTTATTTTTGCAACCAGAAGATGGTGGTCTAATGCTACATTTTGTGCCTCTGTACACCCTGACATCTCTCAAAGATGACATGCACCTCCCAGATATGAATATGTGGCATTTTTGGTTGCATGTGTACCATCAGGTGACATTCTTGTGAGCTTGTGTATTTTTCGATGTTGGAAATAACTCCCTCCAATCTTTAATTTGTAGCTGCTGCAGAGGATCAGTAATCTTTTTCCATTATCCGGACTTTCACCTTCTTCCATCTCTTTCATAACCTCCTCCCAACCAGCCGTATTGGATCCAATCTGTGCATTAAAGTCTCCTATCAGAATCTTAGTATCATGTCTTGGAATCTCATCCATAATGCATTGTAGCTTTTCATAAGATCCATCCTTTTCTTCATCATCTGCGGTGTTTGTTGGAGCATGCACCTGAACTATGGTTGTGTTAAAAAACCTTGTTTGCAGCCTTGCTGTTGCTAACCCTAACCCTGTCATGTATTGGTTTTCAACTTAATAGTGTCTTAGTGGCCACTTTACTGAGTTGAATCCCTACAACCTTTGCAAATCTTTGTCCTGTGGAATAGAGTATTGTTGTGCCATCTGACTCCAATCTGCCACTCTGTCCATCTCGTTTCACTTATCCTGAGAATCTGCAACCTGTACAACTTCATCTCTCTTGTCACCTGCACTAATCTTCCATTGATGTACAAAGATCTTACATTCCAAGTGCCGACACCAGTTAAAAACTTGTTTGATAGGAGTTGAAATCTCTGATCTCCGACTTCCAAAGACAGGCTTTCATCAAGGCTCTTCATATCGGAGATTGGCGGCCCACCATCTCGCATAAGATTAGGTGGCCCACCACCTCGCGTAATAATAATAATAATAATAATAACATACATATCTAAGTACATGCATACACACAGGCATGCATACCGTATTTTCTGGACTATAAGTCATGGTTTTTTACGCGAACTTCTAGGGGTGCACCTTAGTGAAAGGTGCAACTTATGTGTGGAAATTTCAAAAATTTTCTGAACGTGTTATATTTAGCAAAGATTGCTAACAGATAAATTTAATTAAATCACATTCACTAAAACCGAAATCTGCATAGCGAATGCAATACTACACTTAGAAAGATACATATCCCAGGTAAGTGACTTTCTTACCTATCATAAGCCCAAGGATTGTTGCATATCTGTGAAACTCTTTTAAATGTTTCTCATGTTCTTCCATTTCTTTTTCTGTCTCCTGTTTTCAAATAAAATTGTTAAAAAATTATTTTTCACTTGCTACCATTCTTTAAAACACATCATCAGTTCCTGTAGGCAAGAACATAAGCAAGGCAAGAACGTAATGACAGGCACAATTTTTCATCTACTTGCTTCTACTTGTTCTGCTAACCTACTTCAATTTTTTAAGGCAACAGTTGCTGAATCTTTAAACTGGACACAGATGGAAAAACGTTGCTGTTTAACCTCATTCATTAAAAATTAAGAACAAGGCATTCAGCACAAAGTAAAACACGAAAAATTGCAATGATACCTAGCAAAATAATGAAGAACTGAAATGCAAAAGGTATCAGATGACATCATCAGATGACAAGACAGCAAACACTCTTAACCCTCTTTGAGTCTTAATTAAATTTTAAGCTCTACCTGTAAAGTCCAGTTAAACTTCATTCTGACTTGAAAAGTCTGAATTATTTTGCTGATTTGTGAAAAAACATCATAAAGTTGTCTCTTTCATAACTCAACCAATATTTAAGCTAGAAAATGAACCATAGCATAAAAGAAAATTTTGTATTCTTTTATGAGCACAAATCTATTTTGGGAACAACTATTGGGAATTCCTGCTGTTATCATGAAGCAATATGCACTCAGTTTATTTATTTAAGTAAAAAACTTTTGATGAAATTTCTTTAAATTTGAAAAGAATGACAATAGCTGTACTAGAAATTTAATTCTGAATAAATTGGCCACAGAATTTTAAACTGGATAATAATATAACTGGCCCAAAAATAAAATAAATCCATATGGTTCCGGAACCTCCAAGTAGTCAAAAAGAATCTACCTATAAGTTATTTGCTTTTTTGTTTTTCTAGCATAAATATTGGTTATTTCCTTTTACACAACTGATACAAGACCGCATTTCTTGTATGCTCCTTACACCTATAGCAAACAGTTTTCCAGTGCGAGGACCAGCATCACAACCAAGCGTGGCTTCGGTGCCAAAAACCAGATCAAGTCAGTTTTCAACAGGTTTAGAAATGAGGTGCACCAGAAATAAGTAACACCAACACAAGTGAAGAATGAGTTACGTGTAACAGCAAAATTTTTACAGTTGTATCTATTCATCAGACTGTACAAGTTCAGATCAGTCAGAGCTTAGTCTGATGCACATGGATCAGCTTCATGTCTTCAAGTGCTCAACTGTCCTCAACCAGTCATGATCATCATAACACACCATCAGTCGTTGGTGTTGAATTTCCAAAATAGAAACATGACTAGGTAGGCACTATGCATTTCTTACCTGAATGAGTTCCATCTGCTCAGTTGGAATCAGTCGGTCACTTGCCATGAGACTCAACTTAGCCTCAGTTGTCATCAACCAGTCATTCAGTGTTGCCCTCTGCTCATCAAACTTTGCCTCTGTATCTTCATCAATGCGAGGTCGTTTTGCTGCAGACACTGCCTGACTAGCCTCAGCAGTCACTGGCATGCACTTTAAATCTTGAGACTCCTGTTCTCTAATTACAGTCAAATGCAGAAACCCCTCACTATCCTTTCGTTCTTTAAGCTCCACACCAGACTGCATTATCTAAAAGAAAGAATGTAATCCTATGTAAAGTATATACAAAGTCCATACTACCCATTTAACAGCCACTCAGAATCCCTGTAAGACATTCTGAATGATCTCAGCATAAGCAATTTCTTTATAATCAAGAGATGCCACCCAATAACATCCTTCTTCACCCACCCCCACCACCTCATCCTTAAAATTTGGAAATCGCTCCACAGCCATTGCTGCTCCACCATTCTGGAATAGACTCCCGCCACAATTATGACAATTATCAGACCCATCATACAAACTCACCAACACCTCACCTGCTGCAATTTCTGCACTGGTTTTTCACTCAAAACTGAAAACTTTACTATTCCAAAAATTTTATCCTGATTCTTCCTCTTCTCCTTATATCTCTCTCCTCCAATCCGAAACAATATCCGCCGTAGCCTTCTGACTGTCTGCCTGCCTGACTCTGTATCTTGACATGGAACCGTCCATTTCTGCCTATCAATTTTTTCAGACTGAGCGCCTGAGAATAAGCTGGTTCCCATGACTTGGCTTTCATTGGGTTCTGCAGAAATCTCAAGCTTATGATTACGTTCCAGGTAAAGAAATTTCCTGGAAGCTGAGAATTGTCGCATCAGCAAAACACTTTCAGATATGCATTAGACAATACAGGAACAAGCCAAGGTTTGCACTGCTTGAAAAATTCAAACAGATTTTAGATACAATATATTATTAATACAGTTAACCATATTTTCATGCTAAACCAAGTGTTTTATACCCACCCGTTTTTGCACTCTACATGTGTTTGCACATTATACCAGTTTATTTTTATACATGCATGCTTAAAGAATTATATACCAACCAAATTTCGTCTTAAGGCGGCTCAATCATAACAATTCATGACCACTCATAAAAATACCAATAAGTCCACTAAAACTGAAACTTTATCTTTGTTTTATTAAATTCAAACTTTTATCAAACTCATTATTTAGGATGGCTGCATTAGTAGGTCAGATTAATATAAGTTTGTGCCAGCATAATAGGGCATAATAATAGGTAATGTCAGGCTATGTGGAACGGTTAACACTATGCTTTGGGTGGATTGGAAAGCAGGGAACCAGCTGCAGAAATCAGAAATCTGAACTCAACCATCGACTTTATTGTTTGGCCAAAAGCAGATAAGTTTCACAGGACTCAGCAAAGCACAACACCAATAAGCAAAGTTGCTCAGAGTTTGTTGATGGGGTAACTACATTAGGTGAAGGACCTCAGATAACTCCAGATCCATCATAAAAAGTGCCACAAGATCAACAGTTTAATCGACGAAAGAAACAATTAAAAAAGTTTCACTCATAAAAAGCCTGTGTTACATTGTGCAAAGTTCCAGTAGCGGTTTGTCATAAACCAATAATGTGAACACTGGCATTCAGAGACCATCTTGTTCTAGATCGCGCCAGGTTCAAGTGAAGCAAACTCTTGGAAGTAAATCTATGTTCGACACCAGAGCTGACAAGGAATTATTGAGGCTCAAGTGGAGTTATATTCAGAAGAGATCAAGTGCGATTACGACTCTGGAGAGAAAGTTGGACATTTTATAATGGACCAATGCTTTTGTGCGACTTCAACACGGACAAGAGAAGCAAATATTTATCATCGAAAGAGTCAATATTACACACTTACCAACCCTGAAAGGCCAAGATCACGCAAGCATGGCAATGAGGGAAGTTCATAAATTAAGTTAATAATAAATAAACTTAATACGAATGCTGGCTTAGGTAAGCTCTAAACCTTGTTATAGATTAATAACACAATGGTTAATAGTTCTCATCGACTGTTTGAACTGTGCATATTAAAGTTTTACATGTAACTGAAAGAGCTAGATTATTGATTAACCATATGTACAGCACAGTATCTCTATCTACACTGATCACCATCTACGTGTATGCACGTTAAGTAACGGACAGAAGATCCACTGTCAGCACGTTACACAGCTGCAACAATGGAAAACTGTTTCTTTTCCCAGTTTGCAGAAATAGTCCTCAGACAGAAGTACAGACTTTCTAAAATATGCAGCTGAATCCTTCCTCAAGATATTGAGTCAAGTTCTCAGGTCTTCATGCCCCAAAAAGGATTTTTCAATGTTCTACTTCTGCTGCAAATGCGAACAGTGTTTCAAAAGTCTTGTAACTGGAACTGATCAATTAATGAACTTTAAAATAAGTTTTCTCAAGTTAGTACAAACTGTATGCAACTCATGATTTGTTTCTGAATCTCTGCAAACATGCTTTGTGCAAGGTATCATTATTTGGTAGCACTCATTGTTGCAAACAGTTATTTCACAAATGAAAACTTATCTGGCAAACTCTGTAGCAATTGATACTAACAGTTTGTGCACAACTACACAACTGCACACTGTAGCATAACTTCTTTGTTTATTTAGGTAGTGTGTTATAGTAGTAATTTAATTAAAGTGGCACCTTTAAAAATAATGATTCAGCACCTAAATAATAATATATAAACATACACGAAGGCAGAATGAAAGACTGTTATTTCAACTAAAGACAATGGTAACAGAGTTAATGACAAAACTGGTCACAATGGAAACCAATGACAAATTAAAATTCAGAAGGATTCCTTTGAAAAGACAAATGTTACAGACTTTAATGAGAGTTGAGAAGAATCTGTCAACCAAGGTGGACAAATTGTCAAAGTTTGCTAAAAGAAATGGATATTATTTCAAAACTTGGCCAATGAGTTTCAAGGACTAAACTGAGATATACTTGAAGTGGATGTTTGTTTGAAGAAATCGTCACGATTACAACACGAGTATAAATCATTTTAGTGCTCAAATGGTCAAACTTGCGACAATTTAGATATTGCATCTTTGAAGCTATATGTGACCCAGCAAATGTGCACACAGAATAGCAGCAAGAAATTTTTGGAAGATCTTAGCTTCTTTCCAGAACTTCTACTTCTAATGATCAACCTCAAGACTGAGTTTTGCGATACCTGGATGCATCAAATCAGACACAACTTAAGGAATTCCATTTGGGACTTACTGCAACTGATGAAAGTAACCATCATGGAGATGAGCCCAGAACAGAGACAGCTGGCAAAGTGTGTGGAAATGACAATGCTTCAGAGAGGGGCATGCCACTGATGATGACGACAATGCTGATGATGATGATGATGTAAAGTGTGAACAGACCTATGCAGCAATGTTTCAAATGACAATCTGTAGTTGATGTTTGAACACCGCTCAATAAATGTACACATGTTAAAGTTAATGTTGATAGTCAACAGAAAATGCTCGTATTCATATGTATATATGTTTCTGTCTGGCCCACAGCTTAAACTGTTTGTCGACCACAACCACATTATATTTAGAGCTATAAAACATAACAATTGGCCAAGCCATCTCATCTGTAAACCAATTTTTAAAAGCAATTTTTTGGGTATTTAAACAAAGTTAATAATTTAAAGAATTTTAAAAGCAGCTGTCCTTCAACAGTGTATGAATAAGATGGCAGGTACATGGTTAACCAGACATGAACGTGACCAGTCAGTCAACAAGTAATCTTTCCAGGGGAATATTATGATCAACTGTCAAATGTAGAACTTAGGTCAAGAAAGCTACAAGTAATTAGAGTAGAGTGGATAAGATATAGTACCTCTTTGCTCTTCTCTTCCATTATTTGCACAATTTGGTCCCATCTCATGTGTAACTCCTTCAGCTGAGGCTCCAAATTCTCAGCTGAATCTGTATCATCACACATCAGATCCCCGGCCAGAGCAGTCAATTCGTCAAACTGTGACATCCACTTATCCAGCTCTCCTTCCAAGTCCTGGTAATCAGTAAAGCCATAGATGTACACCTTTCGGTCACATGTTTCAACAAAAAGCTAAAATTAAAACTTCAAAACACAACAGGCCAATGCATCATACTTTGATGTTGAAATAATTTATTAAATTCCTGTTATTATTTGTTTTACCCTAGGTAAAAATGAAACCGAAGTGAAAAGAAAACACAAAGTTAAGAATATGAACCTGAAAAAATCAGACCTCGTCCTAACCATGGACAAAAATTTGTTTTATCAATTCATTTTTTTATTTCAATGTGGTCTCAAATATCATCTTTACACTTATGATACTCAGCTCTCTATTTCTTTTGAAAATTTCTCATCTTCCAGCTGTTTTCCTCTATTATCTGAGGTTTTTAACCCTATTCCTGTTTACCTCGAGAATACTCACCAGCAGCATTTGGTAATGCAGCATTCACCCCAAGATAACTCAAGGATCACAGTCCTAACCTTACCCCTAAAGTTTAGCTCAAAATATCTCATTTTTTATTACTCTCGTATTGTTTTATTATTTAGATCATCTATGAAAACAAATGGCATCATTCTATTCTTACCATTCTATTTTTAGCACTGGTATTTCCAGTTGCAAAGAATTTTTGCAGTCATTTGAAAACATGAACCCTAAAAATGTCAAATTCTTCTAAGAAACGTAACTTTCGTGATGTCAACGTCATTCTGGGGCAAGTTTTAGCTGATGAATCGGACTTCGGTTAAGCCTATATGTGGAATGCTCTCATTCACACAGGTCCAAGTAGGACTTTGAAAGAGTCAGCACCCCTGAGTAGCTTGTTTGACCAATTTTAAGCAGTTCATTTGAGTGCCCTAATAGGTGCTATATAAATTGACAAATACAATAATACTGCAGCTCATATTTTCTGTCTTCAAAACATTTCAGTTACCTTCAAAGATCGAATCTGTTCAGAGATTTGACTGAAATCAGAATTTTTAATTGAAGGCATTTTTGAAAGCATTGTATCTGCATTCATCAGCCAATCAGAGAACAGACGGTGTTTTTCTGCAAAGTCAAGACGTTTGCGAATGGTCTCTTGGAGAGCTTCCTGCAAAGCAATCCAACGACTCTCAGCCCACAAACAGACACTGGCCCATCTCTGGCCAAGTTGCTCTAGCTGTTGCTCCAGAGCTGTGAATGCTGCAATTCAAAAACAGAACAGCACAGGCCTGAAATTAATTTAATTATGATTTAATGAATCCTGCTTGAAGGTATTTGAAGCTAATTTATGATGCATCTACAGAAACAATGTAACGCATCTTGAAGGGGTGTTACGGTTAGCCAACAATCTTTTAACTGGAAGGACAGAAAGTGTTTCATCTGTGAGAAAGGCAACCAATTGGCCCGGAACTGTTTCATAAAGGTGAAAGTTGCTTCCATGAATGTGACTGAAGATTCTTCCACAGAAAGGTTTGAAAGACCAAGAATTAAGAGAGAAAAACCACAATCGAAACATGATAGTCCGAACAGAGAAATTTGTCCAAGACAACAGGATGAACGAAGGGATTCTGAGTCACAGACGGTCGACCATCACTGCTGTAGTTCGTTGGTGGCAGGAGACATTGAAATGAAATGTGGATGTGTCTATCCGATTGTGTCACAGGCATGTTTTACTCAGCATTTGTCGGATAAGACTTCAAATACGCCAGTAACTGAAGGACGACTTGATGGGAAAAAAGTTAGTGTCCTGAGAGATACTGGGTGTTCAACCGTAGTGGTAAGAAAGAATCTGATTTTGCCGCATCAGTTGACAGGGAAGAGTGAATTCTGTGTGCTGAAGCCTGTGGTAGTTTTCCAATTGAAACGCCTTACTTGACAGGAACGGTGAAAGCGGTTTGCATGGAAAAACCTTTGTATGATGTCATGGTTGGAAACATCATAGGAGCTACTGATTCTGATAAGAAGATTTATCAACCTGGTAAAGTTGTTGCTACAGGATATCAGTTTACCTCGGAGAACAACAAGCGCCCTAGAACTTCTACTTTTACCTGCAGCATGAATAAAGATTTTGGATGTAAAATGACTGCAAGAGAAAAGATATGGAAATGAAGAGATGGAGATGCAGAAATTTTATACTTTTTTAAAAATTAGCTATACATAGTCAGCAAAGACCGATAACAAATTAAATTAAATTAAATTAAACCACATTTATCAAACACAGAATATACATGGTGAAAGCAGTAATAGGCCTGCAGATGGCATCCATACCAAACAAATAGAGTTCACAGCGCCCTTGACTGATAGCCCTCCTCATCTTGCGCCTCCACCGCGTCCTGCGACCCTCTGCCCCTGCCACATCCCGCTACCTCTGCCTCTGTCGCGTCCAATGACCTACGCCTCTGCTGCCTGTTGCGTCATTCGACCTCCCACAGTGGGCCCACGAGAAGCACGGTGTGGGGGTGGAAGGCCAAGCCTATGAGTCTGCAGCTTTCTTGGAAAGGGCGACAAAAGAGCAGCAGTGGCTAAGGTTGCGGCTGGGCGGACCCAAGAAGCGGCGCATGGGGGCACTCTGCCAAGCCTACTTGGCAATTTTCTTGGGAAGGGCGACAAAAGAAGGGTTCAGGAAGCAATGCTGGGTCACGCAGAGGCTCTGGGTGGCAGAAAATTTGCTGGTGTTTATTCTTCCCTCTATATACTACTGCCTTACTATCATTTAATATATTATCATTGGATACCTTCAGCTGACTGGATTTACTTATAGAACCAAGTAATTACTATCGAATCACAAATAACAACAAATGTTCGACATCTTTAATTCAAAAGTGCAAAAATAATTTTGCTTCAACAAAGTTATGCTTGAGTAATTATTTGCTAAAGATGACCATGTATTTACAGCTGTCTTTAGCAAACACGCTTATATGCAATGTGACTGGAAATCTGTGTATGGGTGCGTCTTATATACCAGTGCGACCTATGTATTGATTTTACAAATATTTTGCCGTTGTTGCATCACTGTGTTTTATACTAAGGTGCGACTTATAGTCCAGACAGTACAGTAAGTCCAAACTACCAAGAATTAGCAAGCAAATTTCACATTTAGACAAAATGACCTGCTTAGATGACATAAAGACAGCCAATGACCAAGCAGGCCAAGGGCACACGCAGAATATTCAAAGTGCCATTGGCTAACCTGCACTTTCTGTTCTTCATGACTTGAATGGCCACAACAAGCCCCTCCATATTCTCTTAATTTTATAGCTTTTAGTTCCACACTAATTGTAATTGCAATTAGTAATTTCTATTGTACTGGTGTCTAATGCACAAAGCATCAACCGATGGCACACCAAAGCCAAGCTAAAATCAGGTAAATATCCCACAGATACACATACTGCTTATGTGGGATTAGCAATTTTAAAAGGTGTTACGCTGAGAATGTGACTGAGCAGAATGAACATGCACAGGAAGAGAGTTCCAAAATCTAGGTCCAGCAACAAAAAAGCATGTTAACCAAGAACAGTTCTAGTCCTAGGTATCACCAGAGAAATGCAATCATATGACCTGGTTGTATATTGGAAAGTCTGGCAAATAAGGACTGAATTTAGCCAATGAGTTCTGAACTCTTTGGAGTTTCTGCATGTTTGACTTTGTGATACCAACAGGAATTAAGTTACATTAGTCAAGATGACTGGAGACCAATGCATTTGCTAAAGATATCCTTAAAGACAACAGGGTATAACACCTAATTCTGTGTATGCCATGAATATACATGTCAGATGCCTTAAGACAACTGTTCGACAGTGATTTTACCTGTTTAGGTCTGTTGAGTTTATCCTCTAAAAGGTGTTTTATAAATCTCAAATTACAATTACAATTACCATTTACATAGTTTGTGAGAGACTTAGTAGAATAAAAAACAACGTCCAAATTATGAGCAGCATCAGCCAACTCAACAAGTAAGTCACCCAGTTTTAAGCATTTAAGCCATTCAAACTTCTAAGTTGCTGTGGAGTGTCCAGTAGTAGAAATCCAGTTTTTGATGGGTTAAGGAGGAGTTTATTAGCTGTCATCCAAGACTGCACATTCTCAAAGGCATGGGACAACAGCTGCACAGACAAGTGACAAGACAAACTGTCAAATGAAATGTAGATTCAAGTACCATCAGCATAGAAATGATATACCTGTAAATGATTGTTGAGCAGTGGTGTGGTATTTAATGTAAATAAAAGAGGACCAAGTGCAGAACCCTCCAGAACACCATATGTCAGCAAAGCACTAGCTGAATAATTACCATTTAAATATACTGACTGAATGCATGGGCTAGGATAAACAGCAAACCAATGCAGGACAGGGCCAGAAACACCAAACGATGCAGAAGAGAATGATCCACAGTATCAAAAGCAGCAGACAAGACAGGAAGAACAAGTGCTGTCCCTACCTTTATCCATGGAGCACATAATATCATTATGAACAGCAAGAAGGCAGTTTCTGCTGAACGAAACTTACAACGAAACTTGCAATATGCAGGCTGAAATGGTGAGATTAGTGAGTTGGAAGATAGATGAGTTTGTATATGATTCACAACTACCCATGGAAGAATTTTATATACAAAATTCAAAGTTGAGATTGGTCTGTTATTAGACAGGGTACTGGGGTCAAGAGAAGGTTTCTTTAACAAAGGATGAACTATGGCATGCACAAACGCCAATCGGAAGCTCATGCAATGAGAAATTGATAACTGATATGATCATTGAAACTAGGACATCAAATATACATATGTATCAATGTGCTTAGAGGAGTCACATGCTGTTCTGAATTTCTTACCTTCATCCGAATTTGAGTCATCAACAACGACAACCATGCTCTGTAGACTGTTGACATGCTCCTGCTGCTTCTCAATTTCCTCTTGTATTGCCTACAAAGCTTCCAACTTTACAAGTCTCTTAAATTAATCAAAGAAAATTCTCTTCCACTTTCTGTCAGCATTTGAAAACAAAGCTAGTCAGCATCAGCCATCGAAGCTTTGTTTATTAGACACTGACATGATAGAACACTGATGTGATAGAAGTTCCTAAATGATAATAACAAGTGTCGTATCTTTGGTACGAAGAATTATTCTGAGGCACTTTCATTCTAAAGCAGACCTTATACAGTACTATACAGAAATCCGGACAGAAATAGTTTTAAAAGTATTAATGGTGTTCTGTCACCCATACACAAAAGGAGGTCTCCGAAGGTTTTCTCTCTGACCGTCTGAGGTTTTCTTATCAGTAGAACTCAATACCTTCCTCTTCGGGTGCTCTGCCCTTAAGCTTCTACCATACTCCCAATGATGCCATTGCTCATTCTTTCAGCATGCTGCATCTTTAAGTCCTCAGCCTTCCTCATGCTCTCCTTCCTTTAGTTATGAGCAATCTTTGTTCTCTCACTGCATTTCACATGGTTCCAGTCTTCTGACATATTCCTTTCCCATTGTCCTAGAACTCTTCTAAAGCCAGTAGCTACTCCATTCAACTGCCCAACAGACTCACCCTGTCTGCTCACGAACTTACCCCATAAGAAAAATGAAGGAACTAAGAGTAAATGCATACTTATTATTAATGGGACCTACTAGATACTGAACAAGGATATTCTAATACAACCGGTAATTTCATGCACTGTTTCATATTTGCCATTATGGCTCGTTGTTATTCACTTCAGCGCTTTAGAGTGGCACTTAAAAGGTGCCATGTTAGTTGTCTTCATATACACAAGACTTCTAGACATATGTGAACTTATCCGTGTGCAACAGCATGCCTTGTGGTTGTCAATCTGTTGCTGAATGCTGTCAGATGTCTTCCCAGTTGCTTCCGCTAACTGAATGCTCCTTTCCATGCCACTCAACCAATTATGAAGATGATCTAACTGCTGCTGTTGTAATTCGGTCAGTGACTGCTGGAGACTGAAAGAAAACAGCTGTAATTACATTTCACACCATAGAAGTGCAAAAAATCAGGCATCAGTGGAAACTTGCTTCAGCTAAAGTATTGAGATGGACTTAAAAATATTTAACTCCTTTGCATTCTCTCCCCTCTGCTGACCTCTTGCTCAAATACAAAAATAATTATGATTACTATCATTATTATAATTACTATTAATACAATATAGCTATTGATTTAAACTTGTTGCAACAAGTGAGGCCCGATTACACATCTATGCCCCAACTTTTCCTGGTTTCTTCCTCTCCACCAATCATCATTGCCTGTCATCCCTCTATCTTCCAAGTCCTACCCTTCTTCTGCTGCCAGTTTCCAATTTCCCTATTCCAGTTTAATTTCCTAGATTTAAAATAGACAAGAAGTGTTTCACTGAGGATATTTTTATATGAAAATATCATTCAAAGTTTGCATTAAAGAAGAAGAAAAGCAGTCCCTTAAGCGAGTCTGCTGAGAAGCAGCCATGGGTATGAAGCGTTCACCTTGTCACCTTGTGCTGTCAGCTCTTTGAGCTCTAGCGACCGTCATGATCAATCTTCTCCATTTCTTTCTTTCCAATGTCGCGTCCCTTAGTTGTGCCAAGTTCATTCCAGTTGCTTCGTGTATCTTGTCCATCCATTTTTTCCTTGGTCTCCCTTGTTTTCTCTTTCCCTCTCCACAAGCCAGCATCATTTCTTTTTCCAATCCATCTGATCTCATAACATGTCCAAAGAACCTCAGCTTTGATTTTAGCACTGTTTGTTGTAAAGCGTTAGCGACTTCATTTTTCTTAGCCTCACTATACAAGGATAGGTGGCCAGCCCTCTCCCTCGCCGCCTGATCTTCCCTCCGCTGACAGCGTACGGCCAGTGTACTCATTACAGCTGAGTTGGCTGATGGGTGCAAGTGAAGCTGAAATCCTGACACAAATTTCTGCCCTGGCAGGGATTTTAAACTCCCAACCTCTCAGCTGACAGTCCAACATACTAAACACTAGACCATCACACACACCTTAAAAGTTTGCATAATACAACATGAATTGGAGACAAAGAATATAAAGATAATTATGAGAATAGCATGGTATTTTACATTTTATTATTCGATGACGGTTTGGCAAGGAAGGGCATACAGCCTTTCTTAAGTATTAACTACTATGATATATTAACAATGTTTTAAAATATACCATATGCTCACATATAAGTCAAAACATTTTGGACAGTTTTAAAAGTCCAAAGTCTGGGGATCAACTTATAAGAGGGTCAAACAAGATTGCAAGGAGCATCCACAGAAATGTGTGAGGTGCCCATGCGATATTGCACCAGGCATCCGTGGGTAAAACAGATTAAAGTTTGCCGACAACTGCTTCAAATGTTGTTTGCAAAAATGTAATTAATAATGAAGAAATTTCTAACATAATCAAATATATTTTTTAACAAAGACTAACAAAAAAGCTGGTAGATTTGACAACATTACACCGGCAGCCATCCTTCAAACACAAGTTCTTATTTCCTTTTTTGACTGAGTGCAGTGCTTTTTACTTTTTGTTTTATAATAACTTTTAAAGGTCCTGTTTATGGTCCTACACAAATTGTGCAAATGCTGTCTAAAAATTTATAAAACAAAGTTGACTCATTTTTAAAGTACCACTAAATAATTTCTCAACACAAAAAGCATCACTAATACTAATCCCATGTTACTGGTACTGATAAACCTCTGATGACTGTTAACTTGTTGGGAATTCTTATGAAAAACAGCTGACAGTATCTAGCTGCCTGGCAGATGAGATCAAAGTTAAACTGTCTTCCAATGGAAAACTTTACCAAGAGAAAGTCCATGTCCATGAGGGGTCATTGTAAATGCCTTCCTTGTAGATTAGACCGAAGACAGCACAACAGCTTACCATGCTACATGTTTTGGAACACAAAGTCTGGAGCACTTTCCAAACGACCAGCTCATTTTGCACCTGTTCCTACGCTGCTCACGGATTCTGTGAGGACTGGTTCAGGGATCATTTCTAAACTGTGGCATCACTTACCCTATGGACAATGCACTAGATGACACAATGTATGAAGCTTAACGGCTATGTGGATTGCACAAAATAAACTGAAAAGACAATTCATTTATTTGTAGGTGACGATTATATTATGAAGGCTGTAACTTTAAAGAGCCAGATTAAATCTGTTCTTTTAACAGAAAAGAGACATACTCCACATCTGCAAAGGTAGTTTAAATTCTGTTCAATTAATACTAATGCTGTAATATTTCCAGGTGCTCTTAATTCCAGATTCCTTTACTAGAATAACTTTGGTCTGATTTTCAAAACAGGCAAATACACAAATTATTTGCAGATGTCAGCCAATATCTATAATTAATTTAGTTAGCTTGGTTATGGGCTTTTAACCTTCCTGGTAATTGTGTTCTTTAGGTAGTAGGTAGTTTTGGACTACATCTGATTAGCGTTTTTGCTACACTTTAGATAGAGCACATATTCTGCTATTTGGGTCTAACTTTATGCCTTTGACAGCTTTAATGGCACTGTTAATCCACAGATGCATTGGTAAAAAACACATCGACTTATACGTGGGTCATAGACTCTTTTTCTTTCCAAGGTCGAAATGTTAAGGGTTGACTGATGCGTGGTGTCAACTTGTACACTAATATATAAGACAGGCTGCAGTATATTTATTGTAATGGTCCTTAACCTTTAAACTTTGTTATTTTGGTGTTTTCTCCTTTATTACAGACTTGGTCAATTTGTCTTTTGCTGACTGCTTGTTCCATCAAGTTCAAATCAAATCTGCCTTTACTTTTAAAACCTGACCTGCACTCCAACCTATAAAATTTTAGACCAATCTCCAACCTCATTAGCATTTCCAAGATTTACAAGTCTCTTTCTTACATGAATTAAGGAAAGCATTTCTTCCCTAACTACAGTTCTTACCAATCATCTTACCATGAAGACTACTCCACTGAAACAGCTCTTGCTTTCACATTGGATAATATATCATCTACTGATACTGGAAAGGCAGGTCTCTCTGTTTGCCTCAACCTTAGCCCTGCTTTTGACACTGTTGACCAACAGCTACTTCTTTCTAGAATCAGCAAAAGCTTTGGTGTCTCTGGCTTAAACTGGCTTGCATCTTAACTCTGCGATGGGTCTCAGCATGTAGGCATTGGTTCTGCTCAGTCTGATCCTTCTTTCTGCACTGCTGGTGTCCCGAAAGGATCTGTCTTTGGCCCCTTATTATTTACAATCTTCCCTTCACCAGTCAGCCGCAGAGTCAACCATTTTGGAGTCCAGTTACAGCAGTATGCTGATGACATTTAGCTTTACATTGCTCTGTCACCCACTGATCAGTCAGGCAAGATGAAACTGGAAGAGTGCCTCTTCTATTCAAGCATTGCTTTGTTCCAATGGTTTGGCCATTAACCCAAATAAATCTGAGGCAGTCACATTTGGCTCACACCAGTACCTGCATTCTCTCTTCTCAATCCTGCATCAACCTTGCTGGCACTGCTGTTTCACTATCAGACACTGTCAAACCCTTGGGGTAATTCGGGACAGGAACCTTATCTCGTGACCCGGCATAACAAATAATTGCAAATTTCGTTTTATCACAACAAGGTAAAGCATCAAGTCAAGTCAGAAATCATATTCTGGCCTCCTGCCTGCTTTTGCCCTCAGTGCACCAACTCAGTTTTTCTATGTATTTCTGATTTTAAACCCAAAAGAGTCCAACATATCTACGAAATTCCCTTGCTCGTTGGTGCTGCCTGGACCTTCTCGTGCAAACCCCTTAACCCTATTAAGCTGCACTGGCTTTCTGTTGATGTATAGATCAGAGTAAACTAGCCAGTCTGACCTATAAAATTCTTACCACAAGCACTCCTACCCACCTAAACTAGCTCATGTGGTGCTACATAAATCAGCTTGAACAAACTCCTTAATCCTACTCAGTCAGCTGTACTGGTGTTGTGTAGATTTTCAGGATAAAATTTAAACTGGCCTGTCTGAACTATAAAGTCCTTAAACCGAGCACTCCTACCTTCATCTACTAGGCATTCCTTATATACCTCCCAGCAGCTTGCTATCTTTGAGTATGAGTCTTTGGGTGATCCAAACTGCAGACTGTATGGGCTCTCATGCATTCCATACTGCTGCCCCAAGGAATGGAATTGACTAACAATCTTTCTTCGAAGCGACATTTTTTCTTCCTTCAAGAAATGCCTCAAAACTCACTTATTCTTCCTGGGTTTCAAACTTTGGATATCCATCAGCATCATCACCTGGGGCTCACTAAGTGCACCTCAGATTCACATTTCTGTTCGACTTGGTGCACATTACAAATTTTCGTAATAATAATAATAAATAATAATATTAATTTTTAAAATAACAAGGATAATAGTAAATTGAAATGCCAGCTCTCGCAGGTGCACAATGCACTGAAGATGCTATATGTTCTGTACAGGAAGGGAATACCTTACCTTGAATGTCACGCTGAGACATTAGCTAGCTAACAGCAACTGTCATTTACTCACCACGTCTGGCGCTCAATTGCTGCAATACGTAGTTCTTCCCATTGAGCATTAAGAAGCGCCATTTGTGCCTCTATCTGCTGCCTGTCGTCTTCAGAGACACACCTCTCCTGAACCATTTGATGGCCTTTTTGAAGCGTCTTTCCAATATGGTCTTGATGATGAGTCAGCTTTTCCATGAAACCCTAACATAAAAACACCACTTGTTTTTATTCTCATTTCTACTCCAACTGTTTTCTAATCAACTACTACAAAAAGCCAGTTCACCATTCCACAGCAGTCATCAAGTTATCTTAAAATTTTATGCATGTTCAATTTAATCCTAAATTACTGTAACACGATCACATTTGCAAAAGTTAGAGCAGGGTCAAGGATCTTTTCAATGTCACTTCCATACCTCCTCTATTCAGCTGACCTCACCCAGATTATCACAGTCCTCAAAGCACAGGTTTGTCAAAATGCTGATGATGTTCAGTTGTAGAAGTCATGCCACCTGACAGATTCACTTGTGGATATATCCACGATACAAACAATTGTAACTGAAATACAAACCTGGATGTCTGCTAATCGGCTGAACTTGAACCCATCAAATACACAATTCATTTAGATTGGCACATGACAAGAAAGAGCAAAGTTCAGCATAAAGAAAATATTGGCAGCACACCCTGGGCTGAAACCACAACATATCGTCCAGGACCATGGAGTACTCCTGGACAGGGATCTGATGAAGGTGGATCATGTCAACTCTCTCTGCAGTTCCTGGTTTTACCAACTGTATCAAATCACGGTCATTTGGCAAAATTTATCACATGATGCCGCTGCAACCCTCGTCCATTCCTTCATCCAAACATGCGACTGTTGCAACGCCGTCCTTGCAGTCCTGCCAAAGTTTCATACGTGACAGCTTTTCTTTCTGTCCTCAGCTGCTCTGCCCAAGTCATGGCTAACCAGCAAAAATTCTCACACACTGAACCCAATACAGACAAGTGTGCACTAGAGTGCACTTTAGGGGTCATGGTGAGAGTGCCGTAAAAGGCACTGGGTGGGTACTATTAGCTAGACGACTCTAGCCTAACACAGACGTTATATTTTTGAAACCTTACATCATTTAGACAAAGATAACACAATTAAGCACATAAATAAATGAAAGATATTGTTAGAATTGGGTCATAAACACATAAGTCAACCAATCAAATCGGACATTTAAATTATGTATTTAAACAACCCAAGGTGGCACAGCGTGGTCTTACGGATTAAGAAATTCAGCGAATGCTTGATGAATTAGCATCAAATGATGAAAGTTTCAATTTGTCTGATGATGAAAACTTATCTGGTGCATCCGGTGACAATGGCTTTGGCTGAGGAAAATTCCAACACTGACAAAGAGTTCACCGACGACATCTGATACATGCTGTCGGAACACAACAATGCGTCTGACGGATCGGATGGCGATGACATGGGTGACATAGACTGGACTGATAAGGTATCAGATTTTCCAGTTTCACCCTAACTGTTCCTTTTACAGGCATCTGTGGTGGACCAGCCCACAATGCACCATTTCTGAACTTTTTCTCACTGTTTTAGATAGCAGTTTTTTTATGTGCTAGCTGAACAGACCAACCTGTATGCTGAGCAGAGTAGGTCAGCTGCACAGCAGGCAGATAACCCCCACAGAACAAAATGGAACCCTTCTTCTCCTCTAGAGATGTGTGCATTTGTCAACATCAGCATCATAATGGATTTCAAGATGCAGCCACAGTTGTATGACTACTGGTCAGCTTCTTCCGATACCTTGCTCAATGATCCCTGGATTTCAGGGACCACGACAAGGGATCGGTTCATGCCCTTGAACAAGTGCCTTCATTTGATAGACAGTATCCAGGCTGCTGTAAGGGATGCTCCTAATTATGACCCATTGTATAAAGTTCGTCCTGTGGTAGATCACCTCAGTTCTAGATTTTCAGAGTTTTTCAAGCCCGGGAAGAATCTGAGTATTGATGAGCCAATAATAGTTGGGTTCAAGGGAAGGTCTCATTTCAAACAGTATTGTCCCAAAAAGCCAACCAAATGGGTTTTCATTTTTTGGACCATTGCTGACTCAAAAAATGGGTACTTTCTGAAATTTGATGTGTATGCTGGCAAGGCCATTACCGCCGATCGGGCTGCCGCAAGATGTGAGTTTGGTCTTGGTTATGATGTTGTGACATTCCTGGCAAATGATTATCTTGATATTTATTTTGACCGATATTTCAGTTCGTTTCATTTATGTGAGTACTTGCTTAGTTGGGTAGCCTACTCCTGTGCAACAATTATGCTGAACAGAAGGTGGTTACCTGATAACGTCAATAAAACGAAACTGAAGTGATAGGGAGAACTCATGGAATACCAGAAAGGAGAAGTTCTCCTTTCTATTGCCTTTCACAAAAGGCAAATATCCTTTCTTTCTACTGGACAGAAGATTAGAAGGATGACACCTCCTCGTGAAACCTGTGCATGTGGCAATTACAACTATAATTATCACTTGGGTGGGGTGGATTTGGGTAATCAGAATGCTTCTTATTACCTGGTTGGCCGGTCTGGTAATAAATAGTGGTGGTACATTTTCTGGTACGGAATAAATGTTACTATTGTCAAGGCCTGTGTCATCTGGAAAGAAACTCCCTCAAACGACCAAGCAGATTTCGCAGCTTCCAGAAAAAGATCTAGAATAAAGCATCTACACTTCAGACAGGAACTTGCCAAAGAGCGAAATGGAGGTTTCAGATGTGCTAGGCAAATGACATCGCGGGCTTATTCCTCACTCATTCTGGCAGGCAACGAGAGGGGTCACATCTTGGTCAAGCTTGCGGGTCGCTGCCTATCTTGCATCTTGTGTTCACAGCATAAGATCAAGACTCCCAAGGGCTGCCCCAAGAAGAATCGGTATGAATGTGAAGCATGCAAAGGTGCTTTGTGCAAAGTTGGATGCTTCCACATTTACCATGAGCAGAATTAGAAAAGTGGTTCCACCAACCAGTGCTGAGTAAATAAGTAAGTGCCTGTGGGGTGTAAGGAAGGTAAGCAGGATAGCACATTAAAACAACTGTACGAATTTTCATTCTAAATTGTCCTCCCAGAACTGTTCAGTCCAGTCAGTTGAAAAATAGGAGCCGATACGGGAAGCTTCAGCCATCTTCAAGGTGATCGATCATCCACTGTAGATCCAGCACAAAAAAGCATTCATAATTCTGGCTAATTATTGGCCTATTTCCAATCCGAATAATATCTCCAAACTGTTTGAACACCTATTTCTCATATGTCTTCAGGGGCATGTAACATCTCCAAATTTTAGTCCTTTTCAGTAAGCTTATCCTAAACACCGTTCAACTGAGACTGCTCTTACTGGCACAGTTAGCAATATATTTAATTCAGTGGATTCTGGCAAAGCATCTCTTCTCATATCTGTTGATATGAGTGCTGCATTTGATACTGTAGATCATGGTATTTTGCTATCTCGACTCTACACACTTTTCGGAATTACTGGTCCTGCTCTTCACTGGATATCTTCTTATCTCAATGATCATTCTCACTGAGTGGCAATAAACTCATCTTGTTCTGATCCTATTGCCTGTCGTTCAGGTGTACCTCAGGGTTCAGTCCTTGGGCCTCTCCTATTTTCTATCTTTATTTCAGCCATTTGTCAAATTGCATGCATGCATAACACATTGGTCCAGCAATATGCTGATGATACTCAACTCTACATTGCTCTCTCTGCAACAGATCCCTCAGCTGAAACTGAACTTGAACACTGTTTGTTCTCTCTTCACATTTAGTTCTGCTTTAATGATCTTGCAATCAATCCAGATAAGTCAGAGGCAATTCTTTTCACAACTCATCAGCATATGCAGTCTTTCACTGCGCATTCTTCTATTGACCTTGCAGGAACCAAAATCCCACTATCAGACAAAATTAAAACTCTCGGTGTCACCCTTGACAACTCGCTCACTTTGACTTCACATGTATCTTCGATTTGCAGGTCTTGTTTCTAACACATCAAGGCATTTCGTCACATCAGACATTCTTTGACTAATGACATAGCTAAAACAGTCGCAAGTGCACTTGCTGGTTCTCGATTAGACTATGCAAATGCAGTGTTATATGGTATATCTTCTCTTAATGCAAAAAAGGTCCAGAGGTTTCAAAACTCTCTTTCTAGGGTTTTACATGTTCTTCTTAATCAAATGCATTAGATCGCCTTCGTGAACTTCACTGGTTTCCTGTTAAGTGGCATTTTAAGTTTGAAATTGCAGGCTTGACCTTTAAGGCTCAGAACATTGGCCTTCCATCATATCTTAATATGTTGCTGACTCCATATCGCCCTCCTAGATTCTTGCATTCTTCTGATACTGGTTTGTTGCAGGAATCCAGGTTCAGGACAATTATAGGATCACGTGCCTTTAGCTGCTGTGCTGCTCGCATTTGGAATCATCTACCACAAAAGGCCCGACTTGCAAACTCGCTATCATCTTTTAAATCACTTCTTAAGTCTCACTACTTCATCCTGGCTTTTGCATCATTCCATCTTGGCCCCTAGCGAACATACATCTGCGCCTCAGATGCAGATGTACTGACACTGCGTGCATTACAAGTGCTTTAAATAAATAAATAAATAAAAATAAATAAAAATGGCTCTTTTCAGAGCCACCAAATATTTGAAAAGGAAACGGCATGGTGGTTGCCATGGAGGACAAATACAGTAAACTGAAGGAGGAGGCTCAACAATGTAATGTTTCAGTTGTGTTGTGCATGTTGCAGTGTTTTTGATGTTGTTGTTTTATTGCTGTGCATGCGTGTGGGAGGTGATAGTGTGTGTATGCAACTTTGAGCACTCCTAACTTTTGTTTCAAAAACTGGACAGAGGGATTGAAAAAGGAGATAAAATGCCAAAGGACGATGCTAACCTCAAGTCTGTCTGTCAAAAATAATTGACCAAGATCTGATAAGTTAAAAATTTCTTACTTGTTAGATGCTTTCTTATTTTTCCTTTGATTTTCACAACTTTGGCCTACATACTAAAACTATTGTATCTCCTTCATTTATGAAAATATTTTCAAAATTTCTTTTGGGTTTTGTCTGGTATTGATTTCTACACAGTTTTTGAGCTGACACTACATATGTTATTACTTTAAAAATTTTCTATAGGGGCTTGAACATGAAAAAAGTAAACAAAATGGGGGTACAGTTTTGGGGCAATTTTAGGTATCCCAAAAAGTTTTGTACCAAAAACTAGACAGATGGATGGGAAAAGGAGATAAAATGCTAAAGAACGATATTAACCTCATGTCGAAAATAATTCTCTCGTTGGTTAAGGGTTAAATTATATGTGGCAAACCTGCACTGGCTCCCGGCTGAGGATAGAATTACATTCAAGATCCTTCTTTATGACTGAACATCGATGTGTGCCTGTATCAAGCCAGCTCAGTTGATTAACACTGCTCAGCAGCTTGTGGGGACCGGACCTATTGGTTCCACGCTCCCAAACAGTCTTCCTCTTAAAATTAGAACTTTACTACCCAAAGACAATTCAAGAAACAGTTTCAGCTTAATTTAAGATGCATCTTTTTCGATCTCTAAATAGCAGTGCCTCAGTATCTTTGTGAGGTTCTTATAAGGTGCTAAACAAGTGTTCAGCTACATATGCACAGACACATGTACAGGAGCTTGCTACAAAAGAAATCATATTTCACAGCCAGATATCACATACTTCAACAACATGTTTAGCCTTATAACTCTGATACATAGCCCGATACCTCATGGTCCTGGAATTGTTTTTTCACAATCTGTACATCATCTGAAACTGGTTTGAGTGCACAGAGTGTTTCCTTGGCATCCAGCAGCCATGTTAGGATTGGTTCCAGAAGTTTTTGGAAACCAGATGCATCCACAACGGCTCCCATTCCTGCTCTATGTGTTCTTCTTAAGAGATGCTAACAAAGACAAAATGCACCAGCATCATATTTCATTCCAGGAAATTTCAATGTAAAGCAAATAAATAACTCACTTTAAGTATCATCCCAATTTCACAAAAGAAAGATTGATGCATAGTATATAACCTGACTAAACTGTTTACAGAAGGCAATGAAAAGTGAAATTTACCTAGAACGTTTTCATTTTGATATTGCTGAGTTCAAAGTGAATAACTTTGGAAAAATAGTGCAAATCAATGCACCGGATGGTACAGACTAAAGCCTACCGTACACCAACAAATCGGCTGATCAGGTCATATCGATTTAGGTCAGATCGGAATATTTCAGTGTACGATAGCAAAAATTTAGTCAGAAATATTGGTGTCAGTATCAACACGTCCAGAATTTTCCAGTCTGATCGAATCGGAAATGATCAGTTCGGTGTAAGATACCTACATGCAGTTGACCAACTGACTCTGACTGAATAGCTTATATGTAATATGTATCTTATATCAAAGACATTTTTGTCTCAGACAAGTGGCTACTTGTGCATCATGCTGGCACACAAGTGAATTGAATTGAATAGTCCTTTATTGAAGTGCCAACTTCAACATAGAATCAATATAGTTTCACAACAATCAAGTGCAAAAAAGATAGATGTCGAGGTCAATAGATCAACCAAAAAGGCTCCAAAGGAGCTGCTAAGGGCTCAGCTAGCCTTTTTCTGAAGATAGTTTATGGCGACTACCCAAGTTAATTTGACTTTTGTACAACAGCAAAACGAAGAACAACAGTGCACTGCAAATAACATTGTCGCGATCAAAGTGTTGATTATGAAAACAGTCCATTAAGCAAACACTACAAATAATAACATCCATATCAGTATATGTTAATCAAATAACTTTTAAGCTTGATCTTAAAATGGCTAAATGTTAATGTATTTTTCAAACTGTTTGGAAGATCATTCCACAAAGATGGGTCAGGACACTTAATCAAAAATTGCATCAATCGTGCAGCATTACTCTCATATTTCAATGAAGCTTTGATGTTATAATCATGCACAGCAACACCCAGGCAAAAGTGTTCATCTGAGTTTCAAGGCAGCATTTTTTGATGATACCAAAATATAACAAACAAACTGGTCTGAAATTCAGTTATATCTTGTAGCCATAGCATTCAAAACAGTTGAAAAAGACTTAGTGCTGGTAGACCAGGGTACTTTTCTGCTTAGCTTTGTAGCCTTTGTGTTTTTGATATTTTTGATATTTTTGACCTTCTGTCTTGGCTTGTATCCTTTTTGTGATGACCTCTAGCGTAATCTTGGAAGCACGCGCGAGTAGGCTGATTGCTCGATGATCCTCAAAAGCCGTTGCATCGTTCTTTTTCATCAGGATCATGATGGACTGTAAGAAGTCCTCTGGCCACACTCCAGTGTTGTATATGTCCTGGCTCAGCCTTACCAGCTCAGCCATTGCTTTTTCTCCCACATTTCCCTTCTGAGAAATATCATAGAGGGAAGAAAAGAAGGAAAGAAAAGAAGAGGAAGACCGAGACAAATGCTACTAGACTGGATGATGGAGGACAAATACAGTAAACTGAAGGAGGAGGCTCAACAATGTCAGGACTGGCGCCAGTGGACGTTCGAACCTAAGCAGTGGCAGAGAACTTAAAAAAGAAGACCAGAGTAAATTGAAGATAATTAGGATAGCATGTTTTGTAAACTTATTAATCCTTTCATATGAGAAGGATAATAATTTGAGCCCTAACAAACACTGCAGTATGACAAATATCGAAAAATCAGTGAATAATATAGACTTTGCAGAATAGTCATAGGCAAGCAGTTACAACTGCAGAACAAAACACTAATATTTTTACCAGTTTTTTCATATATAATTAATGTGCTCTCTGCAAGTCAGAAACTCATTCAAGTCTACCCCTAATAAATTATATTACGTTACTTGGGTAATCATTCTGGGTTCTAGGACAATAACCCCCCGGACATATTAATTATATAAATATACAAATAATGTATATTAATCATACAGTTTATATATTAATTTATTAGACATATATTGGAGAACCATGCAACGTCACAGTATGAAATTAAATGTGTAACAGAAAATGCTGTTTATTGTTTATTAGTTTATTGAACTTAAAAGGAAAGGTTGTGAGCTATACCACGTAGACAATCAAGAACATTGTGCTCATTGTAGTTGCTAATGACGGCCAAAATCCGTGCACTGGAGTCAGCATACTTCTTCCTTGGAGGTTGTGATGGGTGACCAGCCAGAAACTGGCTGCAGTGAACTTGCTGTAATGCTTGTTCTCTTTGAATAAATCCAATGAACTTCCAAATGGTTGGATGAAAACTGCCGATGTTCGACTGAAAACGTCTATGCCAGCCTTCTACCGAATTGTTTGTTTTTGGTAATTCGTCTTCGGATCTTCAATACATATTCCACATCCCAATGGCATAAGTAGGTTGTCGTCGTACACGTCGTTGTGGTCTTCCTATGTATGCATCTTTGAAATAATCAGCAACCAGTCTACTCTCTGGAGGCAGTATTTCAGTATTTCCAATTGTCTAATAATTGTCCAATATTTAGTTTTGGATGTTTGGTAATTCTCTCATGTCTACTCTGTGCCCAGTTGTCTAATAATTAGTTTTTGATGTATGGTAAGTCTTTCATGTCTACTCTTTACTGTATGTACTGTATCAATACAGGGGGTAATTGTCCAGGGGGTTTTTTGCATGGGGGGGTTATTGTCCGGGGGTAATTGTCCGGGGGTAATTGTCCGGGGGTAATTGTCCGGGGGTTATTGTCCTGTTACCATCATTCTGTCATCCATAGTGATCCTGTTGTCACAAGCAGGCAAGTTTGCAAAGTGAGCCAAAGAGAATAAAATTAGTCTTATCAATACTAAATGATAATTTATTGGCTCTAAGCCAAGAAGAAATGGCTGCCAATTTGTAGTTGGCTCTCTCGCACAAGGCAGTTACAGATTTATCTTAAATAAAAGCGTTTGTACCATCAAGAAACAGGATGAAATGAAACATATTGGATGTGGTAGTTAAGTAATTTCTCCTAACACTTCTTCGCCCTCCCGTCACCTCATCCTTAAAATTTGGAAATCGCTCCATAGCCATACCTGCCCCACCCCTTTGGAATAAACTCCTGCCAGAATTGCGACAGTTGTCTGGTCAATCATACAAACTCACCAACACTTCACCTCTTTCAGTTTCTGCGCAGGTCTTTCACTCAAGACTGAAAACACTTCTTTTCCAAAAATCTTATCCTGATTCTTCATCTTCCCCTTATCTCTCTTCTCACTTCAATTTCAAACATCATCCACCGTAGCCCTCCGACTGTCTGAGTGCCTGACTCCTGGATCTTGACCTGGAACCGAACCCTTTTGCCTATCGATTTTGTTTTGACTGAGCGCCTGTGAATAAGCTGGTTCCAGCGACTTGGCTTTCGTTGAGCACTGTAGAAATCTCGAGATTACGATTACAATTAATTTATATATATATCAGAAACAGCAAAGGCCCCAAAATAGAGACTAGTGGTACTCCACAAGTAATCTGCTTATTAGTGGACAAGTAGCCTTCGAAATAGATATATTGTGATATATTCTTTATCAGTAGAGTACAATTTTCAACAATTTGATGCAATAATGACTGAAATGATTTCTCTTATACTGGCTGATTTGACTTATCTTAGGGAAATACTGACGAAATTCACTTGATCAAACAATGAAGGGATTCATCTAATTGAATTCATTTGATAGAGATCACAGAATATTCACCTGGTCAGTCTCGACGGGCCCTGTATGGACACTGACAGCAGCACTAAGAACCGGCGAGCTTCTTTTCACAGGAGCACATGAATAATTGCCTTGCGAAAGTACTTGGAAACAGCACATCAAGTATATCATGATGGACTTCTTGTCTGGTGCATCCACATTCACATCTGCAATCAAAACTCTGCCTTTCAGCTGAGTTGGGTTATCGTCTTGAATATGAGCCAAAAGCAACATCTCGAACTCTTCAATAACATATTGCAGACCCCAGAAGGCCACAATAATTCACTCACTCACACGATCATCTGAATCTTGCATTCATACAACAATTTCAGTTTGGCCGACATAAATCAAGTGCAATGGCCAATTGTTAACATGTCAGCCCTCCAAAGCAGTGTCCAGATTCAAATCCAGTATACCAAGTGAAAAGGACATTCTGCTATGCCATATACAAGTTTGTCCTGTTGTTGAACTGGTGCTTTTTTATTGCTTTTACCTGAGCTGAAAAGCCTTGAAAGGTAGGATTATACTGTACTGGCCCCTTGTAATGTAGCAATACTTTTGGGCTACCACTGGTTGTACCCTTTGAAATCTCCGCCTTTGTGCCAGAACTTAAATCACAATCCCTAGAGTGCCTGACCTCTCTTACAATTATAAGTCCTTGAGAAAGGGTAAATGTAAATGACTAAAAGTTTCTGTCAAGACACATCTATCCCAAGTCTTATCTTATCAATCTCAAATGATGAATTTGATCTTGATGAAATGATGGCTCGTTCAAACTAACTGTAAAGTTTAAAACAGTTTTATTATTGAAATAAACTACTAATCAAGACAATATGCTCCAGTTTGATTATACTAGCATCGCTCTACTACTACCTCATCCTACGACTGCTACAGTCCAACTACTAGGCCAGCTAAGACAATTAAAGGAGGTTTTTTAATTTCTTCCCTCCCATCGATGAGCTCTTGACTTTCAAGGCCTCAGTCCTTGTGAAGAATCGCTGATCCCGAGGTGTCGTTCTCGAAGAAGTGCGTGCTACCAAAGTCCATCTCCAGGAAAATGTTGAGAATAGGCATCCGTAAGCAGACGATGGATATTCGCCATTTTCTTTCTTGAATCTTTCCAACTTTAGTTCACAAAAGTTCGAAGTAATTCCAGTTCACTCCAACTACTGAACGATGAAACGTATGATGCGTTCGTTTACTCCCTCATCAAAGCGCAATCGCATGTTGCAGTTCGCTTAACTTTATCAAACGAAAGTTTCGTTGATACAAACACAATCCTTTGCATGGATTTCGAGTTTCTCAGTCCAATATGACTATCGGCACTTCCGAGAACAGGTAAATCCCAGTTTCTGTCAAAGTTCCTACACGCTGAGGAAACTCCTCACACGAATGACAATCTCAAACACACATGCACGCATAACAAACGTATGTAAGGAGGTTTTCGAAGGTGTTTCTTCACGTCTATACCAACATGCACCAACGAACGTATATCACTGACTGAACTCAGGAACCTCTTCTTACACTGTAAAAGTTCGTTTGGTGTTCAATGGCCGCCAACCATCTTCACTGATCTGCACATGACCACTGCCAACCGTCCATCACAATCGTCGTCTGCTCGTGACATCAGCAAATGTTCAATTTTCAAATCTGCTCTGTCATATCAAATTAATCCTTTGTGAATCTGTCATGTAGGCTATAAATCCGCCGTGCTGACATGACATAGTCCCACACAATTTATTAAATCCACGTTCTTACTTAAGTTGGCCATGTTCTATAGTCTAGTTATTACTCTTATATGTTGGCCTGCCTACCAAACTATACTAACTACAGCCTCTATACACAAATCTACTACTGCAAACAAACTACACTAAACTAATATACACTAACTAAGTAGGTAAGTAACCTGTTCTCGGCTTAGTTCAACCAAATAGAAACACGAATTAAAGGGAAGATCGCTACATATATCTCTGACAACATCAACTAATACAGATATAGAGAAATTAACTGTGAAAACCTTACTATGATGCATCATATACATAATAAGAAGAAGTGGATAAATTCAAACTAGTTTAAATGCATTATCATTACCTTCTGGGTCAAGGATCTTTTCAATGCCAAGCTTTTCATCTGCCAGATTGAAAACATGAATAAGGTTCTTTTCACTTGGATTTCTCAGCAGGTCATCATAATTGAACAGCTCTGGACTAAAGAACAAACACTTTGTGCTTATGACCAAAGACCAGTACACCGGCTCTGGATAACTAGAAAAACTGAACAGCTGTGTGAAAAGCATTGACACAGCTGCCACTTGTACACTTACAACACTCGGCATATAAAAACCCTGAAGCAGAATAAAAAGTCACCACATCACCACAGTCAACAAGGTAATACACAATGGTCAGCCAACTCGTCTTTCATCTCACCTCTATTCACCCTCCAGACTCATAAACACTGTAATTACTTAATGACTCTTCCTGTCATTAAGTTATAACTGGCTGTTTTGACTGCATCTGATTAATTTCTCAATCCTATTTCAATACCTTCTGTCTTACAATGCTTTTGGCCAGCAAGAATTGCATAGGTTCATGCTCTCATCTTTTCCCCTGCTGGAAACTATTCTTATATCACTTCTGAAAGTGTGCTTAATGTCCTTGGTCCAACCATTATATCTATTATTACCTTCTCGTTGGTTGAAGAATCCTTTCCGTATGCCTTCGCTCATGCCGTTGTTCATCCCTTACTAAAGAAGACTTCTCTGGCAACCTCTCTAATTACAGACCCATCTATACTCGGAATTTCTATTAAAACATTTTTGAATAGGTCGTTCTTAAGAGTATGCAAACTCATCTATCTTCAAACTCACTACTATTCCCTGTCCAGTCAACAGAATCTGCACTTCTTATGCTCATAATGACATCTAGAGCTCTATCAACAAAGGCAGAGTGACAGCACTTGTTCTTCTAGATTTGTCTGCTGCTTTTGACACTATGGATCATTCGCATCTTTTGCATCGCCTTCAACATTGGTTTGGGGTTTCTGGTTCCACCCTGAGCTGTTTGCTACTTATCTCAGCCCTCAGTCAATCATACTTAAATGGCAATTATTCGTATGTATGTATGTATGCATCCAGGCACTTGTATAGCGCGTTTTAAGAAACTCACAAAGGCGCTTTGCTAAGCTGTGGTGTCCCAAAGGATTCTGGGCTTGGTCCACTTTTGCTCACAATGTACATCACACCACTAGGTATATTACTTGGCATTCATTCAACACGATATCATTTCAGTGTACGTGAAACTCAAATTCATATTTCGTTTGAGTTTGTCTTGTTATTCGTCTGTACAGCTGTTGTTCACAAGTGTAAGTTCATCAGTATATGCTCCTAAGAATTTTGCACAGGATACTTGTGCATTAGTACATTAATAGTACTGTTTAGGTTACAGTTTAGAAGGCATTTACAATAAGATCAATATGATATGAAATTGGGCTTTCTAAGTTTAAAGAAATGCACTGGTTCTAAATCGTGCTGTTACAATTTGTAGTAATGCAGTTATTTTCATCATCATCATCATCATCAATCTCTTTATAAAACTTGCAGAAACACCAAAAAGGTTTAGAATTTGTTAGCTATAATCATAACTATTACATCAAAATCTGAGCATATAACACCTGTACTTAAATCACTACATTGGCTTCCTGTTCAGCACAGAATGTTCCAAATTGAGGCCTATGCTTAATAAAATATTGAACTGCATCCAACAACAGTGTTTGAAATCAATCCTTGCTCTCCATTCTTATCATTAATAATTTCCAACTAGGTCATCTGATTGCCTCTCCCTGGTCATGTCGAAACTAGAACCGGTCTTGGTGGACAAGCTTTTTCAGTTGCTAGGCCTAGATTTTGGAAGTCGCTCCCTGTATCTGTTCATTCTGCTCAGTCATTTCCCAACTTAAGGCTCATCTTTTCAGTTGGCTTATCCGCCACAGGCTCTCTGGTTGAGTCGACTGACTTTTTGGGTATTGACCTGATTGCGGTTGGTTCTGGTGCACTATCAGTAGATGCCTTCTGCATTAGACACCGGCACGATAGCAGTTGCTAATCAATAAAAATAACTTATCAGATAGAAATACATTGGTATCATCAGCAAAAATTATAAATCTAAACTGTGATCAAGTACTGGCTGGAGTTGTAGCATGGACCCATTAATGACCCTTTTGGGACTCCACACATGTCTTTGTTCTGAAAGGTGGTCACAGTATGAAACACACTGTTTTCTGTTTCTAAGATAATTGGAACACCATTCAAGGCTGACCCCACATACACTATAGAATTTATAGACTGGAAGAGAAGATAAAATGATAAAGAATGGTATTTATCTTATGTCTATATGTCAAACACTGACAGTAAAAAAAGTTGTATCTCTTTCAGTCATGAAAATATTTTTAAAATTTCTGTTTGGTTCTATCCAGCAACAATTTCTGCACATTTGTTGTGCTCAATTAATCTATGTTGTCATCTAAATTTTTTTGTAGACTGTCTTGAAGATAAAAATATATATATAAATATACCAAATTTTGGGGGGGATACAGTTTTGGGCAACTTTGGGTACTCCAAAATTTCTTTTTTCAAAAAACTTGACAGATGAATGGGAAGAGGAGATAAAATGCTAAAGAATGGTGCTTACCTTATGTCTACATGTAAAAACTGACAGAGATACCACAAGTTCAAAATTTTTTATTTTTTGGCTGTTTTTGCCAAAAATGTGTGGTCGTGAGGGGGTAGGTGAAAAAATTTATGCGGTCGTTAAAGGGTTAAAACACCAAGCATATGCGCCAAGCTAGACCCAAAGATGGGAACAAGTGCTGCACGAACACATGATTTGGCCAAAATGGTGTTACCCAATATCGCAATAAATATCTACCAGTAATAAATTTCTATTCAGATGACCTTTAAAAATAATAGTTTTTATAAGTTCTAAGTTAAGTTTAACAAACTGCAGTTCAACAGTTTTCGTCACTTACTTGCAAGTATTGGCGGACCTTACATTTCTGTGCTGAAAATCAGGAGGTAAGTTATGGTGCCATGACTCGTAATCAAGAATACAGAAGAAGGCAAAATATTTTAGCACTATGAGTCTTTTTACATAAACTAAACTATCAGCACCATTTTATGTTTGTAATGCATCCTTTTATTTAAAAACTAGCAGACTTAATCAAAGCCTTCAAAATCAGAGTTATCATCTTCATCAAAAAGTAAATTAAATGTCTTTTCAGTTAAAGCCGGATCATCCACATAGATGTCTGTTTTTCATCGTTGTCATCAATTTCAGAGTTGTCTTAGTTAGGTGCTGTTTCATAGACTGAGTTATCTACCATTTTCTGGGCGAGATGAGTTGCACTGTCTTCCTATGAGTCAGTGCATCAACTATAGGGTCATCGTCTTTGTTTGGAACTCCTTGTTGGGTATTGCCCCCTCTTACTTGAGGGAGCTTTGCCTACCTGTCCGGTCCAATTTGGGACGTGCTTCTCTTCGCTCCGCTGCTAGTGGTAATCTACTAGTGCCTCGCACTCGCACCTCGACCATGCAGCGTCGTGCTTTCTCTGTTGCTGGCCCAACCCTCTGGAATGGACTTCCTGTTACTCTACATCTTCTGCCCCGGGATTTTACTTCTATCTTCTGTTCTTCTCTTAAGACTGTTCTCTTTCGCCGAGGTTGGTTTGGGGGTGCTTCTGAGTAGTTTTCTTGAAGGGGCGCTATGTAAGTGTTCTGTATAAATAAATAAATAAATCAAATCATATCCCAGGCGAGCTTCACCTATTCACAAACCAAAGGCATATCGGGTTTCTTTGCGATCCCACCTTCAGTTAATGTTGCCGTGCCCAATATCATCCACTCCATCCAAAATTTATGGGCATGATCATTGAACAGCTTGCTCAGGCAAATGTCCAACAGTCGAAGCACAGATATTAATCCACCGGGGATTACATCCATCTGTGTGTAACTGTTTGACCTTGGATTTTATGGGATCAGTCAAATGTGCTCGAAACATGTCCCACACTAGAAGGCCTCTTTTCTTAATCAGAGCACCTGACTGTATGTTCCAGATGTGTTCCAACCAATCCTTTATTCCATCTTCACCCATCCAATCTTTGGAACGAGCTTTTACTATTATGCTCTTGGAACATCATTCCTTTTGGTAAAGTCTTTCGCTTAAACATAACCATTGGCTTAAGCTTGGTCCCATCTGCTGGACAGCAAAGGACAACAGTAAAATGCGTGCATTCATGGTCAGTAGCTTTGATAAACACGGTGCTTTTTCCTACAGCATTTACAGTCTGATTCCCAGACAGGTCAAATGTCACTGGTGTTTCATCCATAATGCCGATATGGGATAGCTCGTAATTACTTTTTGCAGAGATTAATTACAAATTTTAAAAAGAAATCAACTTTGTCCCGCAAAGCCTTAGGCAACTTTCGCACAATTTTTTTGCGTTGGTAGAGTGTAAGATTAAAGCAGAACCAGTAGACAGGCCTTGTGATGCCCTTGATTCTTTGTGCATTTTCATCACACATAAACGAATTGCTGTTCTAGTTATAATAAAGCTTCTTTGCCAACGCTTTCTCCATTTCTGGGAAAGAAGCCTCATAACCTCAACATGCATTTTTATCTTTCACATTTCTTCCAGTGTGCTCTTCTGTTTGTGCCAGTCTCTGATAAGTTTTTCAGAAATGCCAAACTCACAAGCCGCTAAACAATTGTTTGAAGCCTCGGCATGCTCAATGACTTTTAATTTGAAGCCAGCATCATACAAAACCTTTTGTGCTTACCAGTAATGTCAACCATAATTGTGCTCTAAAAAATTCTAATTTGACTCGAATATCCGATAAATGAACTACTTAAAAACCTCAGGTAACTAACTCACTGACAACCAACTGAAGAAAGGAAAGTTGTACTGGAAGGTGTGCATGAATTCCCTGTCGTTGCGCCAAACCATTCTGCGCCATAAAATCCAAAAGATCTACAGTAGTCTTGCCAAGAAAACATTGCACCCAGTAAGAACAAGATATAGGAACTGAAGTTTGGTGATGGATGACAGCATGGTTTTAATGTAGCACAGTCTTATTTTATTCTGCCAGATATTTTGTTAGTATTTTAAGCATATATATTTATTTCACTATGTTAAACATTAATTCTTTATAACATCTGTTTTATAACAGTATTTATGAATTTCTTAACCGCACATATGACATGCAGTATCCCATTTATGCGTTATGCGATCACCCACGGGTGAATTGATGTCCTCCCATTCATGAGTCAAACAGCTGTCATAGGACAAATCTTGCGACCTTGACTGGACCCTCCTATAAGTCAATACCCAAATTTGGACTTTCAAACTTGTCCAAAATTTATTGACTTATAGCCGATGTCTACAGTATGTATGCACGTATGAAAGCACACATGTATGTGTATATGAACGACACTGAATGTGTACATCAATTCCTGAACCAAGAAATTTACATAAGCCTCTAAAGAACCTCTGATATGCACTCACAGATTTAATAAAATAATGGCATATTCAATGTAAGTCTCTATCTTTAGCTGTCTCTGAAAATTCTTTTCAAACCCACACCACTGCAGAAACAAGGAAAAACAGCTTACCGATAGTGATGAATCAGAGCGTTGAAAGCAAGGCCATCTCTAAAGCTAGTCGTCAGATTGGTAATGTTTACCCTTTCATACCTGAAACAAAATTGAATTACTGTCAAAAAATCATTCAGAAATCACTATCCACTTAAACTATCGCTTGAATTATTGTTTTCTATAAACGCAAAACTTTAATCAAGTTTTCATAAAGTCAGCAAAGTCACTCAAGGTTATGTTAATTGCACGAGTGAATCCAAAAATTGAACCTGGCTGAGTCTGAATTAATTTAAAGAACAGCCAGCAAAGTCCAGCTTAATTTTACATCATACCGTCAAACGTCTGAATTAGTTTATGTTTATACAATGGATTGAGGACACATGTTTATGCTCTGAAGTCTTAGTTATAGCTCTGGTCAAAGAGTTTTGAACTCTGAAGTCTGGTCAGGTTAGCCTTTGAGAAGAAGACAGTACTAAGGGAGTTGCAGTAGGAGACCAGAGCGTTAGCCAGATACATCATGGCAGAAAAGGGAATGTAGCATAGCATCTAATCTGGAAGATTTCTTGGATGTGGTAGTGGGTGGTCCTACATACTGCACTGACATGCTCACTGAAAGATAAGCTGGAGTCAAACACAAGGCACATCTGTTTTAGCCAGGTAAATTCATTTATAATAATTTGTATAATGACATTCCCAAATTTAGCCATTTTTACACTATAATGAGTTATATGGCCAAGCAACCTGTAGCCCAGAAAACACAGCAGTCGGCTAGTGTCAACAGGCACTGCTACTATTAACAAATCCAATGCATTCCACATTTTTTCAAATTCTTACACTTTTTCAAATTCTTACACTTCAGGTAAGAGCAGCTTCAGCTGTTGAAAACATTGTTCACCTCAATCTATTATTAGATATGATAAGAAAAGTGGCACAAGATAAAAAGACTCAATTCTTGGAAAGTAACTCAGTGCTGCTAGTCAGTCAAATAGTCAAATCCTTTTCCAAAGCATTAGCACCAACACAGTTCACACTAGAGGAGAGATAAAAGCTTCCTACCTACCTCTCTACCACACAATTCAAGTGACTCTGCTATTGTGCTAAAATGCTTCTAACTTGATCTGACAATTTGTGCACTACAAACAGATTCATTCCTGATGGAATTTTAAGCCCAAGCAAATTAGGCAGAACATAAAACTACAAAAAGTATTTCAAATACGATACGAAAATATTAGTAACAAATACAATACTAGAATATTAGTAGCACAGCATGAGATAGAACATACATGTACATTGGAACCTCATCATAACTCTGTCTTTGGGAGCCATATCAAGTGCAGTGTTAAAATGAGGTTACTACCAAGGCTTAATTGAATTTGTTAACCACACACTGTTTCACAGTTCATGTTATAGTAATATATGCTGCCAAAGAAGTTCCATTACACAACTAAAATACAATAAAAATTGCCAGAAAAGAATCAATGCTAAGAAATGGCAGTCACCAACATCATAGTCAGTGGCCTGTAAATTGCCTAAATACCAGTATGCAGCCTGAGACCATCATCTTGCATGCTTATGTAACAGTACAAAGATCAGACTCCAGAACACCCAAGATGCAGTAAAAGTCCATGTTATTGTAAAGACAACAAAACGAAGGCAATGTCCATTTCTCTCATCCAAGATGCAGTGACATCGTAATGCTTGGTAACAGTAAAGCCATACAGTGACAAAGTCTGTGAAAGTCACCCACTAAAGTATCAAGTTACATCAAACAACGTGTGACAAACACCAAGACTGCCTAAACATTTACTGAATTCCAGTCGACAATAAAGCAACTAGAACACAGATAACCTTCTTTATCTAACTGACACAAGATATAACAAACGCCAATCACAGGCCACAAACTAACATTTCCTCATCTGCTCGTCTGGCTAAACCAGGTCCATGACAGAAGTAAAAATTAATTACTGTACCCCTGTGTTGCCTGCTGACACCATTCTAGTAGAGTTCTTTCCAAATTGGTCTGCTGTCTTTCAGGTGACCCTTCTTTTAAGACGTCTTTCATCTTCAACATAAAAATGCACAAGTTAAGTTGGATCAGCAAAGCTACCTCCTATGCACCCACTTGAAACAGACTGCTAGCTAAACAAATGAGAAAGATCTAGAAAAGAGTCAGAGAACATCAACAAAACCCATAAACTTCTAAAGATAAGAAGCTGGAATGGATCTGACAGAATTTTGATATATTGTATGTCTCAAAGCTAGGTCTAGCATAAGAAGGATGTGTTTATGATGTATCTGGGCACTTCCATAGTGGTTTTTAAGAACCTTACAAAAGTGCATAAAGCGCTTGCAACACATGGTTATGCTCACTCCAAAAATTGGCAGTTGAGCAAAATGCAACCAGATGTCTCCCACACTCAGATTTGTGCTGCCTGACAAATCTGTAAAAGCTGAACGACAAGAACCCTATTCAAAACAGACAGTCGTTGTCTGAATGGGCTCAGCAACTGATGATGTGTGTAGCACAAATGGCTGCTGACATCATCAATACATCTGCATAACAGCTATTGCTAATCGACATATAGTAAAGTTCTAAAAATCGTCTGAAATCCTCAGATTAACTGCAGATATCCAGACTCCAATGCAGAACACATACAAATTTTCAAGCAAGCATCTTAAATACTGATTTACAATTTTGGATTAATCTATTTGTAAAAACCAGTCCACCATAAAAACTGTTGCAGCAAATTAGGTGAACGATGACACGAAACTAAATTTCCTTTCTATTTTACCTCTTGACAAGTAAAGACCATTACATCATAACAGAAAACTGCAGCTTGATTCTACGGTGTTCAATAAAGGTTAAAGTCAAATTAATTAAGTCAATCAGCCTGCTTTAAAATTTCCCAAAATCTTGTAAATCACTTGTTGCTTTGAAGAACTCACCTGCCAGTGAAGAATTATATTCCAAATAAGGCCAAGAGTCAGTTTTGGATTTCCATTAACAATATCATCATTACTTATGTTGACCAAGTTCACCTGTCACAAAAGATACAAAATGTCAATTTCAACTCTCATCATCATTATCACTACCACCATTAACAGCAACAGCATCATTCTTGTCATCATTTTGCTATTTGCACAGTCAGTTGATGCCTTGTGCATTAGACACTGGCACATTAGATGTTACTAATTATTAATTATTTACAACCTCTACATCCTCTTACTGGTAATCATTGTCAAAATCATTAATGCCACACTACTGTAGAACAGGCCAACATGAAAATGCTTAATGGAATCCAGACCACGCTCAGCAACACATCTTCACCACATTCAAACTTCTGCACTGCACAGACACAAAAACAGTACAAGCTGTTTTTTGCCGCTTTGCTTAACAGAAAGGTGGTGCTAAGAAACACTAAAAAACAATTATTGCGATGCTCTCTGGATAACTGCATCTTGCAGAACCTTCATTAACTAAATGATCCATACAAGGCAGTGTGAGGATGTCATGAATATTCATTTACACTTACTGACAAAACACACCCAAGTTTTTATTTACAATTACCCTATTACAGTCCGCTATTCACAAAGCCTCTTTCTTGGTCATAATTAACAACTGTCATACAGTCCTACACAGAAAAAAACACCAAAAACAAATCCTCATGAGAACGCAAGCACAATCCTACGAAAGCAGGAGATTTGGGCATCTGGCACTAGCTCAGCTCCGTCTGCCTTCTCCACCTGCACAATAACCACTCCAAACTTTCTTGGCTCGGTTAAGGTTATATCTGTAGCCACTGCAAGCAAAGAAAAGTTTGGCAGTGGTTCCATGTCACTTGTCAACCACTCCACCATTCTCCCTTGTGCATTCTCCACACTCCAGTTCATAGCTGATACAGCTGCAACAGCACCAGTTGCAATTATACAATTACCACCAGCACCACCGGTACCAGCGTAGACAAAGGCAAAGGGAAGCTAAGCACTTCTCAACTTCTCTGGTTTCCTCCACAGCCCGTTGTCTCCTCCTCGTTTACCATGCACAACAGCCCATCCTACATCGGAGGTGCTTGTTGCCTGGATGTCGTCCAACTGCCTCCAATTGAATCCTGGGAAAATCCAGATCATTGGGCTTCATATTCATGGCCAGATTTCCAAACTTGACTTGCCTATCTGCAACATAGCTCTCTTACTTCTCTTTCTCCTCTATTGTGCATGGTTTAGGTGTGACCTCATACCAGGAATTGACCTATCAGACCATGTGAAGAATGTATGTCGAACACACTTTTACCACCTGCTCCAGATACGCACTATATGCCTTTTGCTTACAACTCTAGCTGCACACATTCATATGCACCATGGCCGACTATGGTTATGCCATTCTGGCAGGCCTAACTCTTTCTGATCTGCTTTAAATGCTCCGGCTCAACTGATCGGCAGTATACCTAGGATTGGGCATATATCCAGCTTCTCACAGGAAGAGCTGCACTATTTACTACCTCTGCAGAAACGAACTGAGGTTAAGGTCTTAATACTTATGCGTAATTGTCTTGCAGTCTGTGGTCCATCTCATCTTAAATAGCTTTGCATCTCAGTCTCTTCCATCCCATGCTGTGCAAGGTCACATGGTAAGTAAGCATTTGCTAACATGCAATGTATCCATCAGCCGAATGAGGAATCATTGGCTGTTCCATCAGCCCGAACTTTCACTGACCAACTGAAGTTTTGCTGTGGTTGGTCCATCTTTCTGGAGTAAGTTGCCTAGCAACCTGTAATATGGGCTTCTTGGCCTTTCTCTGTCTCTTTTCTGTAAGCGCTTGAAAACCATTCTGTTTGATCGTGGTTTGTGTTGTCTGGTCATAAGCATCTCTGATAAGTTTCTCTTGAGGGGCACTACATAAATCTGCAATTACAATTACATGCAAGTTACGAATATTACAGATCTAAACATTTAAATTAGAAAGTCCAAGTCCAACTAAACTGATAACAAAATAACATCTACCCATAGGGATCTGACAGAGATGATGCAGTGAATAGCATGGTTTAGCGACAACACGCTCCACCGCCTCCGCCTTTTCAGCTCAACCTCAATTCACCGCCACAGACTATCTTAACTACATGCGGGAGAAGATCGACTCTGTTCGTCAGTCTACTGAGGGCTCGCCTCCTCCCTCTTTCCCTCCCACATCTTCCAGGCTCCATAGTTGGAGCCCTTTATCTCTGGATGATGTCCGTCTGCTAATCCTGAACTCACCAGCAAAGTCCTGTGAACTTGACATGCTTCCTCCATTTTTACTTAAAGAATTTATTGATGACCTTATTCCTTTTTTTCATTTATAGTGTAATTCTTCTTTGGCTGAGAGCTCAGTTCCGCCCTCCCACAAGTATGCAGTAGTTGTTTCCTCTCTGAAGCACCAGGGCTTTGACCCTAGTGCCCCCTCTAATTACCGTCCCATTTCTAACTTGCCTTTCTCTCCAAGCTCCTTGAAAGGTCCGTCTCTTATCAGCTATCTCACTATCTCGACACTAACTCTCTTATGCTTCCACTTCAGTCTGGGTTCAGGAAATACCATTCCACCGAATCGCTTATGATTCGCCTTCTTGCTGACGTATTTGGGGCTATTGATTGCAGGCAGGTCACCCTTCTGGCCCTTTTCGAGGTAAGTAATGCTTTTGATACCGTTGATCACTCCATCCTATTGAAGCGTTTGGAGATTTCCTTTGGCATCACTGGTTCTGCCCTCACCTGGTTTCTGTCAGACCATCTTCAATCTGTTATTTTTGGGCCCTCACGGTCCCTCTGGTCCCCCGTCTTCTTTGGTGTCCCACAGGGTTCCATTCTAGCTCCTCTTCTCTATATTTTATATACCTCTGATCTAGCTCGGACCCTCCTCCCACTGAGTGTTGCTATCCTTCAATATGTAGATGACACCCAGGCTTATGCCCATGGTCCGGTGGAGGCGGCCCCAACCCTTATCCAGAGGATTCTTAACGTCACCTCTGTCCTTAACCTATGGATGTCCTCCAATCACCTCCATCTGAACTGTAATAAGACCCAGTTCATCTGTCCTGGTGGCCACTTGCAGCTCGCCAAGATTGATCTCTCCTTACGCCAGAGATTTCCGGATATCTCCTTCTCTACTACGATCCGGGATCTCGGGGTTGTACTGGATCAGGAGCTTGCCCTGTCTGCTCATGTTAACACCATCTCTCACTCTTGTTTTTACCATCTTCGTCAGCTCCGCACCATTTGCCGTACTCTTTCCTTCCACGCTATCTCCACTCTGGTCCATGCCCTCATTTGCACTAGGGTTGACTTTGGTAACGCCATCTTTACCAGCCTATTGCTAGCCAACACTGCAAAGCTGCAATCTGTGCTCAACTCTGCTGCTCGTCTCATTGGAGGCATTCCAAAATATGGCCACATCTCGTCTTATATTCGTGACACTCTTCGCTGGTTCCCCGTCCAGCAGCGTGTCCACTTTAAGATCCTCTCCCTCATGCGCAATTGTGTTCTTGGCTCTGCTCCCCTTTACCTCACTGACTTCTGCACTTTGGTCTCCTTGTTGCCGGGCCGTAGCACCCTTCGCTCGGCCACTAAGGATCTCCTGTTTGTCCCTCGAATGCGCACTGCTACTGCCCAGTCTAGAAGCTTAAACTACGTTGGTCCCACTTGCTGGAATCGTCTACCTCGAGAATTGAGACTTGAGCTCCTTTCTCTCCCCCTCTCACTGTTCCGCAGGCGCCTGAAGACTGTACTGTTTAACAGTGATTTTACTCTTTCGGTCAGAAGCACCTCTGTTGAGTTTATCCTCTAAGAGGCGCTTTATAAATCTCAAATTACAATTACAATTATAACACGACTATTATATTTATGAGACTTACGAGAGGTCAATGGTACCCATAATCGTAAGCTCAAAATTTCTGTAGTGTCCCACTAAAGCCAAGTTGCGGGAACCAGCTTATTCAAAGGTGCTCAGTCAAAACAAATAAATAGGCAGAAAAGGTTCGGTTCCAGGTCAAGATCCAGGAGTCATGCAGGCAGACAGTCATAAGGCTAGGGCAGATGGTGTTTGGATTGGAGGAGAGAAAGAGAGACAAGAAGAGAAAGAATCAGGAAAAGCTTTTTAGAATAGTAAAGTTTTCAGTTTTGAGTGAAAGCCCAGCCAAGAAACTGCAAGAGGCGAAGTGTTGGTGAGTTCGTATGATGGGTCAGATAATTGTCATAATTCCGGTGGCAGTTTATTCCAGAAGGGTGGAATAGCTATGGCTAAGGAACAATTTCCAAATTTTAAGGATGAGGTGATGGGGGTAAAGAAGTGTTAGGACAGAAGAGGATCGGGTTGAATGGAGTCGTTTAATTTTAAATAACTGACGAAAATAGGAGGGTTGGGAAGATTTAATTGTGTTACAGGTAAGCTAAGACTTTATGTGTTCCAAGCTCATGACATGGCCCATACACTTTGATCTCCTGAAAACCTGGTCCAGCTGTTCTGCTGTTACAAAATATCTCTCCTTCTGAGTCACATTTGTCTGACCATACAGCCATTATTGCTCAGGTTTCCTTCCAGCAAAAGCCACCTCCTACTTTTTTGTCTGTTACCATCCATGGAAAATACTCAACATTCCCACCTTCAAAGCTAACATCCTTGCCTTCCCTCTGTGGTCGTGCCCCTCACAGACGTCTACCAAACTTGCAGCCCAACTAAATTCGACTTTATCTGAAATCCTGGATAAGCTCATTTCTGCTAAGTTTAAGAGGGCCAAGTACCAGCCATGGTACAACTCAGACATCGCCGTTGCTAGAAGCCAGCTCAAGAGGTGTTAGCAATGCTCCCATTTACCTTCTCATCTCAAATTTCAGCACCAGTGTCACAAAGTCCGTAAAATTGTCTCGCTGCAAAATACACCTACTTGTCTTGTTTGGTCTCTGAATGCTTCACTTCTTCTGTGTTGTCATGGTAGGCAGCAAACAGGATCATACACCACAACAAATGCATTAAATTATATACCTAGCTCTTCACCCTCTGCCCTTGCTGACAGGTTTCTGTGCCCTTTCATAATAAGACTCAAGCTTTCCAAATGTTCCCGCATTTGAAACCCTTTCATACCCTAAATCTCCTCCTCTGGTTCTCAACTTATTTCAGCTAACAACCCTGACTGAGATTCGTAATCTCATTTCTCATCCCCAGATAAACAATGTGCTTTGGACCTCATTCTTATAGCCCTTTAAAACAATGCTTCAATGTCTTGGGCCCAGTATTTACATCCACAGCCCAACTATGAAGGCTGCTTTCCCACCGGTTTTGCTCATGCTGTAGTTTACCCTCTTCTTAGAAAGCCATATCTCCCTCTTGATTTATTATTGAACTATTCTCCCATCTCAATTCTCAAGCTTATTTACAAAATCTTGGCAAAAGTAGTTGCCAGTCATCTGAGTAATCACCTTTCATCTCACAACCTGTACCTTCCCTCCAATCTGCCTACTGCAAATACCATACACTAAATTGCACTATTCACTGTTCACAATTGCATAATCAACTCCTTGGACTAAGTAAAAGTAACTGCTCATATTCTCTATGACCTATCCGCCACTTCTGATACTGTTGATCAACACTAAGTCTTTCTGACCATGTCAAAACCATCTGCAAATCATTCAATTTTACATACAAGATATTCGTAGAACCAGACCTCTTTTGCCTCTCACTGTCTTAATCCCATTAACCAATGCACTAGTTTCCGGCAGGCTTGACTACTGTAGCTCATTTCTTATTGGCATCACAAAGAGAGATCTGCACAAACTACAAATGGTTCAAAACAATCTTGCCATAGCCACAACAACAACACATTAGTATCATCATATAACACCAATATCACACTCATTACACTGGTCATCCAATGAGAAAAGAATCCATTTAAAATATGTATTATAGTTCACAAATCACTACATTAAAATCAGATGACCTATCTCTGTTCCACATCCAACACTCATACCAACAAGTATTACACATGAGCAGTGGACACTATGATTGTTGTGTGCCTCATACCAGGACAATGTTGGGTTCTAGACCATTCTCGGTTGCTTGTCCACAGCTTTTAATTTACTGCCAAGCTCTACTCACTTTGCCAGTTCTTTGTTGTGATTCAATTTTAAACTTAAGACTCATCTCTTTCAACTTGCTTACCCAACAGAGTCTAACTTTTGGTTTCTCTAACTTCTAGGAATTTGACTCCTCCAATGAATAAAGATTTTTATTACAATTACACTTGAAGCGATCATCAATTAAAGCTTTGGGCATTATGATCATGTTGCAATAGTAGTCATTAGATTAGATTAGGAGTGAAAGTGAAGAAGGTTGATAAATGTTAATAAATATTAGCCACCTATTACCAGATTTAAGACTTGCAGCAATACATTCAAACCATTCTGGGGATGGAAGAGGAAGAGAGAAAGAAGGCTTCATATCCTCCTCGACCCTTCAGCTGAGGTTCACTCAGGAGAAAAGAAACAGAGGTATTACATCAGAGACAAAAGAAGGTGTGCCAGAAAGCTAGAGCCAGCCTTCATTTAAAGCAAGAATATCAGTAGAACGATAAAAGATTTATATGATTAGAATAATTTAGGAGTGACAGGAATTTGTTGTGGGTAGAGCAAATGTTTAGGTGACAGAAATCAAGAGCAATAAGAAAAAGAGGGCCAGGATTCAGTTCAGCGTCACCAGACAGAAGGACAAGGAGGCAGACGAGATGTTAACATTGATCTAGAACCAGATGGGGACAGAGCACAGTGTGGAGCATGACCAACACCAGCCAGAGAAATGTGTAAGTAGCTCACATGTAGCTGGATGAATGAAACAAAACAAGCATGCATGAAAGGCACTTCAGAATTTAGATAGTGCATACATCCAATGTATTGACTGAATAACAGTTACAGTGAGAATGTGCATCACAAGGCAGAGACTACAACAGCATTCTAATGCTGACTAAAACCACAAAGCAAGTAGGAATACAGAGCCTAATTACAAGTAAGAAAATCAAGAATTTTCAGCTTTGTGGGTAGGCTGCAGGCTCTGTGAAACTACAGGGTTCAAGGCTTACATTAGATTTGAAGCTGTGTCAGAGCAATGCTAAAGAACTGGGGAACTCACTAACTGAATGGAACGCCAGGGTGAACAAGCCTGAAACTGTGAGATGGCAGGCCCAAACAAAACAGAAGTGGCCAGCAAAAATTTAGATTAAAAGCAAAATATCAATCAACTAAATTAATAAAAACAATACTCCCACTATACAAGCACAGCAAAACATGAATATCCGGAAACTAAAATGAAAAGCTCTATTTAAACGACAAATGCAGCCAACTATACTTCAGCAAATCTATAATGACAATCCACAGTTCATCAGTATCTGCACAACCGAAAGAAAATGGATCGACTAGACCAGCTAATTGAAATGAACGAATATGTTTCAATTGCCCTATATCTATAACTTGTCTATGCCAGTTCAAATGTCCTAAGAATGTATAATACATACCAGTGTGTGAGCTGGCCGATACATTAATACACAGACAACGGAATACTAAACAACAGCAAGCTAGGTGGCATGTCTCAACTGAACTTACAACAAAAACAGAACTGATATTCATTTGCAATTATGATTTTGCTAACATTTTGCCTCACCAGTGTATCTTCAGACATGCAAAGTGCACATTGTATATGTTGTGTCCAGTGTGCATCCCTGTAGGGGTGTGTGAAATACATGCACGATATACGGGAAACAAGGATCACATATTTTAGCTTAATAATCAAAACACATGACTGATTACTGTGAAATCAATCTTACATTATATTCTTCTTCCAGCAATCTGATAGCACGATTGACATTGTTCAGATGGTGAACTCGCATACGACCACGTTCCGGCTTCTAAAAAAAGCAAACATTAATGATTAAAAACGTCAAAATCATACAAACAGAATAAACAATAAACATAATTTACCAAAATGTCTAGCATTTGCTAAAGTGAGTCTACATCAACAGTTATGGCTGAAAAACCAAGGCTGATTCACAACCTTTTCAAAAAGGCTAAGATATAAAGCAGTTTTTTAAACTCTATGAAAGCCTCAAGGTAAGGTTAAGTGAGGCAAGGAATGAGAAGCTAAGTGAAGGACTGTGCAAAGTATATGGTGACACAATGATAGAAATCCGTACATGTTCCCATTTCACTTTTTACCCCATCCTTTCCCTATCCGTAGCCCTTTGTCCCCATTCTTTCACCATCCACACACGCTTCAGAATTTTCTAATACAAATTTTCTTCCCCGCAATGTCCCAACATCTAACAGGAAAGAAAAGACTTGGTGTCTAATAACAAAAGTTCTTATAGTCATAAACACTATAGTAAAACATGTTTGTCTTCATTGGCAGTCCAGTTTTCTCTTATAAATAAGTTATAATTAATGGCAAACCTGTTCAACAAAATTTTGATCCACATAGGCAGTCAATTCTCCTTTCTGTCAAGCTGACCATGAGTAAACAAACTCCATGCTAACACTAACAAGTTCCCTTAGTGTACAAAAGGACGGTCTTACAAATTAAACAGGATACATTTTTAAGACTGGGTGGGCAATTTAAACAAAGTCAGTCTTGGAGGGCTAACAGGCAGTGAGCTTTTCAGTTTCCCACAGCCAATTCCAATCATTCAACCTGGGAATCTACAGACCCGGCAGTAGCTGTCTGGGGATTGCACTGAAATAAATAAGCCATCCAGGAAGAGCCAAGTTACTCTGTCTAATTTTCCTTGGTTTAAACCTGACACCTAATTATTCCCTACTACAATCCTAATGTGTGTGGGCGAATGTGTTTGGGTGTACTATTACATACCTCTGTTAAAACATGAAACATTGGGTGTAATTGTTGTACCTTGTGTGAACAACTGGCAGGAAGGGGAGTCTTAGGCATAATGTGTCAGATTGTTTTGGTTGTGGACTGTGTTCCCCCTTTTTGGCCCGTCTGCCGACAAGCTATGTTCGTCTCACAACTTTGTGAAGTCCTGTTTTATTTCTTTGTGACTTGTTTTATTTGTCACCATCTGAAATGGACTTCTGATTACTCTTCATTAGTTTCCTGTTTTGTTGATAACTGACTGTGGTTGAAGTTTAGTTATTCTTTGTGGGCTTTTCATTTGTTCATCACCAACAGTGGTTCACATTGTGTTGCTCAATGCGAGTTTTGTTATATTCGTAAATAGCCTAGGAAATAAACTACTTGTTAACATAAACTGTTGTCCTGCTATGTATCCTCAGACCACAACTTGTACAAAAATGAGAGCCTGTCAAAAACTATCCGACTACAAATAATTTAAATAATTAACTGTCAGAAGTTTCCAAGCTGCTGTTAAACTGTTAGATTTAAAAAGGATTTGTTTCTTGGAAACTTTCTTACTTTTGAATTGTAAAGCATTTTTTGTCCAGCTAGCTTCTTTTAGTGGCAATTCAATGGAAACACAAGTTGCAGCCAAACCACTAACACTGTAAAACGTGAGACTGCTGCAACTCAGGACACCGAACATCAGAAGCATCGGAAATAAAGCAACTGCCATCACTAGCCAATCCTGGCACCAGTCTTCTCTGAATTTTAGTCCTTTACAGTTGGCCTCGGCAAGGACTCGGTCACCGAGTCCTTGCCGGTATATGCAAAGTTTGGACAAAAAAAATGGAAGAATATGGTATGAAGATCAACAAAAAGAAAACAAAGGTGATGAGATTGAGTAAATGTGAAGGGAAACGCATAACTATTGTAGTCGATGGTATGGAAATTGAACAAGTCCACCAGTTCTGTTATCTTGGAAGTATAATATCAGATGACTGCAGATGCAGTACTGAGATTAAGAGACGAATAGCAATTGGAAAAAAGCATTCTGGAAGAGAGGAGAACTTCTGAGAGGAAAGCTGAATATGGATCTAAAGAAAAGAATGGTAAAATGTCTCGTATGGAGTGTAACGCTATATGGTTCTGAGACATGGACTATTGGAAAGGCAGAAAAGGAGAAACTAGAGGCATTTGAAATGTCGATATGGAGAAGACTGGCCAAAATCAGTTGGAAGGATGATAAAACCAATGAGGAGATGTTACACTTGGTACAAGAAGAAAGGACACTAGTCAATACACTAAGGAGGAGACAAATGAACTGGATTGGTCACATACTGCGTGGAAATTCTCTCCTGAGGACAGTGATTGAAGGAAGAATAAAAGGAAAGAAGGTTCCAGAAAGACCAAGAAATATGCTGTTGGACTGGATGATGGATAAAGAAGGAAGTTGGGGCTACACAGAAGTTAAAGAAAAGGCACAAAACAGAGAAGAGTGGCGTCGTTGGACTCTTGGACCTGCCTAATGGCAGAACATTGCTCTGACACAGCTTCAAATCTAATGAAGAAGAAAGAAGATGAACAGTTGGCCTATAGTAAACATCATTCAACTAAGACTGCTCTTACTGGCACACTTAATATATTCCATTCAATGGATTCTGGCAAAGCATCTCTTCTTATATCTCTCAATTTGAGTGCTGCATTTGATACTGTGGATCATGGTATTTTGTTATCTCAACTCTACATATCTTTTAGAATTACTGGCTCTTCTCTTCACTATATTTCTTCTTATCTCAATGATCGTTATCGTTAGGGTTCTGCCCATTTGTCAAATAGCATGCATGCTTAATACAATGGTCCAGAAATATGATGATGATACTCAACCCTACATCACTCTCTCTGCAACAGATCCCTCAGCTAAAACTGAACTTGAACACAGTTTGTCCTCTCTTGACCTTTAGTTCTGCTATAAAGATCTTGCAGTCAATCCTTTTAAGTCAAATTGGTTTAATGTCTGTTAGGGTGGCCCTTATTTATATGGCAAAAATTAATAAAAAAACAATACTAAGCCTCACCCTTTCAAGATATTCCTTATCATAAACAAACATTATGTGCAAATTTTCAGCAAAACATTTTTATATTTATAGGTCGCTCAACGACCCTAATGTTTAGCCATATGGCGTAAATGTTAGAATTAAAAAATTGTTTGCCATCAGTTTGACTAAGCCACGCAAGAAATCAGGCTGCAACGAAAACTACTGTTTTAGTGTTTAATTGATATTCTCAAACCAATACATAACAGTTTCTAAAATCAAACTACTGTATACTGAATGTATAGTATACAGTAGGCCCTGTGCTTTTATGGTTTCTTAAGTAGCATTAATTTTCTTGCATCAGGAAAGTTTTCCCGACTCTGTTTGATATCTTAAAGTACATACTGCAACTGTTTTTCACTCTTAAAGCGCCCCCCGTCTGTGCTGTGTCTCGGATCATGGCGACATCTCACTCTGCATGATCACTGGTGACTGCTAGTGTGCTGACAATTGCCTCTGCAGCCTTGAACTCATCCAGTATGGATGAGTTCAATGTATCAGGGTCTTCGATTAGGAATCTAACTGGCAAGCCCAGCGCCACATTTCTGTTCCACACTGTCATGAAATCAATAAGAGTCTTCTGCTGTACCGTCACCAAGTCTATTTCTATGCGCTTCAATGGGTCATTCGCTTCTTCTTTCTCTGCTGATGCTTTCAGCATGACCCATTTTGTGGTCAAGTCCACCTCCAGCTCATCAATGTCTGAGACAAAGTCACTGTATTCTGTGAGCAGCAGCTGCAGGATCAGCGACCCCGTGAGACTGAGAGGGATCAAATCCTCAGAAAGGTACCACAGGTGACTGGCTAGCTTGCATGAAGTAGCTGCACTGATATCACGATCAGGGTAAGCATCAAGTTGCTGCAGGAAGAGCACGACATTCCTAGCTACTTTGAAAGCCACAGGTGCCAGAAACCAGTACTTGATGTAAAATTTTGCAAGAAATATATTCACACATAGCAATCCCCGAGATTCTCTCGCTGACAGTTTGAACTGCGATCTGAAGAGCCAAACTTTGATACTGTATATTCCTTTCAACATCCAATGAACCTGACCTGGTGTTCTTCCCAAAAAGACAAGCATTAGTTGGAGTAGTTCACAGTAGTCCTCATGGGGTCGCTGATCCTTAAGCTGCTGCTCACAGAATACAATGACTTCATCTCAGACATCGATGAGCTCGGATGAGGCGATATCATCAGAGGCATGATCGTATCTTTCTTTGTTGATGGATGACCACTGTTCTTAATACATACTCCAAAGGTGGCAGCCAATGCAAGTTCCATGGCATGGTGTCGACAGGCAAAGTGTAGAAGGCCCGGCCCAGTAGCTGCTCCAGAATGACGCAGGCATCTGATAGTCGGCCAGTGTTAGACACATGCCCCGTACCAAGCCTTCCAGACCCCATTCTAATATTCCATTGTGCAGAGCTTCGGCCACGGCTTGGCCAGTCCCTGTGGGTATCTGGAACTGTCAACAGTTTCTTCTCCCCCATCGCTGAAACCAGAATAGACAGCCTGTGCACTTATCTCTTTCCCTGTCAAATCAAACATCACTTTGCTATCCCAGTGGACAGTCAGGATCGTGTTTAGTTAGAATGCCTCCACAATGCCAGCAGTGGCTGCTTTTCAGTTTCTTCAACGTAGATGCTGGATGGTTGACCTGTTAAGTGCAAGCGCTCCTGGGTCTTGTCCAAGAGCCCTAGACACTTCAAAGACCATCATCATGGCGGCCCTGTCACTCAGTCCACTTCAATCAAGCTTAGCTGCCAGTTCTGGTGATATAACACTTTGGCGTCCTCATTTCCGTGGTGGGTTATCAGTACTCATACTGGGATGTGGATCTTAATCTTCACATTCACACTTTCTTCCGAGTTGGTGCTGCTCTCCAACATAACTTTCTCCAAAAGGGCAGCTATCTGAAGTTTGGATCACTGTCACCTCCTTTGCAGCGTCACCTCTTTCTTCATCTGCTTCTGCTCTTGTTGGAGCAGCGTGTCTTCTTGATTCTCGATGAGCTACATCGCATTAGCATGCACAAAGTCAAACAGTTCCCTGATCCTGTCTAAAAACATAGCTTCTTTGGCTGTTTGAGTCTGGAACTGACGACTCTTGTTCTTCTTCAGCCCCTGCCATTCATAGAATAGTTGCTCGACCTATCTGATCGAGTGTTGGTGATGTTTGGTTGGAATTCTAGCGTGGGACCAGAAATCTTCGACTTGCTGTATGGTGCGGGTCGCTACCATTCGGATATCCTCTTTCAGTACACTGTGGCAATGCATAAATGGTCAAGAACCTGCTTCTCCTGTGGTAGTTTACTTTCTTCTATCCCTTCTATAGGGTTAACAAGGTAATCATCTTCTTCGGCTCAAACCATCTCCTTTGTCTGCTGCTCCAACCGTTCTCGGTGGGTGAGCGTCAGCTCCGACTGTCTTCTTCGGCTCTTTTCATCTTCTTTGGCTCCAATTGTCTCTTGGTGAGTGAAAGTTCATCTCATTTCTTGTGGCTAATTAACCATTTTATATGGGAAGTCGGTCATGTGAGCAAAAGATCTGGGTGCAAAAGGACACGTGTGCAAAAGTCATGTGCAACTGTGCATTGTGCAAAGGACTTGTGTGCAAAGAACCATGTGCAAAAAAGCCTTGTGCACTGTGCATAAGAGTTTATGAAAGTTCATACCACGCTGATTACATAGTAAACTTTGGCCTCCATGAGCGACCTCTGAATGCAGATCGATCTGCTTCAAATTTTACACAAAATGTTTCTTGCTAAAATGAAATAATTTGACAGGGTAAGAGTTACAAATTTTGAAAATGAGAAAATTAGGGCCACCCTAATGGCGATATCAAACTGTTTCCAATATTTCAATGTAGAGGTGTAGTGTTCAACAATAAACAATAAATAAAACAATAAACAAAAAACAATAAACAAAAAACAATAAAAACAGGTCTAGAGAAATATTAATGTATAACGATGCTATATCCATGGTGACCAGGATTGTCTTGATTAATTGAGTCCTTATACAGTACAAATTTATGAATTTTATGAAGTGTAATTTTATTAAGGAAGTCAGTGGTGTCTTAATGAGGTTAGCGATTTGTTTCTCTCCTATTTTGAGTAATTGTTGTGTATAAGTGTGTAATTTAGTGGTTAGGTTATTCATCTGGGAAATAATAGGTCTAATAGAGATGTTCTTTTTATGAATTTTAGGAAGGCCATAGAAATTTACTTAATTGTCTGCTAGTGGAGGTATATAAATGGATAAATGACAAGACATCCAAGACCCTCATGGAAGCAGCTAAATTGTGGAAGAATTAAGCTTCCCTAATTAAAGCATTTCCAGTTTAGGAATGTGATTCATGGGCCACTGTCACCTTTCCACTGGGTACCCATGCCTCCAAACCCGTTGAGAGGCCTAACAGTGGGTAATAAATGTTCATAAGCAATACCTCTTGTTGTCAGAAATAATGGTATCAGCCAGGATCTCAAATGACTTAGGTGCTGGATTAGACAAAATGAACATATGCAGTGGTAAACGTGACCTTAAAGGAAAAGCAAGTACTCCACCTTTACCACTGCATCCACCCTCTTTCAGGATAGAAAAAGTTAGGGCTGTGACATCAGAAATGAATGCTGGTGTATCACTAGGTCGAAGCCAGGTCTCATTAAGGGCGAGTATATGTAGGGATTATTTCAGTATCGCTAACCAAAAAAGTTAAAGAAGCAGATACAAAGACAACTCATGAAGGGTAGTCGAAGATATTCTACTTGAATTTGCATAAGACAAAGATGGAAAATGTTTTTGGTATCACACAGCAGTAGCACATATGACTGAAATGAAAAAGCACCACCAGGTTAGTTGTAGTCAAGAAAGCAGATGGAAATAACCGGTTATGCTGTAATTAAAAGGAGCTTAATAAGATAATTGTGTTCAATCCAGGGCCAATGATAGTTATTGAGGATGTGTTTAACCAAATGAGTGGGAGACGAGTTTATAGCAAGTTCGATTTCCGCAAAGGTTATTGCAAATGCCAGTGAAGGAAGAACACAAGATTTGACTACCTTTGTGTGTGCAAGTGCCTTGTATAAATTCAAAGTGGTACCATTTCGGCTGGTAAACAGTTATAATCGGATGATACAGAAGATCCTGGAAGGAACATCGAATTTGAAGACCTATGTGGATGATATTTTAGCTCACATAAAGGAATGGAAACACCTGTTAAGTGTGTTGAGAGAATTCTTTGTTTGTGTTAGGAAATCGCACTTGACGCTGAGACCGATGAAGCATAGTCTTGGATATGGAACTAACGATTTCTTGGGGCATACCATTGATGGTGAATTGATTAGCCCAAGGAAAGAGTCCATTAATAAGATAGTGAGTGTGTCACGCATCCAGTTGCATACGCAACCTGCAAGTTAGTTAAAAGCGAGAGAAGATACTCAGTTGAGGAAAAGGAATGTTTGGCCATGGTTTGGGCTATTCAGAAGTTTGGCAGATATTTGCTTGGAAGAGAGTTTGTGTTGGAGGCAGACCATTGTGGACTACAGTATTTAAAGACTGGTAAGATAAGGAACTCAAGGGTCATGCGATGGTACTGACACTCCAGAACTATTGTTTTAAGGTATGTATGTATGTATCTAATCTTTTATATAGCGCATTTTAAGAACCTCTCAAAAGCGCTGTGAACATGGCTGTCCAGTTAATTTAAACAAGTAAGTCTTGACTAACGAAGAGAATGTTTCTTGGGACAAATTCACAGAAATAGAACGAATGTTTATAGGAAGACTATTCCACAGGGAAGGACCCATGCAAGACAATGCACGGTGTTGTCGTGCTGATGTACCACAGCGAGGAACCTGTAAATCTCCTCGGGATGAAGAGCGAAGCGACTGACGACCCGGATGGGCACCAACCGGCACGAACAACTCTCGTATGTATTCAGGAGCGTATAGAGATGTTAAAAAACATGTTTTTTTTGGCGTTGAAATATTTCAATGAAATATTTCAGTTTTATTTGAAATATTTCAGTTTCCTTTGAAACATTTGAAATTATGTTTTTTTACATTTTACAACTAATTACAACCATAATAACAGTTTATTTATTTCTCTCATATTACATATTATATGCATTATTGTGTTAGTGATGACCATCCTCGAGATACTCAATTTATTTCTAATTACCTGTTTTTAAGAATGACTTTTATGAGAGTTACATTATATGTTGAAAAACATATTTTATTCACCAAATGTCACAAATTACAGTTTGATCTAATAAAGTAGATGTTATTGTTCATTGTTATGCTTAACATTTATTATTAATCACTTGTTTTGTCATAAATGAAATAAATGTGATTTTAGCTAAATTCTGCTAGCCTAGGAGGCTAGGACACAGTCAATCGTATAGAATTCGAAACACTTTAGTGACTTTACAAGACAAATTATAAATCACAAATACTATGTCAACTAGACTCAATAATAATCCGGCGAACAAAATTTTACAAAAAGTTCTAAGAATAGAACTTAGAACACAAACATAAATAGTACTATCAGTCAGACAGAGTAAACCATCATTAATAGTAATTATACTTCAAAACATGTTGTTTTTTTTGGTCATTGAAATATTTCAAAAAAACCTGTCAGAAATGAAATATTTCAAATGAAATATTTCACGCTCACATCTCTAGGAGCGTAGCCAGCCAACGAGGCCCGACCAAAGAGCAGGATCTTGAATTTGATTCTTTCTTCAATTGGTAGCCAGTGCAGAGTATCTCTCATATAAACTGATATATGGGAAAATTTCGGTAGATTAGCGACTAGACGGGCGGCACAGTTCAGGACGGACTGGAGCTGACGAGGACGGAATTTTGGCAAACCTGCGAAGACAGAGTTGCAACAGTCCAGCCGCGTCAGGACGAAGGAGTGAAGTAATGCTGTTGCAGCGCTAAACGATAGATTACGCCGTATTGATCGAATTTGACGCAGCTGATAGTAGCACGACCTGCACAATGAATCGACGTGGTCAGCCATGGACAGCTCACCGTCTACAAGCACTCCCAGGTCACGGACCAGCTGTTGGGGCGACCAGCCCGGAAATGATGAAAGTAGCTCCTCTTGGTTGATTTTGGCCTGAGCTTGACGAGTACCAATCCACAAAAATTGTGTTTTGGATGGGTTAAGCCGAAGGCGATTCGATGACATCCACATCTGTACGTCTGTCACAGTTCCCAGCACCGACGTAAGGCAGGCGAGAGAATCAGCAGGACGACAGCTGGAATAAATCTGGACATCGTCAGCATATTGATGAACACGGGCGCCACGTGTAGTAATGATACGAGTCAGATCTGCTGTATAAAGAATGTAAAGGAGCGGCCCAAGGACCGAACCCTGAGGAACGCCAAAAGAGACTGGGACCCAGTCTGAGCAGGCTGACTCAATATCTACCATCATCATCCGCTCATCAAGAAACGATCGAAGCCATTTCAGCGACTGGTTAACGAATCCATACGATACATTAAGACGTGTCGATAGTATGTCATGATCAACCGTGTCAAAGGCGGCACTTACGTCGAGAAGAGCGAGCAGTGTCACGTGACCAGAGTCCATGGAATCGTAGAAATCGGAAATCAGCCGCAAGAGGACTGTCTCGGTGGAATGACCCCTTCTGAATCCGGATTGGAGCTTCGGCATAAGGTCAGCCACTTCAAGATAGCGCAACATCTGTCCAGCAACAACTTTCTCAATCATCTTGGATAAGAAGCTGAGATTTGATACCGGCCTGTAGTTGTTGATATCTTCAGGGTCCATGCCCACCTTCTTCAGCGTTGGCTGTATGACCGCACGCTTCTGACTGGCTGGTAAGACTCCCTCCATGAGCGACGCATTACAGAGCCTCACCAGAAAAGGCAGCAGGACGTCGATAAGCTCGTGGAGGAGAAACGTCGGAATGGGATCGAGCGTGCATGATTATGGTGGCATAGACAGAATAATGTTCCTTAATTGCGACTCGGTCACCAGGTCGAACCTTTCAAATCGATGGTCTGTTGTTGAATAAGTAGGAGCAGGTGAGCCTTCGGTGTCATGGCGGACAGATGAGACCTTCTTTAGGAGATGACGAAGGAAGTCCTCAGGAGAAAACGATGGCTTCTGTGAGCTTTGTGAGCGACCAAGGTACAATATTTTAAGGGGGCGGAGAATGTGGTGGCTGATTAACTGAGTAGGGGACTGGAGTAATTATATGTAATGGAGAATGGAAGGCCAATTGTGATGTATTATTGTACATACTGGAGATAATGTAGTATGCAAGTAGTTAAGTAGTCTTAACAAATGCGAATGTGATTAGGAGGATAGATAAAATTTGTTCCAAATTTTCTTAAAGGGTGGAATGTTGTAGCAAACCTCCTTTTCATCTGCATTTGATTTGGGTTCTTTTGGTTTTCATGTACATACTTATTAGTGTTAAGTTTCAATGTCTAGATCAGTCACAGTAGTTAATTACGAATTCAGCGTAATATTAGCCAGCCAGCTATAGAGTAAGTAGGACTTTAATATTGCTAAATGCCAGCTTAAGTAGTTAGCTAGATTTAGTTTAGATGGGGATTTGTGCTGTCTTGACTGAGCGCTTTCAGTGCAAATCAAATGTTCAATGGAAATATTATGAACGGTGAATCTGCAAAATTGAAAGACGCCAAGGATTTTACAGACGACGTTTTACCATGGAAACGGATCAGGTGATCACGTCTTTGCTTGGTTAAATGTTTATGTCATGGTTAAGAAGACGATCTGCGAGGCATATCTAAGGAAAGACGGTTGATAAATCGATAGCATTGTGTTGGTCACAGAAACGATAAGACCGTGTGGATTACCTTCACATTTCTTGACTAAAAGTCAAGAGTCGGTTTTTAAGCATAATTAGTTACCGTCAGACTTGTGATTAGTAATGTCATAGTTTCGGCAGAGGAAACTGTAAAACTTACCGAATGAAAGACAGTAGATTCGGTCGTAAGCAAACCTTGAAAAGAAATCTGTAGCAGAGACATGTCTGAATGGACGGTGAACAAACGTTATCGCAACGCAAAGTTGTTGAATTAAATCTATTATAACTTGTCGAAAAATAAGTTGCCGTTTTCGGTAGAACTATCGCTGAAACAAGTCAGAAATCAGTGAACTGTTCATCGCAAAGTTATTTAGAAGAAATCGCAAGAAATCGACCTATGCATTAGACAGGCGAACATATGTCTTCTGGAGAGGATACCATTTTGAAACAATCGAAGAAAAGAGCAAAGGCATGGTCACACATCAGAAAACCAGACTATGGACGTTTCATCCAATGGACAGTGAAAGAATCGACTTTCAAAGAACTTCTTTAAGTGGGAAGGAGGTCACTGAAGTATTCATAAGTTTAGTGATTAGCTGGCCATAAGTAAGTTACTTCTGACATTCTTTGAAACTGCATTTTTGTAAATTAATGTCTTGTTGGAAAATTACTTATAATATATATCATAAAGACCTTATTCGTTAACTATCTATAACGAGCCAAAACATTAATAGTCAATTCAATGAACAAATGCTTGAGAAAAGTGTAATCTGCATGAGATCGATGTTGTGACATGGCGCTGCTCAAGAGTCTGCTGTTATTCATATAGCGCCTTTGCATCACCACAGATCCGAAGAAAAGTAAGTTCACCACAAGCAGTATACTGTTGATTTCTAACAAATGGACTGTGCTTGAATCCAAAAATCCACTCTTTCAGTTATAAGCCCTTGGGAAAGGGTACATGCAAATGAATAAAACTACTGTCAATAGACATCTATCCCAAGTACTTATCTCATAAATTTCAAATTAAACGAATTTGATCTTGATGAAATGATGGCTCTTTCAAACTAACAGTATAGTTTTAACAGTTTTATTATAGAAACTAATCTAACTAAATCAATTAATAGAGAAAATTTAATCGCTTTTCTCCCGTAAGATGAGCTCTTGACATTCCAGGCCTCAGTCCTTGAGATGAAACATTATTCTCAAAGTATCATACTAGTTGCAGTGAGCTTTACCAAATCCCTCTCCAAGCATATGTAAATTATAGGTAGCTAGCTGTAGGCAGACAATAGATATTCACCAATTTCAGACTTTATTACCATTAGAGTTCATAGAAAGTTAAGTTCGCTCCAATCACTGGCAACGAAATAAACACGTTCACTTACTCCTTTCTTGTGAGTTCGAATTTCTTTCTGAGTGACTTTGACTTAGTATGGTTCTAATATAAATTCCGATCAAAGCATCATTAATGTTCAATCACAAATGGAGATTTTCTAAGGCTTTTCCACACATTTCACACTGACATGTACCAATGAAAGTATCCCTCAATTTTACACAGAATGCATCCCTTTTTACCTGTCAGAGTTCGTTTGGCTTTTAATGCCCACTAACCGTTCTCACTGACTTGCGCATGTTCAGCGCTAACTGTCCATTATAACTGCCGTCTTGCTCTGTGACATCAGCCAATGTTAAATTTTAAAATTTGCTATGTCATACCAGATTAGACCTTCGTAGCTTATCATGTAGGCTGTAATCCGCTTTCTTAACGTGGCACACTCACACATGCAATTCATTAGGTCTATGTTCCTACTTAAGCCGGCCATGTTCTATAGTCTAGCAATTAATCTCATATGCTGGCCTGAATACAGAACTATCTTATCCACAAACTCTGTACACAAATCTACACTACAACAAACTTTGATAAACTACTCCTCACTACTAAGTAAGAAAGTAAAACGTGAATTAAAAAGGGAGGATCGCTACAACAAGTGCACATTATACCTGAGATAATACAGAGGCACAGGAAATAAACCACATTTTCATCATAAACTGGTTTCCTGCGAGATACCTTTAGACCAGAACTTGTAACCATATATACAGTCATACACATCCATACATAGAAGGAAATTCCACGAATAATGCAAGAATAATAATGGCAGCCCTGAAAGACAGAATGTTATTGCCTTTTAGTAGTTTCGCCGTGTGCTTGCTTCACTAATTCTATGCTGCAGGTGTGAGTCTATTTGTATTTGGTACATACCACACTTTACAACATTCAGGCACCATGAGCTAACAGTTACTGCATGTGTAAAACCCATCATGTCAGGGTTTGTGTAGCTACCAGTTGTTCAGTGTTCAGCGTTAACACGAGATAAAGGGCGGCACATTCCTGAGTCTTTGCTGAGAAGTGAGGTCAGGTTAGGTAAGAAGCAGAGTTAGAGGACAGGAAAGAATACAGCAATAAGAAGCCTGAAGGAACTGGAAGCATAAGATACAAACAGAAAATGAAATTTATTACGTGCTGCTTAAAACTGCATACCAGTGAAACTAACAAGCAACAGAAGGAAAAGAAACAAAGCTGAATACATTACGTTAAAGGAAAGTTGCACAGAAGAACAATAAGAGACCGAAAACAAGGATGTAGTACAAAGAACAGAAACGAGATATAAGAAAAAGAAAAACATAGGTGATGTCAATTGTTATTACCAGAACATGGCCTGTAAGAAGTGCAAGCAGAGACAGCAACTGAGTTCCATCTCTCAAGTCTTGGAAAAGATCCAAGATGGTTGGATGACCTGATCGAATCAGCCGAGCATTTATCCATTTTGTAAAAGTCTTCTTTTGTGTGTCCAGACTTTCAACTGCAATCAAATCACCAAAATCATCAACAATTGTTATCAAGTACCATTTTAAAAGCTTTTGCAATTATTGCAACTGCTTTGCAGTTCAAAAAGGCAATTCATTTCTAATTACAATAAAAGTCTGTTTACATGAGTTCCATTAACACACTACTACATGGGTTAATGTCACACCTCCCAACACTACCAACTTAACACATGTAAGTCAATTATGACGGTGGACTGGCAGTGTAGCACTACACATTAGTTGAATCATTTGCATAGCAACCAGTAGTACATGAGGCAGTGTCCTGTACAGACAATACCTTCTTTTCCTTACTTGGGTTCTCAACATAAACGACCACGCCAATCTAGGATAACACCTGCACTACTACTTGTTTTGTCAAAAGAAAGCTATACTATATTTAAAATATCTATAAAAAAACACTGACACAAATAAATCCAAATTTTTTCAATATTGTAATAAATTCAAACAAATCAAAGTTGTAGCTGAACAACATTACGCTGACAAATTTGCTAAATATGAACACAACATTCAAATAACATGGAGTATCATTCGGTCCCTTGTTAAAATAGGCAATCCTAGTAAAATTGTTGATTATAAAGGTACTAATGGGATAAAGGTAACTGATGCCAATTCTATTGCTAATAAATTTAATGACTACTTTACAAGTATTGGTCAGTCAGTAGTGCTTAAGAACCATAAATAAAAAAACTCCTTTTCAAAGTTTTATGAAAAATCTGCCTATTCAGTCATTTGCTTTATATCACACTTCAGTTGAAGAACTCATAGCAATATCACACTCAATTAAAGTAACTAATAGAGCTGGTGCTGATGACTTTGACCCACACTTGGCTGCACTTACTATTGACCTTATTGCTACATCGCTTGCCCAATAAACTGTTCATTCCTAACTGGTATTGTCCCAAATAGAATAAAAGTTGCAAAAGCGATTCTCATTTTAAAATCAGGGTACAAAGAAAGTGTTAATAACCACAGGGAACAAAGAAAGTGTTAATAACTGTTCTTCCATTTTTCTCAAAATATTTTGAAAGCTGATATATCAAAGTTTATACGACTTCATTATAAAATCTAAATTGCTATATCCAAATCAATTTGGTTTTCAGTCCCGTGGTTCTTCTTCTATGGCTATACTAGATATGCACGATAAATTTCGCAGGCTTTTGATAATAATCAAATCTCTTTAGGAATAGTTTTGTCCTAGCAAAAGCCTTTGACACTGTAAATCACTTAATCCTACTCAAAAAATTGGAATTTTATGGTGTACAGGGATCTCATTATTATGGTTTGAAAGCCATCTCAATAATAAATAACAGCTGGTTTTATGTAACGGAGCCTGGTCTGTCATAAAAATGTATTCAATATGGAGTACCACAAGGATAAATTCTAAGCCTACTACTGCTTTTAATTTATATAAAGGATCTCTCAAATTCCTCTACCCTATTTCACTTTATCTTATTTGCAAATGATACTAATGTCTTCTAATCTCATAAATCTTTTGATGTGCTGCTTAAAACCGCAAATAATGAACTTGAATTAACTGCCGGGTGGTTTAAGGCAAATAAATTATCCCTTTACCTTAAAAAGGACATATATTGTATTATTTTATTCTCAAAAAAATTATACCTATTCAATATCAGCACATCCTTAATAATAAGCAGCAAATTCAACATGTTAATTCTTGTAAATTTCTTGATGTTTTTATTGAAAATCACCTTACATGGAAAGTGCATATCTTGCAAATATTGAAGAATACTGCTAAAAGTTTTGGTATTTTATATCACATTCAACACATATTACCCCATCCTATATTGCTTAACTTGTACTACTCTCTCATATATCCTTACCTTTCTAACCTTATCTGGGCAACTAATTATCCCTCTTGGGTAAGGGGTTTATTAATACTGCAACAATGTGCTAAAGAATCACTGCCAAACAACACTGTGGAAAGGGCACTGAAAATTTATTTTCAATATTAAATTTTTAACAATAGACGATACAAATTTAAAATTGCGGAATTCATGTATCATTATGAACAAAAATTATTACCTTATGTATTAGATAACTATTTCATACATTATTCCCAGCTTCATACCTATCCTACTAGATTTCAGGAGAATTTCTGCAGTACTTTTGAATGAACTAACATAAGGTATTTTAATATTAACTGCATTGGACCGTCAATTTTAAATATATTACCTTTACAAATTTGTAATTTCCCTAATTTGTATTTGTTTCAAAAACATCTGTGTAGTTTCTTAAGCATGTCACACGACTGTAACATATAATACTTTTATATACCTAGTTTATAAGTTTAGCTCTTATGTTGGAAGTCATAATTATGACTCTTTTTTAGTCAAGACTTTTTGGAGATCATGATTGTGACCGATTTCCTAAGTTAAGATTTTCTTTTTAGCTAAGCTATATCTAATATTTGCTGAAATCTTTGTCACCACCTGCATTATTTTGTAACAGGTGATCTTAATTTAGCGGGTCTACCATTTGTATCCAAATAATTTGTATGCTTCAATGCATAACATTGATTTGTAAAATCTTTGTTCTTTTGGAATCAATAAAATTACAAACAAACTTTCTGATTGCTGATATTGGTGAGATGTATCATGTACATTTTCCTTGTCATGCTGTTGCTATTATTGCTTTGCTATCATTATTTTAAAAATTTGCAATGCGCACAAAGTCACACAGTAATGCAAATCTGAGGCATGGTTAGTCAGCTACCAGGTGATAGTGCAGATAATTCAGATGTTTAAAAGCCAGTGAGAAATAATGTTTTGAAATGCTTCCTGAAGGAAGAAAAACAGTTTGAGCTTCAAAGAAAGATTGGTAGTCAGTTCCATTCCTTGGGGCAGCAACGTGGAATGCACAAGAGCTCACAACAGTTCTGCCAAAAGACCCATACCCGAAGATTGCGGCTGTAGTGAAGGAAATAAAGCAAGACTAGTTGTTAAAGATAAGCTGGTTGCTCATGTTACAGATTTTACAGGTTAGACAGGGTAGTTTAAATCTTATCCTGAATTTTACAATGCAGCTGACAGAGACATCAGAAACAAAACTGATTTTCTTAATGAATTCCAGTCGCTACTTGAATACTTGATTTCCTTCCCCTCTGAAATAGTTATTATGGGCGACTTTAATATTCAAAAAACTCATTACATTTCCAACACACAATAAAGGCCACACCCTGGATGTCTTGAAAACTCATTCTGATTCGATACTGCTTCATTCTGTCACTCCGGTTGAGTCAAATATATCAGATCACACTGCAATTTCTTCAAAATTTGACTTCCCATTTAAACCAACCATAAATTATAAAACTGTTAAATTTTGCCCTTGGCATAAAATTTATTTAAATAAGCTGAAGCATGATATCTTAACATCTCCGTTGTGGTTAGTCCCTGCACAAACAGCTAATGAGCTAGCTATGCAGTTCCAGTCCACTATAACTGAGCTTCTTGACAGGCAAATTCTTTTCAGAACTAAAAGAGTAGAAGAGCACACAGCCTCGGTTCAACTCTGCCATTTCTGAAGCTATGTGTCGCATAAGTCAGAGCATTGGTGGCCCTACTCTCGCCTTCCCTCTGACCACATTAGGTTCAAGTAACAGTGCGCAAACTTGTGTCGTCTGCCAAACCTGAATATTTAATAAATTTAATTGCTGAAAGTTGGCATCACCAAAAACGGTGGATGGCACTGAGTAAGCTATTACATGGAAAAAGTTAAATTTATCCTCTGCTGTGTTCTCTGCTAACCAAGAGCTAGCCAGTAAATTTCTGATCTTTTCTGCTGATAAGATTTTTGGTATTAGGCTGAAATCTTTAGGTTATTTGGTTTCTGATAAATTTCTTAATCCTAGTTTCGCACCTTCTGTCTTTGAGTACTTTCAGCCAACAAATCTTGCAGAGGTTCGCAGCCACATATTTCTTCACCTAACAGAAGCTCTCTTCTTTACACCATTCATACATCTTTTCTGGCAAAATGCTTTGATATTCTCAGTCCCACTATTACATCAATTATCAATTTCTCATTGCTTAGGGATCCTACTCATCTGCTTTTGCTCATACCATAGTTCATCCTTTGCTAAAGAAACCTTCTCTTGATCTAATTACAGACCCATCTCAACTTTTAATTTTGCATCTAAAATGGGCAGTTATGAATCTTATGCAAGCTCGCCTATCATCCAACTCACTACTCTCTCCATTTCAGTCTGCATACCATGTCCCAACAGAATCTGCACTTCTTGCTGTTCATAATGACATAAGGATAAGGGTAGGACGACAGCAACTGTTCTTCTTGACTTATCTGCTGTTTTGATACGATGGATCATTCTATCCTGCTGCATCGTCTCCAGCATGGGTTTAGGATTTCTGATCCTGCCCTGAATTGGTTTGCTTAGTCCACGCACTCAAGAAGTATATATAAATGGTAATTATTTGCCTAGTGCATTGATGCCTTGTGCATTAGACACTGGTGCTCTAGAAGTTTCAAATTATTAGTGCTTTGCTGACATGGGATGTTCCATAGAGTTCTTTACTTGGTCCTCTAGTTTTCACCATACACTACACCATTAAGAACATTACCAGACAATCATTCACTAGGATATCATTTCTATCCTGATGATACTCAAAAATTCACATTTCTTTTAACAGTTCCTAATCTAATCTAAGAACTTCTATAGCACCACTGTAATAATGCTCAAGGCATCAGTTGAAGGTTGCTGCTAAGCAAAATTGCTGTCCAAGTCAAATTCCATGGTGAGTCTGGTTGAATAGCCAAGGAGGAATCTGGAAGATATAGAGACAGTCTATGGAGGAAAGGAGTTCAGGAAGAGGACTTTTTATTTCAGATCTGAAGGCCAAAACAGACTCTGCCAAACAAACGTTATCCAGAAGACAGTTCCAGAGTCTAGGGCCAGTGATAGAAAAGGCACGCCTGCCTAGAGCTGTTCTTGTCCACAGAATAGCCAGACTGAGAGAGCCAGAAGACCTGGTCGAGTAGAGCCAAGTGTTGGGAGTCAGCAGAGAGAAGATAGCAAGGTTGGCTGAAATGTAGTCTTGTATGCAATTAGTCCAGTCCTGAACATTAGTTTGTCTTGTCATTCATCTGTGCAGCTGATATCCATTGCTTCTGAGGAGATGCAGTCTTGGATGATGGCTAATAAACTCCTCCTTGATCAATCAAAAACTGAATTGCAACTACCGCTGCAGACAGACAAGAAGTTTGAATGGCTTAAATGCTTGAAACTGGCTGACTCAGTTGTCAAGCTGGCTGATGCTGCTCATAATTTGGATGTTGTTTTTGATTCTACTATGTCTCTCACAAACAATGTAAATAGTATTTGTAAGTCGTCATACATGTATATTCATATATACGCAGAATTCTAAAGGCATATTATGTCACCATGTCTTCTGGAATATTCTTGGCAAATGCAATGGTCTCCAGTCACCTTGACTACTGTAACTCAATTCTTGTTGGAACCACAAAGTCAAATACGCAGAAACTCCAAAGAGTTCAGAAATCCTTGGCTACAGCCATAACAAATACTCCAAAATACGAACATATAAACCCTGTGCTTAAATCCTTCCATTGGGTTCCTGTTCAGCAAAGGATTTGTTTCAAATTGGGACTTACAGTTTATAAAACATTGAACTATGGCCAACCACAATACTTAAAATCAGTCATTATTCCCCAGACTTACCATTATTCTGCAAGGTCATCTGACTGTCTTGCTCTGGTCATACCTTGGACTAGAACTGTTCCTGATGAAAGGGCCTTTTTGGCTGCTGGACCTAAATTTTGGTACTCACTCCCTGTGTCTGTTCGTTCTGCTCAGTTGCTTCTGTCATTTTATTCTCAACTTAAAACTTATCTGTTTCAAATTGCATATCCACCATAGGCTGCCTCTCTGTTTTGTGGACCGATCTTCTGGATATTGACCTGGATATTGCGGCTCGGCTTTGATGTGCCAATAGTTGATGTCTTGTGCATTAGACACCGGTGCATTAGAAGTTACTAATTTTTTTATTATTTATTATTATTATTATAAAAGAATTATTCCAAGAACTTCCAATCAAGGAAGCAAAGGAAGCTATATACATATGTATTGTAGCTATATGCTGCTGTTAATCCAGGAACAGCCTATGTCACAAACTGCCCTTGTTTGATGTGCATATACATATATACTGTACATATATGCATATGTTACTGTTGGTCTACCTTTAAGGTAACTAAAACACCACTTCAGGATAAACTCATCAGAGGCGCTCCTGGCCGGACAATCCAGAACAACTGGGGAACAGAATGGTCTTCAAGTGCTTGCAGAAGATAGAGGGAGGAAGGAAGAAAGGGAGGAAGGAAGGAAGGGAGAAAGGAGAGAAGGATGTATATAAGTTAAATTACTTTTGGCTAACCTAGTAAAGGTTAGTACTGTGGGACTCAAAGGGAAAGCCAGAGTCATCAGACTGTTACAATGGCCTATAAGAGGTGAACCTGGTCACTGAAGAAGAAAGAAGCCATTTTGTTTTCTTTCATTAAGCTCAGATTAGTTCACTTGCATCTGTTTGCAGGGCAGACTAGGGCTAGTCCCAGCGTAGCGCGCTAAGACCGCGTGGTGCATACCGAACTAATTCGCTAGTCGGGCATAAGCCGAACTTAGTCTAGGATTAGCAGTTACGCCCTGCGCATTATACATAGGTACTAAGATTTTTACATTAGGATAAATTTTGCAACTCATGGCGCACATTATACACAGGTGCGCACTATACCCGAGATAATACGGTAAAAGGAATGACCTTCTATAAAGAAGACAGAAGCTGGGAGTCTTAAATCTCTTCAAGGTAATCTTCTTCATGACAAGAAAGGAAGCAAGCACACTGCCAAGTGATGCCGCTTATTTCCAGATAAGGTGCAAGTACATTCAGGTACTACTGTGCAGAATGTTTATTTGGATTTAGGCTAATTCTTGCCATCAAGGCGCAGCATCCTGCACCAATACATGTGCAAGAAGAATGCTGTTTCAGAAGCCCTTTCTGTACATTGTCTGTCCAGCAAAGACAGTCCTTGAACAATGTTTCTACCATTTACCATTAACTGGACACCTCCAGATTGGAGAAGCAAAAGTTTGACTTTCTCAGTGGTTATACCAGCTCTTCAGGCATTTGTGATTGAAATTTTCTTGTCATTGCTGTGGCTATGTTTCTGACTCAGACGAATGATCCTTCAACCTCACTACCATTCTTCTGAGGAGTTTCTACAGGTGTGTAAACAACTGTTACATTTACCTTTACCTCTTGAAGTCTTAGGGAAAAAATCCGCCATGCGATGACCTTAAATTCCAGAAAAGTCTCATGTCATAACTTAACTGTGTACATAGTTAACATTGCCATTTAGTTTATCTCCTGATTATTTCACTATTTCATCTATACTTTATATCCATGGTTAATATAATTAAAATGGATAATATGTACTGCCTTTGTCTGACATGGTATTAAAACACCCTAGCCATACACTTAGAGCATAACTCACTGTGGCCCACAACTTGTGACACCTTACTCCAAAAGCTGGTAAGCTAAAGCCAAAGTTACTCTCAATCAGCAACAATCCATAGCCCAACCACTATTTCTTTAGTATCTATAATTTTATCAAGATTCCCATTTCCTTGTCTGGAAACTGTTCAGTCCAAGAAAGTATTTATTTTGTATTTTCTCAGTTTGTGCAACACTGGTCAGCCAGCAAAAATGGCAAATACAGGTGTATCTGTTCTAATGTCCACATACCACTCAGTCTCACTACTGTAACCATGCCGTGAGGACAAATTCTGTAGTCAAGTGCATCTTGACCTGCAGTAAGTTTAACTATGCCAAAAAGAGGTGAAAGATGACCAGCTGCACTGCACATAGGACTTTGAAATCAAGCCTAGTCAAACAAGTTCAATTTCAAATACACAAGTTCACTGCATCCATAATCACTGATTAGGCTATGCCCAATAAAATTACATTTCATGCTAAAAAACGGCTAGCAACACAATCTAAACATAAACCTGTCTCAGATCGAAAACTTCTGTCTTTTGCTCAACTCAGCCATTATGGACTGGCTTAAATGCAAGATCTAATGTTATTTTCAGGATACTTTTCTGTCTTTAAAAGCCTAATCGTGATTTGAGTGGTTTTTGTTCAGCCAGTTTACCTGGCGATCTGACCTATCAGATTCTGACCAGGTTTTTCCAAAGAATTTTGATTTTTGACTATGATTTCACTTGAAGCAACCGTCAATTCATTCTTGTGCATTTTTATGACAACAGAGCTACAGAAGTCATTAGAGTAGGTGTCCACTGCATACCATGAACCCCATTTCTTATTAATTAAACTATGCAACAAGCTACTGGCAATGTCTCCACTTCAGGCAAAAGGTTAAAAGCAAGGCAGAGCTTATAACTAGGTCAATGAAGAACAATATATTTATAAATGCCAAAACTTCTATCCCAGGCTGCAATGGAAATGCAGCCCTGGCTACTATACAAGCATAACCTAGTACAGTATGGGTCATTTACCATGTGTCTTTAGGAGCCAACAGTCAAAGTCCATGCAATAGGCTGATCACGCATAAATGAACCCCATGCTAACATTAACTCACATTACTGGGCAGAGGAGTTCTTACTGTTGTGAATCTACCATTAACAGGCAAATCCATCACCTAATCTTCTCTCAAATCTAGAATCTAGTTTTAGCACCTAATCTTCTCTCAAATCTAAAATCTTTTAGCCTTGAATCTTAAATCCCAACATTCAAATCCCAAATCAGATCCCAAATCTTCTACCCAAATCTCAAATCTGAAATGGCTAAATCAAATCACAAATCCCATTGGTAAAAATAAACAGCTTGCTCAGTTCATGGCATCTATGTCATTCCGGTGCAGAAGTAAGTTAACTACCTACATCATAACAATTTATTTAAAGTTTCCAACCAGACAACCATTTTCTTTAGAATTATCTGCAACACTGTCTGCAAAATTGTCCCATTCTCACGTTAGCAGAAACCATTTGATCTTTAAAAGCACAGATTTGACAGATGGCAAAGAAAACAGTGATAATCAAGTCTGACATAACCAGCAACACCAACACCGTCCTGTTGCTCATGTAGCAGAAATGCCTAAAAATATTTGCCAATAAGTAAGTAAAGCATCTGTTAAAACAGCATAAGCTCATCAGTTGATGATACCAGTACCAGAAACTCGCTAGAGTTCTCTTTGTCACACTAATTCTGAAGAACAGACAAATAAGCTTTATTTCGTGGCTTAAAGCAGGTCAGATTGATGATTTCATAAGGAAAGACTGGGTATAGGTTTTTCATCAAAACTAAATTTCTAGTTTGCAAAGTTGTGTTACTTACAACGTTTAGGATCCATTCACAGCTACAATTCATTCATAGCAATGAATAATTCAGAGGCAGGTTTCACTCATAGCTAGTATTCATTCATAGCTACGATTCAATCTCAGCAAGGCTTCACTCACGGCTACTCAGTCAGAAAAAGTGTAGACCATTTTGTCTATATCTGCATAACTGTATAAAGAACTCTGTATTTCTTCTGCTGAGTGCCTAATTGCTTCCAGTAATAGATTTTGTAGTTGTCTGTATGGCAATCAGTGACCCTGATTTACATTTAAACTTCCAGTTAGGGTCAGTAAGCCTATAGTTTGTTACTTTTCATTCAAGAAAAGAAACCAAAACTGTTAAGTCTTTCATATTTCTGTATTTGCAATTCACACAGTTTCATGTCTGATTTTTAGAGTTCAGTTTCATGTTTGTATTGTTTTGGGCATAGCTGACTCACATATTTTCAAGTGCAGGCATTTTCACACTGCAATCAAGTGTATTTTGTGGACTCACACTAGTATGCTTATCATATGGGAAGTAAAATTAGTATACACCCTTGGTTCAGGACTTCACCTGAACAAAAATGCTTAAGAAGGTGAAGAAATGGTCAAGAGTACTAGGACTGCTTCAGCAAACCACAGACCATTAAAATGTTTTCAAATGCATAGCTATGCCTCAGTAGCTTGCCCTTCTTGTCACCAGCCATGATATTACAATTTAAAACAAGCTACTGAAATTCAAACTTTGTAATATTTGTACCGAGACAAGACCAGTCACATAAGAAGAAGCAGTGACAAAATCCATCACTAGCACATTTGCTGTTCTCGGTAATGTAAGTAGAATTCATCATTGCATATACTTTGGTTCTTTTTCAGTGTTAATTTCTGACATTCCCTACATTTTCCTTGAAGGATACTGTTTACCTGTATAACTTAATTTATATATTTTGTCTGCTCTGCAAAAACTTGATTTGACAGATAGCTCTATTTTTAGTATGGACTGCATAAATAAAGGAAGAATGAAGTTTAACTGACCATTTGGAGTGTACAAATACATGTAAATGTCACTTAAAATTTCTTCTGTGCTATTTCACGAGATATTCTAGGATCCAGTTTTGCATAAGGCAATCTTGAAACGTACCCCAGTCTTCAAGACAGACGGTCAAGAAATTTATTCATTACATCACTGTGAACTCAATCATGCAAAGCAAAATCTGGGTTAGTTGTGTATTGATTTCTTTGAAATTAATGATATATACCACCTGAGTTCATGCTCACGCCAGGTATAGACGTCTTTCATATTTAGAGGCATCATAATTTTTGCTTGTATATGTCCCAATGATACTAATGAGTTATTGTTTTCTAATTCAGTGGTTGGCCATGGGGTTTACATTATGCTAAGACCTCTGTAGAGTTTTGTAGCAGTGAAAGTCTTCTAGAAAGATGACACTCCAATGCAATCATTTCAGAGTAAGTTGGTGCTCTAAGGCAACTATTTCTGCATACCATGCAAGTGTTTGACCAACTGTCACCACAGTGAACAACGATCAAAGAAAAGCAGCGCTTCCACCAGGATAGGCCACAACATTCTGGTGCTATGAGTATTTTCTCCCAAAGATCACAAGTACATGTATAGGTAAATTTGAGATCTACAGCTGCAACTGTGTTATACCCAAATTCGCATTATATCAATGCGTGTTAAGCAAGGGTGCAGTGTATTAGCCACTTTCTTGTCAATGAAGACATGGTATTGGTCACATTAATACAATATCACAGTGTAACATTTTGATTCACCAAGCAGTTGATTAGGAGATCAGAGCTTCCTAAAACTAGCCAGTTCCTAGCTCTTAACAGTAAAAGCAGACCATCCTATAGGCCTAGCCAGCATGAAAGGTGACCAATAATCCTGCTGGCTAGACATACAGGCCAGGCCGTCTAACCAGTTGGAAACAACCATTATTTGTTAAAATTTAAACAAAGGTCATGTTTACACTTTCTCCAACAGTTCACATCACATTTTTACTGCAACAGGTTAAATTTACACAAAAGAATTAAAATTGTTGTGGAAGCCAGAACCATGTCTAAAAATATGTTACTCAAAGGGTTAGAAAGGTTATTGGGTGATTGGATGCTTCGTGTTACTGAAAAGATACTGGCAGCTACAGTGAACTTACAATATATACTCAAACTTGTAAAGTCAGAATTTCAGAATAATGGAACTTCAGAATACCTTTAATGATGCAGCAGTCATAATTTTATTAACTGCTACAACATCACAGTTAAATTAGCCAGATAACCAAATTTTTAATGAATATAATGGCATCATCTACAAATAATTATGATAATGTTTAAAGGTGAATGAAATCAATAATTGGCCTCACAGCATTTCACTTCAGTTCAATCTCAGTATATTCATTCAACCACTCTGTCTTAAACATTTTGCAAGTTCTTTTCCTAGCCAATAAGTCTGTCAGCTAATTTCACTGGACAACAATTTCTTTTTAAATTTGTTTCTTTGATAATTTTTTACCTATCTTTTTCAATGCTGTGATAACAAAAATTACTTTAAAAAATTAATTAGCACCAGTACTGAAAATATGGGCTCAAGATATTATGACATATATTACACTAAATTTAAATTTAAAAATAAGTATTTGTATAATAATAATGATAAATAACATAATTATCTGGCTGGAGAATATATATCCCCATATTACATTAGACAGTATGTGTTTTCTTTGCCTGGTGCTTGTACTCTGCATCTGGGGCATCTCTCACCACAGTCCAGCAGTAGTCTGCTAACATAGTAAACTCCATTTTCCTTGATGACTGCTTTCCATCGCTGACATGTCCTGATGAATGTTCACTGGTAACTGCACCACAATTATCAGAGAAAAGTCCAAATGAGAGTGTAGAAAGTGGATCTTTTAATGACATGTTGCAGCCTAATTTCTGGCAGGCTAAGGGAAGTTTACTCACAAGTTCTTTATAGCTATCTGCTCTCTTGTGTCCCAAAAAGTTATCAGCTACAAGTTTTAATGATTCCCAAAGTGTTTTCTCAGTTGGCTTACACACTGCTTTGAGAAGGTTCAAGACACAAGATACCGAGCTTATCAAAATCAGGCAGCTATGTAGTCTGCTTTTTTTTTGCTAAGCGGAAGCAGCACAGCAACAAGAAGCAAATGCAACTCACCAATTTTTTAAGAAAACCCAGACAAAAAACTAGCTTATGTGCTTGAATTAAATATCAAAATAAAGCAAAAATTTATTTAATGTGCACTGTTTGTTTCAAATAAAAGCTTATATGTATTTCATATTTGCTTTACTGATCTAAAATAATTAGTGCCACATAAATTTATCTACAGCATTCCATATGTGCAGCCAGAAGTTCATGGCACTTGAAAGCAGAACATCAAAATAAAGAATACACAGCATTCAACCAAATTATATTTAAAACTGCTTCCATTCAGAAACACAATTTCAAATTAAATGCAATTTTCTGGAAGGCTTTTCAGATCCAATGATGCCCTTGGGAAGTATCTTGTAAACTCATTTTTCATGACCATACCAAGTTCTAATGATTTTATTAGTCTATTACAGCCTGCAACTACACAGCCATACAGAATCAAAAAACACCATTTTAGTTTAACGTGACCCTTGACATAAAAAGGTTCTTGATATGAATCCCAAATCTCACATCATAGCAAGAGTCTGTATTTCCAAATTAATGTTAGGTGCTACCACATATCCTGCCATCTCTAGGACCCATTCATTTGTCTTCTTAGCAGTCCATGGTACTCTAAGAATCTGGAACTGACACTTCATTTCAAATGTGTTGATTCTCTTCATCTTTCTTTATTTTTTATTAGAAACTTTTCGAACGCTGGTGTCTAATGCACAAGGCATCAACTGATGGCGCATCAAATTTAAGCCGCATTCAGGTCAATATCCAGAAGATCAGTCCACTAAGACAGAGAGTCAGCCTACGGCAGAAAAGCCAATTGAAAAAGTTAAGTCTTAAGTTGAGAATGAAATGACATAAGACTGGTCCAGCTCTCTCATCCATACTGTGCCACTGGCTATACAAGAGCTTTCAGAAGTCGTGTCTTTGTTGCAAGCTTTATGCTGTGACTTTTAAATACATTCTTTAATGCTGCCCCAACACCTTGTCCCAGTCTTGACTGAATAACTTTACTGCAGTCAGAGTCTTTGGTTATAGGGAATCCAGGATATGTGGTAGCATCTAACAGTAATCTGGAGTAGAGAGACTTGGGGCAAGTCCTATGAAAGACAGAAAGAGAAGAAAAGCTTATAGAAAGCGATCATTCAAGGCACAATTCCTGGATACCAAGCTTGGGAAAGACCCAAGATAACATGGATCGATAACATCAAGTCGCGGACTGAATTTTCTTTCAGGAGACAAGGGACAGACGCAGATGGCTCAAAACTGTCTGTGGTGCAGCCAATCTTCAGCATGAGTACAGCTGAAGACAAAACAAGACAAGCTACCATAATAAGGTATGCCACCTCAGAAGGCTTTCTCTGAGCAACTTCATTGAGAAAATCTGACTATCAGTGTAACACAATTAATATTTATTTCAATGAACAACCTTAACCCTTGGAACTGAAGAGCCAAGCAGGCACCAGTCAAAGGCAACAACAAAGAATTACACCACTGTCAAGACAGAGGCATATAATCAGTGACAAACTACAGCTGCAAACACTGCTTCACTTGTAGACACAGCTTTTCCAAATCTTATCTCCATGTTACAGACATCAAGTCTATGGTGGCATTTGCCAACATCAGAAAGAGAATAACTGATAAGGCTTTTGTCTTCAGGTCAAACCAAACACCAGCAAGCAGGCTGCCTCCTCCACCTCTGCTCATGCCCCACCAGCAAAACTCTGGCTGTTTTCAAAAGGTGCCATTAAATTTCAACAGCAGCCCCTTCATTACTCTCAATAAAGAAAGACGATATCAAGCCTGTGGTGGCAGTGGAGTAACAGTAACAGTGGCAGTGACAGCAGGGTGGTTGTAGTGGTGGTAAAATGGTAGCAGTAGCAGCTGAATGGTAGTGGTCATGGCAGTGGATGAAGCAGTTGTGTAAAAGCAGACATTGGTTTTGAGACTGTGGCAGAGCAGACTGCGGTAGCCACAGCAGATTAAGAAAAGTTAAGAGCAAACACCAATTTTATTCGATTATTTAGAGGCACTAACAACTTTTCTAGGAATCTGAGCACTACTTCATAACTTTAACAACATTTAACATTGTTTAGGCTAGCACAGACATTGCTGTGCACTCTCTGATTAGCTTCTCCTGAAGAGTGCCATATACATTTCTAATCACAATTAGAATTATAATCTCGAAAATGTCTCACTTCAAGGCAACCCACCAACAAGCTGTTAATTCGTAGAAATTATGCTACCTTAAGCTACCTTACACTACCATATTATACCTAGATTTCTGTTGCCTTCTTTGACAGAGCAACAACAGCAAAAGGGACACGAATGGTTGCCTATCAAATCCAGATCTGTGCAATATTTCCACATAGTCTACAAAAACACTCCATACATCTTCTTTCTTGGTATAGGGTTATTCAGAGTAGGAAGTTCATCCACATGAATGGTCTTCCTCTAGATATGTCACCCCATTGTCTTGGTTGTCTTGGTTACAGTTTTGTCTGCCTTTGTGTCAGAACTGGTACATTCCCTAGCAAATTTGCATAAATACAGGTATTTTGAATTGACCTTACACAAATCCTCTGTTGCACAATATTACTCAGCCAAGCCATGGCCTAATTAATATTAAACCTTTGCATATTATAAATGCAAAATTGCAACATCAGAAAACTTTCATGCATGCCACAGATGCAAAAATTGCTATATTGCAGCTGTGCTTACGGAAGCGGTTGCAATGTTAGAAGCCAGTAAGTAAATAAGTTGATAAATAAGCTACAATTTTCCCATAGAATATTTATACAAATGCAGGTTAGTTGAAGAGGTATAAGACTAGAAATGAGGCGCTCTTTTTCATTTGATGCTCATGTTTTATGACCGTGATAGCGAACAATGACAAAATTTGGAGTAAGAGTTTCAGTAATTCAGAGCTGAACGAAGAGGTAACGTTTAAGGATTTCATGGATTTATGACTGGCAAGACCAGCAGTATTGTAAGTAGCATTCATACTAACAATTATCCAACTCTTTAAATGATAAGGAATGTGATACCAGCAGCGATGTCTGGCAAAGCTGTTTCCACAAGACTAGGATTTTCACCAGCCTCTGATAAAAGCTAGCTGACAAATTTTACGAAAAAAAGTCAGCCTGCTTGCTGCTTACCGATACCACAGATTTGTCAGCATTTGATGTGTTTTTTTAGTTTTACAACAAGAATCACTGGTTGAGATTGTCACTCAACCTGATTGTCATGCTAAAAACTGCATTGCAAATTCAATGCTCCAAGGACTGAGCTAGAAATGCTCAGATTAATTATTATGAATTCTGCATTTATTCAGTGCCACTATCTATTGACAAAGCATCATCAACTGATGGTGCAGAGCAACTGTGCATCAAGGACTTGTTCAAGGTCCCTATGCATTAACCATCTCCATGTTGCAGGGTGAGCGCTCTACCAAACTGGCCACTTCGTCACTGTATAAGCAAAGCAGATGCCACGCAGATTTATCACTTTTCTTCTGCTCTAAGGAATTGTAAATATGCCTCTACCACAGTTACTGGATGCCATAACTTTACCAGGAAACGCCTGGCTTCAGATCGATCTATCATGCCATGCATAAAGTTAGAGATAATTTTGAAATACACCTACATGCCAATGCCACTTCTTGCCCTCTGCCCTTCCAACACATAACCAAGGTTCAAACTACATGTGCAAAGTTTGACCAGTCCTACCTAATATCAATGACCTCGGGAGATTTGCAAACTACCCCGATAAGCAGTTGCCTGAATTCTATAGATTTAACTGTGACCAATAATAACTGAAGAAACATTGTGTTAGTAAAATATATTTATTTAAACACTGAATGCAGCAAGATTGATTTGAATACCACCAAGACTGTGAAGTTCTTGAAGAAAGGGTATTCAAAAATGGTGCTTTTACCTACGAAACCAGCTATGACAAAGACAGTCACCTAAACTCTAGCTTAAACCTCTAAAGTCTGTTACCAGATTTCACCGGGTAAGCGCTGGAGTCCGTTACCGGATTTCACCGGGTAAGCGCTGGAGTCCATTACCGGATTTCACTGGGCAAGCGCTGGAGTCGATAACGAAAATGTCCGGAAAACACCGGATTGTTTTAAAGTATTTGTTTGCTAAATAAAATGCTTTCATTGTTGATTTCTATATGTGGACGGGAAGAGAAGATGTTAATCTACGGAAATAAACGCTGCTTTTCATCAGGAATCAGATTTTAACTGAGAAAATCAACTTTTAAAACAGCTAAATGTCGGACTCGACGGATGATTGTTTACATAAACTAAGGCGCCAATTTACGTCATGTGGGTCGTCTCCAATAAGCTTTAGTGTCACATTTTCATGAATATTTATCAGAGAATAATACGGACAATATTAAAAAGATTTCAAGCTCAGACTTGGATATAAATAAATGCTATGTACAGCTATACGAGAGGCGGCCCTAGTCATGCAAACAAGGTATCACGTGCGAGCATAAATGGCTTTAAGTGGATGCAGCAAAGCAAGGCCACCGCCTAGTTCGATTAGCTCTTGTCCGATTGCTGCCTAATTAGGCGATGAAAGGGTAAGAATAATAGTTTATATAATACATGAATGATGACCTGAAATCTGATGGGATTCAGGAAGAATTTCCCCGCTCTGTTAGTCCACCCAAAGTGAGACCCTATGAAACGATTTCTGGGCTGGTGCATCAACTTCAAGTTGGTGCTCGGGCCTATGATTTTTTAAATTTACTGTTGCTTGTCTCCTGTTTTATTGAGGTTGTCCAGCAGACTAACCTCTATGCAGAGCAGACCAGGTCTGCAGCCCAGCTGGCTGGGAAACCCCATCAGTGGAAATGGTCTCCAACTTACCTTGAGGAAATGATGGCTTATTTTGCCACGAACTTCTTGATGGGCATGTATCCTGCACCGACAACACAGTTGTTTTGGAGTGGAATTTGTGGCTGCATCATAAAAAACTCAACAGCCAAGGTATTTTCAAGAGATCAATTCCGGATTCTGACTAAGTACTTGTGATGCCTCATAGGCTGTTCCTCGTGGCACACCAGGATTCGATCCCTTGTACAAAGTCAGCAGCATAGTTGATCTCTTGAATGCTTGCTTTTCCAGTACACTGATTCCAAACAGGGAACCGAGTGTTGATGAAGCCTTGGTTGCTTTTAAAAGAAGAGTTTCTTCCGGAAGTACATGTCGTGTAAACCAATAAAATGGGGCTTAAAAGTCTGGACTTTGGCTGAAGCACAATCCGGTTACTGTTTGCGTTTCAATGCTTACATTGGAAAAGTTACTCCAAACCATGATGCAATAAGAATATAGCAGGGTCTAGGTTATGATGCTGTCAGACCTCAAGTGGAGGTTGGTTTTGTGGTTGTCTATAGCCATAATTTGTACTATGACCAGTACTTCAGTTCCTTGGATTTAGCAACAAGCCTTTTCAACGACAAGACCAATTCAACTTCTATTATAATGTTGAATCGGAGAGGCCTTCCACAAGAGTCTCTCCAGACTAAGCTGAAGTACAGAGGTGATGTGGCTGAATATCAGGTAGGACCTGTTACCCTAACAATATTTCGTGACAAACGAACAATTTCTTTTCTTTCCATCTGTCATGGTTCTGGCATTTCTGAACAAGGAAAACCACTTGTAAACCTGGAGTATAACCGGATTATGAAGGGAGTTGATAAATTAAACCAACTGTGCTCATATTATGAGCCTGGACAAGACAGAAAGAAATAGTGGAGATGTTTATTGTGGTGGATGGTGAATGTAAGCATAATCAATGCTTACATTCTCTGGGTGAAGAGTCAGGGTGATACAGAAGAGGGCAGGCGTCATATACAAAATTACAGTCATCTGAAATTTCATCATGACCTTGTTCGTCGACTTTGTCAGAGATTTCAACCAGCTCGCACTCGAGGACGCCCTTCTAAAATTTAAGGGAATTCACCCCAAGAAACATCCACCTCTAGCAGTGCTCTCAATTCTGGAGTTGAGGTCACAAGCTGGTTAAAATAAATGAAAGAAATTGTTGTAACTGAGCACTCCAAAATGGTAAATGGAGAGCAGGTGGCAAATACAGAACCAGCACCTTTATGTGCAGTCTCTGTGAAGTACCCCTCTGTAAGTAAGGCTGCTTCAAGGAATGGCATAAAGAATACAACCTCAAATGAAATAACAAAATTATGATTTCAATCCATAATTTATCCACAGACATTAACTAAGTAAGAAAGTTGACCTCTTCCTCTGTAGTCTCATGCTGTGCACCTGATCTCGCGTAGAAGGCATTATGGTCTACATTCATCAGTAGGTAAATAAGATATTCATTAAACAGAGCAGGACTATTCTTCTTGTTTTGAAAGATTATGGGGAAATGCTTAAAGTGGGGTGGTTGACTGTTTGGACCAAGCGTTGTCATCACCTGAAGAAATCGTCACCTGAACTTAAAACGGTTCTTTTCAGAACCACCTATTGTTCTGAAGGAAATCAATGCACTGGAAGCCTACACTAATAATACTAATACTATACATACTATACAAAAGGAAAAAATCACAAATACTCCTACATTATTAATGAACCAGTGGTACATCACCAGACATTAGACCACTGTTACTAACAGAACCTTTGCCACAACAGCCATGATGTTGTCCCAGCTTTGATAATAGTCTTCTTAGTTTTATCATTAAATTATTGCCACCTTGGATGCTTGTAACTGTTATCCTTTATTCCATTATTAAGAAACCCCTGTCGAAATTATAAATTTAGTTTAACACTTTTACGGAACTGCCACTGCACAAATAACGTCACCACTGAAAAGTTTACACAATTGGATCTTCAGGGGTATGATCTCTTTAGAGGTTTGTGGGGCCAATTATTATCCAATTTTGAAAATTTTTGCAGCATTTTATTCAGGACTTAATTCTGAATAAGGCAGTTTACATTACTTTTAAATTTTTAAAACTTCACCACACAACATTCTTGTCCAAATGAAAAACTTTGGGTGCTTTTAGTTCCAGGGTGATTGATGGTAGGCACTCCAGTTTGCTATTTTACAAAACCAATATGGCTGCAAGAAAGAGGACACATTTATGAAAATTTTGATATAAGAAGCATCTTTCCATCTTCGGTAGTGACCAAGTAATGACTTGTACAAAATTTTGAAGATTTCTTGCAAAAACGTAAAATAATTCAGACTTTTGACGTCATGACGTAAAATTAAACTGGACTTTACAGGCTGGGCTTTAAAATTAATTCAGACCTGATAGGGTTAAACTGTGAACTGATATTGAAACACTATATATATATACATAAAAATATGCATAATATATATATATTAGTAACATCTATTGATTTAAAAAATCCACAGAATATAATTAGACAATATGAATGAACACAAATGCCAAGTCATCACGTTTGACTTGTCAGATCTAAAAAATACAAACAATTAAATCACATACACTTGTTCAAAATTAATTTATAAACAAATTTCATGTTTACACTTTCACTCTATCTTCAGTGGTTCATGAGATACAAAGTTTTTACCCTTAAGGGGTGAAATGGACCAAAACTCCAAATAACATCTGGCTGGGGCCAGAATAAGGGCTAAAACTACCTGGCATGCAAAGGGTTAATGACTTGATTTGGTTGACTGGAAACACAGAAGTATAAACTTTAGGTCAACTAGGGTCAGAGGCTAAGATGGCTTCTGACATCCAGCCCAACAGGGGTTCAACACGAGCAGCCCATGCCCAAGGGAGAACATAGATTTTCAGGCTGCACTGCAGAACATTTTTCAGTTGATGCTACAAATTAATTTCTTCAGTGGTTTTTATTACAATACAATGCCAGCACATGCTTCAGCAACATCTGCAACACACCTACAGCTGCCCCTTGCTCAGTAAAGTTCTCACAGTAAATGTTCCACAAAAAATGTCAAGTACTTTGTGCATGCATTTCAAGTGACACTTATTATGGACCATGTCTGCTTATCAGTCGAAGTTATACCCTATGAACTGTGACTTCCAACACAGGACTCCAAGTCTTAATCAATCACCAGCAAATGTACTCAGTCCAAAATCATTCCTGACTCACTCATGGAGTTTCCTAGGACATCAAATCTGGAAAACAGAGTCAAACCACTTCTGAGCTTTAACCTTATTAACCCTATTCCTCATAAGAATAAGCATTCATCCCTAGCACCCACAGGAAAATACCAGTGCTCCCAGCAGAAAAATTGAAGTTTTGGCATATTTAACTGGCAAAATTTCTGTAAATTAATTAGGAACTAACTTTGTTTCATAAATGTAAAACATACTGTAATTTTATTTACTTTTACATTTTCAGTGCCAATATTATACATTGGAATGGTAGTCATTCTCAGACTCTAGATCTTCAGATTCTATTTTCACTTACATCTGAAGCATTAAATTTCAGCATCTTTGAAAAATGGTTGGAAACGGACTACCTCTCTCTCACAATCTAACAAAAGACCTCGTCCTGTGAACAGGTTGCATAAACATAGGTCAGACAATGATAAGAATCCTTAAAATGGACTTTGATATAAGAATAGAAAAGTGACTCAGATTTAATGGTAAACAAGTTCTTCTGTATATATTAGCCTCAGGCTGCATATTATCCTTACAGGGATAATGCAGACCCTGAAGCAGGTAGTTTGGCCTTGGGGGATAATGCATAGACCCTGAAGCTAAAATATTGGCCATATGGGAATAATGCATGTTTCAGCCATACAGGTTCAAAGGGTTAAGAGAATTATGGCAAATCATTTACTTCACTCAAACACCAAGCCTAGGGTTGAGACACTAAGGTGTCTCTGTCTTAAAAGTTCGGTCTCATATCTTCATTCTACTTTATTGTCACTTGCCTGCTCACAAACTGCATCAAAATAAGCTGCTTAGACCAGCATATTAATTCAAAACTCCCAATAAATTTAAATTACAGATAGGACAAGCAACCAAATTCGAATTATATTCTCCATTCGAGTCAATATGCATAACATCTGGTTACATAACTATATTGTATGTAAGTACATGCATGTATGTATGTATGTATGTATGTATGTATGTATCATGTTTTCAGACATATATCCTGTGGGTTATATGAGATTTCACAATCCCACTCCCCCATTGGTTACCCCAATGTGTGGGTTATACCAGTTCATTTCAAACAGATTGTCACCATGAGTTTACTGTATGTACTGTAACAAGGATGAAATAACTAGCGGAACACTGATAAACAAATCTGTGACAGATACCAAAATTAGATATGACTACTAAAGAATTAATTTATTCTGACTTAATTATGTTTTAATTATGTTTTACACTTTCTGAAATAAGGATTCATTCATTTTGCTATGCGTTGCATTGTTTTGATCTGATTTCACGATGTTACTTGATAATAACAACGGGTCCAAGGAATCTAAATATGGCAACCAAAGAGACTATAAAGAATGCACTTGAAACTAATAAGAAAATAAGTCTTAATAGTGCAATGATGTTGAGAAAACTCGTGTGCTCTTCGTTCAAATACAAAATTACTGATATAAAAGCGGATGTAGGCACTATTGCAGTCTTTGTCTAACACAATGATTAGATATGCACTATGAAAACGAATGTGTCTCATGGTTGCACCTCATGCAATCTCAAACAAATTCCACATATGACAAATTAATCGATCACTTTATTTATTATTATTTACTATTATTATTGTTTTAAACCATAAGGATTACCGTATATCTTAGCGTACAAGTTAAGAAATACTGTACAATTTTGAAAGTCCAAAGTTGGAGGGGTCGTCTTATGCACAGGTCAAGCCAAGATCGCAACATTTATGCTCCAACGATCACACAATACATGAACACGTCACATCAATACAGCCATCGACGATCGCATAACGTGTCCGTGAGATATCGCACAACACATCCTTGATGACAAAATTCATATATAATATTATAAAACAGATGCTACTATAAATAATTAATTTTCAAATCAAAATACAAATCAAAATAAATATTTGCCTTAAAATACTGACAAAATATCTGGCAGAATAACAAAAGATACAACCATATGCTACCCTTTGCTAAACATCAGTTCTTTTTCATTCTTTTTGGACTGGGTACAGTGTTCTCTATACAACATAGATCTTTTGATTTTATAGCACATTTCCACTGCCCGCAAATTGGACTATATGTCCTGTAGGAGAAAACATCATTCTTGTCAAAATTTTGGCCATGAATCAACGAATTTCACTGTGGTCTTGATCTTTTTACCAGATGGGACAAAACTAAACAAATGGCTGTTTTTAAGTGAAAGGCTGCGCAAGGAATGATGTTTCCTAAAGGTGTCATTGCAGAGAGCACGATCCCAAAGGTTGGATGGATGATGATGGGTTGTAATGCATGTGCAACACATGGTCAGGTGCACTGCTCATGAAATTAGGCCTCTGTTAATGTGAGAAATGCTCAGTGCACATCTAAACAATCCCGTTAAATCAAAGGTCAAGCAATTACACACAGATATGTGTGTAATCCCTACAACCTTTAGAAGTTTACTGAGCAAAGCCTTCTAAAGACCACGTCCATAAAGTTTGGACGGAATGGATGGTTTCAGCCACGGCAACGTTAACCAAAGGGAAGGAACATGAAGAAACCTGATTTGCCTTTGGTTTGTAAATGAGTGAAGCTCATGGGACGATTTGTCCAAAGAAATGGTATAGCAGTCATCTTTACAAGCCCAAGATCCCAGATCATAGCAGAGAGGGAGATATGCGGAAATCTCTGGCGTAAGAAGGAGAGATCGATCTTGGCGAGCTGCAAGCAGCCACCAAGCCAGATGAACTGGGTCTTGTTATAGTTCAAACAGAAGCGATTGGAGGACATCCATAGGTTAAGGACAGAGGTGGCGTTGAGAATCCTCCAGACGAGGGCAGGGGCCGCCTCCGCCGTACCATGGGCATAAGCCTGAGTGTTGTCTGCATACTGAAGGATGACAATACTCAGAGGGAGGAGGGTCCGAGCTAGATCAGAGGTATATAAAATATAGAGAGGAGCCAGGACGGAACCCTGGGGGGACCAAAAAAGAAGGGGGACCAGAGGGATTGCGAGGGCCCAAAAACAACAGATTGAAGGCGGTCTGAGAGGAATGACCGAAACCAGGTGAGGGCAAAACCAGTGATGCCAAAGGAAATCTCCAAATGCTCCAATAGGATAGAGTGATCAAAGGTATCAAAAGCAGCCCTTACATCAAAAAGGGCCAGAAGGGTGACATGCCTGCAATCAATTTAAAAGTGGTAGTAGTGCTATAATAATTTGCCTTCCTCTATATTATGAATATTCCTTGTCACCATAACTTATGCCACAACTTTCAAAGTGGAAACGTAAAGCCATCAGTTACTTGCAAGAAACGAGTAAGCGATGAAAAATTGGTTTATTGTAGGCTGTTAACCTTAACTTATAAGTTACACAAACAGGTTATCTGAAAGATACTAATAGATACTGATTACAGGTAGATGCTTTATTTAATACCACTGTACTTTAGGGAAAGCACACATTCATGCAGCATGTTCCAGTCTTATGGTCTAACTGAAGGCCTTTGGTTGGCATTTAAAAGTGCTATCAAATGTCTAGATTTATGTCCAAAAAATACATCATTTACAAGTGCTATAACATGTCCAGATTTATATCTAAAACATCGTTTAAAAGCGCTATAAAATGTCCGCATTTGTATGTAAAAATCTACATTGATTATATGTGGGTCAAAGACTTTTCCCCTCTCCAAGGTCGCAAATTCAGAGGGCAACTTATACACTACGTTGACTTGTACACAAAGTATATAAGGTATATCTCAAAAGTAAGACAAAATTACGCAAGAGAGCATTTTTTATCCTTAAATGGTTAGGCTTCACTGATGTCAGGCCTGGTAAAAGTAATGTGCAAAGAAAATGCATTGAAGCATTGGATGGTCACAGAAATACAATGAAAAGAAATTAAGTCTCACTTTTGGCTCTAACACTTCAGATAGGTAGTGATCAAATTTTATTATTTTTCCCCAGTTGTACAAGTGATCCCTCAGGACCAAATTTATTATTTTTTTATGCCCGAGGTACTTATGATCCCTTGGGACTTATAAAAAACACTTCAGAGAAAAAACTGTCTGGGTTGGCTAAAACTCATCAAGTTTTGGCACAGAGAAGGTGCTTCGGAGGCGACAGCATTATTATTATTATTATTATTATTATTATTATTATTATTATTATTATATTATCATTATTATATTTGTATCAAAATTATTTTCACAGCCCTTACAGTCTTAGATATTGAAGACTCAGTCATCATGTGGATTTGCTTTGAAGGAACATTAACTTTCACATTCTTTCATAAATCGATCAATTTGGTATGCTATTCTAGATAGATGATCCAGCAAATGCAATTCTCCATAAACCAAATCACCTCGTTTAGAATGCTGGAGTGTGCAGGTTGCTAGTTCAAGAGAAACTGGTTGTGAGATGAAGAAATCAGCATACATAATCCAATCAAGTAGTCTAAGACTGAAGAGTGAGGCAGAACTTGAAGATAAATAATCCCATCCTATACTTTTTCAGTAGCTGATTTGGGATCCAATGGAGACTATCACATAGAGTTGCAGTCAAGTGGTTAAATGCTCGTCGGTAATTAGTCATGCAGCCACAGTGAGAACTAACTAATTTTTTCAGGTGGAAAGTGGCAATACCAGAAAGAACAATATTACAGAAGTCAAATTGACCTAGTAGATGACCATAAACTAGCATCTTGGCAGCAATCAGCATGAGTGTGCATTGAACAGTGAGCAGCTGACAACAGATGAATGAAAAAATGAAACATAGACCATGACCATCTTGGCTGCCATAAACATCATGTTAGCGCCGTTCTACAACAGCTTTGAGCATGGTTTGAGTTCCGGATGTGGAACAAGAGCGAGAAGAGCAAGTAACTTGTGCTTGTGGTGCGGCTTGTTATTCTGCTTATGCTGAGACAGGGAATGCACAAAACCCTATTAAAGAAAATTCAGTTTATTATCAATGTGAAACCAGTTTCTATTGGCAAATGATATGCTTTGTATTGTCCATTGTTTTTCTTAATCATTATTATTAATTAGCAACTTCTACAGTGCCAATGCACAAGGCATCAACCGATGGTGCACCAAAATTAAGCCTCACTCAGGATCATAATCGAACTGCAAGCCATGAACTTTAATATAAAATAACAGTTCCTGCCAAATCAAATATAAATGTAAATCTTCTAAATTATTCACCACGACACAAAGGCCGCATCACATAGATCAGCTTATTCATCAGCGCTATATCAAATCCAGTCTGCAAGAGTTTTGCTGCCAGGTCAAAATCCAGGAAAACAGCATGGTGCTATGGTGGAAACTGTTGATGAAGGTGGTCATGGACTGGTGCAGGAGCTAAAGCAGCTTAGGATATCTTGAAAAATGCAGTTTTCAGTCTAGAGTGAAATGCTACAGGAGAGTGGGCAAGCAAAAGTGTGCTCAGATTGACAGGCAAGGAAAGGGATGGGCAAACTCTTGGACCTCTTTTGGAAGTTCCTTCCAAACAGCTGGCACCACATAGATTAAGCAGCGATTGTAGAATTCATGAGAGGAAAAGACTGGAGGCTGAAAGAGAGAAAAGCATGAGGAACCAGAAAAGTGGATGTACTGTGGAATTTTAAGCCAACAAGGGATTTGAGAACCGGGATTATGTGATGGTATTTGGGAGTTTTGGTGACTGCATAGGCAAGAACATTCTACAGAGTTCAAACTACTTCTATCCACCATTTTCTAACTCTGCAAACAAACCTTGTATACGATCTACTCCTTATCTCTGCTTCTCTATCTGCTCTTGTTCCAAGGCGAAACACAGCATACTCTGTGCAGCAGTAAAGACCCTTGATTTTTCTCATAAGCTTTGCTCCCTTGCGTTTACTAGTCAAACTATTACGAATCGTCAGATATATGGCCTACGTACCCTGTTTGGTTTTGAATCGCAGGGTGGCATCTGCATCCGCCGATCCATCGAAAGGACTGCTGCTGCTGCTGCTTCCCTCCTCCGTCATTGCTCATCACAAACGGGGGTGAAAAGTTTCGTTTAATTCAAATGCAAATTAAAGTCGACGTTCTTAATCAGAATCCTCCAAACTTTACTACCTTTACTGGCAGGCCTTTGTTACACCGAGATAATCCGAGAGCACAGTTTTGATTTAGCAAATCTACATCCAGCGGGCATCATATCAGGCCTATTACATCCAACATCGTGTCTCGGCTGGTAAACCAGTCACTGGAAAAACAAACACTTTCCACTCGTTAACGCAGCGATCGCAGCTAGATGAATTTCTTGTCACTTAATCATCTATGTGAATAAATGAAAACTAAGTTCGGCAATAAGCGTTTTATATTTCGTTTACGAGATCTGGCACAAAACCTGAAAATCTACCAAGGACCCTTCTACGCTAACAAACGCGCACTGACACACATCAACCCAAATAGAGCTTACGATTAGAGTGCAGCGGCCACAGATTACAAAACCAGAATCTACACTTAATGACGTAATGGTAGCCCGCTATAAAACAACGATAAATGGAGTTTCACCACGATTATGCCAAATTTCCATGCCAAAGATTTTAAGAAAACCTAAAATTTTTAGTCCATGCCTTGTCTGCGTCTTTGTCTTTCACGGCAATCGTAAACTAAATTAATAAAACGCTGCTCCGAAAATAAGCGCAAGGCACTAACTAGATTATTAACGAGCGCTGTGTTACGTCAAATGAGTGGTCCAGACATTAATCTTGTGTCCAGACTATCCTGTACATTTACATTTGTACATTTACATTTAACGAAGGATAAGCAAAGAGTCTACGACTCTAAGATCTTTGGTATAAGATACGGTCAACGGGAGACCAAGAAAAATGTAAATGTAAATGTACACGTTTTTCTACACCGACCGCATAGCCTAGTCCCTGTTCATTTTCAATGAATTTGACGACTGAGATCCTTCACCACCGCTGTCCGTTTGAATGGGAGAAAGAGGCATGCAGGTCGATCCCGAGAACGTTATGGTTAGCACTTAAGTCTCCTCGAATGCTTAACTTTCTCCTTACACCAATTCCAAACACCATAAAATGTAGTCGACTGCATTGCCTACCTGCCTGACCTTTGGATTTTGACTTGGAACCAAGCTGATCATAAATAGGCCTGTACTTTGAGCCGATTAAGCTTTTAGTTTGGAGCCTGTGGTTAAACTGGTGAGTGATGCTGAGCTGACAAAAGGGCAGAGTGCACAGTTATATGTACGGTCGATGCCATTCGCATTAGACGCCAGCGCCATTTAAATATATTTATCAATATAATTTAAATAAAAATAGCATTAAACTTCTATTCATCTTATTATTATAGACAGTCAGACAAGTAGAGGAGTCTGGCTGAACGGCTAGATGGGTTGGGCTATCTTCAGCTCTCAGTGTTGTGAAGGCCAAGGAATATTACCTGGGGGGATCAGCCGTGGGAGGAGCCAGTTGTGGACGCCAGAGTAGCAGGCCTGTATATAAAGAAAATGGGAGGCCCATCTCCCTCGCTTGTCTTCTGGCTGTGAAGTAAGCTAGTCCTTCTGGTGACATCTTCTCTTCTAATTCATCGTAACTTCATTTGATGTAAGTGTTTAATCAACGTTAAGAAACTGACAAAACAACGTTTTTACATAAGCACTACGTCAACCATTACGATAACTTTAAAATAACGCCAGAACACCGTTTGATTATCGTTTTCGTAACGTTTTTAACATATGCGTTTAAGCATTTAATCAACGTTAAAACTACTGACAAAACAACGTTTTAAAACGTTATATCAACGTGTCGACAGCCAGCCTATTTCTGTTCCATGCCCAACTGTTATACCAACAGACACTGTTCTCGATCGACGACACTGGCCAACACATAATTTGTTGCCTCAAATGTTAGAACTGTTTCTGTGTATATTTGACCTGCTGATTCCAGAAAAGGCACCAGTTTTCTGCCAGCAGGTCTAGTTTTCGAGATATAGAACATTATGCCATATACCAGTCCTTGCCTCTGCTCGCCCATAAAACATAAGGCTATAGCTATAATTATGTAGTGCTCAATTTATTATGTGATACACTAAATAAACATAATAATACAAATACTTAAAAGAAAATGGTAGTACTGAAGCGAACCAGCCTTTTGTCGTGGCGCTATCTAAATGCTTTGCCGATACGTAGGTTTGTTCGGTAGAGGTCGCTTTGCCCTAGCAGGCATAGAGCCGACAGAAAGATCGCTGCGTGTGAGTTCGTCAGGTTGCTCCGTGCAAGGTCACTTTGCCCTAGCAGGGATGGAGGCAGATAGATGTCGCTCCGTACCGCTAGAGGTCGCTTCGCCCTAGCGTAGATGGAGGCAGACAGAGGTCGCTTCGGTGACTGCTGTAGGCCGCATACAGCGACTGAAGCCGAGCGAGAGCTAAGGGAGCAGTATAAAAGGATTTGCGCGGTTGAAAGAGTGCCGCTTTCTTTGTGAATTCTCGACTGGTAAAGACCCTAGTCGATAGTTCGAATCTTATGGATTTTTGATAGTTTCGTTTGGTATAGGTGTTGAACCCTGTACGTAGAAGCCGAGGCGATTTTTCTAATGTTTCTTTGTGGATTTAAAGCGGCTAGTTGAAATTATATTCGGGAGTTCAAGTCGATCTAAAATTCTAAATTCTCGAGTTCGGTTCGCGCTGAGTCGAAGAGTGAATCTTTTGCTCAGAAGATTCTTTACTGGATTTTCTGGATTCGAAGCCTGAGTCTTCGAGTTGTTGGACTCGATTGTGTGTTTCAACTTTCTACGCTCAGTCAAGACGGACAGGCACAACGAATTGTTGCGTTGGAATGCATCGAGCAGGGAGTTTTATAATTTACTTTTTACTTGGAAATTTGATTAAATGCTCCGAGTTAATGAATAAGAATTAATTTAAGTTTAAAGAAAGAAATTAAAGACAATTTTATTGGTTTTAATGTAAATAAAGTTGATTATTAATTCAACCATTAAAACTGTGTTTGTTGTAAAAAATGGCTGAGGCACTCGGCTGTGATGTAACTCTAGAGCAGATAGAAGAATTGACAATGGAGTCTTCGTCAACATCAGTTGCCGAGGCTGAAACTGAATTTCTGCAGCGCCAGACAAATTGGCCAGAGCAAATATTTGAAGCACTTATACAGCGCCAAACTAAATTTCAGGAGGAAATGGAAGGAAGAATGGAGCGCCGAGAAGAAGCATTTTTAGAGCGCCAATCAAACATAAATTCAAGATTATCGGAGGAAATCTTCAGAAAAATACAAGATTTTATGTTGCGCCAATCTTCTCAAGAAACAGGTGCGAGAGAGAAAAGTAAGATTGTTGTAGGGGAAAAGGACCCTTATCCATCAGGAGATGTGATAACATTCTGCCCGAAGGTCACGGACACCACTCTAAGTTCGGGAATCGAACCGGCATCTGGTAAGGCTATTAAAGGTATTACCCCACAGGAATTACCAACCCTGCGGCGTAGTGCACGATTACAGAATAAAATTCCAACCTATTATGGAGAGGCTGGACATAGGGTACAATTTGCCACCTCTCATGAACAGGGTTCGAATCCAGGTAGGAGCAGTTACGGAACTAAATCACCGCAATACTACCCCCTACAACAACACGTCACAGCCCCTAATGATGTGGGGGCGGGCGTAACAGTACCTGAAACTGTACTTATATGATACCAAACAGAACAAGTTTGTTATAAAAATTTCAAGTCATTCGACACCGAAGAAGCTCCTTTTGTACGATTTCCGAGTGTGGCATCTGCCGGAACAATCGCGCATAATATTCCAGCAATAGTCTGCCATCATGTGTGCATCCCATCTTCCTTGATATCGATTTTCCATTGTTTTGATGTCTTGGTGAAATCTTTCACCTTGCTCTTCGCTGAAGTCACCAAGATTCTCTGGAAAGCGATCTAAGTGACTGTGGAGATAATGGACTTTAATGCTCATGTTGCAGCCAAGCTTGTTGAAATGAAGAAGCATATCCTCTACTAGTTGTGCATAATTGTCTGCCTTCTTGTTGCCAAGAAAATTTTTAGTTACAAGAACAAAGGAAGACCAGGCACAAGATTCGATTTCATTCATTGATGGTATGAAAAGTGGGTCATTCATAAGTTGCCTGATCTGTGGACCATCGAAGATTCCAGCCTTCAATTTTTCCATTGTAATTCCTGGTAACTTGTGTACTATGTATTCGAAGCATGAACCTTCTTTATTCAAAGCCCTGACAAATTCTTTCATCAGGCCTAGCTTTATATGTAGTGGTGGCAGTATGATCCTATCTCGTGCCACCAAAGATTCCTTGATTACATTTTCAGCTCCAACCACCATGTCTTTCCTCGAAGGCCAATCTTTTCTTGTCCAATGTTCATGCTTGGCTCTACTGTCCCAAAGACACAAAAAGCAGGGATACTTTGTGTAGCCACTTTGTTGACCAAGGAGGAAATGTACCATCTTCAAGTCTACACAAATTACCCATTGATGTTCTTTGTATTTTATCTTTTCCAGTACTAAAGAGATGGCATTGTACTCTTCTTTCATCCTGGTGGAGTGACCGATTGGAATAGAACCAAATTTGTTGCCGTTATTTAAAAGCACACATTTCAGACTACGTTTTGAACTGTCGATAAAAAGACGCCACTCATCTGGGCTGTAATCCGACAGACCAATTTTCTTCAATAAGTTGCTGATGTCATTACAGAATACTAGGTTGTTGTCTTCGGTAAAGAATGGCAGCAAATCCTTTTCTCTGTTTCTATAAATTGTAATTTTCGTTCCAGGCTGAAGTGCATTCTTTTCCTTTAGTCTGGACGCAAGCAATTCAGAGGACTCTTTGGAAAGATTTAAGTCCCTGATCAGATCACTCAACTCTTTTTGGTCAAAACGTTCACTGTGTGAAGTTGATTGGAAATCACTGTCACTGCCCCCACTTTCTTCACTTTCTTCATCTTGTCCGATATTGGACATGCAAGTGTCATCGTCTGAGAGCTGAGGTAGTTCGCGAAAAGGTGGAACTGGTACAATATCCGAATGCGGAACAGGTCTCCTGGCTGAAGGTATATCAGGGTAAGACAACTTGTGACGATTATTTCGATTGATGCCTATGATATTAACCATACAAAAGTAACAGTCGTCCAAGTGGTTTATCTGTTCCCTCCAAACCATCGGTACACCAAATTTCAGGCAGCTTCTCTTTCCAATTGTCCAGTGGCGCAATTGTTCAATACAAGTTTTGCATACTGTATGAGGAGCCCATTGCTTATCTTGATCTCCAAGTTTGACACCAAAATAACCTACATATGCTCTTTTTACAAACTCAGAAATCGGTTTCCTGTTTGCTTTTAGTGTGTATTCCCCACAAATGTAGCAGAATATGTCTGGATGGTTAATGCAGCTCCGTCTGGAAGTAGCCATAACCTTAAGGATGTTCGCATCTGAGGAATTAAATGACTAACCTAAAAAATAGTAAGAACATGTAGTTATTTAATGCTCACATTCACAGATTGTTCTTGCGACCAACTCTTAATATGCCCTAAGACGACTGCGGCTGCTCTAGCTTTCAGGAGGCGGTTTATATAGGCTATAAATGCTGACTTCAGCATAATCTATTTACATAGTTCGAAACCATGAAACGCTGTATAAGCACAAATAAATTCTAAATGAGGCCATGAATTTAGTGCTGAGTAAGCTGTAGGCTACGGAATAGTTATTTCGTTGAATCAGCAATATCTCAGCACGCGGCAAGATATGCTGATTTTACATTATAAGGATGTAGGCATTATATGAATCAGCAAGAATTATAATTAGCCATAAATAAAGCTTATTATGACATTTTAGTTTTGTCAAAGACATCGTTTAAAGAGTGGACTGGGTTTTCTTTACAAAATCGACGATATCTCAGAAACTAGACCTGATGCACTCAATCCAATGACATTTTCTGAATCAGCGCCCAAAATTACCCCAAGAACAGGTCTAAAACCGAAGGCAACAAGAAAAAATTTTTTTCTGTTGGCCAGTGTGATCATTGTGACTCCTGCAGTACCAACACCAGAAGAGTGGTTTTCGGGTGTTTCTGTAGCTCGGTCATAGTTTAGGATTTCGCTGTTGAGTTCAGTTTGTTCTGTAAATTCTGTGACGATGTCGCTCGGTTCCCAAGCAGGAACAGTCGGGAACCATCTCTTTGGTAACGGTTCCCTAGTGGGAACATTTGGTAACCGTTTCATTGGTAATGGCCCCCAAAGAGAACGATATATAAGGAAGCACTCACGTCCATAGGGGGCTTGCTTGCTTGTTTTCTATTGGATTACTGTCGTCTTCAGAATCATTAGATTACTGTCGTCTTCGTCGGTCGGAACCATGAACGATGGTGGACACTATGCACAATAGACAGCCTAGTCAAGGATACGCACAAGTTATAGATAAGTCGTACGGTTAAGATTAAAGAGAGAAAAGTCGTACTGCGCAGTTTATATTCCTTGATACAGAAATCTCTCGGTAGACTACCAGAATTGAACCCTAGCACAGACTTAGCGAATATCTTTCCTCACGCGGCCGACCGCAATTCCATAGCCATAGCAGTAAGGAATAAATCTGGAATAAATTCCCGCCAGAATTACGACAGTTATATGATCCATAATACAAACTCATCACCAGTTCACCCCTTGGAGTTTGCGCAGGTCTTCCACTCAAAACTGAAAACACTTATCTTCCGCAGATCCTATCCTGAGTCCTCTTCTTCCCATTATCTATCCCGCAGATCCAATTCCAGACATCACCCGCCGTAGCCGTCTGACTGCTTGTCTGCCTGCCTGTTGGGTCTCGACCTGGGACCGAACCCATTTTGCCCATCGTTTTTGTGTTGACAGAGCGCCCGTGAATAAGCCGGTTCCCGCGACTGAGCTTCCGTCGGGCCCTGTAGAAATCTCGAGTTTACGATTACGATTACGATAGGTATTTTAAGCCAGTATAGTGATTACAGAACAGAAGCGGTGTGGTGGTGTGTGTGGGGCGGGGAGGTTGGTGAAAGCACAAGCTACAGCATTCTGGAGAGCAAGAAGGCAGTTTATTGGGTGGTGTCTGTATTCATGAAAAGTGAATTGCAGTAGTTTGGTTTCAACATGTGGTACGCGCTTCTATATAAAATATTAGCTCCCGTTAAATCTTTCCGCCATTGTTTTGCTCTGTAGACAAATCCTAGCGTCCACAGCTTTACTATGCAATTCTGCTCGATCTTGTTCCACGTTGACAGGGATCGAGTAGCCAGAACCATAATCTGACCAATAGTGGAACGCGGCCGTACGTAGGCCTATCTGTAGTGTAGAAAATCCTTGACGCAGTGCTCGTGAAGAAGCTTGGCTTTAAAGTAGTGCTTTGAATTTTCTGAGTTTGCGGTATACAATTTACGACTGTGTCCTATGGAGTATTCTTTGGGGCTAAAATGTTTTAGACGCTACATCTAGGCGAACAGGTTGTTTTGGCTGTTAGCAACCAGCAGAAGAAACAGTGACCTTAATCAAGATGGCGGATGCCGTGGATGTCGAAGGAGGAGAATGCGACGGCGGCAGAAATAAACGTAATTAATACAAACACTTTACTTAAGCAGTTCATTATTAGGATAAAATTAGAACAGTTGCTTTATTTCACTCCAATGAAACTATATAGGACTAAATTGCGTGAATGACATTTTTGATAATTTATAGTTATGAATAACGTAATTATAATTAAATTAATAATAAATAAATTTATAGTTATAAATAACGTTTTTATTAATAAATTAATTATAAATAAATAAATTATTTATTTTGATAATTTGTGATAATTTACAGCTGATTTACTTGTGGCGAGGTTGGTCATTTTTGGATAACAGGAACATGTTCATCTTGACTTGTCTTGTTCACCAAACAACTCCAAAGTATTTGCATTCTGCTCAGTTGTAAAGGAGAATGGCGCTCTACGTTGGAGATCAGGCATCAATATTTGCTTATTTAGCATTCAGAATTGTTGTTTATTTGGAATTATTTTTATTGCGAATAACCCAGTTTCTTTAAGCACAACATAGCACCAGTTTGACTAACAGCCCACGGTGATATTTTAGTTTTGAAAAGTTCTAGTTCTTATTCAGTTCTCACAAATAATTTATTTTCTAAGGTTTTAACTACCCAGATGTGAAAGTCATATAAATTCACGTTATGACTACTTGTAATTTAGATACAGATTTGATGATTGAATGCTCATCAAGAACATATTAATCTGACGATGTCAATTTTAACATGAAATTAACATCCAATTAACATTATGGTACACTTCAAAGTAATGTTTTGATATGATGTGAATTTGATGATCAAATGCTGATCAAGAATGCATCAGTTTGGTGTCAAACTAATATTAAATTAACGTCTAAATAACGTATTGTGGTAGACATCCAGTTAATATAAAACTAATGTTTTCAGTCCAACCGACATAGTCCCATCCAAAGTTAACAGTTGACACCATATTTATAGTTCCTGGGCTGAGTTGCATCAAGGATGAGGAACAACAGTGAGAGATGAGGTCCACAGATAACTCCAGCGTCCAGCAGTACCTCATAGATGGTAGCTAGTACAGCATCCAGATATCGGAGTCGCCAGGTCTATGCTGGATAGGCATTCATCACCAGCTGGCTATTTGGTCTTAGAACCTCTCCATGATTGGCAGCCAACACCACTTCAAAGACTTTTCTCACCATTCATTTACTGAATCCAAGATTTTCTCAGTTGCACATGGTGTACATAGATCTGTAGGTCTAAGTGTTGGCTGCCCTGCTGGAGGCCTGTCCACCCTCTGAGTAGGTGGACTAGTTCAATGGTGGAAGGTTTTGATTGCAAGCAATAAATACTATCCAAAAACACATGAATCCACTGGAGGCTTGTGTAAATAACTCCGAAATGCTGACTCAGTCACACTGCAAGTCTGAAAATACAAGAATTATGAAGTGAATTCTGTATTTAGACAAACTGTAGAGCAAAATGATGAGCTGCTAAAGAAGCAACCAACATGATCTCAGATATGTGCATGCATGTAGTAATTTTCGTCATGTGATTGTTTTCAATGCTTAGTGGTGCTCACCGCAGCATATTGTTGGAGTCTGATGCCGCTAATATTATTACATGGTCCTGTTACTGTTGTCTGAGGCAACTTTAACCTATTCATTGATCTTTCATTGATGATGCTGCCCATGCTCTTGTCCACTCACTCGTCCTCTCACGCCTGTACAACTGCAATTTGAATCCTCTTTTCTTCCTCATTGCCTTCATGAATCCTTACAATGGGTGCTTTGTGGTGCTGCCCAAGTTGAAGGAGAAGACTGAAAACTTCATGTTATGCTCCATTACAGTGCTTGCAAGAGTGAGGTTGATGTCATGGACAAACTGGCCGCGACTTGCACTTGCCAATGCAAGTGCAACAGATGGCCCATGACGTGGTTCTACAATGTTCTACAATGCTGCAGCTCTTGTCATCTGGATTCTAAATTATCCTGAAATGAATGCCTGCAAGCAGAAATTGCATAGAAAATTTCTTGCTTCAGTGGTTCCTGAATAGTCCATCTGTGCAGAAGGATGCCACACCATCTTTGAAACTGCTTGGCTATATAGCAGCACTAAACGAAGCTGCTATCCAGTGGTCTGCAAAGCGTTGCTGCGTTCAGCGTCCAAGGAGCAGTGCCAGAAAAGTCTGTTGGATGTGCATCGTATGCAATCACAGTGTATGCAAGGATCACAGTACTCTAGGACAGTGGTTCTTAAAGTAGTGACCCACGGAGTACTGATCACCGGTCCGTGGAAGAGTCAAAAATAAATTTTAATTATTAATTTATTTTTGTGAAATTGTGAAATTATTCAAATTGTGCAAAATTTATTCAAATTTCTGTCTTAAAATTTAAAAAATTTAAAAGAAATTACAAGTGACTAATATTAACTTGCCAGATGGCACATTCAAGCAATTTAAATTTATTCTGAATTTACTGCAGTCAGTTTCGTGTTTGTTTTTGTTGACCTATGGTGAGCGATAATCAAGTAAACGCTGATCAGGCCTTGCTCGATGTAGATTTTTAAATTTTCTAACATAATATAAAATTATAAATATAAACAAATGTGTTTGAAGTATTTCAAAAATGAGCAGACGTAAACAATCCTGTCTGGACAGGTTTTTAAATAAAAAACGATGAAAGAGCGTGACCGCTCAGACACTCTGAGTGAAGAAAATTATGATAATTCTGAACTGGTTTCCTGTTCAAGCAAAACATCCAAGCTCAAAAAGAATCGACCGTTCACACGAAAATGTGATTCACAATATTTAAAATATGGAGTTGTTTCTGGTGGAGATGAAACCAACCCAGAACCTCTGTGTATTATTTGCGGTGATACACTTAGTAAAGATGCCATGAAACCGTCAAAATGGATCCGCCACCTACACTTCCTTCATCTGGCTTACAAAGACAAACCCATTGAATTCTTCGAAAGAAAGCGTCATGAAACAAAACAAAAAAACAGACACAGATGGTTAAAAGCATCAAGGTTAATATTTGCGCATTGAAAGCATCTTTCCTTGCATCTCCTTGCATCGCAAAAGCCCAAAACCTTTTACTATTGGTGAAGACCTAATTCTTCCATGGGCTCAAGATATTTGTGGTGAAATGGTTGGAGAGTCTGTATCTAATTTAATATCAAAAGTTCCCTTGTCAAACGACACCGTTTCAAAGAGAATTGACGAAATGGCAAATGATATTGAAAAACAGCTTATTGATAAAATACAGCGGTCATCCTATTTTGCCATTCAACTTGATGAATCTACTGATATAACTCATATGACCATGCTCATTGTTTATGTTCGTTTTGAAGACGGTGGTGACATTGTTGCAGACATGCTTTGTTGTCTGGAACTCCCACAGCAGACAACTAGTGCTGAAATTTTTGGAGTCCTCAATAACTACATAAAAAACAACATTGATTGGAAAAAATGTGTTGGAGTATGCACAGATGGAGCAGCAGCTATGACTGGAAGACACTGTGGACTTGTTGCAAGAGTGAAAGCAGTAGCTCCAAAATGTCAGTCCATTCACTGCATAATTCTCAGAGAGCTGAAATAAAATTACAGAACGATCTCAAAGTGTCAGTTCTAGGGAAGTTAAGTGAAGTGTGTTCCGTTGCAATGTATTATCTAAGTGCCCATTTCAGTTTATTCTGTGTTCTAAATACATAGGCATGTATCTTTCTGATTGTAGGAAATGAGAAAGAAAATTTAACAAACTCGGTTTTAGATGCAGAAATAGTTACTGGAATACAAAAGGGTAGGAACTTTCACAATTTTTACGAGAATAATGATGTGATTTTTTGAAATAATGATTATGTGAGTTTAACCTATTTCTTTTAGTACCGAGTCTATGGATTAATGTTCATTTTATATCCAAGAAAAGGCATTCTGCATAGTATGCTAACGAATCCAGCTATGACTATTAATTACTTGGTGAAATTTATTTTATTGCAAGCCTGTTCTGTAACCTAGCTACTGCTGCAGTTTTACTGGTCAAATGATATGACCCTAACATACATTCCATGCTGTTACAGTTGTGTCTAGATGGTGAATAGCTATTGGCTGTGAAGTTGTACTTAAATTGTTCTTTGGCATATGTTAGTTTCTTTGGGTATTTTTTTATAACTAACATGAAACTTAACTGTGAAAAATTTGAAAATTTGAATGTGGTTATTAGAACTGATGATGTTGGAATAGTAAGTTGAACAGAATAATTACAGAGTGGAATGCTTTGGTTTGATTCTGCAGATGGAGATGCACAGAAGAACAAAGAACGCGAAGAGCGTCTTCGATTGGCAAGAGAACGCCAGAAGGAAGAGCAACGACGAAAGATGGAAGAACTGAGGGATTCAATGTTGCGAGCAGAGGAGTTCAGAAAAAGGCAAGAGGAAGAAAGGAGAAAAAAGATAGAGGAGATGAAAAAACGTGAAGAAGAGCATCGTGCTACCGTTGAAGAACGAAGAAAGAAACTTCTAGATGAAGAAAATGTAAGTGTTTTGCCACTGTGACTCACTGCCACAGTAGTGAAGCCCACTGTTTTGAGTTGAGGAAATCAATTTTTTGACTCTTTATTTCTGGAACTTCAGAACCAGTTGATGTCAGAAAGTTTTTATACATTTAGAAAAAATTTTGACCAGTTTGGAAAATGCTTGTTTCTATGTGCAGTACATCTGGGGATATAAATAAGAGTTTAAAAACTGAATGAGCAACTGGTATAAAAATTAGAGCAAAAATTTACAAATTTCATTAAAATTACTGATGTAATCATAATCGCAATCATAATCGTAAATTTATAAAGCGCTGCTTCAATGTAACCTCATCAGAGGCGCTCCTGGCCCATCATCCCAGAACTGGGGAATGACATGGTCCTCAAGCGCTTACGGAAGAGGGGGGAGAGAAGCTCCCATCGAAGGTCGGTAGGTAAGTCATTCCAAGAGGTAGGGCCAGCAATAGCAAAGCTGCGGCGCTGAGCGGTGGCAGTTCGAGCTAGAAGGATGGTGACATCGCCCTGAACTGATGAACGCAGTGGTCTGCGGCCAGGAGTAGAAGAAGGGGGATGCAGAACTCCCTTAGATAAAGAGGAGCACAGCCAACAAGACAGTTCCGCACAAGGGTCAAGATTTTTAAGAGAATACGCTCTCGTATTGGGAGCCAAAGCAATTGTTCCAGCATAAGTGAAGAAATGTGGCCGAGCTTAGGAATGCCACCAATCAGGCGATCTGCAGCATTCAAGACAGACTGGAGTTGTGCAGTGTAGCAGGATCCTAGGCCTACGAGAACAGCATTGACAAAATCAATTCTCAAGCAAATGGACGCATGGACCAGGGTAGTTGCAGCCTGCATCGTAAGGGAGCGTCGGATGCTGCAAATTTGCTGTAGATGATAAAGACAAGAGCGACAGATGTTCTTTATGTGCTCCTGCAGTTTGAGCTCTTGGTCCATAGTCACTCCCAGGTCGCGTACTGAAGAGGAAAAGGAGACATGGGGAAAAGATAAAGATAAGTTCATCTTGTCAATCTTTGAAGGTTGGACAGAACTGCCAAGCCAGATAAATTGGGTCTTGTTAGGATTTAGGCGAAGGCGATTAGATTTCAGCCAAGCCTCAAGAGTTGCCGATGCCTCAAGTACCCTCCAAACCAGTGAAACTACTTCAGTAGCCGGGACATGGTTGTAAGCCTGGGTGTCATCAGCATATTGGTGGGACACCACCCCCGTTGAGGACAGGATGAGACTAAGGTCAGATGTATAGAGAATGAAAAGGTGAGGATCCAAGACTGAGCCTTATGGAAGACCCATTGTTACTGGGGACCACCTGGAGCATGTAGAGCCAAAAATGACAGATTGAGAGCGGCCAGACAGATATGAGGAGAACCAAGAGAGAGCAGGGCCAGAGATGCTGAATGACCTCTCAAGGCACTTCAGGAGAATACTGTGATCGACAGTGTCAAAGGCAGCACTAATATCAAAGAGGGCGAGAAGGGTCACATGCCCCCGGTCGAAAGCCCCAAAAGTATCCGAGAGGATGCGGGTAATAACTGATTCAGTTGAGTGGGATCTTTGGAAGATCGATTGTTGGCTAGGTAGGAGGGAGTTGGCTTCAAGGTATTGTATAAGTTGCATTGCCGTTTCTGAGAGGTTGGGAGGGAACCCTCACCCAAGGAAGCATTAAACATTAAGTGTAAGAAAGGTAATAAAACATCCACAAATTCCTTTAGAAGAAACGGCAGCATGGAGTCCAGTTCAGAAGATTTCGATGGCTGTGTTAGCAGCAGCTGGTGTAAGCCCTCGATGGAGATCGGTTGAAGGATCGGCATCCGGCAGTCGGTTGGAGGAAGAGTGGAGGAGATGCACCTTCAGTAGAGAGGTGGACTGATTCCAGTTTGTGTTGGGTAAAAACCAGGTAGTCATCAGCCGTGAATGATCGAGGGAGGTCATGGTAAGAGTAGCCCTGTGGAGCAGCGCGACGGACTGAATGAATGCCATGTCTCTGTAACGACAAGTATGTCCAAGTCTTTAGTTACAATAGAATTAGCTACCTCCATGAACTTATTGCCCAAAGACCAGACATTCCATGTGGCCAGCCTGAGACCAGTGTGACCAGCAGAGAGGAACGATCGATCGGCAGTGTAGTCAGCCAAGGGAACGGATCCAGAAGTGTCCTTTGGTGAGCTGTACGTGGAGGAGGACTGATAGGAGGGAACTGTGCTGGGCACCGATGAGAGAATTGTAGTCGGACGTTTTGATCTCATGGCTGGGCACTGCCATAGGTATAATCGAAAGAGTACCTTGCGTACACAGCGAGGAACAGTGAGGTTCGGTCGGTTGAATGAGCGTAACTCCGACGACGTATACAACTGAATGAAGGGAGTGTCCTTCTGCGCCATAATGTGATGAAATTCGATTTAACTTCGAATAGAAATGTGAGAAACAATGTAAAATTCACCCTGGAACACCGAGATCAGGATCATGAGTAGATGATGAAACACCAGCAGACTCGAAAAACGGTAGACCTTCGTAGAAACAGCACAAAACCAGTTAATAATCCACAAGACAAAACGGCCGGCAACCACAAACCTAAGCGCATGCATATTTTTAAAATTGATTTGATCAAAATAAGTGACAAAATTACCAGAAATTAAATTTTATGCAAAAAATGTAAAAATAAAATTGTTATAAAAAATTAAGCCCTGCAAAATGCACAGTTTAAAAGTTGTTCATTTTCTTGAAAAATTGTCAATTTTTAGCTGTGATAATACCCATGTTACCAAAAGCTGGAAGAGTAATCAATACTAATTATTGATGGCAGTTGGAAAATGATAGTTCTAAAATTTGATAATAAACTTCATGATAATTAGCTACAAGTAAACTAGTGATTTATAGGTCTTGTTTTGAACTAAAATTTGTTTCCAAGGAAATGCTAGCTTTATAACATGACTTGTTATGTTGTTTATTTCCGTGAAAAAATTCTGCAGATTATTGCTGAGAGCAAATGCTGATAAGTCTATCCACATTATTTAGCTATTTATGATAATAATTAATTGACTTACATTATATGACCATCTGTTTGAAACCAGAGAGGTTGAATATGTTCTCCTCATGGATATTTTAAGATGCGAATATTGAAAGCATGAAGCTAGAATCATGCTGGTATGTTTAAAGTACTGCAATAGAATTTGCCTTGAGCAGTTTTGTTATGCTTATTCTCTAGCTAATTATTTGCCTTAATATTAAATAAAGCTTTAAAATATTCTTTTCTAACAATACGGACATGATTTTGCAGAGTTTGCTTTCAGTTTCTGATTTGTTGCCTGAATCAGTAACTGGAAGTATATCTTTGCAGCTTGACTGCAAGTTTTATTTGTTGCTATTGTGATTAACAGTAAGTTTGAGCATTTTATAAAATATGTTAAAGCAGCACAGAAAGCTATCTCTATTTCACAGGTATAAAATTAGTAAACAAACCCTACACTGTCAGTAGGAAGATCAGATGGCAAGGGAGAGGGCTGGCCAAAATGTTGAGACTAAGAAATTGAAACTGCTAATCTGCATAATTGTCTCTCATCAACATACACACGGCTGTGCCTCAGGATTAGCTCGAGGCACTGCACTCATCTTCTCTTCTCTAAATAAATACCTCATCTTGTAGATCGCCATATTCAGTTGGCATTTATTTAATTTATTGTTTTGCACATTTTTCCCATTAAGATTTTTAAATTTAGCTTATAGTTTATATTGTATTATAATATATTAATATATATCTGTGCTTCCCTGATAAACAGCTTGTCTGGCTTTGCTATTTCTTTTGGTGTATGTATGTGTGGCCATCTTTTGTGAATGTGTGAGTTTTACTTAATAGGCATTTATTTATGTATCATTTTATAAATATTCTCTAAAAGTCTAAAAGGCGCTGTCACTTATAGCTATCTAATAGTTATGTAAGGTAGACTAAATTTGTTTCTTGAGCCACATCTAGTAGAACATTATGTGTTTTCACTTCTTGACAATCCTTGCTTTGGTCACCTCTTTAACTCTGTGGCAGCCATGTTGTTTTTTTGGCAAATTTGACCTGACTAGTTTTAATGTAAAGAACAAGGCAGAATCTTCACAAATCTATACACATGATTCATGCTTAAAGCATACGAAAATAGATTTTTGTTCAACAAAATTCAGCAAAGTAAGTTTTTCCTAAAACTTATGAGTAATAAACCCTTATCACAGTGCAAAACATAGATATTCATGATACATTCATTATATCAGTTAGAGAACCTAAATAATTTTCCAGTCTGGTGTCTGGAGTAACTGGTTTTTTCCCATGTGGTCTGTTCTTTATGGGATCAATGTAACTGTTCATCAAGAGGTGCACAAGCATATGTGCTATTTCGAACGTCCCCAATTCTGTCAATGTAGTCAAGCTGTGGTACTGATATGGGATCCAATTCAGTCGTATCCAAAAACTCCAAAACATCAACTAATCAGTAAAACTCTGGTCCACTTAACATTAGAACTTCAATGCCCAGAAGTAAATATTATCAATAAATGTAAACCATAAAACATTCCTGAACTTACGAAAAGTTTCCACTTATCTCACACTATCGGTTTATATTTACCAAGTGATGTAAGGTTCCTCTTGAGCTATAAATAACACAGGGTGCGTTTTATTTCCATTGCGGTCGTTTTTGACTTCAATGGCCACCACGGAGTTAGCAAGCTGTACTTGTGACTCTATATGGTTGATGGTGCTTCTGTTGACAATATATTTCAAGGTAACATGGATGAACATTAGGAAGTACTGAATGTAATTTTCTTTGTAAACTCAAAGGTTGGCATTGTGCCTCCCTTTTATCAGAGCATGCTAATTGATGAATTTTGATTGAAGGAGAGAAAGCAAGCCATTTTGAGAAGAACAGCTGAGAGAGAAGCCAAATTAGAGCAAGTGAAATCCAAGAAAGTGTGTGCCTCAGGTATCTGGGTCTGCTGTTTTAATCATGATCATTGTCATCTTCATCGGTGTTGTAGCCATCTTCTTTAATTCTTCTGTTAGATTTTACTTTTGTTTTGTATTTTTGTGTATGCAAATCTCAAAATTTCTTGAAAGATGAAAAGCACTGACTTATAAAGTGTCTACAAGTTCTTTGGTTTATATTTCTGATTGCAGTGCATTCATTTTCTTAGAGTAGCATAAAATATATCTTTAATTTATGTGGTAACATTACAGTAGAATATGGCTGGAATTTGGTAGTGCCCCTCCATTAAAACAGCTCAAAGGCAATTTGTAACTGACAACAAGAAACATTATTTAACTCCAACTGAGAGGCAAAGGTAAGTTTCAGTCTTGTATGAAACATAGGCTTAGTAACACAGTGTCTTATATGAAACATAGGCTTAGTAACAGAGTGGCAAAAATTACAATAATAGAGAATTCAATTAATGGGACCAGCTACTATGAATTAGCAGCAGCCAAAGACAAGGCATGTGTGAGGAAAGCCTTACTATCCAGAAGATGCTGGTTGACTGCCATTTAAATGAGCTGCAAGGTACAACCAAGGATGATGAGTAACTTAGCTGTTGATCTGCACTTTCTTTGTGTATGAAATCGATTTACTCAGCAAATGAAAGCTAGTGCTAAGAAATAGTAGTGCAGTTTAGTGCATGACTGTTGTTGGTAGAAGTAGCATTCAGTCAGGGAGACCGTAAAGTACAGAATAGCAGTTGTGCGTGATGAATAAGACTGTGTAATATGTAAGTCACAGTCTTTTTGTCTCAGATTTTTAAAATCAGTTCATCTTTCTGTTGTTGCCTCTTTGACTTGTATCTGTTTTTGGACATTCTGCATGCCTTCTGTCATGTGGCTGTCTGATTGGTCCAGATTTGATATTCTTTTATTTATCTGGAGGTAGTAGTGTGTTTGAATGTGATCAGTTTAAAGTGATATTTCTGTATGATGATTAGAAGTGATGATTAGTTTAGCTATGAGTTCTTGGTTTTTCTGTATGAAATGTTTGGCATTCGTAGGTATCAGCTTTCAATAAATACGTAGCTTTGCTAAATGAATAAACCCCACTCCATTACATTACAAATTGTTAGCAATTAATCAGTTTTGACAGACATTTTGTTATGTAATTTTCTATCTGTTATCTAGAACTAATTATCAGTTCCATTTCATTAGATAAATGTTTATACTTTAGGAACTGAAAATAAGTATGAAATTTGATTTTGTGCATAGAAGTATAAAGTGATTTTAAATCAGCATGCAGTATGCAGTAGTCAGATTAGTGTCCAGATGTGTATGATAAAAGCAAGTCAAGTGCTCATGCTGGAGCCTGCTGATAATGCTAGTTATTTATTCTACAGCATTGGAATGGTTCTGGTTTTATTTTTTTGGCCCCTGCTTGTAGAAAGTTATTACATTTCTGACATAGGATGACCAGGTTATAAGATGCTATGATTCTGAGTCTGATCTGTGATTGTTTTGTCCACCTTGCCATCCTAAAGTCCACGGGATTTTATATGGCATCTGTTGGAAATTTGGTATGCTTACTAGCAACACTTCGTTTGTTAATTTAAGAGTGTTGTTTTATCTTGAACGTGGGAGTCTTATAATGACAGTGGCTGCTGTTGCAAGTGATGCTTATGTATGTTAACTTAAGTTCTTCCGAGTGCCCCCTAACTCTTTGGTTAATGTAATACCACCTTGCTGTGGCAGTCGTGGACTTATGTTTCTGCATGTCCTGCTAAAGTTCTGGTTGTTTTTGTGTTATGCGAATGCAAAGAACATGGTTTTATACTGGTCTTGTCTTCGTAAACCGAACACAGACTGTGCATGTGTATAGGTTGTTTTTATAGTTTGCCTGCCTCTGTAGGAGTTACTTCAGTTGCTTTACGCAGTGCCAACAGTGCCCAGAACATTTCCCACCAATCCAGAACTGGTTCTGTGCTGCGCATTGCTAGCAGTGTGCGCGACATTCACAACGGCTGCCTAGTGCAACAGGACAGGGATGGGGACCAGAATTCTTCAACAGCTTCAGCTGCAGCAGTGGTGCCATTCAGTATAAAGCACTTTCCTGCATCAACTGGTCACCTGCTGAAGAATCCAAAAAGGAAGACAGATGATGGTGTTAATTTGAGAAGCTTAGCTTCTTCGGCTGATGTGATCGTCATCGAGTCCAAATCTGAGAAACTGATAGAAGATGGTAAGGCTAAATACTTTGGCTCAAAGGTATCACCAAAGCCCTTAGGGTGAACTCTTAAAATAAGTGGAATGGCAGTAAGGAGTCATTGGAAGGAACTGCTGCTGTACCTCCCCTTAGGCTGTTGTTTGCATTTCTGTTTTGTATTCTATACTGAAATTCTATAGTTGCACTTATGTTTTCATATGGAAATACGTGGAATATGTCTCTGTCTATGTTGTTGCTGCCTATGTTGTCTCTTTCTGTGTTGTCTTTGCCTGTGTTGTCTCTTTCTGTGTTGTCTATGTTGTCACTGTCTGTTGTCATAGTTTATGTTGTCTCTTTCTGCGTTGTCACTGGCTGTTGTCACTGCCAACGTTGTTTCTGCTTGTGTTGTCACTGCCTATTGATTGATTGAAATTTTATTGACATTAGAGCACCAACTTACAAGAGAGTATAACATCAAATACAAATAAGCCATAGCATATGCGCATTGCTGGTGCAGGTCAATGAGTCAACCAAAAAAGGTCAGACTGACCCGAAAAAAACTCGGCTGGCCCATTTACAATGTTAACATGTGGCTATTATACAAACATGAAATTTTGACATATGACAAATGTGCAAAGTTTAAATAGATACGACAGATTACGTGAAAATAACATTATTATAAATCGAGTAATTATTTCAACACAATCCACAAATGACATTTATAATAATTAATTACATATGAACATGCTAATACAGACTAATCAAGTATTTCTAAATTGACTAATAGTCATTATATTTCTTACATCATCTGGAAGAGAATGTTGTCTGATTATGTTGTATTTGTTCATGTCTTTGCCTAGGTCTCGTCTGCCTATGTTGTTCATGCCTATGTTGTCTTGATGATATCTGTGCCTGCATAGTCGATGTCTGTCTCTTCGTTGTCTATGCATTTATTTGTGTTGTTCTGTCAGTTACCATTATGCCATGTGTCTGTTGCTGCTTGTTTCGTCATTCATTCACTGGAGCCTGGTTTTGTTTGCTTGGTCTTGTGCCTGGTATCCCCGGGCTGCTGCAATGCAATGGACCTCAAAAATAATGTGTATATTCTGTTGCTTGGAGGTGTCATGATTGAGATATTGGCTGTTGGTGGCTTGCTTCCAACATTGCTTGCATTGCTTGGTATTCATAGCATGTGGCACTGTCATAATACTAGAGAGATGCCTCCTGTTTAGTAATGCATTCCTGGATCTGGTACTTTCTTTTGCTTTTGCAGAAGCCTTTAGATCATCTCTGCTATTTTTTGCCTATCTGTTTAATTGTGTTGTTTTGCCAGCCATTTGCTAGGCTCGTCAGCTCATGCACTGGAGAAGATATACTTCTATTCGTGTTATTTACAAATTGCTTAACTCTAACCGTAGAACTGTTCAGAAATACATATATTTAGATTTTTCCTTGAATTGACTATCTTGTAACCTAGTTAGTATGATTATCTTCGGCTCAACCCCTCCTTGTTGCTAGCATATGGTGTTCTTGCTGCTTCAGATACTATCTGCACAGTGCTACGTCATTTGCTAATTGTGTGACTTCAGTGCTTCTTATTTGTGTGTGGTGGTGAATTACATAAGTTAAGAGTGACTTTGGATACAAGCATCATTCATGCAAGGATGCATACTTGATGTAAATCACATAATTAGAAGATATTTTCCAACACTTTGTGTTTGAAGAGTCAAATTTGGCAGACGAGCTGGCAAGACTAGACTGCATTCAGGTCTGAAACTGTTGTTTTGGCATCTGATTACACTGGATCACACGAAAAAATTTTTCGCCTGCTACTAGGCATATGTTATGTGTACTACACTAAATCGAATCAGCTGATTCCAAATCTGAAGTCAGATTTTGTGTAGCACGTCAGGATCTTAAGATATGCAGCATACATGGTAATAATTATGCAAACTCTTTACAGAACTAGTATTTCCTTATAACTGTGTAATTGTGCAAATTCAGAGTATTCATAACAAGAAACAAAATGTTATTCTTTTATAACTTGAAATTAAAATATGTTTTAAAATGTAATATAAATATATGTATGCTACTCAGATGAAAGCATACATTTCGAAATTTTGTCTCTAGCTTAACTCTATACGAGTTCAAAAGTGCTTTAGACGCTTGCTCTTGCGCTTGTGAGTGGCCGCTGTTGCCCGCTGCAGAAACCAGCAGTAATCGCCCATCATGTTGGAATTGCAGTGGCCCTGATATCTTGCTTCAAAGGTGGAGATGTCTTGATGGAATCTTTCTCCATGCTTATCGCTTACATCACCCAAGTTTGGTGGGAAAAAATCCAGATGGGAATGTAAGAAATGTATTTTTAGTGACATCCGACAGCCGAGTTCCTTATATGCTGTGAGCTATATAAGAAAACTTCACCTTCGTTCTACGCAATCTCGCCTTATTTACTGGTATTGATGCTGACGTCAGCTCGCTGACATGCCCAATCATGTCTAGCGGCTGCTGCAGGCTTGCTGTTAGGAATATTTCAGGCGACACTTGCAGGCATGCACGGATCATTGGCAGCAATCGTGGAGACACATACAACAGAATGTACAGACATAACCGAAAACGAGTCCTTGCGTCATTACATGAATGCATGCATAACTTAAAATCTAGACGTGCTGGGCAGATTCTGACTTCATATTTGGAATCAGCAAATTTGAATCAATATAAGGCACTGCATTACTTTCAGTAGCAAAATCGTTGTGATCCAGTGTTATCTGCTCTTGCCTCCTGAGTATCAACCATTCAGGAAATTGCTATACTTGTAGAAAACTTCAAGTTGCTGACCATTTTGAGTATATTATATTCAAAGTCTACGGTGCACCGCGATGCCAGTCTCATGTGTTGGATCTGTTGATGCTGACTTGGGTGTACCCAGGAGTCATCTTTTATATAGTGCTGATTTCTATTTATTGATTTTGAAATGTCCTCTGTGTATTGTATTCCAGTATCATAGGTTTTACCTGGTATTTATAGCTACTGTTTAGAGAGTGCTCTGGACCTCCCAGTCTAAACAGTTGTTATAAATACCAAGGGATTCAGACTTCTTTTATTTTAACTGTAAATGTCCAATGTTCTGGCTGCACATGTATGACATTACACTACATAACACTTGACAGTACACAATTTTTTCAAGTTGCTGCATTAATGCTTTGTTTATGCTTTGTGTCTTATTTTTACTTGAAATGCTTCAGTTGTGTTTGCTTTTGTCTAGGTGTTTATTGTTGCTTGCTTTCACGTCTTGATTATTCGTCTTTACTGAACTTGAAGCTGTTTCATGAGCTAATTTGGTTAGTTTTGTTTTATAAAAATACTGTACATACTTGCATAAAAGTGGACGTCATGTATAAGTCGACTCCTAAATTTATTACCTTGGAGAGGGGAAAAGTTTATGACCTATGTATAAGTCGATGTGGATTTTTACATATAAAAAATGTCAGAGGCACTTTTAACATTGGTGTATTATGTATAAATACCGAGGGGCCCCCAACAGCACAAAGTACAATGGACTCCAATCACGATTTGATGCCTTGGTTGTAGGAACTAAATGCATAGTTGTGTGTAATTACTTGGTGTTTTTTTTAAATTTTAATTTAAAATTTAATAGGATCAGTTAGATGTGCACCAGACATATCCTACATTGAAAGGCCTGATTTCATGAGTAATGCTCCTGACTGTATGTTGCGCATGTGTTACAACCCATGATCATCCATCCAACCTTTTTTCTTTTTTTTGGATCGTGCTTTTTACAGTGATGCCTTTAAGAAACATCATTCCTTGCGGCAGTCTCACTTAAAAACAACCATTGGCTTAGTTTCTTCCTATCTGCTAAAAAGATGAAGACCACAGTGAAATTTGTTCATTCATGGCCATAATTTTGACAAGAATGATGTTTTCTCCTGCAGGACATACAGTCCGATTCGCAGGTGGCAGAAATGTGCTACAGAAATGCCTCTGGTCTTGGAGGACAGTCAACCTGTGGTGGTGGAATTGTTGTTTATTATCGTTCGGCTGCGTATCTCTTTAATACAGCTTGACATGGAATTAACTACTTTTGAGACTTTATGCCTTAGCATTGCCACTACGCATGGTTCTTATTAATGTTTTAGCCGTCTACAGACCTGGCACTACAGCTCTTACCAGTACATTTTTTGAAGAGTTTGCCTCTGTTCTTGAAAGCATTGCCACTAGAAATAGTCAGCTTGTCATCCTCAGTGACTTCAATATTCACCTTGAGAAACCGTCTCTTCCTTCCACGGAGCGTCTTGTTGATTTAATGAATCATTTTGGCCAATATCGACAAATTAAAGAACCTACACACCTTCACGGAAGCATCTTGGATTTAGTTATTACTCGTGATGACTGCTTTCTTCACGACATCCGAATTCATCCACCTGTCACTTCGGATCATGCACTAATCGAATTCGGACTTCCTCGTATTCATCAGCTCCCTATTCACACGTTACGTCATATCCGGGGATGGAGATCATTGAATTGGCAGGAGTTTGCAGAGGCCCTCTACAGCACTCCTCTTTGTGCTGATCCCCATACACATGATGTCTTGTCCATTGATGAACTATTCAACTTATACTTGACTACTATGACTGATCTTTTGGATAAAATACTTCCTCCACGGTTCGTCAAATCCAGACATCGTCCTCTTGATGCCTGGTTCAATGGTGACTGTCATCGACTTCGAAGACGGATGCATTGTCTGGAGCAATGTTTCCGTCATACAAGGGACCCTGTTCATTGCTTGGAATGGATCGCTCAGCTTAGATCTCTCCATTGTCTATACTGACGGAATGAAGCCGAATACTGGGAGATAAAAGTCACCTGTCATGAAAAGGACCCAAAGTGTCTTTGGTCATCTATTTTGGGTCTGTTGGGCCGCTCTTCTCATTTGTCTTGTACACCATCATTCACCGATAGTGACTTTCTTACTTTCCTAACCGAAAAGATTCAGGGTCATTTTGCAGCTACTGTGGGTCTCCACCTCTGCAATTCTCCATTACTGGATCCGTCTTCGATACCTTTCGTCCGATAACGGAGTCGGAGCTATGCCGGATTATTCAGTTTTCTAACACCAAGTCAAGTGAACTTGATCCTGTTCCTCCATTTGTTATTTTGGACATTTTAGATGTTTTATCACCACATCTATTGTACATGTTTAATAGATCTCTTCTGGAGGGGCATCTCCCTGAAACACAAAAGCGGGCTATCATTTTCCCATCTCTTAAAAAACCTAATCTTGATCCTAATGACCTTCATAATTATCGCCCTATTTCCAATCTCTCTTTTCGCTCCAAAATTCTTGAGAGTCTTGTTTCCCTTCAACTGTTACCCTATCTTGAAGATTCAGGACTTATGCCTCCTGGTCAGTCTGGTTTTAGGCGTCATCACTCTACTGAGTCTATTCTTTTGTCCCTCCTCTCTGACATTTATTCAGCCATTGATCAGTCTCACTTTACCCTCCTTGCACTCTATGATGTCTCCGCTGCCTTTGACACGGTTGATCATAATATTTTGTTACGCCATCTTGAGCTGTCTTTTGGCCTCCATGGTACTCCTCTTCACTGGTTTCGTTCTTATCTTAGCGGTCGAACACAGATGGTTATTCTTGGGGACTCCTATACCGTGGGTTAAAGTTGATATTGGTGTTCCCCAGGGCTTGGTCCTTGGTCCTCTTTTATACATTTTGTATAATGCTGATATCCCTTCCCTCTCTGCTAAACACTTGGCTGTTGGTCATTCGTACGCTGATGATGTCCAGGCTTTTGTTCAGGGACCTCCATCTGCGCAGCTTGCTCTTGTTGGTAAGATTGATGCTCTGACTCATGATATTCAGCACTGGATGTCCTGCAATCATCTTTGCCTTAATCCTGCTAAGACTCAGTTGATCTGGTTTGGTTCTAAGTACCGTCTTGCTCAGCTTGATTACTCTTGTTTATCTGAAGCTTTCCCCTCTTTTCCCTTACCTTTGCAAACCATGTCTCTAGTTTGACTCGGTCTTGTTACTACCACTTAAGGTGCTTAAGAGTTGTTCGTCGTTCTCTTTCGTCCTCTGTCTGTACTACTATGATTCATGCCTTGATATGCTGTCGCTTTGATTACTTTCCTTCATGTTCTCTAGAACATCTGGATCTATTTGTTCTTCATGTTAAGTCCTCGTTTGCTCAGCAGAGGGCTTTGGCTGTTGTTGGCCCTTCTCCATGGAATGAACCTCCGCTATCGTTTGTGCAAGGGTCACTGTTGGTGATAGAGCTCAGTCAGCTCGTTGTTTAAAGACGTTCTTATTTCCCAGGGGCCCTCATGCTGGAAGCGCCTCTGAGTAGTTTGTTCTGTAAGAAGCACTATATAAGTTATCAAATACAATACAATAAAATCAAAAGGTCTATGCCGCTTAGAGAACACTATGCCCAGTCAAAAAACAATGAAAAAGAACTGATATTTGGCAAAGGGTAGCACATAGTTTTATCTTATTCTGCCAGATACTTTGTCAGTGTTTTAAAGCAGATATTTATTTTGATTTGTTAAAAATTAATTCTTTATAATATCATCTGTTTTATAGCATTATATATGAATTTTGTCATTGTGGATATTTTGTGCAATATCCCGGGTGATTTGACTTCCTCCCATTCTTGTGTTGTGCGATTATTGGAGGATAAATCTTGCGATCTTGGCTTGACCATTGTAGAAGTCGATCCCTCAAATTTGGACTTTCAGAACTGTCCAAAATTTCTCTACTTATATGCAGAGATGTACAGTATATAGATTGTTCCACCCATTCAGCTGTGAGTGCAGTACAGCATGAAACTTGGATGCCATGGCCAGACTGCCAATGGCAGAATTATACGACTAGATGTTGTTTTGATTGGTTGATTTGCATGCTCATGTTTTAATGTCTACTTGCTGGTTTTGGAGCCACAGATTTATAAGATTTCATCTTTCTGCTTAGGGACAAGATCACATGATGTCAGAATTCTATGGCTAAATGTTGTTTCGCTTGGTTAATACAAATGTGTTAGCCTTCAGCTCAATGCTGAAGTGAGCCTACATGTGTAATCTGTAGCCAGGCCAAAACTGAGTTTATACCTCTCCCATCTCCTAGTTTGTTATGCATTTATATTAACCAAGCAAAACAATATTTAGCCACATAATTCTACTGTCATGCAATGTTGTAGTTTCTGCTTTTCCATCCAGAACCAAGTTTTACTTTATGGAATTCCACAGCAGCTGAACAAATTTAGCTCGCTGAATTCTATCTGTGTAGGTGTTTCTATCATACAACACAGCTGTTCAGTCCACGGTTTTGGTGTTGTACTTGACTCCAACCTCTCATTCAGTGAACACATTAACTTATCTACAGCTAGGTCTGCCCTCTGCCACGACTGTGACATCCGCAGGGTGAGGCACCACATTGCCTTTTCTTCCTTGGTTTGTTTGGCTAATGCTGTGTCTCCAGCCATCTGGACTTCTGCAGCTTGTACCTTTCTGACTTCTAAAGCTAACTGTCATAATATAAAAATCTTTGTACCTATGTATAATGTGCAGGTGAAGTTCCACATGCCCATGTAATGTAATTGCGAAGTCGGAAGCGTTAAGATAGGCGCTATAAAACTACTTACTTTAGCCTGACCGCTCTAGTACATATTTATATCTTTGGAATAAAATAAACAGCATCCGGTGACATGGTTTTCTTTTCTTTTCTTTCTCAAACATAACTCTGCACTCTGAATTAAAATTATACAAATATTTTAAAATGTTATGTTATAAAATTAACCTACTAAATGCAAGTTAAAAAAATGAAACCAATAAAATATAAGGTAACTTTGCCGATGTAAACTTCTTCTGTAGCCTTTGGTTAAAGCAACAGCAGTCTTCACATGTGATCAGTGTTTGCCTAAAACATCTAAGAACTTCTTTTCTATGTACAATGCACACCCAGACTTTTAGCAGATTTTATTAAGAAAAAAGTTTGGATTATACCTGAGATAATACAGTATTTCCTTTTCCTTGGGTTTGAGCAAGCAAGAGGCTAATCCCAGAATCCTGAACCTGTAACCAGTGCATTACAAGACTTGTTGTTTAGTATGTTGCTGGTGCTCATACCAAATTCTAGTGCTTGGTGACTAGCAATTATGTACAAAAACTTGTCAGCAGTTGTTACACAATGTTCATTCAGCCGTGATTAGCAATGAAGTCTGCCTTGATGGATTTCCTGGAATTAAAATCAGTCTTTAGGAATTACTTTGACTGAGAAATATATTAAATAAGACAGTTGTTTTTGATCAGGTTCTTTTCTTCTATGTGCAAAGCATGAATTTTGATTTTGCCACTGTGTTGTAGCTTTGCATAGTTGAGTAAATCCTTTCTAAGGAATACTGCGATTGGCTGTTGGACTGTGAGATGATTTCATGATGAGCTAGGCAAGCATCAACCATAGTTGCCATCTTTTGTAGTCCTTCATCCCCTTGGTTGTGGTAAAAGTAGCCAGTCGGATGGAACCCTATCAAGTACCGGTCGAAGTCCATCGCATCAGCGACCTCATAGCATGGCAGCAAGGCTACCAAATTACACCTCTGACACAATCTCTTCACAGTTAAGGGTTGGTCGGAGCAAAGAGAAACACAGCGATGTCACCGATTGTACTGTTGTATGTTCACGTTTCCGTAAGTTCACTTGCCATCTTTGCATGCACCATTTGAAATTTGTTAAGTGTCATATTCTTCTTGTGAAGCTCAGCTGAGTTCCAGTATGGTAAACTTGCTGAATTAGTGATTCCTGAAATAATGTATGCACTTGGATCAGTTCTTGTAATTTATCTAGTCACTTGATTCATCTGACACATTTCTCCAACTTTACTAACTTTCGGGCACATTTTTCTGATATTTCTGTTGTTCTGAGCTTCGATATGTTCTAGGTGTTTCAGCTTTACTAACAATTGCAGCAGTTCCTACATGTGGCATAACATTGTCTGCTGGGTGGTGGTAGGGAAGGCAGTAGCAGTGATTGTTCTGTAGAACTGATGCTTCTATTTTAAATGTCTAGATCTAGCAGAGTTGAATGTTGCAATCTTTGAGCTGCCTGATTTCAGGATCTGTTTCACCATCAAAGAATGGCCGAGCTCGCAGCACTGGCAGCATTCGTAGAAGCCGGGCTGATGTAGCGAAAGGTTTTGATCAGTTGGCCATGCCAGTGGTCACGTCTACTAGCGAAATGTCTTTTAGACATTCTTCCTCTAACAAAATTATGCCTTCACAGACAGTACGAAGGGCACGCAGTGTCTCTTCAAGGCCTTCCAAACTACAGGCTTCACCTGTCTTGGCACCAACAACTAAAGGTGGGAAAGTTCCATCAAAGCAAATGGTGGCTAAATCAGCAAAGGCAGTGACTCCACTGGGTGGTTCTACTACTCCATCAACAAAGACTACGATGCCAAGTCCTCCTAAGCCTATGACACCACGCTCTCTTCCAAGAGAGCTAAAACTGATGAAAGAAGTGACAACATCTAACAAACCCATAACATCTAACAAGGTACATGTGAACTAACCAAACTTATATTGAAAGAATAACTTAAATTACTTAACCCACTGTATGCCACAGGTGCACTGGAAACTTTCCATGTGCCCTATTGATGCGAATTTGTTTCAATATATGATCACTTACTAAAGCGGTTGGAAGTTAGGAAATCATCATTAGGAAATCTATGTTAAATGAGTTAACCATTAATTAGGATGATAACTAGGTCACAATTTTTCCATTAGTTATTTATACATGTGAGGAACAGTTACAGATGTGTTAGACCTGAAAGTTGAAGATCTGTTTTGTTTTGTGAATGTGTTTTACAAGTGCGATGGTGAACAAAGACGAAATTAGGTTTATAAGTTTTGATAATTTGGTTAGTTGGAAGAAGAGTTAATTTAGAGGGATTTTATGCATTTTGGGGACCAGGACCAACAGTACTGTGTGTCGTGCTAACAATTTATAGAACTTTCGAAATAATAATGAAAGCCATACCACCAGCAGTGTTGGTATTGCTGCGTCACCTAGACTAGGGTGTTTGACAGCCTCCGATAAATGCTGGTCAAACAGTTTCATGAAAAGAGTTGACCTGCTTGCTGATATAACACATTTGTCAGCACTTTATATGTTTTTGTAGTGTTGTGATGAGCATCGCTGGCCGAAATCATCCCTTAAGCTAATTGGGGTGTTTATTATTGCAAATAGTGCTTCGAGCACAAAGTTAATAGTGCCCTGATGTAAAAAGATGGACATATGACATGAATTTAATCCTTTCTTTTTGCTTTAGGGCTTTCTAAAAATGCCTCTGCAATAGTTACTTGATGATATAACTTTTACTTGGAAATGCCTGGCTTGAGATCTATCATGACATGCAAAAAGTTAGATATAATTTTGAATTTTTTCCACCTAAATGGTAATGACACTTCTTGCCCTTCAAAATCATAACATTTGCAAAGTTTGACCACTTCTACCTTAGAGATTTGCATACCGTTAAGATTGTGAAGTGAGTGTTGAAGAAAGCGATGGTGCATTCAAAATATTGGTCTAACCAACCAAACCAGCCATGACAAAGACCTCAACTCCAGTTTCAACTGTCATCTAATAATAACTGAAAAAACACTATATATCAGTACCATATATTTATTTAAAATATTGGCTGAGTGTAAAAAGACAATATGATTAAAGACTTATGCAAGCCATCAGTACAAATTGTCATATCTAAGAAATACAAGAACATACAAACAATTAAATAACATTGGCTTGTTCAAAGAAATTTTACTTTAACTCTATCTTCAATGGTTCATGAGATATAATGTTTTTACCCTTATGGTGTGAAATGGACCAAACCCCAAAATATAACTGGCTGAGGCAAAAAATAGCTGGCATACAATCTGGCTAAGACTAAAATATCTGGCATGCAAAGGGTTAAGATTTGGCAACATATCAACAACACCAAGCAACCATCCTCTTGGTGTTGATACTTTGCTGGAAGGGGCAGTGAAGTTGAGGGGTAGTCGCTTGGTGTTGTTGATGTGTCATGGCCAGGTACTTAATTTCTGGACTTTCTTGGTTGATGATCTGAGGTTCTAGAATTTACTGGCTGTTTCTCTCTGCTCTGCAAGTGCTCTGGTGTAATTTAGGTGAGGGCTGATGTCCTATCTTTTTTATTGCTTAACCTTTGTGGCCTGTCTTCCATTCTTTGTTGTCTGTCTACCATAAGACTGATCTTGACATACAGTTTTGCTTAGAAGCGACCATTGATTGATTGATGCTTTGTGCGTTACAGTAACTGTGCTATATAAGTTTCAAGATTAGAGGTTAATTGAAGGTAAGTGGGTGGTATTTTTTGTTGTTGATACATTGGTGGTGGTTCAGTGAATTTAAGTAAAGTTGAGCTTGGTCAGTACTTTGTTGAGTAACCATAATAATCCACCTTGGGACCCACTCAACCCTCCATCCCTTTGGGGTAATTGGTTTGCCAGGGTAGTGTTTATGTTTAGGGATGTGTGACATTTGTGATGTTGTTGCACAGTGATATGTTTTGCTGGCATACTGAGGATGATCTGCCAAATGACGAAGATTATATGATTTTGTCCTTTTCCACAGTTTTATTTTGAATCTTATACAGAACAGCACATCCATGGCATAACAAAGGAGACGAACTGAAGAAGGTGAACACAGAAATATGGAACACAAAGAAATATGGAACTAGGATGTATAGAGAGGGAGAGGTATCAACAACACTCAAATTGCACTCAGACTGTCCATAAATCACTACTTTTGAAAAAGTGTTTTTCCAAAGCAAAACACAAGTAGACTAAATACAGTAAAAGTAGCATGTAAACCAAGTCTACATGCCTTCTAAATAAACCACATGAAAGCAAAACACCAGCAGCACAACCCTTAACATTAAACCTTGTTGGCCACTATTTTGAACATTAAAAGCTTAGCCATATCATACTTATTCTTGAATGTTTATCTAGTGTAACTTACACAATCTCATATTAAAATGGCAATTATGGCCACTGTTACCAGTGTAGAAATAAGATGGATATCCTTAGTAAAATGAAAGCTGATTGGCATAGGCATCCATTCATAGTGGAGTACAGAGTTCAATTTTAACTTTTTTCATGCTCAGATTTTTGTTTTTAATGACTATAACAAGGTCTTAATGGGAAACCAAGTAACCTTAAAAATCAGTTATTCTGTTTTTAAAAACAATTGATGGTTTATCTAAAAAGAAATATTAATAATTTTAAAGCTGAAACTTACACTTTTTGTGGAGCTGAATTTTTCCTTTCATTTGAGCCATAAAACATGCAAATGGTGTCGAGTTGCTGTAAGTTTCATGTGCCACAGATTTTTCTGTTGTATTTTCTTGTGGATGATGTATCTGCAAGATTTATTCAATCTTTTTTACCTGTGCTTGGCAGTGACTTAGGTATTCAAAAGTGAGTTTGGCGCTTGCATTGGCCAACTGTGTGTGGGGTTCATGTTGAACCTGTCCAGTTCAATGCACGTAACATCTAATAGTACTTCAGTTAATACTTTCATGACCGATGGCATAGCCTCAGCAGGCATTTCCTTACTCAGAGGTTTACTCCTTCACCGTTACGAAGTACAAGTTGGTCTTTAAATTAGTGTTTTTAAGTATATTATTTCAAATATTAACAAAAATGATAATAAAAGTCTGTCTTATCGATAGCAAAATACTCATGATTTACAATCACTATTGGATCCTCATTTTATAAAAATGCTATATTTTCTATATATATACTTTTAGAAATTTTGCGCTATTCTATGATCAAAAATAATCAATATAACTTTTTTAGCCAAGTACCTTAGAAAAACAAGCTTCTCACAAGTGGCAGGCTAAATAACTTTTTTTACTTCCATAACCATTAGCCTCTGTTTGTATGTATTCAACCACACTAGGGTCACTTGTGCACCATACTGATTTTCTTAGTGAATTCCAGTCACTACTTGAATATTTGATTTCCTTTCCCTCTGAAAAAGTTTTCATGGGTGACTTTAATATTCATCTTGTTGTGGCTGGCTGGTCATTGTTCTCCATCATTTCCTAATATGTTGGAAGGGTTTGACATGAAACAATTCATTACCTTTCCTACACATTATAAAGGCCACACTTTGGATGTCCTGATAACTCATTCTGATTCAAAATCCCATCATTCTGTCACTCATGTTGAATCATGTCATCAGATCATGTTTTTTTAATTCAAAATTTGACTTCGCATTTAAACCACCTCCAAATTATAAAACTGTTAAATTCTGCCCTTGGCATAAAATTGATTTAAATAAGCTGAAGCAGGATATCTTAGCATCTCCGTTGTGGTTAGCTCCTGGACAAACAGCTAGTGAGCTGGCTATTCAGTTCCAGTCTACTTTAACTGAGCATCTTGACGGGCAAATTAGTAGTAATGAGACCACAGGTTTTACTTCACCTCCCAAACAACTGCCAAATGACAGCAGGTTCTACTTCACCTCCCAAACAAGTATGTCTTTAAATATTCAATAAAATAATAATAATCAATAAAGTTTTTTTTACCGTAGCATTAATATTAATAGTGATAATATTCATAATAATAAATTGTGATAATATTCATAATAATAAATTGTCCATGCTACAGCCAACCCAGACATTTAGCCCTTTTTATATGTCCCAAGGGATCATAGGTACCTCGGGCCAAATTTATTAATAATATTAACAAATTAATAATATTAAATTTAGTTTTCTTTTTCCAGGCAGTTTGTTGTCTTATAATTTTTCCAAAGTAACTTAATTTTCTTGTTATTATTGCTCCCCACTGCTGTCTGCCACCGATCTTCCACAGCAGCTCTTCATTTCTCTTCTTGGCTGTCCAAAGTATTGTCAAAACTCGGCTATAGCTGGTTGTTCCAGATGATGTCAATCTTCTTTGCTCACTTTTTCTGTACAACTGTGATACTGATCCATATGTTGCTATAGGCCATATCGGCTGTCGAAGCTGGCATAGCTTAGTTGGTGTTGAAATACCTCTGTTCTTCCATATTGTTTTTCTCAGGTCAGATAGTACATTCTTAGCCATTCCCAGTCATACCCCTATCTCTTCCTCGCATTTTCCATCCACAGTCATTATGGCCCCCAGGTACTGAAATATGTCCACCTGTTGCAACATATCGCCTTCCGTATAAATGTTAAACTTCTTATCATCAGTAGCCATCACTTTTGTTTTTCCTTAGTTAATTGATGATCCATAAATCTGTCCTGCACATATTAATCATTGTATCAGGTCTTGTAGTTCCTGTGGCGATGTAGCAATTAACAGTCATTTGCATGTCTGAGATTAATGATAATTTCAGCAATCTTGTATCCTCCCTTAAGTGACTCCAAGGCTTCTCTCATTGCCATCTCTGTGACCAAATTGAATAAATAGGTTGATAAGACACAAAAATGCAATTTGTGTAATTTTTGGGATAAAATACTAATGCTAAAAATATTATAAAATTTACAACATATAGAGTTCTTATATACTGGTTGGAAGCTCAAATTTTATTTATACTATTTAAGTGATGTTGGGCATGTGTACAGCATGATGGTCTATTTGGTTAAATGCTGGGTCTGTAATGCAATGATTAATTAGTTAAATACTTACTAGGTAAAAACTAATAATAGGCCTAGAATTGTGAGGAACAGTCATTGCATTGGCAACTAATGCTTAACCTTTTAGCAACCACAGAAATTTTTTCACCTACCCCTTCACGACCACACATTTTTCACGAAAACGGCTGAAAAATAAAAAATTTTGAATTTCTGATATCTCTGTCAGTTTTTGACATGTAGACATAAGGTAAACACCATTCTTTAGCATTTTATCTCCTCTGCCCATTCATCCAATTTTTGTAAAAAAACTTTGGGGGACCCAAAGTTACCCCAAACTGTAACCCCAAAATTTTAATATATTTTTATCTTCAAGACGGTCCATAAAAATTACAGTGACTACTTATGTTTTGCGTTTGCATTTTGGGTGCCAAGACAACCAAGCAACTTATTGCATTTGATTTTTCATAATATTCTGATTAGAAAAACGAGTTTAGCAAATGTTTTAAGGTTAATTCCAAGACATTTAGCATTTAGCAAATTTTTGGGCTCTCACATTTTTCACAAAAACCTGCTTTTACCAGGGATTCAAATCCAATTCACATGTTTATAAAGGTTTTCAAAGGAGTTGCTGGCTCTGATAATTGTTGAAACTGATTTACTAGCTGCAGCTCACTCCATCCACAAATACTCTACTGGACTAGCTGCAGCAATAAATATCACAATCAGTTTTAGTCTATGGTCACTCTTACTGCAGTGGCATGCTGAGATACTGAGACACAAATAATACAATAGTTTAATATTTAATAAAGCCAAAGAAAAAAACTTTTTGAGCCAAATAAATTCAGTTTGCAAGCAGGAAAGGTTTTGATTCATGTATGGGTAACTGGCTGACTGGCTGATTGAATGACTGACTGACAGATAAATGCATATATAGAGGCCTTCATTACACAGCTTCCATTCAAGTGAAAGACAGAAATGGAGACACGGAAAAAGACTGAGACACATAAAGAGATGGAGATGGAGAGGAAATTTGCATTTTGCACATGTCAGTGGCAGTTGGGTTGAGTATTTAATGATGCAAACAATCCCTTGAGTTGTCATAGTCCTATACCATGCTGTGTTTTCTGGAGCCATACTGGAGGATTTGCCTCAGGTCTAATATCGCAGGATTTGGGCTACAGAGGGCACAAAATAGGGACCTGCAAAGATTCGGTTTGATTCCTAGTTGAGCTTGATAATTTGTTTTGATTTGAAGAAGACCTATTCATGTTTTTCTCTTTCTTGTATAGGTTTTTAATCTTGGAATTGACTATGTTCATAAGAAGAGCACAAGCATGCTACAAACTCAAATACATAACTGAAGCAGCAGGTCTAACTGTGATTATGCTTGTCTTGCAACAGAATGGAATTGATGTAATTAGCAAAATATATTTTAACCACTGTATTATAACATCCATCTTGTTCAGTAATTAGTGTCTTGGTTTTTAAAGTAGCCTTATCACCTTTAGCAATTGCCATATAAGTTACCCAGATTTGCATTTTTTTACAGGTTAAAGCAGTGCATCAAGTTAATCAAGTTCAGACATTCAGTGTTAGTGAGCAGGTAAGAACCAGCCTATCTGAATTAGTTTCTGCTGACCATTAATTAGTATTATTATCAAAATGATGATAATAAGGATGATGACAAAATGGTATGAAGAAGATTGTGATGCTAATGATAGCATATATAAAATCATCTTCTTTAATTTTTCTTTTCTGTGTGTGTCATTCAGTAGCACTTAGTTTAACTTTTACTTTGTAACTGTGTCTCTTGAAGTATGAATCTTAGATTGACGATACATAGTCCTAGAGCACCACTACACTGTTAAAAGTTTTAGAGCACCACTACACTGTTAAAAGTTTTCTGTAATTTTATGGGTAAATGAGACGTCAACAGAGTTGCCTTGCCTTTTGCTGTGAAATTGAGCATTCCTGTTTTCTCATTTACGGACAGCCCATTTTTTTTCACTAGTCACTGTTTTTTATTTATTTATTTATTTATTTATACAGAACACTTATATAGCGCCCCTTCAAGAAAACTACTCAGAAGCGCTCCCAAACCAACCTCGGCGAAAGAGAACAGTCTTAAGAGAAGAATAGAAGATAGAAGTAAAATCCCGGGGCAGAAGACGTAGAGTAACAGGAAGTCCATTCCAGAGGGTTGGGCCAGCAACAGAGAAAGCACGACGCTGCATGGTCGAGGTGCGAGTGCGAGGTACTAGTAGATTACAACTAGCAGCGGAGCGAAGAGAAGCACGTCCCAAATTGGACCGGACAGGTAGGCAAAGCTCCCTTAAGTAAGAGGGGGCAATACCCAACAAGGAGTTCCAAACAGAGACGATGACCCTATAGTGAATGCGCTGACTCATAGGAAGCCAGTGCAACTCATCTCGCATGAAATCAGAGACATGACCAAACCTAGAGATGCCACCAATAAGCCGTGCAGCCGCCCGCAACACACGTTCCAGACACAAAAGCCGTACATCAGGGAGTCCAACATATAAAGAAGAGCAGTAATCCAACCGACTAGTGACAAATGCATGAACCAGAGTCTTAGATGAGGTGACTGAGAGAGAACGTGAGACAACACGAAGTTGCCGTAGCTGGTAGTAGCAACTACGACAAAGACGATGTACCTGAGCCTTAAAAGAGAGCTCCTGATCCAACTCAATGCCAAGGTCATAAACAGTGACTGAGAAGGTGATGTGAGGAAACTCTAAATGTAGTACAGGTAGATTGATTTTAGCCAGTTGCTGCCTAGTGCCCAACCAAATATATTGAGTCTTGGAAGGATTCAATCTCAATCGATTTGAAGACATCCAAGCCACAAGGGAGTCAGAAGCACGACACATAGCTCGAACAGCAGCTGCGGCATCAGAAGCAGAACAATGAACGTAGGCCTGCACATCGTCGGCATAGGACTGGCTTGAAGCCGAGCACGCAGCTAGCAAAGAGCCAAGGTCAGCAGTAAACAATATATAAAGCAAGGGGCCCAAAACTGACCCCTGAGGCAATCCAAACAAGGAAGGAACCCAAGGTGAGCGGGATGGGCCATAAACCACACAGAGCGTGCGCTCAGATAGAAAAGAGGCCAACCAATCGAGAAAGTTGCCAGATAAACCAAAAGAAATAGCCAGACGTTCCAAAAGTATAGCATGATCGACCGAATCAAATGCAGCACTAACATCAAATAATGCAAGTAAGGTAACTTGAGAACGATCTATGGCACTATATATATCAGACAGAAGTCGAGTTAAGAGTGTCTCAGTGGAGTGAAATCTACGAAAGCCAGATTGAGAAACAGGTAGTAGATCATTAGTTTCGAGATAGGTAACTAACTGACTAGATACAATCTTCTCAATGACCTTGGACAAAAAAGTAACATTAGATATTGGTCGAAAGTTAGACATGTTCGAGACGTCGAGGCCATCACGCTTGAGAACCGGAATGACGATGGACTTCTTCTGAGACGGAGGTAGAAGACCCTCTGCCAATGAGCGATTGCAGAGGAGGGTCAGGAAGGGAAGAAGAACGTCGATATAATGCTGAATGAGGAACGGCGGTAGAGAGTCTAGTTCACAGGATTTTGGTGGAGAGGCAAGGATGAGTCGACGCAACTCATCCGAAGAGACTTGATGAAGGACCGAGAGCCGCTTATCCGTCGGTAGCAGGACAGGCGGAGGACTCCCAGCAGTAGCTTCACGACCAGAGCGAATCTTGGCCGCACAGAACTCAACGAAGTCAGCAGCAGTGAAGGACGGTAGTACCGCACCAGCGGAGGAACGTCGACGACCCAATAGGTCGTTAAGAGTAGACCAGAGCCGCTTGTGATCACCAGTGTGGTGGGCAATCTTGTATTCCCAGTACTCTTTTTCCTTCTCTCTATAGCGTCTATGTAGCTCTCGGACGTGGTGCACCCAGGCCGATCGATCACAGAGCAGTCCGGAACGCTTGTAGATTCTTTCGAGGCGCCGAGCACCGCGACGCAGGGAGCGGCACTCAGCGTCGAACCACGGAGACAGGGAGGAGCTGCGGATGGTAACGGTGCGAAGAGGAAGAAAACGATCAATAAGGTCTTTCATGGCCATGTCATACTCAGCAAACAAATCACTCACCGGTAGCTCGGCCACAGTCGAAGGGTTAGCGATGGCAGGTATTTCGAGCAAAGCAGCACGGAAGGCATCATAATCTAAGTCGCGCCACCGGCGGACCCGCCGGGCAGTACAGAGCGGCACCTCATAGAGGAACGGAATATTGACGACTACCCGACCATGATCGGAGAGAGTAGGTGGATGAACTCGAAGATCAGTTACAATACAATCATCTCTTGTCAGAATGATATCAAGCCAGCCACCACCACGATGTGTTGACGATGTCACATGCTGTGCGAGGCCAAACTGATCAAGGATGGCCTGAAACTGAAGAGTGGCAGGTTCAGAAGAATTTTCCAGATGTAGATTGAGGTCTCCGGCAAGCACCAATTGGGTGTTGTAGAGAGCGAACTGTTCCATGAGGGTGGAAAACTCGCTGAAGAAGAGCGATGATGGTGACGATGAACCAGGGCGGTAGATGGCCAAAACAGTAAGAGGACCATAGAGGGAGGAGACAGAGGCCGCAAGAACCTCAAATTTATTCAACAGAGACTGGCTTTATGTTTACAGTAACTTTCGTATTTTTATGGGAATTCCTGTTTATTTTAGGGCAATTCAGTGTATTTTTATGACAGATGTTAATTTATTAATGATGATTAGCATCAGTTTTATGGAGGTTATCCTTATATTTACGGTTAATGGTTTATAAGGAACAGAGCTCAGCCTTAATTTTATCAAAATGGCATTAGCAGCACGAATGGCCTTCCTTACAATTTGGCTTCCCTGCCATATATTCGTTAATCAACGCTATTGAGCCCATTGTTGGCTACCAGTAGCAATACGCAGGTCACTGAGAAAATAGATGTCTGGGTTATGTTTTACAGTCAAAGCATTTTAAGAATGGCTGTTTATTTATGTATAGCAGGTTGGACTCTGTGACTCTTGGAGTTGATGGGATAAACAGATCAGGCTCATTACCACAAGTTTTGCTTTAAATGTACTGTATGAAATAATTGCTTGGGTTTACAACATAACATTATTGCATAAAGATAGAGTAAGTTAACTTGATGCACACAGTTTAGCAGCATAACAGTATTAATAAAAAATATCAGCTACCAAACTGATACTACTTGGAAGAAAAATTAAGATAAAATAAAGCCATTAGTTTATTTTGTCAGACAGTGCACCTTATTATAAGTAGTTTTGACAACAGGCACAGAACAGAGGGTGGGACTTCTGACTTATAGTCATAATCTCCAGATTCCATTAGCACCTACAGAAGCTGAGTCATGGGAACCAGCAGTTACTCAGTCAAAAGAAGAGCAGAGACACAGGTAAAGGTCGAGTTGGGAGACTGAGCGAGACCATAACAGCCTAAGCTGTAAGGGCTTGATAATAGTACCTCGGGCATAAAAAAAAATTATAAAGTAAGGTCAGGTTTGGTTCCAACTTGAGATCTAGAAGGTCAGGCAGTTAAAACACAGGCCCACGGCACAGTGAAGACTACATAACAGTAATGTCTTTTGAATATGTGATATTCTAAAAGTGCAAAACAGTGCAACAGTGAATAGCAAGCTAACTTACAAAGCACTGTATCACAAATATTGGATGGCTATTTCATGTCTCCCAGAAAAAACACTTTTCTCAGCTGGAATAAGGAAGCTAACTGTGCATAAAAATCTGCAAGCTGTAAAAGTTGATTGCAAACTGTCAAATCTCGCCAAACTAAAAAGATTGGAAGTTTTCAAGAATCGCTAATGGAACTGAATCATTCATAACTATCATCTTTCAAAATAGGGCATTTCATTTGTGAAATGTCTTGCATGTATCCTGAAGTGCACACATGAGAACACTGGTTAATATCATGTTTGAAGACTGAAAAACAGTCTCTCAAATACGTAAGTAAGTAATGCATTTGTTAACAACTCTTGTATTACTCGGTTACTGAGCTTCATGTCCATTGGCTGAGCAGGGAATCGTAGGCGTCGGTGGGTCACAGCAGTCGGACAAAAAAGCAAGTTGATACAAACAGGTCTTAAACTCTGACTAATACATAAAGTGAGATGTTATAAGTGATGTGAACAGGTAGACCATTCCAGATTTTTGGTGCTGCACTGTTAATTCTGCAGCAGGAGAATTAAACTAATGCTCTCTAATGTCAGGGGCAGATAAGCATTTTGTGTCCCTGGTGGCATCATGAGGAATATTCAGTAAGGCCTTTTCAGTTACGTGTTTTGGGTAGAGTTTCCTTTATGCAGTTTGTCTTCAGCACCTGTTATATTTTCAAGAGGCTTCCAAGGATTGTGCGAGAAATAGCATGCTACACATGCTGACAGCAATTATCCTAGAAAATAAATAAGTAAGTAATCAGGAATTTAAAGGTTCTGATGGTGACATGTGCAGCACCACAAAAATATGCAGATTTAAATAATTGCATAATTTGCTGTTTTTATATAAACAGTCTTTTATGCATTACAGAAACTTTCATGGTTTGATAACTTTTGTGAAACAAAGTATTTTGAAGCAACTCTTGTGTTACTCAGTTACTGATTACTTAGTTATTGGATAATTACTATGAGCATATCCAGCACTCTCTTTCTTCAGCAATCTGTGGGTGCCAAAGTGCCGATAAAATTGGTATTCAAAACGAGAGATTACACAGGTCTGCGATGAAATTTTTTTCTTCAAAGTAAATGGTGCTTCTTATAGATTTTTACACGGTCATTTCTGGAAAAATATTGTAAAAATTCTAACACATACAGTTTTGACACAAATTGGGATTTTTTGTTGGAAAGTTTAATTTTTCCGCAGAAATGCTATTTTACATTGAAAACACAATTACAAATACATGCACATAATGAAAAATATATTTTATTATAATGTAGTAATGAAGACACCCGAATTCTTGTTATGTTTTCATAAATGCGAAATTGAACCTCGGCCTGAAAGGGTTAAGTCCGGTTTTTACATTAACGACGTGAAAGGGTTAAGTCTGGTGTATACATTTATGACTGTCATGGCTTCAAGAGGATGTGTTAATTCTCCTGACAAGTTTTGTTATATCTGTGGCGAACTGTTAGTGAAAAAGCAAGAGCGGAAGGTCACGGACTTTGTTGAGAAAGTGTATTTTGCATACTTCGGTGTAAGGCTTGGAGACCAGGACAAGGCATGGGCCCCACATCGAGTTTGTTCCAGTTGCGTGGAAGGACTGCGCATGTGGTCTAAGGGTAAGGTGAAATCTTTTCGTTTCGGAGTGCCTATGATATGGAGGGAGCCCCGAAACCACAGCGATGACTGTTACTTTTGCTCGTGCAACATACAGGGATACAGCTTAAAAAACAAAGACAAAATCTGCTACCCGAACCTGGAATCTGCACTGCGCCCTGTGTCTCATGGACCTGGCATTCCCATACCTTTGCCTCCAGAAAGGCTAAGCGATGTGAGTGGGCCATCGGGGAGTGAGTCAGATGGCAATTCTGATGAGGAATTTCCACACGACAGCAGTGAGCCCGAACTGTTTTCACAATCACAATTGAACGACTTGATTCGAGATCTGGCTGTTTCGAAAGATTCCGCTCAGTTGCTAGGTTCTAGGCTCCAGGAGAAGAACTTGTTGACTCCTGGAACTTCTTTTAGTTGGTTTAGAAACCGAGAGAAAGACTACGTGCCTTACTTTTCTCAAGACGGTGAACTTGTTTACTGCTCCGATGTTACCGGTCTGATGCAAATGTTCAGAGTTCAGCATGAGGCTCACGATTGGAGACTCTTCATTGACTCATCACAAAGAAGTCTAAAAGCTGTCCTTCTTCACAATGGCAACAAATACGCCTCTATATCGGTTGGACATTCCGTTCATTTGAAAGAGAAGTATGACAATTTAGCCTTCATCCTGACCAAACTGAACTACAAGAAATACGAATGGACCATCTGTGGCGATCTTAAAGTGATCTCTATGATCCTTGGTCAACAGGGCGGCTACACCAAGTACCCCTGTTTCCTCTGCGAATGGGATAGCCGTGCTAAAGCCAAGCACTGGACTGAGAAGGTGTGGCCAAGCAGGACACTAAAAGTAGGAGAAAAGAACGTGCACTTCGAATCTTTGGTGGAGCCAAGAAAAGTACTCTTACCTCCACTTTACATCAAACTTGGCGTCATGAAGCAGTTTGTGAAAGCCCTTCCAAAAGATGGTGATACTTTCAAGTATCTTGCAAGCAAGTTTCCACGGTTGTCAGAAGCGAAGCTGAAAGAAGGGGTTTTCGTCGGTCCTGACATTCGAAAACTCATGAGGGACGAGATATTTGATACCAAAATGAAAGAAATTGAGAGATCGGCTTGGCAATCCTTTAAAGAAGTGGTAAAGAAGTTTCTTGGCAACTATAGAGACAGTGACTTCGAGAACATCGTAGGAAACATGATGAAGAACTTGAAAGCCTTGGGCTGCTCAATGAGCTTGAAGCTCCACTTTTTGAACTCCCATCTAAGCTATTTCCCAGAAAATCTAGGTGCTGTCAGTGAAGAACAAGGAGAGAGATTCCACCAGGACATAAAGGAAATGGAACGGAGGTATCAGGGTCAGTGGAACGTTAACATGATAGCAGACTACTGCTGGATGTTGCATAGGGAAGAACCGCAAGCAGTGTACAAGAGAAACAGTTCTAAAAGGAGCTTTGAAGGGAAGAAGAAAAGATATTATAAAGATTTCTGACTTCTCGGTACCTGTGACAAACATTTACAAATGAATGAATGAAAAATCCAGCTGAGTTCATTGTAACAATTTTTAAGTTCTTTGTAAATAAGCGTTTTCCACTCTGCTAGGTCTTCCTGGATGTTTGTCTTCACTTGTGGAAAAAACCATATGTGATAGAGGAAAAACCCGTGCATGTTTGAATTCAGCTAACTGAATACCAATGAAAACACCTAAAACGGTGAAGAAAAAAATTGGAAACCATTAATATGCAGGCCTGTGTTACCGCAATAAACATTTAACACTCATTAATCGACATTGCTAGAATTTTTAACTTAGTGTACTAATCCATATTCTATGATTCCCATGTCAAGTAGACTGCTGTTTTAATTTAAAGACAACGATCTCATCAAAAAGGCATTGTCCAGTAGTGTTCATAGGAGGACAAATAACAACCATGAGGCCTATTCAAACAGCTGTCCATGGCCTACTTTCTGATTAGATATTTTAAACAGTGCATAGTCTATTATCTTACGTGTCCACTTTAAGATCCTCACCCTCATGCCCAGTTGTGTTGTTGGCTCTGCTCCCCTTTACCTCATTGACTTCTGCACTTTGGTCTCCTCGTTGTCGGGCCGTAGACGATTAGCACCCTTCGCTCGGCCACTCAGGATCTCCTGTTTGTCCCTCGAATGCGCACTGCTACTGCCCAGTCTAGAAGCTTCGCCTACGTTGATCCCACTTGCTGGAATCGTCTTTCTCGAGAATTGCGACTTGAGCTCCTTTCTCTCCCCCTCTCAGTGTTCCGCAGGCACCTGAAGACTGTACTATTTAACAGTGATTTGACTCTTTCGGGTCGGAAGCACCTCTGTTGAGTTTATCCTCTAAGAGGCTCTGGATAAATCTCAAATTACAATTGCAATTACAATTACTTTCCGGACTATAAGTATGATTTGATAGTAATTACTTGGTTCTATAAGTAAATCTAGGTAGCTGAAGGCATTGAATGATAGCATATTTTGAATGATGGTAAGGAACTGTTTACTGTTAAACGAGTAAGTATGTTACGAGTTTACAAGTTGCTTGTAACAAATATAATAAATTTACCAGAAATGTTTCTTCGTGTTTGGTCATTTAAAGTCCTTGTCTTCTGTATTACTTTGGAGCAGTCCTGCTAGGGCTTTTGGGAAATCTTATATGCAGTCTTCACCTTCTTCATCTATGTTGTTAGCATCTTCTGTTATCTTAATTTACGCCGTGTTAAACCCGCAATAACTTGCGGACAGTTTATTAATTCCTGCAGGACTCTATTTGGTAATCTGGGTTGGCGCTGATAAAGTAGCTGCTGTAAGCCGCTGCTGTAAGCCGTCATTCCAGCTGATATTGAAACTAAAGTGAGCAAGTTAACAAAGCATTTAAAACAATTTTGCCTTCACTGGAAAAGTTAAACATGCTTAAATTCTTAATTATATTAAGTATTTGAAGGTTTGATCGAAAAGCGAATGTGAAAGGCAGTTATGAGCGCATTTCGTCCTGGTAAATAATGACCATAGCACAGACGTGTTACTCTTTATATTGAGCCTTATTTACTAATGCGAGCAATTCAATATTATTCGAATAAAACATTAAATGAATGTTAAATATGTATAATTTGTACACGTATTAGTAAGCTGAATTATACACTTATTAGTAAGCAGAATAGAAATTTAACATGTAATTTGTTGTGTTTGAAATTTACAAATCTCTGTCAGAGTTTCATTTAATAAAGCGTGTCCAGATGTGTAGTATAACGTCACTAGTTATGGTAATTACAACCCGTTTGGGTTATAGTTTAATACAAATATTAGTTGTAAACTGTAGTCTATCTTTTATTAGTTATCAGACAGTGTTAAGTAAACCTACTGCACATCTACATGATCAGCGGTTGCAAGTTTTTTTATCCAAGTTAACAGAATAGACGACACTGTACTTATTTATCCGGCCAACGTGGTGCTATAGTAAGCATAGTATTGTACGCAAATTTAAGTTGTAATAAGTGTGATTTAATTTAATTCATTTGTTATAAATCTTTGTTAAATATAGCTTATTTGAAAATTTTGAAATTTCCGTGTATAAGTTAAATAAGACACACCCATAAAAGTTCGTGTGAAAAACCGCGACTTATATTCCAGAAAATATGGTACATTACTGATGGTGAAAGAAAGTATATCTATATTACATCTATATTACATCACCTCTATCAGCTGAGTTTTCGTCTATGCATCAGCACATTGTACATTGTATAATTGTATTACTGCTACTGTCACATTCTGGTTCTCTAGCCCTAAAACTATTAGTGTCCATCAGTGACTCTAACAGCCTCAGCTTTATAGCTTTTACAGTTTTAGGCAAACATTTTCACTGAGCGAAATTAAGTACACCATGTGCAAGCAAGGATATGCAAACAGTGTAATAAATAAAGAATAAATTAGAAACTTCTAGAGCGCCGATGTCTGATGCACAAGGCATCAACCGATAGCGCATCAAATTTAAGCCGCATTCAGGTCAATATCCAGAAGATCAGTCCACTAAGACAGAGAGGCAGCCTACGGTAGAAAAGCCAACTGAAAAAGATAGGTCTTAAGTTGAGAATGAAATGACATATATGAGACTGGGCATAACGCACTGATGCAGGAAGAGAATTCCAAAATTTTGGTCCAGCTATCAAAAAAGCTCGCTTACCGAGAACAGTTCTAGTTTCTGGCACAACGAGAAAAAGGCATTCAGATGACCTGGTTGAATAATGATGAGTTTGTGGAGTGAGGACTGATTTTAAGTATTGTGGTTGTCCAGAGTTGAATGTTTTGTAAACGCTAAGTCCCAATTTAAAAGAAATTCTTTGCTGAATAGGAAGCCAATGCAAGGATTCAAGTACTGAGGTTAAATGCTCATATTTTGATGTAGCAGTTATGACTCTGGCCAAAGAGTTCTGTATTTTTTAAAAGTTTATGCATGTTGACTTTGTGATACTGGTAAGAAGCGAGTTACAGTAATCAAGGCGACTGGAGACCAGTGCATTTGCTAGAGCTATCCTTGAAGACATAGGCACATGTCGCCGAATTCTGCTTATGTCATGAATATGCATATATGATGACTTGCAAATTCCATTTATATAGTTGGTGAGAGACAGTAGAATAAAAAATAACGCCCAAGTTACAGCAACATCAACCAACTCCACAAGTGAATCACTCAGTTTTAAAGATTTAAGCAATTCGAACTTCTTAAGCTGCTGTGGAGTGCCCAAGAGCATAAATTAAGTTTTTGATGGGCTGAGGAGGAGTTTATTAGCCGCCATCCAAGACTGCACCTCTTCAAAGGCAGTGGATAACAGCTGTACAGATGGATGACAAGACAGAATGTCAAAAGAAATGTACATTTGAGTATCATCAGCATAGAAATGGTATCTTAGTGAATGATTGTCTAGCAGTATACCTAATGGTGTAAATGTAATTGTAATTTGAGATTTATAAAGTGCCTCTTAGAGGAAAAACTCAACAGAGGTGCTTCCGAACTGAAAGAGTAAAATCTTGAGTGGCCAAGCGAAAGGTGCTACAGCCGGGCAACAAGAAGACCAAAGTGCAGAAGTCAATGAGGTAAAGGGGAGCAGAGGCAACAACACAATTGTGCATGAGGGAGAGGCTCTTAAACTGGACACATTGCTGGATGGGGAGCCAGTGAAGAATGTCACGAATATAAGACGAGATGTGGCCATATTTTGGAATGCCCCCTATGAGACGAGCAGCAGAGCCCTGTGTAGTGTATAGTGAAAACAAAAGAGGACCAAGCATAGAACCCTGTGGAACATGACATGTCAACAAAGTACTAGACAAATAATTACCATTTATATATATTGGTTGAGTGTGTGGAGTAAGATAAGTAGCAAACCAATTCTGGGCAGGACCAGAAACTCCAAATCAGTGCTGGAGACGATGCAACAAGAGAGAATGATCCACTGTATCAAATGCAGCAGATAAGTCAAGAAGAACAAGTGCTGTCACCCTACCCTTATCCATAGAGCACATGATGTCATCATGAACAGCAAGAAATGCAGATTCTGTTAAATGAAACTTACGGTATTCAGACTGAAAGGGGGATAATAGTGAGTTGGCAGATAGATGAGTTTGCAAATGATTCAAAACTATTCGTTTAATCATTTTAGATACAAAATTCAAAGTTGAGATGGATCTGTGTTTAGAATGCTCACTTGAACAGCCCCGAACAAAAAACAATGTTACTGGTATTGCGTGGCAGCAGAACATATGACTGAATAGAAAACGCTGTACCAGGAACCAAGTAAACTGAATGGGCTTGGAGACAAGTTAAAAAACAGACTAGATTGTAGTCACGCTTGTGTAAATCCAGCAGCAGATCTATCTCTGCCAGATTTGGCAAGAAAGAGTAAGATGAACAAAATACAGTACAAAAGTGTGTGGGTTATACGGGTTAGGCCAAAGATTTGTCAGTCTTGCATGGTTCTGAAAACTATGTAATGAGGGTGTGCGATGCATTTTGGTACAGCAGTGAGGGTTTCTGGGATGGGTTTTAAAACCCATTCTGATAAACCTGATTCTGATGCTGCCAGTATGTTAAACAGGATGAGGTGATCTAGCAGCCAAGGAGCGATGCAAACTGAGAGTTTGGTATGCATGCCATCTGCAAGCCGAGTACTGCTTTCACTATGTACATTATGCTTTTGATAAATGTGATTTAATTTAAATCGTTACTGGTCTTGGCCAACTATGGACTACTTGTTACTTGACACATAGCTACTTCGAAAAATTTATAAAATTTCCGCACATAAGTTGCACCATTAAATAAGATGCAGCCCTAGAAGATCGTGTAAAAACTGCGACTTATAGTCGAAAACAGGTACACATCCTGGCCGTGTTGACAACTCTTAAGGCTCTAAAAACATACCTTGTTCCTCTGCCACTTCTGAATCCAAACCGATCGTCACCAAAGGAATCAATTGCTTCTGGTTTTGCCTGCACGCTCAGAATTTGTAACCTAATCTTTGAAGCATGAGTTATAAGACTAATAGTACAGTGATCCTTGCAAGCTGTGGCATTTGGCTTGTTGAGTGGAGTCATGATGGTCTGCAAAAAGTCACTTTTGCTTCTTGGAATGACTTATCTGCCGACCTTCGACGGGAGCTTCTCTCCCTCTCCCCCTCCCTGTTCTGTAAGTGCTCCGTATTATTCCCCAGTTCTGGGATGGACTGGTAGCGCCTCTGATGAGGCTACCTTGAAGTGGCGCTTTACAAATTTACGATTATGATTATAGTTCAGGCTCTTCGCCTCGGTCACTTAAAAATTACTGGCAAGGACTCGGTTGTCCATCACGCACTCTGTTATTATTATTATTATTATTATTATTATTTCTGCATTTGTTAGGCGCCACTATCTAATGACTTAGCATCAATCGATGGCGCCGAACAATTGTGAGTTAAGGACTTGCTCAAGGTCCCTACACAGTAACCCTCTCGGAGGAGGCTCGAACCCGTACTCTCCGCGTTACAAGCCGAGCGCTCTATCCAATATGCTACCGTGCCCCATCAAGAACAGGAGGATGATGTGAAGGTGGTATGGTGGGCAGTTGAGCTTTTGGAGGTGCTTACTGTCCCATTTCCTTCTCACAGATGTATGCTTTATGATCAGAATATTCAGCTTGATTATCAGGGTCATATGTTACCAAACTACAGGGTAATTCTTTTTTGTAACCTTTAGCTAATTTTCAGTGCTTGATGTAGTAAAATGGCACATTTGATTTCTAAGCTCTGGATAACTTATGGTTATGCGTTGGAGTCCTTTGCCATGTATATTACCTGAGATTATTAGAAATTAAAAACATATTTCGTGGTAGCCAAGCAGTTAATATTTTTCATATTTTTTTTATTTTAGCTGAGTAATTCAACAGATGTTAAAGAAATAAAGGAGTTAGAAGTTATTGAACAGTTGACTCTCACTGATTTGGCTGAGGCTACTTCTCCAGAAAAGGCAGATGTCATGAAGAAATCAGTCACTGAAGAAGATGAGTACAAGCTGAAACTTGCAGAAAACAGGCGACTTGCACGAGAGAAGGCAGAAAGGGATGCTGAAGCAGAACGATTACGAATTGAAAAGCAGCGGTTTGTTGAAATCAATTGTTTGCATTTATAATAAATAAAATATTATTGATAATAAGGCTTGGTTATAGAGTTTATGAAACTTTAACCCAATACAGACGAGGGTGCACTAAAGTGCACCATAAAGGTCATGACGAGAATGCAGTGAAGTGCACTAGGCATGTACTTTTAGCCAGACGGCTCTTGGCCTATTGCAGACATTATATTTTGGAAACCTGACTTCATCTAGGCCAAGATAATACAGTTAAGCACAGGAATAAGTGGGAGTTATTTTTAGAATTGTAATTGTAATTTGAGATTTATAAAGCGCCTCTTAGAGGATAAACTCAACAGAGATGCTTCCAACTCGAAAAAATAAAATCACTGTTGAACAGTACAGTCTTCAGGCACCTGTGGAATACTGATAGGGGGAGAGAAAGGAGCTCAAGTTGCAATTCTTGAGGGAGACGATTCCAGTGAGTGGAACCAATGAAGGCAAGGCTTCTGGACTGGGCCGCAGCGGATCGCTTGCAAGGGACAAACAGGAGATCTCGAGTGGCCGAGCGAAGGGTGCAATGGCCCGGCAATGACGAGACCAAAGTGCAGAAGTTAGTGAGGTAAAGGGGAGCAGAGTCAAGAACACAACTGCGCACGAGGGAGAGGATTGGGTCATAAACATGAAATCAACCAATCGAATTGGACATTTAAATCATGAATTTAAGTGACCCAAGATGGCGGCGTGTTGTGTTCTTATTGACAATAAAATTTGGCAAATTCTTGATCAATTTGCATCAGATGATGGGAGTTTCGACTCATCTGACATCTGTATTGATTTCTTCACATTTTTTTGCTGACACTAAATATGTTGTTACTGAAAATGTTTTTGCTTGAACATAAAAAAGTAAAAAAGTAGGGTGAGGTACAGTTTTGGGGCAAATATAGGTACCACAAAAATTTTGGTACTAAAAACTAGATGGGTGGATGAAAAGAGGAGATAAAATGCTAAAGAATAATGTTAACCTCATGTCTGTATGTCCAAAAGTGACCAAGATAAGATAATTTTAGAATTTCTTACTTTTCAAGCGTTTTCTTTTATTTCTTTCAATTTTTATGACTACGGTCTACATACTAAAAATATTGTATCTCCTTCATTTATGAAAGTATTTTCAAAATTTCTTTTGGGTTTTGTCTGGTATTGATTTCTTCACAGGCTTGTGCTGACACTACTTATGTTGTCACTGTAAATATTTTTCTATAGGGCTTGAACATGAAAAAATGGGGTGGGGTACAGTTTTGGGGCAAATTTGGGTACCCCAAAAATATTTGTACCAAAAACTAGTCAGATGGGTGGGAAGAGGGGATAAAGTGCTGAAGAATGATGTTGACCTTATGTCTGTAGGTCAGTAACTTACCAAGATATCACTAGTTGAAAACTGTTTAATTAATAGGGCTTTTTACAGTAAAACAGTAGTCGTCAAGGCCTAGGCAGAAATAATTCTCTCATTGATAAAGAGTTAAGTGAAGGTGCAACAACATTAATTCAACAACTGACTAGTTGTTTTGTTTATATTTGGATGGGAAAGAGCAATCAAATTTGCATATCTCATGGACTTGTTAATATTCTTGACTACTGATTTATATCGCATACATTAGTCAATAGCGATTAAATAGATGCTTTCACATCTTATGCAATGCATTCTTCTGCCACTACTCCTGTCTTTTTCTCTTTGTTGGGGATCCTTAATACTATGGTCAGTCTGCATTCTAAATCCATTTTCTGTTGTTTTCATATAACGTAGCCTGTTTTTTGGTTGAATTTTGTGCAGCATGTAGCAGAGAAATGCAGCCTGCTTTCTAGTCATTAAGTTACCTGTTGCTGCTCATTGCTCACCTCTCAGATCAACAAATATTGTACTCATCCAGTGTTGTGAAATTGGCTGTAAAATGAATACGTTGAACATACTCTTTCAGAAGGGAAGGTCTGTGACTTGATTAAATGTTCTCTGACAAAATATCCTATGGACAAAATGTCCCAGGGCATAATTATAAGACCAGGCACTATGTCCAAGATGAAAATAGAAATAAACTACTGTGCTAAAAATTAAAATTGATAAACTATGGAACCTTTGGAATAAATACTACTGGAAATCTAATCTAATCTATTTTGAGACATGCCAGTGAATGGATGATGCAGTTGTTCGTGACTATACTAACCACGATATGATGTAGTACTTAGCAGACATTGCACACAGTTTGAGCATTAATGTTGTCTAAACTTGATCTGTGATTGAAAATGAAGTTGCACTTTTTTTGTTAGTCAATCAACACATAATATACTGTACTCTTATTATGCCTCATCATTGAATGAAAGCGTACTGACATGTGAAGCATTTTGTCCATGGGACATTTTATCCTAGCACGAGGAAGATCAGGCAGCTAGGGAGAGGACTGGCCACCCTCCATCGTATGACAAGGCTAAGAAAGGTAGTGAAGTCGCTAACACTTCATACCCTTGAATGCTTCTTGGAGGTAGCTTAAAAGACTGCTCTTCTCTTTGGAAGGTTCCTGCTAGATGCAGTGTAAGTGCTTAGATGCATACATATGCTCAGTCAGGTCATTGTTTAAAGATGTTCTTATTTCTCTGGGGTTCTCATGCTGGAAGCGCCTCTGAGTAGTTTGTTCTGTAAGAAGCGCTACATAAGTTATCAGATACAATGCAATACAGTGCAAACGTACATACACATTTGCACCAGCATCTGCTGTCTGAAAATTCGGTGGGTGGAGAGTGCGACCCTCAATTTGTGTCAGATGTCGATCTCCTTCTGAATATGTGGGGCAGATCCTACCTCTCCATGTACCAGGGATAGGGACATAACATTTTGATGTGTTGTCCCCATCAGACTTGTGCAGTGCATGTCCGATGGGGAAGACGACTATTGTGTATTCTTCTAGTTCATTTGGGTAAATTTGTTTATCATGTGTGGGATTTGCTTTATAATTCTCGTATGTTTGTTTTTCTGTTGTGCACAAGTCTGTGTTTGAGAGTATTTTCTGAAGTCTGCTCTAGATTTTATGAATTGACTGAGAGAAACCTCGTTTTGCCAGAAACGATTCCTGTTAATGTTGAAGTTACTTCTGTATGTTGCTCAGACAAGAGGAGGAAGAACAAATTCGCCGTGAAGAAGAAGAAGAACGAAGACGAGAAGAGGAGGAATTACGCTTGGCAGAGGAAGCGGTCAGACTGGAAGCGGAAAGATTCCAACGTGCTGTTGAGGAAGAAAAACGCAGACGTCAGGAAGAAGAGGATAGGCTAGAAGCAGAAAGGAAAGAAGTTCGTATACAGTTTCAAGCACACCAAACTGCTAAAATAACACAGACACAGAGTAGTTTATTTACTCCAGGGGTTTTGAACCCTATGTGACAGAAGTGATATGTTCCACCCATTGTTTAGGTTGGCACGGATGTCACTGGTTATGTCTCTGAATATATTTTATTTTCATATATATATATCGCACACTCAAAGATAATCCTTGGGCCTTCAACATTGTTGACCATGGCATTCATTTGGTGTGTTCATTGTTGTGGTTCTCCCTCTGTTGTAGTTGCATTCGTTCCTCTGTGGATACACTCATGCAGTGGTTTTTGGTTTTATGCTGTCTGCTGGTTTATGGATATAGAGCAGAGGCCATAAGATGGAAACACAGGGTTTCATCTTACGACCCCTACTCTATCCTATATATTGCTGATTTAAACCTAGTCCTTTCTTGTTTGGGCTCTTGGTTCAACAGTATGCTGGTGGCACTCAGGTATGGTGTTTAATTCACAGTGCGAAGCTTACTACACCATGTACACTACCTGTGTATGCTGTCAGTTTACTGGGCCAAAGCTTTAATAGTGTTAAAAATTTTAATCATATTAAATTATAATTTGGGAATTGTGTAATAACATGCTAAATACTCATCCTTAATGTTTACATGTGTTGATTTATCTAAGACTAATTAGATAACTGATCATTTTGATGGCCGGGATGTAAGATTGGTCTAAATATGTTACTATTTGTTTATTAAGCTAATTTCTTTCTGTAATGATGGTGCAGTTATTTGTGATGTGGTTGTCTCATTTCAGAAGCTGGAGGCTGAAAAGAGAGCAGATGAGGAATCAGAGAGGAAGGAGAAAGAGCGAGCAGAGAAAGCTAAAAGAGAGGAGGAGGAACGTATCGAAAGGAAAAAGGCAACTACATAAATGAGTTTGGAACTTCTTTACTATTACACTGGCCAACAGAAAAAAATTTTTTTCTTGTTGCCTTCGGTTTTAGACCTGTTCTTGGGGTAATTTTGGGCGCTGATTCAGAAAATGTCATTGGATTGAGTGCATCAGGTCTAGTTTCTGAGATATCGTCGATTTTGTAAAGAAAACCCAGTCCACTCTTTAAACGATGTCTTTGGCAAAACTAAAATGTCATAATAAGCTTTATTTATGGCTAATTATAATTCTTGCTGATTCATATAATGCCTACATCCTTATAATGTAAAATCAGCATATCTTGCCGCGTGCTGAGATATTGCTGATTCAACGAAATAACTATTCCGTAGCCTACAGCTTACTCAGCACTAAATTCATGGCCTCATTTAGAATTTATTTGTGCTTATACAGCGTTTCATGGTTTCGAACTATGTAAATAGATTATGCTGAAGTCAGCATTTATAGCCTATATAAACCGCCTCCTGAAAGCTAGAGCAGCCGCAGTCGTCCTAGGGCATATTAAGAGTTGGTCGCAAGAACAATCTGTGAATGTGAGCATTAAATAACTACATGTTCTTACTATTTTTTAGGTTAGTCATTTAATTCCTCAGATGCGAACATCCTTAAGGTTATGGCTACTTCCAGACGGAGCTGCATTAACCATCCAGACATATTCTGCTACATTTGTGGGGAATACACACTAAAAGCAAACAGGAAACCGATTTCTGAGTTTGTAAAAAGAGCATATGTAGGTTATTTTGGTGTCAAACTTGGAGATCAAGATAAGCAATGGGCTCCTCATACAGTATGCAAAACTTGTATTGAACAATTGCGCCACTGGACAATTGGAAAGAGAAGCTGCCTGAAATTTGGTGTACCGATGGTTTGGAGGGAACAGACAAACCACTTCGACGACTGTTACTTTTGTATGGTTAATATCATAGGCATCAATCGAAATAATCGTCACAAGTTGTCTTACCCTGATATACCTTCAGCCAGGAGACCTGTTCCGCATTCGGATATTGTACCAGTTCCACCTTTTCGCGAACTACCTCAGCTCTCAGACGATGAGACTTGCATGTCCAATATCGGACAAGATGACGAAAGTGAAGAAAGTGGGGGCAGTGACAGTGATTTCCAATCAACTTCACACAGTGAACGTTTTGACCAAAAAGAGTTGAGTGATCTGATCAGGGACTTAAATCTTTCCAAAGAGTCCTCTAAATTGCTTGCGTCCAGACTAAAGGAAAAGAATGCACTTCAGCCTGGAGCGAAAATTACAATTTATAGAAACAGAGAAAAGGATTTGCTGCCATTCTTTACCGAAGACAACAACCTAGTATTCTGTAATGACATCAGCAACTTATTGAAGAAAATTGGTCTGTCGGATTACAGCCCAGATGAGTGGCGTCTTTTTATCGACAGTTCAAAACGTAGTCTGAAATGTGTGCTTTTAAATAACGGCAACAAATTTGGTTCTATTCCAATCGGTCACTTCACCAGGATGAAAGAAGAGTACAATGCCATCTCTTTAGTACTGGAAAAGATAAAATACAAAGAACATCAATGGGTAATTTGTGTAGACTTGAAGATGGTAAATTTCCTCCTTGGTCAATAAAGTGGCTACACAAAGTATCCCTGCTTTTTGTGTCTTTGGGACAGTAGAGCCAAGCATGAACATTGGACAAGAAAAGATTGGCCTTCGACGAAAGACATGGTGGTTGGGGCTCAAAATGTAATCAAGGAATCTTTGGTGGCACGAGATAGGATCATACTGCCACCACTACATATAAAGCTAGGCCTGATGAAACAATTTGTCAGGGCTTTGAATAAAGAAGGTTCATGCTTCGAATACATAGTACACAAGTTACCAGGAATTACAATGGAAAAATTGAAGGCTGGAATCTTCGATGGTCCACAGATCAGGCAACTTATGAATGACCCACTTTTCATACCATCAATGAATGAAATCGAATCTTGTGCCTGGTCTTCCTTTGTTCTTGTAACTACAAATTTTCTTGGCAACAAGAAGGCAGACAATTATGCACAACTAGTAGAGGATATGCTTCTTCATTTCAACAAGCTTGGCTGCAACATGAGCATTAAAGTCCATTATCTCCACAGTCACTTAGATCGCTTTCCAGAGAATCTTGGTGACTTCAGCGAAGAGCAAAGTGAAAGATTTCACCAAGACATCAAAACAATGGAAAATCGATATCAAGGAAGATGGGATGCACACATGATGGCAGACTATTGCTGGAATATTATGCGCGATTGTTCCGGCAGATGCCACACTCGGAAATCGTACAAAAGGAGCTTCTTCGGTGTCGAATGACTTGAAATTTTTATAACAAACTTGTTCTGTTTGGTATCATATAAGTACAGTTTCAGGTACTACCATTTTCTTTTAAGTATTTGTATTATTATGTTTATTTAGTGTATCACATAATAAATTGAGCACTACATAATTATAGCTATAGCCTTATGTTTTATGGGCGAGCAGAGGCAAGGACTGGTAACTACATAAATGAGTTTGGAACTTCTTTACTATTATAAATGTTTAATGTTTTTTCTGCATATTTGAAGCAGTTCTTATGTGAAACTAATTCAATGAACTGAATAAACTAAGCACAGAATCATTACTTTTTTCTGTTTGAATTCAGAGTTCTGAAGCTTACAGGTTATAATCTGACTTTTTGTTTGTTCACATAGAATCTAACAAACTTATTCATGTGCTTCTGGAAGGTCTGTTAGAATGAGTGATAATTTTTCGCATGTCTGTTCACTGACAAACGGTACATGATGGGAAATTCTGAAGGTGATTTTTGTGATCAGCACCCAGATTTCATAAGATAGACCCACAAGTGTTCAGGAAGCAAAATCTTTGTTGCCCAGTGTTATATTAGGGGTTGATGGAGAGAAGATAGAACTCATGAATTAATTCTGGTACTTGAGGACTAATTTTGCAAGATGCAAAATTTAATATGAAAGTAAAGGAATGTTCTAATGTAGACCTTCATGTTTTAATGTTTTGTTTCTTATACTTTTCAGAGATTAGAAATGATAATGAAAAGAGTGAAAACCGATGAAACTCCCGTAAAGGTGAAGTGAGATCATATGCTCATGGTTGATAGTCATAGTAATTTAACTAATGCACATCACATAAACAAATCGAGTGCCATCTGTAGCCACTAGATGAATGATCTGGTTTCATTAAGCGTTTTTGTTGTAGCAGCAATTACGGTATCAAATATTCAACTAAGGCGAACAGACACTATGAAAACATATAAAACAGTGGCAGTGAAGTCTGAATCCAGCAATGTCCTGACAGACCCAAGCAGTGAACGACACAGTTAACCAGATATAATGTCATTGATTGTAGCACTGATACTGATGCTTTATACTAGAACATGGCTTCTAAATTTTCTAGAGAAACATTGCCTGTGATAGTACATGCATTTATCAAGTATTAACATGATTCTGCATTTTATAAATGAGGTTCAGTAGCAATACATGTGCTGATTGTTTCGTTATTTGATACAGACTGTTGATGTTGCACTGATGTTACACAGTACAGTTTGAATACAGAGAATACTAAAGTGATGTTTTATAACACATATGTGTAAAGCTCATTCTGTTAACCCTTAACCAACGAGAGAATTATTTCCGCTTAGGCCCTGACGACTAGCGATTTTACTGTAAAATGCTCTATTAATTAAATAGTTTTCAACTGGTGATATCTCAGTAGGTTTGTGACCTATAGACATGAGGTTAATATCATTCTTTAGCATTTTATCTCCTCTTCCCATTCAACCATCTAGTTTTTGGTACAAAAATTTTTGGAGTACCCAAATTTGCCCCAAAACTATACCACCCCATTTTTAAAAGGTTTTTTATGTTCAAGTCCCTAGAGAAAACATTTTCAGTGATAACATATATAGTGTCTGTGCTTACTGTAGAAATCAATACCAGACAAAACCCAAAGAAATTTTGAAAATATTTTCATAAATGAAGGAGATAACAATATTATTAGTATGTAGGCTGAAGTCATGAAAATCTAAGGAAAAAAATAAGAAAGCATCTAAAAAGTAAGAAACTTTTAACTTATCTGATCTTGGTCATTTGTTGACATACAGACTTGAGGTTAACATCATTCTTTGGCATTTTATCTCCTTTTTCAATCCCTCTATTCAGTTTTTGAAAAATAATTTGGTGAACTTTTAAGTTGCCTACCCACTCTGCCACCTCCCAAGCACAGCAATACAACCACAACATGTGCAACTTGCACAACAACAGGGCAACAGCAGAAACATTACAACAATTTAGGCACACAGAGAGACAAACACACTGACGTTTGTTTCCTTTTCAAATATTTGGTGACTCTGAAAAGAGCCGTTTTTGTCAATGCTTGAGTGTGCTGGATGGTCACCTTCAAGAGAGCTGAAGCCTTCTGGATTGACTCCTCTTTCGCAACAGACTGGACTGAACAGTTCTAGGAGGACAATAAATTTAGAATGGAAATTTGAACAGTTGTTTTGATGTGCTGTATCGCTTACCTTCCTTACACCCCACAAGCACTTACTTATTTACTCAGTACTTGTTCATGGAACCACTATCTGATATTGCTCATGGTAAATGTGGAAGCAACCAACTTTGCACAAAGCAACTTTGCATGCTTCATGTTCATACAGAGTCGTCTTGGAGCATTTTCTGAGCCAGCAGTGGTCCAAATTTTGAATCCCCATTTGGTTGCTTTTTGGAAAAATACTGTTTGAATTGACATCTTCTCTTGAACCCAACTATTGAGTCATCAATGCTCAGATTCTTCCCTGGCTTGCAAAACTATAAAAATCTAGAATCGAGTTATCTACCAAAGGATGAACTTTATGCAGTGGATTATAATTGGGAGCATTCCTTTCAGGAGCCGGGGTACTGTCTGCCAAATGAAGATACCAGCTCGGGGCCATGAACCGATCCCTTATCGTGGTCCCTGAAATCTAGAGATCACTGGGCTAAGTATCAGTTGACCAGTAGGCATACAGCCATGGTTGCATCTTGAAACCCATCATGAAGTTGGTGCTGACAAATGCACACATCTCTGAACGAGGAGTAGGGTTGCATTTTGTTATGAGGATTTTACCTGCCTGCTGTGCACCTGACCTATTCTGCTAACAGGTTGGTCTGTTCAGCTAGCACATCAAAAAACTGTTATCCAAAAAAGTTAGAAAATGTTCAAAAATGGTGCAACATGGGCTGGTCCACCACAGACGCCTGTAAATGGAACAGTTAGGAGGGAAACTGGAAAATTTGTTATACCTGTTTAGTCCAATCTGTATCACCCGAGTCATCAGCCTGACCCAGTTTGACGGTCCAGTAGCATGTATCAGATGCATTCTGAAATCGGAGTTGATGTCAGAATGTTCTTCAGCCAAAGCCACTTTAGCTTCCTTGCTGGATGCAACAGACAGGTTTTTATTGTCAGATAAGTCGAAACTGTCATCATCTGATGCAAATTCATCAAGTATTTGCCGAAGTTTGTTGTCAATAAGACCACTACAACAATACGCCACCATCTTCGGGTTTTTTAAACTCGTGATTTAAATGTCCGATTCAGTTGATTGATTTTCATGTTTATGACCCAGTTTGAAAAATATCTTTATTTTATTTTATTTAAAGCACTTGTAACATGCACAATGTTAGTACACCTGAATCTGAGGCGCACTTATTTCTGTTTTTAATTATATTATCTTGGTCTAAATGATGTTGGATTTAAAAAATATAACGTCTGTGATAGGCCAAGAGCCGTCCAGCTAAAAGTACACACCCATTGCACTTTACTGCAATTGCACTTTTGTTGTGACCCCTTTAGTGCACCCTCATCTGTATTGAGTGACCCCTTTAGTGCACTTTAGTTCACACTCATCTGTATTGTGTGACCCCTTTAGTGCACTTTAGTGCACACTCATCTGTATTGGGTTAAGAATAAATTAGAATCTACTGAAAACCAGTGACAGAGATAGTCAAGCAGCATCTAGCCACAATTTAGGGATGTTGGAATAAGCTTACAGTGTAGTTGAATAGTCATTATTGCACATGTCTGCAGCCATGTTGGCCACCAAGTTGGCTATCGTGTTCTTTTGCAACCAAGTCTACATTTGGGAGTTTCTTTTCGATTCTGCCAAGGATTTCATGTGCTTTTGAACGGTGTTTAATTGCATGTGACTGTAATGTGATCATCATTTCGGACTAGTCAACCTGTAAAGGTTGGACAGGTTTTTTCTGGAAAGAATGGACCTTTAGACCAATGTGTGCCATCAGCAAATGGGAAAATCATGGAATTGGTGAAGAAAGATTGATGAGAGTCTGGAGTTGCATCGTCTATCAATCATGGAGGGGTTCTAAAATTTATAAAAGTTTCTGCTTACTAATGTGGAGATCAATATGGGAGGCCTCGAATTATTAAGATGTCAAATAATATCTAACTTGTAGTAAGAGGTAATGGTTAGGTATCAGTAGAGTATGAGTTATTTGATAATTTATGATAATATAGATTTGTAGAAATATTAGTTAAGTTGTCTATTTTGGACACATAATCTCTTTTAACTGAATGAGTGTAGTTGTCTACAGACTAAATTGCAAATAGCTGTATCTACTTATCTAACGTAGCTTGTCTATTTAAATCAGGCAGCCAACAAATTGTCATTATATTTGTAATCAATACATTGCAGGATAGTATAATATAGTATAATAATAAGCTTGTTTATTAAGGAATCTTCTGGTGCTGATTTGCCTGTATGTTTTTGCTGATACTGGATGCTATTATTATTTATTTTTATTATTGTTGTTGTTGTTTTGTTATTTCTTCTTCGTGTTTTGTTGTTATATCTTTTTGTATAGCACTACTTCCGATGACGCCAGTCAGCACCGAGAGGAGTGGCGTCATCGGACGTTTGAACCTGCCTGAGGGCAGAGAACCAAAAGAAGAGAGCACTACTCTGTAATAAAGAAGCATCAGTCCTTGGCACTGAGCACTTGTGCATTGAGAACTTGATCAAAGTACTTACACAGTGACTGTTTAAGTTGGCCACCATGTTATGGACAGTTGAGTGGTTTGCACAGAGGAAGGCCTATAGTGATATTGCACTCTGGATGAGCTTATTTGCAAGACTTATTCACATGCCTTTCACTTTTACATAAGTTTTAAAAAATTAATGTCCTTGTTTAATTTTAGGTTGAAGCTGTTCCATCAGTAAAATCGGCACCAGAGTCATGTCCTACTGTGGATAATACTTCGGAAGTCATGGCAGAACCTCCTACTACACTAGCATCATCTGCTTTTCCTGCACAGATGGAACCTGTGGATAATGAGTCATCACAATTCCGCTCTCCACTCTTGCGTCAGATGCTTGGAAATAAGTTAAAGCCACGGCCTGCTGGAACCACAGAAGTGTCAACAGCGATGGAAGAAAATTCAGAAACTGGTGAAAAAGACCAAGAGAACTGCAAAGTTGCCTTGAATATTCCTCACCCTGTGCAAGATTTCAGCTCAGAGGAAAAAAAAGCTATTGCTGAACCTGAGGGTGAAAATGTCGATCTTAGAAAAGAAGGAGTGACCAGCAGTAATTTTGTGTCTGACTCGAGGGCTTTGCTGGAGCCAAATGCAGATAGAATAGCTATGGATGAGCCTCTGTTGGTTCCATTATCAAATGGAATGGGAGAAATTGAATCAAACCAAGCTGAAGAAAGAGACAAACCAGGCAAAGCTCAGTTGCATTTAGAAGGTTTGAGCCAGGGTCTTTCCAGATCTGCAATGTCTGTACCTAGGAATGGTAATGGAAGAGATGGTGATGATGATGATGATGATGATAATGATGATGAGAAGGAGAAATTTGATGCCATGGAGACTGGTGAGCCACATGAAGCCTCAGGTCTACTTGTTCCTGATGAAGAGAAAAATGGAAGTAGGATGCTGTTTAGTGGAAGTGGTGCTAGTAATGGAGATAAGGTCGGTGCCGTGACAACCAATGACCTGCTGATTGATTTGTCCTTGCCATCTGAAGAGCCAGCTGCTGGCACTTCAGTTCCCATTGATACAGAAGATAGTGGGGAGATGGGTGCTTCATCATCGCCTCATCTGTAAGTGAAATTGCCAGTATCTTATTGAAAAATAGCTTTCTTAGTCTTGTCTGAGCAGTCAAAGGTACTATGAAAGTTAAAGCCACATGAAATGCTCATAACTGAGGATTTCACAGAGACTGCTAATGTTGAGGAGTGTGTAAATGTTTTTGTGTTATTGTGTGATGTCTTTCAGTCTACACTTAGTTAAATTTTCTTATGCGGTTTCCAGTGTCTATTCAATCAGAGCATCTAGTTGCTCTTCTCATTTTCCGTTACATGAAGAATACTTTTATTTCGTTGTTTGGAGAACCTTTTCATGCGTGTATGTTTGTATGTATGTATCAAGCCACTAAAATAGCACTTCCTGAGTACTTCTCGAAAGCACTGCTTTCTGTATCCTCTTTGTAATCCACCTTGCCAAATGATATCCAAACGTTCTGCCCTCATTTTGGAACTGGCCAAAAATTAATGTCAAAAGTTCTTGGATGAGATGAAGGATTTTATTTTAGTTTTGCCAAAATTGTTTTTTAATTTAGATTAATGAGATGAATATATTTCCATTTTAGGCTACCAGGAAAGTTAGCAAATGAAAATCTCTTGACTGATTCAACAAATTCTGGAAGTTTAGATGAGTTAATTAATCTTTCAATGCCAGCCGCTGATGTATCCAGTGATGGCTCTATGGTATCAGACAGCGGTCAGACATTGACACCTTCTCCCAACGGAATTCCTCAGGTGGCATTCGAAGATAATTCTAACATTCAGTTAACACCTCTCAATGGTTAGTTCACACTCCATTCTACTCAATGTTAAAAAGAGTGTGCAGCTTTGGGCTTCCCCTATTATCATTATTTGCATGTGCTTACTTTTTAGATACAACTGCGTCAGTGTGAATCTACAGCCTACCTGCTTGTAAAGTTATTTATTGTGGTTCAGAAAGTGTCTTATGATTATTGTAATTGTAATTACAAATATCATGTCATGTCATGTAATCATCTCTGGACTGGATCCAGTCGTTGATTTCTCTATGACACCCCTCCACAAATCTCGTTTCCCGGCCATCTCCTCAAGGGTCATTCTCCGTCTGCCCTCCGTTTTCCCATAGATAGTAACTCCGGCACCTTTCAGATCCTCTTCAAGGCAATCTATCCATCTTCTTTTCGGTCTTCCCACTGCTCTCTTTCCGTCCGGTTTGTATTTAAAGATTTTCTTTGGATTGCGGTTCTCCTCCATCCTCAGGACATGTCCTGCCCACTTCATCCTTCTTTTCTTGATCACATTACTTATCAATGGTTGCTGTGTTCGTTGTCTAATACTTTCATTCGTTACATGGTCCTTATAGCTAACTCTTAGTATTCTTCTGAGCCATTTGTTTTCTACTGCATTCAGTTTCTTCTCCATTGCTCTTGTAATACTCCATGACTCACATCCATAGATTAGTACTGGGATCACGCATGTGTTGAGGATTTTTAGCTTTATCGCCAGTTTTATATCATGTCGTTTGAAGACCTTTTGTAACCTGTTAAAGGTTGACCCTGCAAGCGCTATTCTCCTTTTGATTTCTGTTTCTGATCCTCCCCCTGCTTTCATTTCACTTCCCAGATAGACAAACTTATTTATTACCTCAATTTCCTGTCCCTTAAGCTTAACTATTGGCCCGTTGTATTCCTTTTTTGTTATTGGCATTATTTTAGTTTTGTTATAGTTAATTTTCAGTCCAAGTTTTCCACTTTCCTCTGCTAATGCCTCCAACAACTCCATTACTCTTGTTAGGCATTCTGCAATCATACATGCATCATCTGCATATTCGACATCCTCTGCATTTCTTGGTTGAGATTGTGCTCCCAAATTATGAGTTCTTTCCAGACGTCTCATGATATAGTCCAATACCATATTAAACGGAATGGTTCAAGATAGAAACAGGTTTCCGACAGGGGTGCATCCTGTCACCAATCTTGTTTAATTACAAATAAATATATATATATATATATATATATATATATATATATATATATATATATATATATATATATATATATATATATATATATATATATATATATATATATATATATATATATATATATATATATAAATATATATATATATATATGGCAACCATTGAGAGAAACTAATCAGAGGCACTTACTAAGCTACTCTAAACAATGTTAAATGTCATTAAGATCAGAAAAGTCATCTGTTAGCAGACGATGCTCAGATAACTAGAAAAGTCACCGTTGGTGGGCTTCTGCATACTCACACGGGGCCTAACCAGTGAATTCCCATCCAGACTTGACAGACGACATTATGTTCAGGCTTCCTGGACTGTGTTGTGTTAAGGATAAGGAACACAAAGGTCACATGCTCCTCCACCCAAGGCTCTTGGTTGTTTCATTTCATTTCATTGTTTCATTATTTAGATAGCAGTCCTTATGGCTGGTGATTGAGGTAAAGTAAAAAATAAAGTATCCCGTATCCACAAATAAGACGTAGGACAGGTGCTCATTTCCTTTACTTTAGGCCCTTGAGCTGTTAATGAACGAATCCCACAGTCTTAGACACGGGGCCAGCGCATTGCAGGGCTTGCCATTTACTTCCCAGCTTATGCCAGTACGAAATTATACTGCTAGGTGACAGAGGCGTATGTGTGCAAACAACTTACACGGAGTTGAACCTGCAACCACATGATCATTGACCAAATGCGTTACCGATAGACCACCATGCTGCAACTGGAGCATCTGGACATCTCTTGAGTCAGGATGTTGGCTCAGTACAGGCATTTGATTGGTCACAGAATTACTCTGTGGTTGAAGGTTGACGCCACTCCAAAGACTCGTTTCGGACTACGTTTAATGAATCCAAGTTTTTCCCAGTTGCAGATGGCATACAGGTCTGAGGCTGAACTGTCCCACTGGATTCCTGAAAAAACACTGAAAATATGGAAATCACTGGATTAATTGTAATTGTAATTTGACATGGGCGACATAGACTGGACTGATAAGGTATCAGATTTTCCAGTTTCACCCTAACTGTTCCTTTTACAGGCATCTGTGGTGGACCAGCCCACAATGCACCATTTCTGAACTTTTTCTCATTTGTTTTTAGATAGCAGTTTTTTGATGTGCTAGCTGAACAGACCAACCTGTATGCTGAGCAGAGTAGGTCAGCTGCACAGTAGGCAGATAAACCCCACAGAACAAATGGAACCCTTCTTCTCCTCTAGAGATGTGTGCATTTGTCAACATCAGCATCATAATGGATTTCAAGACGTAACCACAGTTGTATGACTACTGGTCAGCTTCTTCCGATACCTTGCTCAGTGATCCCTGGATTTCAGGGACCATGACAAGGGATCGGTTCATGCCCTTGAACAAGTGCCTTCATTTGATAGACAGTATCCAGGCTGCTGTAAGGGAAGCTCCCAATTACGACCCAATGTATAAAGTTCGTCCTCTGGTAGATCACCTCAATTCTAGATTTTCAGAGTTTTTCAAGCCCGGGAAGAATCTGAGTATTGATGAGCCAATAATAGTTGGGTTCAAGGGAAGGTCTCATTTCAAACAGTATTGTCCCAAAAAGCCAACCAAATGGGTTTTCATTTTTTGGACCATTGCTGACTCAAAAAATGGGTACTTTCTGAAATTTGATGTGTATGCTGGCAAGGCCATTACCGCCGATCGGGCTGCCGCAAGATGTGAGTTTGGTCTTGGTTATGATGTTGTGACATTCCTGGCAAATGATTATCTTGATATTTATTTTGACCGATATTTCAGTTCGTTTCATTTATGTGAGTACTTGCTTAGTTGGGTAGCCTACTCCTGTGCAACAATTATGCTGAACAGAAGGGGGTTACCTGATAATGTCAATAAAACGAAACTGAAGTGATAGGGAGAACTCATGGAATACCAGAAAGGAGAAGTTCTCCTTTCTATTGCCTTTCACAAAAGGTAAATATCCTTTCTTTCTACTGGACAGAAGATTAGAAGGATGACACCTCCTCGTGAAACCTGTGCATGTGGCAATTACAACTATAATTATCACTTGGGTGGGGTGGATTTGGGTAATCAGAATGCTTCTTATTACCTGGTTGGCCGGTCTGGTAATAAATGGTGGTGGTACATTTTCTGGTACGGAATAAATGTTACTATTGTCAATGCCTATGTCATCTTGAAAGAAACTCCCTCAAACGACCAAGCAGATTTCGCAGCTTCCAGAAAAAGATCTAGAATAAAGCATCTACACTTCAGACAGGAACTTGCCAAAGAGCGAAACAGAGGTTTCAGATGTGCTAGGCAAATGACATCACGGGCTTATTCCTCACTCATTCTGGCAGGCAACGAGAGGGGTCACATCTTGGTCAAGCTTGCGGGTCGCTGCCTTGCTTGCATCTTGTGTTCAGAGCATAAGATCAAGACTCCCAAGGGCTGCTCCAAGAAGACTCGGTATGAATGTGAAGCATGCAAAGGTGCTTTGTGCAAAGTTGGATGCTTCCACATTTACCACAAGCAGAATTAGAAAAGTGGTTCCACCAACCAGTGCTGAGTAAATAAGTAAGTGCCTGTAAGGAAGGTAAGGAAGGTAAGCAGCATAGCTCATCAAAGCAACTGTTCGAATTTTCATTCTAAATTGTCCTCTCAGAACTGTTCAGTCCAGTCTATTGAGAAAGAGAAGCTGATCTGGGAAGCTTCAGCCATCTTCAAGGTGAGCAATCATCTACTGTAGATCCAGCATAATAAAGCATTCATAAAAATGGCTCTTTTCAGAGTCACCAAATATTTGAAAAGGAAACAGCACGGTGGTTGCCTGTCTGTGTGCCTGGCTTGTTGTAATGTTTCAGTTGTGTTGTGCATGTTGCAGTGTTTTTGATGTTGTTGTTTTAATACTGTGCATGTGTGTGGGAGGTGGTGGCGTGTGTAGGTAATTTTGAGTAGCCCAAAATTTTTGACAAAAGGATTGAAAAAGGAGATAAAATGCCAAAGAATGATGCTAATGATGTCTGTAAGTCAACAAATGACCAAGATCTAATAAGTTAAAAATTTCTTATTTTTTAGATGCTTTCTTATTTTACCTTCAATTTTCGTGACTTCGGCCTGCATACTAAAAATGTTGTATCTCCTTCATTTATGAAAATATTTCTAAATTTTTTGGGTTTTGTCTGGTATTGATTTCTGCTCAGTTTTTGTGCTGACACTACGTATGTTGTCACTGAAAATGTTTTTCTATAGGGGCTTGAACATGAAAAAGTAAACAAATGGGGTGGGGTACAGTTTTGGGGCAATTTTGGGTACCCCAAAACTTTTTGTACCAAAAACTGGATGGTTGAATGGGAAGAGGAGATGAAATGATAAAGAATTATATTAACCTCATATCTGTAGGTCAAGAACTCACCGAGATACCACCAGTTGAAAACTATTTAATTAAAAGGGCACTTTATGTTAAAATTCCTAACACAGCTATTATCATTCTTTCAAATTTAAAAATATTTCCTCACTGTTTTCTGCAGAAATAGTGAATTCATTTTCCATGGATGAAATTGGTGGCCCATTGAAGAAGTTTTTAAACAAAGACTTACTTTTATGAATGCCTGCAGCTAGTTTTGGTCCTGTTTCAGTGAAATATTTGTTAAATTCATTGGCTATCAGCTGCTTATCTTGCCTTTGTTTGCCATCAGTTAAGAAAAAGTTTACAAATAGGGAGTGACTCTTACTTGGCGATATGGATTTGAGTTCAGATTTATTAGAGGTCATTTTCACAGCTAATAATTTGGTCAGTATAATATGTTCTTTCAGCTGCTTTTGAAGCTGCTTGAACTTATTTCTATATTCTGTAAAGACTGATTTATTGGTTTCAGTAGGATTTTTTATATATGTCCGTATTATGTATATGTGTAGGTGCGTATGTGTGTGTTCCTTATACATGTAGTCTTGTGCATATCAGTGGCTATGTAGGTTGATGGCTGTCTTTTATGTCATTTTGACGAATTATATTGTGTGATTATATTATATTCTAAGTGAAAAATTTGCTTGAGAATTCTAGAAGTTTGGACTTTTACCGATGCTGGGTCTGCATGTTGGAATTATTTTTCATTTTCAACACAGATTTACTGCATTTCGGATGGTTTTTATTGCATGTTATCATGACCTTCTGTGACTGGAATGATCCATGTACAGAGGGAGGACAGGATTCCAGATGGACAGCCAAGCCTCTGAACTATGTATACTGTCTACACCAGGAAGTCTTGGATTTGGTGGAGAAAGGGGAAGAGAGCTTTTGGGGTGGCATTGACCATCAACCACGGAATAGCTCAGCTGCCTGGCTGGCAGGCGACAAATGCCTGTCTTGTGCATATCTAGCAGTTCAAGGGATATCCAGAGGCCATGTTGTCTTCCAGCTATGAGGGACTGCTGGATGGTGAGGAAACCATGTGCCATCAGCGATGGATCATGTTGCCTGTCATTGTTCCTCATCCTCAGTGCCAAGAACATGCTGTCATCTTTCAACTCTAGTTGGGAGTCACTTGGTAGGGCTCTGCATTTTTGTATGCGAGCTTGCCGCTGGTGACTCTTCTAGTTATCTTAGCAATATTTGCTAACAGATCAATGTTCTGTTCTTAATGACATTAACATCGTTAAGGCTAGCACAGAGAGTATCTCTGATTAGTTTCTCTTGCATCATAAAAATTTCTGATTACAATTACAATTTTAAATGTAGATAGGATTTTCTTTACAGAACTTATGTTGGTTGTGTTACTGTACTAATTTTCTCAGAATTTATTTTCAGGAATGCTTCATTTTAGAGGGTTCTATACATTTCAACAAATATTGTGTATGCTAAGGATGAGTCATTCCTATTCAGTAAACCTTTACTGGTTGCAATCCTGGCCAAATGAAACTTTACTCTTTTTCTTCTGCTGCCCTTTTGACTGAACATTATGTACATTAATAATGACAGCAAGTACTGCTTTCAGATGTCTTACATTCCATTCTTTTGTTGAAATGATTTGTTGCAGATGTCATCTTATAATAAGTGATGGATTTAGTGTTACTGCAGTTCTCTTCAGCCGGATGAACTTCACCTGGAATGTTCCCCCACTTCTGTGATTAGATCTCAGTCACCTGAACGCAAGATGAACTAGAATTCTATTCACATGACTTCTGCAGCTTGAGCACACTGATGATGTTTACAAATAAGAAATTTTGCAATTCTAAAAATCTCCTTGTTTGTCATCTTATTTGAAGAGGGTTTAGTTTATGAAATTTCAATTATGTACATTTTTGGCAAAAAGTCTGGTTTGGTTAAGGATCTGGTAATTGGTCCTAGCAGGAAGTTTGGTTATCTGTGGGGTTTCTAGTCGTTTAAAGGTCTGGTGGTAATGGGACGTGATAAATCTGGTGGTTTAGTTAATCTGGTTGCTTTATTGTTGGCTTATGCTAGCAGCATATGAGTGGAGAAGCATTTTCCTTGCCAAATTTACAGTCAGTTGCATGTTCTTGCATGATTTAGTTTTTAATTTGGCATGATTTAATTTACTTTCTTTTTTGTTGTTAATTGTGAGGACCTGTGTTTTGAAAGCTGTTAAACCAAGCGGTACAGCTGATATGATTGGGAAACTAACAATTATTGTAGAGCCATGCATTGTTAAAGACAGGTTGTTGTTGATGACCTGACGTTGTTCCTGTGCTTCAGATCCTATGATTCAAGTACCATGCCCTCAAGAACTGTGCTTGATGAATGCACATTTTGAAAATACCTCTTAGTTGGCAATGTTTGCTAATTTTTATGTAATGTGGAAGGGCTTTTACTTCTATTCTGCATATTTATGTTCACTCGCCTCTATTTTCCCACCACTGGAAACATGATTTACCTGTTGTCTGCCTCGTGCAGTAATAAATGTTAAGGTAGTTTGTCATATCGATATTAATGTGGTGTGTTCCAGTAATGTTGATGTAGTTGTTGACTTTTTTATTGACATAGGTCAGGTTGTGTGACTTGAACTTGTTGATTTGTATTGTCTTGTCATAGCATAGACTGTGTGTTTTGTATGTTTCAAAATGAAAGCGAATGTGACTTTCCGGCCTGTGCTTCAGTCCATGTTTGTCTGGCTAATGATGTTACAAGCTCTGATGTTGCTCAGTAGTAGTTTTCCTCCTTCCAAAATGTGTTGCTTTTGTGGTTTATTGGTGCTTTTATTATGGTAATTGGTGGCTGACTGTAAAAGAATGGACCTTTCATTATTGCAACTGCAGTTTGGATCTGCTGCAGTATCAAGAATTATGATAGTATAGGGTCTGGATTGCTGTTGTCAAAAGATCTTAATTTAAATTGACTGCACCTGTGAGTTGATTTTGATGAACCATGTAATAAATGAGCAGCTGGTTGACCTTATCATTGGTTTCAAAGTGATTCTGATGCTGAAAGGTTTACTTATGCTAAAGTTGACAATTTCCATTATTAATCAGAACTTTATCTACGTATTCTGAGTTTATATACATAGAACATACTTTGCCTTTGATGTTTTTTTTTTAAATTTTAAAGACACTGTTCCCTGAATTGCATCAGTTAAATAATTTTCATGCTGATATGTTTTCTTTTTCTTTTGAAGTAAGTTTGACCTCACATATTTTCTCTGTAAGTTGATTTCTTTTAAGATTACAATTCTGCAGTTTATGTGCGTAATTTATATTGATTGTATGTGGTCATTAGGTTTTCAGGGGCACAAGACAGTTACAGCTGAAGGAGCATATCAATTTCCTTTTATTTTGCACACCTCTCTTTGCATAGCAAGCATGAATATATTTGTAATGTAACTGTTTTAAGAATTAAGGTTGTATGGATTGTGAGTGGAGGTAATTTTGCAAGTTGATGGACATGTTTTATTTTTAAAAATCATTTGAGCCTTTGTTTCTGTGCTGCCTTTTGTACATTTGTAAATTTCTGTTCATGAAGAATTTATATTTTTAGCAGTTTCTGAATAATCAAAACTTAGAAATGTTGATAATAATGATTGATAAATTTACTCTAGAACTAGAATATTTATGATTACACCAATGGGTTGAAGACTAACGCAGAGTGTGACTTGAATTTACAAAAGTGATATTAAAATTTTGAAATTGTAAATATTTCTATTGGCTACAACAGAAATGCTGCAGATCATCAACCCTTTAAGTGATTCATACGAAACATTATATTGAACAAAACAGTGATATTTGTAGCTCTAAGTTTTTTCCTGGTAAAACTGATGCTGGTAAGGGCTTATGAATGTCTGGCACTTACTGGAGTTAACTATAAACATGATTTTGTACCATCGTTGCTTTCATTGTCATCAAAGCTTGTACCTTGTATGAATGAAAGTTTATCTATCTGAGACATCAAAAAGATGGCGCCATGCTATGTAGCATCAGACACTACTGTAAGAGAGTTGAGTTGGCATTCAACAAAATCTGCATCTTCTCCACTGGTTTTGGCTGTGCCTTTGCTGCTCCCAAAATTCTTCCTCTGCTGGAAAAACTGGTCATGCTAATTATTAATCTATTTCCAACCACATATTTCCAAATTATGTGTGTTTGTATAATTGGAGGGTGTGATTTGTGGTTGCCAATAAAAGACCTGTTGGCTGGAGTGAAATATATGGGAAACATACCATATGTCTTTGATGGAGGAGTCTGATCCGTCAGATCCGGTATGACTGCCTTCTTTGTGACTCTAGTTCATGTGGTCCTAGGTCAATTTTGCGGTTCCCAGTCTTTCTGGGGCTTGTTCACTGTGGCCCACAGTGTTCTCCAGTGATCCTCATTTTCAGGAGCATGTACTACATGGCTGAAGGAATGCTGTCTTCACCTCTCTGGAGGCTGACAAAGGGTAACATGTCCTAATGGTTGGCAAACTACTGAGCTCCTGTGTATATGCTGACTTTTGTGCATAACTTTCCTACAATGCCTACCATGACTCCTAGTTTAAAATTTGCTCTAAGTTTGCCCTATTTCACAATGGAAGGACTAAGTTCTTTTCTCTCCTCTTTAATGTCAAGATCAAACTTTATTTATTTAATTAACAGCACAATGCTTTTTCACATCTAGAGACAGTCACAGTTAAACGATAATTTTTACACAGTCAGCACTTCTCAATATCAACCTCACAGACTTAATTCAAATCTCAGACTACTTGTCTAGACACATCTGCTAATGTACACCCTATGCTAATATAATAATATATACAGTTCATTAAAATGCAAGGTATGCAAATGAGAACCAACCAAGCATGATCAAATACTGGGGCTGCATTTTCAGAGTGTAACAAAGGCTGGCTTCATTGCTGTCCTAATCACCAAGTTGCCTACATGGTTCATGTAGGGAATCCACAGGATCCTTTTGAAGCATCGCATAATCCAACTTGTGAAGCTGTTTGTTTATTCATGGTCTCTGATTATCCATTTTTTGCAACTGTAGAGGAGTACCGGCTACAAAGCTGCAGCCTTTATTCAGCTCCATTGTTGAATGCTATGTGTTCTTGCTGAGGGAGACCATGCAGTATTTGGCAGTTGCAATTTGGTGCTTGATCTCTTGCTTGTTTGCTGGATCCATTGTGAACTGTTTGACTTCCTAGGTATGTGAAGACTTCCCAAACTTCCACCATACCATCTACACTACAGCTGTTGACAATAGCTTGCCAGGCGGACATTTGAGGTGGTCTTTGTCTTGTCCCAGCTGGATTTTCAGATCAGAGGGCTTGGCCTCCCTGCCCGTAACTTCCATCATCAAGAAGTAACACCTCTACTATCTTCACTTGCAGTGCCCACCATGCCATAATGGACCATGGACTCCATAATGTGACCTATTGGAACTGCAAAGAGGTTTGGTGCTATCAGACCACCCTGTCTTACTCCGCTGTCCACTCTGGACCAGTTTAGTGTTTCCCCTTCCACTTTCACACAGCTCATGGTGTCTGTATACAAGCCACACATGAATTTGACGGTCTTACTGGGTGGCCTACTTACGGAGTGCTTGCCAAAGGACCTTCCTGTCCACCAAGTCAAATGCAACTTGCAGGTTAATGTGTGCAATTCCCAATGGTTGTTGGTATTTGCCCTGGGTCTACATGAGAGTGTTAAGGTTAAGATCCTTTCTGTTGTGCACCGCCTAAAATGAATCCACTTTGTTTCTCTCTTCTATGCTTCAGGAGAAGGTCCTTCACGTGTTACAAAATGGTAGTCAACGATATAGCCAGGGACAGACAGAAGGATGATTCCACAAGTTATTGCACTCCTTCCTGTAGGTTAACGTACACATTTGTAGAACGTGAGTGTGTTTCATGTCCTCCAGTCATACGAGGTTATTCCTGTCTGCCAGGCTCTATATCACCTGTGTGAGCCACCTAAGTCCACACACACTCTCCACTGTCCTTGAGCATCTCTGGTGTCTTTGCACACAAGCCCTGAGCCTCGCCATTCTTCAAAATGCAGGCTGCTTTAGCACCCTCTTCCTCCACCTCTGAAGGCACCTCCAGATTAACCTCTGGGTTTTGATCTTGTCCTGGGAATCATGCAGAGCTCATCACTTCGATTGGCTGGTGGGCGCTTGAGCTATTACTCGTGATGCTAAAGTTGTCAAAGCATCCTTTGGGCAACCTTGGGCCAAACCTTCATACCCATGCATCTGTTGTCAAGTATGATGTTGTCTGTATGGGCCCTGACCAACCTTGCTTCATTTTCGTAGACTCCAGATCCCATGTTCTGTCACTGAACCACTCTTTTCTTGACGGGTTTCAGTAACCCAGGTTTGCTCCAGCTGTCCCTAATATGACATCTCTAAAAACTTCCCAGTTAGAGCAATTCTGTATACATGTTATGTGATATTAAGGTGTCCTCACATGCCCTCCTAATAACGGGTTCATCTAGTAGCCTGACGTTACATCTCCTGGGTGTCTTAGTGCATGTAGCATTCGCCTTTAGCCTGGTTGAAAGAGTAGCGACAAGTTCTCAGTGATCTGAGTTGCACTCAGGTCTGCATGAGACTGCAGTTGGCAGCGGGCCTCCATCTGGTGTTAATGTGGAAGTGATCGACCTTCTGCAAGCTGCCATTGTTGGAGAAGCCACATACACTGTCTTTCAACTCACATCAGAGACTGAAATACTACATCTGTTAAAATCTCTTCCAAACAGACAGTGCAAATTTGACCCTATACCCACCTCCTTACTTAAAGCTGTCCTAGTCCCAATCATTACCAAAATAGTTAATCTCTTCTGGTAATTTCCCCCTGCTTTTCAAACACTGTCTTGTTACACCTCTTCTCAAGAAATCATCATTTGACAATTAAATCATCTCTAACTACCAACTTCTTTCTAACCTGCCCTTCATCTCTGAATTAGCTTCATGGATTGTTGGATCAACCTCCAACTCACTCGTTAACCCACAACGGTCTGATTTTACTAAACGTTGCTCGACTGAAACCCGACTCGCTTCTTTATACAATAAGCTTGTTTCTCCCATTTCTCATCAACAGGTTTCTTGCCTCTGCCTTCTTGATATTTCAGCAGCCTTTGACACCATTGATCACAATATCTTACTCCAACGACTTTCAGCCTGGTTTGATTTTACTGACACTGCTGTCCTCTGGTACAGTCCTCTCTCCTTCCACTTTTTGTGATAAAACATTGGAAGCCTCTTTCCAGTCATGCCCTCTCACATGAGGAGTTCGACAAGGCTATGTTCTTGGACCTCTTCTGTTTATCTTCTACACTCCCCACTGAATTCGCTCAGTTCAGTTCAAAGCATCCTTGGTTGGCCATCACCTCTGTGCTGATGACACCCAAGTATTCATCTCTTTCTCCTAATTGTTTCAGATCATTGTTTTGTGGTTTCACAAATCTCCTCCTGTATGTCATCTAACCTCCCACATGTGTGACCTTTGTAGAATCCGACCTATGCTTGACTTCAAAACTGCATCTACCATCGCCACATCTGTAGTCCATGCAAAACTTGATTACTGTAATTCACTTTTCCTAAATATAGACACCACCCATATAAAACATTTTCAGACTATCCAGAATGCCTTTGCTCGTACTGTCACCAAAACCCCCAAACGCCACTACATTACTCTTGTTCTCAAATCCCTTCACTGGCTTAGAATACATGAACAAATAGAGAACATACAGTAGGTGCCTATCGCTTACCTATAAAGCATTTCAATCCTCCCAATAATGGCATTCGAAATGAAGTGCATTCGGAAAATACTTAGAATATCATGGACAGAAAAAAGAACAAATGAGTGGGTTCTAGAGACGGCTGGTGTGGAAAGGAGTTTGCTTGAATTAATCAAAAGAAGAAAGATGTCGTACTTTGGACACATAATGAGGAAACAGGGTGATTGTTTGGAGAAGGAGATCATGCAAGGAACAGCTCCGGGAGCAAGAGCAAGAGGAAGACCAAGGAAGAGGTGGATGGACAACATCAGTGAATGGACCGGCATGGACACAGAGAAGTTGCTGAGAAGAACCGAGGATAGGAGTGGATGGAGAAGAATCGTCTACAATGCGACCAACCCTCGTATCGAGGACGGTTGAAAAGAAGAAGAAGAATCCTCCCAACCATCCTATCTTTGTCAGTTATTTACAATTCAAGCATTCTGCTCAACCTGCTTTTCCTCCATCCTAACACTTCTCGTCACCTCATCCTTAAAATTTGGAAATCGCTCTATAGCCATAGCTGCCCCACTCCTTTGGACTAAGCTTTTACCAGAATTGTGGCAATTATCTGACCAATCACAAACTCACCAACACTACCTCTTGCAAATTCTGCACCAGTCTTTCACTCAAAACTGTAAACATTACTTTTCCAAAAATCTTATATTGATTCTTCTTCTTCCCCTTATCTCTCTTTCCGCTCCAGTTTAAAACACCATAGCCGTCTGACTTTCTACCTGACTTACTCTTGGTTCTTGACCTGGAACCGAACCCTTCTTGCCTATTGATTTTGTTTTGAATAACATGGTACCCACAACTTGGCTTTCACTGGGCACTGTAGACATCTTGAGATTATGATGTGATTATGAGCCACATATGTAGAGTTTGGCAGTAGAACAGAACTTTAATAGACAGTTGGCCAAATGCGGAAAAGGAAGAGGGGATGTGCCAATGTGGACGTCTGCATCTAAATTGCATATGTTATACATATACAGCCTGTCTGTACTGTAAACACCAACTTGTGTCAGACAACAGACAACAGTCTGTACTGCATTGGATCCGCTGGCAGCTGTACCATGCCTTGCATGTGCGTCACACTTAGTGGGATGCATATTTGAGGGAGACTAGTTCTGTTTCATCTGCACTCATAATGCTGGGTCTGAATACCAGCATACAGGGACGTTATATATTGTGATACTGTATGGAGTTCCTTTGCTCGGCACATCAGTATCAAAGAGTCCTATCCCGTAGCAGTCAGAGACCTCCAAGATCAGCAGGGTAATCTAATCGTAATGTTATTCACACTGCTGGTTTTTTGTTGTTCATTTGGCTTTTGCAGTGCAGACGACTGAAAGAAGAAGGGAGGGTAATGCAATCTGCGGGCAAGGGATGTAGGCGTTCAAAGTAGGCCATTTCCTTCATACATCCTTAACAGACGACTCTAATCTAATCTAATAACTTCTATAGTGCCACTGTAATAATGCCTGAGGCATAAGTCGATGGTCGCTGCTAAACAAAATCATTTTCCAAGCCAAAGTCCATGGTGAGTCCGGGTCAAAAAGCCAGAGAGGAGTCCAGAAATCACAGAGACAGCCTACGGAGGAAATGAGTTCAGAAAAGTTTTCAGTCGAGGTGTGAAGGCAGAAACAGACTTTGCCGAGCGAACATTTGCCAGAAGAGAGTTCCAGAGTCTAGGGTCAGCGACAGAAAAGGCACGCCTGCCAAGAGCTGTTCTTGTCCACGGAATAGTCAGATTTAAACAGCTGGAAGACCTGGTCGAGTAGAGATAAGTCTTGGGAATCAGTACAGAGTGAAGGTAGTGGGGTTGGTTGAAATATAGTCTTGTATACAATTAGTCCAGTTTTGAACATTATGCCCTTTTCTATGGGCAACCAGTGCAACGATTTTAGGATTGGTGATATGTGATCATATTTTGGAGTTTTAATGATAGCTCTCCCCAGTGTATTTTTGAACTCTTTGAAGCTTCATCAAATTAGCTTTAGAAATGACAGTAAGAAGCGAGTTGCAGTAGTCGAGATGGCTGGAGACAAGGCAGAGGAGGAAATGTGGCGCCTAATCCTACGGATATCACGAATGTGGTAGTGGGCAGACCTACAGCGTACATATAGAATTGATATGTTCATTGAAAGACAGATTGGAGTCAAATGCAACACCCAAATTGCGGGATGAACAGTTGCGTTGTGTGACAGAGATGCCTAGATTGACGGAATTCAAAGAATTAAATTTACTCAGTTGCTGTGAGGTTCAAAAAGGAGAAACTCAGTTTTTGATGGGTTTAAGAGCAGTCCATTTTCTGCCATCCATAACTGAACTTGATTAAAGACGTCAGATAACCGAGTGAGAGAGCTGGAAGAAGAGGAACTATCAAAGGAAATGTAGAATTGGGTATCATCAGCGTAAAGATGATGCTTCAGAGCAGTATGACTAAGTAAAATGCCTAGTGGAGTAGTGTACCAGGAGAAAAGCCTAGCCTCTATGTGTCATTGCTTGGATTTTGACTTTCATAAGGGCTGACCACATTGTGTAGGTTTCGAGTCGTGCTCTAGACTGCATTAAATCTCCCAGATAAACAAAAACCTGTCGGTGATGGGGTGCCAGATGTACACTGCACTCAAGGCACATCTACTGATGGCAAGAGTGCCCCCTCCTTTTGCTTGATGATGCCATCTGGGGGCAGACCAGAATACCCATTGTGTCCCAATGACAACTTCTCTCGCGTCCACCCATCGCCTCGGCTGAAGGAAGGTCCACAATGTCTATCTATATTCTTAGCCACAAGCGCATCCATCAATAGTCTGGAGCACACTTCCTGTTTACAGGAGAGTGCAAACATTCAGTGTCCATACCCTGTCTTTCCCTCTATCTTCTATCTCCCGATCCTTCCGAGGTTTGCTGGCATTTCACTGGACTGTGGCCCAAGGCTGATAACCTCGGCTGCCGTGCATGGTGTTTCCTGCGTGGCAAGCAGACTCATTAATGCTGTAATGGGTGTCTTCATCAACATTGGCTTTAGTGTTTCTCCTACATTCACATGCGTCCATGCTTATTGCATATTAAATACGTATACATGTATATAGTTAAATCTATGATCTATGAAATGAATCTATAAAAGATCTGGGATAGCTATAATGAAGAGGTGTCACGATGCCGAGTCTCACCGAATAGAAGTCTTGTTATTATTTAACTGAGACGTTACTTCGACCGAAAATAAAGTTTAACATCAGTTCAGCAGTTCTGCACGTCAAACGTCGCCTGACAATTCGGCTACATCTTTCTCTCGGTCTGATTCCAGTCTGACTAAAAGAGTCACTTTCCCCCTTTTAAACTAGTTTGACACTCCCTCGCTCGAGTCTTGCATTTCACCAGTAAGTTGTCTGGCACTCCCTCATATCAGATGAGTGTCCAAATTTCCCGCCGATGGCGCACCTCCAGCTACCATCCGTGAACACCAGAGGGCATCAACGGACGCTCGTGCTGACGACGACGACATGAGGTGAGGAACGTGACAAGAGGTGACAGAAAATGGATTGGTCACGTATTGAGAGGGGACTCACTCTTAAGAACCGTCACTGAGGGCAGAATGGAGGGGAGGAGGACAAGAGGAAGACCCAGACAGATGCTGCTGGATTGAATGGTGACAGACGGATACAGCAGGTTGAAAGAAGAAGCTCAACACAGAGGAGTGGCATCATCAGACGTTTGAACCTGCCTGAGAGCAGAGAACCAGAAGAAGAACTTAAATCTATGCTTGGTGGTATTATGAACATATGTGCTTATTTTATTGTAAAAGCCAGTCAGTTAGGTAGGATTAATGTCAAATTAAATCATGCCAGCATAGATGGGTAATATGACTGTTACTGTTAACTATGGGAACAATAGGACACTTGTCTCATTGGTGCACCAAGAGCTGGGATTCAGTTGAGGATTTTGCATTATAACGGCCACAGATCAAATGTCGTCTGATCGACATTGATGCAATGTGCATATCTCTATAGCGGTTTCAATGGAGAATTGCACTTCAATCATCGGGAATGATCCTCCATTGTGTGTCACTATGTGTCAGTTATGAGACGAGTTTCCAATTCCGTATTGTATGAACCGGCTGTGATTTGATGGTTAAAACGATCCATGAAGTTAGTTGTGCGAAGTTATGAGTATTTCGTACAAGTGTCGTCGAAAACTAATGCGATTTCAATAGTGTCGAACACTGAGTCAGCAGAATTGATGTGAACTGTGCGTTGGTTGGCTTTGAACGATATATAGATCTTCGAGTTATCATGCAGTTGACATCAGATTCGATGATGGACTGTTATAAAGAGTATAACTGGAGAAGGACAAGGAACTGTTCAAGAAACTGGAATTGTTTCTGCAAGTACAAGAGACTGTGAATCTCTTACAGTCAGTTTCATATGCAATGAACTGTGAGTTTTATCATCCTTATGTCTAAAAATGAGAGACATTACTTAGACACTTGGTCGAGAGAATCAGCAATCATCCTACATGTCTACAGTTCAAGCAAGAAAGTGCATACTAGCTGTCTTGGGGAGGGTAATGTACCAGTCATTAGTGAACCTAATTAAGACTATTGCTGGCTTTTAAATAAATAATAAGAGACCTAAAGAGATATAGATAATTGTTTGACTTATTTACTGTACTTTAATCTAATTAACATTTTAATTGTTAAATAAATATATTTTATACAAACCTACGAGCCATTATTGTGTATGAACTGAAACTGCATAGAGCCTATCATTAGACTTTATGATACTGTTGAAATAATTTGTATAAAAGCAACTAGCTGGTAATATCCAACCCGCTGATCACTCGATAGACAGAATGTCATTACAATAATTGGGAAGTCGAAGCCAGGATTAAAACATATCCTTGATGAAAAATATTGAAAACTGTAGGGTGAATTGAAGTGATTTTTGTTCAATTTACTCACAATTCAAGTGGAGTATAATCCACTGGCACCGTTCTAGGGTGTTAGGCAGAGATCGTCTGGTAAACTACACGTAATTAGTATTCACGACGTCAGTTTGCCTACATCGTTGTGCAGTAACCATTTGCAGCCCAAGGCTGAGTTAATATTCTTATTAAGAGTGAATATACTTTGGCAGAGGTTGAATTCCAATTGAATTCCTTCCTCATAGGAATAGCTCTATTGTAAAGGATCTATAGTATAGCAAATCTATAGTATAGCTCTGTGGTGGCCTAGGATATTTGATTGTCATCAGTTCATTAACTGACTTAAAATGGCCACAAAGTATCAAAAAATGGATCAAGGTGGGCTAGGAATTGGGCTTTGCAGGTGAAGATTTATGTAATTTGTGAAGCTAAGGAAGAGAAGAGGATAATGCAGGATTTGGAAGAACAAAAAAGCATGTAGGCTCTGGAAGAATGGAGGATAAAAGATGAACTTGATGAGAAGAGGAGAAGAGATGAGAGAGATGGAACAGGAAGATGGAACAGAAGATGGAACAGGACGTTAGACTAAGAAAATTTGAGTTACAGTTAGCCTATGAAACTTAGAGAGCAGAAAGTCGTAGAGCTTGATACAAGAGGAAATAAATGGAGTGAATAGGCCAGTTAATAATGCAAAATATGTGAAGATACCAGTTTGCAGAGGACAAAGATTGTCTGGTTGCCTATCTACTGATTCGAATGTACCTGCATTGCATACAGGGTACCAGAAGACATGTGAGCTATAACCTTGGATAGGTCCTTGGAAGGTAAAGCTATTGAATTTATAAAATAATGGAAATTGAAGACTCACAGAATTACGAGAGTCTGAAGGGGCAATTATTGAGATGATTCCGGTTATCTGAAGTCGGATATAGAAAGAAGTTTAAACACAGTCATATGGAGGACGGTGAGACTCCATCTCAGTTTGTGGAAAGATTGAGGCAATATTTAGAACAATGGCTTCAAATGGCAGGATATGAAGAAAATTTTGAAGGACTGGCGACACTAATTTTAAGAGACCAATTCTTAATAACTTGTTCAAGTGAAATGAGGATCTTTCTTAAAGAAAAGGGTACACATGAACTTAGTGAGATGCTTAAGCAAGCTCAAGGGTATGTGGAAGCACACAAGGCTGAGAACCATAAATGGAATAATAAGTCTAAGCTTAAAGAGGGAGGATTTAAGGATGTTCGAATGGAACATCACAATGAGAATCAGGAGAAGTTTAGTGGCTCTATGCATAAAGGAAGAGTAGATGGAAATCATTTTCAGAACAGGTCAGGATTTAAGAATTAATAGAGGTTTGATGGTCAAAACAGAGAACAAAGCTCTGGTAAAAGCTCAAACAGTGAACATATGCTGCTTCACTTTACAAGGTCATGCAAAAGTAGAAGAATACACATGACAAACATAATAAGCCTGCATTGAACATTATATAGTGCAAAATATTTATATTAAAGTTATTTAACGCATAAAAGGGTGAAACAGTGATTGTTCCATGAAAGCATCAATCTCTTCTCTGAGGCTAAAAATTTTTAGTGAACAATAGAAATTGAAATATTAATAAAACTATAAATTATGAAAATTTAATGATTTATAAAGCATGGGCCAACAAAATTCACGACCACTGCCTTACAAGGACAAAATACAGAGGGCATTGTTTCTGATAATTCAGCCATGCAGGAAGATATCAGCCATATGAGTTCAAAGGGTTAACTGGGACTCTGCGTTTTAAAAAGAAAGTTTTAAAAATTCTAAAATTGTGTGTCAACTTATAGCATTTGATTTGCCTATGTAAGTGTTACTATTAGGCCTACTTTTCATTCAGAGTGTATATATTTACCTTGTCTTTTCAGTGGAGTGCCTTTAATTTATAAATTGACAGCAGAGCTTACAGCTGATACTATTGTTCTAATCCAGCATTCGGAACTCTGGCCTGCAAGCCAAGTTTGGCCCATGGCATCACTTCAGTTGGCCCATTGGGTTGACTAGACTTTAAAATAGCTGCATTCAACAGCAGGTTCAGGGCTTTTATTTTGCTTTGCATTACCCAACTGCACTTGTACTTTCTATGGATTAATATTCCATTCCAGTGTATGTTTACATCTTTTGGGCATGAAGTTAATTTTTGTTGTTGTTTTGTGAATTTCTCTTCAGTTATTATACTTTAGTGGTCCTCCAAGTCTTGCAATGGCTGAATCAATTCAGCAAAGTGATAACTGGAAGATGATGGCATCAATTCAAACAGGAGTCTGTTATTGCAGTCAAACTGTATAATATTCAGAAGTTACAAATCCAATTTTAAACAAATTATAAAATATTTATGGCACTGGTGGGCAGGAGTGAGCTGACACAGCTGAAACTTTGAAAAACAACTGAAACTTTGAAAAAGATGTGTGCAAAACAGCAAGAACTCTTCAAGAAAGCTAAGACGGTGCATGACGCTGGTTTGCAATCTCACATAATTAGCAAACTTATTGCACATGAGTTGTCTTGCCACTTGTCAGCATACATTTTCACACTTGGAGGGGTTCTAGGACAATTCGGAACCAGACAATTCATTGCAGGAACAATTCGTTGCAAGAAATTTTGTTGCATAATTAATTTCATTATGCATATGGTAAAATACCGTAGCGCTAAATACAAGTGTGAGTTATTTTTTACCTTTTTGCGGCAGAATTCATTTCATTTCAGTTTCTTGAGTTGGAAGATCAGATACAGATCTGAATTTCTTAAAAAGCTGCCATGTTTGGCTTGCTGATGGGTCATTTAAAGTAAGTCCACAACATTTCCAGCAAACTCTATACAATTCTGTATATAAGAATTGTCCTTGTGACGAACTGTCCTGTGCCAAATTTTCCAGTCACCCTTTGAAGAACTAGACTACTACACGTGTAGGAGTGTGCAACTCTTACAAATGACACTGGCTGAAGCAGCAGAACCCACCATCAACTACATGCACAGGATCCAAGAAACTAGTTTGCCAGAATGACTGCCTTGTTTGAAATGCCTTTCAGCGTTAACCCTTATAGTGCCTGACGTGGAGGCTGGAGTTTACTGAGCTTTAACGAAACAATTTTCTCAGAGAAAGTACAAGGAGTACTTTGCTCTGAGAAATGTGTTTTACTTTTTTACAAGCAACAAGAATGTCTCCCAGTTTTCCGACCAACGGTAACATGCTCCTAAGATTGTTTCACTAATTAGTACAACATGCAGATGCTAGCTAATTTTTCTAGCTTAGCCTCATCAAGAACAAGACCCACTGCAAACATCATATAAAAACTTGGCAGCCCATGCAACTGCATAAAGCTACCTCATCCACACTTGCCAACATCATATCTCTGCAGCAGCAAGCATGTCCACCCACTGAGGTAGAAAACGAGCAACATATCGGCCTTGAGCATTCAACCTACTGTACTGTTAACTTCCCTTTTATTTGTGCATTTTATTTGTCTCTTTCAGCTGGCATGCTATGTAACTCTGACAACATCTAAGTGTTTGCTTGAGCGAAGCTGATGTATATCATTTGAATTGCATGACCCTAATCAGTTCATATCAACCCTTGTTCATCCTGAAATACTAGTAAATTAGAGACTGGCTTTGGAGCACAGACCAATGAAACCCAACGTTCAAATCCCATTTAGCCTGCAGGACCATTCCAGTTGGCCGGGGTATGGCCCATCACCAGTAAAGATTCCCCAGGCCTGTTCTAAATAAGTCTGAAGAATTGGAACGCTTCCATCAAACTGCAGCAGCAGAACTGCATTAAAGGTAGAGATAGCACACTTGTTTGCACTCCTCTATATGAACTCCTCACTTTGTAACCTCTGAGTTTGTGTTTGGACCCTGAGGGGGCGCCAGACAGCGAGGTATTCCATTGAATAACTCAGCTTGAAGGTGCTTCACTTTACTTGCCAGGCTTCGAACAACATGTAATGCAAGAAACATGGCAAATGTGCTGCCGACACATTTGTAAAAAGGAAAATGACCCTACAGAGGGTCAACCAGTCTGCAAAATTTTATTTCCGGCAAAATTTCAATAGGTACAAAGGTTCAGACACAGTATATTATTAAGGTCTGACAGTCACTTACATCAAAATAAAAAGCTAAGACGTTTAACAAATTGGGCACGAGACTGGCATTAAATAGTGAATGTGTAAAATACACACGTTTGCACAGCCATTAAAGTAGCAAAAGTTGCAACAGTGTAATTATCTCCTATGCAACCTTGTATGCAAAGACATTAAGTAAAATTCTTAAGAGTAACTGCACCTTTAGAAGCATCTGCACACCGAATGTCCTTGTCTAAAACTGTCATTGTGGTGGCCCTCCTTTTGCATGATGGAAGACTTGATTCTCATAAATCACGACACCCGAGCGTTGTGTCCACAGCGGCAGATCAAAAGTGCATTGCCTTTACCCTTTTGTATATATGCTGTCACAGTTGAGAAGGGTATGTTGGTCACAATATGAGCTTCATTTAATATCACTTAAACGTGATACAGAATTTTGAAACTGATGTAATGTAATGTAATCGAAAATTTATAAAGCGCCACTTCAAGATAGACTCCTTACAGGTGCTCTCGGCCCAACAACCCAGAAGCACTGGGAAATAAGGTCTTCAAGTGCTTGCAGAAAATAGGGGGAGAGAGACTAAGAAATTCCTGGTGTAGGTCATTAGGAAGCCCATTCCAAAAAGTGGGACCAACTACAGCAAAACTTCTGCGCTGGGCCGTAGCTGTTTGGACCGATGGGACAAGCAAGTCACCCCGTACCACCAAACGAAGTAGTCTGCGGCCCAGAATGGAGGAGGCCAAAACACAGAGCTCCCTAAGATAAAATGGGGTGCAACCTGAGAGGCAATTACATAACAAGAGCCAGGATTTTCAATCTGATATGCTCCCAGACAGGCAGCCAGTGGAGCTCCTCCAACTTGAAAGCAGAGATGTGGCTGAACTTAGGAATACCTCCGATCAGACGAGCAGCAGCGTGCAGGACAGATTGTAGTTGCAAGATGCAGGAGAGACACAACCCAGCAAAGACAGCATTGCTAAAGTCGACTGACTGCCATGATCTTCTGAAGGTGCAAAATGCCATAAATAATTCACCAGGATGAAGATGACTTACCGGTTACAAATACTTTCCCTCTGAAAAACTGATACACTGTTACCTCCTTATTACCTCCTGACACTACCTTTGAAAGCCACATGAAACATCACATTAGAATGAGGTTGTATTGTGCTTATGTTTATTTAAATTCTGGAAGCTAGTCTCCTAACGTTTTATATCAGAATTCACGTCATATTGATGCAAGTAAAACAAGTTCCAGCGCAACTATAATCTAGCAATAAACAGCAGATAAATACAAGAACATTCCACTCTAGTCCAGCAAAGAAACCATTGTCCTTGAAGGCACATTCCCAGGCTTGAAGGATCTCTTAGTAGAAGCACAGAGCCAACAGCCATCTAAGTCACAGCTTAGCAATTAAATTGCACTTTTTCATTATGAAAAAGTTCATGTCAACATTATTACCATATTAATTCGAATTCAACATGCAGTGTTACTTTAAATTGCTGAATCAGTAAGTAAAGTCTCTGAAATAGTGGAATGCAGGGGAAGATCGTTTTCTTCTTTTACACTTTGATCCTGCAATGGAGGAATAGCTTTGGATTTAGGGTGAGGCCTGCCACTTACTTTTAAATTATTTTGCCTACGATTCCTCGCTCAGCCGATGGACATATGGCGTGTTAACAAATGTCTTACTTACTTACTTCCCAGCAGAAGAAGAAACACAGCAGTCCCTCAAGCTAACCCTGAGAACATATGAAGGGATAATGACTTAATTTTTCTTTGCCTCTGTATTTTTCTTTGCCTCGGTAAATCAGAGCGGGTGGCCAGTACTTTTCCTCACTGCCTGATCTTCCGACTGACAGTGTATGGTCAGTTTACTCATTATGGCCGAGTTCACAAGGGGAGCCAAAATCTTTAAACAAATTTTTACTCTGGAGGGTAACTGAACATCTTGCCTTACAACTGAAAGCCCAGCATGCTAACCACTAGATTATTGTGCTTCCCAGCTGAAACAATTACCAAATTATGATTGTGGTGACACAACTTGCCTAAGGTACAGAGCCCACTTAGCAGGGATGAACCCACATTCCTTAGGTTAAAACATAGTGTGCTTCTAATGCACCAACATGTTGCAACATTACAAACAAAATTCACACAGCAGGATTATGACAATAAGAGATTAGAAGTGTGACAGTAAAGTGGCTTGACCTGCCATGTGTTGACGAAGCTGATCAGAAAGCCAATGCACAATATCTGTGTTTCGCAAGAGAAATGCAGTGTTTCCAGAACTTAGAAACAGTACAAAAGCAATACCATCACAGAGTTAGTCTAGAGTAACATTTCAGAGGATAGAGGTTATAATTCAACAGCTGCTACTTTAGCACAGACAAGTCTTGCTTATTCATTGTAACAACACAACTTATATCTTTGAGAACAACTGCATCAGATAACCCATGATGGTATTGTTGTCCTCAGGTTAGAAGCAGTCAATTCAGCTGAAGCACAAAACATGATAGCAATCAATCCATCAACAGAACAGACTTTCCTCTCTTGTTACATCACCTAACAATGAAAGGTTGATTCTGTATGATGCACAAATGGGTTCATGAGTTCAGGTCCTCAACCAGTATCTGACTACAACTCAATCAAGATTCAAACCCTAAACACATCATAACCACACAGGAACTGCTACAAATATGGAAAAGTGCTAAAATTTAGTTAACTTCCTGTTAGAAGTACAGTGTGGATGCGTTAATGTGCTCCCAGTTTATCCATGATTCTGCATAACATGAAGTGGTGGTGGTGTGTCCCCCAAAGCTATTAACTTAACAAGCTGTGTAAGGCAAATTAAATCATTGAATCATGATGGTCTGTAAGGCATATTTCCTTTTAATTTTGATCACCATTCTGGTAAGATGTATCGCACTTAGTCATGCTTCATATATATATTTAGATATTTTATATACATCTTGTTTAAAGGTCTTAATGGTGGGAGTCAAGCATCAACATTCTATAACCACTGAGGAAAATTAGCTGCTATAGATTGGGTACATAGTGGTGAATCACAAGCTAAAATTGCTAGGGATCTGGGTATTGCCAATTCAACTCTACGAGGTTGGGTAAAAAAATGAAACGAAACTCCATGAATTTGTGCAGAGTGCAGATTTGCAAGTTGGTTTAGACTGAAAGCACATATGTTATTCAGCAAAACCAGATGTGGAGAAGGCATTGCACATACGGGCTACCCAAGAAAGAGCAAAGGGAACATCGCGAAGTGCCCTCACTCTTCAAGCACAACTCTTTTAATATAAACTCTGTGGACACTTGATTCACATGCTTAATATCTTGTATGTGGTAATAAACTTTCAAAATGTCCAAATGTCTTCTGCATTGTGTGTTCATGTGAAGAATAAACAAAACTTTTTCATTAAATTTGATTCAATAAGGCTATTAAGTTTCAGTATTTTGGCATTTTTGGTTTAAAAATTAGATCACATACTACACATTACATACATGTATTTTTAGGGAAAATAAATGAAGCGAAATGAACATAGATCAAGTTTACATAGTACATAGGCCCACTGTACCAAGTTAGGAATTAGAATATTTCATTTTAATTTTAAGCTATTTCAGCAATATCCCATTTTATGTGTGGACTGGTTTACACACTTCGTAGGCGTAAATCGTAGGCATGTCCCCTGATGACTTCACGTTAAAGTGTCCACACTGTATGTAGTCATCATATGCCTCAGTGTATGATAACTACATCATATGCCTCAGTGTATGATAACTACATAATTTGTACCTACTAATTCTGAAGTTCTTAAAATGCATTACATTAAGTGTGTTCATACATAAATACATCATACATACATCATAATACATGCATACATCATACAATCATAACATAAACCCAAATGGCGATGATAATCGGAATGGAAGTAGTCCTCTAATCAGAGCATCTGCAACTTTGTAAGGCGGTCAGTGATGAGCAATGTGGCAAAGTGAAACACCACTCTGACTGTGCAAATAAGATATTCCAAAAGGAAAAATAGAAACAAAGAATCATGAAAATAGTCTGCAGCACCTGACATGATGCACAAACCACTCAGTATCTGCACTCACTCAGCATGGTATTTTCAGTTCAGTTATTTATTCAATAATCATCCAAAATTACATAAATTTGATAAGCTAGAGTCTGTTTACAAGTGAGGGGGTTTGTTAGACATCCCTGGAAAGACCTGTGGTTTCTGAAAGTTAATTGGTATGCCAGCTGAGGGGAATGGGACCCTCACTGGCATCAGCACACCTCCTGGGTAATCTGGTTGCTGCAGCTGCTGGCTGTTGCCTGGTGTCATGAATGCACGAAAGATTGGTGCATTTGAAGAAGACGCAGCCGCTAGGCTGCTGGCGTTAGTATGAAAGACTTGAGGTTTCTGTGAGATGCCACTTGTTGTCAGCTGCACTTGATGTAATGGATAGACGTCAGCCACTGGATCAGTTCTAGGCATCTCTGTGGTGAACACTGGAACCTTCTTGGCATCAGACGGACCAATTTCAATTTCTCTGAACGTGGAGTAAAAGCTGGGCTTTGATGACGATGAGGCTGCATTCCTGGAAGCAACTGCAAAGCCCTGAGAGGCCCCAGACACCGCCACTGTGTCCATTGCCTCTTCACTGATGATGCTGTTATGAAGGTTAGATGACCTCTGTGACTGCGACAAGAAGCATGAAGACAGTGGGCTGAGCAAACAACAACAAAGCTCTTTATAATACACAGTCAGTGCTCCCAGCTGCACAATTTAGCCCTCAATATTAATTCACAGAAATCATGCAATACAAGTCCACCAAGAGAAAGGTTTTTCAGTTCAGTTATTTATTCAATAATCATCCAAAATTACGTAAATTTGATAAGCTAGAGTCCGTTTACAAGTGAGGGGTCTGTTAGACATCCCTGGAAAGACCTGTGGTTTCTGAAAGTTAATTGGTATGCCAGCTGAGGGGAATGGGATCCTCACTGGCCAGTGAAAAGCAAAAAGCCCATGGATGGAAAAGATAAAGTCTGAGGAAGTATAGGATATCCAGCTGGCAGGTTGGTTAAACTATACCTGGGAACATAACCCCACTAAAAAAGGAAACCATAAAAAAGTAAACTGTAGAAGTATCTCTTTTTATGATTCATTCGAGGACAAATAGAATTGATACAATGCAGTACAGTATCTACATAGCATAGAGGGTAGAGGATGTTCAACCAGAGAGTTGGTTGATCCCTACTAAGGAAAGTAACATCACTGAAAAAAGGAACCGCACAGTTACATAGTATAAAAGATGGTAAATCTTTTTAGGCTACATGTGAGGACTAATAGGATTGACATAATGCAGTATACAAGATTTCTACATAACAACATTTTCCAACGTAAAAGAAAACAAACTAGACAGCAAAGCAGTGTACAGGATTTCTACATAACATTATTTTCAAACATTAAAGAAACCAGAATTGACAACTACACAATGCAAAAGATTTCTATGTAGGATTATTTTCTAACATTAAAGCCACTAGGGGGCATCAAGGTTATTGCGGTCCAGCTCAATTTTTTTCTATTTCTTGCTGTCAACTCAAGGAGCTGGAAACTTAGAGTGGAAGATAGTTTGTTTGATGTTTTTACTATTTTTGAACCCTATGATAGGCTTAATGGGGAAAATTTGTTCTAGATATGGATTCTTGCCAATAAAATTTTTCCATAATTTATTAAATGTTATTTTTAAAATATGATTTTTTTCATATTTGTTTTTCCAAAACCAATACAGGTCGATCTGAGGTTGTTTTCAGTTTGTAGTCAAGTAATGTTTCTCTTTTTATGTTTTGTAATTGATGAAAGCATTAATAAGAATGTTTTCTGGGTAGTGTCATAATTTAAAATTATGCATTAACAGTTGGATGTTGTTTTCTAATTCCTCTGAGTCAGAAATAACGTGTTTCAGCCTGAGCATCTGACTGAATGGAATAGAACTTTTTATATGCTTTGGATGGTTGCTACACAAATTAAGATAAAGTTTTTTATCAGTTGGTTTGGTATAAACGGTATGTGTAGGTTGTAGGTGACCATTAGTTTTAATGATTTTAACATCTAAGAATGGGATATCTGTGTAAGAATAATTAATTGTAATTGTAAACGAACATTTATAAAGCGCCACTTAGGAAACAGCGGCGCTCCCAACTTGAACAAACAAAAAGGATTTCAGGCGTTTACGAGACTGGGTGGGACAGAGACTAAGTAACTGAAGCCGCAGGTCAAGAGGAAGGGAGTTCCAGCTGGAAGGGCCAATAAAGGCAAAACTCCTGGACTGAGCAGTCGTAGTGCGGACGCGAGGGACTACCAAGAGACCACGGGTAGCTGAGCGAAGAGAGGCATGGGCAGGCAACAAGGAAACCGGAATACAAAAAGAAGTTAAGTAGGACGGAGCAGAGCCTAGAAGGCAGTTGCGCATAAGGATAAGAATCTTAAACTGGATGCATTGACTGACAGGAAGCCAATGAAGTGAATCACGAATAAAAGTAGATATAAGGGCAGACTTTGGAAGACCACTGATAAGGTGTGCAGCAGCATTAAGTATAGACTGAAGCTTGGAGGTGTTAATTGCAGAAAGTCCAATATAGGCAGCATTGCCAAAGTCAATCCTAGTGCAAATCACGGCATGGACCAAGGTAGTGATCGCATGAAGAGGAAGCGAGTGACGAATAGAGCGGAGTTGTCGTAGGTGGTAAAGACAGGAGCGGGAGATATTATTTACATGGTCAGTCAGAGAAAGAGTTTGATCCAGGATGATTCTGAGGTCACGGACTGAGGAAGAGAAGTGGATATGAGGGAAATTAGAGGAAAGGGAACTAAAGTCAATTTTGGCTAGCTGGACACGGCCACCTAGCCAGAAATATTGAGTCTTATCAGGATTAACACAGAGGCAGTTAGAAGACATCCAGAGATCTAGAACAGAGGTGTCCTCAAGGATCCGCTCAACCATCAGAGTGGCTGAGGCAGCCAGGCCATGAGTCAAGGATTGTGTCATCAGCATATTGGTGAGACGAAACACCCAAGGGAAGAAGTATACTGGCCAGGTCAGCAGTATATAGGATATATAGAAGCGGTGCAAGTACTGAACCCTGGGGAAGATCATAGGGAATGTGAGTCCAGGCAGAGCGAGTGGGCCCAAAAATAACATACAGGGAGCGATCAGAAAGAAATGAGCGAAACCAAAGAAGAGCAGAGTCAGTAAGGCCAAAGGATTTCGACAGTCGTTCTAGGAGAATGGAATGATCAAAAGTGTTGAAGGGAGCACTGATGTCATAGAGAGCAAGAAGAGTGACATGGCCATGGTCAAAGGCATGAAAGATGTCAGCTAGAAGGCGGGTGATGAGTGATTCTGTCGAATGGAATTTCCTAAAACTAGATTGAAGGGGAGGCATGAGAGAATTAGATTCAAGGTATTCAACCAGTTGAAGAGAGATACATCTTTCAATGAGCTTCGAGAGGAAGGAAAGGTTAGAAATAGGACGATAGTTAGAAGAAGAGTTAGGGTCCAGACCTTGGCGCTTGAGGGAGGGAAAGACAACTGCCCTTTTATGTGATGCTGGAATGGAACCCTGACTCACTGACAAATTACATAATAAATGTAGAAAAGGAAGAAAATCATCAACAAATTCCTTAATTAGAAATGGAGGAAGTAGGTCAAGTTCGCATGACTTCGAGGGGGAGTCCAGTATAAGTCGACAAAGGACATCCGGTTGAAGGGTTTCCCAGCACGAGAGGTTGGCAGTTGTGGTTGGGAAGGACGGTGGGGGTGAATCCTCAGTAGGTCAATGGATCAAGTTAATCTTGGATCGCATAAAGTCCAAGTAGTCGTCTGCAGAGAAAGGATGTTGAGAGTGGGAGGAGGAAGGTAAGGAATGACCTAGGACGTCAGCAAGTGATGACCAGAGGCGACATGGGTTTCCTTTTTATCTGTCTATCAGCGACTCCCAATAGGAAGTTTCTTTGGTTCGGAAAATGGAATACATATCTCGAAGGTGATGGGTCCAGGTAAAGCGATCAGCAGGATTACGAGTACGACGATATCGGCACTCTAGACGTCTGGTGTTCCGACGTAAAGCGCGGCATTGGCTGTTAAGCCAAGGTCATAGTGGTCTCGAGCGAATCTGATGTGGACGGAGAGGAAGGAGGGCAACAATGAGAGGAAGAACAGATGAGTTGAATAGGGTGAAGAGATCCTCGGTTGAGCACTCACTTAAGGAGAAGAGATCAGCGTAGATAGAGCTACTGAGGAGACCTGCACAGAAGGCTTCTCGATCAAGATTCCTCCAGCCATGAGATGAACGAAGAGCGAAGGAAGGTTGGGAGCAGAGGAAGGGAACATTGAAGAGGATGAGACCATGGTTGGAGAGAGTAGGAGGTTCGATGAGGAGGTCAGTGATAGGACAGTCATCACGAGAAATGACTACATCGAGCCATCCACAAAGTGTATGGGTTGGTTCAGAAACATGTTGAGTTAAACCAAACTGAGCGAGTTGGTCTAAGAAGCGAGCAGAGTCCGGTGAGGAGGGGTACTCGAGATGGATGTTGAGATTTCCTGTGATGATCAGTTGGGAGTTATATGTAGAGAAGACTTCCAGGAGAGATGAGAACTCTAAGAAGAAAGCCGGAGTGAGCGGAGATAAGCCAGGTCGGTAGAGGGCGAGAATGGCGAGAGGCCCTCTAGTAGTCGAACAGGAAAGGCATAGAAGTTCATAGGTGGAGAGCAAACAGGGAGGAGGAATCTTCTTGATACGGAGATGATCACGGAAGAAGACGACGATGCCACCGTAATTTTGAGACAATGGGTCACGTGAAGCGTCAGCAGGGCGAGGGACGCCGAAGAAAGAGTATCCTTTAGGAGTACAGCGGCGAACTGAGACATCAGAAGCGGAGGAGTGCCAGGACTCCGTGACAACAAGAATGTCTAGGGAGTGATGGGAGATGAGGTTTGAAATCTACATAAACTTATTGCCCAGTGAGTGAGCATTAAGCAGCCTCAGTCCCATGACGTTATTCTGGGTCAGCGTTGGAAGGATGGAGGGTGAAGAAGCGGAGATAGAAGACGAAAGGCCAAAGAGTCCCGAGGCATCCTAGGATTGTCTGGTGAGGAGATATTTGGAGAGGAAGGCATCGATTGACGAGTTGGAGGAGGAGATCCAGTTCTTTGTGTAGTTGGGCGCCATAGATGGAATTTGAATAGTGTTTTACGTATAAGACAGTTGGTCGGAGAAGACGGCTGACTGTGTGACTGCAAAGCAGCGAAATCGTAAACAAACGTCGAAGCGTGAGAAGAGAAGGCGGCCATCTGTAATAATCACATGAGTTGTCGATGATAGAAAACGACGAAAAAACACAATAATCCAATTCAAAGATAACAGAAATCCAAAAACCAGGCGATTAACAAAGTTAAATAGACAATGTTTCCGAAGCTAAGAATCACAAAGCGCCCGAAAATTATACTAAATAAGTTGAAAACCAGCATAAAAACAAGTCAGCAAACCACACGCCGAAGCACATCATGACGTCCAAGGGTGAATTTAAAACAGGGTGGAATGCGTCAAGACAGGAAGGCATCGATTGACAAGTTGGAGGAGGAGATCCAGTTCTTTGTGTAGTTGGGTGCCATAGATGGGATTTGAATAGTGTTTTACGTATAAGACGGTTGGTCGGAGAAGACGGCTGATTGTGTGACTGCAAAGCAGCGAAATCGTAAACAAACGTCGAAGCGTTAGAAGAGAAGGCGGAAATATGTAATAATCACATGAGTTGTCGATGATAGAAAACGACGAAAAAACACAATAATCCAATTCAGAGATAACAGAAATCCAAAAACCAGGCGATTAACAAAGTTAAATAGACAATGTTTCCGAAGCTAAGAATCACAAAGCGCCCGAAAATTATACCAAATAAGTGGAAAACCAGCATAAAAACAAGTCAGCAAACCACACGCCGAAGCACATCATGACTTCAAAGGGTGAATTTAAAACAGGGTGGAATGCGTCAAGAGAGTTAAAATATTCAAAAAGTTCATCTAATGAATACTTGCAGATCTATGCCAAAAAGGTCATCAATAAACCTATGGTGACTGAAATTTTAGTGGTGTAATGTTTTTCAAATAATTGGGAAAATATGTATATAACTATGCTTCTAGCTTGGACAGATGAAGATCCCCCCATTGTCAGACCTTGAACTTGTTTATAATAATCATCTTTAAGAGTAAAATAACAATTTGTAGTATAAATGTAAGTATTTATCAATCAGCCAACTGAATAGGTGAGCACCATTGTACTGAGCCCCTGTGGAATGGAATTAAGACCATCCAATGCTGTTTCACATCTAAATGAAGGCCTTACAGCCTACTAGGCATAGCACAATGTTAGCCCAAGTTGACAGTCCTGTAAAGAATGATTACAAAGTATCTTTACCTCATTGGAAGGCTGCTTCCCATTTTCCGCATGGCTCTTTGCTCACGTACCGAACGCCATGGTTTTGTCATTTCCTCCAAAACAGATGGTGCAACATATGTAAAACCCTAAAAAACAGTAAATTAAGTAAATAAAACTGATAAACATCAGAGGTCTAAATACTACAGCACCCTGGTACCATATTTTCACACATACAACCTATAGTTATACAAAATGTTGCACATCCCATCCCCTCTGTTGGCTATCTCAGCATGTGGTCTACATCAGTAATGTTTTGCACAAATCTCTTGACATATTATTATTATGAAAAACTGTCATGTGCACAAAGTCACACATTACTCTGAATCAGAGATACAGCGAGTCAGCCAGCATGTGGTAATGCAGTTAGAAATCTAAGTGTTTGAAAGCCAGTGAGAAAGTAAGTTTGAGTAATTCCTGAAGGAAGAAAAACATTTTAAGCTTTGGTGCAGGATGGATAGTTGATTTCATTCCACAGGGCAGCAGGTGTGAATGCACAATTGCTGATGTCCCATGTCAGTCACCAAGATGGCTCATGTTTGGCTTTTCATTAACTTTGGGTAGATGAACTATCCTGGATGGAATTTGCTTGATAATTCTATTATGTTCAGACTTTTATTATGTCTGAGTGTGTATTTCAGAGTTATTTTTAAGGATTTCATGCAGTTCTGGACTCGTGTCATCAGAGCTCTATCACCATTTTGAATCAGTCCGCATGCAATGGGTGGAGTGATTCCTACGCGGCCCGCATCAAACCCCAGACTTACATATGCCATGTGCAGCCAGGAAATTTTGGATTTGATGAAGCAATGGCGAGGTAAACCTTAGAGTGGTTTTGATCATCAGTCAAAAGAGAGCTACTGTTGAATGCCTGTCCTGCATAGTCTAAAGTGCATCCATATTCTGCATCTTCTATTACTTGCAAAAAAATGCCAGTCAGTCATGTCAAATATTGACATTCTTCATTCTCAGTGCAACACAGACCAGATCTGTGCACATGACATGATATCATCCGTCAACTTTGGATAGGATTACAATGCTTTGGCTCTTCACGTGTGTGTATGTGTATGTGCGTGTGTGTGTGATTGCCATTGGTGACTTTTCCAGTTATCTGACTTTTCCAGTTATTCCATTATTTGTTTGCCAATGAACTTTCTGTTCTTAATGAACCCTAACATCACTTCAGCTAGCATAGGGAGTGCTTGGGTACTTAAAAAGGCGCTATATTAAGTGCCTGGATAAATACGTAAATACATGACAGTTCTGCATCTGGACTCAGCCAGAAGACTAAAACTCAAACCTAACACTCATACCTATAAGGAGTGACTAGTGGCTGAAGGTAGGAAGGCATGCATCTTATGGATTTTGTAGGTTAAACTGGCAATTTAATCTTATTGTGAATTTTAGACAAAGCAAGTGCAGCTGATAAAGTCCTAAAAATTTGTTTTGGGAGGTACATGTAGCACCATACGAGCCAAGAAATATTTGATGTATTGAAGCCAATTAAGTTTAATTTAAGATCAGGAGATACCTACAAAGAACAAGTTGACGTAATCAAGGCAAAAGCAGACAGCAGAGCAGGCTATGGTTTGTGACATAGCTTCGGTCAGAGATGACGTGATATGATGAAGACCCTGACGTGATTGTAGCGAGCCGTCCTCTTTAATGAGCATTTGCTTTGTAACTCTGTACATACTTACTTGACTAGATTTATCTCTAGCTGACTAGTTATCATAACTGGTTAGAAATTAGTTAAAAATGATTAGTTTTAGTGGTAGCTTAAGCCGGCCAGCAATAATATAAGTAAATAGTTAAACGGAGAAGGCCAGTTTAGCTAATTTGTGAATATTAAGTAGGTTTTACTGGGGGTTTGCTGTGTATTGAATAAGCATGCCATGGAAATCCGTTGTTCAATGTGGACAGTTTTAAACATGACAAGGCGAATTTGAACAACAGCCATAACTCACCAAACTATCGGTCTAACCGTTGAAACTGCAAGGCTGAGCAACACAGTGAAGATTTTGAAAATTCTGATATCATCAGGAGACGATCTTCTGCAAAGGATTTAAGAGTGAAACGGTTGAAAATCGACAGTCTTACGACAGGTAGCAGACGCGATGGTCGTTGTGGACGCCTCGTAATTCTCGAGTTGTGGAGTCTATTCGGTCCATTTGATGGTACTGAGTCGCCATTTAAGACTTGTAGAATCGAAGTCTAACTGCAAGGAGCAGTCTTAAAGACTAACCGTTCAAACTGTGTCGAACTTGAAGCTAAATCGGACGATGTCGATTCGTTGCCAGTGGTAGCTAATCAGAAGAACTTAGAGCGTCGTATTCAGACATGTCTTTGTTCGTGAAACTGTGGACTAACTCCTCATCGAGTTTGGTCATCGAAACAAGGAACTTTCAATCAACAATTGTCGAAAGAATAACTGCTTGTCTACCAAGTAGTAATCCTGCATGTTATAGAGGAGTCGCCATATTGCCTCTATACGTTGAAGGACTCTGGGGAAAATCGCACTGCCACATGAAAGAAAGAAACGGATCCATACTTCTGCTGAAGGACTTTGGAGAATCTGTCATGGAAAAGCTCATCTTGGGGAAGTTAAATTATATACTACCTATAGCATAGATAATTGCTGGCCTTCTAAGTAAGGTAATTAGATTCTTTCAATGCATAAATCTAAATGGACTGTTGGATATATTACATTGTACTGTTTTTAATAAAACTTTTGAACTAGACATTTAACGAGCCATAAACTATTTATGAACTTATTTATAATGATAATAGTCAATACTTGAGTAAGGTGAACAACAGCATATGATCAATGTCTGTATCATGTAGCGGACTCAGGTAATTTTATAGCGCTCCCTAGACTGAACAAAATTTTGTGTTAATTGGTGGTCTATCAAACTACATATGACAAAATATTCTGTGGAACTGCCAAAAATCTAACAATATCAAAATAATGTCATTTATGCATACAGCATCATATATTTTGAAAGTTTTTCTGTACATAAGATGGAAATTTTGTTGTTACAGTCGTCCATACCGAATCATCCAGCTGGTACTGATCTGCACTATTACTGTGTGCTCGAGGTGCTGGCACAAAATGAAGGACATGTTGGAATGGAACCCAGCATATGTCAGACAATAGCTTCCCCTCCTCTGTGTACTTGTCACGAATTTGACGAGTATATCTTCTCCTTTGTCTGACCGGTCTGTGGTCACCCCAATGTACCACTTTTGGTCAAATATTGCTGCCACATACTGCCCAAGTTGATATATAAACAACAGACTTGAGGCTGATTTTCTTACAACCCACCCACACCTGACTAAGTAGATGTCTATATATAGACAACAGACCTGATGCTGACTTTATTACATCCCCACCCACAGCTGAATAACCTGTGTTTTCCAGGCGAAACCATCTGTCTTGTCTTAACTCTGAGTGAGGCAGAGCAATAGTCATGAGAAACGAGACAGCTGTAAAGCTTTCAAGTTGCCAGGTTGTGGGACTAAAATGCAAAATTGGAGGTTATGAGGGCATATGGATTTTTTAATTTTTAGAGCCATTTATTACCAATTTTTAAAATTCTTTCATTGCCTTATTCAGTATTAAATTGTCATTGTTTTCAAATTTATAAATAACTATAAGTGCATACAGTTTCAGGATAGGAGCAGGAATTCCCTAAATTTGTTCATAAAATAGATTCACACACAAAAGAGGACATACTTGAGAACATAATTACACTAGAAGTGTTTTTCTAGCTTAAATATTGCCAGAGTTATAAAAAGTACAACATGATGATGTTTTATCGCAAAAACGTAAGATAATTCGGACTTTTGACATCATGACATAAAATTAAAACTGGACTTTACAGGCTGAGCTTTAAAGTTAATTCTGAAAGTATAGGGTTAAAGACTTGCTTGTTCATGTCATCTGACTAGGTCGAGCTGCTGTTAGTGCATTGTGGTGTAGTTAGTTATATTAACTTGTGTTTTATACACCTTCTTATGCAGTGCGTTGGTCACATCTGACGGCTCGCATGGCCTTTCTTGTCATCTGGCCCATGGTTACACAGCAAGACATGCCCTTATACATGATATCATTTGGCATGGCCTTATCATGACTGGTTATCCCACAACAAAAGAACCAGCGGGTCTTGTCAGGTCAGATGGGAAGTGTCCTGATGGTGCCACTCTAAACCCATGGAAAAGCAGAAAATGCCTGGCCTGGGACGTCGCTGTCATCAATACCTTGGCAGAATCTCATTGTCCCAGGACTACCCCAGACTGTGGGGGCTGCCACCGAGATAGCAGTCAAAAGAAAAATAGTTGAATATTCTGCCATTTTACCCGTATGCTGCTTTGTGCCCTTGGCCTTCTAAACTCTCAGCCCAATAAACAAAGACAACAGCATTAACAGCCTTGGCCATTGATAGCCTAGATAACGGAGGACAACAGGGAAATCACTTTTCTTTACCAACGTTTATCTATGGCCATCCAATGTTTCAATGCAGTCGCTTTTGACAGCACTTCTGACATCAAGCATGACGTCACCGAAGATCAGCCATCCTAGAACAACGCAGTCCCTAATTTCTGAAATGCTGAGGGATCATAAGTACCTCAGGTAAAAAATTAATAATAATCCAAATGAATAATAATAATAATAAATATTATTTTTTTTACCCGAGGTATATATGATCCCTCAGGATTTAAAAAATTCTGCGGAGAAAAAAATATTATTATTATTATTATTATTGTCATAATGTTCTGCCAATGTTTATTCAATGGACCGCGAGGACATCCAGTGTGGATCATCTGCTTCGATGGCACCTGCATCGAAAACTTCGATGACCCTAGTGCCAATGTCTCGTCGACCTTGACCCGCCGGCTGACCTTCATGAGGTGCTGCGGCTCTTTGACTGAGGACCGGTTGGGAGCAACCCTCATTCTTTGGGAAGGGGGTAAATGCTTGACCTGGGACGCCACAGTAATCGATACTCTGGCAGTCTCTTATCAATCCAGAACAGCCATGGTCACAGGTGCTGCTGCTGAGATCGCAGCAGAACGAAAGACCTCAAAATACAGTGATATTCTCTTGACACACTGCTTCGTCCCTCTGGCCTTCGAGACTCTAGGCCCCATAAATCAGGAAGGCTTTAGCCTCATCAAGAAAATCGGTCACCATTTAACCCAAGTATCGGGAGACAAGAGGGAGACTTCTTTCCTGTTCCAACGCCTCTCCATTGCCATCCAGCGATCTAACGCGATTGCCTTTAATGGCACATTCTTGGAGCCAGATTTAAGCGAAGACTGGCAATTCCAGAGAACAGTCACCGGCCGGAAGACAGCCTCAGATCAGTGCGACGAACATTCTACCCATTCAGACCATGCTTCTTCGCTCCCTCATAATTTCCCTTGTCTTCCACCTGACCGGGAACAGTTGTCTCCGCACGACCTTCCATCGATGGAAGAAGGAGCGATCGACTCCGGCTGTGACAAAGCATTTACAATGGTTAACAGGAGAAAGGACGAATGTTATCTGAAGGATTTGGTTCAGAGGAGGCAATCAGACGAATTCACGATCTCAGAACTCGCGCTCGGCGCAGCGAGCGAGGGTACCCAGTCGCAAATCAAGTTCTTCATCGACAACAATACAACGAGGAACAGGACGGCTGAAATCAAAGAAGGAGAGAAGGGCGTGCCTGAAGCCAAGATTAGGGAGGGGGAGAGAACCTGGAACAGGTCGTCGAGACCCACCCGACGGGCCCCAACCGATCCTCTGGGTCAAGGAGCCACACCGCTTGTCGAAGGTCAGCCGGCGGGTCGAGGTCGAGGAGACGTCGACGCTCGGGTCAGTGAAGCCCACGACGCAGGCGCCATCGAAGCAGAAGACGGTGATGCAGAGGAGGGAGTTGGTGGTGCTGGATGTTCGTCCGATCCACACCGGAGGTTCTTGCGCTCCATCGAGGAAGCGCCCACAGAACGCTCTGCACTTACGCGACCTCTAACTCAGGGTTGTTTCTTCACCACGGCGCTTACAGACAGGATCACGAGATTCGGAGGTCAGTCTAGACGTGCAAGTGAGAGAGTTGATCAACCGAAAGATGGTCGACCCATCGTCACATACACTCGACGAAGCGCAGGTCCAAATATACACACTGATGCAACGGGACAGTTATCCTAGGTTCCATAATAATAATAATAATAAGAAGAATTATTATTATTATTATTATTGTTATTATTGTCAATTTGTCATTATTTTTTACCCAAGGTACTTATGATCCCTTAGGATTTCAGAAATAATAATAATAATAATCCAAGCAGTTTGCCAGTGCAAGCATGGTGAAAAAAATTAGAAGGAACATTTGTCTGTGCCAGGAAGGACCACAGGGCTGAGACAAAGTTGTCAGATTTAAAGATTAGAATGTCTAACAATAATAATAATAATAATAATAATAAATAATATTATCAATAATAATAATAATAATAACTGAAAAATATCTAGGGCTGCCATCGACACATCTTTTTCTGACCATCGCATTCGAAACACTGGGCCCAATTAATTCTGCCGAGGTCGATTTCATCCATCTCAGGAGAGTCATGTGAGATTGCTTTTCTTTTTCAGCACCTCTCCATCTGTATTCAGCACTATAATGCCATTGGTTTCCAAGGCACGTTTCCTGACATTGCTAAGGATGAGGCCTGATTTCCCACACACCCCTTAACAGCTCCGAGAGTAATTTTTCAGTTCCTGAAAGATTATACTTACCTTGGGGCAAAAAAATATTTTAAAAACAATAATAATAATAATAATAATAATCCATTTGTGGTCCAATTTCTGGTTCTGTGGAATAGTACTTAAGCTCCACGTTTTAAAATTGCTTTCTGTACAGTGAAGTCAAACTGTGCAAAGTGCCCTTTTGAAAAAAACTTACCAAAAACACTTGGTTGGCACTGTCACTGAGAAGGCTGTCATCAGGTGAATCAACAGGTGTTTGTCGAGTGAATTTTGTATCAAACTGACTGACATCAGTTTCATCACTCTGCAACATAGAACAAATAAACAACTCATCTATGCAGCATAAACTTCTGTCATCATGGCAATTGCTACTGTGGCAAACATGGCCTTGTTTAGGCTTTTTATTCATTCAGATTAAATGGCTTGTCATGTGTGGAATTTGCTCAATAATTCTTGTATGTTTGTACTTCTACTGTGTCAAGACTGCGCTTAGGTTTTCCTTAAGTCTGCTTTGAATAATGTGTAGTTTGGATAGTATTTAGTTGCATATCACCAAAGCCTGACGGCAATTTTCAACTGTTTGAACTGTAACAGGAAGACTGGTTATTGTCTGGATGTTATCAAACCCCAGACTTACATATGCTGTCTGTGACTGTAAAATTACAGAATCTGAGATGCACTGGTGAAGCAGAGTCTCTAAAGTGGCATCGATAGTCAATCACAGATTATTTACTCTTATTATTATTAATTAGCAACTTCAAAATTGCTGGTGTCTAATGCACAAGACATCAACCAACAGCACACCAAAACCAAGCCACAAACCTGTTAAAGACAAGAATATCAGTCCAATGAAATAGAGAAACAGAGACATATGCATGTCTGCAGTCAATTTGGCCATCAATTTGCCTATGGTGTTCATTTATGCAAAACAGTTGCAAAAATATGCTCACCAATTTTTCTGTGTTAGGACTTCTACTGCAACCGAGTCTGTATTTTGGAAATATTTTTCATTTTTGCAAAGGACTGCTTTTATAAGGCTATTGTTCGTGTTTGCCGCAAATGAATGCAGCATGACTGTAATGGTTGTCAAAACGATTTGGGCACCTTTAAACGGAAGAGATATTCTCACTCAGACAGTGTAGCACTTCAGAACTATGTATGCTGTGTGCAATGGAGAAATCCGATTCAAACTATTCTTTCAAGAGACTGGTCTGAATTGCACAGCAGCTGTGCAAAAGTTTTTAAAATTAACTGCACAGACCTAATAGTTAAACCATCAATGTTTGTAATTGCTGATGAACTTTTGGGTGAACTTTTCCATGGTGGAATGTTCAGGATACAGTAGAAATTTGCTTTTAAGAAAATACTTTAAGACATGAAATACCTATATTTAGAAAAAAATACTTTTAAAAACTAAGTATACCTTTGAAATATAGAACTACCTGTGCATAATCCGCTTTTGAAGTTATCTTTGTCTAAAATAACGTTATATGGTCACAGGCAACAAAGAACCAATAAACTGCTCATTGTCAACTTGGATTAGCCTATGATGGATTCTTTTAGGGTGTTAAACAATTATTCTGTCACAATTCAGTAACAATGTAACAGCAGTTTAATCAGCATATTGGTAGTTCCCATTACAGATGTTAAACGATAATCGGAAATCCGATAACCGGTTTCAAAAACGATTATTGGTTTTTTATTTACAAAACAATAATCGAATTAATTTTTTTGTCATTTTTTTTTGTGGTGAAAATTATAAGAAATGCCAGAAAGAAATAATTCATCGATTTGTTTAGTGTTTACGATTGTTTTGATCCAATATGGCCAGCAGATAAGATAGTTTGTTCAAAATTTGTGAGTGCTCCATGCATTGCCAGGCTGCAGCCATAGGGCTCAGCGGGTGTCCGAGTTTATCCAGTAGGATGCACTGCACTCATCCAAGACTATGTTCGTTCAACTGGCCGCTGCAGCACGGGCTATGGCACTCATCAGAGGTATGCCTAGCTTGCATCCATGCTATCTTGGCTGCACGATTTCTGTTTTCCTTTGGCCCCTGTTCACCTCAGTGGACAAGATGAAGTGTTAGGGTATTAAAATTTGGACACTTTGGAAAGTATTAAAATTCGCTGGACTGACTATTACTGCACAGGTATGTGGTCATATTCACAGAGCTGCGCATCCTGCTGGATGAGCCTCTTACAGCCGGCTGTAGTTGCTGCAGGGAGGGCTAGAGCTGTAGCCAGGACTGAAGCCACACCCACATGCTAATGGAAACATTGGACCACGACACCATAAGATTGCCGATATGATTACTATTAGGAATATGTTTTTATACTTTTATTTATGTTGTTTAACGAATAAAAGATTTCTTAAATAAACGTACAGTATAAATTATGTTCATTTAAAATTTCAATCTATAAGTAGAAAATAAACATTTCGGTGTTGACTGACACTGCGTTGTATGTACGTACGTAACTTACGGTATGTAATACATAAAGTAACTCGCATTATATTTATTTAATAATATATTAAATTTGCTAATTGCTATGAAGGCCAATAAAAACCGATAATCGGTTTAAATTAGGATTTCTACAACTGATAATCGGTTTGCCAAAAAACCATCTAAGATGTAATCAGGTCCTCCACAGTTAAAGGTTAAAGGTAAAAAAGAACCACTACTTGGCCAAAGGGAATAATTTCATGACTTACATAGTTAGATTTTAGTCAAATCTTCAAATGTTCACACACAATTTAAATAATGACATGCCACTAATCGAATTACGAATAACCGTAATGATGAATATTGTAATGCATGCATAATATAGGTCCATGTTACAGATGCTATTGAGCCCAAAAAGTAGCTGCAGTAGCTGCAGCTTGACCAGATGGTCGGCTGAACTCTGTAGACAGGGCTGGCCATTGACATGAGTACTCAAGTACTCAAAGTACTCGACTCCAAATAAGAATTGAGTAGCATTTTAGCACTCAAGTTCAGCCATGTTTTCTGTTCAGTTGTTTCTGTAAACTAAATGCAAATCCAATTCAAAAAGTTTGATATATTGCCTGCTCTGCCACCAAACTGAAAACCCTCACATCTTAAAGCTTTAGAGATGTCTCTGGTTCTCCTTCCCATCTCAAGTTTCAGATTCTGTTATTTCTCAGCCACCTGTTTCTCACAGCCTCATAAAGGTTTATAATTCAAAGCTAGAAACTTCAAATACTACTGCATGTGATATCTACATCTGCACTTCATATATTCTGAGTGGCATAAATTAACTGTGACACGTAGCTCCTCCAGCTATTGCTTGCCCAACAGAGTCATTAGTTTTCGTTATGTATTTTTGTTATTTTTAGTTCTGTGAGTTTCAGTATTAGTTTCAGTTATAGTTTTAACACCCAAGTTTTAGTTTTTATTTTGTTATCGTTTCTGCCTGAGATTTAGTTACAGCTATAATTATCATTAACAAACACCTTAAGTTTGTGTTAACGAAAACTTCACTAGTTCGTGCTACAAGGATATAGCCTAGCCTATAGGAAGATCTGCTTCAATATGTGTAAACCACAGATGTGTCAAAACGTTATAAGAGTCGTGTTTCGGAAGGATGTGATTTATAGGCAGCTGCTGAGTTCCTGATTCTTCCTGAAGTAAATTTTAAACTAATTTTAAATTGTAAAGGAATTGCCTACAATAAGTCATAAAGGAACCTAGTAAGCTACAGCAATTACAATGTAAAGCCTAATAAATAATTAAGTGGCCCACAATATATATATATATACACATATACATTAAATATTACAGTATATACTATATATATGCATGAATAGCAAAAAGTATAGTACCCCATAACTCACAAGTGAGACGTACGAGAAGTGCTCATTTCCTTTTCTTTAGGTCATTAAGCCCGCACTGGACGAATCCCAAGGTCCTGGATATGGGGCCAGTGCATTGCAGGACTTGCTGTTTACTTCCCAGCTGACACCGGTACCAAATTATACTGCTAGGTGATAAAGGCACAGCGTACGCAACAACTTGCCCAGGGTCGGAATCGAACCCAGAACCATGTGATCAATGACCAGACGCATTGCCGATAGACAGACCACTATACCGCATACACAATGAGTAGTGGCATATACTATATATGCTGTATATCTATACATACTATGCTACATTCATAGCAAACTATACACACAACACTATATTATCATATATATATCATAAATATTTATATATATAAGTGTGATTAGTGGCATAACATAATAGGGGACACTGTGGAAATAACAAAACAGCAAGTCCGCTATGGTTTAGACTAATTTACATGCTGGCATCAGTTTCTGCAACCGCTCACTGAGTCTGCCATTACAAGTAAGTGAGTAAGTAAGTAACATTTATTTGCATCTGTCAAGCATGCATGCATAACATTTTATAAAATGATTACATACACATATAAAATAGATTATAATACAGACAAATATAATAAACAGACATGCAAAACTAAATAAAACTAAAGATACATCGATTTAAAAAACTACTTTAAACAGCTTAGATTTAATAATAGGTAACATGAACATGATCCTTTTTTAAAGAGAGTACTTGTCCTTACAAAGAGGTGGGAAGAGCTGGTGAAAGTAGTGGTCAGGAAACTATGATTTTCTGGAAGAGCTTCCTGTCTGCTCGAGCAATGAGCCCTTCTGTAGTATAGTTCTTCCCATATGTACTTGCCATCTCGTATGTTTGCTTACCCCGTCCCTCTGTGAGTATGGGGTCCTGTGAGGGTAGGTCCTGGAATGGAACCTGTAAAAGCTGAGTAGTCTGAGCACATGACCACTATCATCATTCAAAAGCCCCAAGAAGGACTTATGCCAGTCCACAGGTTGACCACCAGTTCTACAAGAGGTGCTAAGATGCATAATTAAAATGTCATGGTTTGTCAAGGACAGCAAGCAGTTTGACAGTTCAGCATCAATGGCATTGTAGATGTCCAAGATCAGTCTAAGCAGAATCGTCTACATAGACTGTACCTTCCAGAACTTGACTGTAGCTTCAGCATGACGCTACTTGCTTTAAGACAGTGTACCACCTGTTGAGCAACTATTAGAAATAAGGTTCAAGATTGGCCAATAGTTGATGATATTGTCTGGATCCAATCCCAGCTTCTTCAACAAAGCAGAACAATTGCATGAATTTGTGAAGGAGGAAAGTTGGAATGAGGTTGAGTGTGCACATTTTTAGCAGAGAAAATAGAAGCGATTTAAGACTTTCATCAATACCATATTGAACTCATAACATATCTTGTACATAATGAATATACGATATATAACTATATATAAAGAATTTAGTTATATCGGAAGTAACTGAATAAGACATGAATTCCTACCAATGTAGGCTTATATGGTGGTTCAAGGCGTTTTTCAAGGACATCTGACCAGTTGATGGATCGAAAGAACGGGTGAGACTTTATTGGAGCTGCATCATCTGGTCCAGAACCCAACCTCTCTCCGATGTTCTTTTTCAGCAGCTACACATTAGCATCACCTTCTCTGTCACTGTTGCCATTCATATCCTCAGTTTGACCATATTCACATCATTGTCATAATCAATGTTGCAAAAGCTGCCAGTGTTGCTGCAGCACATTTGAATGAGAGGTTCTTAAAAGGCACTAATTAAGCATCTTACTGTATATGTAATGCAATGTTGTCATCAACCTCACCACCAACTTTGACTAAACTGAACAAGTGTTTGCATTCAGAATACTTAGGGAATTCAGATCTACATTTGGTTTCACATATTTAACTTCTCCTGTAACATATGACCATTTACCAGATGCTAAAACTTGTTGGCCTAAAAATCTCTGCAGTTTAAGAAAGATTATTATTGGCAACACAGTTGAAACGACACACTAAAACAGCAAAAATTAAATGCCAATATATTCCATACTTGTCCCTGCTGTAGGTGAGCCTGAGAAAAACTGACCAACTGCACAAAGGGTGTCATTATGGGCTGTCACCAGTAATCAAATTACAAAGAAACCCATCTGGGAGGAGACCCCGGCAACGTAGTTCACGTGGCTGGTTAACTGGCTGCAGTTAATGAAAATAAATTCACAACTATAGCCAATGACTTCCCTCAGTCCACCTTTTCCATTTTCAGTCAGGAACTTTGGCTTGTCCTCAAACAAGCACAAAAACCTTGTAATTGTAATCTCAAATTTGTACAGTGCCTCTTTGAGACAGATTCTTCAGATGCACTTGAAAAAAAGAGGGAAAAAGACCAAGGAGCTCGTGTCATATAGGTTGCTAGGCAATCTATTCAAAAAAGATGGACGAACCTAAGCTGCTCCTTCTGATTACAGTGCATCTGTTTTAAGACATCAATGTGTTTGACGACGCCAGTTGGATAATGTGCCTCCCTACTTTGTCACTCTGTCTCAGTTTTGGCTGGCTGCTGATCCTTTGCTCTGAAGTGTTGGCTGGCTGCTGATCCTTTGCTCTGAAGTGTTGGCTGGCTGCTGATCCTTTGCTCTGAAGTGTTGGCTGGCTGCTGATCCTTTGCTCTGAAGTGTTGGCTGGCTGCTGATCCTTTGCTCTGAAGTGTTGGCTGGCTGCTGATCCTTTGCTCTGAAGTGTTGGCTGGCTGCTGATCCTTTGCTCTGAAGTGTTGGCTGGCTCCTGATCATCTGATTCACAATCCAGGTGTAAATCAAACAAGCAAATTGGTTGTTCCCTATGACTGCACTTCGACAATGCAGTACTGGGTCTTTTCAGCAGTACAGCTGTTCACTTGGAAGAGACTTTCCCTAGAGCTGCGTCTTTCGACTGAGACCTACATGGTAGGTACTCTATGCCCAAAATCTTCTTAGTAGATACTTGGAAGGAGTGCTATATAAATTTACTGAATGAATGAATGAACTTACCTTACGTAAAAGCATCCGTGCATCATTTGACAAATACGGAGGAAGGATCAGTTTGGCTTTCAGAATCTGCAAAGAATATATAATTAGCTATTATTATAAGGTAGCAACAGCTTAGTTATTAGCATGCAGGATTATTAGGGTTAAACTCCCTAAGAGTGCATAACAAGATTTCTGTTCCATTAGTGCTCTCAACAAGAAAATGAGCACATTGACTGTACTGATGAGGGAGGACAGACGGCCAGGAGAGGACAGGCAACTTGTTCTCATAAGCTGATACTAAGAAAATTAAGTTGCTCGTGAACACTTCATACCGATATCTAGCTTTTATGGCTGGCTGAAGGAATAGGTTGTCTTCTTTTTCCTCACATAAAGTAACAAAGAAATACCTAAAAATCCGTTTTCAGGAGTTGTGTCCCAACTCACAATGATCAATTGTAATAAAAGAATGGAAAGCTTTCTGATAACTCTTATTATACATATGCCAATGGTTTCTGATAACTCTGATGATATATACGTCAATGGATTTTATACCACTTATCCTTGGGTTCGGTATTGACGAGCAGCAGTAGTCAAGAATTACCTGGATGCTGTGTGCTGCTTTGATGAGCCGCATTCATCAAACATACCACTCCCACTGTGCTTAGTTAGGCACTGATTATATATATTATTCATTGGCTATGCACAAAACGTCAGTACAGCATTTTGGGCTATGTATGGGTTACTTTTGTGTCCTGTTTGTACATGTGTTGTTGGTGCCCAAAGTTCCAATTGTTCACAAACAGCAATTGTTCACAAACAGCTGATGAATTTTGAGCAGTTCATCATTTAAAATTAAGGATGCAAAACGTTTTGCTAAAAAAAACAATTCTGAATGCTCGAAAACTAGTGAATGTAGCAAATTAGAAAGTGATATCGATTCCAACAAATCTAGTAAGGTAAATAAAACTGGTACTGACTCAGTACTGAGCATACTCTGTAAAATTGGTAGAGTATACTTGGAAATTGGTATTGGCAATAAATGAAAACTAACATAAATTAATAATAAATTTGATATCTCTAGCCATAACTTATGAATAACAGTCACTGACACCAAATCTAATACTTAAATTACTATTGCTATCATAACAAAAATGTGATTGTGCATGCCCTGTTGTCAGCAAACAGGGCTGTTTAACTCCATTGGCCAACTGGCAGCCAAGAGGTTAATAAGAGCAAGACAAGCACAGGCTCAGGCATTCTAGATGCTTATTGAATAGAAATAACTGCAACATAGGTAAACTTTTAAATGGCAAATTGTCAATTAGCTCCACGGTTCATATGCAAAGGAGTATAACTTTTCGCTTACATGTAACTGACATAGTAATGAACCATTCTGGATACTGTCAAATTTGTAAATCTGCATAAGAACTAAGAAATATGATGAAACAATGATGATACTGATAATAATGATAAAAATTTGGGCCAATTTTTGAACTGGTAACTACACAAAGTTGGCTGGGTAGTTCTGCAAGACATGAATTGTCATTTTAGTTATACATGACCTGCTCAGACAAAACAAGTCTTAAGCCTCTAAACTCTGTCAATGTATTTCACTGGTAGGCACTGGAGCCCGTCACTGGATTTCGCTGGGTTGGCTCTGAAGTCTATAACAAAACGCTCTCAAAAACACCAGACTGCATTTGCTAAATATTAATACAGTGCATACCCATTTACATGCAGTCATCAGAAGGCAACGTCACTGACCAAGTGTTAGCGAACAGTGAGCTAAAAGAGGGCCATGCTAAAATACAGGACTGTATGACTTAAGTCATAGTATGGCTAGAAAGCTCAAAGACATAGGCTGCCTAATGTGAAGCCACTTACACTGTAGACTGCAACCAGATGATTTTGTCCAATTACTTTGAAAGGCCACATTGCTATCTTGTTATAGGCTAAAGCAATTGTGATTTAATACCCAACAACTTAAGTTTCTAGCTATATTAACATCTGCTGTTTCCAGACATTATTTTAAAGCATGAAGCCCTGCACTGGACTGTCAAGCCTACTGATTAACAGTTGTTGCAACCTTGGCTGAGACAGCAGCAAAGCTCTTGCCACTAATTTGAAATTGTAATTGTAATTTTATATTTGTATAGCGCCTCTTCAAGATAAATTCATCTACGCTAACAATGTTAAACGTCATTCGTCCATTAGAAAACATTGCTCAGATGACTAGAAGAGTCACCAGTGAGTCACCAGTGCCTGTGTCATTCTCAAGCAGCTACTGGGCCGGCCTCTTCTACACTTCATCTGTCGACATCAAATCATGGACATTGTATTGGCTGCCACCTTTGGAGTATGGGGCCTAGCCACAGACCAGAAGTCTTTGTCTTCAAACGGCTTCAAGAACAGTGGTCATCCATTGACAAACAAAGATATGATGATGCCTTCTCCTATGATTTTGCCTCATCTGAGCTCATTGATGTCCAAGACGAAGTCATCGTATTCTGTGAGCAGCAGCTGCAGGATCAGTAACCCCATGAGGACTACCGCGAACTACTCCAACTAATGCTTGTCTTTTTGGGAAGAACACCAAATCTTGGGACAAACTTCTGAGCCCCTGGGCCGATGCATCAAGCTCAATGGATGTCGAGAGGAATATACAGTATCAAAGTTTGGCTCTTCAGGTGGTTGCAGTTCAAACTGTCAGCAAGAGAATCTCGAAGGCTGCTATTTCTCGCAAAACTTTACATTAAGTACTGGTTCCTGTCACGTGTGGCTTCCAAAGCAGCTAGGAATGACCTGGTCTTCCTGCAGCAACTTGATGCTTACCCTGATTGAGATATCAGTGCGGCTACTTCACACAAACTAGCTGGACACCAAAGGTACCTTTCTGACGATTTGATCCTTCTCAGCTTCTTTGACCCGGAGGTGGACTTGACTACAAAATGGGTCATGCTGAAAGCATCAACAGAGAAAGAAGCAAAAGAAACACTTGGCGATGGTACAACAGAAGACTCTTATTGATTTTGTGACAATATGGAGCAGAAATGTATTTAGAACACTTGGCTTGCCGGTTGGATTCCTAATCAAAGACCCTGACACATGTGCTGCAGAGGCAATCGTCAGCACACTAGCAGCCACCAACGAATATGCAGAGCAAGGTGTCGCCATGATCCAAGACACAGCACAGACAGGGTACTTTAAGAGTGAAGAACAGTTGCGCTTAAAGTTATTGAACAGAGTCGGGAAAACTTTCCTAATGCAAGAAAATTAATGCTACTTAAGAAACCTTAAAAGCACACCGGAAGCTATACATTCAGTATACAGTAAACTGATTGTGTCAAAAGTACACATTATTTTATGTTTTTTACATTATTATACGTTTTTATCATCATGTTGCACTTTTGATAACTCAGCCACTTCTAGCATCACGATGTTCACAAACGTGCCCTTCTTTATACATATATAACTGTTTTGTGTAGAAATATTGATTTCCTTCCGTTAACCTGAAACTATATGCACTTTGCACGTTTTAAGTGAAAACATTGCAATTTTTTTTTAATTTGAAAATAATGATAATAGCCATGCTTGGAATTTAATACTGAATATATATACACTGTGTCCGGAAAAATTCCAAGGCTTTACGGTAAATATGAAAATAATTAGTAAACATTAATCGATTTTTAAAATTCCAAAAACAGTTTAATCCTGAAATATATAATTACCAACAAAATTCTTTGTAATTTATTAACGGCCCCCGTTTAAAATTACGTCACAGTGACGTATTTGAATTTTATATTTTGTAAAGAAAGTTGCTAGAAAAATGGCGTTCAGCGAGGAAGACAAAATTGTTATAAAATTTTTACGCCAAAACAACAATTATAGTGCAAATAATATTTCAGGATTAAACTGTTTTTGGAATTTTAAAAATCGATTAATGTTTACTAATTATTTTCATATTTACCGTAAAGCCTTGGAATTTTTCCGGACACAGTGTATATGTCATTTGAATGACATCTGAAAAGAAGATTTAAGCCAAATGAGAGTTCACAATGTTCAGTCATTTGTATATATTTAAAACAGAAAATTACTCACTTTGTCAATAGTCTTCTTCCTGTTTTCTGCAGTAAATGGTGGCTAAATTTACAAACATGCAAGTCGTTTTATGGCTATATACAGAAGACCAATGACAAAACAGTCTTAAGAATATTGTAAAAAAAGATAAGCCTGTTGGAGGTAGCTGGTTTGAGTGGAGTGTCTGTGTTTGAATTGTGACAAAAACCCGCCTGGGCACCTGGTCCAAACGACAATGTGTACCCCAGAATGACTTCTATCAGCACCCAAAATTCAGGTTCAATCCATATGTGCAAGGCTCCTTTGGTCTTTCAGGAGGCTAAATTAATGAAAATCTTCACGTTTTCAACTTTTACTAATAGCAATGAATGCTTAATCCTAAAATATACAGAAAAATCTTGAGTCGTGTATGCAGGTGCTCGATGACATGGGCACTCTCCAACATGTCATTCCCAAGTCAAACTGTCTTCTCTCCAAGTGACCGTCAAATGTTCAAGCCTTGCCTTGGTCAGTGTCCAAATAATCACACATATGGAACTGCCGATGTTGAGTCCTTTTACAGTCAGCCAAAGACATGACACAGATGTAGGCCAAAGACTAGAGACCTTAGAGACATAAGAGACTTTCCAGACGTTACAGACCTTACAGATTAAAAACCTTAGAGACATTAGAGGCCTTTGAGATATTAGCAGTCTTAGAGCTCTAAAGAACTGAGAGACTGAAAAGACCTTAAAGACATTAGAACACAAAAGAACAAAGTCACATCAACAAGGTGGGAGATATATGATTACACAGAAATAGGCCAAAGATTTGAGACATCAGACTACTAAGAAAACAGATCACATCAACAAGCTGGGTTTGTATCGTTACACAACTTCCCTGCCAAACAAACCAACAGTCCTCTTTCAGAACTGAAAAACACACTACCAGACTGTGATAATGCCCAAAGCAAATAATTTCAGCCACAATCAAAAGAGTGGGAAAAGCAGCATGCAGCACAGTCATGGCCACACTTCGTCAGCCTTTGAGTTGTCATCGAGTCATTGAATGTTCAAGCCTCCACCTCAATCAATATCCACGCAATCACACACACTGAACTGCCAATGTCCAGTCCTTTTAGAGGCGGCCAAAGACATGACACAGAAGTAGGCCAAAGCCTTGGAGACCTTAGAGATAGGAGAGATGTTAGATGCCTAAGAGACCTTAGGGACATTAGAGGCCTAAAGAACCAAATCACATCAAGCTGGGGAGTTACATCGTTACAGTATCTAGATATCTGATACGATAATTTATGTCTGAAGAAGTTTGAAGATGGAGAACTTTGTCACTGGTTGAGTGATGCACAGAACAAATATTTAAATCGGTAGAGTTTCCGTCACCAGTTCAATGAATGCTGTAATGCCCTCTCCCGTTTCCCCCTGGGGTCGGGGTTCCAGGATTTTGTTGAGTTACCTTTAGTTATTGACAACAAGGGTAGTTTTTGACTCTTGGCAAGGAAGAGTGTAGCTATGCTTCCCTACAGGCTGAGTTCCTTCTGCCCCTATGGCCGGAGTTCTTTCAGCGCCTACAACCCGAGTTCCTTCCATGATTATACAGTAGGCAGAATTCCTTCGGCACTCTTATTTGGGTATATAAGGGAAGAAGAAAAGAGCAAGGAGACGAAGACAATGACTAGAAAGACAGAGGGATGGACAGTTTTAATTCCTTTTTGGTTCAGTAGTGATAGTTCACACAAATGACACCAGATTATCTAAGTGAATGATTGCTAGTAGTAATTCATGGTTTAGGTCACAGTTTTTCATGAGCCTGTTTAAGTTATGCTGGAGCCAATTAAACGCAAGGGAAAATTTACGCTTGTTTCATGGTAACTTCAACAGAAGCACCTGATTGACCATGGCAGTCTTAACCTGCAAACACCTTTGACAATGTTGACCTTAGCAGAGGAAGAGATGCCCCTCGATGCCATGAGTATGGCAAGATCAACAGTATAAAAAAGTGGCAGTAAAAGGAGAATGACCTTTCCTTGGTCCACGTAGCGGATTATGTGATTATGAATGGTAAGTACTGCAGTTTCAATGGTATGATATTTGAGGTAGGCAGAATGGAAAGGAAGATACAGGTTGAGACGCAAGAGGTGACAGCTCAGACAAACAGCAACTACTTTTTCCTGAATTTTTAACCCATATCAACCCACGACAGAAATTAATAGTTTCTTTCACATATTTATGTTTGTCTAGACCCAAAACCATAATAATTAGCAATATTTTGGAAGATGTGGTAAAAAATGTGACCGTCAGTTTAAAATGACGCTAGCCACAGCCGGGTACATGTATGAACGTTGACTAAAAAACAAAACAAAACACCCTGAACACTCAAATTACTGCATGAAATGATCTGAAAACGGTTTATATTTGATATTAATTGAAATTGTTGCATGTCTACATAGACTTGCAGACCTGACTTAACGCTAATTGAATGCTGGAAAGCATTTTGAATGGCCAAATCGACGCAAATTCGAAAGATGGGCCAATAGCACTTTTTCGAGCGATGTTTTATCATGTAGCAGGACAGGTTTCGACCGAGGCGATAAACGCCACCTATGCCTTGGTTGTATAGCTGGATTACTTTAGGTTGGCTGATGTCAATTCTTTGTTTATGCGCTGTGGAAAATTGCTTGGCTTTCTGGAGTGGGTCAATTCCCGCATATGTTGAAGCAACCGTAACAACCTTGTTGTCAGTCCAGCGAATCACACAGACTGCCACTTTGCGGTCTAATACTACATCATAAGAACCACGAGGCTCTTTCTTCATGTCTTCAATGCTTCGCAGAGGAGCTCCTTCTGTGCGATTTGGGCGGAGAGTGTCAGTTGCAGCCATCCTTTTGTCCGCAAGTAAGCGCAACAATCGAGGGCTGGTGAATAGGTTATCAAAGATAATGTCATATGAACCACCAGGAAGCTTTGGTAAATCTTCGGTAAGACTGCTGACCACTAACCACAGAGAACTAGGTCTTTGTCAGTCGTGCCAGCATCTTAATATAGAAAGAAGCTTACAACATAGCCCAGATGGGTGGCTAGTACCCACATCTTGAAGCCGAACATGAAGGGTTTGCTGTGAATGTACTGTTTTGCGCCATGGCAGCCAGAGTAGGGCACCATACTTTCATCAGCATTAAGCATCTATTCCTGTTGAAAGTTGGCGAGGCACGCAGCATTGATGAGATCCAGTAGAGGGCAAACCTTCGCAAATTTGTCCCTCAGATCCAAGGTGTTGTTGTTGGCAAAGTGGATATTGCTCATGGGGGAACTGAACCGGTTGCTAGACACTGCTCCAGATACCATCGTATTGCTAACGCCATCATTGGCTTCCCAAAATACTGGGTGCCGGGGTAGAGGAGCATATCCGCTGATATTGATAGGAGTATGGAAATAAACAACTTGAGAATCAGAAGATCTAAATCAAAGTTCCCATGGCCCTGTTGAGCGGCATATGCATTGTTTTTCTTGCAAATATGATCCGTCAACTCAGATGTGAAGACCAGTTCAAACAACGATGTTGATGACAGCTGCATCGTCAACTCTGGAGAGGAAATTTCCCATGGAAATTTTGCCTTTCCACATGCCTCTTTTAGATCTTTTTTTACTCCAGATCGGTTTATAGGCAGCAGCTTTATCCTTAGACAATGGTCCAAATGCTGTATTCTCTTCAGCAACAACTGAAATGGAATCAGTGTTCTTACTAGAGGTAGTAGGTTTTACTTTCGATTTCCTTTTTGACTTCTTCGCAAGCAGAGGTCCAGCAGGTGGATTCTCTTCTGCATCTTCAGCTGATTTAGAATCAGTGTTCTGGGAAGAGATAATAGATTTTAATTTCAATATCTTTTACTTCTTTGCAAGCAGAGGTCCAGCACTCTCAGTACTTTCCAAATCTTCCTCCAGATCCAGTCTAAAATCCCCATCCGGCCTTCGCACTCGGACACATGCCCCTGCTAGAAGTTGGTTTCGACTGAGGTTATTAGGGTCTCCACTAGCAACAAACTCATCCACAGAATCCTCATCTGTTGTTTCATTACTGGTGTTGATGGGAGGAAGTACTGAAATGTCGGTACCCAGAAACCTTTCATCGTTCGAATCCTCCAACATTTAAAGAACTTCATGCAACTTGTACCATAAACAAACACTACTACCCTTAGAATATGTTCAAACCATAATGAAGGTAATATATTATGAACTTTTTCAGTATTTCATAATCTTCACCACCAGTTAAATACAATACATTTTCATGCTCGTTACACAAGCATGACTGGAAAAAACCCATCTTCCTGTGGCTAGCGTCAGTTTAAACTGACAGGACGAAATTTCTGATATTGTTCAATATGGAAATTCTTATTAAAAATAACCACTATCACTGCCTTTAGAAGGCTTATGGCAAAGTTTTTTCTTAACATACTAGTAAAATATCAGTTAGCGTTTATTACTTTTTCTTTGTTGAATGAAGCACTTTACAAAATATCGGCCGATACAGATAAACAATCGTTGCCAGGAACACGAACAAATAACAACTGAAATTATTTTGTATGTATAATAACACAAGCCAAAGAGTTACATCTAAAATGGCTAAGAAAAGAATATGTAATGTTACTGTCTAGAAACCACCATTTTCTGTGTGTAAGTTTAAACTGATGCTAGCCACATATGGGTTAAAATGAAACAGAGGGTAGAGAGGGGGCGATGGTTTGACATATTATTGGGACAGAGATGACTTTCTAAGAAACCATATCTGTGGCAGAAGCAAAACTGGCAGAGAAGACGCCTTCAGCAAGAGAGAGGTTGACAATGGATATGATGACTGGGCCCAAGACACAGAAGTATTCTTCTAGAAGGGCAGTAGGAATAAGGTCTAAGGCACATTGTCTATTAGGCGATGAGAAAATTAGACAGTTTGCAAAACTGAAAATGGGTCAAAAATCCTTGGCCAGAGCCATTACTAACACCCTAAATATCAACATGCCACAACTGTATTCCACTCTCTATTCTGGTTCCTAATGAAGAGAAAATTCAGTTTAAAATCTGTCTCAGTTTAAAGTGTATAACATTTAAATCGACAACCTATTGCTATCCTATCAGACCAACAAACAATTTGATCACCTGATATTTTTCACTCTGGCTGCACTTTGCACCAGAAGAACAGTTACAGGCTCTGGAGCATTCTCAGTACCTAATCTGAAGCTTCACACGGCTACTAATAGTTCTGCCTGTATACGCCTATTATTCTGTCTTAAGTTATGTAGAGACTCTAGAAGACAATGAATTTGATTACATGCAAAATGTCCATTGATGCTCACGAATGACACAGTGAACAGTATTTTGCTATTGGATTAACATGACTTACAGCTCCCGTCAGCATGTCATACATGAGTGCCCCTAGACTCCACCAGTCAACTGCCTTGCCATGGCCACTGTGTATCACAATCTCTGGAGCCCTAGAAGCAAACCACACAACATATCTTTGTACTGCATTCAACTGATTTGTATGGCTCTCTCTAGGCTGCTAGCAAACATTCAACTCCACCACCGATTCAGTTTTACTGACTGCACAATCAAAAAGTGCTTTAACACTAACAAGTCTACAGTGTTCAATTTTAAAGGGCAGCCTGTAAAGTCCAGTTTAATTTTACACCATAAGAAAAGCAAAGGAGAAATTTACATCATAACATCAAAACTGCACTTTTCTTACTTATAGATTTATTTTTGCAGAAAAACGCTATCATGATGTAGTTGTCATAACTCGGCCAATAGTTACTGGTAAGCTAGAAAAACACTTATAACATCAAAATGTTCACAAATGTGTCTTCTTTTATGTGAATAAATCTATTTTGTGAATAAATACAGAGAACTCTTACTTTATGAACTCCCAGTTTTTGTTTAAGTGAAAATATTGTGTGAAGAAATTCTTCTAATTTGAAAATAATGTCAATAGCCATGCTTGGAATTCAATACTGAATAAAGCAGTCAAAAATATTTTAAAATTGGATAATAAATGACCTCAAAACTAAAAATCCTCAATTTTTCCTTTTAAAAAATCTCACAGCACAGCAATTTGAAATCTTTCGTGATTTTCTTGGATTTTCCACAACAACATCACTGCCTCACTTCAAGTCATTTGTGAAGCAGAGGTCATTTCATCTGGGAAACACTGGAATCTGGCATCGCTGCTGTATACATATGATATACAGTATACCATGTAGCCATAACATACATAAACTTCATCATTGCTTCCGTCTTTACATAACATAAGAAAGAATAATAGGCATACACAGGCAGAAGACTACCTGCTTAACTAGGCTCTGCTGAACAGGCCTCATTTTGCAGATCTGGCCATTCCCTCCACGAAATTGTCGATCTATAGCTATATAGCCACTGGCAAGACTGGCAAGACTAACAACACCTCCATATCAACTGGAGAACCAGTTGGTTGTCTAAACCGGCATATATGTAAAAATGGGCGCACATACGACAATCACTCTTACGTCACCTTAGCAGAAGGAAGGCAGAGACAGTCTACGGGATATTTTGTTTTCAAATTTATCATCACTTTTACATTAATTTTGTCTTTTTAAACAGCTAAATTATCGTTCTTGATAATTGATCATTAAAATTTTATTCTCAGACAAGTTTTTCCTTTCTTTTCACTCGTCATATAAGTTTTAATTATCTACTTCTTCTGTGTGTCTATTTTAGTGTCATTGTGCAGGACATCATCAAACCTGTTTTCTGTTTCATGACTTTGATGGCACCATGGAATCCCAACCAAAATCTCATAACGTTTTTTGGTTTTCAATCATGTAATTTTATTTAGATTTAGGTCCACACTAATACTGGCCGACCCTTCTACATGTAATTTAAAACTTAATCATAAAAAGACATGTGAAATGATAATTCACTGGCCAAGAAAGAGAAATCAGCAAATAATTTTACCTAATGTTATTCCTGTTTTAACCAGGGCACCAGAGATGACAATATTTGGTGTTAACCTATCGAGTATGTTAAATTTTGATTCTCATATTGAACGGATTCATAGTCAGGCGCATCAGTCTTTATATGCCATACGAATTCTTGTAGCACATGGCCTCACTGGCCCTTGGCTCTACGACATTCTCCGAGCCATAACGCTGGCCAGGATGCTGTACACCTCTCCATTGTGGTGGGGCTATGCTGGGGCAAAGGCTAGGGATCGGCTCCAGGCTCTGATGTGGAGACTTGTGCATCTCCACTATCTTCCTGGGGACTCCCCAACGTTCGATGATCTCTGTGGCATAGCCGATGTTCGCCTCTTTAAAGCAATCTTGAACAACCCAAATCATGTCTTACATCAGCTACTCCCACCAGTTAAAACCTTCAGTTATTCCCTACGGCCCCACACCCATGATCGTATTATTCCTCCTGCTGACAATCAAACGCCTTATTGTTTTATTATTAGGATGTCATAATTATGCATATTAAGTTTTCTTGTGTTCTTAAATACTTGTAAACCAATGTGGGATTAGCTATTGGTTAATAAAGAATATACTTACTTACTTCTATAATTTTCTGTGTTTATAAATCGCCTATGAACTGAAGAACTGTTCTTTTCTTACCTAGATCACACCTTTATATACTGTGCTTGGCTTCCTTGTGTCTTCTATTTCTGTGTCTCTTATCATGATTGCCTCAAAACATTGCCCACTTTTGTACTGTATTCTGTTCATGTTATTCTACCTTGCCAAATCTGCTGGAGATAGGTCTGTTGCTGGATTTACTCATGCATTGCTACATCTGGTCTATTTTGGAACCCCATTCATTTTATCTGGTTTATGGTACTGCTTTTTCGATTCAGTCATATGTTCTGCTGCTATCTAATACCAGTAACATTATTTCCCACCCTGGATCGAATGTAATTTCATGTAGAACATCTGTTACATGTAATGGATTTTCTATGTAATTGTTTCTGTTGCTTCATTTCGCTGGTGATGTTGAAATAAATCTTGACCAGTCAGATTCAATGTCTGGATGTTGATCAGTCAAACATCTAACAATCGTAATAAAGCTGTTGACCTACATAATTTTTTTGTGAGCATTCCTTGTATATACTTGATCTTCCTGAGACCTGGCTTCACCCTAGTGACACACCTGGACTCATTTCTAATTTCACACCCCCAACCTCCTCTATACTAATTGAAACCTGGTGCAGTGGTAAAGGTGGTGCACTCACCTTACTTTTCAATTCATATCTGCTACTGCACAAATTCAATCTGCCTATTCCTGCACCCAAGTCATTTGAGGTCCTGGCTGCTACCTCTCAACAAACTGGCAACAAACTGGTATTGCTTCTAAACATTTATCGTCCACCATCTCTATTTTTGACTGATTTTCTTAAAATGATTCCAGTCACTACATGAATATATCCTCCTCCTCTGAAATACTTAATATGGATGACTTTAATATTCATCCTGATATAGTGGGTCATTGTTCCTCAAAATTTCTTGATATGTTGGAACAGTTTGACATGAAATAGCTCATTACTTTTCCGACACATAGAAAAAGTCATACCGTGGCTGTTTTTATAAACAATTCTAAATAATAAATAGTTCTGATTCAAAATAGCTTCATTCGGCTACACCTATTAAGTCATATCTTTCATATCACATTGCCATTTTCTCAAAGTTCAACTTCCCATTTAACGCTATCGCATCTGAATTAATTTTAAAGCCCAGCCTGTAAGTCCAGTTTAATTTTACGTCATGACGTCAAAAGTCTTAATTATTTACGATTTTTGTGGAAAAACATCATCATCTTGTACTTTTTATAACTCTGCCAATAATTAAGCTAGAAACATGCCTCTAGCATCAAAATGTTCACAAATGTGTCCTCATTTTTGTGCATAAATCTATTTTATGAACAAATACTGGGAATTCCTGCTCTTATCATGGTGGTGTAATGGTATGTTCGCTGCCTCGTAACCTGACGCCACTACGTAGTGACCTTGGACAAGTTGCTCACCCACAGTTGTCTGCGAGGAAGGCAACGGGAAACCACCTCACTCATCTCATCCCCGGGTGGCATAAAGCCAATGGACCTGCCTTCGGGCAGAAAACTCATCATCATCATCATCATCATCATCATCATCATCCTGAAACTATAGGCATTAGCAGTTTTTCATTTAAACGAAAAAACTGTGTGATGCAGTTTTTTAAATTTGAAAGTAATGACTGTAAAAAATTTTTAAATTGGATAATAAATGAGCCCAAAAATCAAAAACATTTCATACACTCGTGTAAGCTCCATTTTTGAATTTTAATGATAATCCCACAACTTGAAAGCGTTACAACTCTGGTTTCTCACTAACACAGCTCGGCCTCACTTGGAGTTATTTGTGGAGGGGAGATCGTTTCACACTGAAAACATGGGGATTTCAGTTATTCAGCTGTAGGTGGGAATGTAATAAAATCAGCACCAGTCTGTTGCCTATGCAGTCTATCTCCAAGGGGTGACAGCTGACTCATAATTATGGATGCACATCTATATTACATGCACAATTTATACATATTTATATATAACAAATGCTATGTTGTATGTACATAAACATTATAATGTTTCTATATTTATATATAACCTAAGATAATGGTAGGCATACAAAGGCAGAACTAGAAGTGGCTCAAATAAGTCTTTAGACAAACAGGCTAACAGGCTAACAGGCCTTCCTTTGGATATGAGACCAGCCCCTCCACAGAACTGTTACACCACTGAGTAGAACTGCAATTAACTGGTCCATATTAGCAGAAGATAGTCGTCTACTCCCGCCTGTATTTGTAATCATAATAGTAATCCCAAAGTTTCTACAGTGCCCAACGAAAGCCACATCACGGGGACCAGCTTATTCACAGGTGCTCAGTCAAAACATAATCGACAGGCAAAAGTTTCGGTTCCAGGTCGAGATCCAAGAGTCAGGCAGAGAGACAGCATGGCAGCTACAGTGGTTCATGTTTGGCATTGAAGCGGAGAGAGGGATAAGAGGAAGAATGGGAGTCAGGACATGATCTGTGAAAGAGGAATGTTTGCAGTTTTCAGTTAAAACTTGGGTTTTCAGTGCAGAAATTGCAAGCGGTGGAGTGTAGTTGAGTTTGTATGATGGGTCAGATAACTGTCGCAGTTCTGGGGAAGTTTATTCCAGAGTGGTGGGGCGGCTATGGCTATGATGCAATTGCCAAATTTTAAGGAAGAGGTGATGGACGGGCAGAGGAGTGTTACGGTAGAAGAGGAGCCAGTTGAGTGGAGTGGTTGGATTGTAAATAACTAACGAAGATCGGAGGGTTGTGAGGATTGAAGTGTGTTGTAGGTAAGTCATAGGGCTTTGTACTCGATTCATTCAGGTATTTTAAGCCCATGAAGTGATTTAATAACAGGAGTTATGTGATGGTATTTAGGGGTTTTGGTGACAGCACAAGCAAGAGCATTCTGAATGGTATCGAGTTATCGCCACTTGCGAGTAAAGAATAGGGAACTAACTCTAACATCAATTTAGTCCCCCCAACATTTCAAACAATGCCAGGCCTAGCCAAAAAGTCAGGTCAGTTTCTCGAAGTTTAGTCCCAGTAGTAGGAAATCCGCTGAAGTGCAGATCAAAACAACATCCAGAGGTAAACTAACAGCTGAGAAATAGTTACTGAGAATGGGATTACGTGTAACTAAGAATATCGCCCATCTCCAGGTGATACCCACTGAACAGTTTTCCATTGCATGTATGTGTGTGTGTGTGGTGTGTGTGGGTACATACAATGTATATAAATGCATAAGTCATAATGAGGCCTATATATATATATATATGTTAGATAAAATGGTATATTACATATATATAAACATATTAACATCTATAAAGACACAGAGTTCGAACCAGACTTGCAGCCAGAAATAGCCATTTGAACTGGCCTAACCTTTCGGGTAATATGTCAGTCAATACTTCTACACAATAGCTTGGGGCATTAACTTTGTTTGGTACAGCCAATAAACTATTTTTGAGGTACAAATACTCTCAATTTAACCTGTCAATTAAAGATCACTAACTCAAACGGCCTTGGCCAGATTATTTTTAGTAAAGTAAATTTGATAATGGTCTAGTCTGTCAGCCGATGTCAGACAAGTTCAGTGGGCAATAACCGTGGGAAGCTGACAACTTCTCGGCCGCTGACTAAGAATAGCCGTCAGTCTGCATGTGTTCAATGGTTGATTTGTTGTGCAAATCGACTCCACCCCTTCAGAAAGTGCATAATTTTTAGAAAATTCCATTGATTTAGGACCGTAAGTTGCCTAATTGATAATCATAATAGATTAGCCTAGAAACAAGGCCTTATTTATGATGCATAACCACCGAAATCATAAGGACGCATAGCAGTGTTTACCTTATAAAATATCCTCATTCAAAGTTTATTTTTATGTCTAAAAGTTGTTCAGAATTGCAAATTTTATAATATTTAAATGGACTAACATGTTTTCTGACTGCACGGAAAAAGAAACCATCTTGTGAAACATATTAGTATTCGAACAAATGCTTGAAAACAATCCGGCGTTTTCCGGCGTTTTTCCTTATGGGCTCCAGAGCTAATCCGGTGAAATCCGGTAACGGACTCCAGCACCTACCCGGTTAAATCCAGTAATGGACTTTAGAGGTTTTAATTGGGCTATATATACCCTTAAAGCAAGGAATTTCCAGAAATTGCGCCCTTTCTGAAGGGGTGGAGTCAAGATGCAAGGTGTTCACTATTTAAACCTCTAAAGTCCGTTACTATATAAACAACTACACACAGGATGAGCTGCATTGGTTACCCAAGTAAAGATGCACTGAGTTTAAGATTCTTATGCTGATGTGTAACTGTCTGGCCAGTTGTGCTCCATCCTATCTTAGAGAGCTGTGCATTTCAGTGTCATCCTTACCTGGCTGCAGATCTCTTTGTTCAACAACACAGGGTAATCTGGTTGTTGCTGTCCTGTACTACCACAATGCAAAATGGAAGCTTTGCTGTTGTCGGCCCCTCATTTTGGAACACGCAACAACTTCTTTGGAGACTTTGTGGAATTGGTAGAGCAAATGTCCACATACTCATTGCCATAGGTAATAATAATGCTAAAACTTTCAAAGCAGTGCTTGACTCTGATGGCCTGGTACTGGTACAGAATGTTCCATTGCACACATACTAATTTGGTCTTGTCTTCATCACTTTATCCAAAAGCCATGGCGTTGAACCTCACTTAACCTGTCACTGAAGCACTGCTATGCTTTCAAGTTCATACGTCCTACATAAGTTGTAGTTTCGCATTCCAAATGTCTCCTCTCCTTCTGTGCTTAACTTGGGTGCGACTCTGCACACGTCAGCTGTTGTTCTGCTGATCGACTGGTGGGTCATATTTCAAATTTGCACAATAATTCATGTATGTTCAGACTCCTACTGCTGACTGAGCTTTTTTGAGTTATTTCTCTGCTATACCATGGATTTTGTGTGTTTCTGGACAGTTTTTGGTTACATATGCATGAAACTTCATTGCCATTGGACTGGTCCGTTATTCAGAGGTAAGACAGGTTCCCAGCTGCACAATACTGAACCACCGATCATAAGGCCAAAAGAGACTCTGGAGTGACAATGACTGCCAATCATGGAGAGGTTCAGTGGCCAAATTTGCCGACTACTACTAAATGCCTATCCTGCACAGACCCAATATATATATATATACATACTTTGGACCAGAAATTGACCTTCTCTGAGCATATGAAAGACAGTGTGTTGAACATGTGTTAACATCTCTGTCAGATACACACTATATGCCACCTGCCAAAGCTGCGTTTACCTTCACACGTGCAGTCATATGCACTAGGGCTGACCATGATAATGGCATTTATGCAGGCCTCACTCTTTTGTGCACATACCAACTTCAATCTGATTTAAATGCTGCCTTCGATCCACAGACACTTTGACTCTGGTTGTTCCTCACATCAGGACAGAGTTGGGCTCTCAGGTGTTCTCAGTGACTAAGTCCAAACCTTTGGAATTCCCCACGAAGTTAAGAGTGCCCTGTCAGTTCTTTAATGTCATTCAAGTCTAAACTTAAACCACCTACCTGCTTCAACTTGCTTACCAACTGCAGCCTGAGTTCTGGTTCCCTGACTTAATGAAATTTTACAGGATTCTCCAATGAATTACTAGGTTTGACTATGGTTTCACTTAAAAGAAAAGAAAATCAATTGATGCATTGTGATTATGGGTGCTATAATGTCATTAGATTAGATCAGATTCAGATGCCTTCAATTTGCACTTTGTGCAAATGGATCTTGTAACAATCGTCATACATGTCGTAGAGAAAACAGACAACTTGTCAACAATTTTCAGTTTCCATAAGCTGATACTTTAAGAAAATTTCATGACTTTTGGTCCAACATCATGCACTTTTATTTCAAAAGTATAAAATATCAAGTTGTGCTATTCACATGAAAAGCTGACACTTTTCGAATCTCAGGCTAAAACTTGGAGAAGTTTTGGTTCAAAATTTATGCACTTGTATTTAAAAAATACAAAATATCAATTGGCAGGAAACTGCATGTGGAAATTCAACCTGTCTCTAACCATGTTATTAATAACAGAAATTGGCCTTAATGCAGGATAATAAAATTTGCAGAAAATGAGCCTGAGATGCAGATGCAATGATTATATGAAAAAATCGATATCATGGTATAACTGAAAACGGCACTTTCCGACCTGGTAAGTGACAAGTGGTCACTCTTCACTACTGCTCACATAGAGATCTGAAAAACAGAGACTTAGAAAATGATCGTGAAAATAAATCTGCCAAATCTGTCATCATTGCTCTCTGCACTTTGCATCTAATATTTTGGATTTTATGGTTAGCTTTTTCTTACATGTATTCGATTGTTCCACAGAAAGTATGAGTCAGAGATCCCTCATGAATTGATTCCTTGCACAGTCCAAAGTCTGTCAGTTTGACATGCCCTGCAAAGAATGCATCCACATAAGTAAGAAGCAGCTTTAAATGTACAGTAAAAGTCCAGTAACGTGTGGATGACAGGAGTGGAGACACCACAATCATGTGAAGAATAGAACGTGTGCTAATGAATTACACTGAAATATTCTGGAATCTGCATGCTACATCTTAATATATAGGTCTATTGTTCTTTAAATGCATTTGCAGTATCCTTCTTAATGTAGACCTATTGACTTCATTTTAAAAATAGAAATAGAAATGTGCATACAATAAAAACACTAAATTCACAGTAAATCAGTAAAACTTTTAAAAAGTATAAATTTAAGCTATAAAAGACATTAAACTACTGTCTAAAAGAACATTTTCATGTTACATTTAAACAAGTTTGCATGGTTTATTATCGAAGACTATACAGTGCGGACTCATTAATGCGAAGTCATGGGGGACACGCCTTCGAAACAGCATGTAAACCAGTTCACGTGTTAAACGGGACATTGTTGAAATATACTGACTCTACTGCTCGATCGCCCACACTCCCCTATCCCACGCTGTTCCCTCCAGCCAAGCTCCTCCTTGCCTCTTCGCACGTCAGACAGGTCTGTACTCAGCTGGCCACCCAGCCAACCAACCTCTCAGCGGCTGTGCCGATCAGGCCATACCTGCCTTGTTCTGCCGATACCCCCTCTTAACCGGTTAAAATCGGTTCCAGCCAGACTTCCTTGTCCATCCCTCCTGCCCTGATTAGCTCCCTTCCGCAGCTGAGTCACATGCCCATTTATTTAGAAGACACCCTCCCGCTTGTACAACTAATACCAAGTTCGAGAATGAATGGAATGCTGCAGCTGCCCAAGTACATCTACACTATTTTAATTAGCCTTATTCCCGGTAGTAAAATGCATTAACCAATACAGTGTGTTAAGTTATTAGCTTTGGGGACATACGACCACTTCGCGTTATGCGGAATCGCGGGTAAACCGGGAGTGCATTAACGCGTATGCACTGTATATGCATATCAGCTACCAAAGGTCTGCAGTAATGTAAAGCTGTCTAATGACTCAATAGTGGTGACATAGTTGTTCTTTTGTCACTTCCTTGCATGTAGCATCATTAGATGTCAGTCTCCTGCAATCAGTCATCATCCACTACACTACAGAAGAGCTGATAGAAAATTCTTCTAGAAATTGCAGTTTACCGGACACTGCCTACATCAGCTCTTGCCACCTCTATGTGAGGACAAGAACTGTCTTTGCAAAGAGAGGACACCCTATCACATTACCTACTATTCAGCCTAATCTAATTAATTTAATTTAAAAGTAATTTTATGAATTGATGTATCTTTAGCTATACTGAGTAATAATAATAAAAATTAGTAACTTCTAATGCGCCGGTATCTAATGCACAAGGCATCAACCGATGGTGCACTAAAGCCAAGCCACAATCAGGTCAATATCCAGAATTCAGTCCACAAGACAGAGAGGCAGCCTATGGTGGATAAGCAATTTGAAACAGGTAAGTTTTAAGTTGAGAATGAAATGACAGAAGCGACTGAGCAGAACGAACAGACATAGGGAGGGAGTTCCAAAATTTAGGTCCAGCAACCGAAAATGCCCATTCACCAAGAACAGTTCAGTCCTAGGTATGACCAGAGAAAGAAAATTAGGTGACCTTGCAGAATAATGGTAGGTCTGAGAAATGAGGACCGACTTTAGTAATGTATGTCTGTATATCATAAACTATGTGACCATAAGTGAGAAAACCCTCATAAAACCGGACACATTAATTTGTAAGAAAGTTGCTCAAATGGCCAAAAGGCATAAAAATGGGTCAAAATGAGTTATTTCCATATTCATATTTCTTATTACGTTATTAATCAAGCAGTAAGTCATTTATATAAAACATTTATATAAAATTTATATAAAACAGAATTTTATAGTTCAGTTTTTCTAATTTTGATTTTATAATGAATCCCTGGAACAAAAACTTAATTTAGCATGTTACCTTGGTGACCTAATATGAAGTCGTGTGCACCTATTATTATGCAAAAGACCAAGTCTTGTAAAAATTCACCATAACTGGTGTGATATGGGAAATCTCAATGATGGCATTTACATTGATAGGCGTATGAATACGCTCAACTTAGGCACTTTAGCAAATAAAAGCCACGCATCATGTTCGATTGTCCTTGCCATTCGAACCTATGAAAACAGACGCTTGTAATATAGTCAGAGCAAAACTCAACTACTGTAATTCACTGCTGCATGGCACTACAAAGTCCAACATCACCACACTGCAACATGTACAGAATTCCCTTCTGTTAACCCATCTGGTTACAGGTACCCAAAGGTTTGATCACATCACTTCTGTACTGGCAAATCTCCATTGCCTGTCAGCTCCAGAATCACTTACAAGATAACTCTCCTTACACGTAAAACTCTCTCAACCAATCCACCTGCTTACCTGTCTTCATCCTTACAGCGCTATCAGCCATCCAGATCTCTGCGATCAGCTACACAAAACCTCTTGTCTTTCCCTGACATCAGAGACTATTGGTCTGAATTCTCACAACATGGATTCAGCAATTCTGCACCAGCCATCTGGAACAGTCTTACTGTTTACATCACTCACAACAATATCTCACTAGACATGTTCGTAAAGCGGTTTAATACCTATTTGTATTGTCTTGCTTTTGTTGTCTTGACCCCCTTAAGATGCACTTGTTTAGATCGTTTGGACAGCCATGTGACCAGCATTTTTGAGAGATGCTTGAAAGGCGCTATATAAATGCTTGTTATATTACATTACATTACTGTGACCCAGCCACGCTACAATTCCTTGCTCAGTCGATGGACATTAACTGAGAGACATAGCGGGTTAACAAATGTATTATTGCTTACTTACTTCTTAGAGAGACTCTTCCACATGCAATGCTGGAAGCAATTCACTAACCAAGCTTTCTTACTTTCTCTAGTGGAATCACACTTATGCCCAATGTCCGCAGATGAACTTCAGATAGACTGTAGAACAGCTTCAGAAGATTTAAGATCCAGCACTCAATAATCTTCTTGATCAACATGCACCCAAGAGAACAGTGAAGATTTGTCACCATTACAGTACTCAATGTTTGATTCTGAGTGTGCAGCTGCTAAAAAACATATTCTGGCTCTTGTACGCAGATATCAAAGAACTGGAACTTCATCTGACTGATGAGACTGGACCACTCAGCTGAAACAACTTCATCACACTTACAGCAAGAAACAATCACCATGTTGGAACAGAAATATCGAAAACTGTGGACAATGCTCGTGGACTTGTCAATCCACAGCTCATCAATCAATGGACAGGCTTATCATCAGATGTTACAGCTGATGATTTAGTTAAATCTTTTGCTAAAAAGATCCAAGATGTCATGTCAGCAACTGTAGAGGCACCTCAGCCAACATATTCTGCCAGTACAATTGACCAGCAATTTTGTACGTGATAGAAGACCATTCTATTTGATCATAGTCCTGTGTTATCTGGTCGGAGCACTTCTGAGTGTTATATTCTTGAAGAAGTGTTATATAAATGTGCAATTATGATAATGACTGATCTATCTGAACCAGTCAGCATAACTGAGTTTTTATGCATCATCGAGAGATCTCCAGAAAAGACATGCAACCCTAACCCTGTTTTAACATGATTCATCAAGAAGTTCGCCAATGCACTGGCTCCTTTCCTTACAGAAATATGTAGCAAGTCTCTCAATTCATGAAATATGTAACAAGTTAACAAGTCTCTCAGTTCAAGAACTTTTCTGTATTGACTGAAAAGTGCTCTTGTGGTGCCAGTTCTCAAATAGAACATCAAAAGATCCCTCTGTTTTACTGAACTACAGACTGGTTTCAACAGCAATATTTTCTATAAAAACTATTGGAGAGATGTATACAGTATATCATAGGCTTATTAATTACCTTAATGACAATTCCCTTCTACTTCCTAATCAGTCTGCCTATTGGTCATACCAATCCACAGAAACTACCATCCTTCACGTTCTGACTGATCCACTAACAGCTACTGATACTGGTCTCTGTACTATTGTTAGCTTTCTTGACTTAAGTTCTGCATCTGACATGGATGATCATAGTATTCTTCTGGAAAGATTAATCACTAGCTAATTGGTCAAACCCATGCCTGGCTGACCACATACCTGTCAGGTCAATCATACGATGTTAAATTTCGTAACTGTAATTGTAATTTGAGATTTATAAAGCGCCTCTTAGAGGATAAACTCAACAGAGGTGCTTCCGACCCGAAAAAGTAAAATCACTGTTGAACAGTACAGTCTTTAGGTGCCTGCGGAACACTGAGAGGGGGAGAGAAAGGAGCTCAAGTCGCAATTCTCGAGGTAGACGATTCCAGCAAGTGGGACCAACGTAGGCAAAGCTTCTGGACTGGGCTGCAGCGGTACGCATGCGAGGGACAAACAGAAGATCCTGAGTGGCCGAGCGAAGGGTGCTACGGCCCGGCAACGAGGAGACCAAAGTGCAGAAGTCAATGAGGTAAAGGGGAGCAGAGCCAAGAACACAATTGCGCATGAGGGAGAGGATCTTAAAGTGGACACGCTGCTGGACGGGGAGCCAGTGAAGAGTGTCACGAATATAAGATGAGATGTGGCCATACTTTGGAATGCCCCCTATGAGACGAGCAGCAGAGTTGAGCACAGATTGTAGCTTAGCAGTGTTGGCAAGCGATAGGCCGGTAAAGATGGCGTTCCCACAGTCAACCCTGGTGCAAATGAGGGCATGGACCAGCGTGGAGATAGTGTGAAAGGAAAGAGTACGGCGAATGGTACGGAGCTGAAGAAGATGACAAAAACAAGAGCGAGAGACGCTGTTAACATGAGCAGACAGGGAAAGCTCCTGATCCAGCACAACCCCGAGATCCCGGACCGTAGTAGAGAAGGAGATATCTGGAAATCTTTGGCGTAAGGAGGAGAGATCGATCTTGGCGAGCTGTAAACGGCCATCAAGCCAGATGAACTGGGTCTTATTACAGTTCAAGCAGAGGCAATTGGAGGACGTCCATAGGTCAAGGGCAGATGTGGCATCGAGAATCCTCTGGACAAGGGCTGGGGCTGCCTCCACCGGACCATGGGCATAAGCCTGGGTGTCGTCTGCATACTGAAGGATGGCAACACTCAGTGGGAGGAGGGTCCGAGCTAGATCACAGGTATATAAAATATAGAGGAGAGGAGCTAGGACGGAACCCTGGGGGAGACCAAAAAATACGGGAGACCAAGGGGACCACGAGGGCCCAAAAACGACAGATTGAAGGCGGTCGGAGAGGAATGATCGAAACCAGGTGAGGGCAGAGCCAGTGATACCAAAGGAAATCTCCAAATGCTTTAATAAGATGGAATGATCAACGGTATCGAAAGCAGCACTTACATCAAAAAGGGCCAGAAGGGTGACCTGCCTGCAATCAATAGCCCCAAAAACGTCAGCAAGAAGTCATAAGTGATTCGGTGGAATGGTATTTCCTGAACCCGGACTGAAGAGGAGGCATAAGAGAGTTAGTGTCGAGGTAGTGAGATAGCTGACAAGAGACGGATCTTTCAAGGAGCTTGGAGAGAAAGGACAGGTTAGAAATGGGACGGTAATTACAGGGGGCACTAGGGTCAAGGCCCTGGTGCTTCGAAGATGAAAAAACTACTGCATGTTTGTGGGAGGGCGGGATTGAGCCCTCAGCCAAAGAAGTGTTACACAAAAAATGAAAAAAAGGAATAAGATCGTCAATAAATTCCTTAATTAAAAATGGAGGAAGCGTGTCCAGTTCACAGGACTTGGCTGGTGAGTTCAGGATTAGCTGACGGACATCATCCAGAGATAAAAGGGTCCAACTATTGAGCCTGGAAGACGTGGGAGGGAAAGAGGGAGGAGGCGAGCCCTCAGTAGACTGGCGAACAGAGTCGATCTTCCCGTGCATGTAGTTAAGGTAGTCCGTGGCGGTGAACTGAGGCTGAGCTGAAAAGCCGGAGGCGGTGGAGCGACCAAGGACAGCAGAGAGCGAGCGCCAAAGTCGACGCGGATTACTCTTCTCTCGATCAATCAGCGACTCCCAGTAGGGATATTTGGTGTTCCACAGGGTTCTATACTGTTTATCCTATATCAGGATATATAACTGTTTATTCTCTGGAGAATTTTAGTTCCTGTGCTTTCTCTCACATCGTTATTTAATCAACATAGTCATGCCTATGCTGACGACCTCCAAATATATTCATTTTATTTAAAGCACTTGTAACACGCGCAATGTCAGTTTACCTGAATCTGACGCATGGATCATCTTGTCTAGTTCACTCAGTTACTGAACTGTCTGCAAATATGTTTAAATGCATCTCTGCAGCACATGACTGGACGTCTCAAAACCGACTTTGTCTTAACATGAACAAAACTAAGTTCTGTGGTGTGGTCCTCCAAGATCTAATTTGCCTATCATTCCAATTTTCCTACAAGATACACAGATTCTCGAAGTTCATGACCTAGGTGTGACTCTTGATTCCAGATTGACACTGAAATCTTATGTTACCAACATAAAATTGTTTTGTTACTTTTACCTGACACAACTTTCGACCTATTTGTTTGATCTCGAACTCTTGATGCTGCCCATGCTCTTGTCTATGAACTTGTCTTATCATGCACAGACTATTGCAATTCAATACTCAGTTCTCTTCCTCATCAAGTTTATGACTCCTTACAGTCAGAGCTTGCCTTGTTCTTCACCTTCCTCCAAGATATCCACTTACAGACTTAACGCCTTCAAAATTACACTGGTTTCCAGCTCAGGTTTAATTTAAAGTTGTTGTCCATGTATACAAGGTGCTTTGTGCTGTATTAACAAGCTACCTTTCTGACTTTTGCATTCCACTCACACTTAATCCCAGTAGGACAAACTTAAGATCAACTTCCTCTGGTCAACTGTTTTGTCTCTTCTGTTTCTCTTATTTCATTTCACAAACAATTAAAGACATATTTTTTCCAGCTACCTGGACTTTAGAGGTGAATTTATAAAATTAGCATAATAAAAGTATCTGATTAATAATAATAATAATGATAATGATAATGATAATAATGATAATGATAATATTAATAATAATAATAATAATTCATTCATTCTCCTAAGAAGCTTTCTCAGTCACCCGAAACTCCGAAACTCTAGCACACTTTATGATGTTCTTCTTGTGTGGACCACCCCATTTGAAGAAATTTGACTCTCTGTTGTGCCAGGGCCTGGAAACAATTCTCAATATGTCTCTATCTGACAAACAATGGCTCCAGGCCTCCCTTCCAGTCAAGGCTGGAGGGTTTGCACATTCGCTGGGTTACCTTGTTTGTGCTTCCCGCCTTTTTGGCTTTGGCTGCAAGCACCCAGAGTCTTCAATCCTCATGCTTAACAATCTTCAGGCACCCAAGGATTCACAGGCCAAAACTCTGCTGGATCGCTGGTGTGCTGATTGAGCAGTTCTCAACCCAGACAATGCCTTTGTTCACAAGCAATTGTACATGTCACAGCAGGCCTCAGACTGGAGTCAACATATGTGAACCTCACGAGTGCCATTGTGGTGCCCTTGTCATGGCCAATGGCTCCCATGGGCTTTCTTGCTGCCTTGAACCAGGTCGAACCACCAGACATGTGACCCTCAATGATTTAATATGTCGGGGACTTATTTGGGGAGGTTTCCCTGCAGTGAAGGAACTACCTGGACTCAGCAGAACAGACAGAAAAAGACCTGATGGTCTAACCCTCATTCCATGGTGGATGGGTCACGCTTGATTTGGGATGCCACTGTAACAGACACTCTGGCCGCATCTTACCTCCCATCCACATCGACCTCAGCTGCCGGCAAAGCCAAAATGGCAGCAGATAGGAAGTAAAAATACAACACTTTTGCACAGAACTACCACTTTGTCCCTTTAGCGTTTGAGACTCTCGGCCCAATTAACAGCAGTGGCCTACTCTTCATAACAGACTTAGGGCACTATCTCTATCGTATAACTGGTGACATGAGAGAAAACAGTTAACTTTTCCAGCGTATTGCTATCACAATTCAACGCTTCAATTCTATTGCCTGCCAAGGTACTTTTGCTCCACCAGATCTTGACCATTTCTAGCCGTCCCAGAACTGTTTATTCTCCGGAGAATTTTTTAAATCCTGACGTATCATAGATACCTTGGGGAAAAAATAAAAATAATAGACACCCTTTAACATCTCCTAGCATAATTTTTTAATTCCTGAGGGATTACACCTACCTTGAGGCTAAAAAATTTTACAAAATAATAATAATAATAATAACACCAATAAGTACTTTAACCAAACAGTAATTCAAACCACCCATTTCTGCTTTTGAAATATGCCTAAAAGCTAAGTCTTGAGTAAAATGTTACAAATTCTCACCATTCTAAATGGAACATCCTAATGCAAACTTGCATCAACTGAAGGCAAAACAATTGTAAAGTAACATTTTTTTCTTTCTTTTAATAGGTTATGGAAAATGCTGCACTCTAAATCAGGGTTTCACAAGGCAGTATAAAGAGCCTTTGATACCAAAACACACTTTTAGTAATCAAGTGAGCGTGCCACATTAAAATATAGACAGACCCACTAACTACATCACTCGCCCACACAGCTGACTGGCTCATTCGTTCACTCACTCACACAATTACTTACCTACTCACAGTATGGCTCACCCATTCACTCACTAACTCATTTATTTTAGTAAGAATCGTTGCTCCTTGACACCGGACCTAATACTTCGGTAGCTACATTTCCACGTAATTGCATATTATCATACATGCATGCATGGTGTAACCTAGCACCTGTGAACCATAAGCAATAACGAGCCATTAAACTGTAAATTGCACAGGCACACTGGATGAACATTGCCTCTGAAGACGGGAATAATAACTTTCACACATAAAGTTTTAATTTCCCTCTGTCATTCCAGCAATTTGCTAAGTGAAAGGCATATTTTTAGGTAGGCAATAGATCAATAAAGCAGTGGTGAGGTTTTCCAGTATATATGATAATTCCTGGATAGATTTCGAGATAGTCTTTCAAAGCTCGAGGATTCAATGGTGAAAAAACATAAGATACTTAATAACAGGTCTCATTTCTATTTTAAATTTCTTTTAAAAGGACAGCTTAAACATAAAAATTTCTTGCAATTAAACTCATTTTGGTGAGGTTAACCAAAAACAAATACTACTTTTTCTTGGAGTAATTTGAGGAAAGAAAACTTTGAATTGATATATAAAGTCCACACCAATTTGAGGATATAAAATACCTGAGAACTTAACCTTCAGGGTTTGCCAGTAAGCAGGCTTATATGGCAATAATAATAGTAACAACGTGACCCGCCATCCCAAAACTAGGCGCTTGTCGCACACGTTAATTTATGAGCAACAAGCCAAAAATGGTGAATTTCGACTATAATATGCAAATTCTGTTTTCAACAAATTCAAGCGTTAATACAATTCTAAAACATAATAGGTACCCAAATAAAAGTTACAATTATTTATTTATCAAAAAAAATTAGAGTTTTAATGAGCGTTCCTTAAAACAATAGCGTAAATCCGGCTGATTTTGACCGGTTTTCAAAGGGTTGCATTAAGAGTCGGCTCATTGAAACACATCAATGTTATATATGCTTAGAAAGGTCACGATCTGGACTACATAGTGATATGAGCAGCAGGATTGGTAGAAAATAAATTAACCTAGAAAAACATGAATAATTATGGTACATAAAACGGGCTTTGGCGTTGCCACACACGTCACGTGACAGCCTTGTGCTAGGTGATTGGTTAGCTGACGGTTCGTGCATGCACAATAGCGTGTCTTCCTGGCCTGGCCTTTAAAAATGTCTTTGTTGGCGTTCAGTTCGGTCTTAGCTTAAGCTGTTTAATTTCAAAGTTTCTAATTACTCGTGAAGAATGAAACGCAAAATTGTCCAATTATTGAACAATGCAAACAGGCATGGTGTTAAAGATGATTATATTGCTGATGATATGTGAGAATGCTTCAACGATTCCAAGGTAAGACTATGATTAAATTTTATGTACAGTGCTGCATGCTGCTTATGTATGAAGGACACTTAGTATAATAAAACATTAGGCCTACTCTTCATTAAATTGACGATTTGAGGACCTAAAACGTACAATCGTTTGAAACTTTATTGGTGCAATGGGATCCTCATGTTGTCTTATAACTGACTGGATGTTATTAAAGTAAAGGGTGCCTCATCGTAATCGTAAACTCAAGATTTCTACAGCGCCCAACGAAAGCTAAGTCAGGGACTAGCTTATTCACAGACGCTCAGTCAAAACAAAATCAATAGGCAAGAAGGATTCAGTTTCAGGTCAAGATTCAAGAGGCAGGCAGGCAGACGGTGGTTGGAGTGTGGAACTGGATCTGCAGAATAGATAAGAGGGAGAAGTGTTTGGCTGGCTTAAAGACTTTTCTGTTAGCTGCCACAGATGGTGCAAAAATAGTTGTTTTAAGTGGGATAGAATTTCGGATGTGAAGAAAATCAAATGACGTGTTTTTGTACAAGTCTTTCGCACAGTGTGAATGTGTTAATTCTGTTTGCACAAGGAGATGACTCAGATACGGACCAAGAGGCTGATGATGAAAACAATGGAACAGTTTGCGACTACTTTGATGTCCAGCTTCCGCAATCTTTCTCTGACTGTGGTAAGATTTTTGCCTGTTGAAGTGCTTATTGACTGAACAACTTCCAATTTTCTTCATAAATTGTATGTTCCAGATGGTTAAATCTTGCATAATTCTTTATGCATAATAATTTACAGAATAGAATTCATAATCGTTTCTTGAATGTTCGTAAATGAATGTTGCAGGGTATGTTTTAAAACTTTAACTGAACTTTTAGTGAGGCATTGCAAAGCATAATTTTGTGTTGGGTATTGAATGAATAAACATAAGATTTTGGTTTAAGATTAATGTTTTGTTGCTTACAGTTCATGGAACTTTATGATGTCACAGCCAGCTGTTTGGTGGTTGGCATTGTATCAGACAGTTTATAGGGGAAGAAACAGAAACCATACAGATGAATATTCAGAAAATGACATCCTACAATAAGGGCATGGTACTACTGGGAATTCTGTCATGTAGTGTCAATGCTATCGAAAGGACACTGCGCACAAAGCAGGTGAATGTTAATCGCAAGAACAACCACATTCGTTGTTTCTTCACATGCCACCAGTATCAGTACCAAAGGGTCTGGATGCTAAATGGAAGAAATATCTCTTTGAGAAGATCAGACAATTCTGCTGGGAGGATATGAAGGACACAATATGTCCAAGGATCGTGCCTCTGTTGTCGCTGCCTCCAGTTCATGTCAAAGCATACGTACCTGGCACCAGTGGCAATGATGGTATGAAAGCCACAGAAGGACATTCCAGTGACCTGCCAGATAACAAAACTACTGGAAAGAGGAGCAAAAGGAAAGAAGACAGCTGATGAGGGACAGGGACAATGACTGTTAGCCGATGGTAGTGAAGCATGGAAAGGGTTCATGAGGACAGCGATGCGGCAGAGTACACATGGTCGTGACCATGGAAAGTGACATGGCGATTATTATTGCTTAATAACTGTACATTACTGTTAACTACAACTCATAATACATGTATATCTTCATAATAATTGACATTTTATAAGCTTGAAATTTTCGATGTAGGGAATACAGTTATTAACCGATTTTCGAGCTTTTCGGGTTTTTATTTTTTTGGTGCATATTTCCAAATCTTGCCATTTTATAATATAAATGACTGAAACTTGCACCATAGTGAGTTATTATGTCACTAATTATGTGTGCCAAATTACATGCACGTAGCTTTATTACAAGTATGTGTTGCTAAGGACTATCTGAGTCAAAACTTTGATTGCTTTTTTCTCCGAATTCAGTTTCCCTGACTACTAATCTTTAACAATGCACAGCTCCGGTTAGGAACATCATAAATTAATAAGTAATACGTCATTTGAAAGGTCTCAGACAGCAGAACTATATGGAAGAATAAAGTGGATTTTGATTTTTGGCGACAAAAGCCTACATTTGGCATGATGGGTCACACAATAATAGTAACACTACTAACAATAATAATAATCCACAAGATAGCGACATTTGTGATGCAAGTCACATTCTGTGTGACCAGTGCCACCTCTGCACTACCTAATCAGGAGAATTTCAGCATACCTTTCACAGACAGCAATCGCAAGCTGCAACATAAACTTTTAAATATGCTGGGCTGCCTGCAACACATGTCTGTCCCTGTTGCTACTGAAACTGTTAGCCCTATTAATGCCATTGGAGCAGAATTTGTCCCAGAGCTTAGTCATCGTGATCAGCTGTCTCAGGAGATAAGCATGAGGCATACTACTTCTTCCAATGTATTTCTGTCTGTGCCCAAAGCCACAACGCTACTGCCTTTAAGAGTACTTTTCCAGGTGGTCTTTCAGACAAGGCCTAACTTTCCAGAAATAACATTTCTACCTCTTAACATAATTTTTCACGAGAGATCATTCCTACCTTGGATTAAACAATAATAATAATAATAATAATAATAATAATAATAATAATAATACCACTTTGTACCTTTGGCATTCGAGACTCTCTGCCCAATCAATAACAGTGGCCTACTCTTCATAACAGAGTTAGGGCGCCATCTCTCTCGTATAACCGATGACACGAGAGAAACCAGTTATCTTTTCCAGCGCATCGCTGTCACAATTCAACGCTTCAATTCTATTGCCTTCCACGGTACTTTTGGTTCGCCAGATCTTGACAATTTCTAGCCGTCCCAGAATTCTTTATTCTCCAGATAATTTTTTAAAATCCTGAGGGATCATATATATCTCAGGTAAAAAACAAAATAATAATAATAATAATAACTAATAATAATAATAATGGTAATGATAATAACAACAACTGTACATACCCAGTGAGTCAAGAAGAATGTTTTCCGGCTTAAGGTCCCGGTAAATTATGCCCTGAGAATGAAGATGTTCAATGGCCAAGGTTATCTCAGCCAAATAGAAGCTAAATAATCAAGCAAGACATTAACATTCCAACATACTGTAGCATAGGTCACATACCAAGAGTTCATTTATTTAAAGCAAAGCTCAAAATTCTCACCTATCTTATCTGTAATTACCACAGGCTCCAGATCCACCCCCCATGCTCCGTATATAGTTCTGACACTGTTATAACGCTGCTGTACACTCTTGCCTATTTCCTGGATAGCCGTATGCAGAAGATGACCCCAAGGTCCAGGAGCATTATAATGCCATTTATTTATTTTTATTTATTTACTAAAGCACTTATAATGTGCACAATGTTACTACAGCTGAATCTGAGGCACAACTCTATGTTTGTTGGGGGCCAAGATGGAATCATGCAATAGCCAAGGTAAAGTGAGTCTTAACAAGTGATTTAAAAGATGAGAGCAAGTTTGCAAGTCAGGCGTTTTGTGGTAGATGATTCCAAATACGAGGAGCACAGCAGCTAAAGGTACGTGATCCTACGGTTGTCCTGAACCTAGGTTCTTGCAACAAACCAGTATCAGAAGAATGCAAGAATCTAGGAGGGCGATATGGAGTCAGCAATGTACTAACATATTATGAAAGGCCGGCGTTCTGAGCCTTAAAGGTCAAGTATGCAATTTCAAACTTAATAAACTTTTCAATAGTGAAATTCACGAAGGCCATCTAATGCATTTGATGAAGAAGAAGTATATAAAAACCCTAGAAAGAGAGCTCTGAACCCTCTGGAGCTTTTTTACATTAAAAGAGGATATATCACAAAACACTGCATTTGCATAGTCTAATCGAGAACCAACAAGTGCATATGCCACTGTTTAAGCCAAGTCATCACATCAATCAGAGAATGGCTGATGTGACAAAATGTCTTGATGTGGCAGAAACAAGACCTGCAAATTGAAGACACATGTGAAGTCATAGTGAGCGAGTTGTCATCGGTGACACCGAGAGTATTAATTTTGTCTGACATAGTTTACTGGGATTTTGGTTCCTACAAGGTCAATAGATGAATGCAAACACAAAGACTGCACATGCTGATGAGTTTTAAAATAACTGCCTATGGCTTGTCAGGGTTGATTGCAAGATCATTAAAGCAGAACTAAATGTTGCGTGGGTAAATGGCAGGAGTAACTATGACTCTCTTGTGTGAGTTCGTTGGTCTGTTCCTGGAAGTCATGCCCGCAGAGTAATGCTTAGCTGGGTTAGGAGTGACATGGGTTGCTACTGTCGCTCCTATAATGTCTGGCGGCAGCTCCATGGCCTCTAACGGTGCCACCGCACTCGCTTCATGCGATAGTGGTTACCCAAGTGTGCCCGCCGGATGCTTTCTGCCGGTGATGTTAGATGGCAATGAGGCGTACCTTCCTACAGAGGTTGATCGGTTGGATACCGCGGCAGGAAGAGTTTAGTAATCTGTGTCGTGTGATCTCGTCACGGTGCGGGTGAAAAGCTTGGAATCCTGTGGTGAGATCGACTTCGACTCCCGAAGCGGGGTGCGCCAATGCCCGTCTGCTCTATCCGTCCCATCAGACAACTTATAGGCTGCATTCTCTGGCCTTGTCTGAGACCGATCCGTTCAGGACGCAGGGGGAATGGGCCCAGCGCTGCCCTTAATGTGTGAATGTTACTAGAGTCGGTTTGAGTGCCAACCGATCGGTGCAATAGTGACCAGCACCCTGATCACTGGCCATTATTGGGACAGTAGTGTAATCTGGGGTGGAGGGTTGTCACACACCTTCGTCAATGGGTTACCACGAGTGTACCTGAGGGGCAGGTGCCGGTAGCCCGGTTCGAACACAGGACTAGTGACATGCTGCCACCTGTAAAGCAAGTCATGGGCTTGGAGAAGGCCGCCCGGTTGAGCACAGGGCGAAAACCTGACACCCCGACCCCAGGGGTGGAGGGCGAGGGCACTACAGCAATCTCTAAACTGGTGACGGAAACTGTATCCGATACACTCGATGGATGAGTGTGTACGTACGTACCAGTCCTTCGTGGACCGTCTACTATTTCAGCACGAATCCACCTCCGGGCCACTCCTGTAACAGGGAGATGCTTTACCCGATGCTTACCGAATGTCAAAGTGAAGAAATTCCACAAGCGCAAGGGTTACGGCCTGGAGTGACTAGTACACTCTTAAAGAAAACGAAGAGAGGGTAAACGGCTGGAGTAACTGCTCCTTTAATGAGTCCGTTAGTCTGATGGCTAAGGCCGCTGCAGTAGCATCTGGCGGCAGCTTCACGGACTTTAACAGTAGCACTCATATACATAGTGGCTACCCTAGAGTTCCAGCCGATTCGCTCTTTGTACGCTTTGGGGCTTACAGCAGTCGGTCAATGTTAGATGGCAATGAGACATCCCGCCTCACCAGAGGTTGATTGGTTGGATATCACGACAGGAAGAGCTTAGTAGTTAGTAGCTGCGTGGTCTCGTCGCGGCAAAAGCGAAAAGCTCGGAGCCGAGTGGTGAGGTCAACTTCGACTCCCTGAGCGGGGTGCTGCAACACCCGTCTGCTCTGTCCGTCTTGTCAGGCAACTTACAGGCTGTTTCACTGGCCTTGCCTGCAACCAGTGTTCTGAGCAGTATTGTGTCCGGCAAAGGACTGTGTTCTGCGAGGGACCAATTACCGTACAGGATAGAGGGGGAATGGGCCCAACGCTGCCCACTTAATGTGGAAATATTAAAAGAATTGGGTTGATTGCCAACCGATTGGTGCGGTAGTGACTTGCATCCATATCACTGGTCGTCATCGGGACAAAGTATGTAATTCGGGGTGGAGGGCTGTCACACACCATTGACGATGGGCCACGTTGGAGTGCCTGTCTGGGAATGGGCGCCAGTGGCCCGGCTCGAACTGGAGAGTGACAAGTGGCTGCCTGTAAAGCAAGTGGGTGCCCTGTTGTGTGCATGGTGAAATCCTGAAACTCCATACAGAGGGAGCGGGCCCTACAGCAGACTTTGAACTGGAGAAGGAAGCTGTATCCAAACACTTGATGGACGAGTGCTAGCACAAATCCGCCTCCGGGCCACTCTCAAGAGGGAGGAGTCTTATCTATGTAGCAGATTGGATATGTCAAAGTGAAGAAATTCAAAAAGCGCAAGGGTAACGGTTTGGAGTGACTAATACTCTCCCCCAAGCCTCGGCCACTTTACCATTGGGATATGGTTGGGGTGAAGTCCTGTGCACGCGCCTTGACGTGGCGGGGGAGCAACTCCAGTCCACCTCGTGTGGATGCAGTATGGAGGCCAAGCGTGCAAAGGCGAAAACCAAAACGATTAAAATGGCTACCTTAAATATTTTAAAGGGTGCTGCCTCCGCAGCGCCTGTCGTTACAGCCGAAGGAGCGGCGAGTGTGGTGCCTGGGAGGTTGAGTGTCCCAAGTGCCATCGATACTTCAAAGGGTCTAGAGGGCTTTCGATCCATCAGCAAAGTGCCCCATCAGCGAAGTGCCCACCACGCGGCACACCAGGTTCCTGTGAAAGCCAAGGCGAGATGGCCCCCGGAGGAGAGAAAGCGTATGGTCAGATTAGAGGCCGACCTCCTTGCCTCTGGGGTGAATCCGGCACTCATAAACAATCGATTGGTAGTGGTCTTTAAGGACAGGTCCCGCGAGTCAATCAAAGGGCTCCGCAAGAAGCAGGACTACAAGGATGAAGTCATAGCACTTGTAGCCTGGATACGGGAACAGCAACGAGCTGCGGAGTCTGATGAGGATTCGCTGAGTGGGCCTGCCGAGGAAAGCTGTCCCGGTTCTAATTGGCGAAGGGAGGTCCTTCATTCTGCCAACGAGGGCCTCCAAGAAGACAGAGGAGAGCCGGGCAGTAATCCCCTTATTGAGACCCTACTTCAAGCTGTGGAGAACGCGGAGAGAGTAACACCTGATGGTGATGCAGTTGCGAGGACATTGCTCGATAGTTGTGCGGAGAGATTAACCACTCTCCTCAAATCATGCCCAGAGAGGAACGAGAGAAGCAAACCTCGAAAAGGGAAAGTGGGCAAAAAGCCGCCAGGCCCTGACAGGCCAAAAACCGGCAAATCGAAGCGGAGGCTGAACCCGAAACGTCTTGCCCGCCAGATGGCATAAGCTAGGGTACAGAAAGCCTACCGCTCTAACCGTAAGAGGTGCACTGAGATGGTCCTCGAGGGACAATGGGAGCAGGAAGAGGGGCACATTGACTTTGATGGAACAAGAGGGATTTTGGAGATCCATTTTCTCCTCTCCTTCTGAGGTCGATGAGAGGCCGGTCCCTAAGGTGCAAGTGGACTGGTCCATCGTTGAACCTGTAACCATTGCGGAGGTGGCGAAAGCTATTGCCAACTCAGAGGAAAGTGTGGCGGAACCCGACGGAGTCACACTCAAGGAGATGAAGACGGTCTCCCCAAAGTTTCTAGCCAACTACCACAACCTATGGCTTGCGCTGGGGTACACCCCCAGGCGCTACGTGGAGGGTGAGACCATTCTGATTCCCAAAGAAGGAGACCCGAAGGACCCGGCAAACTATAGGCCGATCACCATGGCCTCGCGTGTGACGAGGGTCTTTCATAAGATCATGGCCGCTCGTCTGACCGAGAAAGTTTCGCTTGAAAGTTTCGCTTGATCCGAGGCAGAAAGCGTTCATGCCTGTTGACGGATGTGCTGACAATGTCTTCCTTCTGGATTCCATCATAAGGGGGGCCCAGCGGCAGAGAAGATCGGTGTGTCTAGCCTTCATTGATGTGGCCAAAGCCTTCGATTGTGTCTCTCACGAGACACTGGCTAGGTCACTTAAGAGGCTGGGCGTGCCATCGCCGCTGGTGCAGTACGTAACATCTATGTACGCCAACACCTCGACCGTCATGAAAGCAGGCGGTCGAAAGAGCGGACCAATCCAGTGCGGCTGCGGTGTGCGGCAAGGCGACCCCCTGTCGGCCATCCTGTTCAACTGCGTGATGGATGAAGTGTTGTCGGCCCTAAACCCGGCTATTGGTTTCCACCTTAACAGTGACTACCAGGTCCGGTGTTTAGCATATGCTGACGACCTCGTCCTTATTGCTTCAACTGCTGAGGGCTTGCGTGAACAGGTTGCTAGAGTGTCCGAGGCGCTGCAGTACAGTGGTCTGAGACTGAACTCAGCAAAGTGTGCTACCCTCCGCATCGATGTGGATGGGAAAGTTAAACGCTGGGTGGTTAATCCTTCACCGATTCTTTCCATCGATGGTGAATCAGTAAAATCCCTTACTGTAGTGCAGACATTCAAGTACCTGGGATTGCAGGCTGGAGTGTCCGGTATGAGGAAGGCATACCACGACTTCCTCAATGTCGGGCTCGATCGGTTAACACGTGTTCCTCTAAAGCCCAACAGCGCATGTTCCTATTGCGCTGTCATTTGTTGCCGAAATGTATCATGGACTTGTTCTCGGGGAGTTAACGTCCAAATCGCTTGAGTAGTTGGACCGGTTGGTGAGAGCGGCAGTACGCAAATGGTTGTGGCTGCCGCACGATACTCCCACCGGATACTTCCACGCCAACGCAAAGGACGGAGGACTGGAAGTGCCGCACCTGCGGTACCTTAGTCCACCGTCACATGGCCAAGGTGGAGGAGTCACGAGACCCCATTATGCAGTACGTGGCTACAGGTCCTATCTTCCTGGGTGCGAGGAGGAAGTGTGCACGATTGGCAAAGGTGGCAAATCGGGAACTGAGTGACTGCAGGGACGTGAAAGAGCTCTTGGCAACCCAGCTTCATTCATCGGTTGATGGTCGGGGATTGAAAAAGCAGGGACAAACCCCCCACGTTAACACCTGGGTGACTGACGGGTCCGCCCTCCTTAGTGGAGGTGACTACGTTCAGGCCATCAAAGTGCGGGGGAACCTGTTGCCGTCTGCAGAGCGTAGCTCTCGCGGGCGTCGCACGGGTACCATATGGTGTGACGCCGGGTGCAATGCTCAAGGCACCCTGGCTCACATCTCCCAAAGCTGTGTGAGAACCCACCGTCTCCGGTGTGACAGACACAATTCGGTGCTCAACCTGATCGTCAATAGGGTTGAGTCAAAGGGTCACGAAGTGATCCGGGAGCCGACCATTGTTACTGGAGTTGGGAGGCGAAAGCCTGACTTGGTGGTCTTGGTGGATGGGGTGGCCCATGTTGTTGATGTCACTATCACTGCGGACTGTAATGATATGAGCGGTCCGTACCGAGAAAAGGTTGACTACTACAACAGACCTGACATCATCGACTGGGTTGCTAAAGTCCATCCGGGCGCACCATGTGAGTTCGGGGCCGTGGTGCTCAACTGGAGAGGAGCTCTCTTCCAATCCTCGTCCCGGCTGCTCCGCAGGTTGGGAGTTGCGGCCGCTGACGAGACCATACTGTCGGTCCGGGTGCTTACGTACACCTCGAACATGTTCAAGTTCTACACCCGGTCGACAGTGAGAGGTCCAGGGCCAACGGACATCGGGCCTCCCTAGGCACCCACCTATGACAAGGCCATACCCATTGCGGACCAAGTTCGGAGGTCCATTCAACGCGGTCTGCCCAAAAGGCGACATACGCGAGTGAGTCCCTGGTCTCGATTGCTCGATAAACCGGAGGCTACCAAATTCTCCCACGGGCCAGCTCGGCTCTGACTGCAGGCCTCGCTTGCGAGGCCTTTCTTTTACGGGTCAGGACCGGTGAATTACATCCAGCAGTCAAACAAGAGCCAAAAGTTATGTCGATGATGATATCTCACTATGGTGACCAGACTGAGATATAACAAAAAAAAAAGCCAAACACCTCATCTACCTGCGGGTAAATGGAGGGAGTAACTATGACTCTCTTAGTGAGTCAGTTGGTCTGTTCCCCGTGAGTCTACCCCACAGAGCAATGCTTAGCTGGACGAGTGGCGACCTGTGGGGGCTAAGGTCGCTGCAGTCAAATCTGGCGGCAGCTTCATGGGCTTTAACGGTGCCACTCATATACATAGTGGTTACCCTAGAGGTCCAACCAACTGCTCTTCGTAGGCTTCGTGGCTTGGAGTGGTCAGTCAATGTTAGATGGCAATCGGGCATCCCGCCTCACCAGAGGTTGATTGGTTGGATACCACGAGAAGAAGTGCTTAGTAGTTTCTGCTGAGTAATCACGACATGGCGGAAGCAAAAAGCATGGAACCGAGTGGTGAGGTCAACTTCGACTCCCTGAGCAGGGTGCCGCAACACCTGTCTGCTCTAACCGTTCTGTCAGGAAACTAACAGGTTCCACACTGGTCTTGCCTGTCGACCGAGTTCCAGTATATCAGCGTGTTCCGAAAGGATCGTGCTCCGTACAGGACTGATTTCTGTACAGGATGGAGGGAGAATGGGCCCACCACTGCCCACTTAATGCGGAAATATTAAGAGTTGGGTTGAGTGCCAACCGATCGATGCAGTAGTGACTGCACCTTTCTCACTGGCCATCATCAGGACAGAGTATGTAATCTGGGGCAAAGGGCTGTCACACACTATTTTTGAGGGCCTCGATGGAGCACCTGAGGGGACAGGTGCTGATATCCTGACTAGAATTGGACAGTGACAAGTGGCCACCTGTAAAGCAAGTGATCGGCTCGGAGTGGGTCACCCTGTCGCCTGCAGGGTGAAATCCTGGAACCCCTACCCCAGGGTAAAAGGAGAGGGCACTACAGCATTCTTTGAACTGGTGATGGAAACTCTATCGATATACTTGATGGACGAGTGCTTGCATGAGTCCGCCTCCGGGCCACTCCCGAGAGGGAGGAGATTTATCTATGAAGCAGACTGAATATCAAAGTGAAGATATTCAAAAAGCGCAAGTGTAACGACCTGGAGTGACTAGTACTCCCTTAAGGTAGTGAAGAGAGGACAAACATTGCTCGAGTTCAATTTTAGCTGAGGGATCTGTTGCAGAGAAAGTGAGGTTGAGTTGAGTATTATCAACATATTGCTGGACCACTGTGTTACATGTGCATGCAATTTGACAAATGGGCAAAATAAAGAATGAAAAAAGGAGAGGCTGAGGACAGAACCCTGAGGTAGACCTGAACAACAGGCAACAGCATCAAAGCGAGATGAGTTTATTGCCACCAGTTGAGAACAATCATTAACCCAATACAGATGAGTGCGTACTGGAGCGTACAACCGGGGTGACGATGAGCATGCAGTAAAAGGTAGTGGGTGTGTGGTATTATCTAGATGGCTCTCAGTTGATCACAGACGTTATATTTTTAAAACCTTACATCATTTAGGCCAAGATAACATAATTAAGCACAGAAATAAGTGGAAGATATTTTTAGAATTGAGTCATAAACATGAAAATTAACCAATCAAATTGGACATTTAAATCACGAATTTAAATAATTTAAGATGGCACAGTGTGGCCTTACAGACAACGAGATTCGGCACATGCTTGATGAATTGACATCAGACAATGACAGCTTTGACTCATCTGACAATTAAAACCTGTTTGGTTGCATCCAGTGATGAAGATGAAGTGGCTTTGACTGAAGAACATTCTGACATCAATACCAAGTTCACATATTGAAACTTGAAACTGGGTCGGGTGAATTGGATGTTGATGACTCGGGCGAGATTTACTGGACTGAAGAAGTATCAAACTTTCCAGTTTCACCACTAACTGTTCCATTTACAAGCATCTATGGCGGACCAGCCCATGATGCACCATTTTGAACTTTTTCTCACTGTTTTCAGATAAGAGTGTTTTTCATGTGCTAGCTGAACAGACCAATCTGTATTAGGAGAATAGGTCAGCTGCACAGCAAGCAAGTAGTTAAACCCCACAGAAGAAAATGGAACCTTACATCTGTTCTTGCGATTTATGTTCAGAGAATAAGATCAAGACTCCCAAAAGCTGCCCCAAGAAGACTCATTATGAATATGAAGCATGCAAAGTTCCTTTGTGCAAACTTGGATGCTTCCACATTTACCACAAGCAAAATCAGACAGTGGTTCCATGAACCAGTAACTAAGTAAGTGCCAGCTGGGTGTGGAGGAGGTAAGCAGTAGAGCACATCAAAAGAACTGTTCAAATTTTCATTTTAAATTGTCCTTCCTGAACTGTTCAGTCCAGTCTGTTGAGAAAGAGAAGTTGATCCAGGAAGCTTCAGCCATCTTCAAGGTGACCATCCCCTGTTGATCCAGCACACTCAAGCATTCATCGAATCGGCTCTTTTCAGAGCCACCAAATGTCTGAAAAGCAAACATCAGCCTGTCTGCCTCTCTCTGTGCCTGGCTTGTTGTAATGTTTCTGTTGTTGCTCTGTTGTTGTGCATTTTGCAGTGTTTCTGATGTTGTAGTTGTACTGCTGTGTGTGTTTTGGAGGTGGTGGGGTGGGAAGGTATCTCTTGAGTATCACAAAATTCTGTTTCAAAAACTGGACAAAAGGATTAAAAAAGGAGATAAAATGCTAAAGAATGATGTTAACCTCAAGTCTGTAAGTCAAAAACTGACTAATTTCTTACTTCAGAAGTGTTCTTATATTTCCTTTGATTTTTACGATTATGGTCTACATACTAAAAATATTTTACCTCCTTCACTTATGAAATATTTTCAAAATTTCTATTGGGTTTGTCTGGTATTTATTTCTGCACAGTTTTTGATGACACTACATATGTTGTAACCGAAAATGTTTTCTATGTGGGCTTGAACATGAAAAAGTAAAAAAAATGGGGTGAGGTACAGTTTTGGGGAAATTCTGGCTACCCCAAAAATTTTTGTACCAAAAACTAGGCAGATGGATGGAAAGAGGAGATAAAATGCTAAAGAACAATGTTAACCTCATGTCTGTAGGTCAAGAAATTACTGAGACATCACAACCTGAAAACCATTAATTTTACGATAAAATTGCTCGTCGTTGTCATTAGGCAGATGTAATTCTCTCATCAGTACTGGGCTAAGATAAGAAGATATCCAGTGAAGACTGACAGTATCAAATGCAGCACTGAAATCAAGAGATATAAGAAGAGGTACTTTGCCGGAATCCATTGAATGAAATATATTGTTAAACCTCTAAAGTCCTTTCCCAGATTTCACCAGGTAGGTGCTGGAGCCCATTACCAGATTTCACCGGATTGACTCTGAAGTTGATAAGGAAAAACATCAGATTGTTTCAAAGCATTTGTTCAAACACTGTGTTTCATACGATGATTTCTTTTGGTGTGTGATCATAAAACATGTTAATCCATTTAAATATCGTGAAATTTGCAGTTGTTTATCTTCAACTCTATTATGAATATTAATTAGGCAATATATGGTCCTAAATCAACAGAATTTTTCAAAAATTATGCACTTTCTGAAGGGATGGAGTCGATTTATGCAAACAGTTGACAGTAAAAGACGTGCAAACTGGCAGGTAACTTAGACCCAAGTCAGTGGCTGAGAAGTCGACAGCCTCCCACAGTAATGACCCACTCAAATTGTCTGACATCAACCAACAAACTAGACCTTTATCAATCTACTGCACTAAAAATAATCTGGCAAAAGCCATTTCAACTGGCCATCATTAAGATTGACAGATTAAAATCAAAGTATTTGTACCTCAAAAATAGTTTTTTGACTTTAAAACACAAAGTCAATGCCCCAAACCCTTGCCTAGAAGTATTGACCGACATTTTGGCCAAAGGTTAGGCCGGTTCAAATGGCTGATTATGACTGCATGTCTTATTCAAATGCCAAAAAACCTTTCTAGGTTTTAATGTATTATATGCATTTACTACACATGTAAAACAGTTTATATATAATACCAATAGGTCTAAATAATATCAATATCTTTTATAAATATAATATATATAACATTTTATATATAATATATATTGACCTAATTAAAAATTACACATGTATATACATTGTACACACACACTCACTCACACACACACATACACACACATATATATATATACACGGAAAACTGTTGATCTTATAGCACCAGAAGACACAGGCATTGAGCTTTTTCAGTCGCCACATGATCCCATTCTCAGGCACCATTCCTCACCTGCTAGGCTACCAATTGATGTTTTGATCTGAACTTCAGCAGATTACCTACCACTGTGACTAAATTTCAAGAAATTTACCGGACTTTTGGCTAGGCCTGGCATTGTTCGAAATGTTGGGAGCATAAGATGATGTCAGAGTTAAGTCCCTATTATGTACCCGCATGCATAGACAACTCTATATATAACTACAGGCAGGTGTTGACTACCAAATGGATCTTCTGCTAATATGGAGGACATAATAGATAATTGTAATTGTAATTGTAAGTTTAAATTTGTATAGCGCCTCTTCAAGCAAAAACTAATCAGTGGTGCTCACTGCGCTAGACTTGATGTTAAAAGTCACTAATGATGTTAAGTGTCATTAAGAACAGAGTAGTATCCTGCAAGTGAACATAACTCAGACAACTAGAAGAGTCACCAATGGCAAGCTCGCGCACACACGCAAAGCCATACCAACAGATTCCCAACTAGAGTTAAAAGATGATGGCATGTTCTGAAATCCCGAAGTTCCTGAAGCTCGTGGCACCAAGGATGAGGAATGACGATGGGCGATGTGATCCGCCGCCGATGGCACACGGTTGTCTCACCGTCCAACAGTCCCTCGCAGGTGGAAAGCCACGCGGCGATCAGATATTCCCCGATCCGAAGGATATACACAGGACGGACAGGTATTCCTCGCCCGCCGGCCGGTAGGTTGTTAGGCCGTTAGTTAGTTGAACCATTCCGTGGCTGACAGTCGGAGCTGCTCCTAAGACTTTCTTCGCCCTTCCTCCACCGAGACAAATTCCCGGCGTAGACGGCGTGCGTTGGTCTGAAGGTCCGAAGCTCGACATTCAAGCTGGAAGCCTGTCCCCCCTCTGTTGGTGGACTCTTCCAGGCACAGAAGGTCACGAAAACAGGCAAAAAAACCGTCCGAATTGCAGTAAATCCGTGTCAGAAAGGAAAAATAATTCTGACATGCTGACTCGGCAACAGAAAGCAACGAAACTGCAGAAAATTATCGAGCTTATGCCACGCTAGACGATATAATCTGTCAAAATGACACATGGAAAGCCACGCAGCCAACATGGCCAACACAGTCTTTACAGTTCTACCCAGTGGAGTAACAATTCTGTGGAGGGGCTGGTCCTATCTGCAAAAGGAGACCTTCTAAGAGCCTAATTACCTTGTATGCCTAAGTATTATTTGAGCCACTACTGGTTCAGCCTTTGTATGCCTACAATTATCTTATGTTATATATAAACACAGAAACATTATGTTTATCTATGTTGTTGCGGGTGGTATGTTTGGTAGGAAGGTAACTTGGTGGGTTGTGTGCCACATGCAACATTATGAGATGCACCTGCAGACAGGAATGTAGATGGGAGTGTTGAAGGAGTGTCTGAAGGAATGTCAGAGGTATGGTGAGTGATGGGAAAACTATATAAAGGATGTATTTGTTGTAAAATTGGAATTGACCAAGAAATTGTTGAAGAGTTGAAACCAAACATTGTCTAAGGGGGGTATCATTTGATACCCCCTAGACAACAAGACTCCAACATATAGGGGTATAAAATAAAGAAGACGACAGAGTTATAAAAAGTACACAAAAGCAAAAATAATTCGGACTTCTGATATCCTGACATAAAATTAAACTGAACTTTACAGGTTGGGCTTTGAAATTAATTCAGACTCCTTAGGACTAACCCTATCATGTTTAATTTTACGTCATGACGTCAAAAGTCTGAATTATTTGCGTTTTCGAGGTAAAACATCACTGTCTTGTACTTTTTATAACTCTGCCAATAATAAGCTAGACACTTGCCTCTAGCATCAAAATGGTCACAAATGCGTCCTCTTTAATGTGTATAAATCTATTTTAAGAATAACTATTGGGAATTCCTACTCTTATTCTGAAACTATAGGCACTTGTAGTTTTTTTATTAAATGAAAACATGTGATGAAGTTCTTAAATTTGAAAGTAATGACACGAGCTGTGTTAACAATTTAATACTGAATGAAGTGGTGAAAAATCTTTTAATCAGGTAATGAACTAAAAAAATCAAAAAAACCACACACCCTCGTAAACTTCATTTTTTGCACTTTAATGACAGGGGTACAATGAAGCAGAACGTTTCGGCGCCGCCGTTTTGGCACTGGTCGTTTTGGGGCTTATAAACATAAATGCATTTCTCAGTAAGCATAGTAAACGTAGTACACAACAGTTGACAATAAATGTTTATTTGTTTTTTCATGCAAAGTTGTATTGTTCAATGTCGTAAACACACTATCTTTGTTATTTTGTTTTAAAGCATTTAGTATATCAAAGTTTTAATACATTTTGAAATAAACGTAGCATATCAAAGTTGTCAAGGAATGTTCAATTAATATTGTTCAATGCGTTATGTTTTGGTAAGCTGTACAGTCCTGATGGAGTTCACGAGTCCATCAAAAAATTATACAACAGTCCTCTAAGGTACTCGACGATGTTTCGTTCGTTGTAACTCTCAACAATTGTCCTGATTCTGAGATCTGCGTCGACGTATTTTCTGCGCTTTACCGGCGGCTGGTCTCCACAAACGAATTGCTCATATACTAGGTCACGCCCTTTTTCAACTGCTCGGATTCCGTCTATAAATTTCCAAATGGTTGGGTGATCCATCCAAAATTCGGCTTGCAATCTTCAATTGGCTGCTTCAACACAGTTGTTGGTACGATCCTCTCCATTCAGTGTCCTCTCGTAGACAGACCACGTCTGAGGAGGAAACAATGCACGATGTCGAGTCCTGTTATGATTTTGACGTCCTATGTAGAAGTCCTCAAACCAGTTGATGATTGGCGTGAGGTCCTCCATAATTTCATTTGCCAAAGCCTCCAAAGCAACATCTAGGTCATCGATTGGAACAAAGAAGAGCGCGACTATCATTTGGGTGGCCAAAGCGAAATCCGGATTCGTGTTGTATCAGCAAAGCAGACCTTCGTCCGCCAATTTCTTGCACATGTTCTTCGTCAAATGGAGGCGGCATTCATGGATTGCACAATTCAAAAACGTTGCTCAAACAGCTCCAATAGCGGCCTGCTCAAAGTCGATGGAGACTGACGACGGATTGAGATGTGGCCAGGATTCAAAACGGTGGCACCAAAACAGCGGCGCCAAAACGACTGGCACCAAAACAACGGTACCAAAATGGTGGTGCCAAAACAGCGGCGCCAAAACGTCACATACCACGGGTACAACTCTAGTTTCTCACCACCACAGCTTGGCCTCACTTGGAGTTATTTGTGGATGGGAGATCGTTTTGCATAGAAAACAGGGATTTCAGTTTTTCAGCTGTGATTGGGGAATGTAATAAAGTCAGCTCCAGTCTGTTACCTATGCGGTCCATCTCCAAGAGGCGGCAGTTGACTCATTATTAGGGATGCAAAGCTATATTACAAACAAATTCTATACATATCTATATAAAACCTATACTATGTTGCATATACATAAATAAACATTATAACGATAACTGTCACAGTTCTGGGGAAGTTTATTCCAGAGTGGTGGGGCAGCTATGGCTAAGGTGCAAATGCCAAATTCTAAGGAAGAGGTGATGGACGGGCAGAGGAGTGTTACGGTAGTAGAGGAGCCAGTTGAGCGAAGTGGTTGAATTGTAAATAACTAACGAAGATCGGAGGGTTGTGAGGATTGAAGTGTGTTGTAGGTAAGTCATAGGGCTTTGTACTCGATTCATTCAGGTATTTTAAGCCCATGAAGTGATTTAATAACAGGAGTTATGTGATGGTATTTAGGGGTTTTGGTGACAGCACAAGCAAGAGCATTCTGAATGGTATCGAGTTATCGCCACTTGTGAGTAAAGAATAGGGAACTAACTCTAACATCAATTTAGTCCCCCCAACATTTCAAACAATGCCAGGCCTAGCCAAAAGTCAGGTCAGTTTCTCGAAGTTTAGTCCCAGTAGTAGGAAATCCGCTGAAGTGCAGATCAAAACAACATCCAGAGGTAAACTAACAGCTGAGAAATAGTTACTGAGAATGGGATTACGTGTAACTGAAGAATATCGCCCATCTCCAGGTGATACCAGATGAACAGTTTTCCATTGCATGTATATGTGTGTGTGTGTGCGTGTGTGTGGTGTGTGTGTGGTGTGTGTGGTATGTGTGTGGTGTGTGTGTACATACAATGTATATAAATGCATAATTCATAATGAGGCCTATATATATATATATATATATATATGTTAGATAAAATAGTATATTACATATATATAAACATGTTAACATCTATAAAGACACAGAATTCGAACCAGACATGCAGCCAGAAATAGCCATTTGAACTGGCCTAACATTTGAAGTAATATGTCAATCAATACTTATACACAATAGCTTGGGGCATTAACTTTGTTTGCTACAGCCAGTAAACTATTTTTGAGGTACAAATACTCTCAATTTAACCTGTCGTTTAAAGACCACCAATTCAAATGGCCAGATTATGCTTAGTAAAGTAAATTTGATAATGGTCTAGTCTGTCAGCCGATGTCAGACAAGTTCAGTGGGCAAGTTCAGTGGGCAATAACCATGGGAGGCTGACAACTTCTCGGCCGCTGACGAGGGTCTAAGTTTAGCTGTCAGCTGCATGTGTTCAATAGTCGATTCGTTGTGTAAATCAACTACATCCCTTCATAAAGTGCATAATTTTTGGAAAATTCCATTATTTAGGACCGTAAGTTGCCTAATTAATATTCATAAGAGCAGCTGAGAAACAAGGCCTTATTTATGACGAATAATCGCCAAAATCATAAGACCTCATTCAAAGTTCTTTTTTACATCTAAAAGTCATTCAAAGCTGCAAATTTTATGATACTTAAACGGATTAACATGTTTTCTGACTGCACACAAAAAGAAATCATCTTATGAAACATATTAGTATTCAAACAAATGCTTTAAAACAAACCAGTGTTTTCCAGCTTTTTTCCTTATCGACTCCAGAGCCAACCCAGTGAAATCTGGTAACAGACTCCAGCACCTACCCAGTGAAATCTGGTAATGGACTTTAAAGGTTTAAGTGTGCCTGTCAGCTCCATTGTTCGGTCAGGCTTGGTTGGTTCTCATTTGCATACCTAGTGGTGCGTGAAGCATGTGTGTACAGCTGTTCGCTGGGTAGGTATTGATTATTATTTGATGCTAGCCCGGGTGGGCGCTGACGCATGCCTGTTGACTGCGGGGAAGGAATGGAGCTGACGTGTGGCTTGCTTCCTGTGTAGCGTACCTACAGAGTCAGTTGTGTTTCGTGTCATTCTTTGCATTTTAACAAAAAGTATATGTTGTTGTATTAGCATAGGGTGTACATTAGCAGACGTGTCTAGACAGGAAGTCTGAGATTTGAATTAAGTTTGTGAGGTTGATTTTGAGAAGTGCTGACTGTGTAAAAATTATCGTTTAAATGTGACTGCCTGTATATGTGAAAAGCATCATTCTGTTAATTAAATAAATAAAGTTTGATTTTGACATTAATGAGGAAAGAAAAGAACTTGGTCTCCAATTTGTGAAATTAGGGCCAACTTTGAACAATTTTAAACTAGGAGTCAAGGAGTAAGGTTACAGTGCTAAGTCCAGGGTAGGCATTGTAGGACAATATCTGCACAACAGTCAGCACATACAGGAGCTCAATAGTTTGCCAACCACTTGGACACATTACCCATTGTCAGCCTAGGAAGAGGTGGTGACAGTGCCAGTAAGAGCAGTCTGTTGAATGACGTTTACAACAAGCCAACTAAAAAGGACTAAAATTTGAAGAGGATGTTATGTGCTCCTGAAGACATATGACAAATAGGCATTCAAGCAGTTCAGAAATATTATTCAGATTGGAAATAAGTAGACAATTTGGCAGACAATCCTTATCTAGATCAGTTTTTTAGTAGAAGTGTCACAAAAGCAGTTTTAAAAGCAGAGGGAAAACGGCCTTTGCAAAAGGAGAAACTAGTCAGGTGAGTGCTGAGGATGGAAAACACATTAGAACAGGATTTAATAAAGTAGGAATGATGTCCAGTTGTGATGATTTAGACTGAACATTTCTAATGAGTCTAGCAAATTTCCTGTACTGTAATGGGAAGTAAGGTACAGAACTCATTGCCAGTATGTCGAATATCAAGAAACAGTTTTGCCCTGTCTAACCCAGACCTATGCTTTGATATTGCAGATTTTACCGTAGAAATTTTAGCAGCAAACAAATTCGAAAAACCTAGACAGAGCTTTTTGTCCTCAAGGTCACTAGACAAATTGCAAGAACTGTTCAAAGAGTGAAGCAGCTTCTTCATAATGCTCCATCAGTCTTTAGAAGTTTTGGCAATGTCCAACTGGTTACAGTAGAACTGCTGTCGAGATGTTAGATGCCCTGCATGCTCTTTTGTAGGCTACTTGATTGCTTTCCTGGAGAGTTTTGTTAAAACAATGTTCCAGACGACGATCACAACTGACCTGCTTGCTTCATCAGAAAGCAGGTCTTTTAACACGTTGGACGCGAGGGACGTGTTAACACGTCCCTCATTTGTATAGCTGGGACGCTACGGACGTGTAAACACGTCCCTCAGGTAGCAACCTTTCTAGGCAGTTCAGCGTCCCAGTAATAATTCCTGCCGCTTGGTAATAATAGTGGATATGTTCTGTCACCTATTGAGTACACACACGATTATTTTGGACACTCCCTATCATATATATATATATCACATATATGCCGAAGACTGAATGGGCCAAATGGCCTTACGACGGACGTGTATACACGTCCCTCTGGTATGAGCTGTTTTTAGGCATTGCAACGCTTGGTAGTAATAGTGGACAAGTGCTGCCACCTACCAAATGCATATACGATTATTTTGGACACTATCATATATACATCACATATATGCCGAAGAATGAATGAACCAAATGGACTGATTTTTAGCCTCGTTACGCTCCATTGAGAAAGTTATTGAATTGGTACAGAAAGATAGTCCTACAGATGATTTACACGGCTGTAGCAGATGCATATATTCTCTACAAGAAGCTTGGAGGAACTAGGCGCCAGAATATTGTTCGGCCTCGGCTGTGAAGCCAAGATCGATACATATATGTATATATATATACATGGTATCAACTGTGTCTAGGCAGTTCCTAGTGTCCCAGTAATAATTCCTGCTGTTTAGTAGTAATAGTGGACATGTTCTGTCACCTACTAAATGCATATACGATTATTTTGGACACTCTCTAGGGCCTGGTATATCACATACATGCCAGAGACTGAATGTACCATGTGTAGTACTATGCTTCAAACAGTATCACACTGAACGTGATCTCTAGACGTCCTACAGTGAGATAGTAAGATAAACACATAAAAGGAACAGTTATTTTTGATTCTGTGAACAAAAGGATGTCAAAAAAGAATAAAAACAATTGTGGGACGTGTTAACACGTCCCTCGCGTGTTCTGTGTTTTTTGGCCTATTTTTGCCGCACCTATATAAAAAATTGGCACGCAGCCAATGGGTTAAAGCAGGTGCGAACAGGTGCAACTTATATCCAGCTCCTTCAGAACAACGGTAGAGCTACCCTACAAAAGCATCTGCTGTCTGGGCTGGTTCTGAAAACAGTTCAGTGTTGAACAGTGCCTGTTCAAACTCGAATATGATGAGCTGCTTGATCAGGTGAAAGGAAAACAATTGGATGGCTGGAGGTACTCACTGCTACTGTTGCAGTGATGAGACTGCAGTCAGAGTTACAGGCAATGTCACTCATCCAGACATTTTCAATCATCTCAGGATTATCAGTGATTAATAAATCCAGCAGATTTCTACAGTGAGTTGAAGTCGACACATGCTGGTTGAGACTGAATGATGTTAATTGATCGTCTAACGCGTGGTCGATATGGTTTCCATCACTGCCCAGAAAGTCACCACAAACGAGCAGATGATCATTAGTACTGGCAGTAATTGAGGAAATCGCATCCTAAAATTCATAATAGAAGGTCTGAATGGAACTTGATGGTAGACGATATATGTTGGTGATGATCAAAGAGGATGCAGCTTTCCCTCCTCAGACAACTGAAGCTCATACAACAACGGATGAAAGAAGTCAGACAGAGAATGGACAGTAACTTGACTGGAGGAATGGTAGATGATTGTGAGACCTCCGCCTCAGCCAGCGCAGCCGTCAGCAGGCTGCCGGTGAACATGTAGAATGGAGAAACCTTCTGGTGCCACTCCTTGTTTAATACAGGTTGTTGCATCAGATGTAATCCACGTCTCAGAGAAAAAATGTGAACTGTACCACACGGGGTCACTACAATCTTACCTTTAAAATCCCATTCCAACATCATCTCACGTCAAACTCTCTGGCCAGAGCCATAACAAAAACAGAGATATCAACATATTACACAAATATTGCATTCGTCACACTGACTGCCCATCAAGCAAAGAATCCAGTTTAAAACCTGTTTTATAGTTCAACAAGTACTACATTTGAATCACCCCATCCATCTCTGTCCCATGCTCAACCACCGTCATATCAACAAATATTGCACTCAATTAATGGACAATATAACTCTTGTCCCTCATACCAACAGTGTTGGGCTATAGAGGGTTCTCAGTTGCTGGTCTATGGCTTTGGAATTTGCTGCCAAGTTCTATTCATTCTGTCAATTCAGTCAGGTCTAAACTTAAGACTCATCTGTTTCAACTTTCTTACCCACTGTAGCCTAGCTTCTGGTTTCTCTGACCTATCGGAATTCGACCCAGTTTCTCCAATGGATTATGATTTTGGATTGCGAATTTGACTTGAAGCGACCATTGACTAATGCCTTGGGCATTTATGATAACGGCGCTATATGTCTTTAGATTAGATTAGGTTAAATTCAGAAGGATATTAGCATATGTATGTTATGCTGCAGAAATCATTCATAAAATGTAGAGATCAATAAAAAATTTGGTAAAGGCCTCTGAATATGTCACCAAAGTCATGGGAATATATGTCTACAATTAACATTAATGGCAGAAATAAATTTTTCCATGACAATTTCAGAAGCCATTTCTGTTATCATACTGTAACAAAAACAGTGCCACAATGAATGGCAACAAATGAAACATCTGTAAAAAATTTAATTTAAAAAAAATTCATGTTTACACTTTATCCCAAACAGTCGACTAATCATATCGTGACCAAATAGAGTGAAAATGTTGACAAACAGTGTGCCATGGACTAAAACCTGGCAAATATATGAGGCTTCAGAGGGTTAAAGCAGAAATCACACCTTGGGTGAAATAGTTACTGACCAAGCTGTGTCTTCCATGAAGATGCCTTCCTTTTCTAGTTGCATAAATAGCTCTCCTCCACAGAGATATTCTAGGATCAGGTAAAGTTTACCTCCAGTTTGGAAGGCATAGATCAAGTCAACAATAAACGGATGCTGCAAACGCCAAACAATGCATAATTAAAAGCAAAGTAACCACACCATTATTACACTAACCTATCTCAGAGGCAGAAGTCCTGCCACAGTATGTATGTACAGTAAAGTCTGAAAATATGCAGATGACAGGAGTTAAGCTGTCAATCGTGGGAAACATGTCAGAAAATTCATCATGGTAGACAACAGATGTTGGCAATGATCAAAGATGATGCATCTTAACTAACTCTAACCAACTGAAGCTCATACAATAATAAATGAAAGTAGCCAGATAGAAGGTGTACGGGGACTTGAGTGGTGGAACAATACCACTAGACCACTGCCTTGGCCAGGACCACTGTCAGCTGCGACCTCTCAAGACACTTCAGGAGAATACTGTGATCGACAGTGTCAAAAGCAGCACTAATATCAAAGAGGGCGAGAAGGGTCACATGCCCCGGTTGAAAGCCTCAAAAATATCCGAGACAATGCGGGTAATAACTGATTCAGTTGATTGGGATCTTTGGAAGCTCGACTGTTGGTTAGGTAGGAGGGAGTCAGCCTTAATGTATTGCATAAGTTGCACTGACATGTGTTTTTCAACCAATTTTAATAGGAAGGATAAATTTGAGATGGGTCGATAGTAGGACAAATTGTTTAAGTCTATGCCAGGGCATCTGAGGGAAGGAAAAACGATGGCTCATTTCTAAGAGGTTGGGAGGGAACCTTCATCCAAGGAAGCATTAAACATTAAGTGTACAAAAGGTAATAAATCATCCATGAATTCCTTTAGAATCAAGTTCACAAGATTTCGATGACCATGTTAGCAGCAGCTGGCGTAAGCCCACCATGGAGATTGGTTGAAGGATCAGCATCTGGCAGTCATTTTGGGGGAAGAGTGGAGGAGATGCACCTTCAGGAGAGAGGCAGACCAAATCCAGTTTGTTTTGGGAAAAAACCAGGTAATCATCAGCTGTGAATGTGGGATGATATCGTGTAGGTCTTGACGTGGTGCTCCCGAGGACCTTGGAGAGCGACGTCCATAGTCGGCGTGGGTTAGATTTTTCACATGTGTGTGACGCCGTTAAGCATCAGCCTCACTCAATCAGCCTCCTTCTTCTAAGATTACTGCTCACTTAATGTAGTAATATTTAAGGAGTCGGGTCAAGTGCCAACCAATCGATGCAGTAGTGATTTGCACTCTGACCACTGGCTATCATCGGGACAGAGTATTTAATCTGGGATGGAGGGCTGTCACACATCCTTTGTCGATGGGCAAGCACGAGGGAACCTGAGGGGACAGGTGCCAGAAACTCAGTTTGAAATGGAGAGTGATACGCGGCCACCTGTAAAGCAAGTCATCGGCTCAGAGTGGGCCACCCTGTTGCGCACAGGGTGAAATCCTGAAACCCCGACCCAGGGGCAGAGGGAGAGGGCACTACAGCATTCATTGAACATGTGAGGGAAACTATTTCGATACATTCGATGGATGAGTGCTTACTCCGGACAAGTACCTCATGGTCAGTAGCCTTGCACAAGTCCAACTCCGGCCACTCCTGTAACAGGGAGATGCCTTACCTATGTCATGCCTGAATATCAAAGTGAAGAAATACAAAAAGTGCAAGGGTAACCACCTGTAGTGACTAGCACTCTCTTAAGGAATAGCCACAAATGTCTACACTCCCCAAACAGATAAAGGGACCACACACAGTAGCAGCTATAGCCGAGATAAATTACGGTACTTGTGCACTTGCCTGCCACAACCAGCCTAGCAAACACCGGCATGAGCTTAGCTGCCATCTCAGCCAAGGTTACAACAGCTCTGTACTGACAGACCTGGCAGTCCAATGCAGGGACTTCATGCTATAAAATAATGTTTATAAACAGTTTTAGTTAATGGAGCCAGAAACATAAATTGTCTGGAATTAAATCACAGTCGCTTTACACCATAACATGACAGCAATGTAATATGACAAAATCAGGTTGCAGGCTACAGCGCAAGTGCCTTCATGTCAGACAGACTAAGCCATTGAGCTTTCTAGCCACACAAAGACAAGTAAATCATACAGTACTGTATTTCAGCATGGCCTTTTAACTCGCTGTTTGTTAACCTCCCAAAGAGCATGCGTAACAGATCTGCATTTTATATATCCATAAATACATACATGTATGTGAAATAGCGATAGCATGAAAGTACAAACACACATAGTACATCTTGCCAATATCGGCAATCACAAAAATGGAGTAGAAAATGCCTGCACAGTGCATCACTGCACGTACTTGTTTTGCCATTTGCTATGCAAATGAGTCAGCTAATGTGCAGTGCCAGTACTGCGTCTAACAACTTTGCTTGTTAATTCGGTGTTGTTAGGAGGTATGATGCAGCTGCACATTAACCAAATTAGCATGTTAGCAGAATATGTGTAAACAGACTTCCACACATTATTGCTATCACCTATCCACTTATTTTTGAACATGTCTTAAGCACAGGGGTATTGTTTTGGAAATAATTTGGCCTCAAAACATAGCAGTCAGCTTATGCATGGATCAACTTATACATTGTCATGAATGAAAAGTTCTGTCATTACCAGTCAGCAGGAGTGCTAAAGGCATAAAAACAAAATGTTTCCTTATTAAAAGGATAATCACATCAAACCTTTACAGCTTCCAAGATGTTTCTCTCAGCTTTAGTGTGTGCAGTATCCTTGGCATTTCGCACAATTGAAGCCTACAAATGGCCATAAAACAGCAGATAAGAACATAGAAAACAGAATGTTCAACCCTTTCAAAACATTCTCATCTTTATGATATTCTTCACTCTCTTATTTATCACCATCATAACAAGAAAAAACATCTAAATTTAAGCAAAATAGCCCCAAACGGGTAAAAGATGTCTCTCTCTATTGCTATGCAAAAGTTATACTTCATTAATAAATTTACCTATAAATTGGTGTTACACCTTGAACTGCCGTAACTAAACAGATTTTTCTACATGAGAATTTCTGTACGAGAACCAGCATAAAGAAACTAGACTGACGAAACACAAAAAAGGGCCAAATTAAGAACAAAATGACATCCAAATTTCTTCTTGATATATAAACTGAAGAGGACATCAACTAAGGCTTGCTAGCAATCTGTCTAAAAGGAATCTTAAAACATGAAAATTCAACATGTCCAGAGATGTCATCCACTCAACCTAAACTGAGATGCTCAATACAGGGCACCATCTTATGGTGATTTTCCTTGTATTCACCTTGTATCTACCATTTGCTTTTCAGTTTATGCTGCCTTTCAATGGTGGCTCAAAGGGCAACAGGCTATAGTTGATTTGGATAGAGCCTTAGAAGTATTAAAACTGGAGCAATTTGTAAATTGTCTCCTTGTGGAACTACATAAACGGCTTATTGAGAAGAAACCAAAGACACTGAAACGGCTAAGTTGGCTGGCAAATATGCCATATTGAACAAGTCCTTTCAAGCTGAGTTCCCAGGAGGAACTAGTTCTGGGAAAAGACAAGAATTTTCTGGGGTTTGGCCAAAATTGGAGGCCGGGCACAAAAGAGGCTCTGTACAAATTTTGTCCACAAAGGAAGGGCAATTTCAACAGAAGTTTGGTTTGCCAATTACCTGTGCTCACTGTAAGAAGATTAGCCACTTCCTTTCATCCTGTTTTAATTTAAAGCGGAAACGGAAGCATCAAAGCCTATAAACCACTCCAAAACTGTGGAATTTATTACAGAGGTTGTAACAAACAAAGCTGACATTGCGGTTGTCTGGCTGAAAGGAAGTGGCCAATCTTCTTTGCAGAGAACCAGTTTCTCTCAGAAAAAGAAAAGAAAAGGAATGAGTATCTTAGACAGAAATTGGGTGTAGCATGTATATCTGACAAGGTACGAGAAGCCAGGGTGACATGGTATGGTCATGTGATGAGGAGAAAAGCGGAAAACTGCATTAAAAGAATTATGACAGCAGAGGTCTACGGACCCTGCAGTCGGGGACGACAAAAGAAGACATGGGGAGGCTTGATTCAACAAGACCTAAAGCTCCTCAGGCCAAAGAAAGAAGATACTGAAGATAGAAACAAATGAAAAAGAAGGATTCATGTGGCTGGTCCCTCCCCTAGGAGTCTGAGTTCTGTGACACAGATGAAAATAGACTCATTAATGAAATTACTGGGGTCACACTTGAGGTACCGTTGGTAGAAATTTGTTTTAACAGTGATTTTGTGAATGACCCTATTCTCTGCTGTTTTACTGATAAGTTGCCCACAGGGATACATATTCTGATTGGTAACGATATAGGGCTAGTCAATGTGGTACATGAATGATCGTGCAGTAAATATGAGAGCCCAAGCAGCGGATGACCCAGAAATTGTACAACTGGGTGTCCACAATTCTGAGACACAGAATGTTTTACCGACTGGATCTTGTGACATAACTGACGATAATTCAATTAACAGACTGATAGGGATACGAATACATCTGACACTGTGTTGTGGCTTGCAGAGCATTCCATCTCTTCCACTGATCTTCATCACTGCCTCAAGTGTGCCTCTTAGCATTCCTTGGCTCTAATCTAATCTATTCTAATGACTTCTATAGCATTGTTATCATAATGCTCAAGGCATCAATCCTGTTTGCAGTGTGTGGACCAATCAACACTGGAAGCCCCTCTGCCCCTCAGGAAAAAGTAAAACATCCTGTGATCTCAGATTGTTATGTGTGCTAGGGCATTATCTTAATTTTTGACATAATGCTAAGTTGCTAACTGCAATAACCAGTAAGTAAAATTTAGCAAAGTCAGTGGCACCACTTTTGCATTACCTAGCCCAATCATGATAAATCTGTAGCATTGGAACCCAAAGGGTCACCTTCAAATATTGTAAAAATGAACAGATTTTTGCAGTGTATTTTTTCCATAAATGGAAAATAAATTGGAGAGGTGAGAGGGTTAGACTTTCAACATGTAATTTTAAGGGCAACCCCAACATAAAAAATGCCCACAAGACCAAGCAAGTCATTTATTATGCCAGGTTCTGAGTTCATCCTTCATTCTTATAATGAAATTCAAAACCATCTGAAGAACTTAAATGAAACTGTAAACATGTTCTGTACTGATGTTTCATGCATAAAATATACTTCTTCAGAATACCTTTTTCAAAACCTTCATTGCAAAGATCTGGCCATTGTCCTTTCCACTGCTAACCTTCCGAACCAAGAAAACCTACAAAAATTTAAAATTTGACACCCTATACCATTGCAGCATCCACATTTCCTCAAGAAACACAGTTGCATGAGCTATTAGAGCAAGTTTTATGACCAGAAATCATTGCCAGCATTAGTTTCGACTTTGAAAGTCTTGGTGCTCTAATGCATTCACACCCCAGCACAATTAGCTGGGGTGTGAATGCATTAGAGCACCAAGACTTGCTTAGCTGGGTGTGAATGCACCCCAGCTAAGTGTGCTATTTCCAGCAAAGCACCAACAAGATAAACTGGACATCTGCAAATCCTCAGACTCAACAAAGACAACATGAACAGATAATATTTCAATTGAACCAGAAATGTTCAACTTTCTCAGGCTCAGGGTCTAGACTAAATTGGATTTTTTGGTCATTTCGGAAGACAGGAAGAGGAGCAATGTTTTTCTGATGTACAGACAGTTTAGAATCTTAGTTTACTTCTTGTTGCATTTTACATAAATTTTGTCATTTTTAACAGTAAATAATCAATTTTGGTCTTGAAAGTTTAATTATTTAGTCAGTTTGTTCTTTTCTTCTGTCTGAGAAGTTTTAATTAATTATTTATTTCTTCTTTGTTTTGATTTACTTGCCGTTCATGCACATGTTATTGGCTGAATTGCATTTTCTGCGCTCCATGACTTGGATGGGCACAGCTGAGACAATCGCTCACCTTGACTGCAGCGTCCCTCAGGGATCTGTCCTCAGCCCACTGCTCTTTCTTCTCCCCATTGCAGAGGTCTTGGACGTCACTGGAGGGGATTGACGGCACATTGTTATGCCGATGACGCCTAGATCTACCTCAGTGTTCCAGCCTTGGATGCTCCATCGGCCACCCAGCGCTTTGCTGAGTGCAGTGAATGCATTGAGGATTAGATGGGTCACAATCACTTGAAGATGAATGTCAAAAAAATGCAGCTCACCTGGACAGGAACAAGACGTCTTCCAGACAGGGTTTCAACCAATGCCCTTCAGCTGCAGTCATCAGCTGTGCCGCTGTTCACAAGCGCGACTGATCTTGGTGTCACTGTCAACTGTGGGCTGACGATGGAGCAACATATGGCAAACGTCTACAGGAAGCGCTACTTCAAGCTGCATCAGCTGAGACAGGTCCGATCATTGCTCTCACTTGACTCCAGAAAAAGCCTCGCTCAGGCCCTCATAAGTGATCGACTCAACTATTGCAACAGCCTGCTGTACGGAGTGGGCTTGAGACTTGTGGCTGCAAAGCGTGCAGGTTCATTGTGGGTGCGTGGAAATTCAAATACATTACCCCTGTGCTACACAAGCTGCATTGGCTGCAGTCCGCAAGATGACTGTCTTCCAGGTTGCGACATTTGTTTATAAGTGTTTGCATGGAATGGCACCACTGTACCTGGCTAGGGAGTGTGTACTGACCTCTTCGATTCCGGGGCGGTACCGGTTACGCTCTGGTGTGAGCCATGACCTGGTGTGGTGTGGAAGGGCCACTGCCACATTTGAAAGAACTTTTGGCACGCCTGTCCCAAAGGTATGGAATGCACTGCTTGATGAACTCCGTGCTCTGGAACTTTCAATCGAGGTTTTCGGGACAGGGTTGAAGACTTACCTGTTCACATCATCTGATTAGGCCGAGCTACTGACAGCGCATCTGCAGTGTATTTGGTTATATTAACTAGTGCTTTATAAATCTCCTTATAATCTTATAATAATTTCATTCTCAACTTAAGATTTACATTTTTCAAACTGCTTATCCAACATAGGCTGCCACTCTGTCTTAGTGGAAGTTATTAATTAACAATAATAACACTGGCCAACAGAAAAAATTTTTTTTCTTGTTGCCTTCGGTTTTAGACCTGTTCTTGGGGTAATTTTGGGCGCTGATTCAGAAAATGTCATTGGATTGAGTGCATCAGGTCTAGTTTCTGAGATATCGTCGATTTTGTAAAGAAAACCCAGTCCACTCTTTAAACGATGTCTTTGGCAAAACTAAAATGTCATAATAAGCTTTATTTATGGCTAATTATAATTCTTGCTGATTCATATAATGCCTACATCCTTATAATGTAAAATCAGCATATCTTGCCGCGTGCTGAGATATTGCTGATTCAACGAAATAACTACTCCGTAGCCTACAGCTTACTCAGCACTAAATTCATGGCCTCATTTAGAATTTATTTGTGCCTATACAGCGTTTCATGGTTTCGAACTATGTAAATAGATTATGCTGAAGTCAGCATTTATAGCCTATATAAACCGCCTCCTGAAAGCTAGAACAGCCGCAGTCGTCTTAGGGCATATTAAGAGTTGGTCGCAAGAACAATCTGTGAATGTGAGCATTAAATAACTACATGTTCTTACTATTTTTTAGGTTAGTCATTTAATTCCTCAGATGCCAACATCCTTAAGGTTATGGCTACTTCCAGACGGAGCTGCATTAACCATCCAGACATATTCTGCTACATTTGTGGGGAATACACACTAAAAGCAAACAGGAAACCGATTTCTGAGTTTGTAAAAAGAGCATATGTAGGTTATTTTGGTGTCAAACTTGGAGATCAAGATAAGCAATGGGCTCCTCATACAGTATGCAAAACTTGTATTGAACAATTGCGCCACTGGACAATTGGAAAGAGAAGCTGCCTGAAATTTGGTGTACCGATGGTTTGGAGGGAACAGATAAACCACTTCGACGACTGTTACTTTTGTATGGTTAATATCATAGGCATCAATCGAAATAATCGTCACAAGTTGTCTTACCCTGATATACCTTCAGCCAGGAGACCTGTTCCGCATTCGGATATTGTACCAGTTCCACCTTTTCGCGAACTACCTCAGCTCTCAGACGATGAGACTTGCATGTCCAATATCGGACAAGATGACGAAAGTGAAGAAAGTGGGGGCAGTGACAGTGATTTCCAATCAACTTCACACAGTGAATGTTTTGACCAAAAAGAGTTGAGTGATCTGATCAGGGACTTAAATCTTTCCAAAGAGTCCTCTGAATTGCTTGCGTCCAGACTAAAGGAAAAGAATGCACTTCAGCCTGGAACGAAAATTACAATTTATAGAAACAGAGAAAAGGATTTGCTGCCATTCTTTACCGAAGACAACAACCTAGTATTCTGTAATGACATCAGCAACTTATTGAAGAAAATTGGTCTGTCGGATTACAGCCCAGATGAGTGGCGTCTTTTTATCGACAGTTCAAAATGTAGTCTGAAATGTGTGCTTTTAAATAACGGCAACAAATTTGGTTCTATTCCAATCGGTCACTCCACCAGGATGAAAGAAGAGTACAATGCCATCTCTTTAGTACTGGAAAAGATAAAATACAAAGAACATCAATGGGTAATTTGTGTAGACTTGAAGATGGTAAATTTCCTCCTTGGTCAACAAAGTGGCTACACAAAGTATCCCTGCTTTTTGTGTCTTTGGGACAGTAGAGCCAAGCATGAACATTGGACAAGAAAAGATTGGCCTTCGAGGAAAGACATGGTGGTTGGAGCTCAAAATGTAATCAAGGAATCTTTGGTGGCACGAGATAGTATCATACTGCCACCACTACATATAAAGCTAGGCCTGATGAAACAATTTGTCAGGGCTTTGAATAAAGAAGGTTCATGCTTCGAATACATAGTACACAAGTTACCAGGAATTACAATGGAAAAATTGAAGGCTGGAATCTTCGATGGTCCACAGATCAGGCAACTTATGAATGACCCACTTTTCATACCATCAATGAATGAAATCGAATCTTGTGCCTGGTCTTCCTTTGTTCTTGTAACTACAAATTTTCTTGGCAACAAGAAGGCAGACAATTATGCACAACTAGTAGAGGATATGCTTCTTCATTTCAACAAGCTTGGCTGCAACATGAGCATTGTCTCCACAGTCACTTAGATCACTTTCCAGAGAATCTTGGTGACTTCAGCGAAGAGCAAGGTGAAAGATTTCACCAAGACATCAAAACAATGGAAAATCGATATCAAGGAAGATGGGATGCACACATGATGGCAGACTATTGCTGGAATATTATGCGCGATTGTTCCGGCAGATGCCACACTCGGAAATCGTACAAAAGGAGCTTCTTCGGTGTCGAATGACTTGAAATTTTTATAACAAACTTGTTCTGTTTGGTATCATATAAGTACAGTTTCAGGTACTACCATTTTCTTTTAAGTATTTGTATTATTATGTTTATTTAGTGTATCACATAATAAATTGAGCACTACATAATTATAGCTATAGCCTTATGTTTTATGGGCGAGCAGAGGCAAGGACTGGTATATGGCATAATGTTCTATATCTCGAAAACTAGACCTGCTGGGAGAAAACTGGTGCCTTTTCTGGAATCAGCAGGTCAAATATACCCAGAAACAGTTCTAACATTTGAGGCAACAAATTATGTGTTGGCCAGTGTAATCATCAAATTTGAAGGGCTTAGAGATGAACTCGTTTCCTTTGGAGAGGAGATACATAAGAAATGATAAATCAAATATGAAGAATAAGTTTTACTTGCATGCTCTGCAAGTCATGTATTGTATTTTTATGAATGTTCCAAATTACCCAACTCAGGATGAAAAGGAAACCTGTTAAATGTGTCTAGTTGACCACAGGCAATAAACTGAGTAAGCAAGTTTAATCCTAGGTTGAGTTAGGGCATGTTGGCAGGACAAGTGAAAATGAGATGAAATCACTTAAAATTAAGAGCAATGATTGAACATAATCTAATTTAATAAAAGCCCAAGTTACAACACAGCAGAGGAAATACTTCATTGTATTTACAAGCCAACCTGGCAAATCTACTCTGTCACTTCATGATTTACTGCCAAATTCTCAGTTCTAACTGTGTTATGTGCCATCCTGTCTCTAGGAATTCACCTGAACCTTTGCTATTTCCCAAGTCTTGGAAGTGCATTTAATAAGAACCTCCCACATCACATGCAATTTTTATGAGTGACGTACTCGTGTTTCCCAATAAGTGATGAATTCCAAAGTCCAAGTCACAGCACTAGCTATTCCATCATCAGTGGAGTTGCTGTTCACTGTCCAGCTCATGTTAATACGAATCAGAACTCATGGACTATATAGTTAATCATATGCAAAGAACCAAAAGTCATTACACAGCCTCCACTTAGCAAGCTCATACCTTGGTTGTTGGATAACTAGGCATATGTACAAACAATTGGGCAACTGTTTTGCATATACACTGTGTCCGGAAAAATTCCAAGGCTTTACGGTAAATATGAAAATAATTAGTAAACATTAATCGATTTTTAAAATTCCAAAAACAGTTTAATCCTGAAATATTATTGAACTATAATTTATGTTCAAAATGTCTGCCATTGGCTTCAACGCAAGCTTCGAGACGTACACGCCACTGACTAACTGTCTTCCTCGCTGAACGCCATTTTTCTAGCAACTTTCTTTATAAAATTCAAATACGTCACTGTGACGTAATTTTAAACGGGGGCCGTTAATAAATTGCAAAGAATTTTGTTGGTAATTATGTACGGATCAAAAAGGTTTTTAAATTTTTGAATTGATTATTATCTACTATAGTTTTTTCATTCATATTTTAGAGCCTTGGAATTTTTCCGGACACAGTGTAGTTGTTCACAGAAATTAATTAAACAGCAGCTGATTGATAACCTAAAAATTTTGGCTCATATTCAGATGAAATAGGGGAACTGATTGGTGAAACCTTTCCATAGCCTCCTTTTCCTAAAAGCTTCAGTAGTTCAAAGTCTTGAGGCCTAGTATTTGGTTGACCAGGATTCACTGTGTCTTCTGATAATTCCACTGTCTCAAGATCACCACCTCTGCAAACAGAACAATGAATCATTCATTCACAGCTGCAGCGGAGCAGATCATATCACTCACAAAAAATGAAAAGATTCAGAAACAAAGTCCAGTACCTGTAATGACATCTTGAAATCAAAATGCTCCACCTACAAGTCTTTGAGGTATCCTAAAATGTGCTATATAAAACAAAACAGCTTCTGTTTCAGGAGATAAGCTTAGAGCAGATTCATGTAAAGACAAAGATAACACACTTGTTTACATGCCTCTATAGAAATACCTCAATAGCATGGTCCCAAGTCATTTGAAAGATCATTTAGCTGAAGCACAAACATTTGAAAGATCACTTAGCTGATGCACGAATATGGCTATGTACAGCACCTTTCAAAAGCGTACCAAACAACCATTTTGAATTTATACTCAGCTGAATAAGGAGATAATCTGAATGTTAGTATTCAAGAAAACACACGAACTGAAAACCAAATAATCAAATCATAAGATTTTTGCCCACTCAGGGACTGCCTTTTAACTATCATGTCATCAGCATAAATTAGATCTGAGATACATGTTTATCTCCTGAATTAAAGTTGTAAGTTGTGAATTTCTTTTCAAACAGTATAGGTTTGATTGATTCAAGTTTCGGATATTTTCACAAATAGCATGCAGAAACAGTTAAGTTTAGAATTGCTTTCAAATTTTTAAAACAATGATGAGTCTCAAGCTGAATGCCATCATTGCAGCTTGCAAAATATCACGTGGCACTAGTTAACTAAAAACTAATCAAGACGTCACTGCTTCTTAACTGTTTACAAGTTAAGCCTACACAGGAATTCAAACTTGTTTAATAAGTGAAATTGGAATTCAGAAGTTGTGAAAGCATCAGCATCATCACCAATCAACAACATTATCATCACTTTAAAATTACCAACCATTACATCAAAAAATCAAGAGTGGTCCACAGACACTTTCAAAGCAGTGAGAGTCTATAAAGTGATTGATGATGGGATCAAACATATGCATCCTCAGTCGACCGTCTTCTGTATGCTGATGACACCCAGTTATTCATCTCTATTCATCCGAATTGTTTCAGTTACTCTACAGATCATCTTCTTCGGGTGGTTAAGCAAATTTCCTCCTGGGTGACATCTAATCCCTTGTGCCTGAATCAATCTGAAACCTAATTCATATTTACTGACCTACACAACCAGCTCAATAAAATTCCTGACCACCCTTTTAATACTAATTCTTCTGTTCGCAACTTAGGTGTGATCTTCGACCAAAACTTCAGCTTTTTTGACCATATCACCCATCTTTCCCGCTCTCGCTTTATGCATATCTGTGACCTTTTGCAGAATCTGACCTATGCTTGACCTCAAAACTGCATCTACCATCGTCACATCCATAGTCCATGCAAAACTGGATTACTGTAATTCACTTTTCCTAAATATAGACACCACCCAAATAAACTGCCTTCAAGCTATCCAGAATGCCCTTGCTCGTGCTGTCACCAAAACCCCCAAACATCATCATATTACTCCTGCTCTCAAACCACTTCACTCACTAAGAATACCAGAAAGAATAGAGTACAAAGTCCTATCATTTACCTATAATACATCCTCCCAACCATCCTACCTTCGTCAGTTATTTACAATTCAACCATTCCTCTCAATTTGCTCTTCCTCTATCCTAACACCTCTCTCCTGTCACCTCATCCTTAAAATTTGGAAATTGCTCCACAGCCATAGCTGCCCTAACCCTTTGGAGTAAATTCTACCAGAATTGTGACAATTATCTTACCCAACATACAAACTCACCAATACTTCATCCCTTGCAATCTCTGCACAGGTCTTTCACTCAAAACTGAAGACATTCCTCTTTCACAGATCCTATCCTGATACTTTCTCTTTCCCAATCTCTCTCTCCACTCCAATCCGAAACACCATCCACCATAGCCATCTGACTGTCCATCTGCCTGACTCTTGGTTCTTGACCTAGAACTGAACCCTTCCTGCCCATCGATTTTGTTCTGACTGAGTGCCTGTGAATAAGCTCATTCCCTAATGTGGCTTTCATTGGGCGCTGCAGAAATTTGGAGCTTAAGACTACGATTACAGATTAAAAATTGAAAATATACATCGTTTGTTTGTTTGTAATTGCTTATTTTAGATACAGGCGTTTGACATACTAAAAACTTCATTATATTCAATCAAGAAAAACCAAATTTGTTAGAGTTTGTCATAAAAGACTGCAAATTGTCTATAATTGTTCTTTGCAAGATGTGCAAGTTTTATATAAACATGCATAACCAATAAAGTGTTATTTATGTGACTTGTTTGGTTTATACATACAAACTCAAATTTGTGTGGCCTTTGAATGCATCTACACTCTCATCCGCATTCACTTCAAAATCTGGATGGAATGCATTTTTCTAGGTGATATCGAGGTGAGTAAGGAGAGGCGAACTTTGTACAGACGGTCATCGGCTGGGTTGTCAGAAGGTAAGCACTTGGCATTGTTATCGAGGTAAAAATAACCCAGAAACAACTCAAACCTGTTGCACATCATGATGAAATGGAAGCCAGGCATCTCCAGGATGTTGTTGGTCATCCAGAATAGCTGGGCAATTTGACAAGTCATATTATGAGGATAAGTGTCAGATATGCCTGAATGCCTTCCCCATTACATCAGTCCAACTGTAGGCTCATGCATACAGTCCCAGGTCTGTTTGCAAGGCACTTGATGCAAAAAGATTCGTTACAGTTCTGCACCTGTGGTGTGCATGGCAAGTTTTTCGATGTAGCAATTTTGCACCTTTGGTGGACAAATGCTTAAAATACTAATATTATTTTTTCCCCGAGGTATTTATGATCCATCAGGAAGCTGAAAAATTATCCGGATGAAAAATTGCATTCTGAGATGGCTAATCTTCGTTGATGTCAGGCTCTTCAAAGTGCCCTGGAAGGCAATCAAATTAAAACGTTGAATTGTGCAGGCAACGCGTTGGAAAAGGAAAGTGGTCTCCCTTGGGTCTCCGGAAACCCTGGTCAAGTGACCATCCAGATTAGTTAAGAACTCCAGGCCCTGTAAATTTATCGGGCCAAGGGTCTCGAAGGCCAAAGGGATGAACTGATAGGAAGCCGATAAATCGGTATATTTGGTGACCTTCTTCTGAGCAGCCAACTCTGCCGCTGTACCTGCATTTGTGGCTGTGTGAGGCAACAGTCCAACTGTTTATGATTGTTTATGTACAACTGGGTTGTCTGGAAAGGGTGCATTTGATACCAAACTCCACTGGGACCTGGTCATAAGAAAAACATCATCTCCCCCTGCGTCAGTACCGGATCTGGCCAGGATGGATGCCTGGAGAGGCGTGGTACCTGCGGCTGAGGCCAAAAAGGCTGGAAGTGCCAGCGAGATTGCACGTCTAATACCTAATCCACCATCCTTAACTGGGAGCGAGGCCTGAACCCACTGCATGTCCGTCAAAGCCAAGTTCAAGGTGCTCGAGAGGCCCTCTTGCAGTACAAGATCAAAAACACTCAAGCATGGGTGGTCCATACAAGGGACACATCTGAGGGTGTGAAGCAAAGTAGGTGAGCTAAGAGAGCAGCGAAGGACGAGGTCGTCATGCCTACCAACAGATGCTAGGTGTGAGACACCGACCCTGAGTTCTGAAACTCTGGCCTCCAGAACAGACCCGAGGGCTCCCCCAAGAAATAAAGGTGCTCCCAGAAAGCAGGCATCATCTGGTAATGTTGCTGAAAAGCGGTTTAGGGGATCCGGAAGAATGGGCTGTTGAGCTTGTGAAATGATCTCGCATCATCATCATCATCATCAATATATTGCATTAATTATGTGTACAAGGTCAGTAAATCTGAATCCGAGGTCAGAAACAATTGTAAGTGAAGGATTTGCTCAAGGTACCTGCAAAGTAAGCATCCCAAGGGAAGGCTCAAACATGTACTTTCCGCATCACAAGGAGAGAGCCCCGTGCCCCAAAATTGGCTACAGAATCTTGGCAAGTGACATTGACGCCAACCATCTTCCTGATAAAGTTGCTCCTAACTGATGCACAATGCATTTTCTAGCCATTTGCACTGCTTTTCTTCTAGATGTCACTCGAGGTCGATCATCACACCTTGAGCAGATGATGATATGTTGACAGAAGTATATACAAACTGGTGTCCAGTATGGGTACATATTCTCTGTAATCACTACCATCTTTGCCAGGTATGACTGAAGAGAAGGTACTGAGCACTGCTGTGGTGACTGGACACACGGGTTACCCCTTCATTGCACTGTCTTAGCCCAATAGCCCTCAGTTAATGCATTTGTTCCACACATTCCTCTGACTTATTAATCAGCAACCCACCCAACCTTCAACAGTTTCAATTCCTCTGCCAATACAGAAATTTCAATTTTTACTTCATTGTCATTCAACTTTAATTTAGATTTAACATTCTCAAAACTAAATCCACTCTGAAGAAAATGCAGAATTAGCAATGCTGTACTCCATGACTGAAATTGACTCTATGATTGATGTTTTCCAGACCACCATGGCCAAACATTCAACGCTCAATTTGTTCTGCATACTCGAGATTTCAGCTTCAACCTGTAAATTTGTCTCTCTATTTTGAGCCTTTAATCATTCCCCTTTATTTTCAAGATCAATTATTTGCTTCTGCCGAGTTGATTTTGTCATTTCACAATCCCTTATTTCAACCTCACATTTCTCTTTCGCTCGTAGTGTCGGTGTCAAGTCCCTTTAAGAAGTATCCAGCTTCCTCAGTACGATGGAGTTCTTGCTTTGAACCTTGAAAAGCTGATTCTTTGGGTACTCCACTTCCCATATGCAGGCCTTTGATTGCTCTAAGCCATCCTCAAATTTATGTATTTCAGAGGACAGGGAAAGGGACTTGCACACTGGCAGACAGTTGTGAAGAGCAATTACTTCCATGTATGGCAATCTGTCTTGTTTTGACAGTTTGTCTTGTCACAGCTGTTGTCCACTGCCTCTGAAGAGGTGCATTTTTGCATGGCAGCTAATAAAACTCCTCTGTAACCCACTGAAAACTGAATTTCTACACTCTACATCAGCTCAAGAAGTTTGAATGGTCTAAATCTTTAAAGCTGGCTTTAAAGTTTGCTGAGTTGGTTGATTCTGCTTGTAACTTGAGCTTTGTTTCAGATTCTACTATGTCTCTCACTAAATGTGTGTAAATAGTATTTGTAAGTTGTCACACATGCATATTCATGACATACACAGAATTAGATTTTATGTCCCCTTGCCTTCAAGGATATCTCTGGCTAACACAATGGTCTCCAGTTGTCTTGATTATTGTAACTCACTTGTTACCGGTATCACAAAGTCAAACATGCAGAAATGTCAAAGTGTTCAAAGCTCTTTGCCTAGAGCCATAATTTATGTCAAAATATGAGCATATAACCCCTGTACCTATATCTTTGCATTGGCCCCAGTTCAGCAAAGAATTTGTTTTAATTGAAGCTTATAGTTTATAAAACTCTGGCCAACCACAATATTTAAAAATCAGTCTTCATTCCTCAAACTTATCATTCAACCAGGCCATCTGAATGCCTTTTCTGGATATACAAAAATGAAAACTGTTCTTGGTGAACAAACTTTTTGGTTGCTGAACCTAAATTTTTGAATTCTCTTCCTGCATCTGTGCATTATGCTTAGTCTCTCAACTTAAGGCTTATCTTTTTTAGTTGGCTTATCTGACAAAGGCTACCCCTCTGTGTCAATGGACTGACTTTCTGACTGCAACTTCAATTTGGTGTGTCATCAGTTGATGCCCTGTGCATTAGACACTAGCGCAATAGAAGTCCTAATTTTAAAAAAGGTTTAACAATCTTTCCACAGCTCTTGGAAATAGTAAAGTGGCAAAACCTAGCCCTGCCTTCAAAGTTTACCCAAACTGGAAGGCACATTTCTTGATATTCATTTTCCATACAGAAAATGGTTGCTTGATAACAGAAATTTCATTGTTGTCGTTGTCATAGGTTCCTGACACCATATATTTGGTGGCGAGGGGTGCAAATAAATGATCTCTAATAATATGGAAATTTGTCAAATTCAATGCTGTTCTCATATTAAGTCCAAGTCTTGTTGTCATGTCTTCATTTACAATGGAAAAATATGCTAAAGGAGAATTATTAAATAGAACGTTTATGACTTACTGCAGATATGCATTAGGTCCCGTTTCTTCAAACACCTGAAACAATAAACATTGACAATCAATTAAAATAGAGAAATAAGAAAAGCAGTACTTTGAAGGACTTGGCCAATAAAAACTGTATGCATTTATGTACCTAACCATTTTATAGCACCATTTAAGTACTTCACTGAAGTGCTTCTTAATATCCTAACTGATGTTAAGAGTTCTACAAGAATGATAAGTTTATCTGTTTATGAATAATTCCTGTGTAACTGGAGATGGTTTCCACTGACATCTTCACACAGACATGTAAAGATCGAGAAAGATCTCTTTCACAGTTGACAGTTGACACGTATTCACAGTCTCTGGTACAGATTGTGCTGAAGATGAAAAAGACATTGAGCCACATGTAGCGTTCACATCACAAGGTTACACTCATCGGCCTATGATTCCAGGCTAAACTGCTGAGTGCAATGCATCTGTCTCAACTGCATGTTCCTAGGGCATTCTCCCAATTCTACATGAATCATTGTGAAAAAGGAGTAAAAGTTAAAAGTTCTATTTTTTACAACTTAAAGTATTTCATACTGATGCAGTATGCATGTATTTCATTAGGTGGTGTCTCTGCTCCATTAGCCTGGGGAGCATCGTAAGCTCCCCATTGAGATTCAAAGCAGACACAGCCACCTACAATTTTTTCAAAATTTATTTTAGAAAATGTATATTGATTGTTTGACTTTTAAATGGTAATGCATGGATCTAGTTGCAAAGTTCTCCATGCACATTTTGCAGTTGACATATATTCCGAATCCTGGGTCTGGACTGTGCTGAAGTTGAAGAATGACACAGAGCCAATGTAGCACTTGTCTTGTCTTGTCCATCCTCATTGCTGCGGATCGGAGACCATGGCCAACGACGTCAGTCTTCTCCACTCAGTTCTGTCTCTTGCCTTCCTTGTGCAGTCCGCCATCGACATCCCCATCCACTCCGTCACGTCATCCCTCCAGCGCCTTCTCGGTCTTCCCCGAGGTCTTTTTCCCTCCATATATCCCTGGCATATGAAGGCCGGTAGATTGTCTGCTCTAATCATATGTCCAAAGTAGCTCAGCTTTCTGCTCATCACCACCTCCAGCAGGCGTCGCTCCGGCTTCAGCTCTTCCAGAATCGACTCATTTGTCCTGTGCTCACTCCAACTGACCCTCAGCATCCTCCTGTACGTCGTCATTTCAAACGCTGTTATTCTTCTTCTGTCTTCTTTCCGCAGTGTCCAGGTCTCACACCCATACAGCGCCACCGACCACACCAGTGCGCTTACGAGCCTTAGTTTCAGCCAGGTTCCCAGAGCCCTGTCCCTCCAGATCACTGCAAGCGAGCTCATGATCGTGCGCGCCATCCCCAATCTGGCTCTTATTTCTCTGCCCCCATCTCCAGATTGCTCTATCACAGCACCCAGGTATCTGAAAGACTCCACCTGTTCCAGGACTGCACCATTACACATGATCGTAATTCTTTCATGTTCTCTGTCCACTACCATCACCTTTGTTTTCTTGGTATTGATTTCCAGTCCATAGTTATTTGACGCCTCGTTGACTCTGTCCAGCAGCTGTTGGAGCTTTTCTCTTGACGTTGCAATCAGCACAATGTCATCCGCATATCGCAAGTTATTTATCGTTCTCCCGCTTATTGTTACACCAATCCACGTAAGTTCGTCGGCAGATTCTCTCATCACCTCCTCCGAGTAGCTGTTAAACGACATTGGCGATATCAAGCATCCCTGTCTCACCCCTTTTCCAATTCTGAACCAATCTGTAATTTCCTTCTCTATGCGGACAGCCGCCTGTTGATTGTCGTAGAGGATTCTAAGTGTTTCCACCACTTGGTTGTTCATACCCATTTCTTTTAGCACTTTCCATAGTTTCCCGTGTTTAACTGAGTCAAAAGCCTTTTTGTAATCTATGAAAGCTATGTATAAAGGTGTTTGATGCTCTCTTGCCTTTTCGATGATAATCCTCAGGTTGAGTATTTGATCCCTCGTACCCACGCCTTTCCTGAAACCCATCTGTACATCCGCTAACTCTTCATCCGCCGTCTTCTGCATTCTGCAAAGCAAGACTCTGAGCATTATTTTGCTTGCATGACTGATTAATGCAATAGTCCTATGTTCCTCGCATTTCGTTGTACCTTTGACTTTCGGTATTGTGATGAAAATTGACTTAACCCAGTCCTCTGGCCATTCCTCACTTTCCAATATCCTGTTACACAGTCTACAGAAGACTGCCACTACCTCATCGCTGTCCACTTTCCATAGCTCTGCCGGCAGTTCATCCACTCCCGTAGCCTTACCTCTTGGGAGCCTCTTGATTGCATCCCTGACCTCATCCATCAGTATCACCATTGGAGTCGCCCTATATCCATCATCTCCCAATGCGCTATCTTCCGCCCCTTCCTCCCGGTTTTCATCCTTATACAGCTCTTCTGTGTATTGTTTCCATCTTCTTTTTATGCTCTCCATATCCGACAGCAACCTTCCTTTTTCATCCTCGATGTTCCTTTGCTATACGTTTGTTGACCAACCAATCATTCCATGGTTAAGCACAATGCATCCAGTGGCCCAATGCTCCCAGGTCTGTGCCGTACGCTGGATTTATGCACAGAGTGCAGACAGATGAGAACCTCTCCAAAACAGATAGTGCTGACCTGTAGTTCACCATAGGTTGACCTGAAAGTCACTTAAGTCTGCCAGTCTGACCCAACTTGACTCTAAAATGACTGAAGTCAATGACCTGGAATACAGGTGACTTGATTCAACTTAATGAAAAATCATCCAACTTTTTACTTAGAATTTACTGACAGTGGGCAGCATAGCAGCAGGTACGATAGCATTAGCAGCATAGCTGCAGCGTTTGTGAATAACTACTTACGATATGTTGAAAATAACTGAGCAAAATGTTGATAATACTGTGAATGGAAATTTTGGATAATAGTCGTGTATATTACAGACAAAATGTTCTGGTTCAATATCAAGCCACATGTTGAAAATATTGCCTCAACAGAGATGCTTGATGTTAAAACTGAAAGTTCCTTGCCAGGATGCTCAAGTGTGGCAAGTTTTTCTGCTGTCCATTCCAGAAATGCAGTGGGTTCTCATTAGCACTTGACACCTCCAAAACCATGTACACAAGCTGACTTCAGTTTTGATGTGCAGCTTCATGCCCCTTCACCTGTCAGCACTTTATGCCTTCTAACCTAATGTAATTTCACATTTTAAAATAGCAATGTTACTCTTGGGCTTTAGTTGTATGTATGAATACATGTATGTATGCAGTGCTTAAATTCAGCTGGGCCCCACCGGATCTGAGATCTGGAACCTCTGATTTGAGATCCGCCACCTGAACTATGGGACCCACCACTTGAATTATGAAAATCTGCCCCCTAAAATAGGAAACCTGTCATCTAAAATAGGAGCAAAGCACAACTTCTAAAACTAGTTGAACTGTTTTGGTAGATCTAATTTTACCTGTTATGCATATTTAATTCTTTTTATTTTGTTGCTGTATGTGTTTTAATATCACTGCATTTGACATTTTGATCTAAGGCCTTAGCCTAGACATTTCTAACATGTTGTTTAATGCTTTTTAGTTGACGTGTTTCTGCTTACAATAATAATAATAATAATATTGAAAATATTAATGTTTACAACAATAACGTGCATGTTTCACACATTTTTATGTTTTACCCAAATAGCGAATATTGGTTATAGATTCGCCAGATAAGCTTGGACTTTGGATTTGCAAAACTCTGGAGACCCGCCACCTCTGGATGAGCAATTTAACCACTGCATGTATGTATGTATGTATCAAGACACTTGATACAGCACCTATGAAGTACCTCACAAAAATGACTATCTAACTTACCTAAACAAAGAAATAGAACATTCAGATCATATGCACATTATGCAGCAGCACTTTCTCAAGGCATTTACAAAGGCATTCAATAAATAACATTACAATGCAAGTCCCTCTGGAAGAAACTTTTTGCTATAAATTTTAAAGGCCTAGTTTAAATACTGGTTCAAATTTTATATAAAAATCCTTCCAGTACTATAACTAAGTAGCACAAAACAAAATGGTGTCAACAGAATGGCAAAGATAAATCAGCACAAGAACCAGATGATAAAATGGCTAGCAGAAAAAATGGCACAAGAAAAAACAGAAAAAACAGTGCAAGATGATACAACTTTGTAAGTCATTATCACTTTATTAATGTATGGTAGTACAGTATTATAATAACATACAATAATTTATCATATCAAATCGTTTTATACACAGAAGCAACTCTAACTTCACTTGGCTAAGCTTAAACATAACATAGTTTAGCTTAAACTTATTTTTGAAGTTAAGTCTAAACATAACTTAATTAATGTTTATTGTAATTTACTCATTATTCTTCTAACAAGAAAGCTAAAAATTCTGATTAATGCCACACAAAAACTGGTAATCCTTAAAGGAAGTTATTACATATTATTATGAGACATTTTCTATACTCGTTTGACTGAACTCAAGTTGACAAAACCCAGAATGAAACCTGTCCACTACCTCCACCTGCAGTTTGTGACTTTTGTATCTAGGCTGTAATCTAAAACATAGGACAGAGCTTCTTGTTTTGCAGCCATGACCTTCTGTTACGGTCTTTGTTCCCACTCTGTCCTAGCAGAAATGACATGTGACAGGTTCACTCAGTAAGAAGTGATACTTATTTCTGTCTTGCAGGAAAGTACAGTCAAAGTTACAATCAATCATGTTCTATTAAGAAAGTAACATATCAAACTACTGCTGTCTACTGCTGCGTTCTCATCAAAACTGTCTCTGCGCAACCACGATCTGAATTGGCTTAGAATCTACTTGCAAACTGCATTCAATCTGAATCTTCACTGAGACTAGCATTGCTTGTATAGGTCTGCAGGCCAACTTGAGACGTTCCATGTGTTTCCAGAAGCTTGACACCTATGGAATATCATTCATTACCATGGCTTCATTGTGTCTTGACCATTCTATAGCAATGGAAGTATATAGGCTAATGATGTTTATTGTCAGTTAGTGCATTTTAGAAGGTGCCAGAATGTCTTAGAATGTTCAAGAAGATGATCTGTAGTGACATCTTGTGAGGTTGGAAGTTGATCTATAACAACATCTCACGAGTAGCCCTGATGTTCCTCGTATACCATGGCAACATCTGTCGAGTATCCGTAACATTTATCGCGTTGATGGATGGACTTGGCCGCAATTCCTCCCATCCCAAGAAGATGGCACCAATCGCTGACTGTTGGCACAGCTCCAGGCATGGCAATCCATGATGATGGCACCATACATTACTGGGTCAGGCCCTCATTATGACTGGGTCACCACTTATTTATCCTCGAAATCTGGCATAAGAAATCGGCTGTAGCATTTTTATGACCAGAACGATAAACAATAAACTCTCGAATGGCACATTAAGTTGAAGATTACAAGCAAACTTGACCTTTAAGGCCCAGAAAAACAGCATTCCATCATATCTTAATACATTGCCAACTCCATATCGCCCTCCTAGATTCTTGCATTCTTCTGATACTGGCTTGTTGCAGGAACCCAGGTTCAGGATAAATGTAGAATCCTGTGCCTTTAGCTGCTGTGGTCCTCGTATTTGGAATCATCTACCACAAAAGGCCCAACTTGCAAGCTCGCTATCATCTTTTAAATCACTTGTTAAGACACTACTTTACCCTGGCTTTTGCATGATTCCATCTTGGCCCCTCACGAAAATGCATACATGCCTCAGACTCAGATGCAGTGACATTGCGAACATAATAAGTGCTTTAAATAGATAAATAAATCATACAGTGAGTGCCCAAAAACCAACTTAGTGTACTCAGTAACAGCCAGCCTCCATCAAAAAAAGACAACATGCTGTGATCGGAAAACACAACAACCTTTGACAAACAGATCTTCTTCTTCAAGGCCCAAATAACAACGAATGCTTCCCGTTCAATGGTCAACCAATGGGTTTGAGTTGCTGAAAGCTTCATGCTGACAAAAGCTGTCGGTTTTTCACTACCATCATCAGCCATTATCAGACAACATCCCGTTGCCTTTGCACTAGCATCAACTAACACACTAAAAGTCCTTACTAAAGTTAATAGTATGCAATACTGCTGCCATACAATGGTCTAGATATGTCTAGAGACTTCTGATTAGGGCGTTCCTTATTTTACAACTTTTACTTTCCTAATGAGGCACCCTCTAGTTTTGTTTCCATCGAAAAGATATCTGTAATTTTTTTCAGCTCAAAATAATAATATTTAGAGGTCACTACTGGCTCTGAAAGTTTTTTCTACTTCCAAGATGATGGCTTTTAATCCAAATAATACAACATTAGTTTTAGCATGACTAATTTGATGAAGAAGGTGACTCAGTATAACTGTACACTGTTTCTAATACAAATTTTATGGATACCACTGCAGTTTATGCCATGGACAGTTAACACTGATTGATACAAGCAGATAGTCATTGTGACTGATGTTTGAAAAAATTTTGCCTTTGAAATGTTACTTATTGATTGCAAGGTTTGCATTTAGTCAACTTGATCTTTGCAATTATAGTTTTTACTTTTACTCCATCAGGTTTTAGCTAGTGTGATACACTGGAAGACTGAAGAGACAAAGAGACAACTGTAAAACCTGAATTTGAAATATGTTGTATTATTGGTCAATTGGATATAGATGTGAAATGTCATATACAATGCTTGTTAAATTCTTCAACAGTCACAGACTTGCCTTAACTGCTACTGATTTCCATCACTGTACTAAACTGTTACTGCTAGTTTCATTAATCTGCAATACATTTGCATCCATGCAACAGAATGTTACTAATTTTACAGACTTACAAGCAGCTGCTTGTGCTCCATCTACAAAACCTACTACAAGAAAACAGACTGAATTAGGGCTAATTGGCCAGATATCAGATACACTCAAAAAGGAAGAATTTACACCAACAGTTCCCTCTAATAATTCACTAGGATGGAAAATTACTGGAAGACATCGGCAGCAAGAAAATAGTCGATTGTCTCCCATTATTGTTTCTGGTGAAGGAGATGACCAGCTTCTTGTTATCCCAAAACTGTCAGCAGGAACAGGGAAAGCATCAACCATGGCTGTGAATGAGGCCGCAGTTGCCTAGAACATTTATGAACAAATTAAGGGAATGTGCTTTGACACAACATCAGCTAAAGCAGTCACCAAAATGGAGCATGCATCCTTCTAGAAAATAAAATGGAAAAGGATCTGTTTTGTTTCGTTCATGCTCTGGGACACCACTTCCGGAGGTCCAGACATCAGGATCTTAAACGCTTCCAGTCTCACTGGGAATATGTAGACAGGTCCAACACCACATAGCATCCTCAGATGAGATGATGCTATGAGCAGAACTGTTTCAAGTTTTGCAAGTGATGTGATCGCCTTTGCCACAGCTCAGCTACAGCAATTTCAATCACATGACAACTATAAAGAACTACTGGAACTCGCCTTCATCTTTCTAGGTGGAGTATTGGCTAAAGGAGTGTCATTCAAAGCGCCACTGGGTGTACATCAAGCTCAATGGATGGCCAAAGCCATCTATTCTCTTAACATCTGGATGTTCAGACAGCAATTCAAGCTGACAAAGAAGGAAGAGAAAGGGCTTGCAGATGTCTATCTTTTTACAGTTCAGATTTATATCAAAGCATGGTTCAGAACCTCATCCACAATATAAGCTTATCAAGGATATTGACAGTTATAAGGACATAAATACTACTATCTCTGACATTGCCATGAAGAAGTTCCTATGGAATCTTAGGTACCTGTCAGAGGAACTCACATCACTAACATTCTTTGATGATGATGTACATGTAGGTGCCAGATGACACAAAATGTAGAATGGTCCTCTCTCTGCAGAAGCACGGTGCAGAACATCCACTCAAGAGAGTTACACTGGATCCAGCCACTATTAAGACCAAACAACTGGAAGACGTTTTGACAGTAGCACTTGCAAATTTCTTGACAATACTGAACTTCCGGCCAACTTCTTGGACAAAGATGTTGAAATGTGGACAGCAGATCACGATTACAAGTCCGTTCGAGAGACAGTTTGCTGTAACAGGGTTGTAAATGACATTGCTGAGCAAGGTGTTGCTCCGATGGATGAATACAACAAAACAAACTTCATACCAACAATTTCTTTAATTTATTTTAACCAGCTTGTGACCCTCAGCTCCAGAATGCAAGCAATGCTAGAGGTGGGTGTTTCTTAGGGTGAATTCCCTTGAATTTTAGAAGGGGTGTTCTCAAGTGTGAACTGGCTGAAATCCCTCACAAAGCTGATGAATAAGATCATGACAAAATTTCAGACGTGTGTAATTTTGTATACGATACCTGCCCTCCCTTGTATCACCCTGATTCATCACCCACAGAATGTAAGCATCGATTATGCTTACATTCACCATCCATCACAATTAAAATCTCCACCATTTCTTTCCATCTCGTCCAGGATCATAATATGAGCACAGTTGGTTTAATTTATCAACTCCACCCATAAAGCGGTTATACTCCAGGTTTACAAGTGGCTTTCCTTGTTCAGAAATGCCAGAACCATGACAGATGGAAAGAAACGAAATTGTTCGTTTGTCTTGAAATATTGTTAGGGTTCCAGGTCCTTTCTGATATTCAGCCACATCACCTCTGTACTTCATTTTAGTCTGGTGAGCCTCTTGTGGAAGGCCTCTCCAATTCAACATTATAGTTAAAGTTCAATAGGTCTGTGTTATTGAAAAGGCTTGTTGTTAAATCCAAGGAACTGAAGTACCGGTCATAGTACAAATGATGGCCATAGCCAAGAAATCCCAAACTCTCTCCACTTGGAGAGCAAAGGGTTCTGACAACATCATAACCCAGACCATGATGTCTTCTTATTGCATCATGGTTTGGAGTAACTTTTCCAGTGTAAACATTGAAATGCAAACAGTAACCGGATTTGCTTCAACCAAAGTCCAAACATTTATGCCCCAATTTATTGGTTTACATAGCATGTACTGCCGAAAAGAAACCCTTCCTTTAAAAGCAACTGTGGCTTCCACAACATTCAGTTCCCTTTTTGGAATCAATGTATTCGAAATGCGAGCATTCAAGAGATCAACTATGCTGCTGACTTTATACAGGGGACTGAATCCTGATGTACTATGAAACACCTTTGAGGCATCACAGAGAGGAAGTACTTAGTCAGAATCTGGAATCGATCTCTTGAAAATGCCTTCACAATTGTGTTGTTTATGAAGCAGCCACAAGTTTCACTCCAAAATAACTGTATTGTCAGTGCAGGATATATGCCCATCAAGATGTTCATGGCAAAATAAGCCATCATGGCGCCACCTGGTGCAGGATGTTGTTGACAATGTCGTCTATCTGATGAGTAAAGCCGTCAGAGGCCAAAACACAGTGACAAATTGATGAATGCATGCCAGAAGGAGTCAAGATCATGTGTTTTCAGCTTCCAGCAGACGATCATAATTGGTTGCCTCTTGTTGAGGCAACTTGCAACTGTTCATTTTACTAAACTGTGGTCGGAAAATCCATGGCTGCTGCACACCTGTACATTCTTGATGGGTGTTGAATTTACTTCAGAAATGACTAGATCAAGCAGCATGTCACCAGTCGGTACAGTACATGTTGGACCCGACAAGAGCTGCTTCAAACAGAAGATTGTAGTTGTAATTGTAATCTGACATTTATAAAGCGCCACTTCAAGAATAGACTCATCACAGGCGCTCCCGACCCGAACCAGTAAGACCACTGTCAAATAATACAGACTTCAGGCACTTACGACACTGCGGAAGGGACAAACTGAGGAATTCAAGCCGGAGCTCTCGGGAAAGGCAATTCCAGCTATTAGGTCCAACATAGGCAAAGCTTCTAGACTGTACTGTAGCAGTGCGCATACGAGGGACAGTCAGGAGTCCAAGGGAGGCCAACCGGAGAGTGCTACGGCCTGGAACCAAGGAGATCGAAATGCAGAAGTCCCTAAGATATAATGGAGCAGAGCCAACCAGACAATTACACATAAGCGTTAGAATCTTGAACTGGATACGCTGCTGAATGGGAAGCCAGTGCAGAGTGTCCCGCATAAAGGAAGTTATATGGCCATACCTGGGGACGCCTCCAATAAGACAGGCAGCAGCATTGATAACAGACTGAAGCTTGGAAATATTGGCAAGTGAGAGTCCAGCAAAGATAACGTTACCAAAGTCCACCCTGGTGCAGATAAGGGTATGAATTAGAGTAGTAACGGCATGAAAGGAGAGGGAGCAGCGGATTGTACGAAGCTGACGAAGGTGGTAAAAGCATGAGCGGGAGACACTGTTAACATGATCGGTCAAGGAGAGTTCTCGGTCCAGAACAACCCCAAGATCACGGACTTTGGAACAGAATAGAATGTCCGGAAACCTCTGGCGTAAGGATGATGAATCAATCTTAGCAAGCTGAGCATCACCACCAAGCCAGATGAACTGGATCTTAGCACAGTTCGGTCAGAGGCGATTAGAGGACATCCAGAGACCAAGGGCAGAAGGCCTGAGTGTCATCTGCATACTGATGGACAGCAACACCCATGGGAAGGAGAACCCGTGCCAGGTCGGCAGTGTACACAATGTAAAGGAGAGGGGCCAGGACAGAACCCTGAGGAAGGCCAAAAGCTATAAGGGACCAGATGTCAAGTACAGTTGTTAGATTGTTGCAGATGCTGGACGAGGTGTTTCCAGGGCAGTTAAGGTCTCTGCAGATGAGACGATCGTTACCAATCACAGTAGTAATTGCTGCAAATAGGTAGCTAAATTCTTGGTAAAAGTTATTCACGTTCGAACCTGTTCATTGGTAGATGCTAATGAAGAGGAACAAGAAGTCATAGGTGATAATTCGAACAGTTTGGAAGTAGAAACTTTCTGTTGTCACCATGTTCAGAAGTGGACAAGATCTGACGGTGAGTGTCTCATGGTGGATGATCGCCAGACAGCTGTTTTGCCTGTTCATCCAGGGGCATAACAGTGGACATGTCTGGTCACATACCCTGTTGGAGCCATGTCGAACTTGATGGCATTGGAATCTCTGCAGAGATCCAAGTCACAGACACCAAGAACGTCTAACCTGTTTGACTATAAGATCAAAAATGATTGCCCCTTTGGCGACGATGCTGTCCACATTCAGGGACCCGTAGGTGAGTGGCTTGGAACACTGGCGAGTTGCAGTAGGACCTAGGTTGAGTTCAACTCCCCCAAGCAACAGCAACAGCCCTATGAATACACATGCAGGCAAATGATGAAGAGCTGGTTGGTAGAAGCTGCATTGTCCCAGTAGAGCCAAACTGGCATTACTGCGCAGCTGAAGGCCAGCACAGGGTGACTTGAAAGCACTTACAACACGCACAATGTCAGTACACCTGAATCTGAGGCGCAGAATGGACAAGCAAGCAGCTGTCGTGATTGGAGGAGTACATACGCCTACTGGTAACAATGCCGGTTGGAACGGCACAGCACAGTGTAAACACGGCATATATTAGGAAGTTGAGAGAAGTGTTGCTAGGTGACAGCATTATGATGTTTTAATTGTCTAATCAGAGTAGCTGAAGTCAAATTGCATCCCAAAAATTTACAACCCAGATGTCACAAATTAAAATCCTTCAGAAAGCCAAGCCCAACCTGAACTGCAGTAAAGATATTCAAACTCCAGACACCTTTATGAAGCCATTTATACCAAAATTTCACTCTAATGCGCTGCCCAGACTTCAGAAACAATTTAAAACTTATGCAGACATAAATCAAGTGACTGAATCTGCCTCACTAATTCTACTTCTCTTAACTACATCTCTCTCTCTCTCTCTCTCTCTCTCTCTCTCTCTCTCTCTCTCTCTCTCTCTCTCTCTCCATCTCTCTCCATCTCTCTCCATCTCTCTCCATCTCTCTCCATCTCTCTCCATCTCTCTCCATCTCTCTCCATCTCTCTCATCTTCCATTCTTCCTCTTCACACAAGCGTCGTTCTCTCTCCTCTTCTCTCACCTTTCATTCCATCAAGTTTTTGTTTCTCAAACTCTTCGCATCTACATCATTCTTCGTTTTCCTCTTCTCTAATCTTTCCTTCCCCTCTGTGACCTTCCACTCCATCTCTTCACATCTACATCAATCTTCACTTCACTCTTTGCCAAGTCAGCATTGTTCTCTTCCTTCTTCATACTTCTACTTCTAGATGCTACAGCTTCTATTACTTTAGCGGGTTCAGGTGATTTGTTTCACTCTGTTGCCACTAAATCTGCCCACTCTTCAATCCATGGCAAACATGGCACCTGCATCAAAGCCTGCTCTAATCAAACACGCCAATAAATGCTCAGCGTACAGCTTTTTACTCTCAGCCTGCTTTCCGGGCATTAATTTCTCCATTAAAAAAGAACTTATGTAGAACCAAATTGCAATCGAAAGCAGCAGAAATACCTGTACCTACTCCATGTGTAAATACACTACCATTCTAGGAAACAATTATACAGGATACACAACTAACTTAGACAAGAAACATCTATGACAAGAACCAAAAACCAACAACAGTATCTGCCACAGCCGATCCTTAGCCTGTGATTTTCACACCTGACTAATCCACACCCAGTCAACAGACAAAGGGCCTTACCTGCACATGTGTGAAGTCTGAAGTCCCTCATGTGCTGACTGGATTCGCGTTTGACACTGCGATTTTATCCAGCAATAGACGATCGTTCCAACTCTCAATGATAAGATGCACGACAGATTGCCTTGTCACCAGTTATGACAACTTCCTGGGTACTCGATGACGATCTCGCTGCTCTGTTTCTGGCTGAACTGTCGGCCAAATCTAATACACCACTTATGTACAGCCTACAGTCCTCACTGAATAAGAGCAACGTCTCGTAAAGCCACTGCTTCTCTGCAATAAATCTGTGCCAGATGACGAATCCTCTGACAATTCTCCAACGATCACATCCAACTGTCTGCATTAAGGTTCACTGCTGTAGAATAACCACCTTCCTCAATGTCAGCCCCACTTCCGACACTAGAAATGTCACGATTTTTGCTCCAACTCTAACCTGGCAGAAATGACCTGTGACAGGTTCACTCAGAAATGATATTCGAATGTGTCTTGCACGAAAATACAGTTAATGTTACAATCGTGTTCTAATAAAAAAGCAAAACATATCAAATTCTACTGCCATCTACTGTCGCATTCTCATCCAAACTCCGACCAGAACCTCTGGTCTGAATCAGCTTTGCATCTGCTTGCAATCTGCCTTCAATCTGAATCTTCGCTTCCACGAGCACTGCTTATATTATCCAACAGGCAGATTCAAGAAGCTTCTAGGTGCTTCCAGAAGCTGTCAAAACCTATTGAATATCAGTCATTTCTATAGCTTGACTGTCTCTAGACTATTCATTCTATAGCTATGGATGTCTATAGGTCTACTGTCTATCAGCTTGTCCTAGGAGGTGCCAGAATGTCCTAGAATGTTCAAAAAGATTGTCTGCAGCGACACCTAGTGAGGCCCAAAATTCATCTGTTATGACAACTCATGAGTAGCCCTGACACACCTTGCATATCATGGCGACATCTGGCAAGTAAATGTAACATTTATTGTGCTGATCGATGGCAAATTATTTTTTAAATATAATGTTAAGATGAAAATGCTGTAACCAATATTTTTACACTGTTTTTATGGTACCACATTAAAGCACTGTGCAGTGTAATGCTTTTCACTGTTCTTTGTATCATGACAGGCATTATGTCATTTAAACTTATGACTACATGAAATTTGTATCTATGCTACCAAGGTTTCTTTACTTGAAAAACACTCCAGTTGCCTAATCCACGACTGGCAGATTACGCAGTTAACACACGTGCTGCATGTCGCAAGGCTTGATGATAAGATTTCTAAATTCAGTTATGTTTCTTATTATATGAATGATCTGTACTTCATTGGCAGACCATCCTGCAGAACATTAATTTAAATTGTTCTGGTGTAGATCTGCCAGGGTCAGTTGGGCCTGCCTTGCCCTGTCTTGGTTTTGCCAGGCAACAGATCCTTTGCTTCATGACTCCAAATGAAATGGCTGATCCCTATGCACTTTCTGCTGTTTTTAATACAATTCTATGAAAATCAGTTAGACCACCAAAACAAACAAAAAGTTACTGTTTTGTTCTTGCATTGATTTTTCATATCAGTTCAGTACTGCACTATTTTGGCAGGTTAAGAAAGCACTCGTTTAAACTGCGCAAAGGTCCAAGAACATGAATTTTTTCCTTAATTATTTCTCACCAAACTCACACAAGTATTTACTCCTGTACAGTGTTGGACTAGAAAATCTTCCTACCACATTTTCATTTATCCCGTTGTGTCTGGATATCAACAACTAAAGCTAAGTTTTCTGTCTCACAGCTACTAAGAGCCACAATGAAGACACTCTGAGACTGAGTGAACATAACAAATTTCTGGTATAAATTCATCGGCAATGGTCAATACCAAAACCCCTACACAGCTTCAATGTTATCCTGATGATGTTTGTGCCAAAATAGATATGGGAATCAACATTCTCAACAACAACAATATAATTAAATCGGCATGCAGAAATTCCCTCACAAATGAGCACTTACATATGACAAGGAAAACTGCACAGACTCCATACTCTTCGAATTAAAAAAAGTTTTAAAACCAAGCAGCTTAAAAACAAAATTCATTGTTTTCACTGTTATATATTTTTCTTCAGGTTCAAGCATATGGTGAATAAGTTTTGTTTTGATATATAGAATACATTAGTGTCTGAAAGTTACAATAAATGAATCCTTTGTTAAGCTCTACATGTGTGTGAGAAACAACTATTATCATTATTATTATTATTAAACAGACATTTTATAATGCACACAATTAAGACATCTTATGCAGCACGTCACCTTCCAAACTCATGATGTAGGTCATACTCTTGATCTCCTTAAAACCTGGTCCAGCAGTTAAAATATTTCTCCTTCGGAGTCGTATCTGTCCGACCATATTGCCAATACTACTCAGGTTTCTTTCCAACATAAGCCACCTACCACTTACTCTTGCATCAACTACCACCCTTGGAAAATGCCTGACGTACTCTCCTTCAAAGCTAGTATCTTTGCCTCCTCTCTATGGTTGTGACCAACACAGATGTCTGCCAAACCTGCTGCTCAACTAAATTCAACTTTATCTGAAATTCTGGATAAGCTCATTCTGGCTAAGTCTAAGAAAGTCGCAGCATGACTTTCTCAGCCCTGGTACAACTCAGACATTGGTGCTGCTAGAAGGCTGTGCAGATGTCTTGAGAGGTGTTGGTGACGCTCCCATTTACCTCCTCACCTCATCAAATTAAGGTGCCAGTGTTGCAATGTCTGCAAACTTGTCTCAGCTGCAAAATCCACCTACTTGTCTCATCTGGTCTCCGTATGCTCCTCTTCTCCTAAGTTGTTATGGCAGGCAGTGCACATCAGCTTGTCGTTTAACCTGGTTACTTGCCAGAAAGTAGAGAGTATGGGTCAAGTTTGTGCAAATTCAACTTCTTAATCCACCATGCTGTTGTAGCAGCTAGCAAGTCATCGAACAGAACGAGTTTCTTTTCTGTTCCAAAGCTTGCAGTCAATTTTCTTTTCTTTGAATGCAGGGTTTTCTCTCCTGTTGATGGCATGCCATTTAACATTAACATCTATTTTATCTGAATTACGAGAATTAATCTGTGTCCTTTCTTCAACCCATCTTTTAAAATTAACAGCATTGGCTGCTTGTTTTATCATCTTCTGCTCTTGTATCAGGAAGCCAGTACAAATGAATGGGAAAGGGGATTATCTATAAAAGATTTATTCCAAAGTCAGGGCTATCTGGATTCATGTTATGTAATTAATATGCATTTGCTCTGAAAGAAGAGTAATTAGTTACAGTCATTTCCTTTACGGTCTAATTCTTTAATATGCAAAGACATATTTAACCTCTCCGCCGCGTTCCACTACCACCAACGCTCAATATCCTAGTGGTGTTATTATATGTTAACTGGGCAAATGCTATAAAGCATTTTTCATATCCCGATGAATGACACAACATTACAGAAGCCATTTATTTAAATATTGTATATACGGCCTATTAAATCTGATTTAAAATGAACCGAAGATTGGGGGGCGATTTTAAATGGAGGCGAGTTTGTATTGTATATGGGGGAGATTCCATTTCAATGGGGAAGACTCTGTTCCCAAACAGAGTCTCCGGGGGAGACATTATTCCAGCCCAGGGGAGACTGTTTTGGGAGACTTTATTTCATGACACCGGCACTAACATCATTGCTGACCTATAGAAAAAGTTACGAGTTCTACTGCTAAAAATAGGCTGCTCAACTTCGGGAAAGTGTTGCTCGTGTTGCTTACTATCACTTCAAATAAATTCTTGTAACGTTCTGCGATTAATATATGGGTTACTATACCGAAAGTGTCGACCTTACGAAAACACTGCAACTACAGGCTACCAACGAAACTGTAATTAACTTCTTCATACTTGAACTTTGTCTTCACGGATTTCAATCGGCTCTTCGTCTGAGTAGTCCGATTCATTTGCAACAGGTTCGATTTCGATGTCGAAAACTCCGGCGGTCGCCATCACTCTTAGAAATAGTTGGCAAAATTAATTATGGTATTTATTGTGTTTGCTACATTCGTTATACATTCGCCGGTGGATCAGCAGATGAGACGAAGACTTCCGGTAGCAAGAGTTCCGGTGTCTTGGAAAAAACTTCACCTCTCATTCTCTTAATCGTAATCGTAATCGTAATAGTAATTCCGAGATTTCTTCAGCGCCCAACGATAGCCGCGCCGCACGGACCAGCTTATTCACAGGCGCTCAGTCAAAACAAAATCGATAGGCAAAAGGGTTCGGTTCCAGGTCAAGATCCAAGTCAGACGGAGAGACAGCGTGGCAGCTACGGGGAGTGGTGTTTGGGGTTGGTCAGGAGAGAGATAAGAGGAAGAAGGGGTGTCAGGGTACTCCCTAGATGTCAACGGCCAATTAGCCGTAAATGTAAATGTATACGGTTTTATTTAGATATAAGTGTACACGATTTTATGTAGCAACCGTATGGCCTCGACCCTGTTCATTTTGCATTTCTCAGCTTAAACACAAGCCACCCTGATAGCTCCTTTTCCCGTTCTGTTTCTGGTCTGCTGGCAACCGACCGTGGTTCTTGACATGGAGTCTTTGGACAACCCCACTAACTTGATGCAGCGCTCATGGATGAGCTGGTGCCTTGCGCTTAGCTTTTAAGCAGCGCTTTAAAAATTTGGAGTTTACAATTACGATTTCGATCGGGTGAGATACTTACAACGGTTGCCCGTTTGAATGGGCGCCACGCCATTTAAGGTCCTCGTGCACGGACCGCGCTAGTCCAAGATTTAAATTTCTGAAATATAGGCCTAGGCACTACCATAAACCTGTTTTTCTATTGCAACCGTATGGTGTCGACCCTGCTCGTTTTTAATGAATTTACAGGGTGAGATCCTTCACCACCGTTGCCCGTTTGAATAGGCGCCACACCTTCCGTAAGGTAGGCCTATCGTTAAACCCAATCAGCTGTTATTCTCTTAAACGCAGTTCACGCATTTGTTATAACGTATGCGTTAATTTGCGCTATTTATGCAGCGAATTTGCCTATATGCCATCCTGCCTACGAGCTTGTAACTTTAATGTAAATGCAATGTAAATAATCTCAGAAATTTCTCAGCGCCACCTCCCTCGCCGCTCCGGTTCTAAACACCATCCACCGTAGTCGTATATGACTCTACTTGCCAAACTGTCGGATCACACCTTGGAACCGAATCGGACCTGCGCTTACGGCCTTACCTGCCTTTTCGTTTTGACTGAGTCTGAGCGTCTGTGAATAAGCTGTTTCCCAAGACTTGGATATTTAGGCGCTGTAGCAATCTCGCCCCCTCAAAGACCGACTCACACCTCAACGTGGTGAGGGGGTGAACAATTGAGTAGGAGAATGCCTGCTGAGGCTATACCAACAGTGGTGAAAGTCTTGACTGAAGTACCACCTCGGGCGCTTCGCGAGTTGGACAGGCTCAGCAGGAACTCTGAAAGATTGGCCAACGTGAGCGGCAGGTCTCGGGCAGCAGCGAGACTTCAGTAGATTAGACGGAAGATCCTGTTACAAGGGACAACGGCGAGTCTACAGAGACAGGAGGGCACTTCCGGTACACCTGGAGCAGGGCTTCCTTACTGCGAGATGGAAAGACTAGGGGGCCTACCATCTTATCATCCCCAAACAGCATCATGAAAAATGGAATCCAAACTTAATCCATACCGGCTCGGACGACGCCCGGGTTCACAAGGTCCGCGTCCCCTGTTGAGAAACCAGGACAGGGTCGGAAAGTCGGCTACTGGAAGAAGAGGAGGAGGTAATACAGGGATAGAGGAGATTGAAGAGAGAGGGAAGTCGGACGATGACATTTTTCAACTCAGGAAGAGGATGAGAGTAGGCACTTGGAACGTGCGAAGTATGATACAACTGGGAAAAACCCAGGTTCTTGGTAAGGAGATGGAGAGATTGAGGTTGGAGGTATGTGGCTTGGCAGAGGTACGTTGGGGAGGCAGGGGACACTTCATAACGTCAGAGGGACATATGATTGTATATTCAGGAGAAGAGACTCAGGGACATGGAGGAGTAGGAGTTTGGATACAGAAAAACAGGATTAAGGCCCTAATTGGATATGAAACAATAAGCAGCAGAATTTTGGTGGTAAGATTAAAAGCAAAGCCAAGATGCATAAGCATGATACAGGTCTATGCGCCAACAACAGATGGAGAGGAAGATGAAGTTGAGGAGTTCTACCAGATGCTGGCAAAAGCGTTAAAAAACATTCCGAAAAGAGACATTACAATGGTAATGGGAGATTTCAATGCTAAAGTTGGAAAAAGTAGAATAGAACCAGTGACGGGTGGAGAAGGATTGGGGAGATAAATGGGAGAGGGGAGACGCTAATAGATTTTTGTATGGAACAGGAGTTGGGTCTGGCCAATACATGGTTTAAACAACATCCAAGGAGATTAAGTACTTGGACATCTCCGGACGGAAGAACAAAAAACCAGATTGATTACATAGGTATTGACCGAAAGTGGAAGACATGCATCAACAAATGCAAGACATACCCAGGAGCGGACTGCAATTCAGATCATAATTTGCTGGTGGCAACATTGAAGATCAGATTAGGAAGGAAAAAGCAGGAAGAGGTGATAAAAAGACTGAATGTAGAGGATCTAGCTGGAAACAAGGGAATCACCTATGAGATAGAAGTAGCAAACAGATTCGAAGCTTTGAACACGGTAATAGAGGAAAGGTCACCCAACGAATTGTGGAAGGAAACAAAAGACATACTTTTCACTACGGCCGAAGAAATAGTCGGTTACAGGAGGAGAGACAAAGGGAAGCCATGGATTACCAAAGAAACTGTTGACCTCATCAACAAGAAGCGTGAAGCCAAGCAAAAGGACAGAGAAGAGTATAAAGAACTGAAGGCGGAGGTACAGAGACATCTAAGAAACGACAAACAGAAACAACTGGAGGAAGTGTGTGAAAAGGCTGAAATAGAGAACAAAAGGGGGAACAGTAGATATCTGTATAGAACAGTCAGGGCAATTACAAACAAATTCCAGCCAAAAATACACTGCATACAGGCAGAAAATGGAGAATACATCACGGACACTGAAGGCATTGCTGAACGTTGGAGGCAGTATTGCGAAGAACTGTACGATGACAAAGAGGTGAAGGAGGACACGAATGAATACGAGAGAGAGCCACCCCCTTTAAGATCAGAAGTGGCAAGAGCGATAAAACAGTGTGCGAACGGGAAATCAGCGGGGCCGGATGGAATACCTGCGGAACTGTTTAAATACGGAGGAGAAGCTGCAGTAGACAGATTTCATCTTATATGCACAGCACTATGGGAAGATGGAGAATGGCCAGAGGATTGGGCGGATTCAATTTTTGTACCCATACCAAAGAAAGGAGATGCCAGGCAATGTACAAACTATAGAACAGTGGCCTTGGTCGCACACGCAAGTAAGATTATGCTGAGGATCATTTTGGAAAGAATAAGGAATCAGACGGAAGCAGAAGTGGCGGAAGAACAGGCGGGTTTTCGGAAGGCTAGAGGGACAAGAGACCAGATAACAAATCTGAGAATTATTATGCAAAAGGCAAATGAACATCAACAACCTCTTTTCATGTGCTTTGTAGACTTCAAAAAAGCTTTTGATTCAATAGCACATGAAACATTATGGACAACAATGATAGAAATGGAATTTCCTGGACACATAATAAAGTTGTTATCCAAGCTGTACAAGAAACAAAACGCAAGGATCAAAGTGGCAGGAACACTATCTGGAGAGTTCAGAGTCAGGAGAGGGGTGAGACAAGGATGCGTGTTGTCTCCAAGTTTATTTAACATTCTGGCGGAGAGGGTAATGAGAGAGGCTTTGGAGGGTTTTGACGGAGGAGTGCAGATAGGGGGAAGGCGGTTGACAAACTTAAGATATGCAGACGACATAGTACTAATAACAGAATCTGAGAAGGAATTACAAACACTGGTTGAAAGATTAGACAGAGCAGGAAGGAAATATGGAATGCGGATTAACACGGATAAAACAAAGGTCATGACAACAGCAGAGACCAGGAGTCAGATCAGCATAGGTCAGGAAACAGTGGAGCAGGTGAATACTTTCATGTACTTGGGCTCGAGGATCGATAGGGACAGCGATTGTGGAGCAGAGATAAGGGTACGACTTGCAAAGGGATATGCAATGGCTGCAAATCTTAAAAAAATATGGAAAAGTCATGGCATATCACTGGTAACAAAGATGAGGCTCTTGATGACGTTAGTATGGCCGGTGGCACTATACGGATGTGAGAGTTGGACTTTGAGGAAGGAGGAAGAGAGGAGGATAGAAGCATTCGATATGAAATGTCTAAGAATGATCATGCAAATATCGTGGATGGAAAAGCGGTCAAATGAATGGGTACTGGAAGCGGCTGGAGTAGAGAGGAATCTTTTGAAGACAGTAAGGAAAAGGAAATTGATCTATTTTGGCCACATCATGAGGAAGGAGGGAACATGCATCGAGAAGGAGATAATACAGGGCACAATACCGGGAGGACGGAAAAGAGGAAGACCGAGAATAAACTGGTTGGGCAACATAGGGCATGGACTGGGCTAACAATGGAGGAGATGCTCAGGCTGGTGGAGGACAGAGGACACTGGAGGAACATTGTGCATGATGCGGCCGAATCTCGGAACGAGGAAGGCTGAGAACAGAACAGAACAGCAATCTCGAGATTACGATTACGATTACGAAAAGCCACGTCTGCAGACCAGCTAATGACCATAGACGTAGACAGCCAGCACGGGCATCGGATCCAACAACATTGACGGGCTCCTGTGTGATTTCTAATCCAATCTAATATTAAAAAACTTCTATAGAGGCGAAGGTTGGATCGGATTTCAATTAAACTGTGGGCTGATATGGACTGTACAACCATTGGCCGATAATGAACATGACGTTGGCAAAACATTTACCCAATTTGAGTGTGCTGGCTGGGTAAGCTACATGTTACCTTAAAATGGCTGTGCTATTCAAGCGTGTTTGTATGGACTCTTGAAGTTACGATTACTTTCATAGGCCAAAAGGATTGTTGCTTTGTTTAAGTAGAAGCGACCATCGATTGATGTCTTGTGCAGTATGATAACGGGTGTTGTATGCTATCTGTTGCAGTTTATTTATTTAACTACTCCTTGACAAAGACGATGGGCGTTGGTGAACAAAAATGCAAAGTATTTAGAAATCTAGAGTTTACAACTATCAATGTTCATAGTGTGGCGAACGGCGGTCTGTCTTTTCCGTCGACGAGTATTCTGCAAGTCCGTCAGGTTCGGCTCCCCTAAGTCTAGCGGGAGGCTTCTTCTACTTCTCAAATGAAGGACAACGAAGTGAATCTTTGAATTTATTAATGCTCAACTCAAACGACAACTTCAATTAACTTTGCAGATCTACCGTTCTGTATTAGCGCAAAACAGTTTGCGACAAGTCATTACATAAACTCACGATCAAACATCGGCAACAACGACGACGACAGCTGACGGCTACTCGGCAAATACCCACAGCTGCTCGACAACAACCCACAGTAGCTGCCACACAACAAACCACAGTAGCTGCGACACACCCCGAACAGCGTCCTTGTCGCTTTATATAACCCTCAGCCTACACCGTGCTGAACTAAAGACCGTGCTGAGCCAAGACTCGTGCTGAGCCAAAACGTGCTGAGCCAAAACCCGTGCTGAGCCAAACCGTGCCGGCCAAACCGTGCCGGGCCAAACCGTGCCGGGCTAAACCGTGCCGGGCCAAAGCCGTGCCGAGCCAAACCGCAGCGACGACTCGCTACAATAGAATGTTCTACTATAAAGTGTCTGCTGTTCAGTGTTCGTTTGAAAGTCCATGCCAGGTTGCTACGAGATCTCCGATGCAGCTTTGAGGTTTGTAGATAATATTCACGCAGTTTGGGCGTCTGAGTAGGGCCTAGGCCTATTGCCAAATATCGTAGGCCAAGCGTCGACGGTGGAATTCATCCTGGATTTGCTGCTGCAAGGATATCTGGTTTCTGCACTCGATCGTTGTTTCGGGGAAGCCACAGGTTTTCCAATTCCCAGTGTCGTGCTTTTGTGACAGATGGATTACCGTACACGCAAGAACGCTATTCGCTACTACAGTCCACGCCTACCACGCCCTACTGGTATGACCGGACATTAATATGCAAGACTCTGAAATAGACAAGGCGACTATCGCACGAGACTCTGGGCTTACTAGGTGCTATTGTCACTGCTTATACTATAGGCCTACCGTAGAATACTGTAGAATCGTAGAATAAAGAATATGCTGACATTATACAGCATAATGACAGCTTTCGCCAGCGATGGAGTTGTTCGTTGTGTAGGCAGTGACCGGAACGGAGCCTGGAGATGTACTTAACCGAAAGGTCCACCTGTGGTTCAATTTCTCAGTAGTATGATAGTGTTGGGCGTTTCCCATTCTGTCTGGCCAGTGGCGTAGCTAGCCTTCCGTGGTCTCTTGTGCAAACTGAACGCGATGGCCCCCACTCCAACCTCACCCAGTTTCCACGTCTGACTTCTCCAAATTTTTGTTGCATCAACTTTGGCTATTTTGCTATAAGTAATTGAGCAAGCGGACCTGAGCCCTTTGGGGGCCCAGGCGGGCCTGGTCTCGTGGGCCCTTGTGCTTTGCACAACCAGCACAACCTATTGCTACGCCCCTGTGTCTGGCATTTCCGGATAAAATGCTGACGACGGATGGTTTCGCATCGCAATAGGCCTACTTTAAGCTAAACGACATTTCCACTGCATAGCGGTTGAGCGCTGACTTGGCGATCGCTTCTGCTCGTTCGTTCCCGTCGATATTGAGCAGATGGCCTAGTATCCGGACGATAGCACCACCGCAGAGCGACCTCACTTGTTTTATTTGTGGCAGCTCAGCAAGTTTCGGAGCAGCTTCGGACGTGTGAAAGGCTGTCTTTTCTTAGTGGCCTGCAGGGCACAAAGAGTGTACTGTATGGATAGATTAGCAGTTCATCGTATGGAATAGTTTTCGCCCATACAAAGGTCATCATGATGGCATCATTTCAGCTGCATAGATCGACATGTTATTATTACTATTATTATTAAGCAGACATTTATAACGCGCAATAAACAACAGCCTCAGAGGCACTTGCAACGAAAAATGTCCTACTGAGTAATATATATACATTTGTGCACCATGGGACATGAAATCATATGACATATGATTAATACTCTAAAGTACCACAATTCAAATAAAAAGTATTACTAGAAGCATTAACCGACATGGCCGTCGGTACGAGGGGGCATGGGCCATATTCCCATTTTTAATCCTGCACAAAAGTAATGCTGTAATGTTGAGTAAAGAAGTACACTAAAAAACACAATACTTAAAATAAGTCCTTATTCCCCAGACTACCATTCATAATCATAATCTTGTGATTTCTACAGCACCTAATGAAAGCTAAGTCGCGGGAACCAGCTTATTCACAAACACTCAGTCAAAACAAAATCAATAGGTAAGATGGGTTCGGTTCCAGGTCAATATCCACAAGTCAGGTGGCTATGGTGGATGATGTTTGGAATTGAACCAGAAAATGCGATAAGGGGAAGAGGAAGAATCAGGAAATGATCTGCGGAAGAGGAGTGTTTTCGGTTTGAGTGGAAGGCCTGCGCAGAGATTGCAAGGGGTGAAGTGATGGTGAGTTCATGAGATGGATCAGATGTGTCGTAATTCTGGCGGGAGTTTATTCCAGAGGGATGGAGCAGCTATGGCTATGAGGCAATTTCCAAATTTTATTTATTATTATTATTATTAATTGTTATTATTATTATTAAACAAACATTTATAACGCGCGCAATTAACAACAGCTTCAAAGGCGCGTGCAACGACCGTAAAAAATTCCTACCAAGTAATATCGAATAATATCATGCTTTATAGATCACTAGGAATGCCCAGAAATCTAGGCAGACCTATTAAACATGTAAGTTTTAAGCTTCTTTTTAAAACTTGTTATTGGAAGAGAGTTGTGGTAAGGCATTCCACACTGTGGGATAAGAGTAACAAAATCCAGGAGAGCCAAATGTCGTGTAAATCTTTGGAACTATGAGATTTCAGTTGGTCACAGAATATAAGTATAACCCAGTTAATTTAAGTACGTACGTTGTGGAACAGATCATGAACTGTTGGTGGCCACTCTGAGAATAAAACTTAAAAGACTGAAACGTGGGGAGCGTATGTTGGGATATGACTGCAGAGATATAGCTTCAGAATATAGAATCGCGAGGGAAAACCGTTTTGAGGCTTTGAGACTGGACGAAGAAACAAATGCGGATGATAGGTGGGAGGAAATGAAGGCAATAATACACGAAGGAGGGGAGGAATTCATACCAAAGAAGCAGAGAAAGAAGACATCACCATGGTTATCAGACATGGCAGTAAAGGTCGCAGAAGCAAGGAGGAAAGCGAGATCTGCAAAGAAGAAAGCAGAAGTAAGGACCCTGGACAAGGAATTTCAAAAACTGGCGCGGAAAAGCAAAGAAGATTATCTAGCCAAAACGTGCATAGAGATGGAAGAAGATGGAAGAAGGGGTAGAACAAGAGACATGTTCGCAAAGGTGAAGTCACTAACTGGAAAATTCACACCACGAATGGGAGCACTAAGAAGCGGAGAAGGCAACGTGATCAGAGATGGGGAAGAAGTTAAAGAAAGATGGAGGGAATACACTGAGAAACTGTACACCAAGGACTCGCGAGTTAAAGAAGAACAGATAGATCAGACAACCTTCGCTCGAGAACCAGCAATAATGAAGAGTGAAGTTGAATGGGCCATACAGCAACTCAAGGACAACAAAGCACCGGGGACAGACGGGATACCAATAGAGATGATCAAAGCAGGAGGAGAAGAAATGAAAGAGTGCATAACGACATTATGCAATCAGATATGGAATACAGGAGAATGGCCGAGAGATTGGAGGAGCTCTATTTTCATATCCATCTTCAAGAAAGGAGATGCCAAAGAATGCGATAACTATCGCACCATTCCATTGATTTCACACACAAGTAAGATATTGCTCAAGATAATACACAAAAGGATGGAGAGTACAGTGGAAGTAGAGCTGCCAGTAAATCAAGCAGGCTTTAGGAAGGCGCGGGGAACACGAGATCATATTGCGAATGTAAGATGGCTGATGGAGAGGCAACGAGAATATGGGCAGGAGGTACACCTATGTTTCATAGATTACAGCAAAGCCTTTGATTGTATAAATCATTCACTAATGTGGAAAACCTTAGAAGAGATGGGAATACCAAGGCATCTCATCATGCTTCTCAAGAGCCTATACGAGAATCAAGAGGCAGTAATCAGGACGGAACATGGAGACACTGAGAAAATTAGAATCGGGAAGGGGGTGAGACAGGGTTGCATACTATCTCCGACTCTGTTCAACCTGTATGCAGAAAGAATAATGCGGATGGCGGAATTGGATGGGGCGGAGGAAGGAGTGAGGATAGCAGGGAGGATATTAAACAACTTAAGATACGCAGATGATTCAACACTTATGGCAGGGAAAAAGGATGATCTTGTTGAACTTATACGTCGACGAAAGAGGGAAAGTGAAAAGGCAGGGCTATACTTCAACATCAAAAAGACTAAGATCATGACGACGGCAGAATGGGATACTTTCGAGATGGATGGAGAAAACATAGAGGTTGTAACAAGTTTCTCATTTCTGGGATCATTAATAGAGAGAGAGGGCAGGTGCGATGGAGAGGTGAGAAGGAGAATCGCACTAGGCAAAACTGCAATGCAAGGAATGGAAAAGATATGGAAGGACAGACACGTGAGCATGAAGACAAAGACAGGACTTGTCACAGCTATGATCTTCCCCATAGTATTATATGGAAGCGAGGCATGGACAAAAACGAAAGGCTTGGAGGATAAAATCGCGGCGTGTGAAATGTGGATATGGAGGAAACTCCTGAGGATATCGTGGAGGGAAAAGAGAACAAATGAGTCAGTACTATAGGAGATTGGTGATTTAAGAGGTGATCTGACTTTGAATCAAAGAGCCAGCAGGCAGAAGATGATGTACTTTGGACATGTGATGCGCGCTGATGGACTGGAGAAAGCGATGATGTTGGCGTGTGGAGAGGGGACGAGGAGAAGAGGACGACCGAGAACTAGATGGATGGAGGAGGTGCAGAGAAGGACGGCGATGAATCTTGCGCAGCTGAGGGATGTGGCAATGGACAAAAGAGAATGGAGAAGGCTGGTCATGGCGGTCGCTAGGGTTCCAGGAACCGACGGCACAAGGTGACAAGGTGACGCTAGTATGTAAAGTTAGTAGTTGTCGTAGTAGATTACTAGCCTAACTTACTCAGTTTAGTTGTTGGGAGGTTAGGATGAAGAGAGGGGACAGCTAGTGCAGAAATATTAACTGATGCCAACGCCCGGCTGAGTGAACGGAGTAGGAGTAGGACGCCTGATTAATTGTTTTGTTCAGACAGAGAGATGGGATCTGATAACTGGGAAGTGAATCACAGATGGGTACAGATACAGAAAGAGATACGGAACAGACCACGCTGAGTAAAGGAGTCCGCTTAGACGCGAGAGAAGTTAGTCGATAGTTAGACGCCAAAGAAGACAGTCGAGCTCTGTAGCTCATCTTGTGATAGGTCATCGAAGCAAACAAGCAGCTTGTCTGTCCGTCTATTGTACCTAATGTAGGCTAGCATGACCTTAACCCTAACCCTTACCCTAACCCTTTGTACTGTATGTGTTTCAACAAAGTTCCATATTTTCGTGGGTTTCTTTCATGTGTACTGCATAGCCAATAGGTGTTGAAGGGTGGACATGGCCATTGCGTACTAAGATAGCTTTCAGGCTCAACAATGACGAATCTATAAAAAGACGCCATTGTTATGGGTCATGCTCACAACCCAAACCTGTTAAACAACCCATCAAAATCAGTGCAGAAACAGCGGTTGTCAATCGGCGCAAAGAAATTTCTCATATCTTCTTGGCGGGACCGAAAGACAGGAAATTCTGTACCTGGCAACTGCAAACCTCATCCTTGCAGTCTTGAACCAAGTAGTTCTACTTTTGCTATTGACAAATCCAAGTCCCTGGCTATGTCATTTAATTCGGACTGTGCATATCAGGTTAGGCTCATCGGAAATAAACGGTTCAAAATCTACATCAATGTCGTTTTCCACGTCTGGCCCGTGCATTGTGGCAACTTCGTGTCTCTGGTGGCTTTGGTATTGGCAAACCAGTCATGCGGCATTGGTCTCATGGCTGATGGCAAGTTGGGGCATTCAACAGATTTCTTATTTTTAGCAGAGAAGCTAGAGACACTGGACAGGAAGAAGTAACAGTCTGTCAAGTGATCCTTTTGTTCTCGCCATAACGTCAGTGCTGCAAACAGCATTGACTTCCGAGTATCTTTGAATCAAGCTCTGATATCGATAGAACATGTTGCACAGAAAATGTGAGGAGCCCACGGTTTGTCTTGAATACCAATTTTACAACCGAATTTAAGTTCATACCCTTTCTTAATAAGTGCAGTCACGCTGCGTCTTTGCAGTTTAAGCATATATTCGCCACAAATGTAACAGAATGTTTCGCTGCTGTTGTGACGTTGACGAGACATTTTTGCTGTAACAATTCGTCTTACAGACAATAAGTGCTAGTTTTAAGTAAGCACAATATGCTATCCAGCCTGTAGAACATGTGCATCAACAAACTGATATCAACGTAATGCATAGCATCTGTGTATGCGAGTTGCTTTTATAGCCTGTCCATCCTGACTAGGCATGCCTAGGCATGCCTAAGAATTAGTATTTCCATTGCACGTTGTGCAACCTGTACTGAGTGCATGCCCAGGCATGCCTGGACTAAACAAAACAGCTTACTCTGTGGGCAACATATAAGTAGACTGAAAATGTGAGAGGAAATCACTAACATAGTCGAATTAGGAAAAACGGTACGCGATAGGGAGTTTTGAAGGTGATTTCCGTGATCAGCAGCCCAAAATCCATAAGGAGCAGCGAAAAGTGTTCAGGAAGCAAAATCTTCGTGTGTCCAGTGTTACATCCTTACTAAGCGCATCGGAGACCGTGTGCCAGGAAAGAAAAGCGGCTGCATCCCAAACAACATGGAGAAGTACGTGACCTTGTTTCGTTCAGTTACAGTTCATCGAAAACCTACATTTTATTAACAGTTTTCTGGACCGACTGGCTCCCAACTTCCAATCCAAAAATTTCAAGGTAATCAGGCGAAGGGCCTCCAAAGACGAGATAGCTCTGCTGCAGCAAAAAGGTGTCTACCAGTACGAGTAGGCCTAAACCGACAGTCACACTTTCAAGACAATCGGGCGAGGGGTCTCCAAGATAAGCCGTCCAAGTTGGACGAAACACTGTTACCACCCAAGGACGCATTCTACAGCCATCTGCCGATTACTAGCATGCTCCGTGAGTCTGGGAGACATCCGTCTGCCAAATCCTAGGCGACTACCATGACTTGTACCTCCTGGCAGATCTGTTCGAAACATTCCGCGACAAATCGATGACGCACTCTGTGATCTAGACGTAGAGTTTAGGGATTCTCCTTTGTTCGCATTTATCCACATTTGTTGTGTTAGCTTGTTTGTTTCTAGATATCATGTGCTGCTAGGGTTAGTGTAAGTGTGCACGTTTATGCATATAATTGCCAGCATCTGCATATGTGTATATGTTTAGATAGATATGTGCCAGCATTGTGTTCCATCTTTGAGCATTTTGGCTGGGCACCTTAGGTCCTCATTTATTTTTGGGCCAGCTCGTCTTGCAGAGCCCCAAGACCTTTCCGCTGCATCCTCCCCGCGATACAGGACTAGCCTTTTTTGGTTTCCCCATCGCAGCGGACCAGCACATAGCCGTAGCTGCGTGGGGCCTCCCTTATAAGTGGTGGGGTGTGGATTTACTCTGGGTTTCCGGCGCAGCTGCACGCCGTGGTTCAGCGGCTCGAAGTCGACGTAGATTGTGTATGGTGCGCGAATCTGCTTGTGGTGGTTCTGGAATTGCAGGATGTTTTTACTCTCCTGTGGCCTGGCGGTGCGCTGAGGCTTCTCGCCGATGCCCTCGCAGTCGTCCTTGTGCCTGTCGAGCAGGTCCTTGGTCGAAAACACTTGCAGACAGCGGCAGCAACGATGCGTTCTGTGCTCATGGTTGCTGTATCTTAGCAGCATATGGGTCAGGTCCTTGAACCAGACATGTGCTTGTTTTCGGGGTTGTCGGCGCCAGTTCTCTGATGTCATCAGGACTAATCTTAAGACTCGCCTGTTTCAACTTGCTTACCCACCGTAGCCTAACTTTTGGCCTCTGTAGGCTATAGGAATTCGACCTGGCTTTCAATGGATTATGATTTTGACTGATTTCACTTGAAGTGGCCATCAGTTGATGCGTTGGGCATTGTAAAAACGGTGCCATAGAAGCCAGTAGATTAGACTTATACGACTCAAGTTGGTTTATTATTATTTTTACTCTGTATAATTTAGTATAAAATATTCGTATCAAGGTTTCGACGCATTAGTCGCCGCCGCCCCTGCTGCCGAATGAAATACTCTCGAACAGATCTGCCTACGGGTGAGATTACAATGATCTGCGCTGTGGCTCTGCTGTCTCGATAACATCATCGGTCATTAACGTTAACGTATTCAGGTCAATCGTTAATATTTGACCTTCATAGCATAACTGAGCCAACACTGTCACAAGGTCTAGTTCAACAGGCCCACACTCAGTCTTTGCGGTTAACACAAGCAGGTTGAATAACTGAGGCATAGGTAAAAGTCTTCGATAAGCAGAACATAAACCTATTTAAAGCGACAACCTCGAGGATTTATTTGCCTATTATGGTCAACGCCAGGTTTGAACGCCTTGCACTGCATTGACCTCTTTCTTGGTTCTTTTTGCGTGCAGGCTGTGTCACATGTTGAGTTTCAGACGTCCTTCATTAATTAGACGCCTTCTGCTTAAACTGATACACTGAACATGTGCATGGCGCCGTCCATGAACATATGCGTTTATAACTTTAAAAGCAACAAAATAAGCAACAACGTGAGCTTCATTCACATTAGACAAAATCTAAAACTAATAACCATTCAAAAACAAATCAACAGACCATACTAAGGCAGCATATAAACGACAAATATGCAATCCGAATCAATCCCCTACATGCCATGGGTAACGGCTTCATGTTGTGGAAAGGTCCGCAAGCAGGTCTATTAGTAGTTGGATGAGTGGCCAATGCCCATTTACAAAACACCAGGCCATCAACTCATCTCTTTATCCTTTTGAGGACCGTAATGAGTATCAACGTCAGGTAAAGAGGTGACCTGATGGGTTGCTTCAAACCCGTTACCATGCTTATTAGAAAGCTTCTGTGGAAGCGTGTAAAGAAGTATTGCCGTTACTTCATACGGCAACAAAACAAGCCATTTGCAGTTGTTCTTTTGGTAAAGCGCTCGCCATGTGAAGTGTAGACTGTAGACGGCAAGTTTCAGCCTCCCCATTCAATCAACATGGGTTGAATATGATACTCGAATGTTTCTCCACACCACTTCGGGATCTCATAACAGCAATCGGGTTCCCTGTGCACAGTCCACCTGGCAGATTTCGGCCAAATATGTACGTATTTATGTAGGCTTATGCCAGTATTATTACTTATAGGTGAGAATTGGTGTATAGCGGGGAGATGTCAGCCCGTGTGCGGTTTGGAAGCTCAGTCATTCATGTGTTCAGGCAGACAAGGGGTCTCGGTTTGAGTGCAACGGTGTATATATGTCTTCTATATACATAGATTTAAAGTTAAACGGTAGTAGTCTATCCTTCGTAGTGGTGACTGTTGACAGGAGAAAGAAGATGCTTCTTTAAAAGAGAAAGATTTTAATACAAATCGAAAACGAAAATGGCCTTTATGTTTAATGTAGAGATATGCCACGTTATATTGTGTGAAAGATTAAAGGTAGCTTTTAGAACAGTGATGTTAGTCTAGCACTATAGGGCCTACTGACACTATGTTGATGGCAGAGGGGGATTTTCGAAGCCGAAGTGTTAACATTGGAATAATCGGATTAACTCGCAAAGAGGTGTATAATCACAGGACTATCGACGGCCATTGTCTTTGATGTGAAGTCTATGTGAGAAACTATTTGCTTCGAAGGATGTAGTCGAGCAAGATTCGAGACTATAAACACGTCGGAAGAAATCAACAGACTGCGAAAAGAAACAGAAAAGTACCGTTTCGGTCATGGGTAGTAAGTCAGTCCACAAGATAGAGTGGCAGCCTCTGGTAGATAGGCATTTTGAAAAAGGTAAGTTTTAGTCGAGAACGATAGAATAAATCAGGCACTCACGAAGGCTGGTTATGAAGAGAAACAGATTAAAGAAATGTCTCAAGGGGCTATGATGGCAGCTCTCGCCAACGTCTGGCTGAGAGAAGAGGAAGAAGAAGGTGCAGTGGGTTCCACGGAGAAAAAAATCGGTAGAGACGCCGACCGAGCCAATGTTTATGGAAATGTTCATGTTGTGGATGACGATGAAAGAAAAGAAAGAGGAGAAATGCAGACAAGAAAAGGAGAGGGCGAAAGAAGTTCCGTAAGGGGAACTTAAATTGCAACAAGAGCAGTTTGAGATTCTGTCGGAACTACTGAAGAAAGATCGATAAGAGGCTGAACGTAGAAGGCTTCAAAACTGATTGAATTTGAAAGGGCCAGAAAATTGATGAAGAGATTTGAAGGCAACAGCTTGAAGAGTAAAAACGTGAAGAAGATAGGATAAGAAAATAGGATAAGAATTTTAGAATTCGAGCGAAAAAGAGTTTGGAACGAACGGAAGCGAAGATGCAAGGACGTTTAGTAGCAGAACAAGTAAAAACAGCATTGAAGGAAGCGCAGCTGAAAGAAATGGTTATCGAGCTAGAGGAATGAAGAAAACAAATGGAGTTGTTAGAGAAAAATACGAACAAAAAAGAAGCACAGTGGACTTCAAGATCAAGATATAAAAACAGCAAAGACATGATTATGAGATACAAAGTAGACAAACAGAAGAGGAAAGGAGAGAACAGGAAGAGGAGCAAAAGAAATATCAAAAAGGTGATTTATTAGTGGCTAAAATTGAAAAACACGGGAAATGCTATGAAACATATGTTGCCTAAAATGCCGTTTTATTTTGTAACTTTGGTGGAAAATGTATTTCATAGCATTGGGTGTAACTTTGGTGGGAAATGTATTTCATAGCATTGGGTGAAACTGTTTTTAGCGTTTTTCCTATATTCGCCTACGTCTATGCTTTACGTGAATAAAAAGAATATATGTGTAGTTAAATCTATGCCTGTGATATTATTAATATATGTGGTTAATTTAATGTAAAAGCCAGCAGTTAGGTAGGATTAATGTTAAATTAAGTCATGCCAGCATATATGGGTAATATAGCTTTCATTGTTAACCATGGGCAACAATAGGACTCTGTCTCATGGGTTCAACAAAAGCAGGGATTCAGCGGAAGATTTTGAATTATAACGGCGAGGTCGAATATCGTCTGCTCGGCGTTGATGCATTGCGCACATCTTCTTTGCGGTTTCAGTTGAGAGCTGCGCTTCGACCATCAAGGTATGCAAGTTATGCAGCGATTTTCCAACTCCCTATCGTATTGAACAAGCCGCGTTTCGATGGCGAAAACGATCCGTGAAGTTAGTTGTGCGAAGTTATGAGTATTTCGTACAAGTGTCATCGAAAACTAATGCGATTTCAATAGTGTCGAACACTGAGTCAGCAGAATTGATGTGAACTGTGCGTTGGTTGGCTTTGAACGATATATAGATCTTCGAGTTATCATGCATTTGACATCAGATTCGATGATGGACTAAGTTATAAAGAGTATAACTGGAGAAGGACAAGGAACTTTTCAAGAAACTATGTGATTTTTTTCTGCAACTACAAGAGACTGTAAGGAAGTCACTCGGAAGAGAAATAATAATAATTAGCAACTTCTAATGCGCCCGTGTCTAATGTACAAGGCATCAACCGATGGTACACCAAAACCAAGCCACAATCAGGTTGATATCCAGAAGGCCAGTCCGCATGACAGAGAGTCAGCCTATGGTGGATAAGCAATTTGAAACAGGTAAGTTTTAAGCTGAGAACGAAATGACAGAAGCGACTGAGCAGAACGAACACACACAGGGAGGGAATTCCAGAATTTTGGTCCAGCAACCGAAAATGCTCGTTTACCCAGAACAGTTCTAGCCCAAGGTATGACCAGAGAAAGACAATCAGATGACCTTGCAGAATAATGGTAAGTATGGGGAATAAGGACTGATTTTAAGTAATGTGGTTGGCCGTAGTTCAATGTTTTATAAACTGTAAGTCCTAATTTGAAACAAATCCTTTGCTGAACAGGAAGCCAATACAAAGATTTAAGCACAGAGGTTATATGCTCATATTTTGAAGTATTTGTTATGGCTCTATAGCTAAGGAGTTCTGAACTCTTTGGACTTTGGACATGTTTGACTTAGTGATACCAACAAGAATTGAGTTACAATAGTCAAGGCGACTGGAGACCAATGCGTTAGCTAAGGATATTCTGGAAGACATGGGGACATAATGCCTAATTCTGCATATGTCACGAATATACATGTATGATGACTTACAAATACCATTTACATAGTTTGTGAGAGACATGGTAGAATCAGAAACAACACCCAAGTCACGAGCAGTATCAGTCAACTCAATGAGTGAATCACCCAGTTTTACGGATTTAAGCCATTTGAACTTCTTAAGTTGCTGAGGAGTGCCAAGTAGTAGAAATTCAGTCTTCCAGGGGTTAAGAGGAGTTTATTAGCCGCCATCCAAGACTGTAGCTCTTCAAAGGCATCAGACAACAGCTGCACAGACTAGTGACAAGTCAAACTGCCAAATGAGATGTAAATTTGGGTATCATCGGCAGAGAAATGATATCCTAGTGAATGATTGTCTAGCAGAGTACCAGGAGGTGTGGTGCATAATGTAGACAAAAGAGGACAAAGTACAGAACCCTATGGAACGCCAGTCATCGAGGCACTAGCTGAATAATGTCCATTTAAATATACGGACTGAGTGTGAGGGCTGAGGTAAGTAGCAAACCAGTGTAGGGCAGGACCAGAAACCCCAACCAGTGCTGAAGACGATGCAAAAGGAAAGAGTGGTCGACAATATCAAAGGCAGCAGACAAATCAAGGGGAACAAGTGCTGTCACCTTACCCTTATCCATAGAGCACATGATGTCGTTATGAACAGCAAGCAGGGCAGATTCTGTTCAATGAAACTTATGGTATGCAGACTGAAATGGACAAATTAGTGGGTTGGAAGAAAGGCGAGCTTGCATACGATTCAAAACTACCCGTTCAAGAATTTTAGGTATAAAATTCAAAGTTGAAATGGATCTGTAATTAGACAGGTCACTTGGATTGAGAGAAGGTTTCTTTAGCAGAGGATAAACTATGGCATGAGCAAAAGCAGATGGGAAGGATCCCTCAAGCAATGAGAAATTGATAATTGACGTTATGGTTGGACCCAGGACATCAAAACATTCTTTTAGGTAAGAAGTGGGAATGGTGTCTAGGAGAGAGATTTTGTCAGGTGAAGAAAATATGAGTCTGCGAACCTGTGCAAGAGTTGTTGGCAGAAAGTAATCCAAGATTGGAGGAGGAGAAGAACTAGGAAGAAGAAATATTTCACGTACCGAATAACCAATAAATTTCAGCTTTATACCAGAAATCTTATCAGCAAAAAGTCACAAATTTACTGGCTAGCTCTTGGGTAGCACAGAACACACCAAAAGATAAATTTAACTTCTCTTTGTGTAGTAATTTATTCAAAGCCATCCACAGAGTTTTGGAGATGTAGAATTTTCAGCAATTAAATTAGTTAAATATTCTGATTTTGCCGATGAAACAAGTTTGCGCACAAGTTAACAATTGCAGAATGCTAATCAACACAACAAGAGAGCGATATGTGCCACAAGTCTTTGGAACCAAGGGAGAATGTCAATGTATTACGATAACTACTATTTCTGCATTTATTTTACGCCACTATCTAAGGAATACGCAACAATCGATGGCGATGAGCAATTGTTAATGAAGGATTGCTCAAGGTCATTACACAGTAACAGTCTCAGAAGAGACTTGACCCCGTACTCTCCGCGTTACAAGCCAAGCGCTTTGACTTGTATTATATATCAGCTATATCTATATACTGTAAGCTATTGTATTATATCCCACTTTAACACACAAGTTAATTTCACTCTGACATGAACTACAGAGAAGATCAAAATATTCTCATTTGGTAGATATGGGAAAAAGTGAACAACGATTCTTACATACGAACAAGATGAGAAAGTATGTCACTCGATCGTTAAGTTGTAGATTAATTGCCGAGAAGGACGAAGATTTTGAAAACAATTATGGAACTGCCTGTAAATGTTGAGATGACTGAGAAAAAGAAAACGTTTGATCTTGACTAGGAGCAAATAAAACACCCGATACCCAAACAATAGAGGAACTTGTTAATGTCTTATGCAAGCATGAGGATAGATTTTCTGATCAATCTAAAACATGTACAGTACATTCGTTAAACATGAAATTACCTTAAGGCCGAAAATTCGCGAAAAGGACTTTATGGCATATCGAATTCAATTCAAATAGCCAGTTGACAAATCAATCGAATGTCAAAGAAAACACTATCAAACCGTAAACAAATAGAATGACAAGTCTACTTTTGATTGTCAATAGGAAATATGGATCCTTAAGACTTGATTACCAAATATGTAAATTAATTTGCTGTTGATTTTAAATATCCTACGCCAATAGTGAGTGAAATACTAAACGAAGTTGGAAATTCAGATGTAGGCCTAATTTCGATTTTAGATTGCCGCAGTGCATAATGGACTTGTCAGTTTAAAGAATCTGACCAACTGAAACTGCTTTTGTAACTCAATATGGACTACTTGCATTTACGCTAGTTCTTTTTGGACAGTAAATTCTGGACGTATTTTTGTGGAAGTGATAAATATTGTGTTGCAACCAGCAAAAGATTGCTGTTCATTCAAGTGATTCAAATATTCGATTGCAACACTTAAACTTAGATTTATGCTTAAATCAAATGCAACTGAAATAATGTTACGTTGAATCTCAAGAAATGTATGTTTGGTAACAATGAGGTTAAATTTATGGTGGTGGATACTGTAACGCCCGACGTTAGCCTAATCACGGGTCTCGAATAACGCCCGCCACGCAATTGGTCAATGCATAGCACGTGATTTTGTGCACGTGAACGGGGCTAACGGGCGCGATTGAAGTTGTCGAGGATGCGCTCACGTCCGCCGGTCGCAAATCTTCTCATGCCCGAATATAGTAAAGCGTAACACGTGTTGTAAGTTAGGAAAGGACTGCAGCAAAAATGACCTAATTTGGACCCCTTTCTGGTAAAATATCTGTATATTAATGACGATGTTGTTATGAGAACCTGCATAATTGCCTATCACGCATTTGCAAACAAAAACAAGAAACGGGGATTTTCTTTTTAAAAAATTCAGTCCAACAAACCCACAAATGCATTTGTTTTTGGGAAATACAAGTTTATTGCTTCATAGCCCATTTTAATGCGTTTTTTGTTGGCACAACGTGACCGTTGGTATTTGTAATTAAAATGCATGAAATAGCGATCAGAATATGGAATTAAAACATTATCTTTATATGAGAAATTGATGGAAAGCTAGCTAAACTGATGCAGCCTGAGGGCCGCCATTTCAAAATCTAGAATTCCATCCGGAAGTGACCAAAATCACAACGGAAGTGCAAAGTTCACGTGACATGCTTTAACTACTGTAACTCAGTTCTATATGGCCTCCCTGCCTTCACTCTTCATCCACTTACTTCCATTCTTAATTCTGCTGCAAAGCTTATTAAGAATCTCTCTCCACGTGATCATATCACGCGGACTCTACGTGAACTCCACTGGCTTCCTATACCAGCCCGAATTATTTTCAAGATCTGTCTTTTAATGTACCGCATATCTACCCACTCCTCCCCATCCTACTTGACATCTCTCGTCACCCCGTGCTCCTCCCTTCAATCTAGACGAGGGCTGCGTTCATCAACATCCGGCTCTTTTGCTATTACCCGCTCAACCAGAAAGTTTGGAAACCGCGCGTTCGCTCTCGCCGGACTAACAGAATGGAATAAGCTACCAATCGCCATCCGAACTTCACCTACGATAGTCGCATTTAAAGCTGCACTTAAAACTCATTTATTTAGACTTTATTACGATTAACTTAGTTTATGTTACGCGCTTTCGTGCAAGACTAGTTTTGTTTAAGCGCGCTATAAATGTTAGCTTACTTACTTACTTACAATAGCGTGACGGGCGTGAATCTAGTCTCTGAGTTTCCGCTAACGTCCTGGGCGTTAACGGATCCACTACGTAAATTTATTTGGCAGATTATGGGTTCCGACAAGAAATAGATTGATCAAAGGACAATTCAGAGTTTACTTAATTTGAAGCGGCCTGGAACTATGAAGGAAATTAAACAAATACATGGATATTTTGTTATTATAGACAGTTCATTTATGATTTTGTGCCGACTGTGAAGTCTTTATCTAATTTGACCTATAAGATTGTACCTAAAACATTGGACTGATGCATACCAGATGGCATTTGGTCTGCTTAATAAGTAACTAGATAAGCAAGCAAGTAAGTAAGTAAGTCTCCCATGTCCAATGGTGAACATAGGGAGGCGCTCATTTATGCTTAAGAATGTTACATTGGCGAATGTTGTTTCTTATGCGTTCGAAGTAGGCAAACCTTTTAATCTGTATTGCCGCAGTTTGAACGCAGAATGATTGTGAAGGGGTGGGACGGCTAGTATCATTAATTTTAAAAAATTTAATGATACTCAGAGGAGATGGGTTTCGATTGAAAAGGAAGCCTATTCTAATGTTTAAACATTAAATTCACTTAAATTCACGGGATACTAGAAAGTTTTTACGACAACGTTGCATATACGTGACCAGTGTTCGTAAAGTTTTGTGAACTCCTAGATGAAGACGAAGACAACATTCAGGGTCGATAGATGGCTGTGACAATGAGTGGGCCATACGAAGGTAAATAATCGGATTGTCCTCTCTCGGATCAATGATTATCTAGCAACTCACTCCTTAACCCACACCAGTCTGGTATTTACTAAATGCCACTCAGTTGAAACCCTACTCACTTCCCTCTATACAACAAGCTTATTTCCGCCATCTCTCATCAACAGGTTTCTTGTCTCTGCCTCCTTGATATTTCAGCAGCTTTTGACATCATTCATCACAATATCTTACTCCAAAGACTTTCAACCTGGTTTGGTTTTGCTGACACTGTTGTCTTCTGGTACAGTCCTATCTCTCTTCCCGCTCTTTCTTTGTTAAAACATTGAAAGCCTCTTCTCAATCATGTCTTCTCACTTGTGGAGTTCCATAAGGCTCTGTTCTTGGACCTCTTCTGTTTGTCCTCTATACTACTCCACTCAGTTCACTCATTAAAGCATCCTCAGTTGACCATCGCCTCTATGCTGATGACACACAACTATTCATCTCTTTCTCTCTGAATCGTTTCAACGAGCCTAAAGATCTTCTTCATGTGGTTAAACAAATCTCCTCTTGGATGACATCTAATCTCTGGAGCCTGAACCCATCTAAAACTGAATTCATACTTACTGGCCTACGCGACTAGCTGAAGAAAATTCCTGACCCCTCTATCTCCCTCAGCCTGGACTCTCCCTCTACCCACAGCTTTAATACTAACTCTCCTGTCCGCAATTTAGATGTAATATTAGACCAAAGCCTCACTTTTTCTGATCATATCACCCATTTTTCCGCTCTTGCTTCATGCATATCCATCATCTTCGCAGACTCCGCCCAATGCTTGACTTCAAAACTGCATTAACCATTGCCACGTCCATAGTCCATGAAAAACTTGACTACTGCAATTCACTTTACTTTCATATAGACACAACCCAGATAAATCGATTTCAAGCAGTCCAGAATGCTTTTGCTCGTGGTGTCACCGAAACACAAAGCACAATCACATCATTTCTATTTCCAAATCACTTCACTGGTTTAAAATGCCTGAACGACAAACTTGTAACAAATCGTCTTTTCACCGAATTACCGACGTAGTTACAGACTTTTTCGATACGAATCGGAGTTGAAGATTGCCATAACATCAGCACATCGAATTATTTCGATGATAGAGGCACAACTGAAGTCAAACTGAGGTCACGTAGAGCGTGAAAAGCAGACGACATTCGACTTAGCCGTTACAAATTTAAATCCTCTCCACTGAATCCCTCTGCCTTAGATGAAATCACCATACAGCGTCCTGTTGTCGCCCATAGTCACTAGTAACGAATTATTTAGCTCATTTATGCTGGCATATATTAATTTAACTCTTAACCTACGTAACTGCTGGCTCTTACATTTAATTAAATATGCATATTTACAATACATTAAAGTATAGCGACAACTATATATATATATTTATATATATAAGCATAGATGCATTGCAACCTTGGGAGAAACGCTAAAGTGGAGTTGCTTTCTTTCATAAGTCACACCTAAAACTTGCTCGCTTCGATTTACATATTCCAACTCTGAAGCCATTCGAATGCAAATGTCTACCCTGGACTCTGGAAATCAGCGCATCACCTTTGTCAATGCTCATTTTCCTCCCTTCCTTCGTTTTCTGACTTTTTCATTGAATTCCAATCACTCCTTGAATTCCTGGTCTCTCTTTCTTCTTAACTTATAATAAGGGGCGACTTCAATATGCACAAATAGATACTCTCCACTAGGCCTATACTTCACAGAATTCCAAGATCTCCCCTCCGGCTTTGATTTTATGCATCATGTCTCCTTCCAAATTCATGACAGTGGTCATACACTTGATCCCCTTATAACTCTATCCATTTGTTCCTGTTATTAGGAATCTCTCTCCTTCTGAGTCATTTTTGTCTGACCATATTGCCATTACTGCTCAGTTTTCTTTCCATCAGAAGCCGCCTTCCACTTACTTTTTCATCAGTTACCGCCTTTGGAAAATGCTCAACGTTTCAAGCTTCAAAGCTGACATCTTTGCCTCCACCTGTGGCCTCATTCCCAGCACGGACACCAAGCGAACTTGCTGTCCAGCTAAACTCAACTAAAATTCTGGATAAACAGCCGCATGAGTGATGTTGGTGACGCTTTCATTTACATTTCCATATCCTCAAATCCAGGCGCCAGTTTCATATTATCCGTAAACTTGTCTCCTCAACCACGTCCACCTACTTGTTCGTCTGATCTCTGAGCGCTCTTCTTCTCCAATGTTATTATGGCAGGCGGCGAACAAGATCCTACACTGCGACAAATGCAATGTACTACCTAGCTCTTCATCACACTCTTCCCTTGCGGACAGGTTCCTATAGCTCTTTTCTGACAAGATCTCGACCCTATGACTTTAATTTTCCAACGTTCCTTCCTCCGATGGCTTGTCATATCCTAAATCTTTTCCACCGTTTCTCAGCCTATTCCAACCAACAACTACGACTGAGATTCATAATCTCATCATTTTTTTCTTCTCCTGATAAATAACATGCCTTGGACGTTATTCCTATCGCCCTTCTAAAAGAATGCTTCGATGTCTTGGGCCCAATCATCAAGTCCATTGTCAACCTCTTTTACCCTGAAGGCTGCCTCCCACCAATTTCGCTCATATATATATATATATATATATATATATATATATATATATATATATATATATATATATATATATATATATATATATATATATATATATATATATATATATATATATATATATATATATATATATATATATATATATATATATATATATATATATATATATATATATATATATATATATATATATATATATATATATATATATATATATATATATATATATATATATATATATATATATATATATATATATATATATATATATGGTAATCTGAAAAGTCGTCAGAAGGGACAGATGGTTTATACATATATGTATATATATATATATATATATATATATCTCTCTCTCTCTCTCTCTCTCTCTCTCTCTCTCTTACGTTTCCAAAATGTTTCCGAAATCTTGAAAAAAGTAGTTGCTAATCGCTTGGGCTGTCATCTCTCGTCTCACAACCTGTGCCTTACTTTCCAGTCCGCCTACCGTAAATACCATTCCACCGAAACTGCACTACTTACCGTTCACAATCAAATAATCAGCTACACGGATAAAGGAAAAGTAACAGCTCTCATTTTCCTTAACCTGTCCGTTGCTTTTGATACCGTTGATTATAATATATTCTTTCACCACTTCAAATACTGGTTCGGTTTATCTAAATCCGCCTTTAGTTGGTTCGCATCTTACCTGCTTTCTGGTACGCAATTCGTATAAATCAACTCCTTCTGCACTTAATGTTTTTAATTGCGGCGTTCCAAAGGTTCTGTACTTGACCCGCTGCTGTCTACATTATGTACCACTCCACTAGGTTTACTGCTTCTCTTGTAGCATTCTTCACTGCCCTTTGTATGCTGATGATACCCAAACTTAATCAAAAGCAACGCCCAAGTCACGAGCAGCATCAGTCAACTTAACAAGTGAGTTACCCAGCTTTAAGGATTCAAGCCATTCAATTTCTGAAGTTGCTTCTTAAGGCCAAATGTGTTATGTGGACTGAAATGCTGTATGGTTTTGCAACATGAGGCATGAAAGCTTTGGCTTTCTGAAGTATAGTAGGTTATGCCAGCACTTGCAACAGTGAGATAATTCTAACGTTGAAACAGCATGAACGCTCAAAAACTGTGCACTAGAAGAAACTAGTTGTGAGCTCGACTTCTAAAGCAGCTTAGAGGGAACATTGGCCTGCCCCTGCAACGAGCCACTTTTGATCTGCCCTAACTGTCTGGTCTTCTAAACAGGCACATCGTACTCTAAAGCACCCATGGCTCAACAAACAATGCTCTTGGTCCAGATGGTTTTGACACTTGCAAACATGCAGCAAGACTGTGTTTTTAAAAATTATATATCGCAATCGCTTTCGACAGCTTAATTCTGCATAACATGCTTTCGATTGATTATAGGCATCTATTTAACCTCTCAGCTGGCGTCGGCACTCATTCACCGATCCAGAATGGACGGTCAACAATCCATGCACTGACTGGGCTCGGCACTGCTTAACTTCACTTTACTTGCCAGTATCGTATAATATCGTATAGACAGCGCCAAGCTTCCAGCCTTACATATTCGAAAAGCACAACTCCGAATTTGTTTTGCTGGTGCTGTAGTCCTATAATTAATCAAAGTTACAGATGTTTAAGCTCAGGCTGCTTAAGTCAAAGTTATACGCATATATATCGCCTTGCAGGCTGGCTGCAGAGTAGGCCTACTTCGGCGGATGAACATATATTATATGTACATGGGTATGCAATGTAGGCCTACACTGAAGCTTATGCAAGTTGTGAAGGGCTCACAGGCTCGCAGGTAAAGCTTCACGCCGACATCACGTGCAAGTGCTGAGCAATTGAAGGAGGTTAAGAGGCAGGACGCCGCCGGTCCAGCCGAACTTGATCCCACTTAGCATTAGGTCAGCTCTTTAGTCGTCCAGGCTGAATCGCTCATTCGTTCTTCCTCCGTCACTTGGTGACGCCCGTTAGCGTCATTCTAGAGGCGTCCGTTGTCAGCTGTTCTGCTCATCATCACGCGCGTGTGACACAGTACATACATAGCCATTCGTCCCACGTCATCATAGGCAGGTAACTATGTTCGCAACCCCATCGGTCTCTGGTCACCTCTGTCACCTGCCCAAATCATCAGCAGCAGCAGCAACAACAACAACAACAACCCTACAAAGAGAAGCTGTCTGCCTATCGAGTAATCAGCAAAGCGATGTACAGATATTTTCGCATTATCTGTATGCAGGTATGACGAATAACCGTCAACGACATCAGCGGCCGACCGATCTGGAGCATCGGCTGCTGCAGGTGGCCTTTGGCGACGCTTTTTCGTCTGCCTCCGGCCGATTGACCTCTGATGAGGCCGCCGCGGCGATGAGGCCAGGTCATTCGACACCGAAGGGCCAGAAAAGGCCTATCGAGAAGGCAGAGGAAATGGAAAACAAGAAAGAGAAGCAGCAGATGCTGGATGTGGTGAACCATCGGCGTTTCTACGGCAACCATCCTCACAGTTCATCTGCCTCAACACTTCCGTTCATTGCATCATCGCCTCATGAATGTCTAGACGACGATCGGGTACTTAATGAGGCAGAGAAGGGTGATGGTGAACAACAACCGCATAAGCCACGGCGAAGAGTAGACCAGCATCACATCCGTCGACCTATGAACGCCTTCATGGTCTGGGCTAAAATGGAAAGAAGAAAACTGGCCGAAGAACATCCGAACCTACACAATGCCGAGCTAAGCAAACTCTTGGGTAAGACTTGTGAATGCACTTTAGCACATCAATCTAGTCTAAAGTTAATATATCAATATCCACTTTAACAAATCATTACATATAACGCTCAGGTAACTTTATCTGCATTCACTTGAACATAGGTTCCTATCGATCCTTTTCACCATGCTGTACGTGGCTTCCATCGCCGATGTAATTTCTGCACGCGGCATCAGTCACCATCAGTATGCAGATGATACACAATTATATAGAGCGCTCCATCGCATCGACTCCAATACCTACAATCTGACACGGTGTACTAAAGCCGTTCGCTGTTGCTTTCTGACAACCGACCTGTGCCGGAATCCGAATAAGTCTAAAGTCGTTATACTTGGCGCTTCCTCGTCAATAAAATTGATCGAGAGCCTAGAACAACCAACCGTGCGGATGCGGACATCTCATTATCAGAAACATTTAAGAATCTTGGAGTGATGCTCGATTCTCAACTAACACTGAACCAGCACCTCAACGCTATCCGAAAAGCACCATATTTCCACCTAAAAGCTATGTGTCATGTTCGATTTTGCTTGCCATAGGAACTCTGGAGACATTCCCTCGTAGTGCAGTCAAAGCAAAAACTTGACTACTGCAATTCGGTAATATATGGCACTTCGAAGTCTAACATTACCAAACTGTAACGCGCCCGGAACTCAATGGCCGACTGGTGACAAGAACCAGCAGATTTAATCACATTATTCCTGTTCTAGCATAGCTACATTGGCTGCCTGAATGTCCAGAATCATAAGATAGCTCTAGTGACACGTAGGCCTAAGATTCTCTTGACTAATCATCCTGCCTATCTGTCGTCTTCCTCAACGCACTACCAGCCAACCAGATCTGTACGATCAGCTACACAGAACCGTCTATCTGTCCCTGACATTAGAGACCGAAGTCTAAGACCAATTTATATCAACTTGCTTTTGTTTTTGTGACCCACTAAAGCCTACGCGATTCCTTGCTCATTAATGAATGCATCACTTTCTTACTTGCTGTAATAACGCCAAGATAATTGTATCTGCGTCCACTTTAACACATGAATAATTATATATAACGCTGAGATCTTGTATCTACATCCACTCTAATCTGTGCAGGTAAGAAATTGTACATTTAGTTGATTTAGGTAGGTAAGTTAATGAGTAAGTTTATAATTTTTAAGGAACACAGACTAATAGAAGAACTTTTCGAGGATATTTGTTTTGACAAATTCTACATCTCGTCAGGCAGCTGTTTATTAATTAATATTTGTCAGACACTTGTTCGTAATAATATTTCCATTCACATAAATTATGTTGGTATAGTTGTTTCACCAAAGATATATTAATAGAACATGGATTTCACTCTGTAAATCGCACTGGAATTAGGTAAAACCCGAATATGGAGCAGAATATTGTATTGCTACTTCTACGAGAAATACTATTATCCCAATTGTTACAAAAGTCTTCCAAATGTTCCAACTCATAGACAAGTGTTTGTGGTATCAGTAATAATCATCGGTACGACTTTAAACTTTTAAAATGTCTATTGTTGCTTATTTAAATTACTAATGGCAGAGTCTTGTGGACCATACTGCTGATGCATTTCGAGATAGATAGATAGATAGATAGATAGATAGATAGATAGATAGATAGATAGATAGATAGATAGATAGATAGATAGACAGACAGATAGATAGATAGACAGACAGACAGAGAGAGAGAGAGAGATAGACAGATAGATGGATAGATGGATGGATGGATGGTTGGATGGATGGATGGATGGATGGATGGATGGATGGATGGATGAACATACATAGGTAAATACACAGACAGACAGAAAGACATATAGACAGACAGACAGAAAGACAGATAGATAGACAGACAGATAGATAGACAGACAGACAGACAGATAGATAGATAGATAGATAGATAGATAGATACTCATAAGTATGTTGTTACATGTCACGGTCGAGCAGAGTATGAAAGTCAGAGGTGTGTCAACTTAACGCGGGAACGAGACGACCTCTAGCGGCGTAGAGAGAGATTGAGGCAGAACGGTTGCTGTCTTCAGTCTGTTAAGACGTTTTGGTTTTGGTTCATGGGAACCGTTGTGTTGTGTTGGGTCTATGAGACCTTTTGAGATGTTTTGTTGTGGCACGTTCTCGTTTGTGGAAGTCGTCTTTTGTTGTGTGACGTCGTTTGACACCTCATGGAGGTTTGAATTGTGTTTTCTGTAAATAGTATATGTAAATAGTGTATATAGAAACAAATACTTTTAACCAAATTCTGATGCTTTTGTTCTTTTAAAAGTTCCTTAGGCTTTTAAATGTAACACTGTATATATGTAAATAAGTAAATGAGTATATCAGATAGAAATTGGGTGTGGCATGTATATCTGACAAGGTACGAGAAGCCAGGGTGACATGGTATGGTCGTGTGATGAGGAGAGAAGAGGAAAACCGCATTAAAAGAATTATGACAGCAGAGGTCTACGGACGCCGCAGTCGGAAACGACAAAAGAAGACATGGGGAGACTTGATTCAGCAAGACCTAAAGCTTCTCAGGCTGAAAAAAGAAGGGACTGGAGATAGAAACAAATGGAAAAGAAGGATTCATTTGACAGACCCCTCCCCTAGGAGGGATTAATTCCAGCCAGAAGGAAGAAGAATACAGTACATATATACATACATAGATAAATACACAGATGCATACATAGATACATAGATACAGGTAGGGAGGCAGAGAAGCAGGGTGAAAGAGAGAGAGACAGAGAGACAAAAACAGAGAGACAGAGACAGAGAGACAGAGTAATGAGGAGAAAGAAGAGGAGAAGGAAACAGTTCCTTAAGCGTAAACGGCGGGAGTAACTACGACTATACGGCTGGGTGAGTGGGACTCAATTCCGGCTACCTTGTGAGGCCCGGTTAGTTTACTCCTGGTGTCGTTGCCTGCAGAGTAATGCTTAGCTGGGTTAGGAGCGACCGGGGTTGCTACGGTCGCTCCCGTAATTCCTGGCGGCAGCTCCGCGGCCTCTAACGGTGCCACTTGTGTCCATAGTGGTTACCCTAATGTGCCCGCCGGATGTTCTCTGCCGGTGATGTCAGATGACAATGAGGTGTGCCACCTTCTGAGGTCGATTGGTTGGATACCGTGGGATGAAGAGCAGAGTAATCTGCGTTATGTGATCTCGTCGCGACGTCGGTGAAAAGCTTGGATTCTTGTGGTGAGGTCGACTTCGACTCCCTGCCGCAAAACCCGTCTGCTCTTCCGTCACGTCAGGCAACTAAAGGCTGTTTTCTGGCCTTGACTGTCCGACCGGTCCGTTCGAGACGGAGGGAGAATGGGCCAACCGCTGCCCACTTAAAGCGGAAATATTAACTCAGTCGGGTCGAGTGCCAACCAATCGATGCAGTAGTGACCTGCACCCTGATCACTGACCGTCATCAGGACAGAGAATGTAATCCGGCTGTCACACACCCTTTGTCGATGGGTTGCCACGAGTGAACTTGAGGGGGGAGGTGCCGGTAGTCCAGTTCGTAACGGAGAGTGATATGCGGCCGCCTGTAAAGCAGCCGTCGTGGGCTTGGAGTGTGCCTCCCTGTTGCGTGCAGGGTGAAAACCTGAAACCCCGACCCCAGGCGAAGCAGGCGAGGGCACTACAGCAGTCTTTGAACTGGTGACGGAAGCTGTATTAATTCACTTGATGGACCTATGTGTACCTTGGACTAGTCCCTCGTGGGCAGAGTTATAGCACCGGTCCCCTCCTGGCCACTCCCGAGAGGGAGGAGGTTTTGCCCATTGCTAACTGAGTATCAAAGTGAAGAAATTCAAAAAGCGCCGGACAACGGCATGGAGTGACTAGTAATCTATTAAGGTAGTCCGTTAGTCTGTTCCCGGTGAGTCTATCCCGCAGAGCAATGCTTAGCTGGACGAGTGGTGACCTATAGGGGCTAAGGTCGCTGCAGTCAAATCTGGCGGCAGCTTCACAGGCTTTTACGGTGCCACGCTGATATATAGTGGTTACCCTAGAGTTCCAGCCGACTGCTCTTCGTATTCTTCGCGGCTCGGAGCGGTCGGTCAATGTTAGATGGCAATCGGGCATCCCGTCTCACCAGAGGCTGATTGGTTGGATACTATGAGTAGTTTCTGCTGCATGATCACGTCGTGGCGGAAGCAAAAAGCATGGAAACGAGTAGTGAGGTCAACTTCGACTCCCTGAGCGGGGTGCCGCAACACCCGTCTGCTATGTTCGTCTTGTCAGGCAACTTACAGGCTGTCTCTATGGCCTTGCCTGCGACCGAGTTCCCGTGCAGGACCGTGTTCTTCACTGGATTGTGTTCTGTATGGGACTTATTTCTGTACAGGACGGAGGGAGAATGGGCCCACCGCTGCCCACTTAAAGTGGAAATGTTAAAAGAGTCGGGTCGAGTGCCAACCGATCGGTGCAGTAGTGATTGCACCTTTCTCACTGGTCGTCATCGGGACAGAGTACGTAATCCGGGGTGAAGGGCTGTCACACACCATTGTCGATGGGTCACGTAGGATTGCCTGTCTGGGGACGGGTGCCTGTGGCCCTGCTCGAACTGGAGAGTGACAAGCGACCACCTGTAAAGCAAGTGATCGGCTCTGAGTGGGTCGCCCTGTTGCGTGCAGGGTGAAATCCTGAAACTCCGCATCCAGGGGCAGAGGAAGAGGGCCCTACAGCATTCTTTGACTTGCTGATGGAACATGTATCGATACACTTGATGGACGAGTGCTAGCACGAGTCCGCCTCTGGGTCATTCCCGAGAGGAAGTAGTCTTACCTATGAGCAGATTGAATGTCAAAGTGAAGGAAATCAAAAAGCGCAAGGTAACGGCTTGGACTGACTAGTACTCTCTTAAGGTAGCTAATCTCTAAAGTTATGAAGCTTTATCGACTTCTTTTTCTTAGCCTTGGCATATAAAGGCGGATTAAACCAGAAAGTATAAGAATTGAGGAACTTAGCAATTGTTTAGTCATTCGAATCAATACTGTTGCTATCTCAACAGACACGTTACCAGTTTCAGGGAATGATAAATATATGGTTTTCAGCTCCTCCCAATCGTAATCGTAATTCCGAGATGTTTACATCGCCCAACGAAAGCCGAGCCGCGGGGACCAGATTATTCACAGGCGCTCGGTCAAAACAAAATCGATAGGCAAAAGGGTTCGGTTCCAGGCCAAGATCTAAAAGGTCAGACGGAGAGACAGTGTGGGAGCTACGGGGCAGAGGTGTTTGGGGTTGGACAGGAGAGATAAGAGGAAGAAGAGGTGTCAGGGTACGATCTGTGAAAGAGGAATATTTTGAGTTTTCAGTGAAAGGCCGAAGCAAGTAGAACTTACTGCTGGTGATAGTCTCGTTCAGCTTCAAGTCATCAGTTATTTGGCAGATACAAATTACTTACTGGAATGTCCTGACAGCCTAGTTGCGGTACTGTGAGAGAAAGTCTAATGTAGGTCTATTACAGAAAGGCGATCCTATCAATCGGAGCCAGTCGATTGTCTATTCTGTTTGTGGTTGGGCTTACAGACACAACAAGGCGTAACCAGTTGTCAAATATTACGTTTGAACGACTTTTAACAAAGTTACTGTATGTGTGAACAACATAGGAGATGGTTACGTATAGGTGCATATACCTAATATAACTTTGCATCCATAATTATGAGTCAGGTGTTACCCCTTGGAAACCAACCGAAAAGGCAACAGACCCGGAGTTCACTTTATTACATCCCAACCCAGCAGCTGAATAACTAGAAGCTTTGTGAAACAGCTACCCCTCCACAAGTAACTCCAAGTGAGGCAGAACCATAGTGGTGAGAAACTAGAAATTGTTACGGTTTCAAGTCGCCAGGCTGTAGGACTATCGTTACAATGCAAAATTTAGAGGTTACGAGGGCATATAGATTTTATTTATTTTTCCTAATCGTAATCGTAATCAAAAATTTATAAAGCGCCACTTCAAGATAAACTCAGCAGAATCGTCGGACAACCCAGACCCATTGGGGAACAGAATGGCCTTGAAGCATTTGCGGAAAAGAGAGGGAGAAAGGCAGAGAAGCTCATGTTGTAGATCACCAGGTAAGCCAATCCAAGAAGTAGGGGCGACTGCAGCAAAACTTCTGCGATGACCCGTAGGTGTTCGGATTGAAGGAACAAACAGGTCGCCCTGAACCGCCAAACGAAGTAATCTGCGGCCGGGGACAGAGGAGGTCAGAACACAAAGCTCCCTTAGGTAGAGTGGGGCACATCCAGTGAGGCATTTGCGTACAAGAACCAGAACTTTGTTTTTGAATAGGCAGCCCACCACTCTGGAATAAACTCCCCCCAGAACTGCGACAGTTTTCTGACCCATCATACAAACACTTCGGCATGTCGTTTGTTTAAAGTCAGACCAAGAACAATGATGGACAACTTCTAAGTGACAGGAATTAAAAGCGGTGAAATAGTACTATTAAACCTGCTAAACCGCCCTCCGCAGTCAGTCTCAGCGATCTGAGACCGCATTCAAGAGCAGTCCATCGATTGTTTTCTACAAACTGAAGAAGTACGTGGACTGAAGAATTGCAGGAACCTGCGACATCGCAGCTGACCTGCTTACGACCTAGGAAAAGGCGAACAACGCATGGCTTATATGTATGTTCGATGACATCTGAAAATCTATTTCCGCGCTAGCTCACTGGACTTGCGGCATCATCTTCCTGTTTTGAAAGTGTAAAGGAAGTCGCTGGAGTTGTAAAAACTACTGCGGGATATATAGTCCGTAGCTGGATAGGTCTTTGCTCCTTTTATCAAGGGTTAGGAAGCACCTGTTACAACTCAGACGCATAAAACAGAGCGGCTTCACTCCTAGAAGATCAACAGTTGATGGTAGTATTCTTATACTAAATAGCTTGATGCAATCAAGAAGGGAGTATTAGTGGTACGCTAATGTTAAAATTGAAGGCGGTCTTTGACTCAGTAGAACGCGCAGCCCTCTGGGAACTGCTTCTGTCTCTTGGGAATCTCGTGAAGATTGTGAATCTCATAAAATAGTTCTACACAACTACAACTACTGCAGCATCGAGGGTGTGACATTAGATTGGTTTACTAGGGACGTACGAAGGGACTGTAAACCTGTTCTTGTCAGCGACGAATCAGTTCATCAAAGAGTGTTGCCACAGGACACGTAGTAGGCTCACACTTTCAATCGGAGACGTTCTCCGACCAGGACTGTGGCGATGATGTGACCCTCCTTGTCGAAATTCTTGAGGTTCTAGTCCAGTCTCTCAAAATTCTGGACTGGAAGGCACACCAGTTTGGAATGGAAATCGACCTGGCCAAGACAAAAATCCAGTCCACGATGGATCACATAGGTTTCGCGAAACAAGGTGGAACTTTTGTGAGGGGTCACTTATCTCGGTTCGAATGTCGAGGCTGACAGCAACAGCAAACTCAAGTTCCGACTGTGAAAAGCAGCTTCCCCCGACTGTATAACAGCTTAAGACGAGTATTTGGTAGCACGAAGTAGGCTAGAACACAGATATCCGCCGTTTGAAGCATTCATACCACCTGTGCGCCTATAGGAGGCTAAGACCTGGACTTTTACAATTGCTCTGAAGAAGCTGGAAGCCTTCCAACAATGCTGCTTGAGAATCCTGCGAATTTCGCATGCTGTAAATATTACTAACGCAGAAATATCGTGGAGCATAAAGCAAACCTCTTTCTCGGATATGATCAAAACAAGAAGACTCCGGATGTTTGATCACTTAGCACGCTGTGATGTAAAGGCGCTCTAAGGCTTAATATTCACCCCTCCCCGAGGAGTTAGAAGAAGCCGATCCGGTCCGGGCTTATATGGACCGGGACGGTGGAGGCAGATCTCCGTCCACTGAATTTCGAGCTACATAAAGCATGGCGATGGATGGCAAGGCGTCGCATAAACGGCATTTCTCCAGAGAGGAGCACACCACTGCTGCTGCTGCTGTTGCTACTGACAATGATGGTAAAACGACTGGGGTTGGCGTAGGGTTAAAGTCAACATTTCTAGCTCTTTTTTCAAGACCGATGTAGTTGACTTTTGACCTACTCATAAGGTTTCGAGCTGTGTCCATTGGCTGCCATCGGTTTTAGAGCGTATCTTTTAAAACTTCTTGTCAAAATTTGATTTTAAAAGGTATTCTATCGATAAGCGACATGGAGTTGACAGGGAGTTAAGACCAACACCTGGGACAGAACTTTCGATCTAGAGTGAGAAGCTTGACTTTTGATTTGGGGAGGTTGAGCTTTTACAAGACGCCGAGCATACCCAGACACGCAGCCAACTGGTAATGAAATGGTGAGTTTGTAGACATATAGGACATTACATTGACCTATAGAACATTACAAAGCTTGGCCTTACGGCTCTGCGCACAATTCGCTCTAGAGCGTGGACACATAGCTTCCATAATCAACTGAAACAGTTTCTAACAGCAGACGTCGGCTACGCTAGATGACCTGACAATTAATGGTTGTGACATTCAATGTTATTTGACCTAATTGACTCAAAAGTTGTATATATATATATATATATATACATAAATATCGTAATCGTAATCGTAATTGTAAGCTCGAGATTTCTACAGCCCTCAACGAAAGCCAAGTCGCGGGAACCAGCATATTCACAGGAGCTCAATCAAAACAAAATCGATAGGCAGGAAAGGTTCGGTTCCAGGTCAAAATCCAAGAATCAGGCAGATAGACAGTCAGACGGCTAGGGCGAAGGTTGTTTTAAATTGAAGCGGAAAGAGAGATAAGGGGAAGAGAAAGAATCAGGATAAGATTTTTGGAAAAGTAATGTTTTCAGTATTGAGTGAAAGACCTGTGCATTTCAAGGGGCGAAGTATTGGTGAGTTCGTATGATGGATCAGATAATTGTCGTAATTCTCGCGGAGTTTATTCCAAAGGGGTGGGGCAGCTATGGCTATGGAGTGATTTCCAAACTTTAAGGGATCAGGTGACGGGAAGGCGGAGAAGTGTTAGGATGGAGGAGGAGCGAGTTAAGTGGCATAGTTAAATTATAAATAACTGGCGAAGTTAGGTTGGTTGGGAGAATTGAAGTATGTTATTGGTAAGCGATAGGACTTTGTACTCTATTCTTTCAGGTATTCTGAGCGAATGAAGTATTTTGAGAACAGGAGTAATGTGATGGTGTTTGGGGGTTTTGGTGACAGCACCAGCAAGGGCATTCTAGATGGCTTGAAGACGATTTATTTGGGTGGTGTCTATATTTAGGAAAAGTGAATTACAGTAATACAGTTTTTCATGGACTATGGATATGGCGATGGTAGATGCAGTTTTGAAGACAGAAGAATTAGTATCAAACGTGTAAATAAGAAGCAGAGTCCAGGCTGAGGGAGATAGAGGGGTCAGGAATTTTCTTCAGCTGGTCGCGTAGGCCAATAAGTATGGGTTCAGGCTCCAGAGATTAGATGTCATCCAAGAGGAGATTTGTTTAACCACATGAAGAAGAAGATCTTTAGGCTCGTTGAAACGATTCAGAGAGAAAGAGATGAATAGTTGTGTGTCATCAGCATAGAGGCGATGGTCAACTGAGGATGCTTTAATGAGTGAACTGAGTGGAGTAGTATAGAGGATAAACAGAAGAGGTCCAAGAACAGAGCCTTATGGAACTCCACAAGTGAGAAGACATGATTGAGAAGAGGCTTTCAATGTTTTAACAAAGAAAGAGCGGGAAGAGAGATAGGCCTGTACCAGAGGACAGCAGTGTTAGCAAAACCAAACCAGATTTTCAATCAACCAAGTCTTTGGAGTAAGGTATTGTGATCAATGATGCCAAAGGCTGCTGAAATATCAAAAAGACAGAGGCAAGAAATGTGTTGATGAGAGATGGCGGAAATAAGCTTGTTGTATAGAGGGAATTGAGTAGTGTTTAAACTGAGTGGCATTTAGTAAAAACCAGATTGGTATGGGTTAAGGAGTGAGTTGGAGACTAGATTTGATCCGAGGGAAAACAACCTGTTCAGGTAAATTGGAGATGAAGGACAGGTTGTAAAAAGGCCTGTGGTTCGAGATGATTTCTTTAAGTGATGATTTCTTGAGAAGTGGTGTAACGACAAAGTGTTGGAAAAGGAGGGAAAAATTACCAGTAGACATAATTATATACATGATATGTACATAAATTTTCACTGGTAAGTTAAAAGTATGATGACTTGTCAAAGTATTCGCACATTTCAGCTTGATTTCGGGTTTAGCTTGGACCTGCCTCCCAAACTCAGATGGGGGAGAGAACGGTTGGGTCCTTCTTGATCCGCCCCTGATAACTAATTAGAGCAAAAACGGAATTCTGGTGCTACAGTTGTGGTTTGTCGCTTGCGCTTCTGTTGGCCAATGGTGGAGTGTGCTTACATTGATCTGGAAATATCTTTCTATTTGCAGGCATCAACTGGCGAAATCTGGCACTGGCAGATAAGCGACCTTTTATGGATGAGGCAGACCGTCTGCGTCTGCTACACATGGTTCAGTATCCTGACTACAAGTACCGTCCGCGGAAGAAGCCATCTAAACGCCACGTTACGACCCACTCGTCGGCCGCCAATGCATCATCCACAGCTACTAGTATTATATTTCCCACTGCGTCCTCTACTACTACAACTACTACACTCACCTGTTGCGCAGCAGTTCAGAGCAAATCATTCGCTGATGATGCGAATTGTCCGCAGAGAATAGGAACCATCTGCGAGCAGATGAGCCGGAACGATGGAACAGGGAATCTGGCAAATCATAGCGGTAGACTAGATCTTAGGAACCAGTTGATATCAGCTTTACTCAACACTCCTGAACCATCGCCTAGAAACTCTCCAACTTTTGGGGGTCATGGAATCTACTGGGAATCGCCCAAAAGTAGGAGGCATCAGGAGTCCCCAGAAGATTGTCTAAGTGATGGTGAGAATTCAATGTACGCAGGCCTTCCCACTCCTGAAAGATCTCCACGCAGAGCCAAGTCTTTTCAATTTCCCACGATTTCAAACTGCTGTTTTCGCCGACAGGAAAAGAGACGACTACGGCTCGTTCCTGAGTTACTTCACTGCTTACAAAATGTCAGCGACAGTAAAAAAATCTCCTCGGAAAAGCAATTTATCTTCAATAACGAGTTATCGTCAACGAGTGAGAGTGGCTCTTGCAATCAGCAGCCGCAGAGGGCCACTTTCCTGGAACGCTTGACGCAGTCGCCTTGCCAATCCGTCTCTGGTCAGATGACGGAATCGCACAATAAGAATTTTTCGAATTCGAGAAAAATCGTTTTACAAGAATGCTCTGCAGCTAGTCTTGAGTCCTTCAGTTTTGCATTTGCTCCAACATTCAGCCAGATTTCGTCACACGGTTCTTGCTTGTTAGAAGAAATTCAACTCAAAGAATCCGTGGATACATTTTCAAAATGGAACACGGAATTCGCTACCAGACATAAAAGCTGCCCGTCTGATGCAGTGCCGATATGTCGCAACGACAACGCCGATAGTTTTGCGCCAGCGTGGTTGTCAAGCAACGCCTATTCAGACACTGGATATAGAAACTATGTCGACGACGCTGAGGAAGTACTTCGTGCACGAGAGTACAGTCCCCATGCAGAACTCGGAGGATGCTTGGTGAGCGGCCTTCCAGCGTACACTTTTGATCAGTCGACTGTGAATCTAAAAGGAAAGAATGATAGAAGAATAAACTTGGCTGAAATGGCGTTAATAAATTATGCGGACGATTTGCGAGATCTGGATAGGCATGAATTTGACCAGTACCTTGGTCTGCCGTCTGAGACTGTGAACGAAATCGAGCCACAAACAGATGCCTTTCGTTGTTCAGCTGAACTGAATTACAGTGGATGGAGGATGACGGAACATGACCGGAAAGGCAGCTGTATGAAAATATCTCCAGTGGAAGAAGCCTACGCTGTCAAGATCTTCTCAAGTGAGAATGAAGAAGCAACGTTTCAGTGCCGACGTCAGGGACCAGGCGTCAGCCATCATCTGCTCGGTGAGAATGTTTCTCTTTAATTGTTTCCGACGCCGAATTCATCGCCTGCAAAGAACAAATATCGGTCTGCCACGAGTTTTGATGTGTTTAGAAGTTCCGCGGTAAACACTCGTGAGTTTCTGCATGACCCTTCGACTAGCGATCTTCATCATCAACTTTCCATTCCGCGACTAACAACGCATGAGATTTCGGCGAATTACTTGGTCCCAGAATTTGCAGAAGGAAGACGGAACCAGGAAGTCTACGACAGTAGTTCTTCAGCTGTGACGAAGTTTCGATTCCCGTGTAGTACCACAACGAGGGCGGCCAAAACTCTGTTTTGTGGAGAAAGTAAAAGGCAGAACATAGAGTTTGGATATAAAGTTCCACGTAAAGTTTCAGTTATGTGAAGTTTAATTTACTCTTCGAGCCTCCAGAATGTTGTTTAAAAAAAGTGTAGCTACATGCGGCTCCACTGCAGTATCTTGATTTTACGACTCAACCGCGAATTTATCGGTAACGCGGAAGCCTTGCACCTTTAGCATGTGCACGTTTACACGCATATATCTATTTACATGTACATATTTGCCGAAATTTTTGCAAATTTGCAGAGTTTGAGATTCATTTGCCAGGGCAATCGCAATTATTATTCCCAGACTTACCATTATTTATTCCCCAGACTTACCATTATTCTGCAAGGTCATCTGATTGTCTTTCTCTGGTCATACCTTGGGCTAGAACTGTTCTGGATAAACGAGCATTTTCGGTTGCTGGACCAAAATTCTGGAATTCCCTCCCTGTGTGTGTTCGTTCTGCTAAGTCGCTTCTGTCATTTCGTTCTCAGCTTAAAACTTACCTGTTTCAAATTGCTTATCCACCATAGGCTGCCTCTCTGTCATGCAGACTGACCTTCTGGATATCGACCTGATTGTGGCTTGGTTTTGGTGTGCCATCGGTTGATGCCTTGTGCATTAGACACCGGCGCATTAGAAGTTGCTAATTGTTTTTATTATTATTATTAATTCCAACACATCAGTTTAAGTGCAATCATTGCGCTGGCTTCCATTTGAACAGGTAATCCAACCTTAAATCTCTCACATTTTGGACAGATAACTCATCTTTTGTCTTTGCTCATAAAATTAAGATCGCACGCGCTTACCTGACGCTTCGACTATTGTTGCATCCCGAGGCAGAACAGAATACTCCCAAGCTTTTTCAGTTCTTTGTCCGAGGCTCTGGAATTCGCAGTTTCTGTCCGCTCTGCAAATCGTTTAGGTCTCGGCTAAACCTTCATATTTGTGGGTCTACCCATTGCAAGATATGATTCATTTCAAAATTATTATCACTCTATCTAAGACACTGAAATAAATGCTTAATGCTTTTGTATCTAATTATGCCACAAGATCCTCTAATTGCCTTAGGCCTACTCTAATCGTGGCAACAGTTTTCGCCTTTTAGCACCTTGTTCTGCTGAGCTTCTGTTCGACCTCGATTCAACTCTTTCAGCGGGCTTGTGTTCCTTAGGCCGCCTCTCTGTCTGACCGGAATGACCGCCTCGAGTCGGTCGGCTTTGACGCGGCACCCATTAATGCCTTGTGCATTAATTTACGAGCTTTGTGGCTTATAAGATCGGATTAGACGTTTATGAATGTGTGTATGTAAGTATTCTGTATAGTCCTATGTGTCTGACTAGTTTTATGGCAACCCTTCTGGAAACTTCGCAAAAGCCATGGTCCTAACGCGTGTCCTGTATGAATATCTTATTTTTCGTAACTGAATTTCGGCACGACTGGCAAATCAGAGCTGCACATGTATGAAGACCCGGGCTCTCAAAACTGAATATTAAGCAGCAATAATCGTGTACTGCGCCTCTTTAAGAGAAGAGCCTTGTATTTCACACATCTTACAGTAATTCCTCTTCTCAAATATCTTCTACTTGCTGCTGAGCATAGGAGGTCAACGCTCGGCTGATGAGCAGGTTTAGGGCATGCATAATAATAATCATCATCAATATATTTGTTGTTATTATCATTGTTGTTCTTGTTATTTATGTATTTATTAAGCGCCACCATCTAGTGACTAAGCAGCAGTCGATGAAACTGAGCAGTTGTGCATAAAGGACTTGCTCAGGGTCCCTATCCAGTAAACGTCAACCGCCGTCAGTATTTAGGAGGCAGTGAACCGGCTCAGAGGAGGAGGTTCGAACCCGCACACTCCGCGTTACAAGAAGAGTGTTCAAACTAATCGCCTACTGTGTCACGCAGAAGCCGATTGTTTTGAGCACTCTTTCTGTAACGCAGTGTGCAGGTTTTAGCCGATATTAGAGTATTTAATGTTAAAAGTTTCAACTCTAAAATCGTTTTAAACTCCGAAGAAGGATGACAGAGAGCGGGATTCTCAAATGCAGTATCAATGAATAACGATCAGAACTCGAAACATTTTGACAGCTGAGCTCACTGAACGCTGATAGCCGAATGAGAAGTCTGCGTGCTTACAAATGATGCTTACATAGCTGGAGACAATCTCTACAGACAGTCTCACGTAGACACTTAGAGATCAACAAGGAACTCCCATTCACAGATGACAAGTTGACGCATAATTAATCTATGAATGTAATTTTTCCGCTGACGAGTCAGCAAGGTTTAAGCCAATACTTCTATCGAAATATTCCGTGACGTCATCATCGATGAATCTTCAACTTTAGACTTGTTTGGGATTGGCTGAAGAGCGCTCTACGCTAAGAAAAATTTTCCGTGACGTCATATCGATGAATCGTCAGGTTGTTGACTTGTCAGGCAAGATGGCATGAGCACACCCCTTCTTCCTCTTATCTCTCTCTCCTCTCCAACCCCAAGCACCACCACCCCGTAGCTGCCACGCTGTCTCTTCGTCTGACCTTTGGATCTTGACCTGGAACCGAACCGTTTTGCCTATCCATTTTGTTTTGACTGAGCGCCTGTGAATAAGCTGGTCCCCGCGGCGCGGCTTTCGTTGGGCGCTGTAGAAATCTCGGAATTACGATTATGAGTTATTGCTCATTCGCCCACAAGCCACTCATGATGATGAGCACCAGGATGAATCCAAGGTCCAGACAGAAGGACCCAGAAATTAACATAGGCAGAGGTTGCTGATGCTGTCCGGGTTCCAAGGAATGGCAAAGATCCAGGCATCTGTAGAATTAAGCCAGAGATGCTCAAGGAGAGTGGAGAGTGTGGTCTTAGTTCGTTCACACAGGTGACAAAGAGGCCTTGACAGACAGAAATAATCCCAGAGGACTGGATAAGAGGGATTGTACTCATATTCTACAAAGGCAAGGGCAGCAGGAGGTAATGCAAAAATTATTGTTGAATCGTGTCCCAGGAAAAGTCTGCGCATATTGTTTTAGGGCGTGTGAAGGTCTTGATCCTGAAGCATAGAATACGGGAGCAAACTGGATTTACTCCATGCAGCTCTACAACAGACAGGATTTTCATCTTAAACACTCTTATTCAGACTCGGCGCGAGTACCAACAACCACTTTAGATCGATTACGTGGATCTAAAGGCTGCATTTGACTCGCTAAGTTGGGAGGTACTCTGGTATTTACTTCATAGCCTATGCGTTCCGACCAAGATTGTCGAACTCATGCGCGTCTTGTATATTGACATCTTGATCTGTGCGCGTATAGAAGGAAAAACATTGGTTCACAGTAGGATGTGACAGGGTGATCCGATGGATCAGACCTCTTTGCGGCATCAGTGCATTATGGAACCCGCAGTACACTGTGGCATGGTAGATGCCACTGTCGGTGAGGAAGTCTTAACAAACCTAGATTTGCAGACTATGTTTCCCTGCTGGCAGAAATGGCAGAGGTTTAACTTCTGTCCATGGATGTTATGGGAAGGAAGGCCAAAGGTTTTGGTCTGGAGATCAACTGGGATAAGACCAAGATCCAAACCACTTCGGATTAACCACCTGGTCAGTTACTGTCAATGGCTGCAGGTGACAGGTTGGAAGTTGTTGAGGCCTTTACTTACCTGCCCAGAGGTTCCAGTGAACACGAAATCAAACGTCAAATTGCTATCTCTAGATCACGCATGGTCTCTCCAGATAAACACATCTGGCGCTCCTCTGTATTTCAGCTGAATACTAAACATCTCGTCCGACTGTGCGTGCTGCCAGTTCTGCTCTACTGTTGCGAGACGTGGTCGACCAGAGAGGCCATAAACAAGAAGAAATTTGACACCGTTGACATGTGATGCCTCAGGGGATCCGACGGATTCCCCATTCGGACCATGTGACCAACCAGGCAATCTGGAGACGGACAGCGATGGTAACAGTCTTTGCCACTGTCTGAAAATCCAGGCTCTGCTTCTTCGGGTATCTCGAACACGCTCCAGAAATCGAATACCACCGGACAGCCCTGTAGACCTCAATGAACAAGCCCCGAGGGATTGGAGTACAGTAGGCCGTGCGATTGACCTGGGACTATGTGGGACTAGAGTAGTGGTGAAGGATCTCGCAGATTTGAACTTCGGCCTTCGTCAGCACGGAGGGAGGTTCAAGATAGAACTGCGTGGTATTGCATCGTGGACACGGCTACGCTCAGCTGAGTTCCCACCAGAGAGAGATGCTAGGTGCAGCCATGAAAGATGAAGTCTTCACCAATCTGAGCTTTGCTGGTAATGTTCAACTGCTGGCAGAAATGCTGGAAATTCTATTGCTGGTGCTGTAGATCATGACGGAGAAAACAAGCATACCTTCGGACTGGATCTAAACTGAAATAAGACCAAGACTCAGACCACAAGAGACAGCAACCAGGTATGCATGTTCAAACCGCGCTACGAGAACTGCTACAGATTGCGGACGGTTCCACTTTTTTCGGAAACCAGACGGTTGATAACGGTGCTTCTAAAGCAGAGAATCTTTGGCGATTAGAGAGCGCCGTTTGGTGCATAGCCTTCCTCGATAACTTTATAGACTCTAAACCTACATTGATGGGACTACACTATGACCCTGGACGACAACATAGGCCCTGAACAAGAAGCTAGATAGTTTAGACGTGTGGCGCCTTCAAGATCTCCCACGCTGACCATGTAATCAGCAGAGAGATCAGAGGGAGGATATCACCGTGCCGATCTCGGAGGAGTTGAATGATGGCGGCTTTGGGCAGCACATTCCATGGAGAAAGGCCCAGAACAGAATGGATACGGCTTAGCTCACTTGAGAGAGAAGTTTTAAGTTTTCAAAAGGTCACAAAATTAGTCTTTTGGATGAAAAAATACAAATTGAAATATTATTTTGCAGTTCAATAGTTCTGGACTGATTTGCAAACTGTTAAACATAACAATGCAGAAGCCCGGGCCAATTAAAAAACTTTCCACTATTGAAGCAAAAGGGAAATTTAGTTCAAACATTTTGCCAACAAACCAGACCTAAAATTGACAGACATCTTAAATAGGTCTAGAAGCCTAAGCATAAGTATCAGTGTAATACTAACAAAGTGGCTGGCTTTGTTTTAGTAGCCTTGACGCGTTAAAAACACGCTACAGGTCTCACGCAAGAAGAAGGCGGCTATAGACACCAGCCATTTGAAAGTAACGATTCTATTTCTAAGTTATACTCAGCTCACAACAATATCATAATCTATCCTACCTATGTCTGACAATCTCTACCACTTAATTAACGTAGGCCTAGTTTTGAATCTTAAGTTTGTATGAGTGAAGATGATTATCTTCTTGTAAAACTGTAGGAGCCCATAAGTGGCAACCCGCGGAGCAGTTCACCAAGACTTTACAGTTCTTAGTTCTATAGAAACAATGGAGTTCTGGAACACTTCACTAATGCAGGACGCGCACCGATTCTTGAGACGCGGGTATCGATCGAAAGTCCTTCACGGCGCAGGGTAACTCTATGGAGCAGCAGCTCTTACCTTATGGCAGTAAGATGATTTTTATCACTAAGCACCAGCAATCATAAGCTGGACGTAAGTCCAGTTTTCCATACACTGATCACTTACTATGATGTTTCTATGAAAGCTTCTCTTTTCCAAGACCAATGTTTTGACTTTGCTAGGGGTCTATTTATCTTCAGGATAAATTTCTTTACCTGCCCTGTCCAGTAAGCAAAAGCTGTCGCAGCGCCTCGCACGGTCCCTTTGTCTATATGATCTGCAATTCTCAAGGTGTTTATAATCACTGCTGTTCTGAACGACCTCAATCATCATCCTTTCTATGAGTCCTATAAATTTAGTCTGGGTCTCCTTGTTGTGTCCTAACTGACAACTCAAACCAGTTTCCCAAGGTATGCTGCAATTAGGCCTACTGTTATAAAAGGAAAGAGTCATTTCTTTCCTCCAGTGTCCGGAAATTTTCCCTTTTCACAGATCTCTTTTATCACCCTGTTGAACAACTGAAGTCCGCAATCTCCATTTTTCTTCATCATCTCAGGCGTGAAGTTACAAATGCCTAGAACTTTTCCGTTCTTGAGGGCTCGAGTGGCCTCCATAATCTCGGTTCTGGAAGGCATGTCAAGATACACACCTCTCCCCCTAAAACAAGCGGCAAAAATGCGTCAAGGCGTTTGGCCAGTATAGGTGAGCCCAAGCGGCACAAAGTTTGTAGATGTTGAGTGTTGGTGGTGTTTCATTAACACTTGAATCGCTCCCTATCCCAAACTTTTAGCAGTCTGAGATCTTGATAAACTAATCATCCCTATCAAATATAAAGTCAGTTGGTCCAGAAGTGTCGAACTTACAAAGGGTCAAAAACCCATTTGCTGTACTAAAACCTTGTGGCCGTTAACATTGGCCGTAGGCCTACTACCGTGGCAGCCAATATCCATATCATCATAGCAACACGGTTTGTTTATATGTATGTACATGTATATATTGCTGAGGTCATCAAATTATTGACTAGGTACTATATATCTATATAGCTTATGTATATATATATATATGCTATTGTTGTCTGTTGACTGCAGCCAAGCTTGTGATAAGGGCCTGTTGGGTCTCTCTGATCGCGTAGCCTATGATCAGTCTGCTTATTTGGCGATTACCAAACACAGGTGCGCTTAGAATTATAATTAATGCCTGATCTGTCTAGACCAGGTTACTGGTGTGTATTTACACAATATTTAGATAGAGACGATAGATAAAACCAATCGACGAACAGAAACGTGCAGAGTCCTAGACCGACGATATATTTTACGTGTATAGCCTAGGTATAAGGCAGTTATATATATATATACATATATATGTATATATATAATCACAGTAATAAGCAAGGACTCTCAAAACATGTATATCTTATTGTCTTCTCGTATTCTTAACGTTATCGATCATTATTTTGTGGCGTTTTATCTTGCAGAAACCTACTGAAGCCAATGAAATTATCTTCTGCGCTTCAAACTTAGGCCTAACTATCGTGTTATGCAACTATAGCATAAAAATATATCTATGTGTATGACAATTATATGTCGCTTTTCAAAGAAGTACTTAAGAGCGCGGTCTGCCCTCTCTCACTCAGGCCTATGTTGCGTCTCATCTTGTTCCCCTTTCCCCTCATCGGGGGGCACGCAGCTCCACCTTCCACCAACTGGAAATCTTGACTAACCGTATCTGTAGTCTGTTTACTGTGTTGAGCAATGACTGCATATATCTGGCGCGGTCTGTGCCTGCCATATAGATCGGGTGCCCGGCAGGCGAGCGAGTCTGGCCTTCTTCTCGGCCCTCGCAAATCGACAAGTTCAGACATGAGCGTCGCACTTTTTAATGGAAACGAGCGACGACGATCAGCCAGCAGAGCATTGCGTGGAAGTACTGCAGCAGGATTCTGGATTTACACCCCACGTAGGTGTAGTCAAAGCGTCGACCAGGACACGTCCTAACAGACTCTAGGCAAACGACGAAATCGAATGGCAGCGATCGACATGTCTTTCGATTCGGCCTGCATACAGACTCCTCAACTAGTCCGCTAGACTCCCACTGCAGCTGAACAGAGGCGAAATACGATGTGCTAGAAGGACTCATATAGCATCCTATCTGCGTCATGTACAAGTCACTTCAGTTCATTTTTAGGCTTCTTTGACTTTATTGTTGTACCAGCCATAGGATTAAAGCGAAAACAAAGAATATACGCTTCCGGAATATTTGTAAGTATTATTTTTTGCTAAATTTGTGCATATCTGTAACAAATTCATATCCGAAGCTACGTCTCGCCACTGAAACGATCTCCCATAAAAAATTTTGCAAATACTCTGATCCAGCCAGCACACCTCCTTTCGGTTGCCCAGTATTAGTTGGTAACGACAGCCCCTCCATCTACCAATACTCCGGCTTTCCATTCGAAACTGAAGCCCAACCTCTTCAAGAAATTTTACTCTGTTTCATCAAACTCGGGCCTTCCAAGTACCTTCAACCTAAATACCTCTAATCGTGACAGCTGGGCCTTCCAAGTACCTTCAACCTAAATACCTCTAATCGTGACAGCTGTTCTGTCTGCTTCACTCTCTGATCTCTTGGAAATCGGGCCAGTCATTCCTCACAGTGCTTATGGTCAATGCCTCTGACTGGCGCTAGCTTTTAAACAGCGCTTTAGAATCGTCGAGTTTACGATTGCGATAGTGTCCTATGTATGTATGCATGAATATCTGAATTCATGTTGGGCCTATGTAGGCATGTATGTACGTACGTATTTATGTATGACTGCATAAATCTAGTTCTGCAGCCATTTATTATGTATATATGTGTGTATATGTGTGTGTGTATGCATTAGTCCGAGTTTCGGAGTTATTTATTAAAGTCTGCTTTTGATTTAGTGTATTTTGTTTATTCGGACAGTTTCTATTCATAGAAATTATGCATGCATGGAATGACAATCAGTAATCGAAAGTTGTGGTCATTTCCGGTTTCGCCATAATATGTCTGGCAAAATTCTGACATGGAATAAGTGATCTTTATTAATAGCTACTCCAGTTACTCGCATCTGCTTTCGAATATGTGAAATCGGATGTTGCGCAAGAAACTCTTTCTGAATCCATCGAGGACTTAAATTCTGCTTACAGGCAACAGTCAGCAGCTACATAAATTTGAATGGTTTACTTCTGTTCAGCTGATTGGATCAGTTGTAGATTCCATTCTGTTAGTATGCAATTTATGCGCAATATTTGATTTATTCCTCCTAGTCATTTTCAGTCTGTATGTAATCAGCTAATTTTCAGATACTCCTCCATATTCAAAGGTCCGAGGCCTCACATGCTCTTAAGGGGGCCTTGCTACCATAAGCTGAAGCATTAGTCTCCCGCTGACGAACTGTAACGCGCTTTCTCGGGGCGAACATAAAGAAATTCACAAAGATCTGAAAGATCAAAACTCTCTAAACTTATAAGTAAAACTCTTAAACACTGGTATGATGATGCTGATGATGCTGTTCTCACTCGTTTCGCAGCCAATGCGTACTCTTTTGAGGAGAAGTGCCAAAAGTTTAGGTGAAAACGAGATCGTGACATACAATAGGGAGTGTGCAAATCGACAACAGAAAGCATATTATTGTTACAGTTGTATTATAACTGTAACAGACGTTTGTGTGGCGTCACTTAGAACTACTAAGAGGCGTTCTGTATGTGGCAATCAGTTAGATAGAAAAAACGAGTTATTAATACTGTTATTATTATTATTATTATTATTATTATTATTATTATTATTATTATTATTATTATATTATTATTTACCAAAAAGAAAAAATCAATATCATAGCGTGAACAGATCGTCATCAGTACTCGGCTCCCTTGAGATCTCCAAACGGGCCCCTGAAAGTGACGGCATTATAACGCTGTGTGCAAATTGAGAGGTGCTGAAAGAGATGGGTTGTCTCACGTGGATCACCAGAAACAGCAGTCAGTCGGCCACCCAATTCAGTTATAAATGCAAGACCTGTCAGGTTATTTGGACCCAATGTTTCAAATGCAAGTGGGACAAAGTTGTGTGATGGAGGGAGACCTGAGTACTTTGCGCATTTACGAACTGCAGCTTGTTCAGCTGCGCCTCCTGGTGACGTTGATGTCAGACTGATGTATGACTGCGCACATGTGTGGACATTTGCTACATCTCATGCAAGATATTTGCCAGACGACCATGGTACCAGCGTTGCTCCGTCCGGTCGTTTTCCATCATTACGAAGAAGCCAGATGGTTCCTTAGAGCTAGGGATGTCTGCCTTTCGAAATGCTCTCCAGATGATGTCGTTCATGGCGTAGTGTCTGCTGGAACGACCACTTGCCATTTTGCATATCAGTGCATGATGACCTCCTGGGTCAGCTGTCTTACCACAATTGCACGGGTGCGGAGTACATATGTTCAGGTCAAGGCGAAGACCCACTGCCACGCGGAAAGCCTCGTTGTTGAGATAAAGGCCGCATGATGAAATAGGCAGGGTCATAAGCCAGTCATCGGAATGATGCAGACATTGCTGCCAACCTTGCATGGTTGAGTGGGTCGTTGAGTGAAGCCCAGACAGCTGACTTGTCCTGTTCGATCAAGGGCCTGTCCCAGGCACTCTGCTTTGTTGTTATTGGTTCTGTAATTGCAGGCAACGACAAACTGCGGGCTGCCATGATCTCGCTCTTGTATATGTCTGACCAGGCTTCTGTTCCGAGTATGGCTGACCCTAATGTCTGGGTAGATGCAGCTGATGCTAAGTAAGCAGGTGAAGCCAGCATCGATATCCGTCTAACACCAAGACTTCCATCTCTGATTGGAAGAATGGAATGCTTCCACTGAATGTCATCGAGTTTAACATTTAGGATCAGTTCCAAACCATGACGCACCTGTTTATCCATTTCCTCCAGTAAAGGATGACCAAAGCAAGGAGCAGAGCGCAGGACATAGGATAGCTTTGCCGCCCCGAAGCATGATCGCAGTAGGACCAGGGCACTTTGTGCTTGAAGACCTGTCAGATCTTGTATTGCCTCTTGAAGTACGTTTGCGTGATTTTGAAGCATAGTGTCCAGTGCTACACCCTTGAATATTGGGGCCCTCAACAGGAGCAGTGAGTCTCGGTCGACATGTTGGAAGTCCTTGAATACATCATCTGTTGGAAGTCCTGAGAAGTATTCGCACTTGTGGCGATTAAGGCGGAGGCCGAGTGTTGACTCCAGGTCAGCTATTAGGACCAGGTCATTCTCATTATTATTATTGTTGTTGTTGTTGTTGTTTTGTTGTTGTTGTTTTGTTGTTGTTGTTTTGTTGTTGTTGTTTTGTTGTTGTTATTATTATTATTATTATTATTATTATTATTATTATTTATGCCCGAGGTACGTATGATCCATCGGGACTTACAAAAAAGGCTCCGGAGAAATAAAATGTCTGGGTTGCCTAAATTTCATCAAGTATTGACAGAGAGAAAGTGCTGCGGAAGGCAACAGCATTAAAGCATTGGATGACAACTGATAGGCGCTGGATAAGATTGACTGTTTCTTTTTTGCACCAGATATTAGCGTCAGAGAGCGCCTAAGCTCTGTAATAAAAGTAAGCGTAGTGTTGTTAATAGGGCCCAGAATTTCGAAGGCAAGCGAAATAGAATGATACGTGACTTGACAGGAGTGGATTGTATTTTACTATCTTCCTAGATGCTGCCAATTCTGCAGCTCCACCGGCCGACGTAGAAGTAGCAGCCAAATAAGAAGCAGCCACGATGTCAGCTACAGTGACATCCCAAATCAAACTGCGGCCATTGCGCCACCTTGTGTGTCAGTTCTGGATAAGCCAGCAGGTTCTTTGATTGCAGTGAAATTCGCAGTCAAAGAATAATTATATAATCTAATCTAGTTTAATCATATGACTTCATAATACCCAAAGCATCAGTCGATGGTCAAGTGAAATCGTAATCAAAATCATAATCCATTGGAGAAGCCAGGTCAATTAAGTCTGCGTTTAGGAGTTTTTCTTAAGTCTGCTTTGAGTTGGTCGACCTGTGAGACGTAGACTGGTTCCATCCTGAACAGCGTCGAGCCCCAGGCTTATATATGCCGTCTGTAACTGCGAAATCTCGGTGTCGTAATGTAACGGTGAGGCATTAGAGTGGCGTCGACCCCAAATTACGGAGAGGTTTAACGATCAGTGGACAGTCTGCTGAAAATGCCTGTCCTGCACAGATCTGATGGACTGAAGATTATCCAGACGCGGCGACTACTACCATCTGCGAAGGAGTGCCAGTCGGCAAGGTAACCGTGTACTACGGACTTTATTAATATACTAATAATATTATTTTTTGCCCGAGGTAAGTGTAATCCCTCAGAGCTGTTGTGTGTGGAAAACCAGGCCTCGTCCTCAGCAACATCGTAGAACGTGCCACATAAAGCAATATCGTTACACCACTGGATGCAGATAAACTGGTCCTGAAAAAGGATCTCACGTGGCTCTTTGGATATGGTCGAAAGGCGACGAAAGGCCAACCTCTGGGATAAAATCGATCCCCGCAGAATTAAACGAGCCCAGAGTTTCGAAGTCGATCAGTAGAAGAGAAAATGTGTAGATGACAACCTTGAGTATTTTTCGGTTTTATGTATGGCTGCCTGTTCTGCGGCTGTCCTTGCTGAATTTGTTGTGTGGGCGATGTAAGATGCCGCACAAGTTTGTACGACTGTGGCATCCCAGGCCAGATGTTTACCCGCCATGCAGGGAACTATCGTAGTCCCGTCTGGTCTCTTGCCACCAGAGCGAAACAAGCCTGTTGGTTCCTTAGTGCTAGGGGCTACAGCTTTCTGTAAGGCCCGCCAGACTATGGCATTGATGGCATAATGATTGCCCGAAAGCCGCCAGAGCCAACCAAATCTCCGCTGCAACATTAATGAGGGCTGCAGAAGTCAAGACCCGATCGAAGTCACTCAATTCGTTTAATTTATGTAGTCATTTATTAAATAAAAAGCATTGATCAAAGACTGTCCTATCCTTGTTTTAGGTACTCGATACAGCAAAATTTTCATCGATTAGATTCAGTGATTCTTGTACCACATCCGTCCCTTCTTTCGTCTGTCGATCGATCCAACCATCAACTTGTGAATCTGTCCAACCTACCCATTAGTCTACGCGTCCATCTACATCTGTATTCGTTACTATGTGTATCCGCTGCTGCTGAGTTTCAGCTGTTGATCAGCTTTCGTACGAGACTTGTCCATCAGTCCATCCATAGATCCGTCCGTCCGTCCATCCGTTCATTTGCTACTGGGGTGCAGTTTTATGTGTGTGATAAGGTAAGAAAAATGCCCGTGGTTCATCGGCAACGCTTGGCTGCTCGACTGCGTCAGAATTGGTCGGCGATGTATCCAACCGAGACTAATCAGACTTCGATGATGACGTTCCAGATGGTTGACGATTCTCTGACGAGTCTTGCTTGGCTGCAGAACCTCAACATCATCAAGCTATCTTCTAATTCGCCGTCGTCGTCGTCGTCTCAGCGGTCTGCCATGGTTCCCGCCACTCCTGAAGACAAGGTTCGTGTAGAAAGCACACCAAATCACTGCGGCTTCTCTGAGGATGCCGCCGCTGCCGCGTTATCTCGCCTTCCTGTCGATCCAAACGACATCCTCGACATGAGTGGTAAGCGCGGTCCTCCGTCTCCTTCCTCCGCTGCAGCTGCTGTTGTCGTAGATGAAGCGGCTTTTGCTGCTAGTCGCCTGGAGAGAGACCGTTACAAGTATGATGCTTCGATTAAGCCGCCTTACTCTTATGCCATACTCATCTGCATGGCGATGCAAGAAAAGCCGAACAGGCGTATCACACTGTCACAGATCTACAACTGGATCGCTGACAACTTCGCCTTCTACAGACAGGCTGACCAAAACTGGCAGGTAGGCATCCAAACAAACACCTGTCTGCAGACATCCATACACGTGGTACGATTGCTTAATGATTTGACCTGAATAACTCTATGACGTCGTTAAGACATGCATTGTAAAACTGTATCGTAATAAAAGAGCATTTCTATGTAAGATTCTCTCTGAAGCCCTCTAAATGACATGGCTAGCAGTCAGACGTAAAGACGCTATAATCTGATCTTTTATCATTTGGAAACTTCTATAGAATCGTTATCATAATACACAAGGTCGAGAGATGGTCGACGATCAATCGATAGTGGTATCGATTTTAGATCGCATTCAGAGACTGCAATCCACTGGACAGAACCAGCCTAGATTCATGAGGCATCAGACATCGGAAGACAAGTACGCAGGACAAGCAATTCGAAACAGACGAGATTTGAGCCGACACCTAAACGACGTTAGATAACTTGCAGCGCGGATACAAACGGTCAGCGAAGTCCGAAGCCTACAGGACCAGCAATTGAGAAAGCCATAAAACCTAGAACTGTTCTGTCTGTGGGTTCGGCTAAATAAAAATATGCAAAAATTGAGTGCACTATTTGAGTACAAGCGTAAGTTAAGAAGAAAGACTCTTGACAGGAAAATTATCCTTATTCTCGATGAACATGTGTTCCAAACTCAAAATATTGCACCTGTGCGACCTGCTCGGTATATTCATGCTTTTCCAACCTGCACACTCAACACATCGATAGCACCACCTTTTTAAACCTCTGAACAATTTCTACAAAGCCTTCCGCAAAGCTGCATCAGTCGCCAATGTTGACAATGGACTTCGAGCAATTGGAATTTGGTCTGTTAATCCGTTGGTCATTGCTGATTCAGAATTTGCCCCTTCGGATGTGACTGAACGTCCTATGTTAGTGGAACCACGTCCACAGGGCACAAAAGTCAACGAGGTGCTACTTCCTACCACGGAACTAGCTTCCACAACGAAAGTGGTTTGTCATCGCTATTTCTCCAATATGTTAAGATTAAGTACATTCCACACTTTGTGTTAGAACTGATTTAGACGATCTTGTTAATATTCCAACAGTGAATTCACTTCCATATTGCCTCATCTCTCAACCACAATTTCCAGCTAGTATTGGCGAAACAGTCTGCGTAAAGTCTGAGGCTTCGTTGTCAATACAACTGTTAAGCGACCTACAGAACTTTCAGAGACAGTTGATATGTACTTTCAAGTGAGGATCCGCTGTAGTCCTTTAGTTGTTGGACCTTAGCGATCAACTCTGTTCCAGCTTTGCTTTAAGACCATTCACCGTCTTTTGATGGTCAGCTTCAGGATGCATATCCAACTCCGATGATATGTGATCCCTCAATGAATTGTGACACAGTGATCACTTCCGCACAGGTTTGAATGAACGGAGCTCAACTCCGTCAGCTAGGCCTACACAAAAAAGAATCACTGCAGCGATAGTTAGCCCTATAACAGGCAAACAGTCTTGGTTGAAAAGGCGACCCCAGGTTTAGGAGTAACAATACTGACTGACTCACCATATGAGAAGGTACTACAAGAAAAAGCTGAACAAAAGAAAACCAAAAAAACAACTTAACAATCGTCAAAGACAGAAAGATTGAAAGCAGGGAAAGAAAGAAAAAGCAAGTTCTTCAGTTGGACCTGTTAATGCAACAGCGATCAGGCCTACTGCCATCTATCTTCTCGACCGCTAAAAGCATCAAAAAAATTCATAAGAAATTAAGGTTCAAATGAACGAAAAGACAGGCAATGAAAAACAGAAATCTTGTGTGTGCAGAGTCTTATGCAGAGAACTGGGTGTAACAGTATTCTTTAATACTGGTTTAACCCTTTATTATTAGCTCCAAAGATAACTATAATATACAGCAGCAGCTAGGCGATATCGTAATCGTAATTCCAAGATTTCTACAGCGCCCAACGAAAGCCACGTCACGGGGAACAGCTTATTCACAGTCGCTCAGTCAAAACAAAATCGATAGGAAAAAAGGGTTCGGTTCCAGGTCAAGATCTGAAAGTGAGGCAGAGAGACAGTGTAGCAGCTACGGTAGATGATGTTTGGGATTGGAGCGGAGAGATAAAAGGAAGAAGGGAGCGGAGAAGGCGATAGAATAGACCTATATCAGTTCTCTCTAGTTCAGCAGCCCGCGATGCACTGTCTGTTGCTCTAGTGTCCCAATGCATCGCTTGCTTATCCCGTAGTGGGTGTGGCCTGCGCTAGCCGTATCCCTTTACCAAAAGTTTAGTCTCCCTTTCGAAATGAGTTCAAATGTTACTGCTACTTCTACACGTATCTAAGCGTTTGTCTCTAAGATGTATCGCTTGTCCGTATTTTCCAGCGCGTGTTTTGTCAGACACTTTTATAGACACTCAGACACTGCTTGTCGACTTCAAAGTACCCAGACAGGTAGTCGACCGTGATCAAATAGTCTTGGCCGCAATATATCAAGATGTCGACACCGAGTTCATCCCAAGGGCGAGGCGGAGCTGGGTGGGGCATCAACGGTTATTTCTGAGTCTCTGTCTGATATCGAGCACAGGTTTTGCACTTGTAGAGTAGGTCCTTAATGGCGGCTGTTAAGCCTGGAAAGTAAACAGATTCGCGGGCCCACCTGATACAATATAGCTTGTATAAGAGCCGCCCTTTACTACTTATACGGTCTCACACTACTTATTAACCGTAACCGAAACGTCAGGCGAACTATTTCTCAATCGCTGACCATCACTCAACAGCGCCTAGCTCTGATTTCTGCACTGTTCTGTGAATTTTACTGTATTAGCTACGCAATAGTCGCCTAAAAGGTTTCAAACTTCAACTTCAGCTACACCCACTCACACCTGTTTAGGTGAGAGGTATATGTTCAACACAGAAAGAGCTACAGTTTTTGTACATTTCGATGAGAGTCTCCCTATCACAATTCGTCGCAGGTCCTCTAAGAAGCTAAATTATTAGGTGTTCTACTTTCTAACTCAATAGCCCTTTCACCCGCTCCGGAATCTCGTTGTTTGGAATCGTCTTTGACAGTTTCTAGTTTAGGATGTATTGCAAACTTCATCTTGATTAGATGTTCATTTAGCTAACCAAGGTTGCTGCTTACTCCACGCTGCTTCCTCTGCAGTGGCCATTCTCTTCTTGATAGGTATGATTATGTCTTGCGCAATGGTCTATGCCTTACTCTAAGCCTCTCCCTGCGATACAGTCAATTTTTACAGGCCACCCTTTCGGTTAAAATAGGGGGATTGAGTATCCGTTGGGATGCCTCGCTTGCACTACCTGCCTTCTTGGCTTCTGCTGCAGGCACACGGGTTCTCCAATCCACCATGCTATGCAATCTGCCATTCACTACTGATGCCCAGTTCGAAACGATGCTTGAACACTGAATTTGTGCTGAAAGGGAAAACTTACCTCCTGATGATCATTTTGCTCATGTGCAATCTTACTAGGACAGGGCACTAATGGAAAATGCTGCAATTATCTTTGTTGCCTCCAACACCGATGCTAACCACCAAGTTAGTCTCAAAGCGGTTTGTTCTCCACATGCAAGTGCTTTACTCATCACTGCCTGTGGCCTGAGATTAGATTATGGAGCCGTGAGAATAGCTGTGAGTCTAGCCTCGGAACCAGTATAGGGCCTATGTCAGCCACACAACTGTCCCTGTAGACGCTCTGACCTTACTATTAGTCGCAATGTGCGAAAGACGCTTTTCACTCTACACCTCTCGGCAGAGGCGGAACGTCTATCGTTTACATGCTCTTTCTCTCTCTCTCTCCTCCTCCTCCTCCTCCTCCTCCTCCTCCTCCTCCTCCTCCTCATCGTCGTCGTCTCCTCGACCTCCTTCTCCTGAGGGCAGAATTAACAAAGCAGCTGGATCTATACTTGCAGTTTGGAATGTGCGTTATCATTACCCGAATTTGACATACTTGTGATCACCGAATCATGGCATTACTCTTCTCAAGACGTTCTGGTATGTCGTGCTGCTCCTCCAGGATATCTCTTCACTGACCTGCTTCCCTCCAGCCTCCGTCCAGACACATCAACTCAAAACTATGGTGGTATTTTGGTCTACCATAAGGCCTCAATTCCAACCAGAACTAATCCCCTTCCGATTCAATTGACTACATTCAAGGCGATATGCCTCTCCTATGCTATGTCTCATTATCCTATCACACTTCTCTCCATCTATCGTCCTTGATCTACCCCGATCTCTTCACTGTTTTTTTACTGAACTCTCCTCTCTTCTAAAAGTTTTGGCTATTTACAATTCTCAGTTGATTGTCACTGAGGATCTAAATATACACCTGAAGAATCCTGACTACTCGGAGACTGTCAATTTCAGTGACCTACTCAAGCACTTTGGACTGATGTAAAACATTGCCGAGCCCACGCATATTCTTGGAAGCTAGTTGGATGTTGTCATTACGCGAGATGACTGCGACATCTCGGATGTGGTTATTGAACCTCCTGTTCTCTTAGACCATAGTCTCATAAGGTCCACACTTTCTTATCTTCACACTCAGGCAATCTGTGCTCTACAACACATGCATGGCTGGAGAAACTTGTACACTTGGACTGGGCTGCCTTCCGAACTGGCCTTCAGAATGGTCCCCTCTGCGGGGACCTCTCAGGCTTAGCTGGCTGCTCCACAGAGGAGCTTTGTGCCATCTGTGAACTCACGACATGCAACTTAGCAGATAACCTCTCCCACTTCGGTCTGTGAGGGTTCGTCGAAGGCCGCTTGCTCCCTGGTTCGACCGTGAATGCCGTGCCCTTCGTCGAAATGTTAGACGACTTGAATGGCGTTTTCAACATACATGGAAAGTTGATGACCACACTAGCTGGATTTACCAACTATGAAGGATGCATGCCGAATTTCGTATCAGGGAGATGCGTTACTGCGAGTCCATGATTGAGCGGGAGAATGGAAATCCACGTCACCTATGGTCCTCACTGTCTCGCATCCTCGATCAATCCTCTACTCCTGGGCTGCCCACTGAGCCACCATTCTGCACCACTGACTACTCGGATTACATGCGTGATAAAGTGGCTTCGGTATGCTGCTCTACTGAAGGATCTTCGCCACCATCTTTTCCTCTAACGGACTGCTGGCTGTTGAGTTGGTAACCGTTTTCGTGCTGAAGACCCTCGATTCCAGCTAACAGAATCGCCTGCCAAGTCCTGCGAACACGACACTGCTGGTTTTCCTTATTAAGGACTTTATTGATGATTTACTACTGTTTCTGTTATTGTATGTTCCACTTCTATGGCTGAGGGTAAACTTCCTAGGTCCCAAAATGGGCCATTGTAGTAGATGTAAAATAGCGGTTTTGATCCAGTTTGCACTGAAATGACCCCGGCCAGTTTGAGCGCAGCCGGCGATAACTCACCGACTGCGCTCAAACCCGACCGGGTCATTTAAGTGCAAACTGGATCCAAACGCGCTATTTTACATCTACTCGCAATGCTGCGTCAGAATTTATTATCAGAAGAGTCATCAACCAACGCCGCGTCAGCATATTTCACCAGCCGAGTCACGCGGCCAAGCCAACGACGAATCATCAGCGACCCCAACGCCGATGACTCATCGCGCATCGCCGGTTTTTTCCAGTCACACAATGACTCATCGAGCGTTATCAGTGCTGCGTCAGCAGTTAATATAAACATAAGTCTCCTCGACAGCTTCTGAAAGACCATTTAGAGAAATAATTTTACGTGGATATAAGAAAAATTCTCAGCGAGCTTCTAAACAACCATTTAGAGAAATAGTTTGGTGTGGATATAAGAAAGTCTGCTCGGCAGCTTCTGAACAACCATTTAGAGAAATAGTTTTATGTATATATAAGAAAAAAATCTTTGATGAAAAATCATTGACAAATTTTTGAACAACTCTATTTAGAGATACGATAGGTGGTTATTATAAGAAAAAATCTTTGGCGAACTTTTGAAAGTTCTTACAAGAAAAAGTAACAACATGGAAGGTCTTCCACGTTTTGTATTACGCAAAGAACTCGAAAATCAACTTTTGAGAGACTACCGTGCGGAAGTAGCTCCCGGCCACAAGCTGGAAGGAGATGCGCTGGCGTTCTTGAGTGCCATGGCGCCGAATATCGAGGCACAGCTTCGTGAAGAATTAGTAAGACTATAAGGTTTTAAACACACGCAAGTACTAACGGCCTAGCTGGAAAAAATGGTGTTAACCGCCTGTCAAATATACGACGAGAACGCGGCTCCCGGTACCATCACCACAACGGCTTATTTTCGAAGTGCGGCCGAACCGGTTCTCAATATAAATGACATCCGAGGCAGTGTACAGACAGCAAAAGTCGAGATGCTCAAACACCTCGAGGAGTATACCAACAAAGGATCTGGGTGGAGACTTCGCCGAGTTGTGGCGTTAGACCTCGGCATTGCCAAGTATCGCCCATTTAGAGCTAGAAGCCATTTCCCCACGCCGAAGTATATTCCACCACGTTCGGTTGTCAATGTGCAGAATATTGATAACCGCTGTTTCGAGTGGGCCGTATTATCGGCAATGTATCCGGTAGAAAAGCACACCGAACGCCCAACTAAATACCGAGCCCATCTCAGTGAGCTGGATTTCACAAAAATAACCTTCCCAGTGAAGGTAACGGATATCGATCGTTTCGAAAGCCAAACTCGAACATAGCAGTAAGCGTGTTTGGGTGGGAGAAAAAAGTGGACCGCATCCGATTCGCATTTCTGCTGAGACTAGAGTCCACAACGTCGATCTTTTATTACTGGTCGACGGTGAAAATCAGCATTATGTCGGGATTAAAGATCTAGCCCGCATGCTGTACAAAAACAGCGGTTACGAACATAGGAAACATCCACGTCGTCGCTGCCTTCGCGTATTTTCCACCGAAGCTCTTTTGGCTAGTCACATAGTAGACTGTCAGGGCATTAGTAAGAAACCTCAGCGCATTGAAATGACCGAAGAGGGAAAGAACATCCTCAAATTTCAAAACCATCACAAACAAATGAGAGTTCCGTACATCATCTACGCCGATTTTGAAGCGTTGAAATTTGCCAGTAGAGGGTGCAGCATTGGATCCCGTAAAAAGTAATACCAGGCTCATCGCCAAGCAAGAACCACGTAGTTCCTGTTAAGTAATAGTTCGCTGCGACGGCCACACAAATGTTCCTGTTCTCTACCGGGGTGAAAATGCCGTAGAAAAGTTCTTACAGTGTCTACAAGACGAACTTGATTCTATCAAGCAGAATCTGGTTGAAAAGGCAGACATGACGATGACAGCGGCCGACTGTCAAGCTTTCATAACGGCGACCACGTGCTACATTTGTGATGAAACGATGGACGATGACGATAAAGTTCGCGATCATTGCCACATCACCGGTAAGTATCGTGAGGTTGCTCATAACGCCTGTAACCTCAAACTGCGTATATACCCAGAAAAGTGCAAAGTGCCCGTCGTTTTTCACAATTTGCCAGGTTACGATAACCACCTCATCATGCAGGCACTAGGCAGTTGTGAAGCGGTCGAGGATCAAAAAATCAGCTGTATTCCAAACAACATGGAAAAATACATGACGTTTGGCCTCGGTCAGTTACAGTTTATCGACAGCCTTCAGTTTCTAAACAGCTCGCTGGACAACTTGGCGGGAAATCTTTCGCTAGCAGACTTACGGGTTACCAACAGCTCCATCGACGATATGGAAAAACTCGAGCTTTTGCACCGTAAAGGAAGTTACCCGTACGAATACATAGATGATTACCACAGATTCGATGAGGAACAACTCCCACCTCGTGAGGCCTTCAACTCCAAATTAATACGCGAAAAAATATCCGATGTGGATTATCAACATGCCCAACGCGTGTGGGAAGTTTACGATTGTAAAACTTTGGGTGACTACCACAATTTATATCTTCGTACCGACGTTCTACTCTTGGCCGATGTTTTCGAGACTTTTCAAGGAACAGCGATAACACACTAAGGCCTCGAACCGGCGAACTATTTTAGTTTACCGGGAATGGCTTGGGATGCATTGCTAAAAAAGGACCAAAATCGAGCTCGAACTCCTATCAGACATCGACATGCATCTGTTTGTAGAGCGGGGGCTTCGTGGCGGTATCTCGATGGTATCCAAGCGATTTGCAAAAGCAAACAATCCAGAATGTCCCGATTACGACGTTTCAAAGCCGAACAACTGGATCGCATATTTAGACGCAAATAATCTCTACGGCTGGGCAATGCAACAACTTTTACCAGTCGACGGATTTAGCTGGACAAGTCCAACTTTGGATGAAGTGTTAGCAACGTCAGACGACACACCCGAAGGTTACCTACTCGAAGTTGACATGGAGTATCCGAAAAATCTCCATGACGCCCACAACGATTAACTTCTGGCTCCTGAAACTCTAACCGTTCAAGAGACATGGCTGAGCGATTATCAGCAGACTAGGAACTACGCCGAACTAGGAAGAAAGTTCGCAGATTGTCAAAAGTTGGTCCCAAGTTTACGCCCAAAAGAGCGATATGTGGTTCACTATCGAAATCTGAAATTGTACCATTCGCTGGGCATGCGAGTCAACAAAATTCATCGTGCATTAAAGTTTCGTCAAAAAACCTGGATGGCGCCATATATCGAGATGAACATCCAGCTTCGCGCAAAATCAACGTCAGACTTTGAAAAGGACTTTTTCAAGCTGGCCAACAATGCTGTCTTTGGAAAGACCATGAAAAACTTACGCAATTGAATCAGGGTTGATTTGGTAACAGCCACGAAAGAGGATAAGTTGCGCCGTCTGATTTCCAATCCCGCTTACATATCGCACACAATTTTCGATGGTGGTCTTGTAGCCGTTCACAGCGCTAAAATCAAGTTGAAACTCAATCGACCGGTTTATATTGGCCAGGCTCTCCTCGACCTCAGCAAGCATCTGATGTACGACTTTTGGTATTACGAAGTCAAAGCCCAGTACGGGGATAAGGCTCAACTTTTATACACCGATACAGACAGCCCGCTGTTTCAAGTTGAAACTTCAGACGTTTATGCCGACATGTGGGACAAAAAAAAGCTTGTACGATTTCAGCGAATACCCACAAAACAGTCCATACCACACCAACGAGAATAAGAAAGTTGTAGGCAAATTCAAAGACGAATGTGGCGGTTTTCCCATTGCAGAATTCGTCGGCTTACGCCCAAAAATGTATTCCATCATGAGAGCGAGTGGTGAAGAAATTCGAAAAGCAAAAGGCGTTGAGAAGGCCATCGTAAAAAAGACTTATGCCACGACCTGTACAAGCAAAGTCTGTTCGAGCGAAAAGAGTTTAAACATACGCAGGTCATCCTTCGAAGTAGCTGTCACCAAATAGGTCTTTGCGAGCAAAATAAAATCAGTCTTTCTCCCCGCTGGCATACGGACATAATTTTATAGAATTGGAAGAGTTTTTCAGCGAGCTTTTCCTCGATTAAGTATTCTATCTTGTGGTAATTCAGTTCCCATCGGAATGATAATTAGCTCTTTGCGTACAAACCCACGAGCAGGTCCACTCGTTAGATAGTATAAAGCCGGCTGATCAGCTTGTCGGACAACATTTGAAATGGAATGAATCGTGAGCGACCACACAGGATCGGTGGCTCGTTTTCTTTCGCCACCTTCGAGCTCACCAGGTGCATACAAATATCGAACCAAAACATCGGTTCATTCGGGCCAACGACACGACCAGCCGGAAGAGAGGATTTTCGTACCACTCGCGCTTTTTTAATCGAGTCGATCGGTTTTTTACCCGTCAACCTAATTGGTTCGTCGTTCAACGCAGCCACTACTTCAGGCAACTGACCCACGAGCAGCGAGAAGTAACTCTTGAGCGTACTGAGCTCCAAAAAGTCGTTCTGCTAAAGTACGATTAAAAAGTTCGACGATTCCTTGTTGTCGATGTTTACCAGCTTGTCCACATCTTACATGCACTTTAAGCTTTGCTAGCAGTTGTGAAACAGCACCCATAAATTCGCGTCCAGGATCGACCTGAAGAAGACGAGGCCAAGTCAACGGTGCACGCAAAAATCGACTCCAGAAACGTTTCGAGGCAGAAAAACTCGGAGAAGCCGACTTGTTGTTTGACGCGGCAAATCTTTTTCAGCCAATAACAGCAGCAACGAGCGAATCAACCGAGACGACGAAACAACAGCTAAATAAAGTCACTAACGCTCTACAACACCTACCAGCGAATATCGCTGCCGAAGCTAATTTTAATCCGATTGCCGCACTGTTTGGAGATACCACACCGGCTCTGCCAGCACCAACTACCAAACCAATCGCGATTGTAGATCCAGACCGCGATCTCAATATCGAAACGATTAAAAAACACAATTTTAAACCACCAAGCGAACTTCCCCAAGCCGATATAAGCAGAGTTATCGACGAAGTTACAAAAATTAACAAAAATAAACTCGGATCTTCAAAGAGAAAAAAAATGCGAATAAAGAGGAGATAGATCGAGAAATAAAGGCCCTCAGCGCGTATAAAACTCGACTTCGACTTATAGAAGACAGCTATCGTCTCTTACCACATACGGGAAAAAGTATCTCAACGCCTTTGAAAATGCAAGGACATCAATTCGGTGAACTTTTCATCGATCCCGTGACATTGGTGGCTGGCAATTTAAGAGCATTTAACGGTGGAAATCTCGTACTCGAAGCTCCTGCCGACGAATCGTTGTATAACCTTCTTACGAAGCGTTCGGTTAGGACTAAACGGTACACACCGCAAGCAGTAGAAACTTTAAAAAACTGGTCAAACTGGCCGGACTGCCCGTTCGCGGACGAACGAGCAAAAATACCAGCTTATTCAAGGCGAAGGTTTGCAGTTTTACAACGATCCAAACGTCCTTGTAGAGCGTTTACAACTTTTGGTGGCTTCTAAGGCGGCTGGCAACACTGGAATGGATAACGAGATATCGTCGATTCTCGACGAATTGATGCGTTCGGGCGCAGTTCCTAAAGAGTTAGCACTACAATTGAACAGAAGTTTGCTCATAACATAAACAAAAACATGGAAAAACTTCTCGAGGAAATTCGAGATCTGACGTTACTGCTAACCCAGCGGGAAAATCTCACCGTGGTAGTCACTTCAAACACCACGGACTGGACCACTTTTTTCAATTCACCGCTGTACCTCGATCCAAAAAAGCGTTTCGAGTTGGCTTTAGTAAATCTCGAGACCTACAATTCCATTCCCAACATTTCCAACACCAACAATACGTTCGTCTATAGTTGGGATGGTGGTACGACTTGGAAAACGATCAAGATACCCGAAGGAAGTTACGAGATCAGGCAGATTAACGCCGAAATTCAGCGACAGCTCGTGGTGAATGGTCACTGGTATTCTAGAAATAAATCTCACTATATTACCGTGGCGGCTAACGTTTCTACTCAACGAGCTTATGTGGAAATATCTAAACGCACTTATCAGGTAAAAATGGCTATGTTCATCATTGGAACCACTCTCGGTTTTAACTCCACAACGCTTGTAGGTACGACGAGTTACAACGAAGCAGAAAATCCGGTAGACATTCTTTCTGTTAACAGCATCTTAGTAAACTGCGACGTAATCGGAGGTTCGTATCGCGGTGGTGACCAGCTACCGGTGATCTACAGTTTTTTACAAATGTATCACCGGGTTATAAGATAGTCGAAGCCCCGAATAACCTGGTGTACTTACCCGTATTACCAGCAGGTAATGTACAGCGACTGCGAGTATGGCTAACGGATCAGAATGGTGAACAATTAAACCTTCGCGGTGAGACTGTTACTATACGGTTTCACATTCGGACCTTGTAACAAAAATATTCGTTTTTTCCAGTTACATCGGTCATAAACGACGTTATGTCGTGGGTGGTGGATTTTTCGACTGGATAAGTAGTGCAGCTCGTATACTCTGTTCGGCCGGTCGATCCGCCGCTTCGTTCATTTCGGCAAATAAGGACACGATAAAAAAACGTCGCGGATGTGGCCGGCAATGTGATGAAATCTGGTGCTACAGCAATTTCTGCGGTTAAAAAAGTCGTCGACGCGGTAAAAGCAAAAAGAGCGGCTGTTGACACGGCAAAAAAGACTCTCCCTGCCCCTCTAGAAAAAGTATTCAGCGATAAAAGTATCGAGTTTCTGAAGCAGCTAACGACCGCGGAAAGTCCTCTTGCGTCAACAACGACGACTCAAGACATAAATAGTCGTATTGCTGGGTCTCGTTTTAAAACTTTACAAGTAAAACGTCGCGGGGGTAGAGGTTTCTTTCTCGGTCCTCAATAGCGATGTCGTATTAAAGATTAACGTTTTTTCTGATGCCCGTTGATGAACGCATCGAATCTTTCGAATACCGCGAGTACGAATCTCATAATCCTGCTGGCATCAACAATGGACAAGCAATACAGATCGATATTCAAAATCAAGACGTTTTTACGCAAACATCCAAAAGTTATCTTCTCGTAGAAGGTGGACTCGTTTCGACTGGGGCGGCTTATGAACTTTGATCGCACTCGTTAATAATGCTATTCCGTACATGTTCTCTCAAATTCGGTATTTGATCAACAATACCGAAATAGAAAACTTGATGTCTCCCAGACAAGCCACGACTGTGAGAGGCATGTTGATTTACGGCGACGATTTTTCCAAGGCTGAAGGTTTGAACATGTGTTGGCAAAAAGATATGACTGATACAGCCGCTCAAGGAAATTTCGGTTTCGAAGCTCGGCGACAGTTGATTAGCGCTAGACCAGATCCCATCGGTTCGTTTTCGTTCGTCGTTCCGCTGAGACATCTGTTTGGTTTTTGTGACGACTACCATAAAGTTGTTTACGGAATCAAACAATCTCTGCTGCTTAGTCGACAAGCCGATGCCGATGCTATTTTTCGAGATCAAGCACCTCTAAATGGACGAATCGAGCTGTCAAAACTTTCGTGGTTCATGCCACATGTAATTCCAGCATTGGAGTTTAAAAGCGCGATGATGAAACAGATCGAAAATAAAGTCAAAGTTCCAAAGGCATTTCGCGCTATGCAATGCGACAACATCGCGGTACCACAAGCAACGACATTTTCGTGGAGATTAAGCGTAAAATCTGGCACACAAAAACCGCGATGGATTTTGATCGCTTTTCAAACGGGAAAAGCCGGGAATCAACAGCAAAATCCCACTTTATTCGATCACGTTTGAGTTCGCAATATCTATGCCATGTTGAACAGCGATCGATATCCGGTTGTAGACATGAATTTAAACTTTACGCAGCTAAGAACTTCTCGCGCGTATAAAGCTCTGCGAGACTTTAAGGAAGAATATTATGGTATAGACTCGGAAGAATCTTCATCCCAAATAACTCCGATCGATTTCGTTGATTTCTTCCCGATTTTCGTTCTAGACGTTCGCAGACAATCCGAGCGTTTAAAAACCTCCGTTCAGGACATCCAAATCAAAGTTGACTTCGATGCTGCAGTGCCAGCAAATACGACGGCTTTTGCAGTCTTGATCAGCGATCGTCTCTTGTACCTCGAATCCGATGGGAGCAAGTTCAACGCCGTTTACTAACAATTAGAATTATCTTCAGTTTAGATGTATTGTGAAAATGACTTCCGAATATATTCCATTCGGTCTCGCATTGACCGAGAGACAAAAAATAGTACTAGCTAAAGCCGCCAAAGATGGAACTGGGGCTACGATTCGATTGGCTTCGAACCAGCTTCACGGGGAAGATAAATTTGGGCTAACGAAACGACAAATTGCTCACATTCAGAAAAAAGGCGAGTGGTGCCGGTGTCGAATTAAGGTTTACAAAAACGCAGCTAAAAATATGATAAAAAATGTGGTTTTCTTCCGCTTTTGGCTCTCCTCCCATTATTTTTCGGTGGACTCACTGCAGCTGGTACTGTAGCATCTAAGATAGCAACAGCGGTACATTTTAAACAAGCCGACGATGCAGCTCTGTCTGAGTCTAAACGAGCCAACGATGCAGCTCTGGCTGAGGCTGAGCGTCATAATCGAGAAGTCGAAGCTCGACGGCAAGGTTCTGGATTGTTTCTCGGACGTGAGACTCGTGTTGATTGTTGTCCGATGTGTAGAGGATCCGGTTTATATCTTTCAAAAAAACTAGAACCTTTGAGCAACCTAGATATCGAGAAAGCCGCTAAAACTCTACCATATTTTCGCGGTGTTTTTATGCGTGATAGCCTTCCTTCTACGATACACGATAAGGAATGCGGAGTGGTCAATCTAGATTCCAAACTCGGTAATGGAACTCACTGGGTAGCTTATCACAAAACGGTTCCATCGCCTATTATTTCGACAGTTATGGACTAGATCCGCCTCAAGAACTTTCTCGATATTTAGGTTGCTCGATTAGGGCGCAAACGTTTCAACTTCAGGGTCCCGACGATGTAATATGTGGTCATCTCTGCCTTTTTTACTCAGAGAAATCGCCGAAGGTCGGAAATTTGAAGATATCGTGCTCGAACTATATAACTAAGTTTTTTTCACAAAAATGCCGGTCGATAAATTTGGTGGAAGCGGCGTGAGTGCTTCGCAAGAAGTAGGACAGTTTAGCACTGTCGGCCTCGCTCGCAGAACGGGCGATACCATGTTGGGAATTCTTTCGGTCGGTGGATTTCGACTGACAAACATCGGTACACCTCTGGAGGGCACAGATGTCGCAACAAAAGGCTACGCCGACACAATTGACCAAGATAATCTACAGCTTTCCGGTGGAACAATGTCTGGCAACATCGACATGAATGGTCACAGAATAACCGGACTTCCCACAAACGGACCAAGATCCGAAAATGATGCGGCGAGTGTTGCACAAGTTTTAAATGTGGTCACCGATGCCGAAACAAAAAGTGGGGCTCCAGCAGGCCACATGTCTGACGAACAAACTTTACGTCGATACTCACGTTTTTCAGCGCGTTCTCAAAACTGGTGACTCTATGACGGGAAATTTGATCATGCGAGGTAATAGAGTGACTGGGTTACCCACAACAACGACACCAGAAAGTACAAGCGATGCAAGAGTTTGGCACAGGTATCGCGATTAATTTCCGAAAGTACGGAACAATTAGCCATCAAACAGTTCGTGAACACTTTGGAAACTGCAATTAAAACGTATGCCGACGAAAAAGATGTTATCGTTAAAAACTCACACGTAGCCAAAACTGGTGACACCATGTCTGGTGCTCTCGTTACGACTCAACTCGCCATTGGTGTAGAAGTTGGAGGATCCGAGATCGATATAAAACTCGGAGGTACTTCGTCAGCAACTGAGCTGAATTATGGTGTAAGGATACGCAAAGCTGATAATACAGCCTGTTTGCAAGCCACGTGGGATTCTGAAGGATTTACATTTTACCGTTGCTATGGAAATACCACAACCAAAATCTGTACTTTTTCAAATTCGAGGTTAACGGGACTGCAGAGCCCAAAAAATGCTGAAGACGCGGCTACTAAAAGTTATGTCGACGATGCAATTATTCAAAATAATGATGGGTATATACCACCCTTGAGCGGAAGCGATTCAAAATCTGGTTTTATAGTATATGCAAGTTCGTTCTACGACAAACTAAACCAGCCGTACATGGCATTTAGCCCAATCGTCGAAAATGAGTGGGTAACTGCTAACCAGACGGCCAGAACTTGGATTCAGATTCAGTGTCCAACAGCTGTACGCATTTGGAAAATCCGTCTCGCCGGTCTGGGATCTAACACAAAATGGATTACGCAGTGGAAACTCGAAGGATCCAACGATGGCAGATTCACGAATATTTTGAGATCTACCGCCGTGTTGGGTAAAATAGCACAAGAATTTGTCACTTCAACAACTTCGTCGTATAGTATATACCGGTTAAGCGTACTTACTGCAGAATCAACCAAAACAGGGCTTTCACACTTCCAAATTTTTACGAGAGCACATTTTTGGAGGTGGTAATCAACTTCTCCCAATTAAAAAGTTGAAACATTTTAGTATTACGAACGACATGGCGACTGACATGCACTTCAAAATCCGAGCGTACTTAAGGCAGAAAAGGGAGACCGATATGACTAAATATCACCTGAATTGAATCAATGGGGTGACCACAATACGCCGTTGGGGCTATGATAACGTCACATTTCCTACAGCCGAGCTTTGGCTGCTGTGCCTCGGCGATTCCTGAATTATAAGGATGAGTCCATTTACGCGTACGACATCTACCGAGTCTCTTATGTAGATGTAAGCCTGGATGAGGCTAAAACATTTCCGATAACTGCTATGAGGTTCCCGTGCGTGAGTAATTCCAATCCACCAGATACAGTTTCAGTGGAACCTGGCTATTGGAGATTTTGCTTGTTTGGTTTTCATACACGCGAAGTTAGATTCACTTTTAGCGCGGAGGAAGGACTAATTAATAAGCGTTTCACAATCAACACTGTCAATAAAAATTTTAATTTTAGCTGGATAATTGACACACCCAGACGTCTAGATTGTAAAGCTTTGGTGCGTTTAATGCGTAGCTATACTGGTGAAGCTCCTTTTGAATCAGACATCTTTTTAGTAGTAGAGAAACTATAAAACAGGTCGCTGTATCTGCCACTCACAGATCCTATCTTTTCGACTGAGATGACATCGTCCACATTTCGCCTGCAAAAATCTGTGAACTCGAAGCATTCTTGAGATCCGAAATTGAAACCTGCGATCGTCTTCATAAAAAGTATCGTAAAGCAGTGAATGCGGCTGATGGTGCGTCTACCGCCCTTGCATTTGTTGGTCTTGGGATGGGTGTTGGAGGCGCGGCCGTGCTGGCGACTGGAGGTGGACTCGTTCCTGGTCTAATCCTTGAGGGTATCACCGCGCTGACTAGTTTGCTTGATATGGCTGGTGTCACTATCAGTCGAAGATTTTCTGCAAAAGTAGTAAAACACGAAGCAGTTCGTGTGCTAGCTAGTAGCAAACTGAACACCATCCATAGTCATATTTCGAAAGCGTTAGAAGATACCACGATTAGCAACTAGGAGTACAAACTTATCCTCGACGAAGTTGAGAAAATATCGGGCTATGAAAGAAGAGATCCGGCGTAAGTCCGTCAGTGAAGCTGTGATGAAAAGACAAAAAACGAGTTGATCGAGCGCGGCCGAGAGGAGGTCCGCGATGTGTTGATGAAAAGAGTTGCAGCACCAGAATCGCGTTTAGCTTGAGTTGTGTCTGTTTTTCGTTAGCAACGCCCGACGCTGTTAAACCCACTGCTCCACCACCATATGAGTTGGATTAAAAAATAAAATAAAAAAATAAAAACAAAAAACAAAAACAAACAAAAACAAAAAGTTGAAAAAACCTTTAAGAGGTTGGACGACAAAAAAGTCGTTTTTTTGGTTTATGTTTTATGGTAATTTTTCGGCACATCGATTAGGTCAAAATATAGATAAATTTTCTGAAAATAGTTGTGAAAGTTTTTGAGGGGGGTGGTAAAACGGGAAATCGTATTTTTTTCTGATATTACATCCTTGTGTGATGGTATTCAACGAGATTTCTTGTCCCGATCGTCTTTAAACTTCATAAACGGTTGCTACTACCTTGGTTTTTCTCATCGACTGTATACCTATATTATGTTCTTCTGCCGCATGAACGAAGGCTGTTATCGCGGGACGCAGCGTGTTGTCCGTGATCTGTAATTTAGCAAATGTGGTGGTGATATGAGCATCTAAGCTGTCGAGATTCACATCTAAATATATATTTTTGTCCGCGGCTAAAGAGCGTATAAAAACGTCGCCACGCGCTATTCCGCGATTTTCAAGTTGTGCAAACTCTGCGACTTCTTTTCTTTCGCGCGTAAATCCTTTGCTGATACATACGTGCATCAAAAGTGCTGCTATAATAGACCGTCTCATCCGACTTCGTTTTTTGGAAGTACGTTGAACTTGATTGTATAACGCAGCCGTAATTTCGAGCGCGTTTTTTTGGAAATGGTTTTCCACCGCGGTCGCGATAGACGTTAATAAAAGACAGTATTATGGCGTGCCCTTTCTGTATTATCTTTAATATTACTTCTGTCCATATCGCCATGATAGTAATAGCTGTTTGGCCCTACAACTTTTAATCGAGGCCCAGGATGAATGTTTAAACTTTCCGAACTATGATTAATTTCTGAATAGAGAGGACCTTCGGAGATTCTACAACATTTTGGACAGACAAATTCGAGATCTCGAACTTCCATGTTACACATACACTGCGAACACGTTTTCCATTTAGAATCCGTCAACGGTTGTTTCTGCTCTTTCATCCGCTCCGTCTCTCGTTCCAACGACGATAAATTTGTTGCGAAAGTGCCAGACGACAAAAGACCGAATAGATCGTCCATTTTTAAAACGCTTAAAAGGTTTATCGCTTATATTCATCACCTGATTATTTCTCTAATTGTTAGAAATTATTTCTTAGGCGTATCGATCAGGTTGAATTCTCGATATATTTTCTGAAAATGGGTATGAAAGTTTTCGAGAACGGTGGTAAAACGGGAAATCGTATTTTTTTCTGATATTACATCCTTGTGTGATGGTATCCAACGAGATTTCTTGTCCCGATCGTCTTAAAACTTCGTAAACGGTTGCTACTACCTTAGTTTTTCTCTTCGACTGTATACCTATATTATGTTCTTCTGCCACATGAACGATGGCTGTTATCGCTGGGCGCGGCGTGTCGTCCGTGATCTGTATTTGGCGAGCGCGGTGGTGATATAAGCATCTACGCTCTTATATTCATCACCTCGCTGTTTCTCCTTTTGACTGTTCAGCTCGTCGAGGACCTTCTTATAGTGCTTATATTCATCACCCTGTTGTTTCTCAAATTGGGTGTTCAGCTCGTTGAAGACCTTTTCATAGTACCTTCTAGCGCGTGCCTCAACATTAAGCAGTTTAAGCGTTACTCGTGCGCCACCACACGGCTGGCATAACCGAGTCATGGATTGTGTGCCTACACCACAGCCGTGGCATTGTACGGGTAGGACGGAGCCACGCCCAAGACGGTCACTGTGCCGCTTACAGTGCTCGTAATCACATTGTGCACCGCATGTTCTCGTTTCTCCAACAAAGAGCCATGTGCATTTATTTTTTCCATTTGTTCTGGGGGTGCGACACAGTTGTGGCGGTTCGCGGTTTAGAAGCTCATCGAGGACCTTCTTATAGTGTCTTTTAGAGCGTATCTCAATATTACACAGCTTTTGTACCGCTTGTTTGCCACCACACGGCTGACATAACCGAGTCAAAGACCGTGTGCCTACACCACAACCGCGG